>CM047004.1:48369861-50869861 GCA_025698465.1 Gossypium longicalyx
TTTTCTTTTTCTTTCTTTTCTTACTCATTTTTATTCTTCTCTACACAATTTTCCTTGTTTCACATAGCTGATTTCTTCTTCTACTCTTCTTCTTTAATCGGTTGCAAATAAACCTTATTCAACATACTAATTTGAAAGCCGAAAAGCCAAATCTCCCAAGGGTCCGAATACTCTTTGACCGAGATCTAGTGTAAGTGTTTTATAATCTGGTTTTCTTTGCCCAGTATCGATTATTGTCCCTTACTTTTTCTAATCATTTTGGGTAGGAATAGGTATCGAATCTACGTCCTTAGATCCCTACCGATTTGCTCTTTGAGGCTTTGGTAAGTACTCTTAATATTAGTTGGTCGAAAGGTCATAGTTAAGGTAAAGGACTTGTGTTGGATGCTAGTTCCTAGTATTTAGTTTTAATGAGTAAGACTAATGCGGATCTAGGAGTACTTGATCAAGGAAAAGCTATTAAGGATTGGTGCTCAAGGTAAAGTGAAAGGTGAGGTTTTGGTTTTAGTAGGGATATGTATTAAGCATGCGATTAATGGAAAGGTGATATCGTTTGTAGGTTGGTGACTAAAGGAATAGTAGTACGCTTACTTACTGTGTGTGTACATACATTGCACACACACAATGAACCAGAGCAAAAAACCGAAAAGTGAAATGCGGAAAAGCTAAAGTTTAGCTACGGTAGTGTTGCAGTGCATAAACACTCATAGGAAAGGGGAAGCAGATAGGTTGCAGGCCCTAGCCCACAAGTGAACTTGGGTTGTGATTTGGCCATATGGGCGGAATGGGCTAAATGGGCCTAATGGGATATTGGGCCCATAATAAGCAAAAGCGAGTATTG
This sequence comes from Gossypium longicalyx, assembly GCA_025698465.1. Classification (NCBI taxonomy): domain Eukaryota; kingdom Viridiplantae; phylum Streptophyta; class Magnoliopsida; order Malvales; family Malvaceae; genus Gossypium; species Gossypium longicalyx. The sequence continues at coordinate 48,370,703 of CM047004.1, forward strand.
ATGCTTTGTGATAGGAATTTGTATGTGAAGATGAATATGAATGTGAGGGAGGCCTAACGGGCCATATAAATGTGATTTAGGCCTAATGGGCCATATCACGGGTGATTTGGGACTAATAGGCCATACGGATATGATTGGGCTTAATGAGCGGATGTAGGTATGTGAAATTGTTAAGAAAGGTACGTGTAAGGGGTTTGGGCCTAGTATATGATATCCACATAAGACTTAATTAATATATTGCGTCCGTGGACAAGTCAAAGGTTTAAGGTGTGTTGCAGCGGGTATATACATGTCTAGGATTGGATCACAGGAGAGCTTGGTACTTAAGCGGTCTTAATGACCCACCTCTCTTCTCTGGGAATCCTACATGGTGCATAGTATTCGTTCATATTAGCTCACGGGACTTGTTAACGGGCCAAGATAAGTGAAAACCATAATTAAAAGGAAAATTACAAAAATGCCCCTAGGTGAAAATGACCAAAATACCCCTAGGTGTTGAATATAAGTTTTGTGGATCGACATGCATACATATGATATTCTGCTTAGGTTGCATATGGGTTGGGAATTATGGAGCGGAGGAAGTATATGAGGATCGCATGGTTTGCTTGACAGCGAGTGGATCCACCGACAGCTTTAAAGCCCAATATGTAAATGAAGGTAGTTCTACAATCGAGCTACCATGGTGTGTGTGGGTTTGGTGGGTCGATATTTATATACCCACATGGTGTGTGAGGGGCGGAGTCGGTGTGTAGCAGATGGATAATTTGGATGGGATTGCATTGCATGGATGATGAGCGATGAATGATGTTTTTTTTTTTTTGAATGCTTATTTTTCTGCAAGGTTGTACACACTAAGTTTGCGAAAACTCACCCCCTTCTTTTATTTTATTTTCAGGTGATGCTCAATAGAAGGTTCGATGTTTGGAGGGACTCTGGGTGGCCAACTAGCAAGATGATTTGGACTTGGGTTTTTTTAAGCATTTAAGTTTTACTTCTTTTTAAGTATGTTCCGGACTAGATTGTAATAAGGTTTTCATTGTGTTATTAGTACTTAAATAATTATTATTTTCAATGTAATTGCGAGAAGTTGAACATGGATTTCTTAAATTATAGTATGTTTTCTACGTTTAAGTAATTAAATTTTTTTAAATGATAAGTTTTCTTAAATCAAATGTTTCAAACAAGGTTTTTGCAACTGAAATGTGTGTTTTTTTTAAGTTAATTAAGGTTTCTTTTATCTTAAGAAGGGTTTTCAATTAAAACACAATTTTCGCTAAAACACTTCAATGTGACACACCAGATTAGGCCATAGCGTGGAGTCGGGTTTGGGGTGTTACATTTAGTGGTATCGAGCCAGTTACAAAACTAGAAATTTGTGAAGTGGGCCTTATTATTATTTGGCTTCTTTTTAGATTTTAAAAATATTTTGGATCACGATGCTTTGGAAAAGGAGATATCTTGCTAAGTGGCACACCGAGTCTCTAATGTCGAACCAAGTAAGTACTTTTATTTTTAAGTTTTTTAAATCATTATCTGATGTAGATAGTTAGAGGGCTACTTTAGATGATGGTTAGAATGGAACTAAAGCCCGTAGGATCTGGAAATTGTAGAGGATTTTCGAAAACGATCCTCTCTTTAAATATTTTAATAAAACATCAGTGTAATTATTAAACTAACTAAAACTACATAAGATTTCTAATCCAGATAATACGTGAATCGACGATGAGTGCTAGAAGAGGTGCAAAAGGCGTGGCGATCTTGTGTGTTAGGGCTAAGCCGTCGGCATCGGGCCATATGCAGATGTTGGAGTAGAAAGAGGCAGGCCTCGCGGTGGTGAGAATGGACCGTATGATTGGGCTGTGGAAGAAGATGCATTATCGCGAGCAATGTTAAGGATTTTGGAAAGGGTCACTGGAATAGGGTCCATTCGGAATGACTTCGTTGGAATAAATTTGAGATCTTTAAGAGGCGTGGTGGCGTGGCTCTAGCGTGGAGAATATTGGTTGGAGCCCTTTGAAAGGATAATGGAGGATTTGGACTACTCACTGAGCAAAAGTTGAAAGAGTATTTGTCATTGCTTAGGTAGGAAGCCTACCCGGTGGTGGTTGTGGTGAAAGAGGGCACCCAGCCGGGGCGGGTCACTGAGAGTTTTCAAAGTGTATTCCAAGGAAGCATGTGAGTGCAAGCTACGTGGATGCTAGGAGGAAGGAGTTTTGAACTTGACTTAAGGCAATAAATCGGTGGTGGAGTGCGGCGGAGTTTCTACGCCTTAGTAGGTATGTAAAGGGTAATGGTGGCAGCGGAGTATGAGTGTTGCGTTAGGTTTGAGGACGGACTAAGAGATAGCCTTATGGTATTGATAGCTCCACAAAGGGAGAGTTTTCTTAGAGTTGGTAGAGAAGGCAAAGATAGCGGAGGAGGTTAAGTGTATTGGCGCTTAAATCAAGAAGAAGAAAGGGGTAGGAATAAAAGGAGAGTGAGACCCGGGTGTTGGGCGAGGCCTAGGGCTAGGGCCCGGGAATAATGGGCTAGTTAGAGCGGGGCCCCTGCTGCTAATCGAGAGTGCCACCTTGTGCTGATTGTAGGAGAAGGAATGGGGCGAGTGTTGGAAGAGGATGGGAGCTTGTTTAGCTTGTGGGTCACATGGAGCATAGGATCAAGGATTGCCCAGAATGCGAGGTCGAGATCCAGTGAGTGGGCCAAGCTAGTGCTCGACCACCAAGGGGTGGTCGACTACCGCCAAGGGCCCGTGAAGCGGGCGGTATGGTGACGACAATGGGCGTGGATGTGGACTACTAGGTGGAAATGTAGACCATCTTTGGCGAGGCAGCTTGACTTTGGTTTATCTTTGCTAAATCAGAGATGACGAAGATTCTTTAGAAGCGAATATTAGTGCGTACTTTATCCATAGTGTGTGATCTATCTATTTTGAAATTAGAAATAAAGTGCTTGTGACGAAGCGTAGTGGTGTAACAAGCGATCGACATCAATATCCTCTCATTGTTTGGATCGGGTAAATTTCGAGGACGAAATTTCTTTTAGAGGAAGTTATGCGCCCAAAAATCCGAAACTCAAAAATCACGAAACCCAAAATCCAGAAATCCTAAATTTTCTTTATTTTCGATTTTGATAAAAATTGTGTTTAATATTCTTATCAAGTGTTAATTTTAGTAGGTCTTAGCTAATGATGAGTTTGAATTAAAGGGTAGAAGAATTATAATTTAATTGTTAAAAGAATCGGAGTGACAAGTAGGTGGGCTTTTGAATAAATGAAGAAACAATTGGACACAAAAGCTTGACCTATGGAGTGGCTAAGTGGCGCCACATAAAGTGTAGTGAGGTGGCGTCGGTAGCTAGCAAGGAGATCAAGGTTCAAATCCTAGCTTAGTATTTTTAGAAGTTTAATTTTGGCCTTCTAGAAGGTTTGAAGTGGCGTGAAGATGGACTCCAAGGAAGTGTTGAAGAGAGAAAATTAAGAAAAGATCAAGGGGTTATTAAGGAGAAAAAGAGGAGATGAGAAGGGAGAAGTGATGGGCTGAATTGGGAATTAGGCATGAAAAATTAGGCTATAAGGGCTATAAATAGGGTCGAATACAAGGTTGTTGAGGCTCTTTGTAGAAATTCTTCTTCACCTCGTTGCGAAACCTTTTTCTCTTTAAGATCCAAAAAGCTGAAAACCCTTTTATTTTTCTTTCTTTTCTTTCTGCCTATTTTTATTCTTCTCTACACAATTTTCTTTGTTTCACTTAGTCGATTTCTTCTTCTACTCTTCTTCTTTTGTCTGTGGCAAATAAACCTTATTCACCATTCTAAGTCAAAAGCCAAAAAGCCGAATCTCCCAAGGGCTAAATACTCTTTGGCCAGAATCTAGTGTAAGTGTTTTACAATTGGTTTTCTTTACCCAGTATTGATTATTGTCCCTTACTTTTCTAATCGGTTTGGGTAGGAATAGTATCGAATCTCGTCCTTGGATCCTGCCGATTTGCTCTCTAGAGTCTATGGTAAGTACTCTTAATATTAGTTGGCATTGGTGGTCATAGTTAAGATAAGGGGACTTGTGTTGGATGCTAGCTCCCTAGTATTTAGTTTTAATGTGTAAGACTAATGCGGATCTAGGGAGTGCGTGATCAAGGAAAAGCTATTAAGGATTGGTGCTCAAGGTAAAGTGAAAGGTGAGGTTTCGGTTTTAATAGGGATATGTATTAAGCATGCGATTAATTGAAGGGTGATATCGTTTGTAGGTTGGTGGTGAAGGAATCGCATAACACGCTTGCTTACAGTGTGTACATACACTTTGCACACACACAATGAATCAGCAAAAGTCGAAAAAGCTGAAAAGTTGAAAAGCCAAAATACCGAAAAGTCAAAAGTTTGTATAGCGCCCCATACTCGAGACCGTTGCGAGTCGAACACGGTGTTAACGGACTTAATTCATTGCTTAAGCAGCTCAAACAATTTAATTTTAGAAATTCCGGACAAGGTGGCTAAGCTGCGTCACTGATCGCTTAAAAATTCATATCTCGAGTTCTGAAACTCAAAATCCAATTTCATAAATTTTCCCTGAAACTAGACTCATATATCTATTTACTAATGTTTTCTAGAATTTTTGGCCAGGCCAATTAGTACAGTTTATTAGTTAAAGTCTCCCTGTTTTAGGTTTGACTGCTCTAACCTCACGAGTATTACAGATCAGATATCTCTCTGTACAGAATTTCAATGACTATGACGTTTGTTTCTCATAAAACTATACTAAATAAGAAATCTGTACATATAAATTATGACTTCTAATTATTTTTATACAATTTATGGTGAATTTCAAAATCAGAACAGGGGATCAGAAATCGCTCTGGCCCTGTTTCACAAAAATTTAAACATCTCATAAAATATAACTCATATACCTGTTTCGTTTCTTCCATATGAAAATAGACTCATAATTCTTCAATTCACATTTTATTCATCATCTAATTATATCTCTACTATTTTTAATGATTTTCAAATTCACGTCACTCTGCTTTATCTGAATCTATTTTATGGTAAATTTTACCTATTTCATAGTTTCCATGGATTAACTAGCAATTTGACATACATAACACCAAATATGATCATAATTAGCCATTCCTATGGCTAATCATTACCAAACATTTTTATACTACTCAATAACCATATCATAAGACCATATATACAAAATGATTATAATGCTATACATCTATACTCAAAATATACAAGCCATTATGCCAATATGGTATACGGATAGTGTGGCGTGCCTCAGGCCGTTCGATTTCTGAGCTGGCTTGTCAACACTACAAAGAATGAAAAGGAGGAGTGAGCATAAATGCTTAGTGAGGTCAAATGCAAATAGCAAGTAACATAACCATATAAGCAAACATAAAACATCATTTGCATAATCATCACCAAGACATTCATATCATATTTTCACTTATCATCTTACCATATTGTTGTTATATCGAGTTTTCAACTCGAGGGTTAAATACATACCTGTTCAAAGTATCCATTTCACAACACTTACCAATACGTCCCTTTCATCTTGAGTATTCCTCCATTTGAGTAGGACTTTACCGTTGAACACATTGGAATATGATTGGATACATGGAAAGTTTGCACATAAGTGCCACTTATGTAGCCAAGCTACTATGTAACCCGCCCATAAGCGAACTCGCACTCAACTCAATGAGCTCGGGCGTTTGCATCCATAAGTAAACTCGGACTCAACTCAGCGAGCTCGGATGCCTAATTACGAGTTCACGAACTCGGACTCAACTCAGCGAGTTCGGACATTCGCATCCATAAGTGAACTCGGACTCAACCCAGCGAGTTCGGATGCCCAAATATCGAGTGACATGTCACTTTTATCCTAATCCATTCCTAAGGTTCAGCGGGACCTTTTTCCCAATCATGTGTCTCAACCATCTTCTACGGAATACAGAAATCACCGATACTCGGTTGTATTTCACATTTTCCAAGTATATCACATAATTTGACATATTATCAAACAATTATCACGAGTATAATATTTTATAATAATTATCATATCATTTAAATAACATAAAAACATTTAACATAATAACTATGTTACCAACATTTACATATGAACTTACCTAGTATGCGAAAATGGCTACTTTTACCATTTCGTCCACAACTTAGTATTTTCCCCATTTAGCTCAATTTCAGTTTTCCTTGCTCTATCATTTAAAATATAGTCTAATTAGGACTCACATTATTGAAATTGACCCAAAATCATATTTTGGAAAAATTACAATTTTGCCCCTAAACTTTTGCATATTTACACTTTTGCCCCAAAGCTCGTAAATTAAACTTCAGCCTATTTTCTTATGTTTTATGACATGATGATCATTTTCCCTTCTATGGCAACATCAAATTCTCACTCTAACATGTACTTATGACTATTAGGTATTTTTCTGGAGATTAAGCCCCTTTGCTCGTTTTCACTTAAATCCAAGTAGCACAAGTTGTCTAACATAATTTAAAACCTCATATTCTATCATAAAACACCAAAATACACAAATTTCACCTATGGGTATTTTTCCAAATATAAACTCTACGTTAAATTATTGCTAGTATAAGCTAAATCGAGAACTCTGGGACTCAAAAAATGTAAAGAACTTGAAAAACGGGGCTAGAATGGACTTACAATCGATCTTGGAAGCTTGAAAAACCCTATCCATGGTTTCTCCTTGCTATATTCGGCCATGGGGTTGAATATGAGCAAAATTGGCTTTTAATTTTGTATTTTAATTCATTTTACCCCTAAATGACCAAAATGCGCTTACTACTAAACTTTCCAAAAATTCCATCCATGTCCAATTTTTGTCCATAAACTTAGAAATTGGTAAAATTTCTATTTAATACCTTCTAATTAATATTTCAAAACAATTTCATACTAGAAACTTCTAGAATGCAAGTTTTGCAAATTATTCGATTTAGTCCCTAATTTCAATTTAAGCACTTTAGGTATAGGATTTCATCACGAAATTTTCACACAATCATGCAATCATATCATAAACATCAAAATAATTATAAAATAATTATTTCTATCTCGGATTCTGTGGTCACAAAACCACTATTAAGACTAGGCCCAAAATTAGGATATTACGGTTTGGCTACGGTAGTCTTGCGAGTCTTGCAACAACTCGTAAGAGGAAGCCGATAGGTTGCACAGAGGCCTCTGAGGCGATTCCATGGACTTAGGTTGTGATTTGGCCATATGGGGCGGAATGGGCTAAATAGGCTCAATGGAACATTGGGCCCATAATAGGAAAAAGCGAGTATTGATGCTTTGTGATAGGAATTTGTATGTGAGCATGAATATGAATGTGTTTGGGCCTACTTGAGCCATATAAATGTGATTTGGGCCTAATGGGCCATATCACGAGTGATTTGGGCCTAATGGGCCATACAAATATGATTGGGCTTAATGGGCCAGATGCAGGTATGTGAAATTGTTAGGCTTTGTAAGGGGTTTTTGGGCCTAGTATATGATTTCCACATAAGACTTAATTAATATATTGTGACCATGGACAAGTCAAAGGGCTAAGGTGTGGCAACGGGTATATGCATGTCTAGGATTGGATCTAGGGAGAGCTTGCTACTTAAGCGGTCTTAATGACCCACCTCCTCTTCTCTAGAATCTTACCTGGTGCATAGTATTAATTCATCTTAGCTCATGGGACTTGTTAACGGGCCAAGATAAGTGAAAACCGTAATTAAGAGAAAATTATTGAAATGCCCCTAAGGGCAAAAATGACCAAAATACCCCTAGGTGTTGAATGTAAGTTTTGTGGATGCGACATGCATGCATATGATATTCTGCTTAGGTTGCACATGGGTTGGGAATTATGGAACGGAGGAAGTATATGAGAATCGCATGGTTGCTTGACAATCGTGGATCCAAGCGAGTTTTAAAGCCCAATATGTAAATGAAGGTAGTTCCGCAACTGCGCTACCATGATGTGTGGGTTGGGTGGGTCGATATTTATATCCCCACATCATGTGACGGGGGACAAAGCCGGTGTGTAGCGGATGGATAATTGGATGGGATTGCATTGCATGGATGATGAGCGATGAATGATGTGTTTTTTTGAATGCTTATTTTACGCAAGGGTTGTACGGTGAGTTTGCGAAAACTCACCCCCTCTTTTATTTTATTTTCAGGTGATGCTCAATAGAAGGTTCGATGTTTGGAGGGACTTTGGGTGGCCAGCTAGCAAGATGATTTGGACTTGGGTTTTTTTTTCAGCATCTAAGTTTTTAATTCTTTTTAAGTATGTTCCAGACTAGATTGTAATAAAGTTTTCATTGTGTTTTTATTACATGAATTATTACTATTTTCAATGTAATTGCGAGAAGTTGAACATGGATTTCTTAAATTACAGTATGTTTTCTACGTTTCTGCAATTCAATTTTTTAAATGATAAGTTTTCTTAAATCAAATGTTTCAAGCAAGGTTTTCCCAACTGAAATGTGTGTTTTTTTTAAAAGTTAATTAAGGTTTCATTTATTTTAAGAAGGGTTTTTAATGAAAACACGGTTTTCACTAAAACACTTCAATGTGGCACACCAGATTCGACCATAGCGTCTGGGCCGGGTTTGGGGTGTTTCATGTTGTTATCATAAATTCGACAATGGTAAGTAATCCTCCTAACTGCCTCAGAAGTCAATCACGCAACTCCTTAACATATCCTCCAGTATCTGAATCACCCTCTCTGATTGTCCATCTGTCTTAGGATGGAACGCAGTACTGAAGTCTAATCCTGTACCCAGAGCTTCATGTAACTTCTTTCAGAATCGAGAAGTGAAGCGAGGATCTCTGTCAGAAATTATAGAAATTGGAACCCCATGCAGACTCATTATCTCAGATACATACAACTTAGCAGTTTCAGTAACGAATAATCTGTGCGAACCAATATGAAATGGGCAATTTTGGTCAATCGATCCATGATGACCCACACTAAATCTTTCTTAGAAGGCGTTAGGGGTAGCCCACTCACAAAATCCATAGTTACTCTTTCCCACTTCCACATCGGAATCTTAATCGGCTGAAGCAACCCAGAAGGCAACTGATGTTCTGCTTTAACCTGTTGACAAGTCAGACATTTCCCCACAAAGTCAGTCACCTCACGCTTAAGTCCTAGCCACCAGTATAACTCATGAAGATCTCTTTACATTTTATTTCCACCTAGGTGCATAGCATAGGGGCTACTATGCGCCTCTCGCAGTATAAACTGCCTCAACTTAGTATCCTTAGGTAGGCGATTCTACCCGAAGCAGTACCCCTTCTTTGTTCAACCCAAAATCTGCGATATTATCATTCTCAATCGCGGAACAGAAGACCCAATGACTCATCTTCTAAATGTTTATTCTTAATTTCCTCAATCCACACTAGTTTAACGTGGAGCTCAGTTAACAAGCTACCATCATCAAATAAACTTAGACGAGCAAACATTGCTCTCAGATCAGTTATAGCCCTATGGCTTAGTGCGTCGGCCACTACATTAGCCTTACCAGGGTGGTATTTAATCGAACAGTGATAATCCTTAAGCAGTTCAATCTATCTATGTTGCCTAAGGTTTAACTTCTTCTGAGTGAGGAGATACTTGAGGCTCTTGTGATCTGTGTAAATGATACACTTCTCATCGTACAAGTAATGCCTCCAAATTATCAATGCGAATACCACTGCGGCCAACTCCAAGTCATGTGTTAGGTAATTCACCTCGTGAGTCTTAAGCTGGCGAGATGCATAAGCTACCACCTCACCTTCTTGCATCAACACACAACCCAAACCGACGTGTGATGCATCGCTGTAGATAGTAAATTTTCTCCCAGACTCAAGCTGAATCAAGACAAGGGCCTCAGTTAAAACTTTCTTGAGTTTCTCAAAGCTCTCTTGCTGCTCATCAGTCTAGATAAATGGCATGCCTTTACATAGCATCTTAGTGAAGGGCGCGGCAATTAGTGAAAGCCCTTCTACAAATCTTCGATAGTATCCAGCCAGCCGTAGGAAACTCCAAATTTCCAGTATAGTCCTATGCTATTTCCAATCCAAAACAGCCTCAATTTTTTGAGGATCAACCTTAATCCCCTCAACAGATACCACATGACTAAGAAAAGTTACCTCACGTAACCAGGATTCACACTTGCTGAACTTGGCATATAGTTGCTTCTCCCTCAAAATTTGCAAAACTACCCAGAGATGTTCATCATGTTCCCCTTCAGTCCTCGAATATACCCGTATTTCATCGATAAATACTACAACAAACCGATCCAGATAGGGTTGGAATACTCTATTTATCATATCCATAAAAGTTGCCGGTGCATTTGTTAGTCCAAAAGGCATTACCAGGACTTGCAATGACCATAACGAGTCCTAAATACCATCTTGTGCACATCTACCTCTTTAACTCTCAGTTGATGATACCCCGACCAAAGGTCTATTTTAGAAAACAAGCGCTCCTCATGATTGGTCAAACAAATCATCAATCCTTGGTGAGGGTATTTGTTATTAATGGTCAACTTATTCAATTATGCGTAAGCAATGCACATATGCATGGATCCATCCTTCTTTTTCATAAACAAGACTAGTGCTCCCCACGAAGACACACTAGGTCGAGATAAACCCTGATCCGGTAACTCTTGAATCGAGCCTTAAGCTCCACGGCTCCTTCGGCACTAATGCGTGAGGCGATGAACACTGAAGTTTGTACTAGAAAGAAAGGTGAACCGAAACTCTACTTCACGTTCTAGAGGTAACCAGATAGCTCTTTAGGAAAGGCGTCAGAGAAAATCCTTAAGCATTACGATATCCTTTATCGAAGAGTCCCTAGCATCTGAAACACTAACATAGGCCAAGAATGCCTCATAACCCTTGTAAACCAACTTCTCGGCGTACGAGTGCGAAATTACATTACTCAAATAATTTCGTCGTTCCCCCACTACTACTACTTCCTCATCTCGCCTCAATTCTCAGTAAGACCCATTTAGTGGAAAAATCCAAGCTTACCTGATGCTTAACCAGCTAATCCATGCCCAATATTAGGTCGAATTCTCTGAAAGGCAGCTCCATAAGACCGACCAGAAAGACCACTCATTGTATCACTAAGGGAACATCTCTAAACAACTTATTTACCCGAGCAGACTATCCCAGCGGACTTAAAAATAGTAATGTCGTAGTCAAAGAGTTTTCAGCCATAATACCCAATATCTCAGAGACAAAGCATGCTATATATAAATGTGTTGAGCCAACATTAATCAATGTAGTATAAGGTATATTATGGATAAAGAACGTACCCGTTATAACATCTGGAGCATCTCCGTCCTCACGGCGATGGGCAACATATATTAGTGCCTCAGTATGACCAGTACCTCTGCCCGGTGCTCTGCGAACACGTCCCATACCATTCCCACCCCTAGCCTGACCATGGCCTTTCGGTGGCTGTTGAACACCTCTCGGCGGTTGACCAGTACCCATTCCAATAGCTTGCATCTAATCAGGCCTCTATGGACAATCATTAACCCGATGCTCTAATGATCCGCATCTCAGCCATGTACCCAACTTCCTCCAACATTGGCCTTGATGGTGTTTCCTACAATCAGCACAAAATTACGATCCACCAGTACCAGCAGGGGTTCTAACTCTGATTGGCCCATCAGATCTGGGCTTTTTCTTAAACCTCTAAAAAGAATTTGAGGGATAAGCATTCCTCTTACCTCTGCCCTTCTCTCTACTCTAGCGTTCTGTGCATGTCACATCCTTAGTAATTTTTGCCTTGTCAACCAATGCTGCAAAATCCCACTCTCTCTGAGGAGCTACCAAAACCCTTAGACCATCTCTTAGGCCATTCTCAAATCAAACACACTTTGCTTGTGATACATTGCCGCCATTCCTCGTGCATAGTGGCTTAGTCGTAAAAATTCAGCCTCATACTCAGCCACTATCCTATCGCCCTGCATTAAATTCAGGAATTCCCTTCTACGGGCATCCACATAGCTGGCACCCACATACTTAGCCTGAAAGGAAGTCTTGAAAAACTCCCAGGTCAAATGATCGGCTTGAATGCCCTCTTTGACAGTAAGCCATCACTGGTAAGCCTCGTCTCTCAACAGTGATACTTTACCTTTTAGCTTTTGATCAAGGGTGCAATCAAGGTCATCCATGATCCTTTCTATGGCCTTAATCCAATATTCAACCACATTAGGGGAAACTCCAGCAATACCCTTAAATATTTTCGCCCCATTAGACCTGAGTCGTTTCATAATTGACCCACGACCTAGATTACCAGTATCAGGCCCAACGACCCTTTCCAGAATTCTTAACATTGCTTGGGACAATGCGTTGTCTCTAGGTATTCAATTTTGAGACCTTGCCTCAGTCGAAGGTGAAGCTGGAACCTCTTTAGCTTCCTTATTAGGTTAGTGTCCAGAAGACGAAGACCCAGCCCGAGCACTTCTACAGCCTTTGTCGCGGCCTCTACCCCAAATACCCCTAGTGCTCATTATCCAATCACGCTTTTATCTGTTTTAACAATTTTATGCCAGTCAGTTTATTGTTCTAGTGTTTATTAAAGATATTTTATGGACATTATTATTTAAGAGTTTGTTTTCATAGTTTGCAATTCGAAGTTTACTCTAACTACAGAGTCTCAATACAGTTTTACCACCTAGAGTAGTCTTAGTAATAACATTTCTGTATTCTTATTTCAATATAAACAGTCAGAAGACTTACAGGATCGGCGCAGAGACTCGGTGTACCACTCATTCAATAAAACATTTCCAAATTATACCAATCACTTTAAATCGTTTGAAATTAATTTTGTTGAAATTGCTTCGTTTTTTTTGAAAACCCAAATCCACAGCTGAGTTTTGTAACCTGGCTCTGATACCACTAAATGTAACACCCCAAACCTGGCCTAGACGTTATGGCTGAATCTGTGAGGTCACATTGAGTGTTTTTAGCAATTATCGATCATATTAGTTTGTCATTAAAATTTAAAGCAGTGTTTGTTTCAAAAACTCCAACTATTTAGGTTGCATAAAGGAGATGTTTTTCAGAAAAACATTTGTTTATATATTCTTGAAAATTCGTGTCCTAAAGCTAACAGGAAAAATAAAATAAAATAAAATAATTAAATCCCCAAATTAAAATAAACTTTAAAATGGCCTTATTACATAATGAAAACCCAAAAATAAAATTTTAATAGAATAGCTATATAATAAATTAACTACATCGGGTGGCAACCACTAAGTCCCCCATTGCCTCGATTCCTCTAAGCCTAGGGATTTTCTGTACAGATAACATACGGGTGAGTTACGAAAACTCAGTGTGAAATCCCATAGCAGCAAACAATCAGAGTAAAATCTGAGCCTAAGCCCTTTCAGTTTCAATTAGGGGCATTAGTCCGCACCGATGCTTGATGGCGATGCGGGCTGAGCCCATTCCAGTAATAGAGGTAGTCTGGGCCTTAGTCCATTTCAGTACAACATGCAACAAAGATTCCTACCCAATCCATCCGCTACACACCATCTCCGTACCAACCCTACACACCATGTGGGGATAAAATCGACCCACCCAACGCTACACACGAAGTCATACCGGTTTCAGTACTAAAACAAAATTTTTAGTGGAGCTGCTAGTAATAGGCTTATAGCTTTTCAGTACACTTCATCCAAAATCATATATCCCACCCCATGTAATGCAACATAATATCATACGCGTATGTAGAAATGTCATGCTCAGAAACAATCATACATAATACAAGGGTATTTCAATCATTTTACCTTACAGGGGTATCATGGTTATTTCATCAGTATAGGGTCTAAGCATACTTACCGACCCAACAGTAGGTCCACAGTCGTGTTAGGCGACTCGTGCAACCTTAATAGTCAACCACAAGTAATGGGCCAACAGCCCATGTTACAGGCCCATGTGGGCCCACATGCTCGTATGGCCCACAAAGCCCAAAAATGGCCTTAGCCATATAGTTTACACATCCTAGCCCAATATTTACCGCACTTGGTGTAATTTTTCCGTGTGGAGCCCACAAGCCCATTGGTCCCACAAGGCCCAATTTGGCCCCGAATGGCTCAATATCGTTTTGGCCAATGAAAGCACTCATGGCCATCTTGTCGACCACATGGCCATGTTTCGTTACACAGCCTACCACATGGGCGGCCACACGCCCGTTTAGTGTCGACATACCCTTTTTCGACTTTTTGGCTTTTGCTATCACACATCTATTAGTAGTGTTCACAGACCTGTAATGAAAGCTGTTGTCATAAAACTTTGAGATCAAAGAACCTACAATTCACCACAGTCCACCATTAGTCATATTCGTGGTAAATCCAAAACCAAAGTATTGAGAACACTCTAAGCGATTCATTCATTACTTACCAATCCACCAATCCCGGACCCTTCTTGCTCCACACCCAGCGAACTCTCTCCAAAACTTTAACCTTTAGTAAAGCGATTAAGCGATTCATACGAAGTTATAACCCCTTGTAAATATAAATAATACCCAAAGTACTTACCACGAGTAGCGAGATTACGTATTGTGAAAGGATAAGCGGCCTAACCCCCTTGACTATGGAGATCGCGCCCATAGCAACATTTGCAACCACGAGTTAAGTGGCAGTCATTGAGGTGAAATAAGGGTGAATGAGTAGGATACATTTGGCCCATAGAAGAAAAAGAAATCGAAACCTAAGAAAAGAAAAGACTAACCAATAATTGGCCTAGACTTTAATCTAGATGTTGCCGAGTAACAAAGAGATATTCGGTTTTAGCAAGAGAAAATAGCACGATTGAGAGGAGAGGAAGAGAAGAAAGCGCCACAAATGCAGGAGGTATTCGGTCAAGAAGGGTAACGTTGGAGTCGGGGAGAGGAGGAAGGAGGATATTCGGCCAGGAAGAATAGAGTAAGGGGAAAGAAAAGGCGCGAAAGGAGTCAAGAAGTACTTACTCAAAACCGAAACAGAGGCTAGGGTGATAGGCCTATTCGACAAACTGGAAAGGGAAGAAGGAAGAATCGAAGCACCCTACTGAAAGATCCATGAAAAGAAAAATAAAGCTCGGCTTCAGAAACGAAGAGTGAAAAGCATCACACTTTTGCAAAACCCAACATGAAGTGACCACTTCTCACCTATAGCTGAAATCTTGAGTGGTCAATCCTCTATTCGGCCACAACTCCTCTACACCTTAACCTCCATTTTTTCCTCCCCTTATCCCTCTCCTAAAATCTCTCCACAATTTCGGCTGACATGATCCCTTACTTCAGTCAATAACCTAACCGACCAAGTAGAAGAGTTCTAGTGTATAGAACCATCCATATGCAACAGGTCAAAATAAAACACACTTGAGCGTGGCGGTCTCGAACTCAAGACCTCTACACATCCCAACACACCACTTACCACTAGACTAGCAGGCACTTCATATCATGCCTTACCCATAATAATTTAAGAAGCCTATTATTAGAAAACAAGGGTTTATTCAAGTAGGAGAAAAAATTTGCTCAAGCTAGGGCTTGAACCCATGACTTCTCATACACTCCCAGAGCACTAAACCACTAAGGCAAACATACACCCACGGCACAACACAAAAATAATTCAACATGGGTTTTCAAGATTTGGGGCGTTACAAGGTGATTGTCGATGCAATAAAATTTATTGTATAACTTACCCAGTGTCACTCCTTTATTTAATTTGAGACTTAAACATGCATATTAACCGCACCTTCCTATGAAGGCAATACGACACTATTAAGATAACAAGTGAACTAAATTCCTCTAATCCTCACTCAACTTTCATTAAAATGCTTGTTGTCTCAAACTATCACTGTACTTTCCAGTGTCAGTGACTGCAATAACACTTTCGTGTTAAAAAACATTCAAACCCCAAGATTAAAAAATAAAAGTGAGCTTAATTAAGATAACATTTAACCAAGAATTCATGTGTACTTCCATACAAATAGAAATTATAGATTAATCACATCATTTAGAAAGAAATAAGAAAGAATCGAATGGAGAAGACTATCCATAGACAACTCGACTAAATCTCTCTATTCCCTCTTGTCTAGCTCTTAGGTCTCCTTGTCAATAGCTAGTTTGCATCTGGTTTTCACGTTGGCTCACCCGTGAGAGGCTTAAGCTGCCATGGCCACAAGCATTAAGGTAAGATGATGAAGATGATGATGGAGGAGAAAAATAAAAATCTCCCCTTTTTCTTCTCACGTCCCCCTTTTATGTCCTACTCCAACAGTACAGGTGTCCTTTCCTCAAAATTATTTTGTCCTTGTATGTACAGATTGGTTATACTAGACTGGACAACTCACGTAGTTTTGGTTCTTATTCCAGCAGCTGTCAGGTGCAGCGACAATTTTGGATACAATTTGGTGTTTACTCATGCAACGATGTTAATGCAATAGGATAGAAAAATTAAGGATAAAATAGGCTAGGATTCATTAGGTATAACATGTAAATTACTGAACTGGAAATGCTAAAATATATGCTAAAGATAATTAAATTAAGACAAATTAACCAATAAGTAGGGAGAAAACATATGTTCTTTCTAGTACTATCATACCCCCAAACCTGAGTTTTTACTTGTACTTAAGTAAAACAGAAACTAGCAAGGCTACACAAGAATTTTCTAAGGCAAATGATCATTCTAGCAACTTGAATCTCCTAAAATCCCAATGAATGAGTCACATTCAGATGACAAAAAATTGCAGTGACAATACATAAGTATGAATAAGATTGCAACTTCATCAAAACTAGTATCATGGATTAAATCCTAAATTCTATCTACCAATACAACATTTATTGTACAACATATGTCTCTTTTTTTTTGGTGAATAAAGGATTTTGTTGCATTACTGTACCCTTGTTCCTGAGAAGTAACAATGGAGTGCAACAAACCCCTTAGCCCAATTATGGTCTTATTCGGCAACTCGTCTTATTTAAACTGTACATTTAATTTAGGATCTCCAAATTCAACTAATAGAATAAATACAATCTCAATTCCATCCTTCAATTAAATAAATACACATTTAAGTTCAATTATACAAACTTACCTTGTGTAGGGAAATGACGAAATAGACTGACTATTCAATTACTTTTCTTTTTCCTCGATCTAAGTCCGAATTCTTCTTTTCTTGATCTATAACTAATCAAAATTAGCTTATTTATTCTTCTAATTATTCAATTCAATCCAAGATATGCATTTGAGCTATTTTACACATTAGCCCCTAAACTTTCACATTTTTACAATTTAGTCCTTATTACACAAAATCACAAATTCATGAAATTCAAGACTAACCCATGCTAGTCGAATTACCATTATACCCCTAGCAGCCCATATTGTCCATTTATTTTACATTTTAACCACAAAGTTTCAGCATTTCTCAATTTAATCTCTATTTTGCATTTTCACTAAAAATCACTTAACAAAACTTGTATATCTATCAACAAGAATTCATAATCTATTAAGAAACTTCAAAATACACATGTATTCATCAATGGAATCATTCAAAATCTTTAACAGTTTTGCAAAATAGTCCCTCGACTAGCTAGAACTAGTTGCATCGATCATAAAAACATAGAAATCATTAAAAACGGAACCAAAAATGGACTTACATGCTCAATATACCATAGTCGAAATTTCCAAGCTTTGTAATAGTGTTTTCAATCCCTAATTTTGGTGGTCTTAAACAATAAAGAAGATGACACCTTAATTTCTTTTTGTTTTATTATAGTTATTAACTTAATTACTAATTTAACCTTAAGTTTTAACCTTTATAAATTCATTTATAATGTCCATAAATGTCCACTTAAACAACCAATGGTATATTTAATAAATAAGGGCCTCTATTATTTAATTTCATTGGCGTTTGATACCTTTAACTAATAGAACAACACTTTTGCACTTTACGCGATTTAGTTCTTTTTATTAAATTGACCAATCAAACGATAAAATTTCTTAATGAAATTTTTGCTCAAACATACTATCATGCTGTAGACATTTAAATAATAATAAAATAATTATTTTGACCTCGGGTTTGTTGTCCTAAAACCACTGTTCCAATTTGATTAAAAACGGGATGTTACAACTCTTCATCCTTTAGGAATTTTCGTCCTCAAAAATCTTACCAGTGAATTGGTTAGGATACTATTTTCTCATAACTTCTTCGGGTTCCCACGTAGCTTCTTTGACACCATGTCGTTGCAAAAAAACCTTCACCAAAGCTATTCGTTTATTTTTTAACTCTTTGATCTTTAGAGCTAGAATTCTGATAGGTTCTTTATTGTATGTCATATCAGGTTGAATCTCAATTTCTGACGGGGAAATCACATGTGATGGATCCGATCTATATCGACACAACATCAATACATGAAACACATTATGGATTTTCTCTAACTCAATCATTAATGCTAGCCAATATGCCACTGGCCCTATTCGTTCAATAATCTCATACGACCTAATGAACAGCGGACTTAATTTGCCTTTGCGACTGAAATGAAGTATTTTCTTCCACGGAGATACCTTTAAGAACACTTTGTCAGTGATCTGAAATTCAATGTCTTTTCGTTTCAAATCCGCGTATGACATTCTGACGATCTGAAGCTGCTTTCAAACAGTCACGAATTACCTTCACTTTCTCTTCGGTTTCTCTAACCAAATCAACCCCGTAAATTTGTTTCTCGCTAAGCTCGGTCCAGTACAATGGAGTTCGGCATTTGCGACCATACAAAGCTTCGTACAGTGCCATATTTATGCTCAATTAAAAGCTGTTATTATACATAAATTCAACCAGCGACAAATATTTCTCCCAGTTGCCTTCAAACTCTAAAACACAACATCTGAGCACATCTTCGAGGATTTGTATTACTCATTCAGACTGTCCGTCAGTTTGAGGATGAAAAGCTATACTAAAATTCAAATTTTTACCCAGGGGTTTTTGAAGTTTCTTTCAAAACCGCGATGTAAGCCTCAGATCTCTATCTAAAATAATCAAAAGCGGCTGCCGTGCAATCTCACAATCTTAGATATATGCGATTCAACCAATTTATCAAGTGAATAGTTTGTACATACCGGGATGAAATGTGTTGATTTTGTTTATCTATCAATGACAACCCAAATTACATCTTTCTTTTTTTGGAGGAGGCGAGGGCAGCGGATCACTGAAATTCATCGTAACTCTATCTTATTTCAATTCAGATATCATCACTGGTTGAAGTAGTCCCGACGGTACTTGATGTTCAGCTTTAACTTGTTGACAAACTAAACATCTCGATACAAACCCTGAAATGTCTCATTTCATACCTGACCACCAATATAATTATTTCAAATCATTGTATATTTTGTGTAATATCCCGAATTAGGGCCTAATCGAAATAGTGGTTTCGTGACCACAAAATCCGAGATAGAAATAATTATTTTATAATTATTTTGATGTTTATGATATGATTGCATGATTGTCTGAAAATTTCGTGATGAAATCCTATGCCTAAAGTGCTTAAATTGAAATTAGGGACTAAATCGAATAATTTGCAAAACTTGCATTCTAGAAGTTTCTAGTATGAAATTGTTTTGAAATATTAATTAGAAGGTCTTAAATAGAAATTTTACCAATTTCTAAGTTTATGGACAAAAATTGGACATGGATGGAATTTTTGGAAAGTTTAGTAGTAAGGGCATTTTGGTCATTTAGGGGTAAAATGAATTAAAATACAAAATTAAAAGCCAATTTTGCTCATCTTCAACCCCATGGCCGAATATAGCAAGGAGAAACCATGGCTAGGGTTTTCAAGCTTCCAAGCTCGATTGTAAGTCCATTCTAGCCCGTTTTCAAGTTCTTTACGTTTTTGGAGTCCGATAGCTCGATTTAGCTTATGCTAGCAATAATTTAACCTAGGGTTTATATTTGGAAAAATAACCGTAGGTGAAATTTGTGTATTTTGGTGTTTTATGATAGAATATGAGGTTTTAAATTATGTTAGACAACTTGTGCTACTCGGTTTTAAGTGAAAACGAGCAAAAGGGCTTAATCGGTAAAAATACCTAATAGTCATAAGTACATGTTAGAGTGAGAATTTGATGTTGCCATAGAAGGGAAAAATGATCAGCATGTCATAAAACATAAGAAAATAGGCTGAAGCTTAATTTACGAGCTTTGGGGAAAAAGTGTAAATATGCAAAAGTTTAGGGGCAAAATTGTAATTTTTCCAAAATATGATTTTGGGTCAATTTGAATAATGTGAGTCCTAATTAGACTATATTTTAAATGATAGAGCAAGGAAAACTAAAATTCGGGCTAAAATGGGGAAAATACCAAGTTGTGGACGAAATGGTAAAAGTAGCCATTTTCGCATACTAGGTAAGTTCATATGTAAATGTTGGTAACATAGTTATTATGTTAAATGTTTTTATGTTATTTAAATGATATGATAATTATTATAAAATATTATACTCGTGATAATTGTTTGATAATATGTCAAATTATGTGATATACTTGGAAAATGTGAAATACTACGAAGTATCGGTATCGGTATTAAGTAGAAGATGGTTGAGACACATGATTGGGAAAAAGGTCCGTTGAACCTTAGGAATGGATTAGGATACAAGTGACATGTCTTTGGGATATTTGGGCATCCGAACTCGTTGGGTTGAGTCAGGAGTTCACTTATGGATGCAAATGTCGAACTCGTTGAGTTGAGTCAGGAGTTCGTGAGATGTAACTAGGCATCCGAGCTCGTTGAGTTGAGTGCGAGTTTACTTATGGATCACGAACGCCCGAGCTCGTTGAGTTGAGTCGAGTTCACTTATGGATGCGACGCTTGAGCTCATTGAGTTGAGTCAGGAGTTTCGCTTATGGGCGGGCTACATAGTAGCTTGGCTACATATGTGGCACTTATGTGCAAACTTTCCATGTGTCCGAATTATATTCCGATGTGTTCAACGGGTAAAGTTCTACTCAAATGGAGGAATACTCAAGATGAAAGGGACGTATTGGTAAGTGTTGTGAAATGGATACTTTGAACAGGTATGTACTTAACCCTCGGGTTGAAAAATCGATATAACAACAATATGGTAAGATGATAAATGAAAATATGATATGAATGTCTTGGTGATGATTATGCAAATGATGTTTTATGTTTGCTTATATGGTTATGTTACTTGCTATTTGCATGTGAATTTACTAAGCATTTATGCTTACTCCCTCCTTTTCATTCCTTGTAGGGTTGACAAGCCAGCTCGAAAATCGGGAACGGTCGGAGGCACGCTTACACTATCCGTATACCATCTTGGCATAATGGCTTGTATATTTTGAGTATGGCATGTATAGCATTATAATCATTTTGTATATATGGTCTTATGATATGGTTATTGAGTAGTATAAAAATGTTTGGTAATGATTAGCCATTGGAATGGCTAATTATGATCATTTTGGTGTTATGTATGTCAAATTGCTAGTTAATCCATGAAAACCATGAAATAGGTAAAATTTACCATAAAATAGATTCAGACAGCAGTAGTGACGTGAATTTGAACATTCATTAAAAATAGTAGAGATATAATTAGATGATGAATAAAATATGGAATTGAAGAATTATGAGTCTATTTTCATATGGAAGAAACGAAACAGGTATATGAGTTATATTTTATGAGATGTTTAAATTTTTGTGAAATAGGGCTAGAGCAATTTCTGGATCCCCTATTCTGACTTTGGAAATTCACCATAAATTGTATAAAAATAGTTAGAAGTAATAATTTATATGTACAGATTTCTTATTGAGTCTAGTTTTATGAGAAACAAACTTCATAGTCATTGAAATTTTGTACAGAGAGATATCTGATTCGTAATACACAGAGGTCAGAGCAGTCAAGCCCTGAAACAGGGGAGACTTTAACTAATAAACTGTACTAATTGACCTAGCAAAAAATTCTATAAAACAATTAGTAAATAGATATATGAGTCTAGTTTTAGGGAAAATTTACAGATCTTGATTTTGAGTTTCAGAACTCGAGATATGAATTTTTAAGCGACTGTGACGTAGTTAGCCAGCTTGTCTGGAATTTCTAAAATTAAATTGTTTGAGCTGTTTAATCAATGAATTAAGGCTGTTAACACCTCGTGTTCGACTCCGGTAACGGTCTCGGGTACGGAGCGTTACATTTTGGTACTCCCCGGGTGAACAGATAAACATCTGTTATGTGCTTTGTGCAGAATTTTCTGAATAAGCTCAGAATTCTCGGTACACAGATTCTGTTTCAGAACATTAAACAATCATCAGCTCTGATTTGGTATTCTGAATCACTAGTCGACTCACTTAGCACTCTTTTAGCTTGCAATTCATTATCACATTTCTAAGCTTCACTTTCAACTCAGCTACAATCGAATCGTCATCAGACAAAACTAACTATGTATCCATCACACACAAAGCAAATAATGACTTTCTACTCAGAGCATCAGCAACTACATTCGCTTTCCCAGGATGATAATCAATTACTAGCTCATACTATTTCTTCGTTGTCGTCAATTCAAGTCTTTTTGAGTCATTGAATATTTTAAACTCTTGTGGTCTGTATAGATGTGACATTTCTCACCAAACAAATGATGTCGCCAAATCTTTAATGCGAACACAATCGCAGCCAACTCTAAATCGTACGATGGATAATTCTTTTCATGCAGATTCAACTATCTAGAAGCATAAGCTATTAGTTTGCATTCCTGCATCAATACACAACCCAAACCGTTCAACGACACAGTTCTGAAAATTACGAATTCTTTACCCAATTCAGGCTGTACTAACACTAGTGCCTCTGTCAATAATGCTTTCAACTGTTCAAAACTCTGCTGACACTTCTCAGACCATTCAAACATTACATCTTTCTGAAGTAATCGAGTTAGTGGGGTTGCATTCATAGAGAATCCTTTCATAAAATGTCGATACTAGCCAACTAGTCCTAGAAAACTTCAAACTTCAGATACATTTCTCGGAGGTTTCCAATCTATAATTGCAGAAATCTTGCTTGGGCCAACTCTAATACCTTCGGCTGAAACGATATGTCCTAGAAATCCAACCTCTCAGAGCCAAAACTCACATTTGCTGAACTTTTCAAATAATTGCTTGTCTCTTAAGATCTGTAACACTATTTTGAAATGATGGGCATGCTAGGATTCATTTCAAGAATAAATTAAAATATCATCAATAAATACAAAAATGAATCTATCTAAATATGGTTTGAAGATCCGATTCATCAAATCCATAAAGACTGTAGGAGCGTTAGTTAATCCGAAAGGCATAACAAGAAATTCATAGTGTCCGTACCTCGTTCTGAATGCAGTTTTTAGCACATCTGAGTCTTTAACTCGCAACTGATAATAACCAGATCTCAAATCAATATTTGAAAACACTATTGCACCTTTCAACTGATCAAACAAATCATCTATTCTCGGTAACAGATACTTATTCTTTATTGTAACCTTGTTGAGCTGACGATAGTTAATACACATTCTCATTGACCTATCTTTCTTCTTAACAAACAACACTGGTGCACCTCAGGGTGAGAAACTCGGTCGTGGAAATCCTCTATCAGTTAATTCTAGCAACTAAGCTTTCAACTCTTTTAACTCTGTCGGAGCCATTCTGTATGGAGCTATCGATATCGATGAAGTTCCCGATACTAAATCAATAGCAAATCCAACCTCTCTAATCGGTGACAAACCCGATAACTCTTCTGGAAATACATCTGGATATTCGCAAACAACTGGTACTGATTCAATCTTTGATTCTGACACTTTTGTATCAAGTACATATGCAAGATATGCGTTGCATCCCTTTTTCACATATTTTTGAGCTAACATCAACGAAATTACTACTGGTAAACCACTTAGATCATTTGATTCAATTCGGAGAGTCTCATTATTCTGACATTTCAAATCAATTGTCTTTCGTCTACAATTTACTACTGCATTATGCAATGTCAACCAGTCCATACCTAGAATTACATCAAACTCATCAAATGGATACAACATCAAATCAGCCAGAAAACAGTAACCCTAAGTCATTAACGGACAATTCTTGCAAACTTTGTCAACAATGACATATTTTCCTAAGGGGTTCGACACTTTTATAACAAACTCAATAGAATCAACAAGTAAATTCTTATTTGACACTAAGTTCATACATATATATATGAATGAGTTGATCCGAGGTCTATCAATGCAACTAAATTAGTGTCATAAAGAGAGAATGTACCGAGTAATAACATCTAGAGATGGCGCTTCTTCCCGAGCTCGAATAGTATAGGTTCTGGTAGGTGCTCTAGCTTCAGATCTTATAGTAGTATCTCGTGTTGCACCTCTACTACCACTCACATTTCCAACATTACGGGGTGGTCTTCCTCTCGCTGACGTGTTGCTTGGTCTTGCATTCTGAGATTTTTCTTTCTCATCTAACTTAGGACAAGTTCGAATAAAATGTTCGTGCTAGCCACATCTAAAACAGGCTTTGTCATTCATTCTACACTCTCCAAAATGTCGTTCTCCACATCATCCACATTCAGGTTTATTTGGTCTAACATTACCTACACTTGCCATTGATGTAGATGGAGTTTTTGAACTCGTAAATTGCTTCTCACGATCTCTATTAGAATACTCTATTGATGCATTTGATCGACTATAAACATCTCGTGATTTCTTGGATAAGGAGTTATTAGTTTATTCATCAATCTCTTTCTCGAATCTCTAGCTTCAGAATCAGCCTTTCTTTTTTCTTTGCCCTGTTCTTTAGCTTTGCAAGCACGATTGACGAGTACCACGAACTCTTTCAACTCTAGAATTCCAACTAACAATCTGATATCTTCATTCAATCCATCTTCAAATCTTTTGCACATAATAGCTTCCGTTAGAACACATTCTCGGGCATATTTACTAAGCCTCACAAATTCTCATTCATATTCTGTCACGGGCATACAACCCTATTTTACTCTAGATACTCTTTGCGCTTCTGATCAATGAACCTTTGGCTGATATATTTCTTTCTAAACTCAAATTGAAAGAAATCCCACATAACCCATTCTTTCAGTACCACTGATGTCAAAGTATTCCACCATTGATACACAGTGTCTCTTAACAAGGATACAACACATTTAATGCACTCTTTGGGTGTACATAACAACTCATCAAATACTCTGATTGTATTTTCAAGCCAGAATTTAGCTCTCTCGGGATCATTGTCAATTGTGGCCCTGAACTCTTCCGCCCCATGCTTATGAATTTTATCAATTGGCGATTTGTTCAATTGTATAGGATCAATAACTTGAGGAACTACGAGGATTGGTTGAGGAATTGGAGGGGGTGGAGGTTGTTGAGCAGCCAAATTTGTCCGAACATATTGAGTGAACCACTCGTTCATCATTTGGAAAAAGGCTTCTTTAGCTTCACCTCTGTGACTACTCGACACGGGTCTAGATTCACAAGGCATTGTCCCTTGAGCGGGAGGTGGCACATTACTCTCAACATCATCTACTACTGCTCTTGAGATCCATTACTATACGAAAACATAGTTTATAATGTCAAGAATCATTACACTATCACATGTTATATATGGCATGTATAGCTAGACTCTCACACACGCTACGTTAGTCTTAGAATCGACTAAACCGTAGCTCTAATACCAATAAATGTAACACCTCTCACCCGTATTCAACGTCAAAATAAGGTTACGAAGCACTACCAGACTTACAAAACAATTAAACATCTATTTAGCTTACATTTTCTCAATTCAAGTATTCATAAATCAATCTCAATCAATTTTTCCCTTATACAAGACTATGAGGCCTTAAACATGCTTTGGGAGTAGTTCGGGACTAAACTGATAACTCAAGAAATTTTCACGAAACTTTGAAAATTTTTCTCCAAAACAAGGGACACACGCTCGTGTGGCCAGGCCGTGTGTCTCACATGGCCACTAGACATGCCCGTGTCCAAGCCGTATGGACATTTGAAATGGAAGCACATTGTAACACCCCTTTACCGTATCTCAAGGCGGGACGGGGTTAGAGGTGTTCTGGGACTTAAACATTCACAAACATTCAAAATCGGGCCATAAAATTTTATCCAAATTAAAACTTTTCAAACACATGTAAACCGTCCCTTATACAGGCCTTCGAGGCCTAAAACATACATCGAGGTGGTTCGAGACTAAACCGAGGACTTTAGAAAGCTCTGGGAAAACTTAGAGAAATTTTCATGAACTAGGGTCTGCGCTTGTGTGGACCACGAGGACACGCTTCGTGTGTCTTCAACACGCCCCGTGTCCTCAGGCTATGTAACTCTCTGTTTATGACGTCAACAAAACAAATTAATCCACACGGCCAAGCCACACGCCCGTGTGCTAGGCGTGTCCTCCACACGGCTGAGACACATGGCTGTGTCTCTACCCGTGTAGCCAACACCTAGGCTATTTTCCAAGCCTTATATTATCCTTAATTCTCTCCCATACTTATACACATTATAGACACACATTATAACATCAATTTAATGGTTAATCATCCTTTAGTAAAATTTCGTTAAAGCATTTACATGTTGTCATACATGTGTTTATTACCATACTCATGGTACACCAAGTTAGATATTCCAATTCATATTCTACAATTGTCCATATTCAATCATTATCAACTTACTACCATGCCACACATTCATTCAATGCGACGACCACCTCGAATGGTCTTAGAGCATTCATCATGTACATGTGTTATACTAATCATTCATAACAACCAATTATAAACACATCACAAACATTAACACATAGCAAGAATAATTAGACTTACAAACCATAACCATTTAAGCCACATCTCATGGCCATATACAATAAATCAATATAAGCCGATACATTTGGCTAATCATAACAACATCTAACATAAAAACTAGTCCTTATACATGCCACTCACTTGAAAGTATTTAATACACATATGACAATACTCCAGAGTTGTTGGCTTGATAGTGTGATACTGCCTCCGACGGTCTCCAATCTCGAGATGACAATACACTAAGAAAATGGAGAGGAGGGAGTAAGCTTAAATCTTAGTAAGTTCATATGAAAATAATAAGCAAATTATCAACATGATTCCATGAAAATGTAATCATAATTACACTTTGCTAATTTTTCTGGTCATCTTTGTTTTCTCGAGTTATAGTTACTAATTTATTTATATCTATATCTACGAAACTCAAAATTAAGATATGTTAATTTTCTCTGAAACTAGACTCATATATCTTCTTACCATAAAATTTTCAGAATTTTTCTAGCCAATAAGTACAGTTTATTCATTAAAGATACCCCTGTTTCACTGTATGATAATCCCGACCTCTCTTCACTAAAAATTATTTATCACATGATACAGGACTCCAAATTGAGAACCACTAATTTTCCCAGAAACTAGACTCACATATTTTCTTACCATAAAATTTTTAGAATTTTTGGTTTAGCCAATTAGTACAGTTTATTCATTAAATATACCCCCATCTCACTATCTTATAGTTCCGACCTCTCTTCCCTAAAAATTATTTATCTCATCAGCTCTCGGATGTTGTCCCCATCAATTACTCTTGATAATAGACTCATTAAGGATTTCAATCGTGCAAATTATAACCTATAATTATTTTTGTACAATTTTTAATGATTTTTCAAAATCAGAATAGGGGATTCCAAAATCATTCTGACCCTGTCTCACAAAAATCCAATTATCATAGAATATGAAATTCTTTTGCCCTCTGATGAGAAAATAGACTTATTAAGCTTTAATCTTATATCTTATTCAACCTCTAGTTCAATTTCTACCATTTTTTCTGATTTTTCAAAGTCATACAAATGCTGCTGTCCAAAATTGTTTTATTGCAAAATTTTAATTTTACGTAATTTCACTTACTTCATTCTATCTTACCAAAAGATTCGCTCAACTATCAAGCACATTGCTCACAACTTTTCACATAGATATACTTGCACTTATTCATCACATAGTCATGTACATATGTATTTTCACTTAGTAAATTTCCGTTGAACTCATCGAATAATAATGAATACCGGTGCTGTGCATATACCACCCTTGTACCAAGAAGCTCTACATTACGCATAGTAGCTTTGCACTTAGTACTACACATGCGACCTATCAATCTGGTACACGTAGTAGCCTGCACTTAGTACTACACACATGACTCACAACGGATCATTTGTATCTCTTCTATTACGAAGGTTTAATCGAGAAAATTCTTGATTTTTAACATTTTACTAACTCGTTCTTAGTCAATTACGATTCGTTGTTTACATCAATTGATCATTCTATAGGCAGCCACATCTAATTAAATAACAAAGATAATAACATAAAAAGAATCGAAATATTATTTACATACAAACTTACTTGCTTCAAAGAAACATCATATTCTATCAAACTTCCAAACCTTTAGCAGACGTACTCGAATTGTGGCTTCATTCACATAGCAATATCTCCTAATCACATGGCATTGCAACATTTTCATAATAATAGCAAAACATCAAGAACATGTTATATCATCAAAATAATCACATAATATCAAATTATTCACATATATATTAAAACTCATGTAATATCGAAGCATTAGCTTTCAAATACAATATTGCATTATTAAAATCACATGAACTTACCTCGGGTTCGAGCACATCCATAATCTCATTCATTTCCAATCTATGCCCGAATCTCATTTTCCATGATCTATAATACCACATTTAGCTTACTAATTAGTCACATTATTCATATGGGTTCAAAAATCATACTTTTACAAATTTTCATTTTGACCCTTAAACTTTCACATATTTGTACTTTGGCCCATAGGCTCATAAAATGATTTTTATTCAATTTCCTTGCATTTTAAGCCTAGTCGAATCATTTTCATAACTGTAGTGGTCCCTAATTTTCACTAAATCACACTTTTATGACAAATGTTGTAACTTTTACAAAACAGTCCTTTTTTTACAATTTCACCGAAAATCACTTAGTAAAAGTCGTTTATTACACACCGAGCATTCATATTCTACCATTAGACATCAAAAAACATGCATGTCATCCATGGGTAAATTTTTAAACACAAACCCTAGCTCAAAATATGGGTAGAAATGAGTAGATCTTGTTACGAGGATTTCAAAAACGTAAAAATCAATAAAAACGGGGTTAGAACGGAATTACAATTGAGCTTGGAAGCTTGAAAAACCCTAGCTATGTCTTCTCCATGCAAGTTTCAGCCATGGGGTAGAAGATGGACAAAAATTCGCTTTTAATTTTGTTTTTAATTCATTTTAATTACTAGATTACCAAAATGCCCCTAACTTAAAAATATTCTATTTCCCCCATTTCATGTCCAGTTTTCTCCAACAAATTATCCAATGGTCTAATTACCATTTAAGGGCCTCCAATATAAAATTTCATAACAATTAGACACCTCTAACATGTAGAACACAACTTTTGTACTTTTTACAATTTAGTCCTTTTGACCAAATTGAGTGCCCAAACGTTAAAATTTTTTAACGAAATTTTCACGAAATCATTCCGTGAAATTATAGACCATAAAAATATAATAAAAAAAATTTTATTGTGTCGAATTTGTGGTCCTGAAACCACTGTTTTGACTAGGCCCTAATTTGGGATGTTACACACATGGCCGTATCCCAGCCCGTGTCTGACCCCATGTAACTCTCTGATTTGGGTCACACGACCAACACACACGCCCGTGTGCCCTAAAAATGGCCATACATGCCCGTGTGCCAGGCCGTGTGCTAGGCCGTGCCAATCTTGTAGGGTATACAAACTTATGCCACACGGCCAAGTCACACGCCCGTGTGTAAGGCCGTGTAGAGCATCTTGACTTGTTTTCAAATTCAAAATTAGGGGACACATAGCCGTGTAACATGACGATGTCACACACGGCTGAGACACACGCGCAGTGTCTCTATCCATGTGGATAAAAATAGGCTATTTACCAAGCCATTTTGCCACCCATTTTACACATACGTATATAAACTCAAATAGTTTCATTTCAAGACACAAATAAGGAGCTGAATATCATCAACCAATATTCAAATCATACCATTTCATTACCTACCATACAAGCCACAAATATGTAACAATTTACCATCTAACTACATACCTAATTCACATATACAATTCAATTTACTAAACCATTCCAAACATGCATTATCATTCACCCATTGATAAGCACTTAACTTCCCAAATTATCATCCCTTTTAGCAATCAAATTACCTAATATCATTAAGCATTATAAATTCAACTTCAATCACACAATATAGGTCAATTACCAAACTCAAAATAGAACCATTTACACATTTATAAACATCATCAAATTCATCATCATAAGCCAATTCAAATGGCCAAAATACATGTTCATCAAACATACCAAAATGACTCAAGCCTATACATGTCATATACCATATTTACACAACTCCAAAAGTACCAAAATAGATGTCCAATAGTGCGATGAAGTCTCTGACAATCCTCGAACTGAGCTAGCTTTGAAGGACTATAAAACATCAAAAAATAAATGAAGTAAGCTATAAAGCTTAGTAAGCTTGTATTTAATTATGAAATAATCTCATCATTCATTAACATTTCAAAAAAATAAATAAATAAATTTGTATTTAAAGAATCATTCAATGAGTTAACATGAAATGTTTCCATATAGTAACTCATAAGTTTTCAACTTCTTTTAACTTGTTACTTAAAGCAGTTTTCCGTAGTACATACTTGTACGTGCTACGCGTCTATTTCTCACCAATTCTTTTACCAAATCACTCCAGGCTTTTAAATGCTTACGATGCGAGTACATCAATTTTCTAATGCCATAGTCCAACTATGATCTTACACATACATTGCCATGGCACTACCATGGTCTTACATTCACATGCCATAACTCAGTTATGGTCTTATTTTCTAATTGCCATAGCCCAACTGTGGTCTTATTCAGTAACTCGTCTTATTTAAACCATACATTTAATTTAAGATATCTAAATTCAACTAATAGAATAAATACAATCTCAATTCCATCCATCAATTAAAAAATACACATTTAAGTTCAATTATACAAACTTACCTTGTATGCGGAAATGATAAACGGGATGACTTTTCAATTACTTTACTTTTTCCCCGATCTAAGTTTGAATTCCTCTTTTCTTGATCTATAAGTAATCAAAATTAGCTTATTTATTCATATAATTATTCAATTCAATCCAAGATATGCATTTGAGCTATTTTACATATTAGCCCCTAAACTTTCACATTTTTACAATTTAGTCCTTATTACAAAAAATCACAAATTCATAAAATTCAAGGCTAACCCATGCTAGCCAAATTACCATTATACCCCTAGCATCCCATATTTTCCATTTATTTCAAAATTTAACCACAAAGTTTTAACATTTCTCAATTTAATCCCTATTTTGCATTTTTACTAAAAATCACTTAATAAAACTTGTATATCTATCAGCAAGCATTCATAATATATCAAGAAACTTCAAAATAAACATGTATTAATCAATGGAATCATTCAAAATCTTTAACATTTTTGCAAAATAGTCCCTGGGCTAGCTAGAACTAGTTGTAACGATCACAAAAACATAGAAATTATTAAAAACAGAACCAAAAATGGACTTACATGCTCAATATACCATAGTCAAAAGTTCCAAGCTTTGTAATGGTGTTTTCAATCCTTAATTTCTGTGGTTTCAAACATTAAAGAAGATGACACCTTAATTTCTTTTTGTTTTATTATACTTATTAACTTAATTACTAATTTAACCTTAAGTTTTAACCTTTATAAATTCATTTATAATGTTCATAAATGTGCACTTAAACAACCAATGGTATATTTATTACATAAGGACCTCCATTATTTAATTTCATAGGCATTTGATACCTTTAACTAATAGAATAACACTTTTGCACTTTATGCGATTTAGTCTTTTTTATTAAATTGACCAATCAAACGATAAAATTTCTTAACGAAATTTTTGCTCAAACATATTATCATGTTGTAGAAATTTAAATAATAATAAAATAATTATTTTGACCTCAAATTTGTGATCCCGAAATCACTATTCCTATTTGACTAAAAACGGGCTGTTACAGATGAGATTTGCACACATATGATCATCACATATATTAACACATCACAAAACATGCCTTTCATGAAACTAATAGGTTAGGATCACTTACTAGGGTTTTTTCTTGATGAGCTTTTCAACTCCTCTTTGAGTACTTAATGTACTCTAAATTTCTTATTTAATATCATATTATTAAAATGAAAGTGAACATATTACGCACAAATTAAAGGTTTAAATCCCACACCTTATATTGTAGATCTGATTTACATAATCATTTTTAACGATTTCACTAGATTTATCTCGCAAGACAATCTAACATGTAAGTAATGTTTATTAATTAGGATCTAGAAACATGAAAATATATAGACTTTTTCATTCCCTTTTTAACTCAAATTCATGCAGTTTCGTAGTAATTCTTGTTAAAAATGTAATATAATTATAAAATAATTAATTTTTACTTAGATTATCAACATACTAAATTTTAATTAATTTTATAATAAATTTTCATAAATTTTGATTTATTTTTGACAGATTTGCATTGACGGGAAAATTGGCTTTGTAGTAGATACTACTAGAAACACAAAATCGGGAAGCGATTTTTGAAGCATCGAGGCAAATTAATTTTTCTGCCTAAGACGATCCAAATTATGAATGTTAATGAATAATATAATTAATTTTAATTTTTATCCAAATTATTTTGGGTTAAATAATTATTATTAATTATAATATGAAAGGGGGCCTAGTTGTGCAATACGAGAGACTGATCGAACCGAGCAATCGGGCTGCCCAGAACCATTCAACATACTGACCCAATCAGCATAAAATAGCTGATTTATTGACTTGCAAATCAGCCCTTGAATTCTCTTTGAAATCGCATTCAAACCCATCTACTTTCTATTTTTTTTAAAGATTCACCCCAAGCTAAATTTAACAAGTTTGAAACATTCAAACTTGCCACGTGTGGCCAGCTTTTGCTATTTTTAGCAGCCAATCCCACTTATAAATACCCCATTCACCTATTCATTTCCACACACCTTTCATTCCATACATCTCTCTCTCTCTTTCTCTTTCACTCACTTTCTCTTCTTTGTTTCTCATTTTTCCCTTATATTTCCTTTGTTGATTTCCCTCTTGGAAAAGATCCCTTCAACCACCTTGGGTAGCAGCATTCAAATGCTTATAGAATTTGTGGAACAACAAGAATGAGAGGAGAAGGAGAGGAGCGCATTAGTTTGGCTTTGAAGAAACACGAGATTTGATTCTAGTTTCCTATGCTTTAAATTTTCTTGTTGTTGTTATGAACATGTCTATGAATATTTGTTATGTTGTTATTCTAAATTTAATTAACATGGCTTAAATTTAATTTGTGTTGGGTTGATTGCATTTCGTCTTCTTAAGTAATTAAAATTATGTTTGTGTTGTTATAGATCTTGGTAAATTATTTCATTAAGTAAAACTATGATTATGTTATACATGCATTACAATCGTAAGGTAACTAATGAATTAATTATTAATCGTATTGAAATTGTAATTAATTGACACAATACTTAATCAGTGCATGTATAATCTTCTAAGGTAGCTGAGGGTTAAATTAGTGACAATATTAAACAGTACATTAGCCTTGCATAACTTGTAAGATTATTGTGATTAAACTATTTTAAATATAGGAATGTATTGTTACTTCACTTAATCTTTTTTTTTTCTTACTAAAATTGTTTAATTGTTTAAATTGGCATAGAAATATGTTCAAGAGATTAGTAAATTTTGTAAGTCTAACAAATTACCAAGTTGCCGTGAATTTATTCTTAACAACATGAGCATCGTTTTAGTAATATTAAGTTAAGAAATGTAATTAATCAAACACAATTATGTCATATTGGTTAAACTTGTTTTCTTTCAGAAATTGTGCATTGGACTTTTTACCGTTTTAATTTTCTTAGTTAATTTACTTAGTTAAAATCTAGTTTTATTAAACCCTTTTTTACAATAAATGATTTTCCTTCACCAAAGTGTTTTTAATTGCATTTCATAAATATTTTTCTTACATAGTCCCTGTGGGTATGGTAACTCGACATTTACTTGTCACTTTATTACTTGTTGTGATTGTGTACGCTTGTACATTTCCATCATTCCAAGTTTTTGGCGTTGTTGTCGGGGACTGTTCAAAAGTAATTATTTGTGAGTTTATTAATTATGCTTTTGGTTTTTTTTCTGTTCAATTCTAGCTTAATTAATTTTCTGTGATTGTTTCAGGTGTTTATGAGTATTGATCAAATTATTGATTTACTTCCCTTAAACCTTGAGATTGAAAGAACTTTTTGACAACGAAGAAGACAAGTAGTTCAAAGAAGGACCGAAGAAATGAATTTTGAAAATCCGAATCAAGGAAACAGAGTAAACCCTGCACAAAATCCTATTTTATTATTGATGATAGGGATAAAGCTTTAAGACAGTATGTTGTGCCAATGTTTCATGATCTCGATTCGGGTATTAAGATACCCAAAATTGAGTCACAACAGTTCGAGCTGAAGCTGATTATGTTCCAAATGCTTCAAATAGTGGGCCAATTCAGTGGAATGCCTATTGAAGATCTTCACTTTCACTTAAGATTGTTTATGGAGGTGAGCGATTCTTTAAAACTAGCCAGAGTACCCAAAGTTACACTACGATTAAAGTTATTCCCATATTCACTAAGGGATAGAGCTCAAGCCTAGTTGAACTCATTGCCACCATATTCCATTACCACATAGTAAGAGTTAGCAGAAATATTCCTAATGAAGTATTTCTTGCCAAGCAAGAATGCTATGTTGAGGACCGAGATCACTACTTTCCAATAGATCAATGACGAGTCCTTGTATGAGGCATGGGAAAGGTACAAAGAATTATTATGGAAGTACCGTCATAACGGAATCCGTCATTGCATCCAGTTAGAGACATTCTATAATGGTTTCAATGCTCACATGAGACTGGTAGTAGACACTTTTGCTAACGATACTCTCCTTTCTAAGTTTTATAACGAGGCTTATGAAATCATTCGGAGAATTTCCAGCAATAATTATCAATAGCTAACTAACCGAGTAGTGTTAGGAAGACAAGTCGCTGGAGTACATGGAGTGGACACTCTCACTTGACTTGCATCTCAGGTATTCTCAATATCATCAATGCTTAAAAACTTTAGAACTAATGGGTTCAATAATTTTGCAACTCAGTCACCGAACCATTTCAAAAATATAGCCCATGTTTATTGTTGGGAAGGACACTTGTTCAAAGAATCCATGTATTATATGGGTAACTAGAACCAGAACCGAGGAAGGTAAGGACTGCAATCCAATTTTTGTAACCCATCTTGGCGAAACCATCCTAATTTCTCTCGGAGTAACTAAGGGGTTAGACCTAACCAGCTGTATTTACCCAACAAGTTCAGAAATAACATCAAGATGAAACTTCCAATGGTTTAGAAAACCTATTGAAGGCATACATAGCAAAAAATGATGTATTAATCCAAAGCCAAGAAGCCACATTGAAAAACCTGGAAACCCAAATGGGCCAACTTGTTATTGAACTTAGGAACCTACCACAAGGTGCTATGTCTAGTGATACGAAAAATCCAAGAAATCTAGGGAAAGAGCATTGTAAAGAATTAACATTGAGGAGCGGAAAGACATTAGAACGCAATACTATCGAAGTTGAAGAGGAGCTAGTTGATGCTCAAGATTCAGTGGAAGTTCAACCAAGTGTTGAAATTCCAGCTTCACCAAAACTAGAATTTGCAAAACCTGATAAGGTAACTTCTAATGTAACACCCCGAATTTGGGCCTAGAAGTATTGGGCCTTGAGTGCGGGTCCGTAAGGAGGTTGTATATAGGTATTTAATTGTGCAATGAAATGATAGAATTAAATGTCTGCTTTGGTGGTTAATGGCCCTAAGAAGTGCTAGAGAAATCTTGGGTTCAAACTTGGGCTTTAGCAAAAATTTTGGTATTAAGTGAAAAAAAAACTGGATGCTTGGATGAGGGCTTTTAAATTATTGTGTTAAATAAATGACACAAGGAAGCTTGTAGTCTAGTGGTTGTGGCATCATTAAGGTTGTATGGGAGCCTGGGTTCAAGCCTTAGCTCTTGCAATTTATTTTGGTTTTTTTTAAGGGAACCTGGACTTTGGCCTTTAGACCTTATAATTAATTGGGGATAAAACATGACACAAAAAGCCTTGTGGCTTAGTGGCAAGTAGCGTGTGGAGCATCTGAGGGGAGGCATGGGTTCGAATCCCAGGGCAAGCAATGAGCATTTATTTTGCTAACAGGGGGCGACAAGAGTTGGTGTTGAATTTAAACTCTGATGTTGGAGGGATCCCACATCGGGAAGCTAACATAAGAGTGGTTGTGAAGCTGGCTTTAAATAGAGGGAACCATGAGGAGAGTAAAGGTACCTTTCTTGGCTGATCCCTTTCGCTGTATGGCGTGCTCGTTTGGGTTGGGCATCGGCTAAGAGTGCTCGGAGCGTGGATTAACTCCAGTCTCCTATCAGGTGTGTATTTCTCACTACTCTAGCTGTAGGATGACTACTTTGGGCCGCGATGGGCCGAAAGGGGCCATGTGGGCCCAATGGGCCTACGGGCCCAATTGGATAAGTTGTTTGATTGTGTAGTAAATATTGGACTAGGCTAGGTGAATCTCATATTCGTGGCTAGATTTGGGCTAAAAGGGTCACACGAGCGTGTGGGCCCATTTGGGCCGAGAATGGGCTTTAGGGCCATTTGTATTGTTATCCCTGTTTAGAATACTTTAGTTTACCAATTATTGAAATGCCCTTGACTTGTAAAATTACCAAAGTACCCTCGATTTATAGAATTATCGTTTTACCTTCGATTTACAAAATTACCGTTTTACCCTCGATTGTGAAATTACTAAAATACCCCTGTAGGATAAATTATCAAAATACCCCTAGTTTGTAAAATTACCAAAATACCCCTAGTTTGTAAAATTACCGAAATACCACTAGTTTGTGAAATTACATAAATACCCTCAATTTGTAAAATTACCAAAATACCCCTGATTTACAAAATTAACAAAAATACCCTTGACCTTCTAAAAATTATAGAAATACCATTGGTTTACAAAATTACTGAAATACCCTTGGTTTGTAGATTTACCAAAACACCCTTGTAGGATGAAACGACTAAAATACCCCTAATAGGTAAAAAGACCAGTAAAGCCCTGTAGGGTAAAGTAAAGTGACCGTAATACCCTTGTATGGTAAAATGACGAATATGCCCTTATGTTCCGTATGATGGTGATGTGCTTAGGATTTACATATATTGATATTGGATTAGTTAAGTTTGAGTGACGGTGGTGGTTATCGTAGGTGATTGATTATGGAAACATTTCAACTTCAACCCATAACAGGTGTGTACTAACCCTCGTAGTAGCTTAGATTAATATCTGCTAAGAAGCCGAAATGCTAAAATACTGGCATTTCGGGAACTTGTAATGTTGCGTGCGGGTATAGATGCGATAAATACGATAAGGTCGGTGTTCGGCTCGATGGAACGGGTAAGAACTCAATTTTGTGCACGATGGTAAGTTGGGCCTCAATGGGCTAGAATTGGGCCAAATGGGCCCATTTGGGTAAAATTGATAGAAAATGAAATTTGGAAAAGTTGCATGTTAACACAGTTAGTATTATGGTAAAATTTGGGTTAAGCAGGCTTAGTGGGCTAAATCAGCATTCGTAGGGCCCATTAGGGGTTTTGGGCCCAAAAGCCCGAATTTGATAAGTGGGTTAAGGATCATTGTTTAGACACTCAGAAATATTGACAAATGTAAT
Organism: Gossypium longicalyx; assembly: GCA_025698465.1. Taxonomy (NCBI): domain Eukaryota; kingdom Viridiplantae; phylum Streptophyta; class Magnoliopsida; order Malvales; family Malvaceae; genus Gossypium; species Gossypium longicalyx. The sequence continues at coordinate 48,408,705 of CM047004.1, forward strand.
GAACATGGAAAACCCTGATTTTTGGTAAAACTACGAAAATACCCTTATAATATGAAAAATGACTGTTTTGCCCTTGTGGGCAAGTGACTGACTTGGACCGTGTGGTTGTTGTGATTTGATTGTGAATATATGTTGGTGATATGAATGACTTTGACTGTGATTGTTTCATTCAAATATGGGCATGACATTTCGCATACATGACATATTGCATGGGATATGGGTTATATTGATGGAGGAAGTGCTAAAAGTGCTCGCCCCGGCCATCGGAAAAGGGCTTATGCCCTGGGGTTCGGAAAAGGGCTCATGCCGGATTCACGAAAAAGGGCTTATGCCCCGATTATTAAAAAGAGGCAAGGCCTCGGTTATATGATAAAGCGACTATCTTTGCAAAGTGGAGAGTTTGGTTGGGTGGGTTGAGTTATTCCCACATGGAGAGCTTGGTTGGTACGGGTGGAGAGTAGCGAATGGTGGGTCGAGTAGTCTCCCCAAATGGGCTTGCATACATTCATTGACATTACATGTGATATTGAAATGGGCTTGCATACATTCATTGACATTACATGTGATATTGAAATGGGCCTAAGGGCCATACCGTTTCTGATGAAAGGCTTCGCCCGGTGATATGATTTATGAAAAGGCTTGGCCCGAAGAATCAGATTAAACGCGAAGGCTTCTACCAAAGATATGTCAAGACTAAATAGGGCTTTGGCCTGCATTGTACTGATACCGTGTTATTTACTATTTGTTTGTTATTGGGATTACACACTGAGTTTTCGTAAACTCACCCTGTTTCTAACTATGCAGGTAATCCCTAAGCTTAGATGGTTTGGAGCTGCGAGGGACTCGGAGATGGCCACACTCATCAAGCTTTGCATTTGTTTCTTTTAATTGCAATAAGTAGCCGATTTATTTCTTTATAAGTTTTATCTTACTAATATTATTATTTGGTTTTGGGTTGTAATAAGGCCGTTTTAATTTTTTTTTGGGATTATTTTATCTTATACCCTATATTTTTCTGATAACAATATGAGTTAGACCTAGGGCGTGTTTCCAAAATGATAATTGTTTTCAAAATAATGTAATGATACAATTAATCGGTTTATCAAAAATATCTACTTAAATGAATTCCAACTCGTTTTTCTCAAAACCTACCCTAGCACCAAAGTGTGGCAATGGTTGTAGGCATGTCTAGGATTGGATCCAATCAAGAGCTTGGTACTTAAGCAGCCTTCTAGGCTCACCTCCTCTCTTTGGATACCTACCCTGCAAGTACATGACTTCCATTCACTTTATTAACTTAGCAAAGACTATCTTTTAAAACACTAAGAAGGACATTGAAAGAGGCATGGGTTTTCTTAAAAACTTCAATATGACACGTCAGATCCGGCCATAACTTCTGGGCCGGGTTTGGGGTGTTACATCTAAACCAGTCAATTTTGATAAACTAACAAATTCGTTAGATATAGAATTGCCATAGAAGATGAATCAACCAGTTCCAGCAAAAAATCCTCCACTACCTTACCCTTAAAGGCTTCAAAAGTAGAAACAAGAAGTCCAATTCAAGAAGTTTTTATATGTACTCAAGCAACTTCATATCAATATCTCATTGGTAGAAGCACTTGAACAGATGCCAAACTATGTCAAATTCATGAAGTATATCCTGTCTAAGAAACAGAGACTTGGAGAATTTGTGATGGTAGCCCTGACGAAAAAGTGCAGTGCATATCTTCAAGACAAACTACCCCCAATTTTGAAGGACCCTGGATGTTTTACCACACCTTGCAATATTGGAGCAATGTGTTGTGGTAAGGCACTATGTCATTTGGGTGCGAGCATTAACTTGATGCCCATGTTTATATTTAGGAAGTTGGGGACAGGTGAAGTTAGACCTACTATGATTACATTTCAATTAGCAAATTGATCCTTAGCACATCTAAAAGGAAAAATCGAGGATGTATTGGTATGTGTAGACAAATTTATTTTTCCTTCTAACTTTATTGTTTTAGACTTTGAAGTAGATAAAGAGGTGCCAATCATTTTAGGAAGGCCTTTCCTAACAACAGAAAGGACCCTTATTGATGTTTAGAAGGGCGAACTTACCATGTGTAACACCCCATACCTGTGACTTACGTCGGGACAGAATACGAGGCATTTCCTAACTTAAACTCGTGCTTACGACCATTTTCGAGTCTTCAAGTCTTGGAAAAATTCAAAACTTCCTCAAACTCATTAACATCTCCTTAATATAGGATTACGAGGCCCAAAACACACATTGAAAAATATTCAGAACCAACTCAGGTTCTTTAGTCAACTTTAGAAAAATGACACTTGACATAGGGGCACACGCCTGTGTAGAAGGGGCAACACGCCCATGTGATTGATTCGACATGGTCATGCTGTTGGCCCGTGTGGCTCACACGGCCTAAGATATATAAGGACATGCCTGTGTCCTTCACCCGTGTGGTATTAATTCAAAGTTCACACCTGCAGGGGTTTTCATAGGCCTGGCACATGCCCGTGTCCATGGCCCGCGTCCTTCACACGACCATGACACGCCCGTGTCCTAGCCCGTGGGTAAAAACCTGGACATTCTGTTTCTAATCAGTAATTCTTAAGGGCCACACAGCCAAGGCACACGCTCGTGTGCTAGACCTTACCCTTCACAGCTGAGACACACGACCGTGTCTCTACCCGTGTGTTTACTACCATGCATACTGACTTGCAAATTTTATGTGCAGAGGACACACGGCCAGACCACACGCCCATGGGGTAGATCGTGTGTCACACATGGTCTAGACACGTGCCCGTGTGCCTACTCGTATAGACAAAATAAGGTTATTTACCAAGCCTCTTTGCCTTCCTTACCTACACAACCTTCACAATAGCAACCAAAACCAATACAAGACTATCTCATGTAACCAGATCAACCACAATAGACAACATTTCATTTGTGCAATTTACTCATCCTTGAAAATAACATCATTTGTATATATCAAAATGAATATTAGCCATCATTTGAGGCTTAATAAAAAATGAAGGGGAAACACCCATACCAACACAATTTTCCAATCTCTCAAAGACTCAAAACATCAAAGTCTAGCCCTATACATGCCATTCTGAAAAACAAATAGTCTAACTATACCGAGTGCTTCGGCTGATAGTGTGATGGTTGCTTCTGACGTTCGATGGTCCCTAAGCTAGTTAGGCGGCACTAAAAGAAAAAGGGAAGGAGAGGGAGTAAGCATAAAGCTTAGTAAGTTGCACATAAAGAAATATACAACAAAAATTTTACCATTCATCAACATGTTCATAACACAAAAGTAGGCATAAGTATAACTTACTCCTCACTATCCATATAAATCTAGTAGCATATAGTGAGCTCATATCTCATACATTACAAATAGGTACCTATACCACTCACAACACGGTTCTACCTTACCCATTAGCTTAAACTGTATCTCTCACCGTTGAACCGTTTGAAACTTTACCGGATATTCAATAAGCCTCAAACATGGAGTAGGGTGCCGATGCCATGTCCCAGGCATGGTCTTACACTGGCTCATATCTCAAGTCGATGCCATTTCCCAGACATGGTCTTACAATGACTATCATTTCGTAGCCGATGCATGTCCCAGACATGTCTTACACTGGCTTACATCTCGAAGCTGATGCATGTCCCAGACATGTCTTATACTAGCACTCGTTTCGATGCTAATGCCATGTCCCAGACATGGTCTTACACTAGCTCTCAGAATGTGGTCGATGCATGTCCCAGACATTTCTTACACTAGCCCACAATAACCCATATGTCATGGCATGAATATCCGATTTATTTCTTAGGTTCAAACGGGAACTCTATTATCTCTATTATCATCATACTTTCTTAATTCCACAATCAAGAAATTAATGCTACATTCATTCAAATACAATTCAACACATACATTAGTAATGTAGTTGCATTATTTACGTACAACTTACCTCGGATCATAAAATGTGGCGACTAGTCGATTTAGTCGATTTGCTTGGCTTTCCCCCAGTCTAGGTTTGAATTAGGAAATTCTTGATCTATAATAGCAAAATGTACTTATTTAGTCACTAAATATAATTAAGATATCGACAATTCACATTTTTGGTAAAATGACCATTTTGCCCCTAGACTTTGACAAAATGACCATTTTACCCCTATATTCAAAAATCGATTTTTATCGAATTTCTTCATATCTTAAGCCTAGATGAACCCTTTTTACTCTTATAGCAACTCCAAATTTCTACTATTTCACACATTTATCATCTATTTTACAACTTATGCAAAATAGTCATTTTAGGTGTTTTCATGCTAACACCTTTCACAAAAGTTTTTTATAAGACTCCCAAGAATCATTTTATTCCACAAAAACTCAACAACCATTACAAATCCTTTCATGAAAACACCCTAAAATCATAATAATTTTGGAAAATAGTATCCTCACTTGAAAGCTTATGCTTCAAGGGTCTCAAAAATATAAAAATCTTCAAGAAATCTCATTAAAATCACTTACTTGCAAGAAGAATGAGTTGCTAAAATTTTTGAAGCTCAAAACCCCTAGCAGTGGCTAAAAAATTGGTGGAAATGGGGAAAGAATGAAAGAAAAAGGTGATAGCTAGGCTTAAGGCATTATTGTAATACACATGATGTCATCAAAATACCTAATGTTGACTTTTCAAAATTTTTACCTCCCACGACCGGCCAAGCCAAGATCTAAGGGTCTTTTTGCCCTTCAAAGACCCCCAAATTAATATTCATAACAATTTAACACCCCTAGCTATCAATTTAAGACTTTTGCACTTTATGCGATTTAGTCATCTTTCGAAATTAGGCAAGCAAACGCTAAAATTATTTCACCAAATTTTTCATGCACTAATATAAGCATATTACAGGTCTAAAATATTTATAAAATATTTTCTTTGACTTTGGATTGGTGGTCCCAAAACCACTGTTCCGTGTAGGCCAAAAATCGAGCTATTAAATTTCTCCCCCTTAGGGATTTTCGTCCTAGAAAATCTTACCAATGAATAAATTCGGGTATTGATATCTCATAGTATCCTCGGTTTCCCATGTGGCTTCCTCAACTCCATGTCTATGCCACAAAACTTTCAAGAGTGCTATACTCTTATTTCTTAACTGTTTGACTTCCTGAGCCAATATCTTTACTGGCTCTTCGCCATAAGTCATGTTCGAATGTATCTCAATCTCTGTTGGCGCAATCACATGTGAAGGGTTTGATCTATATCGGCGTAGCATGGACACATGAAACACGTCGTGAATCTTTTCCAAATTTGGTGGCAAAGCCAATGGATAGGCAACAGGCCCTACTCTTTCGATAACCTCATAGGGTCCTATGAAACGAGGACTCAACTTGCCTCTTCTACCAAATCCAAGAACTTTTCTCCACGGGGATACTTTCAAAAACACTCTATCACTAACTTGAAATTTGATCTCTTTCCGTTTCAAATTCGTGTAGGATTTCTATATATCCGAAGCGGCCTTCAAACAATTGTGAATCACTTTAACTGTCTCTTCAGTCTCTTTGACTAAATCGACCCCGTGAATCTGACTTTCTCTTAGTTCAGTCCAATATATGGGCGTTTGACATTTTTGCCCATACAAAACATCATAAGGTGTGATTTTTAGACTTGTCTGATAACTATTGTTGTATGAAAATTCAACCAATGGTAAGCACCTTTCCCAACTACCTTGAAATTCGAGAACACAACACCGCAACATGTCTTCTAAAATTTGAATTAGTCTTTCCGACTGACCGTCGGTTTGCGGGTGAAATGCAGTGCTAAAACTTATCTTTGTTCCCAATGCCTCTTGTAACTTTTTCCAAAACCTCAAGGTAAATCTCAGGTCCCTATCCGAAATAATCGACAAAGGCACTCCATGAAGCCTCACAATCTCAGAAACATACAAGTTAGCCAATCTCTCAAGGGAATAGTCGGTACACACTGGTATAAAATGTGCCAACTTTGTTAGCTTATCCATAACAACCCAGACGACATCCCTTTTCCTCGAGGTTACCGGCAAACCCATCATGAAGTCCATCGTAATCCAATCCCACTTCCACTCGAGGACCATGATGGGCTAGAGTAGACCCGAAAGTACTTGATGTTTAACTTTCACTTGCTGACACACGAGGCATTTAGAAACAAATTCTGAAATGTCTCTTTTCATCCTCAACCACCAGTACATTTTCTTTAGATCGTTGTACATTTTCACACTACCCAATGGATGATCAAACAACCAGTATGTGCCTCTCATAGAATCTTCTGAATAAGCTCATTGTCCTTGGGTACGAAAACTCTATCTTAAACATTATACATCCATCGGTACCAATACAAAAATCTATCTCAACGCCCAACTAACACTGAGTTTTCTTGGCTTGCAACCCCTTATCACCTTTTTGAGCTTCACGGATCTCTTGTAGGAATATCGGTCTAGTTCTCAACTCTGCTAGAACCGAACCGTCATCAGAAAAAGCCAAATTGGCATTCATTACTCTCAATGCAAATAACAATTTTCTACTCAATGCATCGATGACCACGTTCGCCTTTCCCGGATGGTAGTCGATAATCAACTCATAATCCTTTATTAGCTCTACCCACCGTCGTTGCCTTAGGTTCAACTCCTTTTGAGTCATCAAGTACTTAAGGCTCTTGTGATCAGTGAACACCCGACACTTCTCGCCATATAGATGGTGTCTCCAAATTTTCAACGCGAATACAATGGCAGCCAACTCTAAATCATGCGTCGGGTAGTTTTTCTCATGTGGATTTAGTTGTCTCGAGGCATAGGCTATTACCTTGCCTTCTTGCATGAGCACACACCTCAAACCATTCAAGGAAGCGTCGCTATATATCACAAACTCCTTGTCCGACTCTGGTTGCACTAAAACTGGGGCTTCGGTCAACAAAGCCTTTAATTTCTCGAAACTCTATTGGCATTTTTCTATCCATTTGAACTTGACATCTTTTTGCAGTAGCCTTGTCATTGGTATAGCTATCATAGAGAATCCATCTACAAAATTTCTATAATATCTGGCAAACCTAAAAAGCTTCGAACCTCTGTCACATTTTTCGTCAGTTTCCACTCAACAATAGCCGAGATCTTGCTTGGGTCAACTCTAATTCCATCACCCGACACAATGTGTCCTAGAAATCCGACCTCTTTAAGCCAAAATTCACTCTTACTGAACTTGGTGTAAAGCTGTTTATCTCTCAAAGTTTGTAGAACCATTCTCAAACGCTCCGCGTGCTCACCCTCATCACGCGAGTAAATGAGTATGTCGTCAATGAAGACTACTATGAACTTATCCAAATATGGCTGAAAAATACGGTCATCAAATTAATAAACACTGCCAAGGCATTAGTCAAACCAAAGGGCATAACGAGGAACTCATAATGCCCGTATCTCGTCCGAAACGCAGTTTTCGGTACATCTTGCTCCTTAACCCTTAACTGGTAATATCCTGACCTTAGGTCAATCTTGGAAAATACAGTGGTTCCCTTTAACCGATCAAATAGGTCATCGATCCTTGGTAAAGGAAACTTGTTCTTCACTATTACCTTGTTGAGTTGTCTATAGTCGATACATAACCTTATCGACCCATTTTTCTTTTTCACAAAAAGTACCAGGGCACCTCACGGTGAATAGCTCGGTCTCGTAAAGCCCTTATCCGTTAACTCTTGCAACTGTACCTTCAACTCTTTCAATTTTGTTGGAGCCATCCTATATGGAGCTATCAAGATAGGTGCCGTACTAGGGGCCAACTCGATACCAAATTTTACTTCCCTAGCTGGAGGTAATCTGGGCAACTCCTCTGAAAATACATCTATAAACTCACAAACCACTGGCACCGAGTCTATCTTCAACTCAGGCACTTGAGTATTCAACACAAAAGTGAGATAAGCTTAATATTTTTTTCTCAAATATTTTACTGCCGACATAGATGATATCACCACAGGCAATTTATTCAATTCATCTGGTCTAACCCGAAGAACATTCCCATCTTCATATTTCAACTCAATAACTTTTCTCCCACAGTTCACAACACTATGAGAAGTCAACCAATCCATCCCAAGGATTACATCAAATGGATTAAACGGTAATAACATCAAGTTAGCCAGAAAACAATGACATCTAATTGTCAAAGGACAATTTCTACATACTTGGTCTACTAGTACATGTCTGCCTAAAAGGTTAGACACTTTTATCACAATTTCAGTGGAATCTACTAGCATGTTCATACGGAATAAAAATTCTATACCAATGTAAGAGTGGGTAGACCCTGGGTCAATTAAAGCAACAACAAACATATCATGAATAGAAAAGGTACCCGTGATCACGTCGGGAGACTCTGCCTCATCACGTGCATGTATAGCATAAGTCCTTGTAGGCGCTCTACCTTCGTACCTCACTAGAGCATCTCTTGGCGTACCTCTACTACTAGCCCCACTTCTAGGGTTCTTTTGTGGTCTACCCTTCAAAGGAGCACTACTTGCCCTCACATCTGACTTTTTCTCTTTGTCATCCAATTAGGGACAATCTCGGATGAAGTGGTCTAGTGACCCACACTTGAAGCACCCTATTTCTTTACCTCGACACTCGCTGAAATGATGCCTACCACATTGTGAACATTCTGGCCTATTTGGCCGAGCACTACTGACACTCGCGATAGAAGCGGTCTAGGCTCTAGATGCTATGTTCAGCTTATTTTTGTTTCTATTGGAGAACCCTACCGAAGCATTCGATCGGGTCGTGAACTCTCTTGATCTTTTAGATGAGGACTGATGTGATTTCCCCATCTGTCTCTTCTTTGAATCACACGACTCAATAGCAGCTTTCTCCTTTCTATTACCAACTCTTCAGCTTTGCATGCTCTCTCAATGAGTACCAAAAATTCCCTCAACTCTAAAATGCCAAAAAATACTCGGATATCCTCATTTAGACCATCCTCAAACCTTTTACACATGGTAGCTTTTGTGGATATGCACTCCCGCGTATACTTGCTGAGTTTCACAAACTCACGTTCATATTCTACCACCGTTATATGACCTTGCTTCAACTCTAGAAATTTCTTCCTCTTTTGGTCTATGAACCTCTGGCTAATATACTTCTTTTGGAACTCTTCTGAAATAATTCCCAAGTCACTCTCTCTCTTGGTACAATGGACACGAGAGTATTCCACCATTGGTAGGCTGTGTCTCATAGAAGTGACACTGCACACTTCACACACTCTTCAGGCGTAGACGGCAGTTCGTCAAATACCTTGATGGTATTCAACAACCAAAACTCTACTCTCTCCGGGTCGTCATCTATGTTAGCTCGAAATTCCTCGGCCTCTTGTTTCTGAATCTTGTTTACTGGAGGCTTCTCCCTCCTAAACACGTCTGCTCCTTGCAGAGCTATAGGGGCATACTGAGGGATCAGAGGAGGTGAGGGAGGTGGAGTGCTCGGATTTGCACGAACAAACTCCTTGTACTAAGCGTCCATCATTCAGAGGTAGGCTTCTCTAGCCCCTCCACCTTGGCCCATAATCACGGGCTCACTTTCAACTGGCGTGGTCCCTTCAGCGAGAGCCGGTGCATTACTCTCCACGTCATCCACCGTGGCTCTATCAGGATCCATTTACTATATAAAAACATGATTTATAATCGTCTGGAGTCGTCACACTATCAATATACAGTTATGGCATGTATGGCTAGACTCGTACTTATGCTAGGTTTGTAACGCCCCAAGTCTTCAACAATTTTAATTCTCATGTTTTGTTGTGTGTGGGTTGAATGATGTGTTGGCCAAGGGTCCTGGGTAGTGTGAGAAGACCTGGGTTCAAACCTAGGCTTTAGCAAAATTTTGGCTTCTTATTGAATGACCCTTGCTTGTTGCTATTAGACTCTTAAATTAATGAGAGTGTTGCAAGACACGTAGGGCTTGCTAGCCAGGTGGATTGTGGCGTGTGGTGTATGCCTAGGGTTCTTGAGTTCAAACTACCCTTAGCACAAAAGAATAATATTTTGCTGCTCTCGCAAGGTAGGTAGCAGAGTTCAGCTGAAACTCTAAGGGTGGAGTGGTTGTGTGAGAGTGAATAGCCAAATTTGAGGAGAGAATAGTGGGATTAGATGAGGTAGTTATCGGTTTGAATTGGTGAAGAGGGAAAATAGGAGAGAATCAAGGAAGTGAGGAGTTGAGGTAGTAGTGGTGTCGAATGAGGACTCTCCTAAGCCATTCGGTCATAGGTTGGCTAGGCAATTTGGTGCCGAAAATTCCTTTCGGTTTTGTGCTCTCAATCCGTTAGTTTCACCTCTTTTCGATTTTCTTCTCTTTTCTTTTTTGTCATCCGTCAGTTTTGTAGTTTATTTCTAGTCGAATACTACTTGTGTCCTATGAGCACTTTTCATATCAATTTTGTTGGGCAGCTCTTCAGTTGTGTAGGTTGCTAGTTCTGTTCTTCTCCTCTCCCTTATTTCCTTTCTGTATTTCTGTACCCTTGCAAAACCCCCACCTTCTTCTTTTATTTCGGTCGGCCCTCGGCGTTTGCTTTCACTATCGTTTTAACCAAATATATCAGCATCTTTTTCTTCTCTCCTCTATTCACGGCTCTCTCAACTCTTTCTCCCTTCTTTGGTGGTTGGCCAAATATCGACTGGAAAGTCCCTGGTTGTTTTTTTCTTTCAGTTTCCCCTTCTTTCCTCTTATGCCAAATCTCCTTCTTTAATGACTCTGATATTCCTTAGGAGTAATATTTCTCGAGGAGTAGAGAACTGCGCATGTAACATCCCGAAATAGGGCCTAAAAGAAATAGTGGTTGCGAAACCACGAATCTGAGGTAAAAAAAAATTATTCTGATTAAGTTTTAAGGTTTATTCATTGATTGAATAATTGTGTGAAAATTTCGTGAAGAAATTTTATGTATAAGTGCTTAATTTGATAATTAGGACTAAATTGTAAAATTAGCAAATTGTCTGTTCTAGATAATAAAGGGGATTTAATTGAAATGGGTTCTTAAAGTGAAGGTCCTTTTTAGTAATTAGACCATTATATTTGAGTTTGGACAAAAATGGGCAAGAATAGGACAAATTTGAAGAAAAGCCTCTAAGGGCATTTTGGTCATTTAGTAATTAAAAGAATTAAAAAGGTAAAATAAAGCCAAAATTGGTCCTTCCTCTTCATGGAGGCTGAATATAGCATGGGGGAAGCCATGGTTATGGTTTTCAAGCTTTCCAAGCTCAATAGTAAGTCCGTTCTAGCCTTGTTTTTATTATTCTTTACGTTTTTGGAGTCTTGGTAACTTGATTTAGCTTATTCTAGCAATAATTCATGCTAGGGTTCATATTTGGAAAAATAAACATAGGTTAAATGTGTTTATTTTGATGTTTTATGGTAGAATATATAGCTTGAAATTATGTTAAACAGCTTTTGCTAAGCGATTTTAAGTGAAAACGAGTAAAACGACATAATCGGTAAAAATACCTAATGTTCATAAGTACATGATAGAGTGGGAATTTGATGTTTCCATAGAAGGGAAAAATGTTCAACGTGTCATAAAACATAAGAAAAATTAATAAATTTTAATTTCTGAGCCTAGGGGCAAAATCATAATTTTGTAAAGTTTTAGGGGCAAAATTGTAATTTTTCTAAAGTTTGAGTTAGGGAATGTTTTGAATAGTACATTAACTAAATAAGTGAAATATGATATTTTAGATCCCAGAAAGGTAGATTTGAACCTAGAACGGGAGAAAAACTGAAAATCGGGAAAGTTGGTAAAATGGTTGTTTTGGTATCGAGGTAAGTTCATATCTTTAATAATTATTTAATTATGCATATTTGAATGATAAATTGATATTTTGGTCATAAATACTTTAGTATTGAGTTTCAGATATAATGATTAATGCTCAATAATAATTCCATATTGGAAAGAGAACTTGTATAATTTATATGTAAGACCATATTTTGTATTATGGCTTTGTATGATAACAAGAAAGTATTGACTAGCATAGTTTGATGAGAATAAGTTAAGTTGATGATATGATGAGATTGAGAATGTAATTATGTAAGTTGAGTAGCATTTTTTTATTATGCAATTATTGTTATTAGTATTGTTATTATTGAGTTATGCGACTAACCTTGAGAATTTGAGCAAGTATGTTTCAGCTATGACTTGACAAGGCATTGATATCTCAAAGTCCATGGTTGTACCATGGCAATTAAGGAAGAATTGATGGAAAAGTCCATGTTCATAACATGGAATTTAAGGAGGAATTGACGGTTAAGGATACCATGTAAGACCATGTCATGACATGGCATTGGTAAGGCAAGGATCCCGTGTAAGACCATGTTAAGACATGGCATCGGCATTGATTAAGGACTCCATGTAAGACCACATCAAGATGTGGCATTGGCACTAAGATAAGGATACCATGTAAGACCATGTTTGGAATATGGCATTTGGTAAGACAAGGATACCATGTAAGACCATGTTTGGAACATGGAATTTGGTAAGATAAGGATATCATGTAAGACCATGCCAAGGCATGGCATTGATAAGTTCTATAAGGCAAGGAAATCATGTAAGACCATGTCAAGAGATGGCATTGATGAGTAACTATAAGGTAAAGGTCCCATGTAAGACCATGCCAAGGCATGGCATTGGTGAGTTCATAAGGCAAGGATACCACGTAAGACCATGTCAAGACATGGCAATGGTAAGTTCAAAAAGGAAAAGGTTCCCAAGTAATCCAAAGAGTAAGTCAAAAAAATGACAATGTGAGAACATGAAGAAAGAGTACAGGTATGCATTTAAGGCTTATTTAATATTGAGATTGTAAGTAATTAAGATTATCAAGTATTAAGTAAGTGATGAGTTCTCAGTTATGCTTGTGACATTTTATGACATGATTGGCAATATGCCTATATTATGAAAGAGTACTCATGTGTTAAGTGAGATGGTGCAGGTATGTAAGCAAGCTATTAAGTACGGTGTCTTTTGTATTCTGAGGAGTGAGATGGGAAAGTAAGAACTAAACATTGTTTAAGCAAATTATGACAGCATTGTAGTAAGCTAAATTGATTGCTAATGCTTATTATTTTACATGTGGACTTACTAAGCTTTATAAGCTTACTTCTTTCACTTTCCCATGTTTCAGAGTACTTAAAAGCAAGCTCGAGTTGGAGGTTGTCGGAGATCACTTCACACTATCGACTATCAAGTTACCAAATGGGTATCTTCGTTTATAAACGTTCTAGTTTATGGCATGTATAGGGACTTAGCCATTTTGTGTGTATGTCCTTATGATATGGCTAAAGAATGGTATGTAAATATTTGATAATGATTAGCTATTGAAATGGGTAATAAAGAAAATGTTTCGGTGTTATGTATGCCTAAATGGTAGTTAGTACAAAGAAATCATGAAAAGGTGAAATTAGCATTAAAACAATATTGAACAGCAGTAGTGACGTGATCTTGAAAAATCACCAAGAATAGTAGAAATAGAATTACATGATAATGAGATATAGAATTAAATCTTATTGAGTCTATTTTCATTTGAAAGAAACAAAGTAAGCAAAATAAGTGTATATTAAGAGATATTTGAATTTTAGTGAGACAGGGTTAGAGCAATTTTTGAATCCCCTGTTCTGATCTTATAAATTCACTAAAAATTGTACAAAAAGAATTAGAGTTATAGTTTATATTTCTAGATTCCAGTGAATCTACTTTCAAGAGAAACAAATGGCATGGTTATTTGAATTCTTTACAGGGAGAAAATTGATTCGTAGTGAGGAGAGGTCGGAGTAGTCAAATAGTGCAACAAGGCAAAACTTTAACTAATAAACTGTACTAATTAGCTAGACCAAAAATTCTGGAAAAAAATAGTAAGAAGATATATGAGTCTAGTTTCAGGGAAAATTCACGAATTTAAATTTTGAGTTTAGTGACTCGAGTTATGATTTATTTAGTGACTATGATGCAGGTGGGCCGTTTTATAAGGAATAATGAAATAAATTGCTTTGATTTGTCTAAGTATTCAAAAAATTTTTAATGTTCCCAGTTTGGTCCTAAACCATTTCAATTGCATGTTTTAGTGTCTCGAGGGCCCTTTTTAGGGACATATTGAATGAATGAAAATAAATTAATTTTAAAAGCAAATTTTATGCTCTGAATTAGTAAGTTAAGTTAGGTAATACCTTGTGCTCGACTCCGGCGACGATCTCGGGTAAGGGGTGTTATAGTGCAAGTGTTGCAGAAACGATCAGAACCTTTCGCTTGTCTCTCGATTAAATGTAGCGTTTTTCATTGTTGTTGTTTTAGACTAGGGTATTTTGGGCTTGGAACCCTAAGTATTAACTAAATGCCCTTTTCTTTGTTACTGATTCCGATTCACTTGTATTAGTAAACATGAGTAATGGAAAAATCGCTTATTATGAAGTGTTCATCAAGGAGTTCTTTATCAAACCTTCATCAACAGTTCTAATAGGGCTAATCACCTCTACGTTCAAGGCAAGTATGGGATGATAAATTAAGTTGGGTTTAAGGAAGGGTGATTAACCCTAGTATTAAGTGACTAATGGTTTATCGTAACTGAATGCATGTTTGGGAAACTCTTGGACTAGGCGCAAGTTTCACAACAGGTGTGTAATCACATTATCCCTACTGTAAAATAGCAAAAGTCAGAAAACTGGTATCATCGATGCCACACAGGCGTGCGCTCACACGTATGGTCATCTAAACGCTAAAGCGTGAGCATGTGATTGCGAAGACCACCACGAGCGATTTCGTGGGCTTAGGTCGTTTTAGACCACGTTGGGTCGAAATGGGCCGTGTGAGACCCACGGGCTCGTAGGCCCACACGGCTAAATCACATGGATGTATAAAGATTATTGGGCTGGCTGTGTTGTTTACACGGCCTAGATCATTACTTGGGTTTATTGGGCCACACGAGTGTGTGGGCCCACATAGGCTATCTTAAGGGCTTGGGCCCATTTTCGCTGTTTAACTGATAAGGTTGCACGGGTCGTACAAGACGACTGTAGACCTACTGTTGGGTCGGTATGTACACCATGAACCCTAATTTGTGTTGTGACGGTTGTACCCTATGTGGTAAATGACGAAAATATCCCTATGTGTTATATGGTTGCTTGAGCATGACATCTTATACATTATTATGTTGCATTGCATGGGGTGGGATATATGATATTGGACGAAGTGTACTGAAAGGCTATAAGCCTATACTGGCAGCTCAGCTGGAAATACTGTTGGTGCCTAGATCGGCACTATATTTTGGAGTGTAGGGATGGGTGGGTCGATATTATGGTAACACCCCAAACCCGACCTAGGCGTTAGGGCCACATCTATGATGTCACATTGAGGTGGGATATATTTATTGTTGGAGGAAGTGTACTGAATGGCTATAAGCCTATTAATGGTAGCTCTGCTGCAACTACTATTAGTGCCAAAATCGGTACTTTATTCTGGAGTGTTGGGATGGGTGGGTCGATTCATTCCCCACATAGAGTGTAGGCTGGACAGATTGAAGTGTAGAGGATGGTTGGGTAGGATCTTTTTATACATTACTGATACTGTACTGAATTGGGCTAAGGCACACATTGATATTGCTACTGATATAGGCTTAAACCCAGACTATTCAACATTGTTTGTGTAACTATTTATTAAGTAGGGATTACACACCGAGTTTCATACTCACCTTTGCTGCTTAACTATGCAAGTAATCCTTAGGCGGGTCGGTGCTGTGAGGGACTCGGAGACGGGCACACCACTGTTTTTATTTTCGTTATGAATTTTTAAGAGTATCTATATTTGGGGTATTTCATCTAATAAGGTTGTTTTAAGTTTTTATTTTTATTTGGGGATTTTATTTATATCTGCTAGCTATAGGATACAGGTTTTCAAAAACAAAAGTAAAAGGTTTTTCAACAATCAAGCTACGTAACTTGATTTAAAAGCTTCCGCAATGATAATGTTTTTAAGTAATATAAAACCTACATGTTTTACTAAATGAACCTGTATTTTGGCAAATGGACTAAACAAGTTGGATTTGCAAACGAATCACAAACAAGGTTATTTACGTAAATGAGCTTTTCTACCAAATCTGCGCTTTTCTAAAACCCACCTCAATGTGACATCACAGATACGGCCCTAACGCCTAGGCTGAGTTTGGGGTGTTACATTTAGTGGTATTAGAGCCAGGTTATAAAACTCGATTGTGGATTTAGATTTTTCTAAAATGGGATATTGAAAAGAATTGCTTCAAATGATAAAAATGTTTTGAAGTGTTGTTTCTGGAAGTGTGGTCTACCAAGTCACTAGCGTCGATTTTGTAAGTTTTCTAAAACTACTGTTTGATTTAACTAAAATGAGATTATCGTAGATGATAGACTGTACTGAAACCTTTGCTAGGGAAACCTAAAACTGTAGTAAGACTATGATATGCGAAAATAAACAATTCTGAATTGTTGATGCTATTTTTCATAAAACATTTGCTAATAAACACTGGAACTATAAAATTGATGCATAAAACTATTAATACAGATAATTCGCGAATCGACTATGAGTACTAGAGGTACTCGTGGAAGGGGTACTAGAGGTTGTGGTGGAGGTCGTGGGGGTGCTCGGGCTGGATCTTCAGCTTCGGGTCATATGCCTAACGTTGAGGAAAGAGAGGCTCTAGATTCACCTGTGACCGAGCTAGGGTCACACGATCGGGCAGCTGGGGATGACGCACTATTCCAAGCTATGCTGCGAATTCTCAAAAGGGTCATTGGGCCCAATATTGGTATTGTGGGTCGTGGGTCGGTGACGAAACGAATCAGGTCTAATGGGGCTGAGATCTTTAGAGGTATAGCTAGAGTTTCCCCTAATGTGGCTGAATATTGGCTAGAGGACACCAAGAGGATCATGGATGACCTCGACTACACCTCAGAGCAGAAAGTGAAAGGTGCAATGTCGTTGTTGAGAGATGAAGCTTATCAGTGGTGGCCTACTGTAAAAGAGGGTACTCAGCCCGATCAATTAACTTGGGAGTTTTTCATGAATGCATTCCAAGGGAAGTATGTGGGCACTAGCTATGTGGATGCCCGCTGAAAGGAGTTTCTGAATCTGATCCAAAGGGATAAGACCGTAGCTCAGTATGAGGCAGAATTTTTACGATTGAGCCGCTATGCACGAGGCATGGTAGGCACTGAGTATGAGCACTGTGTTTGTTTCAAAGACGGCCTCAAAGATGATCTGTGAGTATTGATAGCTCCACAGAGGGAGTGAGATTTTGCAATATTAGTAGAAAAGGCAAAGATCGTAGAGGATGTGAAGTGCACTAAGCACCAGAATTGTAAGAAGGATAAGGGGATAAACATGAGGGTTGGGAGCCCTCAGGTTCTGCTATGAGACCTAGGAAGAAGGCCTGATCTAATGGGCTAGTTAGAGTGGGACCCCCTGTTGCTACTTTTGGGTCGTAGCCTTGTACGATTTGTGGGAAACGCCACCAGGGCGAGTGCTGGGTATAGAAGGGGGCATGTTTTAGGTGCAGGTCTATGGAGCATCGTATCAGGGATTGTCCATGGAGGCCCAATCAGATGCAAGCTATTGGTAGGGGTACTGTTCAGCCACAGAGGGGTTTTCAGTAGCCACTGAGAGGTTGTGGTCTGGCCGGAGGAGGAAATGGTATGGGCCGTGGTCGTGAAGCACCGGGCAGAGGTGCGGGTCATACTGAGACAAGACAACCGGCACTGGTTTATCCTATACGTCACCGAGAGGACAAAGATGCCTCATATGTTATTATGGGTACGTTTTTTATTCATCATGTACCTTACACTACATTGATTGATGTTGGGTCTACGCACTCTTATATAGCATGCACTGTGTCTGAGACTTTGGATGTGATGTGTGAAAACACTACGAGTGAGATTACCGTGTTGAGTCCATTAGGGCAGTTAATGAGAGTGAACAAATTGTTTAAGGATATGCCTTTGAAGGTTCAAGGAAAGATCTTTTTAGACGACTTGATGGAACTTCCTTTTGGGGAACTTGATTTGATATTAGGTATGGATTGGCTAGTTAAGCATCAGGCAAATTTGGATTGTGCTGCTAAGCGGGTGGTCTTAAAAACTGTAGAAGGTGACAAGGTGGTCATGATTGGGGAGTGACGAAATTACCTCTCAAATGTGGTTTCTGCGCTTAGAGCTGAGAAGTTGGTTCGTAAGGGTTGCAAGGCATATCTAGCTTATGTTAGTGCTTCTGGTTCTGAAGTTTCATCTGTTAAAGATATTAGAACAGTTAAGGATTTTCTGGATGTTTTTCCCGATGAGCTACCGGGGTTACCTCCTCACCGTGAAGTTGAGTTTGGGATAGAGCTTCTGCCTGGTACAGCTCCGGTGTCTATCGCCCCTTATAGAATGTCACCGAAGGAGCTGGCAGAGTTTAAGGCTCAGATTCAAGAGTTATTGGATTGAGGGTTCATCCACCCTAGTGTGTCTCTGTGGGGAGCACCGATTCTATTTGTGAAGAAGAAGGATGGAACTATGCGCATGTGCATCAACTATCGGCAACTGAGCAAATTGACTGTTAAGAATAAGTACCCCCTACCGAGGATTGACGATATTTTTGACCTGTTTCGAGGAGCTTCATTTTTCTCTAAGATTGATCTCTGATTGGGATATCATCAGCTGAGGGTCAAGGAAACTGATATATACAAGAAGCATTTAGGACTCGTTACGGTCATTATGAGTTTCTAGTGATGCTGTTTGGACTAACGAATGCACCGATGGCTTTTATGGATTTGATGAATCGAATGTTCCAGGCCTATCTGGATTGGTTCGTATTGGTATTTATAGATGATATTCTAGTATATTTGAGGATAGAGGAGGAACATGATGCACATCTTTGGGTTGTTCTGTAGATTTTGAGGGAAAAGCAATTGTATGCTAAATTTAGCAAGTGTGAGTTCTGGCTACGTGAGTTAAATTTTCTGGGTCATGTGGTATCTGCGGAGGGAATTAGGGTTGATCCTTGAAAATTTGAAACAGTTTTAGATTGGAAGCAACCTAAGTTGGTGTCGAAGATTCGAAGTTTTCTAGGTTTGGCAAGGTATTATAGACGGTTTGTTGAGGGGTTTTCATTAATTGCTGCACCTCTAACTAAGTTGTTACGTAAAGGGGTATTGTTTAATTGGATTTATAAGCAACAAGAAAGTTTTGAGAAGCTTAAGAAAGTTCTGACTGAGGCCCCTTTCTTAATACAACCAGAATCTGGGAAGGAATTTATGGTTTATAGTGATGCATCGCATGTTGGTTTGGGATGCGTGTTGATGCAAAAGGGTAAGGTAGTGGCATATTTATCTCGTCAGCTTAAGACACATGAAACGAACTACCTGACGCATGAATTAGAGTTGGCAGCGATGGTATTCACATTAAAGATTTGGAGGCATTATCTATATGGTGAGAAGTGTATTATTTACACGGATCACAAGAGTCTCAGGTATCTCCTTATTCAGAAGGAGTTAAACCTTAGGCAGCATAGATGGGTCGAATTACTTAAGGATTACGACTGCTCGATTGAATACCATCCTGGAAAGGCTAATATGGTAGCCGATGCACTGAGCCATAAGGCTGTTACTGATTTGAGGGTGATGTTTGCTCGTCTCAGCTTGTTTGATGATGGTAGTTTACTGGCCAAACTTCAAGTTCAGCCAAGATGGGTTGAACAGATCAAAGGTAAGTAGTTGGAGGATAAGTCGTTGGGTTCTCGTTTCCAACAGGTTGAGAAGGGGGAAACTTCAGATTTTGGGCTCAATAGCAAAGGGGCACTTTGTTTCCGTGGGAGAGTCTGTGTTCCGAGAGATACTGATTTGAGACGGTTTATACTACAACAAGTACATAGTAGTCCTTACGCCATGCATCCTTGCGGAAATAAGATGTACTCAGACCTTCGGGAGTTATATTGGTGGCCAGGACTTAAGCAGGAAGTGGCTGATTTTGTGGGTAAGTGTCTGACTTGTCAGCAGGTTAAGGTGAAGCATCAGTTGCCTTCGGGGTTACTTCAGCCAGTTAAGATTTCGGTGTGGAAGTGGAAGAGAGTGACTATGGACTTTGTTAGTGGACTGCCCTTAACACCTACTAAGAGGGATTCGGTATGGGTTATCGTAGATCGACTGACGAAATCTGCTCACTTTATACATGTTCGTACAGATTACTCATTACATAAGCTGGCTAAGCTATATGTATCTGAAATTGTGAGACTGCTTGGGGTACCGATTTCTATTATATCTGATAGAGATCCTCGCTTTACGTCTCGGTTCTGGAAGAAGTTGCATGAGGCACTAGGTACAAGGTTGGGCTTTAGTACTGCGTTCCATCCTTATACAGATGGTCAATCAGAGAGGGTGATTTAGATACTAGAGGACATGTTAAGAAGTTGTGTGATTGACTTCCGGGGCAGTTGGGAGGATTTCTTACCGTTGGCATGAGTCGCGCAGATGACTGTGGACCTACTATTAGGTCGGTATGTATACCTAAATCCTAATTTATGAAATGACTGTTATACCCCTATGAGGTAAATTGCAATTATACCCTTATGTGATGTATGACGTTGAGCATGCCATATTTATCGTATGTACACTTATATTATGTTGCATTGCATGGGGTGGGATATATATATTGTTGGAGGAAGTGTACTGAAAGGCTATAAGCCTATTACTGGCAACTCTGCTGCAACTACTATTAGTGCCGAAACCAGTACTTTATTCTGGAGTGTAGGGATGGGTGGGTCGATTTATTCCCCACATGGAGTGTAGGGCTGTACGGAGTGGAGTGGAGAGGATGGTTGGGTAGGATTTTTTTATGCACTACTGATACTGTACTGAATTGGGCTAAGGCCCACACTGATATTGCTACTGATATGGCCTTAAACCCAGACTGTTCAACAGTATTTGTGTGACTTTTTATTAAGTAGGGATTACACACTGAGTTTCATACTCACCTTTGCTACTTAACTGTACAGGTAATCGTTAGGCGGGTCAGTGCTGCGAGGGACTCGGAGATGGCCACACCACTGTTTTTAATTTTGTTATGAATTTTTAAGATTATCTATATTTGGGGTATTTTATGTAATAAGGCCGTTTTAAGTTTTTATTTTTATTTGGGGATTTTATTTATATCTGTTAGCTGTAGGATGCGGGTTTTCAAAAACAAAAGTAAAAGGTTTTTCAACAATCAAGCTATGTAACTTGATTTAAAAGCTTCCACAACGACAATGTTTCTAAGTAATATAAAACCTACATGTTTTACTAAATGAACCTGTATTTTGGAAAATGGACTAAACAAGTTGGATCTGCAAAGGAATCGCAAACAAGGTTATTTACGCAAATGAGCTTTTCTACCAAACTTGTGCTTTTCCAAAACCCACCTCAATGTGACATCACAGATGTGGCCCTAACACCTAGGTCAGGTTTGGGGTGTTACAATTAACCCCACATGGAGTGTAGGGCTGGACGGAGTGTAGTGTAGAGGATGGATGGGTAGGATCATTGTATGCACACTGATACTGTTATTGTATTAGGCTAAGGCCCACATTGATATTACGGCTAACATGGGCTGAGGCGTAGACTATTCAACACTGTATGAGTGACTGTTTGATGATATGGATTACACACTAAGTTTCATAAACTAACCTTCCCCTCTTATCTGTGTAGGTAATCCTTAGGCGGGACGGTGCTACGAGAGACTCGGAGATGGCCACACCACGGATTATGTTTTGTATTTGACTTTTTAGTAATCGTAGCTTTTATATGGGTAAATTTTATGTAATAAGGCCATTTTAAGTTTTATTTTTAATAGGGGATCTAATAAGTTGGTTTATATCTATTAGCGGTAGGAATAGGGTTTTCAAAAGATAAATGATTTTCAAATACCATAGTACGCGACTCGTCTAAAAAGCTTTCGCAACGAGCAATTTTTTTTAAATATAATAACAATTTAACATGACATAAGTTTTGCTAAATCAACCTATGTTTTATTAACAAACAAGTTATGTTAACTGCTCATAAAGACCAGCAATGGGGTTTTAATACAAAACAGACTTTGCAATGAAATTACGTTTTTCCAAAACACACTCCGAAGTGACATTGCTGATTCGGCCATAACGTTTAGGCTGAGTTTGGGGTGTTACAAGGTTAGTCCTAGAACCAACTAAACCATAACTCTGATACCACTAAATGTAACACCCCTTACCTGTAACTTATGTCGGGACGAAATACGAGGCATTTCCTAACTTAAACTCGTGCTTACGACTATTTCCGAGTCTTCAAGTCTTGGAAAAATTCAACACTTCCTCAAACTCATTAACATGTCTTTAATATGGGCCTACAAGGCCCAAAACACAGATAAAAAAAATTGAGAACCAACTCTGGCTCTTTAGTCAACTTTAGAAAAATGACACTTGACATAGGGGCACACGCCCGTGTGGAAAGGGCAACACGCCCGTGTAACTAATTTGACATAGTCATGCTGTTAGCCCGTATGGCTCACATGGCCTAAGATATACAGGAACACGCCATTGTTCTTCATCTATGCGGTATTAATTCTAAGTTCACACCTACAGGGGTTTTCACACTGCCTGGCACACGCCCATGTCCATGGCCCGTGTCCTTCACACGGCCATGACACGCCCGTGTCCTAGCCCGTGTGCAAAAACCTGGACATTTTGTTTCTAACCTCAGCAATTTTTAAGGGCCACACAACCAAGGCACATGCCCGTGTGCTAGATCTTGCCCTTCACATGGCTGAGACACACTGCCATGTCTCTGCCCGTGTGTTTACTACCATGCATACTGACTTGCAAATTTTATGTGCAGGGGACACATGATCAGACCACACGCCCATGGGGCAGACCGCGTGTCACACATAGCCTAGACACTCCCTTGTGCCTATCCGTGTGGACAAAATAAGGCTATTTACCAAGCCTCTTTGCCTCCTCTACCTATACAACCTGCACAATAGCAACCAAAACCAATACAAGACTATCTCATGTAACCAGATCAGCCATAATAGACAACATTTCATTTGTGTAATTTACTCATCCATTAAAACAACATCATTTGCATATATCAAAATGAATATTAGCCATAATTTGAGGCTTAATACAACATGAAGGGGAATCACCCATACGAACACAATTTGCCAATATCTCAAAGACTCAAAACATTAAAGACTCAAACACAATTTGCCATTCTCAAAAACAAATAGTCTAACTATATCGAGTGCTTCGACTGATAGTGTGATCGTTGCCTCAAAGTCTGGTGGTCCTCGAGCTAGTTAGGCGGCACTAAAAGAAAAAGGGAAGGAGAGGGAGTAAGCATAAAGCTTAGTAAGTTGTACATAAATAAATGTACAACAAAAATTTTACCATTCATCAACATGTTCATAACACAAAAGTAGGCATAAGTATAACTTACTCCTCACTATCCATATAAATCTCATAGCATATAGCGAGCTCATATCTCATACATTACAAATAGGTACCTGTACCACTCACAACATAGTTATACCTTACTCATTAGCTTAAGCTGTATCTCTCACTGTTGAACCGTTCGAAACTTTACCGGATATTCGATAAGCCTCAAACGTGGAGTAGTGTCCGATACCATGTCCCAGACATGGTCTTACACTAGCTCATATCTCAAGTCGATGCCATGTCCCAGACATGGTCTTACACTGACTATCATTTTGTAGCCGATGCATGTCCCAGACATGTCTTACACTGGCTTACATCTCGAAGCTGATGTATGTCCCAGACATGTCTTATACTAGCACTCGTCTCGATGCTGATGCTATGTCCTAGACATGGTCTTACACTGGCTCTCATAATGTGGTCGATGCATGTCCCAGACATGTCTTACACTAGCCCACAATAACCCATATGTCATGGCATGAATATCCAATTTATTTCCTAGATTCAAACGGGAATTCTACTATCTCTATTATCATCATACTTTCTTAATTCCACAATCAAGAAATTCATGCTACATTCATTCAAATACAATTCAACACATACATTACTAATGTAGTTGTATTATTTACATACAACTTACCTCGGATCACAAAATGTGGCGACTAGTCGATTTAGTTGATTTGCTTGGCTTTCCCCTGATCTAGGTTCGGATTAGGAAATTCTTGATCTATAATAGCAAAATGTACTTATTTACTCACTAAATAGAATTAAGAAATTGACAATTCACATTTTTGGTAAAATGACCATTTTGTCCACAGGCTTTGACAAAATGACCATTTTACCCTTAGACCCGAAAATTGATTTTTATCAAATTTCTTCATATATTAAGCCTACCTGAACCATTTTTACTCGTATAGCAACTCCAAATTCCCACTATTTCACACATTTATCAACTATTTTACAACTTATGCAAAATAGTCTTTTTAGGTGTTTTCATGCTAACACCTTTCACAAAAGTTGTTTATAAGACACCCAAGACTCATTTTCTTCTATAAAAACTCAGCAACCATTACAAATCCTTTCATGGCAACACCCTAAAATCATAATCATTTTGCAAAATAGTACCTTCATTTGAAAGCTTATGCTTCAAGGGTCTCAAAGCTGTAAAAATCTTCAAAAAATCTCATTAAAATCACTTACTTCCAAGAGGAATGATTTGCCAAAATTTTTGAAGCTCAAAACCCATAAAAATGGCTGAAAAATCGATGGAAATGAAGAAAGAATGAAAGAAAAACGGTGATAGCTAGGCTTAGGGCATTATTGTAATACACATGATGTCATCAAAATACCTAATGTTGACTTTTCAACATTTATACCTCCCATGGCCGGCCAAGCCAAGATCTATGGGTCTTTTTGCCCTTTAAAGACCCCCAAATTAATACTCATAACAATTTAACACCCCTAGCTATCAATTTAAGACTTTTACACTTTATGCGATTTAGTCCTCTTTCGAAATTAGGTAAGCAAATGCTAAAATTATTTCACCAAATTTTTCATGCACTAATATAAACATATTACAAGTATAAAATATTTATAAAATATTTTCTCTGACTTCGGATTGGTAGTCCCAAAACCATTGTTCTGTCTAGGCCCAAAATTGGGCTATTACACTATGCGTGTTCAGGACGATCAGGTAACATTTAATGTTTTTAAGTCTATGTGATTTCTTGAAACAGTTAATAATTGTTCTACAGTATCCGAGTTAAAGGAATTAGTCATGGAATTCAACTATGTTGAGGACCCATTTGAACAAATTTTGACATTAGACCCTCCAAGTGATGAAGAGAGGGAGGAATACATAGCTTTTCTAGAAGCTAATCAAAGAGGATTTAATATAAAATCCCACTTTGAATCTTTGGAATTAGAAAGCAGAGACTATGCTCAACCAAAAGTGTCAATTAAGGAGCCACCTAAATTAGAATTGAAGGTACTTCCCTCATATTTAAAAATATGTTTATTTAGGTAATGCTTCTACTTTGCATGTGATTGTTTCAGTGGAGTTGATCGAAGAGCAAGAAGAGAAACTCATCCTAGTATTGAAACATTCCAATAAGGCTATTAGATGGACTATAGCTGATATTTGTGGCATTAGCCCGTCTGTAAGCATGTACAAGATCATCTTGGAAGATGGCGAGAAAGGGATGATTGATGGACAACGGAGGTTGAACCCTATCATGAAGGACGGGGTAAAGAAAGAAATCATTAAGTGGTTAGATGAAAGTATAATTTACCCTATCTTAGACAGTTCGTAGGTAAGTCTGGTCCAGTGCGTACCAAAGAAAGGAGGCATTACGGTCGTTGAGAATGAGAATAATGAATTAATACCGATCAAAAAGGTTACAATATGGAGAATTTGAATCGATTACCGGAAGTTGAACAAGGCGACTAGGAAAGACCACTTTCCTTTGCTGTTCTTGGACTAGATGCTGGATAGACTCGTGGGGTGAGACTATTACTATTTTCTTGATGGATACTCGGGGTATAATCAAATCACAACAGCACTAGGGGATCAACACAAAACAACATTCACATGCCTGTACAATACATTTGCATTTAGACGCATGCCATTTGGTTTATGTAATGCACTTACTACATTTTAAAGATGTATGATGTATATTTTTACTGACATGGTTGAGAAGTACTTGGAAGTGTTTATGGATGATTTTTCAGTATTTGGAGATACATATTATGATTGCCTAGCAAGTCTAGCCAAGGTACTAAAGTGATAGGAAGAAACAAACCTCGTACTCAATTGGGAAAAGTGTCATTTCATGGTATGATAAGGTATTGTTCTTGGGCATTGAATAATGAGACATGGAATCGAGATAGATAAAGAAATGGTAGATGTTATTGAGAAACTCCCAACTCCAACATTTGTAATGGGTGTTAGGAGCTTTTTGGGTCATGTCAGTTTCTATCGGAGATTTATTAAGGACTTCTCCAGCATTGCTAAACCCTTATACAAATTATTAAAGAAGGACACAATGTTCAAATTTGATGAGAAGTGTTTAAGATTTTTCAATGATTTGAAGAGTTGGTTAGTTTTAGCACCCATCATCATCACACCGGATTGGGATTTTCCATTTGAATTGATATGTGACGCAAGTGACTTCACGATAGGAGCTGTGATGGGCTAGCGAAGGAACAAAGTTTTTCATCCCATCTACTATGCAATTCGGACTCTGACAGGAGCTCAACTGAATTATACGGTAATAGAGAAAGAGTTACTTGCTATTGCGTTTGCTTTAGACAAGTTTCGATCTTATTTTATAGGTACCAAAGTGAAGATCTATATGGATCATTTGGCAATTATGTATTTACTTGCCAAGAAAGATGTTAATCCGAGATTGATCCGATGAGTACTTCTACTCCAAGAGTTCAATCTAGAAATTCAAGATCGAAACAGAATAAAAAATCAGGTAGCAGACCACTTGTCCAGATTGGAGCCGCAAGAAGGGACTTCTCCACTCATACCGATTCAGAAGACATTCTTAGATGAACACATACTTAACGTAAATCATATCCATAATACCCCTTAGTTTGCTAATTTTTGCTAACTATCTAGCTTGTGGTTTGATGCCTCTTGATAAGTCAAATTAACAAAAGAAAAAGTTTCTTCATGATGTCAAGTACTATTTTTAGGAAGAACCATACTTGTTCAAAAAGTGTATAGATCAAATGATTAGGAGATGCGTGCCAGAAGATGAAGTACGTGAGATTTTATATCATTGCCACACAGCTTCGAGTGGGGGACACTTTGGAGGTACACATATTATGGCCAAGGTATTGCAAGCCGGATTCATTTGGCCAACACTATTCAAAGATGCGTATGCTTACATAAAGAGTTGTGATTGATGCCAAAGGGTTGGAAACATCACCAATAGAAATGAGATGCCCTGAATAAACATCATTGAGGTAGAATTATTTTATGTCTGAGGTATTGACTTCCTTGGTCCTTTCCCTCCGTCTTTTGGTCATAAGTATATATTGGTAGCAGTAGACTACGTGTCTAAGTGAGTTGAGGCCGAGGCATATCCGACGAATGATGCCAAGGTTGTGATAAAGCTTTTGCAAAAACATCATCAGTGATGAGGGGTTCCATTTTGTTAACAAATGGTTGAAATGGTTACTCGACAAACATAGACTGAAGCACAAGGTTGCCACAACTTACCATCCACAGATGAATGGACAACCTGAACTAATAAACAAAGAGATAAAAGGCATACTCGAGAAGGTAGTTTGTCCGAACCAATGAGATTGGTTCAAAAGACTGGATGATTCTTTATGGGCTTATAGGAAAACATACAAAACACCTTTAGGGATGTCAACCTATAGATTAGTTTTTGGGAAAGCCTGTCATTTGCCCTTGGAATTAGAATATAAGGCTTACTGGGCTCTCCAACAATTCAACTTGGATCTTAAGCTTGCTAAAGAGAAATGGATGCTTCAACTCAACGAGTTAGAAGATTTCTGAATGTTCTCATACAAGAATGCCAAACTATTTAAGGAAAGACTTAAAAGATGGCATGACAAGCATTATTGAGTTTGAGAATTTGAAGCAGGTCAGCAAGTCTTGTTATTCAATTCCAGATTAAGGTTCTTTCTGGGTAAGTTAAAATCACGTTGGTCCGATCCATTTACGATTCACTAGTTTTTCCCATATGGTGTTGTCGAACATCGAGTTAAAGGAGGTAATTTTCGAGTTAATGCTCGACACCTAAAACATTACGGGGGGAATAAAATTGAAAAGGATAAAGTCTCGTTCATTTTATCATATACTTAAATTTTCTCATTTTCTTTTAAATAAATGATTTAGGGTATATTTTCAAGATTAGTATGTTAAAATAAATTATGTCGAGGAGATTGGAACTTAAGCAAGACCGCTTGTGAACCCTTCAATCTTTCCGGAGAATTGATTTTAACATAACCTTTTGAGAAATTATTCCCAAATGGCAAAATAAATTTTTAGTTTTTCAAATAAAATGGTCAATTTTGATCCAAGCTCTAATTGCAACTCAATTTTTAAATTTTCTTTAAGTTTAGGTACTTAATTGAATTATTTAAGAATTTTAATTGTTTTTCTTATAAATATTAAAAAATAGTTCTTTTTTGTAAATATTTTAAAAGGCAACTAAAATAAAGGTTTCTAATTTAATTTTTAATAAATAAGTTGATAATAATTAATATATAATTATATTTATTATATGTATATTAATTATTATCAACTTTGTATAGAATTAATATTAGTTTAAATTTTATGATCTTTTAATAAAATTTATCTTAATAAATAAAGTAATAGCAAATAATATTTTAATATAAATTATATTATTTATTAATTATTATTAACTTTATATTACATTAAGGTTTAGAATATTTTATTATTACTTTGTTCTAAAAATTATAATTTAATTCCTACCCTCTATCACTTTAAATACCATCTCCTAACCACTGCCAGCAACATCGCCCAACAGCTGCACACGTCTATCAACTCCTGTACCAGCTCCCGCGTGCTGCGACCTACCCTGCTTGTTGATCCAGCAGACACACTTGCCTACTGCCTACGCATCTACTTATGCACTAGTCCTGCTGCTCACTCACACCTACCCTGCTCGTGCCTTATTTATGCAACAGCTCTGCTTGCATCACTGCTACTTCTGCGTGCTGCTGCTGTTCCTTCCTTCAACCCGTGTGCACCCTTGCACAAACCGCAAGGCCCTTATCACCCTTACACCATATCACCATTAAAAATTGCCACTACCATTATCATGTTCACCTTCCAACCAACCCTCATTCGAATTATTTTGCTCCTGATTTAAATTTTATTATTATGTTCTTATTTTTCTTTACCCAAAGGTGGTAAGGAATTCTTTTTTTGTTAATTTTAATATAATTATTTACCCTTTCAAAATTGTTAAAATTTTAAGTTAATTAAAATTTTGAGAAAATGTTTGTTTTCATCTTATGTTCAGGTTAATCATGCCTCGTAAAAGAACTCGTGCTTTTGTCCAAGTTGAAGAATCACAAAACAAATTCCACTATGAAGAAGCCAAAGTGAGATATGATAGCATCTTCAAAATACAAATGCTCCCTGAAAAAGGCTTTACATTGAAAGAAAGCAACTATATCGATTTTATGGTGCACATTTGAAAAATTACTGAAGCTCTCAATTAGGTGTTGTTTTGTGAGAATAGACCTAGTACAAATGAAGAATTAGTTCGTGAATTTATGTGAATCTGACCTCAAGCAAATTAATGAAAGTTTCTATTCGAGGAATCAGGGTACCAATAAGCTGAAAAGCTATTAATGAATTCTTTGAATTACCTAATTTTGAAGACAACGAATATTCTTCCTCGATGAGAAATATTGAGGCTAAAAAACTGCATAAAATACTTGAGGAACTTACAGTTCCAAGTTCTAAGTGGACTGTGTCAAAGCATGGAACTCACACATGTTGTAGAGAATATTAGACACCATTAGCAAAGGTATGGTTCTATTTCATTCGATTCAGCCTTATGCCTATTTCACATGGGACTACAATTTCATTAGAGCGAATGGTCTTGTTATACTCGATCTTAACGGAAAAGACCATTGATGTGGGAAAAATCATTCTTAGAGAAATGTGAAATGGTGCCGCTAGACGTTCTGGCCCACTTACTTTCCCTTTATGATAAAAATTTTGTGCTTGGAAGCTAAAATTCTTGCAAACGTAAAGAAGACAGGTTATAGCCAAGGCACAATCACAGATTGGGACATTTACCGTATAGCCGGAGATTCTGTTCTAAAGCAACAAGTTGAAGAGAGCGGGGATCCCGAAGAAAAAGAAGACCCCACAAAGATTGAACCAATGCAGTCAACTGAAATCTTTGATAAAGTAGAACCAATGGGACCAATAACCGAACCTAACATGGCAACCTCAGCATTCAAAACTCAATCACCTCGCCAAAATCTTTAAGATGAGCTGTCAAAGTTGATGGACATAATGCAACATATGCAGTGGCAACAACAAGCTTACTAGAGATATTCAAA
Organism: Gossypium longicalyx; assembly: GCA_025698465.1. Taxonomy (NCBI): domain Eukaryota; kingdom Viridiplantae; phylum Streptophyta; class Magnoliopsida; order Malvales; family Malvaceae; genus Gossypium; species Gossypium longicalyx. The sequence continues at coordinate 48,439,283 of CM047004.1, forward strand.
AATAGGGGATAACTCAATGAGAAGTGCTCTTACGAAAATATTCAATGACCCATTTATTTTTGTGCCTGAGTTTCTAGAATTTATATTTGAACCATGGAGTCCAATATCGAAGAGGGAATGAAGTGATTCATGTAGAAAAAAAGATGGAGCAAAAGATGAGTTTGATTTTAAGGGATCTACAAATAAATAAAAAGGGGGGATCTTTACTTTTTTAAATTTTTTTATGTTATTTAATGTTCTAGGATTAGGTTCTATTCAGATTTTTATTTCTTGCATAATAAAACAAGAGGTGGAAATAATAAATAAAAATGAACAAGTTGCAAAGAACAAAGTGTGGCAATAGATATGTACATGTCTAGGATTGGATCTAAAGAGAGCTTGGAACTTAAGAAGGCAATTTGACTCACCTCTTCTTTTCTAGAATCCTACCTAGTGTATAGTATTTGTTCACTTCTAAAAATTAGGACATTGTTCATATTAAGTAAAGGGATCGTAAAATTTAAATTATTTCCTCTCAGAATAAAATTTTCTTTTAATTATGGTTAGGTTATATTTTGCTCAAAAATTTGTAATTTTGTTAAGTATGCTAAACTTCAATATGAATAAAATTCTATTATTTCAATAATTGTTATGTTAGCTGAATTATGACATAAATGTATTCTTAATAAAGTATGTAAACCATACCATAAAAGTTTTAGTTCCTTAGGAAAGCTAAGCATGCATGAAAGTTTAAGTCTCTAGAATTGACTTAGTAATTTCTTTAAGCTAAAATCCTAGAAAGCATGGAATGTTGAAAATGATTTAGGTAAACTTTTGTTTGGACCATTTGAGACTTTCAAGCCAACCTTGATGAATTTTTATCCCTTGGAACCCAACTTTGAGACTATATGGCCAAATTCTATTTGAACCATTACAATTTTTAACCATCACTTTTCTCTTAATTATCTTTAAATTGTCTCAAACACTAGACTCAATACTATTCAAAATATTCTTTGAAAATAAGTTTGGGGGAGTTAAAAAGAAGTATCAAATGCTCAAAAAAATTGTAGTACATACAACAAAATGCTTGTAAAAAAGAGAGAAAGCATATGTACTCGAAAGAAATAGACATACAAAATAGCAAGTAAAAGAAAAATGATTTGGTATATTATTCTGAAGGTTCAATACAAGTTGAGGCTAGGGTATGTAGACTAAATTGTGCTAAAACGAGAAACTTATCTAGTCGAGCAATCTGGCTGCCCAAAACCGTCCAACATGCTGACCCAATTAGCCTAAAATAGTTGATTTATTGACTTAAAAATCACTCCTTGAAGTCTCATTGAAATTACATTCAACCCCTCCACTTTCTGTGTTTTTACCCAAGCTAAATTTAGCAAGTTTGAAACATTCAAACTTGTCATATGTGTGGTTGGCCAAGGGGGTATATGGCTGTGGATTTTTTTCTATTTTTAGTCGCCAATCCCACCTATAAATACCCTATTCACCTATTCATTTTCACACACCTTTCATTCCATACATCTTTCTCTTTCACTCACTTTCTCTTCTTTGTTTCCCATTTTCTGTTTTATTTCCTTTTCCAATTTCCCTCTTCGAAAAGATCCCTTCAACCACCTTGGGTAGCAGCATTGATGTGCTTATAGAAGTCGTGGAACAACAAGAATGAGCAGAGAAAGAGAGGAGCGCACTAGTCTAGCTTCGGAGAAACATGTGATTTGATTCTAGTTTCCTATCCTTCAACTTTTCTTGTTGTTGTTATGAACATGTCTATGACTATTTGTTATGTTTTTAATCTAAATTTAATTAACATGGCTTAAATTTAATTTGTATTAGGTTGATTGCATTTTGTCCACTTAAGTTATTAAAATTATGTTTATGTTGTTATGTCTTGGTAAATTGTTTGATGAAGTAAAATCATGATTGTGTTATACTTGCATTACAATTGTAATGTAACTAATGAATTAATTATTAATTGTATTGAAATTGTAATTAATTGACACAATACTTAATTAGTGCATATTTAATCTTTTAAGGTAGCTGAAGGTTAAATTAGTGACGGCATTAAACGGTATATTGTTACTTTACTTATTCTTTTGCTTGCTTACTAAAATTGATTAATTGTTTGAATTGGCATAGAATATGTTCATAAAATTAGTTAATTTTGTAAGTCTGTATGTGCTATAATTAACATATTACCAAGTTGTTGTGATTTTATTCATAACAACATGAACATTATTTTAGTAATATTAAGTTAAGAAATGTAATTAATTTAACACGATTTTGTCATATTGATTAAACTTGTTTTTCTTAGAAATCGTGCATTGCACTTTTTACCTTTTTAATTTTATTAGTTAATTTACTTAGTTAAAATATAATTTTATTATATCCTTTTTCAAAACAAATGATTTTCCTTCACCAAAGTATTTTTAATTGCATTTAATAAATATTTTCTTACACAGTCCTTGTGGGTACGATAACTCGACATTTACTTGTGACTTTATTACTTGTTGCAATTGTGTACACTTGCAGGTTTCCATCGTTCCAGGATCCTTTGATCATATTTTTGTCACTTAAAAGATCGATTATTAAAAGTCTCATCAATGCTCACCCCACAATTTAAGATTCTTGAAAGGAGGATTTTCAATTGCGAAGTTAAGGGTCTCCCCTACGAATATTGTTTGGCCCTTCAAAGTCGATATGAAATTGTATTATTATGATAATAATTAAATAATTAAATATTATGTTGACACTATGGCACTATACCATTTGACCAAGATATGAAACCTCTAAGTGCAATATTTTATGATCCAAATAACCTCACTTACACTTGATTCATTACGGAATGGTCGATGAATCAAGGAAGGAATGCGATCGATGATTTGAATGATCTAAAATTATTGATAGAGTGAAGAGAAAATGTGATTTTAATCAATTAAAGAGTCAACAAGTGAAAGAATCTGGGTCATCGACAGCAGCGGTGATGGTGGTCTGGCAGCGATGATGATGGTGGCTTGATGACAGTACGACGATGGTGGAGTAGAGTCTGATGGTGGAGGGCTAAGGGGTTTCAGCGAAAAAAGAGTGGGAAAAAGGAGTAAGAAAAGATAATAAGGTGATGGAGGAGAAATATCTGTGGTGGCTCGTGATGATGGTCAGCAGCAGAAGTGAGGAGGGGTGATGCTTATGGTGGATAAAAAGTGTGTTGATGGTGGTACAAGGGTCGGTTGTGGTGGAGGAAGAGCAAAGACTAAAGAAAAGGGGTGGTGGTTCTTCTTTTTTTTTTTTCATGTTGAGAGAAAATGGAGTTGAAAGAAATGAAAAAAAAAGGAATATGGGAGAATGAAGGAGGTAGGGATGATAATAGGAGTGGTAAGCTTGGTCCACTATGAATAGGTTCATTGAATCACAAAAAATAGGCAAGAAGAGAGGTTTTGGCAAGGGAAGGAGACTTGAAGTAAAAAAGGGATCATGGTCTCTAACTTAAGGTAAATTTAACTCATAAAAGGGGAAGGGAATTAACCTATTTAAGGCAACTAAGGAGGAGAGAAGGAAAGGAAGCTTTAACTGCACATGGAAAAAGTGTGCAAAAATTTTAATAAAAATAAGGGAGTAAGGGGATTCGAACTAGAGACCTCCTTGAAAACTTATGCGCTTCCTACCACTAGGCTACACACTTCCTTATTTTCATTTTTGCACTACAAATCAAAATATGGGATGTGACACTTCCCATGTTGCAACACAGTGACCAATATTAAGTTTGTATGCCCTCTGATGGTCCCTTGCACACACACTAAGTACATTAGCTCACCTTTAGGTCTCATTCGACCCCTATGGTCAACAAAAAACTCAAAATACACTTTTTATTGGATTTAAACTAAACTATAAAAACTTAAACTAAAACATGATGAAAATGCTTATATTCAAGCTCTTCAAGTGTGAAAACTAGTTTAATCTACTACATCGAATTACGACAAATCAAACTCCCCCACACTTAAGTCATTGCTTGTCCTCAAGCAAAGCAAACACAAATAGTAAATTAAAAGATGACCCTTGAGCCAGTATAGCACAAACATTGGTTTCAGAGTTCATAACTAGGCATTTCATATTTAAACATAATCTTGACATGATATATAGTTGACTTACCACTTTTGATATCAAACTCCTAAGTTCAGTATATTATAACCTATACAAACATTAAGGTTTTCAAATGTATAGATCTATCAATAAATTATACAAGTAATTTGATTATCCTAGTAGAATACAAAGGATTGTAAATGCAATTACTTAATATGATGTCAATTAATGAATAATGTCTACCTAGATCACATAGGGCTTTTCGACTTGTAACGTGCCAAGGCTTAGGACAGGTATGAAATTCAAGAACAATAAGTATCAAAATAGTTTCAAGCATGAAAATAGTTTGGCGCATCGTATTGTTCCCTATTCCCTCCTTAGTAACCTTTACCTTGCTAATCGCCTTATTTCTCCATATAGGAAGTCACGACATATTATAGCAACTACGGCTAGCTCACGAGCTTTTGTGCATGAATGAACGAGTTTTTTCTAAGTTTTGTGACTTTGTAACATTTTTTCCTTTTCTAGTATGTCTCATTCCCAAATGCTTTTATTTCCCTTTTTTAAGTACCTTTTCTACTCATTTTTCTTTTCTTTTTTGTATTTTTCTTTTATTTAGCACATAATGGCTAACCTATAATGTAACAGCCCGATTTAGACCCTAATTGAAATGGTGGTTTCGAGACCATGAATTCGAGTCAGAAAAATATTTTAAAAATATTTTATTGTTTATTTTGTGTGAATTTATATCTGTGAAATTTTCGTGATTTAATTTTGTCATTTGAGTGTCCGATTAAATAAAAGGACTTAATCGCGTAAATTGAAAATTTTGTAGTTTAATTTATAAAAGGGCCGGTTTTTTATTGGCTTTATAAGTGGAAGCCTTTAAGTGGTAAACAACCCATTGATTTATTATATGGATGGCAATAGGCTTGCAAAATATGGTTTTGTTATAAGTTCATTAAGGGTAAATTAATAAACAAATAATAAAAGTTAATATATTATAAAACATGTCATGAAACATTAGTGTTTATATTTTTATTTCCACATAGCCGAAACATAAATAACAAAAGAAAAGAAAGGACGCTAGGGTTCAGTTGATTCTAAGCTCAATCAAGGTAAGTGTTTAGCTCGGTTTTTGATAATTTTTACGTTTTTTAGATCGTTGCTTTGAGTACTACAAAACCCATGCTTGAATTTTTTATTTTGATGAATATTTTGAGTCATGCCATTGATGAGAGCTTGTGATTTTTGTTGTTTGATGATGAAATCTGAAAGATATGTTTTAGATTAACATGTCTTGTATTGGAGTTTTTGATGATTTTGAGTAATTAGGACTAAATTGCAAAAATAATAATTTTAGGGACTAAAATGTGAAATAAATAAAATATATGGACTTGTATGAGTATGGGTAAAATTTGACCCAACATGGGTATATTGAAATTTTGTAAATTTTGTGTTTTGTGGAATAGAGACTAAATTGTGAAAAGTGTAAATGTCAGAGTAAAATGGTAATTTTCCCATTTATGTGTTTTTGGACTAAATTGAATGAAAATATGTTTGAATGATCTTAATTTGAATATGTTTAGATCAAGAAGCAAAGAAATCGGATTTGGATTGGGGAAAAACGAATGTTGTCGACTAGCTGCCCTGTTCCGTTTTGTATTGTCTGAGGTAAGTTTATAAGCAAATAGACGTACTTAGTTTTAATTAAATACAAGGTATATATGCTGAAATGAAATATATAATTTTATTTATGCTAAAGCCGAATGTGAATAAGCTTGATTATTATGTTCCCGAATTAGTTTCGACCGAGTTATTACGTCCGAAAGCCCCGTATGAACCATAGGAATAGTAAAGATACATATGTCATGACATAGGATTCTGATATGTGTGTGCAAGTAAGACCATGGCATCGATATGTGACTCCAATATATGTGTGTGAGTAAGACCCTGTCTGGGATAGTGGCATTGATATGTGATTACATGTGAGACCACGTCTGGGACGTTGTCATTGTACGATATATGTGATTATTCGAGTGTCCTATTCAATTCTGAATGGTTCATCGGGCAAGGATAAGTTGTGTTCGAATAATTAAAACGAGCTAAATGGCCAGGTATGAATTAACTGGTTACCTATGTGAGATAAGGCAAGTAATTGCTTTGAATAATTGTGTTAAATCATGTATGATAGAATTGAAAAATATATGTGCGATTAGTATGTGTATTCGGCCTTGTGACTAAATAATTTGAATATCAATGAAATGATTCTTCACTATGTGCATATGTGTGACCATGTATATTCAGCCATGTAGGTAATGTACATATGTGATGTTATATATGAGCTTGTGTATTCGGCCAAATAAGTGATGTATGATTGTGAAGTTAAATCTTGTTTTGTGAGCTCGTGCATAAGAGTGGTAGTATATATTTGAATGTGTAATGATATTTGGTTTTGAAAGTAGAATGAAAATTAGAAAAATTTAACCTTATAAGTATTCCGCCAAAGTGATAGTTATGTTAAAAATGTGTGGTTTATGGAATGTATAAGTTGAGATTAAATATGGCATTGATATAGTAAATTGGTTTGGTTTAAATTTAATGAGTTGACTATATAATTGAGTTGTTATTTGCTTATGACTTACTGAGCTATGATAGCTTACTCTGTGCGTGCATGTTTACTTTGTTTTATATATTTTGGATCGACATTACAAGCTCGGGGATCGTTAGCAAAGTTTATCACACTATCTACTGCTTCGGTATTTAAATATTTGAACTCAAATTATGGCATGTATAGGCTGGACATATTTTTTTAAATGTTGGGTTTTGGTCATGTATAATTAAAGCCATGCAAAAATGGCTTAATTTCTAAGATTGGATTTGTTTATGTTTGGTCATGGTTTAATCTATTTTGGAAATTATAAAATATATTATAAATTATATGATATTTGTGTTAAATGTGATATGTTTGATAATTTATTTGATAGTGATGTTAGTTAAAAGGTGTAACCGATTGTGTATTAGTTCACTTTAGAGATTATGTACATTATATGTGAGTGGTGTACTTGGTTAAACAAATCGGTTTGAATAATGCATAGGCTGGTGAATGTGAACTTGCTAAATATATATATGTATACACTTGAGTGATACTTGTCACTATAGTTTGGTTATGTCTTGAAATGATGGAAACATGAAATCTGATATAGTTAAAGCGATGGATAAGTGGTATGTATTCTTGGTGCTATGTGAATAATTTGGTCGATTGTCTTGGTATAAAATTTATTCAATGTTAAGAGTGACACTTATTTTCGGGTAATTTGTGTAATATGTGCATGTATATTATTAGCATGTTCGGCCATGGTATAATTTATTAGAAATACATATGTGATTGCTATTAAATTATATAATGTGATTGTATGCTTAAACATAATTATCATGAATTTGCTATTTAAGTTAGGTCAAGAATGATAATAAGTGATTAAAAGATAAGATGTTCGAATAATGACTAATATTTTGTTATTGAATTAGTAATTTTAGACATATTAACTAGTACATATAATAAGTGTACCTTTAAATGGTGTGTGCATAAAAATAGTTAAATTTACTAAGGCCAAATGCATACAATCTAATGATTAGATAGTGTGTATAATCTTTAACGATTATTCACTTTAAAAGGAGTATATAGAAATGCATGTTTATTACCATATGAATGTTTTAATTTGAATTAAAGTAAAAGGCATGCATGTTTAATTTGCATATGACCTAAGCCGTATAGGTAAGTACTTTAAGATGTGTATTATGGCTCATTAAGTCATGAGGATATGAACTTGATTTGGTAGCTACATGCATAATTACATAAGTGGTACTAGAAATATGTTCAACCATATTGATAAGAGTTTAAGCCGTGCATATAGATACATTATATATATTCTGTTAGTAATAAATCAAATTTGGTTGTGACTCATACATGCAAGGTGCAAATTGATAATATTTTTTTAATTATTAATGAGTCGGACTTGAGTGAACACATATATGAATGTTTGGAATTGTGCCTTTGATCGGAAATGCCTCGTAACCCTAATTCGGCGACGGATACGGGTTATGGGTGTTACATATAATCACTATATCACACTATTTCTTCCTATTTCACTTTTATTTTTACAAAATTCGCCTTGATGTATTTACTTAACCCTCAATACGTATGGCCAGATGTCTATATTGGTGCAGTTCAAGACCAAGGAAAAAGGGTAAATACAAATTAACATTTTTGGCTCGGGTTTTGTATAAAGGTCCATCAAGAAGTGTATTTTGGCTCAAATGTAGGTACTAATGATGAATAAATAGGGTTAGTTTTTTTTCTTCTGTGGGTGTATACCAAACAATGCCTTAGATCATTCCTAAGTATGTTAATATTCACAAATTTAATCAATCAAACAATCAGAAATTCAACAATCTACCATACATACTAGCATGCTCGTTTCCTCGTATTCTCTATATCCTTTGATACATTCAATTGCATAATGCCTATATATAATGTAATATATAGAACTTAGTAGTCTAAAAATAAAAAAATTAAAATGATCTACTATCATGCCAAGTTTATAGTAAACACAATCAACCTCTATATATACTCCTAACCAATTACTTGTATTTCTACAAGCTCAAGCACACAGTTGACAATAAAAATTAAAAGAACAGTGTAAAACAAATTTCTTATGTTGCCCACCGCACTTTTGATGGCATATTGTCCCCAATGTGCACCACTATAAGTAAGGAAAGAAGTTACATGACTGATCGTGATATTGTCATAGTCTAATGGTGGGTGCTTCATTCTGTTTTTCATTACAAGCTCATAAATGTCGCGTTTCTTTCATGTGAGGTCCTACAAAGAAAACTTGAAACAACGAAAAAAATAAATATATAAAAATCTACTGCTAACCTACTCCTAAGGAATAAAAATTGTCCAAAATTGATTACACTCCAAAAATAAAAATAAAAAGTTTGGTCAATTATCCTTATCCTTGAAATCCATATTATTCCCTTCTTCTTCACCTTCGTCATCTTCGTTATCCTTCCTTTATTCACTTCTTTACTCTTCTACTTCATGATGGGAATGCCTTGAACCAAACATGTCTGGCTAATAGTTTAATACTCTCATATTGTTCTGTCACAGAAATTCTTGAAGAACTCCACCCGTCCCTTGCATCCATATTATTATCCATTCCATTTACAGAATGGTACTCTCTCGCCCTTTTATTTTTTGTTTTTTTTAAGATCCCGCTTTTTTCTTTTCGTTTGAGACAAGCTAGGACATCCATTTTTTTCTTTTTGGAGTTTGTTCCAATCCCTTATTTGTTTTCATTGAAGCTTCGTCTATTGTGTTTATAATGTATCCCCTATGGTACTTTTGGTTGGCTTCATGAACTGTTCAGTAGTTGTCATTTGAATTCTGGCTCTTTTGCATAAAGCTATCACTAAGTGGGGGAAGAAAATCCCAACTGGCCACTGATGCACTGTTTCATATAGTGATAGATCCATGTCCCAATACATACATGTTTCTTCTACAAAATAGCATATAGCAAAACCAGTCCAAAAGTATTAACATTAGTGACATTTAAACCAAGAGCAACTTTCGTACATAATAATTGTATCTACATTTTTACGACCAGAAACATAATTGCGTGATTAAATGACATAGGAATATCAGTACTAGGGCAACATTTCCACTCATCCCTACACTTTGATAAATGATTTATAATGTTATCCATATTAATATCTTTAAAATACTCTAAATTACTTTCCGTTAAGAAACCATTTTTGTAATATAGAGCATTATAAAGTTCACAAATACTAGAGGGGTGACTCATAATTTTGACCGCCTCTAGATGTACTAACATCTAGAGTGTGAATTCTGCCATAAAAGATATATAAATAAGGTAGTATCCGCAAGTATACGGGTCCAGTTGTAATATAGTTACAATGGAGAATGTGAGTGCTCCGAGAATCATACCCAAGGGAGGCTAGTGCTACATTGATTTTAATCTAAACACAAAAAAGATTTAATTAGTAATCTAAATAAGTTATAGTACGAAACTATAAATAAAAAGGAATTTTATAATAGTAAAATATAAAAAGTAAATAAATATCAAGAGATTGAAAAGTGAAATTAATCAAATCTGGTTATGGGTGATTAGCTCACTTCGGTAATCTTTATCAACTATTGCTTCGAGTTTCTCATCAATCAACTAGTCGATATCCTAATAGAATCTTTTGATACGTCCACTAAAATAATGAGTCAACAAGGACTACTTATCTTCCGACCTCACAGTCTATTCTGGCTTGGGGTGAAGGTGTTTATGGATAGGCAATACCAATTTTAGGTTAATTCCTACCTTGATGACTTCCGAAGGTCGTTAAGCCTATGGTTTAGGTTCTTCCTTTCCCATATAGTTGACTCTTCATGGTTTTCATAAACAATATAGAACTGATATAAAAAGTAAACATGAGAGATGAATCGAAAGTATAGAGTTTAAGAAAAAGCCTGATTCGTATAATCAATAAAAGTGAATCCAAAATAGTTGATTGTATCCTCAAATAAGATCTCTCAAAATAAAACAAAGAACAAACTAAAAATAAATCTAAAACCTAGGAAATGAGAAAAGCTAAACTAGAATTAAAAGAGAAATTCTAAGCTACGTAATTTAAGTCTATAACATGTGACAAATGAGCCTTTTTATAAACTTGAGGTGGCTATCGTCCTTAAGCCTAGGTTAGCTAACGTTCTCGAGCTTTAAGTTTTATTCTGTGGACTAAAATGCCCCTTAGATCGTACTAATTCTCGTTCAGAGTCGATGTTATGACACATCAGGACCTATGTCATGACATAAAAGTTAGTATACTCCTCTTTGAGATGTCTTCAGGGGTATGTCACGATACCCATAGGTTGTGTTATGACATTGAAGGTAGTCTTAGAATTTCTCCATTCTACTCCTTATGTTGCGACATCGAACCCTCTATGTTGCGACATAGTCACTAGTATCAGTTTAGCACGCCTTCTAATGGTCTATTTCACACTTACAAAGTTCATTAGTTCACCCTTGGGCCTCATTTGACCCCTAAGGTCAATAAAAGATTCAATTTGTACATTTTATTAAATTTAGTTAAACTTACTAAAACATAATTTACGCCTACTGATAATGCTTTTTTTAAAGCTTCTAAAGTGCAAATATTAGTTTAATCTGCAACACCATATTGTGGCAGATCAAACTCCTCCACACTTAAGTCATTGCTTGTCTTAAGGTAACACAAACAAAAATAAGAAATAGAAAAGAAGACCCTTAAGCAAATATGATTCCAGTATTGACTTTGGAGCACATGCTTAGGCATTTCATCTTTATGAATAAATTTGTCATCGTGAATAACTGATTTACCACTTTTGACCTCAAATATCTAAGTTGAGTGCATTACAAAGTATACAAGCATTAAGGGCCTCACCTCTAGGAATCCATCAACAAATCATACAAGTAATTTGATTATCCTAGCAGAATACAAATAGTAGTTTATGCAATTGTTTAAAATAATATTCATTTATGCATAAGGATATTTAGGTGACATAGGACTTTTTGGCTTGTAACATTTTAAGGCTTAGGACAGGTATGGAATTAAAAACAGTAAGCATTAAAAGGGCTACAAACATGAAAATAGTTTGACACATCGTATTGATCCCTATTCTTCCCCCTTAGCGACCCTTACCCGCTCACCACCTTATTTCTTCTTTTCTCACCTTGTTTCTCCACATAGGAAATCATAGCATAACATAGTAACAACGACCAGCCTATGAGTTTTTGTGCACTAATAAATGAGTATTTTTCTTATTTTCATAACTTTGTCACTTTCTTTTTCAATTCATCTCACTCACAAATGTTTTTTGCTTTTCAAGAACTTTTTCTACTCCTATTGATTTTGTTTTTTTAATTTTTCTTTTGTTATACACTTTAGGCTAACCTAAGTTCCTATATCACATCAATCTTTCCTATTTCACTCTATTTTTACATAATTCACTATCATGTATCTACTTAACCCTTAATTTGTATGGCTAGATGTCTATAGTTGTGCAGTTCAAAACCAAAGAAAAAGGGCAAATACATATTAACATTTCAAGCTCGTGTTTTGTAATAAGGTTCATCAAGAGGTGTTTACAGGCTCAAAAATTGGTACTAAAGGTAAATAAAAATAGGTCAACTTTTTTGCTCTAGATATCTACCAAACAATGTCTTAGGTCATCCCTTATTTATCTCAATATGCACAAATTTAATCAACCAAACAAACTCAAATTCAACCATTTATCATTTATACTAGCATGCTCGTTCCCTTGTATTTTCTATATCAGTTGGTACAGTTGATTGCTTAATGTCTATTTACAATGTAACATATAGAACTTAGAAGTCTAATAATAAAAAATTTAAAATCACCTATCACCATGCCAAACTTATTTGTAAACACAAACAACATATGTACATGCTCCTAACCAATCACTTGTATTTCTACAAGTTCAAGCACACAATTAACAAGAAAACTTGAAAGAGAAACAGAAAAATTTAGATAAATTTTCTATGTTACCCCCCACACTTTAGATAACACATTGTTCTCAATGTGTAGCCCATAAAAAGATAAGGAAAAAAGTTACTCGATTGATCATGGTTATTCCAACTACTATTGGTGGGTGCTTCCTCCTTTGCTTGTTGATAGTTTAAATGGTTGTGTTTCCTTCTTGTGGGGTTCCTATATAGAAAATCAAAACCAAACTACAAAACAAAATATCTAAAAGATTATTTCTACTCCTACTACTAAAAACAAAGTAAAATCATCCAAAATTTTAAGAAAATCCAAAACAAAATTAAGTTATAATCATCCTCATCATCATCCATCTCATCGCTTCCATCTCTCTTACCTTTCTCTTCACTTTCATGCTCTCTTTCTGCCTGTCCGGATGGCCTAGGCCCAAACATGTCTAGCGTATAATTGGGGACTCTAATATTGTTTTGCCTTACAAATTCTTAAAATATTTACCCTGACTCTTGCATCCACTGTATTATCCATTCCATTTAGGATGACTACTCTCACCAACTTCCTATTGAGCTCGTGCCAACCCTTCTGATGAAGCTGGTGTATTCTTTGCTTCTTCCTATTATTTGTTCCAATATTTTATTTGTTTGGCTCGTATTTCTATGTATTTTTCGAACAAAGTATCATTGAAAATACTTCGAGATGGTTTCAGCAACTACTTGGCAGATTTCATGGAGATTCCTACTATTTTTCATAAGGTCGTCATTAAGTGGGGAAAGAACACTCCCACTTTTTGGCCACTAATACAACTCTTCAAATTTTGATGGACCAATTTTCTAATACACACCAACTTTTTCTGCAAAATAGCATAATGTAAAACTGCTCGAAAGGTATTAACGATAGATACATTTAAAGCAGGGACTATTCGTGTGCATACAAATTGAATCCACATTTTGGCCTCTGAGATCATGATAGCTTGATTGTAAGTGGTTGGGATACTAATGCCTGGGATATTTGTGCAGATTAAAATGCCCCCTAGCTCATATTAATTCTCGTCCAGAGTCAATTTTGTGACACATCAAGACCTGTGTTGCGACATAGAAGTCATATACTCCTCTACAAGATGTCTTCAGGGGTAGGTCGTGATACCGTTAGGCTCTGTCACGACATCGAAGGCAGTCTTGAAATTTCTCCATTCTGCTCCCTATGTTGTGACATTAAACGACATAATGACCAATATCAATTTAGCACACCTTCTAATGGTCTCTTGCACAATTACAAAATTGATTAGCTCACCATTGGCCCTTATCCGGTCCCTAACATCAATAAAAAACTCAATTTGCACATTTTATTGAATTTAGTTAAACTTACAAAAACATAATTAAAACGTAATGATAATGCTTGTTTTCAAGCTCCTAAAGTGAAAAAAATTAGTTTAACCTATTACACCGTATTACGGCAGATCAAACTCTTTCCCTTGTACTAGTACAGTAACACCCCAAAACCGGCCGAGACGCTATGGCCGAATCTGGTGTGTCACATTGAAGTGTTTTAGCGAAAACCGTGTTTTTATTGAAAACCTTTCTTAAAATAAAAGAAACCCTAATTAACTTAAAAAAACACCTTCAGTTACGAAAGCCTAGTTTAAAACATTTGATTAATAGAAAAACTTAGTTGCGGAAACGTAGAAAACATACTATAATTTAAGAAATCTATGTTCAACTTCTCGCAATTACATTGAAAATAATAATAATTCAAGTAATAATAACACAACGAAAATCTTATTACAATCTGGTCTGGAACATACTTAAAAAGAAGTAAAAACTTAAATGCTTGAAAAAAACCCAAGTCCAAATCATCTTGCTAGCTGGCCACCTAGAGTCCCTCCAAAAATCGAATCATCTACTGAGCATCACCTGAAAATAAAATAAAAGAGGGGGTGAGTTTTCGCAAACTCAGTGTGTATAACCCTCAACAAAAAAAAAGCATTCCAAAAAAAAGAACATCATTCATCATTCATGCAATGCAATCCCATCCAAATTATCCATCCGCTACACACCAGCTCCGTCCCCTATCACACCATGTGGGGATATAAATATCGACCCACCCAACCCACAAACCATGGTAGCCCGGTTGCGGAACTACCTTCATTTACATATTGGGCTTTAAAAGCCGTCAGTGGATCCACAATTGTCAAGCAACCCTGCTATCCTCATATACTTCCTCTGTTCCATAATTTCCAACCCATATGCAACCTAAGCAGAATATCATATGTATGCATGTCGCATCCACAAAACTTACATTCAACACCTAGGGGTATTTTGGTCATTTTTACCCTTAGGGGCATTTTAGAAATTTTCCCTTAATTACGGTTTTAACTTATCTTGGCCCGTTAACAAGTCCCGTGAGCTAAGATGAATGAATACTCTGCACCAGATAGGATTCCAAAGGAGAAGAGGTGGCTCATTAAGACTGCTTATGTACCAAGCTCTCCTTAGATCCAATCTTAGACATGCATATACCCGTTGCCACACCTTAACCCTTTGACTTGTCCACGGTCACAATATATTAATTAAATTTTATGTGGATATCATATACTAGGCCCGAAACCCCTTAAAAAGCCCAAACAATTTCACATACCTGTATCTGGCCCATTAAGCCCAATCATATTCATATGGCCCATTAGGCCCAAATCACCTGTATATGGTCCATTAGGCCCAAATAACATTTATATGGCCCGTTAGGCCCAGTGACATTCATATTCATGCTCACATACAAATTCCTATCAAAAAGTATCAATATTCAGTTTTTGCCTATTATGGGCCCAACAGCCCATCAGGCCCAATTAGCCCATTCTGACCCATATGGCCAAATCACAACCCAAGTCCACGGAATCGCCTGTGGGCCTCAGGAAACCTATCGGTTTCCTCCTTACTAGTGTTCGCACACTCACAAAACTACCGTACCCAAACTTTTGACTTTTCGGCATTTCGTCTTTTCGACTTTTCAGTCGATTCATTGTGTGTGTGCAGTGTATGTACACACCTGGTAAGCAAGCATGCTGCGATTTCCGTAGCCCAAACCTGCAATCGATATCACTTAAATATTAATCTCACATACTTATCGAATACTTTACCAAAAGCCCGAATCTCACCTTAACCTTACCTGAACGCTAAGCCTTTACTAGCTTCTACTTTGGTCACTAATCACATATATCTCTCAGTTCTGAAGAGCAAATCGGTAGGAATCCAAAATCGAGATCTGACACTAATTCCCTACCAAGGTCAATTAGAAAGAAGTGAGGAATTGAATACCCGATACTTATTAAAAACCGATTGGGAAAGTGAACACTTACACTAGAATCGACTAGGTGGAAAGAGTTGTGGCGGCACCAAGGGTATTCGGCCAACGGATATTCGGCTCTTAGAGATTTGAATGGAAAAAATTGATTACTCAGCACGAAAGAAGAGAAAAAAAAGAATCGGCTAAAGTATAGAAAATATTGAGTAGAGGAGAAATAGAATTCGGCACAAGGAAGAAGAAAAATTCGGCAGAGAGTTTTTGGCTTTTAGAGGAAAGAGTTTCTGGCAACAGGGTGGAGGAAAATCGACATTAGCTTCATACCATTCGGTGACTATTTATAAGCCTTATAGCTGAATTTTTCCATGCCCAGTTCCCCATTTGGCTCCATCACTTCTCCCTTCTCATCTCCTCGTTTTTCTCTCTGATAACCCCTTAATCCCTTCCTTAATTTTCTCTCCTGAACACTTCCCTTGGAGTCCAATTTCACGCCACTTCCATCCTTCTAGAAGACTAAAACTAAACTTATAAAAACACTAAGCTAGGATTTGAACCTTGGACCTCCTTGCTAGCTATTAACGCCACCTCCCTACACCCTAAGTGGTGTCACTTAGCCACTCCTCCAAAGGAATTTTTGATGCTATTTTCCCCCAACTTTATTTAAAAGCCCAACTACTTGCCAACCCTGATTCTTTTAATAAATAAGCTATAATTTCATTTACCCCTAAGTTTAAATTAAGACCTACTATAATTATGCCTGGGCTAGAAATATAAAACACAATTTTATCAAAACCGAAAATAAAGAAAGTTTGGGATTTCGAGATTTTTGAGTTTCGAGATTTTTGAGGCGTTACAACTCTACAAAATTTACCTTGTTCAAACAGTTGAGGATATTGAAGTTGCATCACTTCTTCAGGTTCTCAAGTAGCCTCCTCAGCCTTGTGATTCCGCCAAAGTACTTTGACCAATGGAACGGACTTCCTTCTCAGTACTTTGACATCTTGACCAATTATTTGTATGGGATCTTTCTCGAAAGTCAGGTCTGGCCTAACCTCAATTCTTCCACCGCCACGACATGTGAAGGATCTGAGCGATGCTGCCTTATCATGAAAACAAGAAACACGGCATGGATCTGGCTTAGTTCAGGAGGTAACTCCAGTTGATAAGTGACTGGCCCAATCCGTCTAACCACTCGATATGGCCCAATGAACCTTGGGCTTAGCTTCCCCTTTCGTCCAAACCTTAACACTTTCTTCCACGGAGAGACCTTCAGGAAAACTAAGTCTCCTACTGCATACTCTATTTCTCGACGCTTAAGGTCAGCATACGACTTCTGCCTATCCAAGGCCTCCTTCACACGATCCCGAAACAATTTTACCTTATCCTTAGTATCGGCTACTAACTCAAGGCCCAAAACTCTTCGTTCACCCTACTCCATCCAACATGTTGGAGTTTGACACCTTCGCCCATATAGTGTCTCGTATGGAGCCATCCCAATGCTTGCTTGATAACTATTATTGTACGCGAATTCGGATAACGGTAAATAGTCCTCCCAGCTACCTCGGAACTCAATCACGTATCCCCTCAACATATCTTCCAATACTTGGATCACCCTTTCTGACAGTTCATCAGTTTGAGGGTGGAAAGCCGTACTGAAATTCAACCTAGTACCCAACGTCTCATGCAGCTTCTTCCAAAATCCTGAAGTGAAATGTGGGTCCCAATCAGATCTTATGAAGATTGGCACTCTATGCAATCTTGCAATCTCCACCACATACAGCCTAGCCAGCTCTTGCAATTAGTAATTGGTGCAAACTGGTACAAAATGGGCAGACTTGGTTAACAGATCCACTATAACCCACATCGAGTATTTCTTAGTAGGCGTCATAGTGACCCTTTCGTACTTCCAAAGTGGAATGTCCACTGGCTGAAGCAATCCCGAAGGCAACTGATGTTCCGCCTTCACCTTTTGACAAACCAAACATTTGCTTACGAACTCTATAACCTTACACTTGAGTCCTGGCCACCAATAAAGCTCACGCAAATTCCGATACATCTTGTTTCTTCCAGGATGCATTGTGTAGAGACTGCTATGTGCTTCCCGCAGAATGGACTACCTTAACTCATCGTCCTTTTGTATACACATCCTCCCGCGGAAACACAATACTCCTTCACTATTTATCCCAAAGTCTGATGTCTCCCCACACTCCACTTGTCTAAAACGAGCACCTAAGGTCTCATCCACTAGTTGCTTACTCCTTACCTGCTCGACCCACACCGGCTTTACCTAAAGCTCAGCTAACAAGCTACCATCATCCAACAAGCTTAAACGGGCGAGCATAGCCCTCAAGTCTAACCTAACCCTAGGACTAAACGCGTCGGCTACCACATTCACTTTGCCAGGGTGGTATTCAATCGTACAATCATAATCCTTCAACAATCCCCTCACCTATGCTGCCTAAGGTTAAGCTCTTTTTGGGTATGGAGGTATTTCAAACTCTTGTGGTCCGAATAGATTATGCACTTCTCCCCGTATAAGTAATGCCTCCATATTTTTAGTGTGAAAACCACTGTAACTAACTCCAAATCATGGGTTGGGTAATTCACCTCGTGAGTCTTAAGTTTTCGTGACACATACGCAACCACCTTTCCTTCTTGCATCAATATGCAACCTAAGCCTACATGCGACGCGTCACTATAAACCGTAAAATCTTTCCCAGGCACTTGCTGAATCAACAAAGGGGTCTCAGTTAAAACATTCTTAAGCTTTCCAAAGCTCTCTTGCTGCTAGTCTGTCCAAACAAACGGTACCCCTTTCCTTAACAACTTAGTTAAGGGTGCAACCATTACCGAAAGCCCTCAACAAACCACCTATAGTATCCTGCCAAGCCCAAAAAACTTTGGATTTTCGATACCGTCTTGGGTGTTTTTCAGTCTAACACAGCTTTAATTTTTCGAGGATCCACCTTAATCCCCTCAACTGACACCACATGTCCTAGAAAGGAAACCTTCCTTAGCCAGAATTCACACTTACTAAAATTGGCATACAGATGCTTCTCCCTCAAAGTCTACAACACAATTCTTAAGTGTGCATCATACTCATTCTCATCTTTTGAGTACACCAAAATGTCATCTATAAAGACTACCACGAATCGATCCAAGTAGGGTTGAAATACCCGATTCATGAGATCCATGAAAGCGGCAGGTGCGTTCGTCAATCCGAATGGCATCGCCAAGAACTCATAGTGCCCATAACGAGTTCTTAAAGCTGTCTTATGAACATCTACCCCCTTAACACTTAGTTGGTGATACCCCGAACGTAGGTCAATCTTCGAGAACACCGAAGCTCCCCTAAACTGATAAAAAAGATCATCGATTCTTGGTAGAAGGTACTTGTGTTTAACAGTTAACTTGTTTAACTGTTGATAGTTGCTGCACATTCGCAGGGTTCCATCCTTCTTCTTCACGAATAACACCGGTGCTCCCCATGGAGACACACTTGGCCGTATGAACCCTCGATCCAACAAATCCTGAATCTGTGCGTTAAATTCTACCAACTCCTTTGGTGCCATACGATAAGGAGTGATAGACACTAGAACCGTCCCAAGTAACAACTCGATTCCAAATTCCACTTCTCTATTGGGTGGCAACCCAGGTAGCTCCTCAGGAAAGACATCTGAAAATTCCCTAACTCTTTTCAACTCCTTAACAGTAGGGCTTTTAGCCTCCATATCACTAATATAAGCGAAAAAAGCTTCGTATCGCTTTCGTACTTACTTCTCGACCCTTAATGCTGAAATCACGTTCGACAGATAGTTCCGGCGTTCACCAATCACCACTACTTCCTTATCCTCCACGGTTCTTAACACCATTCACTTTTCAGCGCAATCTAAGGTGCCTCGGTGCTTCACCAGCCATTCCATACCTAAGATTAAGTCGAATTCGCTAAACAGTAGTTCCATAAAATCCGCTAAAAAGGTAACTCCTTAGACTACTAAGGGTACCTCCCTAAACAACTTATTTACTCCTACCGACTATTCTAACTAACTTATCACAGTCATCTCATTCGTAATAATTTCAAACATATCACCCAAAGACTCAGTCTTATTGCATGCAACATATGAATGCGTCGATCCAATATCAATCAATGCTGTGTAAGATAAATCATATATAAAAAACATACCCGTTATCACATCTAAGGCATCCCCGTCTTCTCGACAACGAGCAACATAAACCAAACCTGGCTATCTTGCCTCAGTATGGCCCGCATTTTCACTTAGTGCTCCGCGTCCACGTCCGTTGCCGTTACTGCCCCTGGCCTATCCACGACCCCTTGGCGGTAGCTGTCCACCTCTTAGTGGCTGAGCACCTCCTTGACCCACTACTAGCTCTTGACCTAGGGTTTAAGGGCAATCCTTGATCCTATGCTCCATAGACCCACAAGCGAAACAAGCTCCCATTCTCTTCCAACACTCGCCTCCATGCCTTCTCTCACAATCAGCACAAGGTGGCACCTCCAGATTAGCAGCAGGGGGCCCTGCCCTAACTGGCCCATTATTTCTGGCCCTAGCCCTAGGCCTCTGTCCAACACCCGGGGTCTCAGCCTCCCTTTTCTTCTTACCTCTTTCCTACTCCCAGTCTAGGCATTCAGTGCGCTTTACCTCCTCCGCTATCTTTGCCTTCTCTACTAACTCCGAGAAAGCTCGCTCCCTTTGTGGAGCTATCAATACCCTAAGGCTATCTCTCAGTCTGTCCTCAAGCCTAACGCAACACTCATAGTCCGTTGCCACCATTACCCTTACATACCTACTAAGGCGTAGAAACTCCGCCACATATTTCACCGTCGATTTATTGCCTTAGATCATGTTCAGGAACTCCTTTCTTCTAGCATCCACATAGCTTGCACCCACATACTTCTCCTAGAATGCAGCTTTGAAAAACTCCCAAGTGACCCGCTCCGGTTGGGTGCCCTCTTTCACTATCAACCACCACTGGTAGGCTTCCTACCTAAGAAAGGACACCGCCCCTTTCAACTTTTTCCCAGGTGAGCAGTCCAAATCCTCCATTATCCTTTCAGTGGCCTCCAACCAATATTTCGCCACTTTAGGATCCACGCCAGCCACGCCCTTGAAGATCTCAGCCCCGTTCAATCGAAGTCGTTCTGGAATGGACCCCCGATTTTCACTACCATTATTGGGCCAAACGACCCTTTCCAAAATTCTCAGCATTACCTGTGACAATGCATCTTCTCCTGCAGCCCGATCATACGGTCCATTCCCAGCCATAGGTGAGGCCAGAGCCTCTTCTACTCTAACATTGGGCATATAGCCTGATGCCGACGATTCAGTCCTAACGCTTCCGCGGCCTCAGCCACGGCCTCTTGCACCTCTTCTAGCACTTATCGTTGATTCGTGTATTATCTGGATTAGAAATTTTATGAAGTTTTACTTAGTTTAATAATTACACCTATGTTTTATGAAAATATTTAAAGAGAAGATCGTTTTCGAAAATCCTCTATAGTTTCCAAATCCTACAGGCTTTCGTTCCATTCTAGCCTTCATCTAAAGTAGCCCTCTAACAATCTTTTGTATACCAATTTAAACGAACTTAAAAATAAAAGTACTTACTAGGTTCGACGTCGGAGACTCGATGTCCCGCTCAGCAAGATTTCTCTTTTTCCAAAGCATCGCGATCCAAAATATTTTTAAAATCCAAAAAGAAGCCAAATAATAATAAGGCCCACTTCACAGCCTGATTTTTGCAACCTGGGCTCTGATACCACTAAATTTAACACCCCAAACTCAGCCTAGACGCTATGGCCGAATCTGGTGTGTCACATTGAAGTGTTTTAGCAAAAACCGTGTTTTCATTGAAAACCCTTCTTAAAATAAAAGAAACCCTAATTAACTTAAAAAAAACACCTTCAGTTACGAAAGCCTTGTTTACAACATATGCTTAAAAAAAACTTAGTTTCGGAAACGTAGAAAACATACTATAATTTAAGAAATCCATGTTCAATTTCTCTCAATTACATTGAAAATAATAATAATTCAAGTAATAATAACACAATGAAAATCTTATTACAGTCTGGTCTAGAACATACTTAAAAAGAAGTAAAAACTTAAATGCTTGAAAAAAAACCCAAGTCCAAATCATCTTCCTAACTGGCCACTCAGAGTCCCTCTAAACATCGAATCTTCTATTGAGCATCACCTGAAAATAAAATAAAAGAGGGGGTGAGTTTTTGTAAACTTAGTGTGTACAACCCTCAACAAAAAAAACAAGCATTCCCCAAAAAAAAAATCATTGATCATTCATGCAATGCAATCCCATCCAAATTATTCATCTGCTACACACCAGCTCCGTCCCCCGTCACACCATGTGGGGATATAAATATCGACCCACCCAACCCACACACCATGGTAGCCCGATTGCGGAACTACCTTTATTTACATATTGGGCTTTAAAAGTCGTTGGTGGATCCACGATTATCAAGCAACCATGTGATCCTCACATACTTCCTCCGTTCCATAATTCCCAACCTACATGCAACCTAAGTAGAATATCATATGTATGACTGTCGCATCCACAAAACTAACATTCAACACCTAGGGGTATTTTGGTAATTTTCACGCATAGGGGCATTTCGATAATTTTCTTTTAATTACGGTTTTAACTTATCTTGGCCCGTTAACAAGTCCCACGAGCTAAGATGAAAGAATACTATGCATCAGGTAGGATTCCAGAGAAAAGGAGGTGGGTCATTAAGACTCCTAAAGTACCAAGTCTCCTTAGATCCAATCCTAGACATGCATATACCCGTTGCCACACCTTAACCCTTTGACTTGTCCACGGTCGCGATATATTAATTAAGTCTTATGTGGATATCATATACTAGGCCCAAAACCCCTTACAAAGCCCAAACAATTTCACATACCTGTATCTGGCCCATTAAGCCCAATCATATTGATATGGCCCATTAGGCCCAAATCACCTGTATATGGCCTATTAGGCCCAAATCACATTTATATGGCCCGTTAGGCCCAATGACATTCATATTCATGCTCACATACAAATTCCTATAACAAAGCATCAATATTCAGTTTTTGCCTATTATGGGCCCAATAGCCCATCGTGCCCATTTAGCCCATTCCGACCCATATGGCCAAATCACAACCCAAGTCCACGAAATTGCCCATGGGACTCAAACAACATATCAGTTTCCCCCTTACGAGTGTTTGCGCACTCGCAAGACTACCGTAGCTAAACTTTCGGCTTTTCGGTATTTCAGCATTTCGACTTTTCAGCTTTTGCCGATTCATTGTGTGTGTGCAATGTATGTACACACCTAGTAAGCAAGCGTGCTGTGATTTCCGTAGCCCAAACCTACAATCGATATCACGTAAAGACTAATCTCACATACTTATCAAATACTTTACCAAAAGCTAGAATCTCAGCTTAACATTACCTGAACGCTAAGCCTTTACTAGCTTCTACTTTGGTCACTAATCACGTATATCTCTTAGATCTAAAGAGCAAATTGGTTGGAATCCAAAATCAAGATCTAACAATAATTCCCTACCAAAGTCGATTAGAAAGAAGTAAGGAACTGAATACTCGATACTTATCAAAAATCGATTGGGAAAGTGAACACTTACACTACAATTGACTGGGTGGAAAGAGTAGTGGCGACACCAAGGGTATACGGCCAACGAATATTCTGATCTTAAATATTTGAATGGAAACAACTGATTACTTGGCACCAAAGAAGAGAGGAAGAAGAATCGGCTAAAGCAAAGAAAATATTGAGTAGAGGAGAAATAGAATTCAGCACAAGGAAGAAGAAAAAAGAAAAGAAGGCAGAGAGTTTTCGGCTTTTAGAGGAAAGAGTTTCTGGTAACAGTGTGGAGGAAATTCGGCATTAGCTTCATACCCTAGCATTCGGCACCTATTTATAAGCCTTATAGCCGAATTTTTCCATGCCCAGTTCCCCATTCGGCTCCATCACTTCTCCTTCTCATCTCCTCGTTTTTCTCCCTGATAACCCCTTAATCCCTTCCTTAATTTTCTCTCCAGAACACTTCCATTGGAGTCCACTTTCATCCCACTTCCATCCTTCTAGAAGGATAAAATTAAACTTCTAAAAGAACTAAGCTAGGATTCGAACCCTGGACCTCCTTGCTAGCTATTAACGCCACCTCCCTACACCCTATGTGGCTTCACTTAGCCACTTCTCCATAGGGTTTTTTGATGCTACTTTCCCCCAACTTTATTTAAAAGCCCATCTACTTGCCAACCCTGATTCTTTTAATAATGAAACTATATTTTCATTTACCCCTAAGTTTGAATTAAGGCCTACTATAATTATCACTAGGCCAGAAATATAAAACACAATTTTATCAAAACCGAAAACAAAAAAAGTTTAGGATTTTGGGATTTTTGGGTTTCGGGATTTTTGGGGCATTACAAGTACCATTTCCCATGTGGCACCCTTTGGTTTCCTAGACTCTTGGTCCCTAAAAGATGCATAAAATTATTGTATGATGAGGAGCACAATAATGTCTTTAGGGGTTACGCAAAAATCTTCACCTTTATGATATTGTACCAGTGTCCATATGTCTTTAAGAATTATTGACATTTCAAATCCCAATTCTTGGATAAATGTTCTTCTTTAAAGTTTTTAAAAGTATTCGACATTTTGATTTAGAAAATTTTAGGGGTTTGTGGCCATCAACGTTTGGGGTTCATTAGTTCTTCTAGTTTTTCTCGGAGGCATTTTTGATAAACTTTTTAACTATAGAGACTAACTTAGTATCAAACAATATATTTTTGATGCAATAGTAAAAGTTTTAATTGGAACTTTTAACCTTAATTTCAAAGTTCATCTATCTTTTTGAGGGTTGTTTCAATTTCTTTTGTGGATGTAGATCTTTTTAACCTACACTTGGTGCATATAAAGAGAGAAAGAAGATTACAGCAAAAAATAATGAAAATAGTGTAGAAATATATTTTAGGGTTTAGGTGTAGTGAAAAGTTTTTAGGAGTGGTGTACAATCTAATTACATGAGATATGTTTTTAGGCTATTTTTTAAGTAAAAGAATGGTTTAAAACTAGGGTTAGGCTACCGGGTTGTGTGATGGGTTGGGTCAGCCCTGTAGAAAATTTTTACGATGTCACGACATAGGGGTTCCTTGTCACGACACCCTTGGTAGACTACCGATGTTGCGACATTCGGAGCTCAACATCACGACACACCTTGAAATTTTAAGTTGGGAGTAAATTGTCTTCTGTGTTGTGACATTGAGCTGAATTTCTTGATTCCTTAAGTCTGTGATCGGTGTTGTGACACAGAGATTCTATGTAGCGACACCGACTCTGTTTTAGCCCCCTTTTTTCAAGTTTCAAGGTGTTTGGTACATATAGGTCTTACTTTTAAAAAATTTAAAGGAAATAATTTCTAATATAAATGAGTCTTAATGTACTTTCCCCCACACCTTAGAGCATACATTACCCTTACTATAAAATGATTAAGGCATAAATAATAAAACTTCCATGAGAAAGCTAAATCCTTGTTATTATATTAACATCAGGATTCATTTGCTTCAAGCGAAAAAAAAGTACCTTCAAGAAAATACTATGAAATAAGATATGAAAGAGAAAAAAAATTAATAAATAAAATATTATGAACAACTAAAAAATGGAACAAAATTTAAAACAAGAAATAGAAGTTCTTTTAAAATTTGGGACGATTCATTTCACCACCATAGAAGAAATTTTAACTGGTTATCGACACTTTGATTTGACATTTGTTTCACTATCGATATATATGAGCCAACCTTTTCAATCAATTCAAATGCTGTTTCCTTATTTTTGACTGATAAGACATCCACATTACAAGCCATTTGGTACCAAATTCAAGCCAACTCTAAATTGCTTTCCGGGGTATTATTACCTTAAGCTTCCTCCTCTTCCTATTTTGTGAGCCTTTGGTTGCTCGAGCCTTGTCTTTGTTGTTGAATGAGCATGAATCAAACTCCTCGGCCTCTTCAATTGGCACCTCCTCTTCTATGGCCAGAAAGTGTATTGACTCTTTTACACTTTCATTCACAACTGGTTTAAGCTCCATGTGTAACACCCTAACCCGTATTCATTGTCAGATTAGGGTTATAGAGCATTACTAAATAAACGTAACTTAAAATCATTCATTTCAAACATTTTAATAAACATAGCATATCCTAATAATATACATGCATATAGTCCCTTATTCGAGCCCTCGAGGCCATAGAAACACTTTAGAAACCAATTGGGGCTGAATCGAGAATATTTGAAACAATGAGTAAAAAGTTAGAAAATTTGAGCTACAGGGGTCACACGGCCATGTGGCCAGACCATGTGACTCATATAGCTGAGACACACGCCCATGTCTCAGGCCATGCAACAATCGAAATAGGGATACACGGTCATGTCCCAGCCCGTGTCTACGTCCGTATAACTCTCTAACTTGGGTCACACGGCCAAGCCACAAGCCTGTGTATCAGGCCGTCTAACTGCCTAACTTGAATGCCTTAAAAACCTACAAGGGACGCACGGCCGATCACATTGTTGTGTGTCACACACGACTGAGACACACCCCTGTGTCTTTGGCCGTGTGGACAAGATATTGGCCAAAATCAAGTCATTTCTTTTGCCCATTGCCACAAGTACCTACAAGCCATTTACATATATGATCAAGACACTAAAACATACCAAAATATGCTAAATTTAACCAATTCAAATGATCCAAAAATCCCTTCAACCAATATGCATTATAGGCACCTCAATCACTATTAAACTACCTTACCTAAACATATGCATTACTTGTAACGCCCTGAAATTGGGCCTAGAAGTATTGGGCCTTGAGCGTGTGAGCGGTTAGGAGACTGCACATAAATATTCTAGTTAAGCAAGAAAGTGACACAAATTACATATTTGTTTTATTGGCTAAGTGATTTGGGTGTGTTCGGGAGTGTTTGAGAAGCTTGGGTTCAAGTCTGGGCTTTTGTAAAAATTTTAGTTTTTCCCCTTAAGTGAACCTTGGCTTTAGCTTGTAGGCCTTATAAATATTTGTGGGTAAAATGTGTCACAGAAAAACCCTTATGGCTTGGTGGCAATTGGCATGACTTGGTAACTGGGAGAACTGGGGTTTGAATCCCATGGCATGCAAGGTGTATTTATTTTATTGCCATGAGGTGAGAGAGGTAGAGTTGGATTGAAATTCTGCTGAGGTGGTTGTGAACTTGGTCAAAGGGAGAGAATCAAGGGTTTGTATGATGGTTGTTATGGATATAGAGGAGATTTTGGTAGAGAAAATCGTGGAGTTTGGCAAGGGGTGGAGTTGGCCGAATTTAGGAGTCTATAGGTGCCTATTCAGTTTTGCCTTGGTGTCGAATTAGCCTATTTCATTGGGTTTTTGGTAGCTGCTCCTTTTATATCTTTTGGTTTTGTACTCTTTTGATAGCCAAGTTGCGTATTGACCATTCGGGTTCTTTTCCTTTCTCCTTTGACATTCTTCTTCGGCTTGTACCTTGTTTATTTTGCCGAAACTCCTCAGGGCCAATTGTTGAATTTTGGCTATTTTTCCGAAGCTTTTCTTTCCTCTTCTTTTTTCTCTTCTTCATTATTCCCTCTGCCTAATTTATTATTCTCCTCTTGTCTTACTCACCTTTCTTCATCTTGGCCGAATATAGTTTCTTTCTTCCCCATTATCTCTTTTCCTTCTGTTTTTCTCCTAGCCAATTGTCCCTCTTTCTTTTCTTCATCTTCTTTCAGTTTTTCCCTACCTTTTGGTGTTGGCTGATTGCTTTTGTGCCTACTTTTGGTGTTGTGGTTTCGGTCTCGCAAGAGTTCTGACAAATCGATAGGTACTCGTATGTTCCCTCTCTTGTTTCTCGATTGTTCCAATATGTGTTTAAATCAATTCTTTTGAATCTTTTTGGAAGCTGAATGTTTTCTTCTTATGTTTTCTGACTACGCTTCTCATTCTTCTTCGTGTTGTAATATGCGATGGGTTCTGGGGATTTCAGTGGAGTAAAGCAGTGTAAGAGTTTTGGAAGCGATTAAAACCTTATCCTCTCATTTTTCAATAAAGGTAAATGCATTACCTTCCTTCTTTTTGGGCAAAGGTCGAATATCCCTGTGCTTTTGTAAATGATATTTGTGGATTTAAGCCACATCTACAATTGATTCTATCTAATAAGATCTTTGGTTTATGCAATTAATCAGCAAGAAATGTACGATCATTTGAGTCAGTGTTTTAAAAAGCAATAAGCCATTGTCGTTCGTTCAAGGTGAGTAGTGGGTGCGATTTGGGATTAAGTTCTGTGAATTCTATCGATTGGAAAACTGACAGTGTGCCTTATTGGAATGTAGGCTTTGGGCTCGAGAGCGGTTCACTTGATTTCGCAAACAGGTGTGTAACTACACCCTTCCTTATTGTAGATCGGTAAAAGCCGAAAAGCTGAAGTGCCAAAACTTTGGCATTTGAGGCCCAACGAGCGTGCGATCACTCGTGGGGTAAACCGAGCCCACAAATCATGGGCGATAGACTGTAAAGGCCACCATGAGCTTTTCCGTGGACTTGGGCCATTTTGGGCCACGTTGGGCTGAAATGGGTCGTGTAGGCCTAATGGGCTCGTGGGCCCCACACAGATTAAATCCACGGTAAGTGATAAATATTGGACTGGGCTATATAGGTCACATAGCCGTAACTGAATTTGGGCTAAATGGGCCACACGAGCGTGTGGCCCACTTGGGCCGAGTAATGAGCTTTGGGCGCATTTACACCGTTATGATCATTTAGGTTATCTGTGTCGCTCGAGGTGACTATAGACCTTTAAAGAGGTCGTTATCTGAGCTGAAACCCTAAAATAGGTAAAATGATCGTAATACCCCTGTACGGTAAAATGACGATTATGCCCTTATGTTCCGTATGATTGATGTGCTTATGAATTACATATATGATTGTATTGAGTATGACTTCGCATACACGTAATATTTATGACATGACATACTACATGGGGTTGGGATTTTGACATGGAGGAAGTACTGTACTTGTGACTTTGTCACATTCATTCATCATTCATCGTGGCTATGCCTCAATTATCGATCTTGGTGGCTTTGCCACATTTTTCGCATTTCTAGCAACTATCTTTGCATTACTTATCGCGACTTTTCTTTGCGATATTAGTGTCGGGTTTGGGTAGGTCGATTTATATCCCCACATGGTGTGTTGGTTGGTAGGGGTGGTGTGCTGGCTGGATTTGGGTGGGATGCATAATTGCATTACACTGCATCGAT
The DNA here is from genome assembly GCA_025698465.1 of Gossypium longicalyx. Lineage (NCBI taxonomy): Eukaryota > Viridiplantae > Streptophyta > Magnoliopsida > Malvales > Malvaceae > Gossypium > Gossypium longicalyx. The sequence goes on from CM047004.1 coordinate 48,468,555, forward strand.
CTTGAATAGGGCTCGAGGCCCGCATATTATCGCATGCTGCATCGCTTGTTTGATAGGGGCTACACATTGAGTTTTCGTAAACTCACCCTTTCTTTTCAACTATACAGGTAATCCCCAGCCTTAGACGATTTGGTGCTGCGCGGGACTTGGAGGTGGCCACACGACTGCTGTGTCTTACATTTGACTTTATTTAACTTAAATTTCACTTTTGGGTTTTTAATTTTGTAATAAGGCCTTTTGTGGGTTTTAATTTTTAATTGGGCTTTGGATTATAAATTTTTAAACTACTAGTCTAGGTGAAGACGAGTTTTTAAAACAATTAATGTTTTCTAAAACACGCGTTTTAAACTTCATTGACTTAAAAAGCTTTCGCGTTTTAAATCAATTTAATATAATACTAATGGTTAGTAAGGTAAACATTTTGACGAGAACTTTTGTTAAATAATAATAAAAAGGATTTAAATTTAGTAACGGGTTTTTACCGAAAAGATCAATTTTCGAAAAATACTTCGATGTGACACGCCATATTCGACCGTAACGTTTAGGCCGGGTTTAGGGTGTTACGTTACCATACTTAAAACATACACAACTAATTCAATGACACCTTCAAGCATATCACAATTAAGATTACAAACAACACAACATGACATACCATACCAATATCCTAAAAACAACCAACCAATGTGCCATTCATAGACACAACAATTATATCCAAAACCAACAACTAAAACATGTAAACTTTGATCCATTTCTAGCATAGCACTTCATTCATTCACAAGCTAAAACAAGCCACAAGTGATTAATTCCATACATTTCTAATTGTACTAAAAAGATACCTATTTACAATCTTAATAAAGTACCTAACATCTTAGTTTAATATTTTTTTCCTAATGTACCATAAAAACCTATATAGCCATATGTACATGCCACAACCCTAAAGAGAACAAGAACTACCAACACCAATGGATAGTGTGAGTTGTAGATTCGATCCATCCAAAAGTTAGCAATAACGATCTACAAAACAATACACAAAAACATATAACGTTATAAAGCTTAGTAAGAACATAGTAAATCTTTTAACTTAACAGCAATTGAATGCAACTCTTATTTTACTCGATTTGAAGTTACTAGAGTGTAAACAAGGGCACATATTTGCAATTCAAGGGTACCAAAGAAAAAACAGGGGCACATATATGTAATTCAGGGGTACTGAAGTACAAACAGGGGCACGTATGTGCAATTCATTGGTACCAAAGTACAAATAGGGGCACGTATGTGCAATTCAGGGGTACCGAAGTATAAATAGAGGCACATATGTGCAATTTAGGGGTACCGAAGTACAAACAAGGGCATGTATGTGTAATTCAAGGGTACTGAAGTACAAACAGGTAATCACATAACTATATGGTGAACATACAAGTAGAAATTCAACTACATTTAGAAATGCTATGAACTTACCTTAACAACTAGGATGAAAAAAATACGATCAAGCTAATCTGTGACTTTAGCCTTCCCTCGGTTTAGGTCCGGCTGAGAATTGTCTTGACCTAAATAAAGAATTTTATTGAATTAAACATTTCAATCAACCTCAAACATTCAATTTAAACCATAATCCACATTTAAACATAATTACAATTTTACCCCTAACATTTTAGATTTTCACAGTTTAGTCCTTAAGCTCGTAAAATGATATCTATACAATCTCATCCACATATCATGCTTACTGATTCACCTAAGGACTCATATGAACCCATAAAAATCATCAATTCACAATTTCATCAATGTATTTTACTATTTTTACAAATAAGTCCCTAAATGATAATTTCATCAAAAATCACTTTACAAAAGTTGTTTATTTAACAACGAAGACTCATAATCTTTCATCAAAATTCAAGAACCATATAATAGCATTCATGGAAAAGCCCTGAATCTTTAAAAATTTTAGAAATGAGTCCCTAGGCTAACTAGATTAAGCTACAACGATCGTGAAAACATAAAAATCATTAAAAATGAGATCAAAATACTCACCATGCAAGCAAAACAAAGCAACCGAACCCTAGCTATGGTTTCTCTTGAGAATTTCGGCTAAGGATGAAGATAAGAAGATGATAGCTTTTTTTTCTTTTGTTTACTTCATTCTCTCCTTGCGCTCAGTCATTCCATTCAGTGCATGCATTCCCATCGAGCCAAGCCCTATCTTTCTACTCAAAATCTTACCGCTCGCTCCGTGGGGGAAGTCAGTCCACTCAATTCTTTTCTTTTTAATATTCCATTCCTGATTAAACTAAGGTCTTGTCATTTGATCAGTCCAGCTGGGGACACTAAGGATGTCCATAAGGTGGAAGGTATGTATAGTATTCTTTATTTAGTTAATTACACTTTTAACCTTTGAAAACATTAATAATTTCAATAAAACTAATCCCATAAATGTCCAATATCACTTAAATGGTCTAATTACCACCTAAGTACTCTTACATTAAAATTCTATAGCCATTTAATACCTTTAACTACTAGAAATCCACTTTTGCATCTGTTATAATTTAGTCCTTTACACTTAATTAAGCGTGCAAACGTTAAAATTTGTTAACGAAAATTTTATTCAACACTTCTAACATACCGTACATATTATAATAATAATAAAATAAATATTTTCACGTTAGATTTGTGGTTCCAAAACCACTGTTTTGATTTTACTGAAAACGAGTTGTTAGAACTCCCCTTAAAGGAATTTTCATCCCCAAAATTCATACTAGAAATGAGGTTCAGGTATTGCACTTTCATAGCTTCTTTCGGTTCCCAAGTGGCCTCGTCTATACCGTGTCATTGCCAAAGGAATTTCTCTAAAACTAGGCCTTTATTTCTTAAATCTTTAACCTCTCAAGCTAAAATCCTGATCGGTTCCTCACTGTACGTCATATCAGACTGAATTTCAACATCAACAGGTGATATCACATGTGAAGGGTCTGATTGATACCGTCGTAACATAGATACGTGAAATACGTTGTGAATCCTTTCTAACTCTGACAGCAAAGCTAATCTATAAGCTATTGGCCCGATTCTTTCAATAATCTCATACGGCCCAATAAACCATGAACTTAGCTTTCCTTTACGACCGAATCGAAGAATTTTCTTCCAAGGCGAGACTTTCAAGAACAATTTTTCACCTACTTGAAATTCAATGTCTTTTCTTTCTAAATCTGCGTAAGATTTCTGTCGGTCTGAAGTTGCTTTCGAACTTTTCAAATTACTTTAACATTTTCTTTAGTTTCTCGTATCAAGTAAATGCTATGAAGCTTTTTCTCATTGAGCTCAGTCCAATACAATGGAGTTCAAAATTATTGACCATGCAAAGCTTCGTATGGTGCCATCTTTAAACTCGATTGATAACTGTTGTTGTACGCAAATTCAACCAACCGTAGAAATTTCTCCCAGTTACCTTCAAATTCTAAAACATAGCATCATGGCATATCTTTGAGTATTTGAATCACTCGCTCAGATTGGCCATCAGTCTATGGGTGAAACACGGTACTAAAATGCAAACAAGTACCTAACACTTCATGTAACTTGCTTCAGAATCGAGATGTAAATCGCAAATCTCTATTAGAAATAATAGAATCTGGCACACAGTGTAATCTAACAATCTCAGTAACATATAGCTCTGTTAATCTCTCAAGTGCAAAATCCGTATGCACTGGAATGAAATGAACAGATTTCGTCAAATGATCACCAATGACCCAAACAACATCTTTCTTTCTCAGAAATAGAGGTAATTTCGATATGAAATCCATCGTAACATGCTCCCTTTTCCATTCTGGAATCATCACTAGTTGTAACAAACCAGAAGGTACCTAATGTTTAGCTTTAACTTGCTGACATACTAAACATATCGATACAAATTAAAAAATTTCTCATTTCAAACCTGGCCACCAGTACATTTATTTCAAATCACCGTACATTTTATTACTACCAGGATGAATAGCCAAGTTATTATTATGAGCTTCTTGTAAAATCTTCTGAACGAGATCTAAATTTCTCGAAACGCAAATTTTACCTTTGAAATATAAACTATCATCGGATCAAATCTGAAAATCTAAATCGGGAGTTGACTCAATCTATTTTCGTTTAGTTACCAACACAATATCGCATTTCTGAGCTTCATAAATTTGTTGTAAAAACATCCGTCTAGCTTTTAACTCAGCTAAGATCAAACTGTCATTAGACAACGTCAATCGCGTGTTCAACGCTCGTAAAGCAAACAAAGACTTTCTACTCAAAGCATTAGTAACTACATGAGCTTTTCCTAGATGATAATCAATGAACAAATCATAGTCTTTCAATAACTCAAGCCATCTGCGCTGTCTCAAGTTCAAATCTTTCTATGACATTAAGTACTTCAAGCTTTTACAATATATAAAGATATGAAATTTTTCTCCGTATAAATTATGTCACCAAATATTTAAAGCAAATACAATCATTGCAAGCTCTAAATTATGCATCAAATAATTTTTTTTGTGCGGTTTTAACTATCTAGAAGCATAAGCTATTACTTTGCCTTTTTGCATCAGAACACATCCCAAACCATTTAACAAGGCATCACTATAGATTATAAATTCTTTACCCGATTCTGGCTGAACTAACACCAATGCCTCGGTTAATAATAATTTTAATTGATCGAAGCTTTGTTAACATTCCCAAACTACTCAAACTTCACATCCTTTTGCAATAGTCTCATCAACGGTGTAGCAATCATCGAGAATCCCTTAATAAATCTTTTGTAATATCCAGCTAAACCCAGAAAACTTCTAACCTTAGATACATTTCTCAGAGGCTTCCAATCTACTACGGCTAAAATCTTGCTCGAATCAACTCTAATGCCATCCAATGATACAACATGTCCCAGAAATTTGACTTTCCGAGGCCAGAATTCACATTTGCTAAACTTAGCGAATAATTGCCTTTCGTGCAAAGTTTGCAAAAAAATTCTAAAATGCTCGGCATGCTCTGACTCATCCTGTGAATAAATCAAAATATCATCAATGAATACCACGACGAATCTGTCTAAATACGGTCTAAAAATCATGTTCATCAAATCTATAAATACTGTAGGTGCATTAGTCAAACCAAACGGCATCACAAGAAATTCATAATGTCTGTACTAGTCCTGAATGTGGTTTTTGGCACATTTGAGTCTTTGACTCGTAACTGATAATATCTAGAATAAAGATCAATCTTTGAAAATATTATAACACTTTTCAACTGATGAAACAGATAATCAATACGTGGCAATGGGCACTTGTTGTTGATCGATACCTTGTTGAGTTGTCGATAATTGATACATAGCCACATAGACCCATATTTCTTCTTAACGAATAACACAGGAGCAACCCAAGGAGAAAAGATGGGCTGAGCAAAGCCCCTATCTATCAACTCTTGCAACTGTGCTTCCATCACAGCCCGTTTTTAGTGAAATCAGAGTAGTGGTTTTGAGACCATAAATCTGACGTCAAAAAAAATTATTTTATTATTATTTTATTTCCTATAGCATGATAGTAGTACCGTATAAAAATTTCATTAAGAAATTTTACCATTTACATGCTCAATTTGATAAAGAGGACTGAATCACGTAAAGTGCAAAAGCTCAGTTCTAATAGCTAAAACTATTAAATAGCTATAGAACCTTAAAGTAAGAGTCCTTGTATAGTAATTAGACCGTAAATGTTTTATTGGATGAGCATGGCTTGACATTTGTGTAGATTTGATTAATCTTAAAGGTTAATTAAGTAATTAAGTAATTAAATTATAAAATAAACAAAACCAAATTAAGGTATCACCTTTTACTTCTTTATTCAACAAAAAATTAAGTGAGAAAGGAAGCCATGGAAGCTTGAAGTTTCGGCAACCCGAATTTCCTTGCATTGTAAGTGATTTTTGTCCCATTTTTTTATTATTTCTATGTTTTCAAGATCGTTGTAGCTTAATCTAGCTGGCCCGGGGACTAATTTGTGAAACTGTTAAACTATTAGGGTTTTTTCCATTTTGTTATATACATGAGTTTTGATTTTTGATGATAGAAAATGGATAGTTGTTGTTAGATAAACAACTTTTGTAAAGAGATATTTGATGAAATTATCAATTAGGGATTAAATTGAAATATAAAAAATTGTGCATGGTGAAATTGTGAAATAAATGAAATATAGGGCATGCCAGGGACCTAATTGATATTCAACCATAGTGGGTTGTGGTGGAATTTCATGAATTTCCATTTTTATGAGCTAGGGACTAAATTGTAAAGAAACTAAAAGTATAAGGGCAAAATAGTAATTTTTCCAAAATATGATTTTGGGCTAAATTGAATGAGATATATATTGAATTGAGCTAAATTTATCTGTATAGATCAAGACAGACCTCGTACGACTTTAGATCAGGCAAAAGAGAAAGTCTCGAATTAATCGCCTCTATATCTACATATACTCGTCAAGGTAAGTTTGTGCAATTAAATCGTGTTTATATGTTTTAATTGAATTATACATTTGTTGTGAAATGTCATACATATATATCGATTGCATATCTAATGACATACGATAATTATCAAGCCCCGTTTAAACTTTAGGAAATCGTAGGATACAAATGACATGGCATTAGGGTTTACATGATTTAGATGCTAGTCCTGAACATCCTACTGATGGCTGAGGTCTCACATGTATTGCGGATACTCCATAGCTCATGTAAGCAGCATCGTGTAGCTACGTTACGACCCACAGCTCATGAGAGTATACCGATTATAGCTCGTGAGAGCATACTGATTACAGCTCAAGTGAGCATACATGTACAGGATTTGATGGATTACAGTTATATGAGTTAGCACATAATGTGTGAGCTATCCCGGGTACCCCACAGTATTCTAAATGGTTCAACAGGAAATATTTTGATATGAAATGGTAAGAGTTCAATACGGACTATTACAGGGACATATATGAATTACATGGAAATATTGTTAAAATGGTATATGAAAAATTGAATTGGATGACACATGTATATTGTAACACCCAAAACCCGACCTAGATGCTATGGCCGAATCTGGTGTGTCACATTGAAGTGTTTTAGCGAAAACCGTGTTTTCATTGAAAACCCTTCTTAAAATAAAAGAAACCCTAATTAACTTTAAAAAAAATACCTTCAGTTACAAAAGCCTTGTTCAAAACATTTGATTAAAAAAAACTTAGTTGCTGAAACGTAGAAAACATACTATAATTTAAGAAATCCATGTTCAACTTCTCGCAATTACATTGAAAACAATAATAATTCAAGTAATAATAACACAATGAAAACCTTAATACAATCCGGTCTGGAACATACTTAAAAAGAAGTAAAAACTTAAATGCTTGAAAAAAACCCAAGTCCAAATCATCTTGCTAGCTGGCCACCCAGAGTCCCTCCAAACATCGAACCTTCTATTGAGCATCACCTGAAAATAAAATAAAATAGGGTGTGATTTTTAACAAACTCAGTGTGTACAACCCTCAACAAAAAAACAAGCATTCCAAAAAAAAAAACATCATTCATCATTCATGCAATGCAATCCCATCCAAATTATCCATCCGCTATACACTAGCTCCGTCCCCCGTCACACCATGTGGGGATATAAATATCGACCCACCTAACCCACACACCATGGTAGCCCGATTGCGGAACTACTTTCATTTACATATTGGGCTTTAAAAGCAGTCGGTGGATCCACGATTGTCAAGTAACCATGCGATCCTCATATACTTCATGCGTTCCATAATTCCCAACCCATATGCAACCTAAGTAGAATATCATATGTATGCATGTTGCATCCAAAAAACTTACATTCAACACCTAGGGGTATTTTGGTCATTTTTGCCCTTAAGGGCATTTCGATAATATTCCCTTAATTATGGTTTTAACTTATCTTGGCCCGTTTACAAGTTCGTTGAGCTAAGATGAATGAATAATATGCACCAGGTAGAATTCCAGAAAAGAGGAGGTGGGTCATTAAGACCGCTTAAGTACCAAGCTCTCCCTAGATCTAATCCTAGACATGCATATACCTGTTGCCACACCTTAACCCTTTGACTTGTCCATGGTCGCAATATATTAATTCAATCTTATGTGGATATCATATACTAGGCCCAAAACCCCTTACAAAGCCCAAACAATTTCACATACCTGTATCTGGCCCATTAAGCCCAATTATATTCATATGGCCCATTAGGCCTAAATCACCTGTATATGGCCCATTAGGCCCAAATCACATTTATATGGCCCGTTAGTCCCAGTCACATTCATATTCATGCTCACATACAGATTCCTATCACAAAGCATCAATATTCAGTTTTTACCTATTATGGGCCCAACAGCCCATCAGACCCATTTAGCCCATTCTGGCCGATATGGCCAAATCACAACCCAAGTCCATGGAATCGCCCGTAAGCCTTAGGCAACCTATCGGTTTCCCCCTTACGACTGTTCGCGCACTCGCAAGACTACTTTTTTGTGCACTCGCAAGACTACCGTAGCCAAACTTTCGGCTTTTCAGTTTTTCAGCTTTTGCCGATTCATTGTGTGTGTGCAGTGTATGTACACACCTGGTAAGCAAGCGTGCTGCGATTTTCGTAGCCCAAACCTACAATTGATATTACTCAAAGATTAATCTCACATACTTATCGAATACTTTACCAAAAGCTAGAATTTCACCTTAACCTTACCTGAACGCTAAGCCTTTACTAGCTTCTACTTTGGTCACTAATCACGTATATCTCTCAGATCTAAAGAGCAAATCAGCAGGAATCCAAAATCGAGATCTGACACTAGTTCCCTACCAAAGTAGATTAGAAAGAAGTGAGGAACTGAATACTCGATACTTATCAAAAACTGATTGGGAAAGCAAACACTTACACTAGAATTGACTGGGTGGAAAGAGTAGTGGCGGCACCAAGGGTATTCGGCCAACGGATATTCAGCTCATAGAGATTTGAATTGCAACAATTGATTACTCGGAACCAAAGAAGAGAGGAAGAAGAATTGTCCAAAGCAAAGAAAATATTGAGTAGAGGAGAAATAGAATTCGGTACAAGGAAGAAGAAAAAAGAAAAGAAGGCAGTGAGTTTTCGGCTTTTAGAGGAAAGAGTTTCTAGCAACAGGGTGGAGGAAATTCAACATTAGCTTCATACCCTAGCATTCAGCACCTATTTATAAGCCTTATAGCTGAATTTTCCCATGCCCAATTCCCTATTCAGCTCCATCACTTCTCTCTTCTTATCCCCTCGTTTTTCTCCCTGATAACCCCTTAATCCCTTCCTTAATTTTCTCTCCTAAACACTTCCCTTGGAGTCCACTTTCACGCCACTTCCATCCTCTAGAAGGCTAAAATTAAACTTCTAAAAACATTAAGCTAGGATTCAAACCTTGGACCTCCTTGCTAGCTATTAACGCCACCTCCCTACACCCTAAGTGGCGACACTTAGCCACTCCTCCACAGGGTTTGTTGAGATATTTTCCCCCAAATTTATTTAGAAGCCCAACTACTTGTCACCCCTGATTCTTTTAATAATTAAACTATAATTTCATTTACCCTTAAGTTTGAATTAAGACCTACTATAATTATCACTGGGCCAGAAATATAAAACACAATTTTATCAAAATCGAAAACAAAAAAAGTTTGGGATTTCGAGATTTTTGGGTTTTGATATTTTTGGGGCGTTACAACTCTACCCCCTAAAAGAAATTTCATCCTCAAAATTTACCTTGTTCAAATAGTTGAGAATATTGACGTCACATCACTTCTTCAGGTTCCCAAGTAGCCTCCTTAGCCTTGTGATTCTGCCAAATTACTTTGACAAATAGAACAGACTTCCTTCTCAGTACTTTGACATCTCGACCAATTATTTGTATGGGTTCTTCCTCGAAAGTCAGGTCTGGGCTAACCTCAATTTCTTCCACTGCCACAACATGTGAAGGATCTGAGTGATACTGCCTTAGCATGGAAACATAAAACACATCGTGAATCTAGCTTAGTTCAGGAGGTAACTCTAGCTGATAAGCGACTGGCCTAATCAGTCTTACCACCCGATATGGCCCAATGAACCTTGGGCTTAGCTTCCCATTTCGTCCAAACCTTAACACTTTCTTCCACGAAAAGACCTTCAGAGAAACTAAGTCTCCTACTGCATACTCTATTTCTCAACGCTTAAGGTCAGCATACGACTTCTGCCTATCCAAGGCCTCCTTCAAACGATCCCGCATCACTTTTACCTTATCCTCAGTATCGACTACTAACTCAGGGCCCAAAACTCTTTGTTCACCTAACTCCATCCAACATGTTGGAGTTCGACACCTTCGCCCATACAGTGCCTTGTATGGAGCCATCCCAATGCTTGCTTGATATCTATTATTGTACGCGAATTCGGCTAACGATAAATATTCCTCCCAGCTACCTCGGAACTCAATCACGCATCCCCTCAACATATCTTCCAATACATGGATCACCCTTTCTGACTATCCATCAGTTTGAGGGTGGAAAGCCGTACTGAAATTCAACCTAGTACCCAACGCCTCATGCAGCTTCTTCCAAAATCGTGAAGTGAAACGTGGGTCCCTATAAGATATTATGCAGACTGGCACTCCATGCAATCTTATAATCTCTGCCACATACAACCTAGCCAGCTTTTGCAAGGAGTAATCGGTGCGAACCGGTACAAAATGGATAGACTTGGTTAACCGATCCACTAGAACCCATGCCGAGTCTTTCTTAGTAGGCGTCAAGGGTATCCCACTAACATAGTCCATAGTGACCCTTTCCCACTTCCAGAGTGGAATCTTCACTGGCTGGAGCAATCCCGAAGGCAACTGATGTTCCAACTTCATCTTTTGACAAACTAAACATTTGCTTACGAACTCCATAACCTCGCGCTTGAGTCTTGGCCACCAATAAAGCTCACGTAAATTCTTATACATCTTGTTTCCGCTAGGATGCATTGCATAGAGACCGCTATGTGCTTCCCGCAGAATGGACTGCCTTAACTCATCGTCCTTTGGTATACACATCCTCCCACGGAAACACAATACTCCTTCACTATTTATACCAAAGTCTGATGTCTCCCCACTCTCCACTTGTCTAAAACGAGCACCTAAGGTCTCATCCACTAGTTGCCTACTCTTTACCTGCTTGACCCACACCGGCTTTACCTGAAGCTCAACTAACAAGCTACCATCATCCAACAAGCTTAAACGGGCGAGCATAGCCCTCAAGTCTGACCTAACCCTACGACTCAATGCGTCGGCTACCACATTCGCTTTGCCAGGGTGGTATTCAATTGTACAATCATAATCCTTCAACAATTCCACCCACCTATGCTGCCTAAGGTTAAGCTCCTTTTGGGTAAGGGGGTATTTCAAATTCTTATAGTCTGAATAGATTATGCACTTCTCCCCGTATAAGTAATGCCTCCATATTTTTAGTACGAGAGCCACTGCAACTAACTCCAAATCATAGGTTGGTTAATTCACCTTGTGAGTTTTAAGTTGTCGTGACGCATACGTAACCACCTTTCCTTCTTGTATCAATACGCAACCTAAGCCTACATGCGACGCGTCACTATAAACCATAAACTCTTTCCCAAGCACTAGCTAAATCAACACAGGGGCCGGAGTTAAAACTTTCTTAAGCTTTCCAAAACTCTCTTGCTACTTGTCCGTCCAAACAAATGGTACCCCTTTCCTCAACAACTTAGATAAAGGTGTAGTCATTACCGGAAAGCCCTCAACAAATCGCCTATAGTATCCTACCAAGCCAAGAAAAATTCAAATTTTCGATACCGTCTTGGGTGTTTTCCAGTCTAACACCGCTTCAATTTTTTGAAGATCCACCTTAATCCCCTCAGCTGACACCACATGTCCTAGAAAGGTAATCTCCCTTAGCCAGAATTCACACTTACTGAATTTGGCATACAACTGCTTCTCCCTCAAAGTCTGCAACACAATCCTTAAGTGTGCATCATGCTCATCCTCATCATTTGAGTACACCAAAATGTCATCTATAAGGACTACCATGAACCGGTCCAAGTAGGGTTGGAATACTTGATTCATGAGATCCATAAAAGCGGCAGGTGTATTCGTCAGCCCGAATGGCATCACCAAGAACTCATAGTAACCATAACGAGTTCTGAAAGCTATCTTATAAACATCTGCCTCCTTAAACCTTAGTTGGTGATACCCTAAACGTAGGTTAATCTTCGAGAACACTGAAGCTCCTCTAAACTGATAAAAAAGATCATCGATTCTCGGTAGAGGGTACTTGTTTTTAATAGTTAACTTGTTTAACTATCGATAGTCGATGCACATTCACAGGGTTCCATCCTTCTTCTTCACGAATAACACCGTTGCTCCCCATAGAGACACACTTGGTTATATGAACCCTCGATCCAACAATTCTTGAACCTATGCCTTAAGTTCTACCAACTCCTTTGGTGCCATCCGATAAGGAGCGATAGACACCGGAGCCGTCCCAGATAACAACTCGATTCCAAATTCCACTTCTCTGCTGGGTGGCAACCCTGGTAGCTCCTCGAGAAAGACATCCGGAAATTCTTTAACTGTTCTCAACTCCTTAATAGTAGGGCTCTTAGCCCCTGTATCACTAATATAAGCCAAAAAGGCTTCGCATCCCTTTCGTACTAACTTCTCAGCCTTTAATGCTGAAATCATGTTCGACAGATAGTTTCGGCGTTTACCAATCACCACTACTTCCTTATCCTTCACCGTTCTTAACACCATTCGCTTTGCAACGCAATCCAAGGTGGCTCGGTGCTTCACTAGCCAATCCATACCTAAGATTAAGTTGAATTCGCAAAACGGTAGTTCCATGAAATTCGCTAAAAAGGTAACTCCTTAGACTACAAAGGGTACCTCCCTAAACAACTTATTTACTCCTACCGACTGCCCTAACAGACTTATCATAGTCATCTCATTCGCAATAATTTCAAACATATCACCCAAAGACTCAGTCTTATTGCATACAACATATGAATGCGTCGATCCAATATTGATCAAGACTATGTAAGATAACTCATATATAAAGAACATACCCGTTATCACATTTGGGGCATCTGCGTCTTCTCGACGACGAGCAGCATAAACCAAAGCTGGCTGTCTTGCCTCAGCATGGCCCGCATTTCTGCCTGGTACTCCGTGTCCACGTCCATTGCCGTTACCGCCCCTGGTCTTTCCACGGCCCCTTAGCGGCAGTTGTCCACCGCTTGGTGGCTGAACACCTCCTTGACCCACTAGTGGCTCTCGACCTAGCATTCGAGGGCAATCCTTGATCCTTTGCTCCATAGACCCACAAGTGAAACAAGCTTCCATTTTCTTCCAACACTCGCCTCCATGCCTTCTCCCACAATCAGTACAAGGTGGCACCCCAGGATTAGCAGCAGGGGGCCCTACCCTAACTGGCCCATTATTTCTGGCCCTAGCCCTAGGCCTCTATCCAACACCCGGGGTCTCAGCCTCCCTCTTATTCTTACCCCTTTCCTTCTCTCGGTTTAGGATTTCATTGTGCTTTACCTCCTCCACTATCTTTGCCTTCTCTACCAACTCCGAGAAAACTCGTTCCCTTTGTGGAGCTATCAATACCCTAAGGCTATCTCTCAGTCCATCCTCAAACCTAACGCAACGCTCATAGTTCGTTGCCACCACTGTAACAGCCCGTTTTTAGGATTAACCAAAACAGTGATTTCGGGGCCACCAAATTCGACGAGTAGGTTTGTAAATATTATATTTAATATTTACGAGTTAATTGTGATTTTTAAAAAATATATTTTTAATATTGTGATATTTGTTTTATAAGTGATTTATTAAGTTCAAGTGGTATGACCTTAAGGTCAAGTGGGTTTAGGAAATGAGGTATCGGGACCTCATTTCTATAAACCGAGTTGTAAATATTTTTATAAATATTGAATTTCTCGATTTAGCTATAAAGAGAAGTTGAGTTCGCAATTCATCAGACTGAATGAGATTATTATCAAAACTTGAGAAGAACCGTAATGTGTTTCTTATATATATGATGTGATGATACAGATAAGATCCTTTATCTATAGTATCTCTTACAGAAGTAGAAGCTCAGCTTGTTATGATGTATAGCAAAGAGCAGATCCTAATCTTAGCTCATGAGATTGAAAAGTTGAGAATTCTAAGGCTATGTGAGACATTGTTAAGACTTGTGAAAGTAAGTCACTAATTTATTATCCGGTAAGATTTTTTGGGACGAAAATCCTAAGAGGAGAGTTGTAACAGCCCGTTTTAGGATTAAGCGGAGCAGTGGCTTGGGGCCACCAAATCGGCGAGTAGGTTTGTAAATATTATATTTAATATTTACTGAGTTAATTGTGATTTTAAAAAAAAATATTTTTGATATTGTGATATTTGTTTTATAAGTGATTTATTAAGTTCAAGTGGTATGACCTTAAGGTCAAGTGGGTTTAGGAAATGAGGTATCGGGACCTCATTTCTATAAACCGAGTTGTAAATATTTTTATAAATATTTACGGAGTGGCAAAAAGATGGTATTAAAGTTTCGTTGAAAAATTTTATCATTTCGATAGTTAATTAAGCAAAAAGGACTAAATCGCGTAAAATGCAAAAGTTGCATTCTAATTGTTTAAGTGTTTATTTTCCACGTTTTACTAAAGTAGAAGTCCCTATTTATCAATTAAACCATTACTTTATGATAGTGGAGATTGGTGGTTTGGCATATATGAAATTATGTATTATTATAAAGGATAAAAAGGTAAATGGAATATTAAAATGTATTAAATAAAAATAAAACATAAAATGGCCATGCAAATTTTATTTCTTGGCCGAATATGGAGGAGAAAAAGAAAGCCATTGAAGCTTCCTTATTTTCGGCACTTGCATGAAGTGATTTAGGTATGTTTTGTGTTCGGTTTTTGATAATTTTTATGTTTTTGAGATCGTTGCTTCGTATTCTAGCTAGCCCGTATCTCTGATTTCAAAACTGTTAAAGTATTTGAATGTTGCCATTGTTGAATGCATGAGTATTTTGATAGTTGATGATGGAAAATAAATTATTGTTGTTGGATATACATGTTTTGTAAAGTGAATTTTGGTAAAAATGTCAATTTTGGATTAAATTGTGAATTGTTGAAATTATATGGTTGAAACTGTGAATAAATGAAAATATGGGCTGTTATAAAGTTGTAGTAAATTTGGGTAGGCATGGGTTTGGCCAAAATTGAATGAATTTAATTTTTCGAGCTTAGGGACTAAATTGTAAAGAAGTTGAAATATCAGGAGCAAAAATATAATTTTGCCATAAAATAATTTATGGGCTGTTTTAATACCATGAATATTCGGTTAAGCTTAATTATGGTTAAATATGGTTAATTTGCATTTTTTTGAGCTCAGGGACAAGATTGAATAAAAGTGAAACTTTAGGGGTAAAATAGTAATTTTGCCAAAATATGAAATTGAGTTAAAATGAATAGAATATGAATTGTAATAGTTGAATTTGATTGATTAGATCAAGTTAAGCCTCGTACGAGTCTATATCGAGGGAAAATGAAGTATCGGATTCGTCGATCTAATTTGTCGTTACCGCGAATGAGGTAAATTCGTATGCAATAAGCATTGTTAAATTTATGTTTCTAATGCTTTAATATCGCATAAATTGTATATACGTGAATATTTTAATGTCTAACGATATATCGACAAAATGTGGCACTTAGTGTGCGGGGCAATCAAATATGGTACTCAGTGTACGAAATATTGAGAATGGCACTTAGTGTGCGAGATATTGAGAATGACACTTAGTGTGCAAAATATCAAATGATTTAGAGGGCAATTATATATTGTGATTGAATGATTAAATAGAGCAAAGTGAACAGGTATACATGCTATATTATATGAATTGTTTATGAGACGACTTTATAATGGTGATATTCGGGCTTTGAGCCTAGCAAGCTTTAAGCTGGTGAATAATATTATCAGGCTTCGGGCCTAGCAGGCTATAATGCCGGTGAAATGATATCGGGCTTCAATCCTAGTAGGCGAAATGCCGGTGAATGAGTTCAGACTTAAAGTCTAGTAGGCTTCGTGCCGGTGATGAATTCGGGTTTAAGACCTAGCAGGCTAAATGCCGGTGATTTGATAAAAGTCTAAGACTATGAGACCTTGTGTTAAATCGGCAATTGAATTCGTTCAATACATTAAGTTGGTCAGGTATGTGATATATACTTATGCATGTTAGATCGATTGGAATTGAATCATGAATGTGAAATGAGAAGCATAGATGAAAATGCCTATGTCATATATGTGAGTAAGGGTAAAACCATCGTAAATTATCGATAAGGGTGGGCTATGTGCGGAACCATCTTATAATTGCTAATTTGAACGGTTGTGTGCGAATCATTGAGCCTGATGTATTGTATTAAGATTATGCTTAAGTGAAATTATATAATTGTGATGAAATTGATTAGTGATATACATGTTTAAATAATGTGAATGCAAAGAATGTGTGAAAGAGTAAATTTGTAATAAATCTATTTGGGACAGCAGCAGTAACGTGATTTTGGAAAATCAGCATAAATTGTGGGAGTTGAGTTAGAAGCTGAATAAATTATGTAATTAAAGCTTAATTAGTCTAGTTTCTTATAAAATAAACCGTGTAAGCAAAATAATTGGTGATAACGAGATATTTGAAGTGGCGTGTGATAGAGTCAAATGACTTCGGGGTCCCTTGTTCTGTTTTTTAGAAAATCATTATAATTTGTACAAAAATGTGTATAAGATAAAATTTATATTCTTATACTCCTTAATAAGTCTGGTTTCAAATGAAATCAACGAGAACATATTTTGAATTCTGTACAATGAGAAATTTGATTCGTAGTGAAGAGTGGTCAGATTAGTCAAACAGTGAAACAGGGGAAACTTTAAGAAAAATCTGGTATTGATTGGCCAAACCAAAAATTCTGAAAATTTTATGGATGGAAGATATATGAGTCTTTTTTCAGGGAAAATTAACGGCAATTGATTTGGAGTTTCGTAGCTCCAGTAATAAACAATTTAGTGACTGTTGCTCAGGAAGACAACTTGTAGTGAATTTGTGATTATGTTGTAAACATTGATAAAACTTGTTAATGAGTTGCTTATTGTTTTCTTATGAACTTACTAAGCATAAAGCTTACTCCCCTTTTCTTTCCCATATTCCCTAGGGTTGCCAGGTTAGCTCGGGTAGGAGGCCGTCAGAGATATTATCACACTGTCGAGTTAACACTATTGGTGTAAGTAAATCCTAGTGTTTCGAGTCTATGGCATGTATAGGGTTTTAATGTTGAGTATGTGATATTATGATTTAGCCAAAGGTGTTGGCTTGTGTTGATAAAGTGTTGTAGCCATGTGAATTGGCCTATGTTAGCTAATGATGTTGTGGGCCTAAATGTTTATTCATATATATGTATGATACTATATCTTGTGATGTGGCTTATATTATGTATGCCTAGAGATTGAAATGAGATTCATTGATGAGTTAGTAACTGATGCAAGATTTGGTGATTGGTAAATAGTTAATAATGCCTCATGAATGGTTTGTGGAAATGATTATGTATGCTTAGTGATGGACATGAGGTTCGTGATGTAATGATAGTTATGACTAGTATGTGGTAATGATCTAGGCAAATTCTATAATATTTATTGCATAAGAAAATGACTTGAGCATAATATGTTTGTAGATGTTTAAGAGCTCATTTATGCCATGTTGTATGTTATTGGATAAGTATGTATCTATGCATGTGGTGTGAGAGTGACAAAAGGCTTGGTAAATAGCCTATTTCTAGCCATACAACCTGAGCATACGGGCGTGTGAAGCCTTAACGCAAGAGATTTTTCTAAGTTTTTCATGAGTTCTCGGTTGGGTCCTGAACCACAACAGATGTATGTTTTGGGCGTCGTAAGCCCGTATATGGGACAGATTGCATGTGAAAAGAAAAGTTTTTAAATTAATCAAAATTTTACGGCCCAATTTTTGTGTGATTGATTGAGTTTTTAATTATTTGAGATTTCATGGCCCTGTTTTAGTATGGAAGTGTTAGTAAAAGTCAAGTCGCACCCTGAACCCTGTCTCGGTGTTGGATACGGGCGAGGGGTGTTACATTTAGTGGTATCAGAGCTATGGTTTAGTCGATTCTTGGACTAACCTAGCGTATGTGAGTCTAGCTATACATGCCATATTACTACTCGGGATAGTGTGACATCTCCCGGCTCTAATGAAATTGTTTTGTAAGACAGATATGCTTTCCAACCGAATTCTGATAGTACAGAATGTTATACTCAAACGTTTGAGTGAAAATGTGTTGGTGATGAGTTAGAACTCATAAAAGGTATGAATCAGAATGCATGATATTCTGGTGTTGATAAATGTTATAATTATATGAGTATATGAGTTGTGATGTTGGGTATATGATTGTTGTGTGAATATTTTGATTTGGAATTTATGATTTGATTTAGCGTATGAGCTATGTGTTAAGTACCACGTGATCATAAGTAAATGACTGCTAGATGTTTGAGAATGCGGAATTAGTAATGAACTGTTCATTCATAATAGTATGGGTGATGTGCATGCTTACATAAGAGTTAAAATTGTTGGCTTTACAACCCTCACCCCTTCATTGGTAAAGCATTGTAATGAGATCCGTACTATATGGCTTAAATAAGCTTACAAGTGTGAAATGATAGAGTCTCGTGATTGAAGGATTAGTACTGTGATCATATAACAGAATGAGTCCGCAAGTGAAGACAGTAACAGAAAAGATATTGGATCGTGTTGAAGGCCATTTGTAATATGCAAAGTCACTGTTAAAAGAAAAGTTGAATTAGATGAAACCAAATATTCAGGTATGATATCTAGAGAATATATTAACTGCAAGTTCTTCCGAATTGGCCTCTGTTAGTGTTGGGATAATGAGAAATTAGTGATGTCAGAGATAGACAGTAGAATCATATTTAAATTATAAAGATATTTGAGTAGTCGAATGGTTTACGAGAACTCTTCTGGGTACTCTATGTGTTCAATTACCCTCAGAGGTATGTGAAGCTGTATATTTTCAGATGAAATTCTTATCATATGAGAACGTTATCTATATATATTGATATATGAAACCATTGTTGGGTTGTTCGGGTTATAATCAACATTATTATATCTTTCTCTAGTATTCTATTTCATTTTATTGAAAGAAAAGATCGACGATTAAATCTGTGTGATGCTGGTATTCTGCTCCTACTAGTTGTTGATCTGCTTAGTATACATGAAGATTACATTGTTTCTATTACTATTGATTCCAGTGCATATGAGTGACGCTTTACTTCTAGATTTCCTTTGAGACATCAGTGAGATATCTGTCATCTGATATGGTTGCTTTCTTAAAAAGATCAGTATAGTGATATATTTGAGAATTACAGTATTTCTGCTTTCATATGATTCTATATGGTTATCTGTGAAAAATATCTATTGAATGACTGTAATTATATTTCAATTTCTCTTATGTTGAAAATGCATTATTGATAATTGGGACATTATATATCTATACGGTTGAGATGTCAGCCTTATTATGGCACTATGATTTTAAATTATCTGATGGTTGTGGCTTCAGTATGGTTCAAAGCTTCGTTGATTAATAATTGAAAAGTTATTACTTGACAGTCGAGATCGATTCAGTTGTCCAGTTTGATTAGATTAATTGCTTGAAGGATTAATCGAGTTACTTGTATCTGAATCTATCCACAGGGTGGAAATAAAGTTTGAATGTTCACGGATAAATGGATGAATATTTTTAATGCAGGATTCATATTCTAGAAGATATGATATAGAATTATATCCATCAGAACGATTTTATTGAGAAATGTTCTTATAGATCACGATTGGGAAGTATGAATGATGTGATATTTATCAATAAAGTGGTAAACAGTTGAAGAAATTGTTAATTGAAGCGTCAGTTCTCAGGTAAAGAGTTATTCGACACAAGAATTAAAGATGGTTTGAACTGTTGAAAGATTATGAGTCAGCGATTGATTATCAATCTGGGCAAATGATTATAGTCTTTGGGGTTCTGAGTGAGAATCTTTATGTGTTTTACGGCCAACAATCATGTGATTAATCTTATCAAATAATGAGTAGTTATTGGTTGAGCTAGAAACTAAATTGATGTTTAATCAGCAAATTTGTGAGGCTAAGAGGTCTGTCAGTGAATTACAAGTTAAAAAGGGTACAACGTAAATTGATTTCTGATTTAGAATTTCAGATTGGAACCGACAATCATTCATTATGTCGAGATAGAGTTCGTGTATTGAGAAATTCAGAGATTTTACAACAATTGTGACATCTAGCACAGTGGTAATTATTTGTCCGTACGGGGAGTACTAAAAGAGTGCCAGTTTTCATTGTTCAAATGGAGACACGAGGATTATATCGTGTTACTAAAATAAACTACTGCGAGCTTTGGGTATGGAGTTACTTTGTCACACTGTGTTCTAGAACTTGAAAGCAATCGAGAAAGACATTTATTGTTGGTTAAGTTTCCGTATAATAATAATGGTTATGAGATGAATATTAAGATAGCATTGTATGAGTGCGGTATGGTTGCAATTACTGAACTTCGTTATATCGAATCGAATTTCGATAAAAAGAATTTCGGGGTCGATGTGATTGGAAAGGAGAAATGAAAGTAATTCGTGACCGTCTAAAAGAATTTCAGATTGGAAGAAAATATATGTGGGCTTGATGCGTAAAAACATTGAATTTTCAATTAGAAAATTGAGTATTTGTGAAAGTATTATAGTGGGAATAGAATTTCTCGATTTAGCTATAAAGAGAAGTTGAGTTCGCAATTCATCAGACTGAATGAGATTATTATCAAAACTTGAGAAGAACCGTAATGTGTTTCTTATATATATGATGTGATGATACAGATAAGATCCCTTATCTATAGTATCTCTTACAGAAGTAGAAACTCAGCTTGTTATGATGTATAGCAAAGAGCAGATCCTAATCTTAGCTCATGAGATTGAAAAGTTGAGAATTCTAAGGCTATGTGAGACATTGTTAAGACTTGTGAAAATAAGTCATTAATTTATTATCTGGTAAGATTTTCGGGGACGAAAATCCCTAAGGGGGGAGAGTTGTAACAGCCCGTTTTTAGGATTAACTGGAACAGTGGCTTCGGGGCCACCAAATCCAACGAGTAGGTTTGTAAATATTATATTTAATATTTACGAGTTAATTGTGATTTTAAAAAAAAATATTTTTGATATTGTGATATTTGTTTTATAAGTGATTTATTAAGTTCAAGTGGTATGACCTTAAGGTCAAGTGGGTTTAGGAAATGAGGTATCGGGACCTCATTTCTATAAACCGAGTTGTAAATATTTTTATAAATATTTACGGAGTGGCAAAAAGATGGTATTAAAGTTTCGTTGAAAAATTTTATCATTTCGATAGTTAATTAAGCAAAAAGGACTAAATCGCGTAAAATGCAAAAGTTGCATTCTAATTGTTTAAGTGTTTATTTTCCACGTTTTACTAAAGTAGAAGTCCCTATTTATCAATTAAACCATTACTTTATGATAGTGGAGATTGGTGGTTTGGCATATATGAAATTATGTATTATTATAAAGGATAAAAGGTAAAAGGAATATTAAAATGTATTAAATAAAAATAAAACATAAAATGGCCATGCAAATTTTATTTCTTGGCGAATATGGAGGAGAAAAAGAAAGCCATTGAAGCTTCCTTATTTTCGGCACTTGCATGAAGTGATTTAGGTATGTTTTGTGTTCGATTTTTGATAATTTTTATGTTTTTGAGATCGTTGCTTCGTATTCTAGCTAGCC
This sequence comes from Gossypium longicalyx, assembly GCA_025698465.1. NCBI lineage: Eukaryota > Viridiplantae > Streptophyta > Magnoliopsida > Malvales > Malvaceae > Gossypium > Gossypium longicalyx. The sequence continues at coordinate 48,490,473 of CM047004.1, forward strand.
CGTATCTCTGATTTCAAAACTGTTAAAGTATTTGAATGTTGCCATTGTTGAATGCATGAGTATTTTGATAGTTGATGATGGAAAATAAATTATTGTTGTTGGATATACATGTTTTGTAAAGTGAATTTTGGTAAAAATGTCAATTTTGGATTAAATTGTGAATTATTGAAATTATATGGTTGAAAGTGTAAATAAATGAAAATATGGGCTGTTATAAAGTTGTAGTAAATTTGGGTAGGCATGGTTTTGGCCAAAATTGAATGAAATTAATTTTTCGAGCTTAGGGACTAAATTGCAAAGAAGTTGAAATATCAGGGGCAAAAATATAACTTTGCCATAAAATAATTTATGGGCTGTTTTAATACCATGAATATTCGGTTAAGCTTAATTATGGTTAAATATGGTTAATTTGCATTTTTTTGAGCTCAGGGACAAGATTGAATAAAAGTGAAACTTTAGGGGTAAAATAGTAATTTTACCAAAATATGAAATTGAGTTAAAATGAATAGAATATGAATTGTAATAGTTGAATTTGATTGATTAGATCAAGTTAAGCCTCGTACGAGTCTACATTGAGGGAAAAATGAAGTATCGGATTAAATCGATCTAATTTGTCGTTACCATGAATGAGGTAAGTTCGTATGCAATAAGCATTGTTAAATTTATGTTTCTAATGCTTTAATATCGCATAAATTGTATATACGTGAATATTTTAATGTCTGACGATATATCGACAAAATGTGGCACTTAGTGTGCAGGGCAATCAAATATGGTACTCAGTGTATGAAATATTGAGAATGGCACTTAGTGTGCGAGATATTGAGAATGACACTTAGTGTGCAAAATATCAAATGATTCAAAGGGCAATTATATATTGTGATTGAATGATTAAATAGAGCAAAGTGAACAGGTATACATGCTATATTATATGAATTGTTTATGAGACGACTTTATAATGGTGATATTCGGGCTTTGAGCCTAGCAAGCTTTAAGCTGGTGAATAATATTATCGGGCTTCGGGCCTAGCAGGCTATAATGCCGGTGAAATGATATCGGGCTTCAATCCTAGCAGGCGAAATGCCGGTGAATGAGTTCAGACTTAAAGTCTAGCAGGCTTTGTGCCGTTGATGAATTCGGTTTTAAAACCTAGCAGGCTAAATGCCGGTGATTTGATAAAAGTCTAAGACTATGAGACCTTGTGTTAAATCGGCAATTGAATTCGTTCTTTCAATACATTAAGTTGGCCAGGTATGTGATATATACTTATGCATGTTAGATCGATTGGAATTGAATCATGAATGTGAAATGAGAAGCATAGATGAAAATGCCTATGTCATATATGTGTGTAAGGGTAAAACCATCGTAAATTATCGATAAGGGTGGGCTATGTGCGGAACCATCTTATAATTGCTAATTTGAACGGTTGTGTGCGAATCATTGAGCATGATGTATTGTATTGAGATTATGCTTAAGTGAAATTATAGAATTGTGAAGAAATTGATTAGTGATATACATGTTTAAATAATGTGAATGCAAAGAATGTGTGAAAGAGTAAATTTGTAATAAATCTGTTTGGGACAGCAGCAGTAACGTGATTTTGGAAAATCACCATAAATTTTGGGAGTTGAGTTAGAGGCTGAATGAATTATGTAATTAAAGATTAATTAGTCTAGTTTCTTATAAAAGAAACCATGTAAGCAAAATAATTGCTGATAATGAGATATTTGAAGTGGCGTGGGATAGAGTCAAATAACTTCGGGGTCCCTTGTTCTATTTTTTAGAAAATCATTATAATTTGTAAAAAAATGTGTATAAGATAAAATTTATATTCTTATACTCCTTAATAAGTATAGTTTCAAATGAAATCAACAAGAACATATTTTGAATTCTGTACAATGAGAAATTTGATTCGTAGTGAAGAGTGGTCAGATTAGTCAAACAGTGAAACAGGGGAAACTTTAAGAAAAATATGGTATTGATTGGCCAAACCAAAAATTCTGAAAATTTTATGGATGGAAGATATATGAGTTTATTTTTAGGGAAAATTAACGGCAATTGATTTGGAGTTTCGTAGCTCCATTTATAAATAATTTAGTAACTATTGCTCAGAAAGACAACTTGTAGTGAATTTGTGATTATGTTGTAAACATTGATAAAACTTGTTAATGAGTTGCTTATTGTTTTCTTATGAACTTACTAAGCATAAAGCTTACTCCCCTTTTCTTTCCCATATTCCCTAGGGTTGCCAGGTTAGCTCAGGTAGGAGGCTGTCAGAGATATTATCACACTGTCAAGTTAACACTATTGGTGTAAGTAAATCCTAGTGTTTCGAGTCTATGGCATGTATAAGGTTTTAATGTTGAGTATGTGATATTATGATTTAGCCAAAGGTGTTGGCTTGTGTTGATAAGGTGTTGTAGCCATATGAATTGGCCTATGTTAGCTAATGATGTTGTGAGCCTAAATGTTTATTCATATATATGTATGATACTATATCTTGTGATGTGGCTTATATTATGTATGCCTAGGGATTGAAATGAGATTCATTGATGAGTTAGTAACTGATGCAAGATTTGGTGATTGGTAAATAGTTAATAATGCCTCATGAATGGTTTGTGGAAATGATTATGTATGCTTAGTGATGGACATGAGGTTCGTGATGTAATGATAGTTATGACTAGTATGTGGTAATGATGGGGGCAAATTCTATAATATTTATTGCATAAGAAAATGACTTGAGCATAACATGTTTGTAGATGTTTAAGAGCTCATTTATGCCATGTTGTATGTTATTGGATAAGTATGTATCTATGCATGTGGTGTGAGAGTGACAAAAGGCTTGGTAAATAGCCTATTTCTGGCCACACTGACTTGAGCATCTGAGCGTGTGAAGCCTTAACGCAAGAGATTTTTCTAAGTTTTTCATGAGTTCTCGGTTGGGTCCTGAACCACACCTGATGTATGTTTTGGGTGTCGTAAGCCCGTATATGGGACAGATTGCATGTGAAAAGAAAAGTTTTTAAATTAATCAAAATTTTACGGCCCGATTTTTGTGTGATTGATTGAGTTTTTAATTATTTGAGATTTCATGGCCCTGTTTAGTATGGAAGTGTTAGTAAAAGTCAGGTAGCACCTTGAACCCTGTCCCGGTGTTGGATACGGGCGACGGGTATTACAACCATTACCCTTGCATACCTACTAAGGCGTCGAAACTCCACCTCATACTCCGCCACTGATTTATTGCCTTGGGTCAAGTTCAGGAACTCCTTCCTTCTAGTATCCACATAGCTTGCACCCACATACTTCCCCTGGAATGCAGCTTTGAAAAACTCCCAACTGACCCGCTCTGGTTGGGTGCCCTCTTTCACTGTCAACCACCACTAGTAGGCTTCCTCCCTAAGCAATGACACCGCCCCTTTCAACTTTTGCTCAAGTGAACAGTCCAAATCCTCCATTATTCTTTCAGTGGCCTCCAACCAATATTCCACCACATTAGGAGCCACGCCAGCCACGCCCTTAAAGATCTCAGCCCTGTTCGATCGAAGCCGTTTCGAAATGGACCCCCGATTTTCGCTACCATTATTGGGCCCAGTGACCTTTTCCAAAATTCTCAGCATTACCTATGACAATGCATCTTCTCTTGCGACCCAATCATACGGTCCATTCCCAGCCACAGGTGAGGCCGGAGCTTCTTCTACTCCAACATCGGGCATATGGCCCGATGCCGACGATTCAGCCCTAACGCTTCTGTGGCCTCGGCCACGGCCTCTTGCACTTCTTCTCCCACTCATCGTCGATTCGCGTATTATCTGGATTAGAAATTTTATGAATTTTTAGTTAGTTTAATAATTACATCGATGTTTTATGACTAAATAATAAGAATTGCATAAATAAAGTGAACTTCGATTAACTAAAATCTAAACTTAATCAAATCTAAACATGTATGATTAGCTCACTTCGATAGTCATAATCAACTGTAGTCTCGGGCTTTCTTGTTCATTCAACTAGTCAATACCCCAACAAAATCTTCTAATTCGTGCACTGAAATATTAGGTCCATAAGAACTATTTATCCTCCGACCTTACAGTCCAGATCAGTTCATGTTTAAGGTGTTCACGGATAGACCATACCAAATTTGGGTTAATTCTCATATTGATGATTTTGTAGGGTTTTCAGGCCTAGGGTTTAGATTCTTCCCTTTTTGAATAGTTGATTCGTTAAGAAGTTCCTATAAAATAGTTAATTATTCATACCTTCACTCGCTAATCTGCCATAAGAGGATTAGTTCCTCATTGAACCCATAAACATAATAAACTTGATAAATAAGATATGTATAAAGAATAAATCAAGAATAAGGGTTCAGAGAACCATGAGTGTATTTGATTGGTGAAGGCGCAAAAATACACAATAGTTTTATTATGTCTACAAATCAAGTTCTCCAAAGAACATGAATGAAAAGAACTGAAAAGAAATATAAACCCTTAGAGAAAGAAAACAAAATCTAAAAGCTAAATTACAAAGAAAAAAACTAGGAATATCAAAAGTTGTCCTTTAACATGTGTTTAAAAGCCAATTTATAGAGTTAGGGTTGCCGTTGTCCTCAATCCTAGGTCAGCTAATGCTGTCTTTAACTTTTGATTGTGTAGACCAAAATGCCCCTCGCTCATAAGTGTTTCCCATATAGGACCGATGTCGTGACACCCTAGTGCCTATGTCATGACATCAAAGGCAGTATGCTCAAGTCAAGGTAGCTTTAGGGGTGTGTCCCAACATCCAATGGTTGTGTCACAACATTGAAGGCAATCTCAAGATTCTAGCATCCTGCTCTCTATGTTGCGACATCAAACTTCTTGTGTTGCAATGCAATAATGACCAATAATGAGTTTGTACACCTTTGATGGTCTCTTGCACACTCACTAAGTATATTAGCTCACCTTTAGGCCTTATTCTGCCCCTAAGGCCAACAAAAGACTCAAAATACATTTTTTATTAGATTTAAACTAAACTACAAAAACTTAACTAAAACATAATGAAAAATATTCAAGCTCCTCAAGTGCAAAAACTAATTTAATTTGCTACACCGAATTGTGACAGATCACTCAAACATGTAACTTGACATGTATATATATTACACATGTACAAGAAATCATATGTATCATTATAAAGGTTTAGCCTAGACTGGTAACCTGATGTTCTTTTAAAAGTGTAGTCCGAATGGATAACCATACATGTATATATATTTAGCTCAGAGAAGCAATTGGTGTACAGGACATACCTGTGTATGTGGAAACACGAAAGTATATACACTTTTTCATACCTTTTTTTAACTCAAATTCATGCAAATTCATAGTAATTCTTGCCAAAAAATATTTAATAATTATAAAATAATTAAATTGAACTTAAATTATTAACATGCTGAATTTTAATTAATTTTATAATAAATTTTGATTAATTTTGATCATTTTTGACAGATTTGCACAAAGGGCGAAAATTCGCCCGGCTGACACTACTAGAAGCACAAAACCAAGAAGCGATTTTTAAAGCATCAAGGCGAATTAATTTTTCACCCAAAGATAGTCCAAATTATGAATATTAATTCGTAATATAATTAATTTTAATTTTAATCCAATTTATTTTGGGTTAAATAATTATTATTAATTAATTATGAAAAGAGGCTCAATTGAGCTGAACCGAGAAAACTGATCCAGCCAAGCACTGGGCTACCCAAAATAGTACCACATGTTGACCCAATTAGCTTATTTTTCTGATTATTTGGCTCGCAAAATAGCCCTTGAAGACTCCTTGAATTTGCATTCAAACCCCTCCACTTATCATGCTTTCCTAGATTTGCCCCTACCTTAAAATAGCAAGTTTGAAACCTTAAAACTTGCCACGTGTGTGGTCAACCATGGGGGAGCTCTATGGCTGTTGATTTTTGCTATTTTTAGCAGCCTATTCAACCTATAAATAACCCCCTTGGCTTCTTATTTCAAACACATCTCAAAACCATCCATTCTTCATGTAACACCCCAAATCCCCAAAAACCCTTGTTAAAATTATTTTTGTGTGTTTGTGATGTGGATGTATGTCTGCCTTAGTGGTTTAGTGCTCTGGGAGTGTCTGGGAAGTCATAGGTTCAAGCCTTGGCTTGAGAAAATTTTGGTTTTATTTGGATAAACCTTTGTCTTTAACTGGTAAACTTTTAAATTTATATGAGGGTTGCATGACATAAGGCGCCTGCTAGTCTAGTGGCAAGTGGCGTGTTACTTCTGCTAGAAGACCAGAATTCGAGTCCTATGGCATGCAAAGAGTGTTCTTTTTGTTGTTGTGCCATTAAGAGATTGATTGGCAGTGGGACTCTGATTTTGTAGGCGGTTGGAGTGTTTGAAGGGGAGGGGAGTGTATCGCCGAATTTCAGGAGGTGAGGGAAAGGAATTTGAATTGGTCAAAGGAGAGTTTTGAGGAGAGATTTGGGGAGTGATTCGTGGAGTAGGAGAGTGGGGAGTTGTTTGTCAAAATGGGATTCTCTATGTGCCAAAATCAGTCATAGGCACTAAGTGCCGAATTGGTTTAGTTCTTGCTCTTTATCGGTGACTTTTCTTTTTGCTCCTCTCTCACTATTGTTTGTGTGGTAGCTGAAATTTGTTTGTGATCTTTCGAGTGCGTTTCGGGTTAACCTACCTTGGTTTTATCCTATAGTAGGGTGCTAGTGGTGATCAAACTTTCCTCTCTTCATCACTCTCCTTCTTCTAGCGTTCTTGGAATTAGCTAAACTTTCACTTCCCCTCTCTTCTCCCTTTCTTTTTCTCAACCAATCCCTCCTAACTGATTACACCTTCTCTTCCTTCTTCCATTCGAATACTTGGGGCCGACTTCTGCTTGCTTACTCTTTGGTTGTATCGACTCTTACCATACTTCTTTGATACAGTCGGTTGGGGCCTCTAGGCTGATTACCTTAGCTCTTCATCTCTCATTTCCTTTCATTTCTCTGCCCTCTCTCAACTTCTTCCCTATTCATTGGTGCATTGGCTGAATCTCTGTCTGGTAAGTCCCTGTATTGCCTCTACTTTTCAACTTTTCTTCTCTTTTCTAAGCATGCCGAGTCTTAACATATTCTCTTGGTTATGGTGTTTGTCAGGTTTTAAGTAACTTTCAAGGAGTGGAGGAGCCTTCTAGTGCTACAGAAATGACCGGAGCCTTTCTCGCGTTCTTGACCGGAAGTAATGTTATTCCTTGTCATTGATCTAAACTAAGATTATTTTGGCTTGGGTTGGTATTGGCTGAATAGTCCTTTCCTTGTTTTGGGGTTGCGTTCCTTTAGACTAATATACGTTGATTCAACCCATATGTATGGACAAGCATGGGTAATATTTCGATTGTCATGTAGATTGTTAGTAGGGAGTCTTTTATCAACTTTCGTCAGCGATCTAAATGGGCTAAGATCGCTCGTTCAATTAAAGTGATAGTAAGTAACCTTTTGATCAAGATTTCGGTTAGGGTTATTTCAACTCGTGCGTTAAGATTATAACCAAAGCTTTTGTTGTAATAGGTTGGAGTGCAAGTGGGTTAGTTTGCTCGTTTTTGCAACCAGGTGTCTAATCACATTGTAAACACTGTTGAACGGCAAAAGTCAGAAAAATGAAGAATGCGTCGTCGACTCCACATAGGCATGTGGCCGCTCGTGTGGCAGGCCGAGTTGTAAATGAGGCCGTGTGGTTAACAAGATGGCCATGCGCACTTTCATGGGCCAAAACGATATTGGGCCATATTGGGTCGAACTAGGCCGTGTTGGCCCAATGGGCCTACGGGACCCAGAAGGGAAAATCGTACAAAGTATGGTAAATTATGGGCCAAGCTGTGTGAGCTACACAGCTAAGGCCATTTTTAGGCTATGTGGGCTATACGAGAGTATGGGCCCACATGGGCCCGCACTATGGGCTGTAGGCCCATTATCACTAATTGACTTCTAAGGTTGCACGGGTCACTTAAGATGACTGTGAACCTACTGTTGGGTCGGTAGGTATACTTAGACCCTATACTGATGAAATGACCATTATACCCTTGTACGGTAAAATTGACTGAAATACCCCTGTATTATGTATGACTGTTTCTGAGCATGACATTTCTACATACACGTATGTCATTATGTTGCATTACATGGGGTGGGATATATGATTTTGGAGGAAGTGTACTGAAAGGTTATAAACCTATTACTGGCAGCTCTGCTGCAAATACTGTTTTAGTACCGAATTCAGTACGATTTGGTGTGTAGGGTTGGGTGGGTCGATTTTATCTCCACATGGTGTGTAGGGCTGGTACAGAGTCGGTGTGTAGCGGATGGATTGGGTAGGACTCTTTGTTTGCATACTGGACTGAAATGGGCTAAGGCCCAGACTGGTCCTGTTACTGAAAAATGGGCTAAGGCTCCTAACTGAAACTGAAAGGGCTTAGGTCCAGATTGCGCTTACTCTGATTGTTTTCTCTTATGGGATTTCACACACTGAGTTTTCGTAAACTCACCCATCTGCTATCTATATAGGAAATCCCCAGGCTTAGACGGATCGAGGTGATGGAGGACTCAGTGGTGGCCACTCAACGTAGTTACTTCTTTTTATACTATAATTAAAGTTTTATTTTGGGTTTTTATTATGTAATAAGGCCGCTTTAATTTTTATTTAATTTGGGGATTTATTTACTTGAATTTCTACCTGTTAGTAGTAGGTCTCGAGTTGTAAATTTATAAAGTTATAAACAAATGTTTTTCTAAAAACACCACATTTACGCAACGCATTATGAGAGTTTCTAAAACAACTATTGTTTAAAGAGTTTAATGACAACCTAATATGATTTCCTAAAATATCTTGAGTTTTCCTTATGAAAAGACATCCTAAGTTTTAATCAACATAAAGGAACTTTTAAGAAGATTTAATTTTCATCAAATTTGTGTTTTGAAAAAAAAAACTCCAATGTGACATCACAGATTCGGCCATAACATCTAGGCTGGGTTTGGGTTGTTACACTTCACTTCTCTCTCACTTTTCTCTTTTCATTGTTCTTCATTTCCTTCCTCATTCCCTTGCCAATTTTACCTCTTAAAAAAGATTCCTTCAACCACCATCTGGACCAGGATTCAAGTGTTTATGGAAGGCTCAGTTCAACAAGAACAAGTGGAGAAGGAGGAGTGGAGCAAACTAGTCAAGCCTCAGAGAAACACTAGATTTGATTCTTGTTCCTTACCTTTTTAATTTATTTTTGTTATGAACATATCTATGAATATTTGTGATGTTGATATGTTTAATTTAATTTATATGGCTTAATTTAATTCGTGTTAGGTTGATTGCATTTTGTCCACTTAATTTATTAAAATGGTATTTGTGTTGTTAGAGGCCTTGGTAAGATGTTTGATTAAGTAAAACGATGACTAGGTTATTCTTGCATTACAATTGTAAGGTAACTAATGAATTAATTATTTACGGATTGAATTGCAATTAATTGACACGATACTTAATCAGTGCATGTTTAATCATCTAAAGTAGCTGAGGATTAAATTAGGAATGGTATCTAACAATACATTAGCCTTGCATAACTTGCAAGATTATTGTAATTAAACTCTCTCATGATAGAAATACGTTGTTACCTCACGTAATCTTTTATGTGCTTATGTGATTGAATTAATTGTTTGAATTGGTATAGAGATATGTATAAGAGATTATTTTAATTGTATAAGTATGTATGTGCATTAACATGTTTGCTTATTAAAATTTGTTTAATCGATTGAATTGACATAGAGATATAGTCAAGAGATAAATGGAGTTTTGTAGGTGAGTATGTTCATAAGTTAGCAAATTACCGAGCTGCCGTGAATTTATTCGTAACAACATGAACATGAGTTTAATAATTCTAAGTTAAGGAACATAATTAATTTAACACAATTATGTCATCTTGATTAAAATCATCTCTTGAAATAGTGCATTAGAACTTTTATTTTATATTTATTTATTTTACTTAGTTAAAATCTTAGCTTTTAATCACCTCCTCAAATCAAAATATTTTTCTTTACCAAAGTATTTTCAATTGCATTCATAAATAGTTCTTTTCACAGTCTCTGTGGGTACGATAACTCGACATTTACTTGTCACTTTATTATTTGTTGCGATTGTGTACACTTGTACATTTTCGCCGTTCCAAGTTTTTGGCTCTGTTCTCGGGGACTGGTTTAAAAGACATTATTTGTGAAATTGTTAATTTTACATTTTGGTGTATTTTTTTCATTAAATTTTATTTCGATTTTTTTTTTGTGTTTGTTTCAGGTATTTATGAGTGTTGGTCAAATTATTGAATTACTCCCCATAGACCCTGAAATTGAAAGGACTTTCTAACAAAGGAGAAGACAAGTGAACCAAAGAAGGACTGAAGATATGAATTTTGAAAATCTAAGCCAAAATCCAGGAGGAACATTCGCTTAAAATACTCACAATCCAATCATTGTTGCCGACAACAGAAACTATGACATTAAACAATATGCCATTCATCTATTCAATGAGCTCAATCTCAGTATTAGGAGACCTAAAATCAAGGCACAACAATTTCAGCTAAAGCCGGTCATGTTCCAAATGTTGCAAAATATGGGTCAATTTAGTGGGATTCCTACTGAAGATCGATATCTTCATCTTTGACTATTCGTGGAAGTGAGTGACTCATTTAAACTAGTCGGGGTGACTGAGGACGCCTTGAGACTGAGATTATTTCCATACTCCTTACGAGATAGAGCACAAGCGAGGTTGAACTCCCTATCATCCAATTCCATAACTACATGGCAAGAGTTGGTTGAATGTTTCTTAATGAAATATTTCCCTCCATCTTTAACTGCCAAGATCCAAAATGAAATCACTTCATTTCAGCAACTTGATGAAGAATCTTTATATGAGGCATGGGAGCAGTTCAATGAGTTATTACAAAAGTGCCCTCATTACGACATTCCTTACTGTATTTAAATGGAGACTTTCTATATTGGTCTCAATATTCATACTAGAATAATGATGGATGCTTCGACAAATGGAGCCCTTCTTTCTAAGTCTTATAACGATGCTTACGAGATTATTGAAAGAATTGCCAACAATAACTATCAGTGGCCAACCAACCAAGCAGCCTCAGAAAGACAAGCAGCAGGAGTACATGAAGCGGACACACTTGCTTCTTTGGTAGCCCAGGTATCCTCTATGTCTTCTATGCTTAAGAACACAATTGTTAATGGTTTCAATGGTAATTTTTCAAGTTAGCAACCGAACTAGTTCGAGAATATTTCTTGTGAATATTGTGGAGATGGCCATTTCTTTGAAAATTGCCCATCGAATTAAGAGTCAAATTATTACATCGGAAATCAGAATTGGAATGGTCCGTAATCAAATTTTTACAACTCTTCATGGAAGAATCATCCAATTTCTCCATGGAGTAATCAATGGGTGGACTATAACGACTCTAATATGCCATTTTGACCAAATTATCCGTTGAAATATTCTCAACAAGTGCAACAACGCCCATGAACTGAATCTTCAAATGATCTTGAGAATTTGTTGAAGGTATACATAGCGAAGAATGATACCCCTTTAAGAAATCTGGAGAATCAAATGGGTTAGCTAACCAGTGAACTTTGAAATAAACCCCAATGTATTTGGCCGATCAACACGGAAAATCAAGAATTTTGGGCAAAGAACATTGCAAAGCTGTCTCTTTGCCAAGTAGAAAGACATTGGAGCCCAAGGTGGTTGAGGTTCAAAATAAGCCTGTTGTAGCTCAAGACAAAGAGGATGTTCAACCAAGTGTTGAAACTTCTGTATCACAGAAGTCAGATTCAATGATCCTTGGTGAGGTAAACTTTAAACCAGTTAGTTCTAATTATCTAACACCATTGTTGGATGCAAAAAAACTTCCACAGAAGAGTTGTGTAACACCTTTAATCCGTATCCGACACTGGATTAGGGTTATGAGGCATTACCAGAAAACACACATCATTTGCATACATTCATACATTCATAATCAAAATCCATTCACAAAATATTGTTCCTTAAAAGGTTCTACGAGACCTTAAATCATGCTTATAAGTGGTTCGGGACTAAACTAATCACATGTAAAAATTTTTGAATACTTAGAAAACTTTCATAAAATCATAAGTCACACGCCCGTGTGAACAAGCTGTGTACCTCACATGGCTACCAGACACACACGTGTCACAGGCCGTGTGAAAATAGGGCATACATACTGACTTGTACCACATGGCCAAGGACACGCCCGTGTGCCAGGCCGTGTGAAATCTAAGGGGGTTACTGATTTGGGTTACACGGCTAACCACACACCCATGTGCCAGCCCGTGTGCCACACACAACCCGTAGACACGCCCATGTATCTAGACCGTGTCAAAACTATAGGGTATACTGACTTTAATTCGAAGGGTACCCTAGGGGACACACGGCCGTGTAATATGACTGTATGTCACACACGGTCGTGTAACACCATTGTTGGATGCAAAAAAACTTCCACAGAAGAGTTGTGTAACACCTCTAATCCGTATCCGACACTGGATTAGGGTTATGAGGCATTACCAGAAAACACACATCATTTGCATACATTCATACATTCATAATCAAAATCCATTCACAAAATATTGTTCCTTAAAAGGTTCTACGAGACCTTAAATCATGCTTATAAGTGGTTCGGGACTAAACTAATCACATGTAAAAAATTTTGAATACTTAGAAAACTTTCATAAAATCATAAGTCACACGCGCGTGTGAACAAGCTGTGTACCTCACATGGCTACCAGACACACACGTGTCACAGGCCGTGTGAAAATAGGGCATACATACTGACTTGTACCACATGGCCAAGGACACGCCCGTGTGCCAGGCCGTGTGAAATCTAAGGGGGTTACTGACTTGGGTTACACGGCTGACCACACACCCATGTGCCAGCCCGTGTGCCACACACGACCCGTAGACACGCCCATGTGTCTAGACCGTGTCAAAACTATAGGGTATACTGACTTTAATTCGAAGGGTACCCTAGGGGACACACGGCCGTGTAATATGACTGTATGTCACACACGGTAGTGTAACATGACCGTATGTCGCACACGGCTAAGACACACGCCCATGTCTCTGCCGATGTGGATAAAAATAGGATATTTTTAAAGCCAATTTGCCACCCTAATCACAACAAGCACACATCGCAACCAATATAACACCATTTCAATACATCTTTAAGCAATAAGAAACCTCCCAATTCATGCACATATAATGCCATCTATTCACAACCATTTCTACTACTCAATTACACCACCAAAACATACCATTTCAATATGCCCAAATCAACAAACATACATAACTTTAAATGCATTTATCCATAAACTCATCACCTATTTTATACTTTAAAAAAATACCATAAAGTCATCTCAAATCAAATGACAATATGCCAACTTAAATGACCATACATATCAACATTTAAAAGCTAAATCACATAGCCAAAATCATAACTCAAAACAAATCAAAATGACACTAGTTTATACATGCAATACACCATATATACAAAGCTTCAAAAGTACCAACGAGATGATCGATAGTGCAATGACGATTCCTGATGATCCCAGAGTCTGAGCTAGCTTCGATGATTTATAAAAACAAAGAATGAACACAAAAAGTAAGCTTTAAAAGCTTAGTAAGCCATATACAAATAAAGCTATCATATAAGTCACCACATTTCCATCACTAAGCCAAATATAAGTAAACATACATATATATACACAAATCTTTCTCTTTGAATACATATTCATTCTCTCATGTAACTCATCACTTACTTCACTTTTCAATACTCGTATAAACTTTGTACGTACCTGAGTCGTTTAGCTCATTAACACATTCTTTCTCAACTTATCTTTGCCTGTTAAAATGTTCGAAATCATTAAGGATACTCGAAAATCACATAAGCTTGTACAATACCATATCCCAGATATGGTCTTACATGTTAACACATATCGATGCTACTGTCCCAGACGGGGTCTTACACAAAATCATTTAACGATGCCAATGTCCCAAATATGGTCTTACATGTAACCTCAATACAATGCCAATTTCCCAGACATGGTCTTACATGTAATCACATCTCAATAACCTAATGTCCTGACATCTGTATCCTATACCATTTCTAAGGTTTGTACGAGACTTTTGGATCTCGAAACTCTATCAATTCTTGCTCGTAAGTGCTCGTTCAACAATTATAACAATTCAATGGCAAGTAAACACATATAATTCAATTTAAATGCATTTATTTGCATATGAACTTACCTCGTAGTCGGAATAGACGAATTGGATCGATTACTCGATAACTTTCGATTTTCCCCGGTCCAAATCTGATTTTTTCATTCTTGATCTATATACATTAAAAATTAACTCTTTTATTCCTCAATTCATTCAATTTCATACACAAACACATATTTAGACATATTTACACTTTATCCCTAAACTTTCACATTTCTTGCAATTTAGTCCTTATTTCATAACAACACAAAATACTCAAAATTTCCATATACACATGATTGGCTGAATATTCCCTTAGTTTATATTAGCCCATATATTTCATTTATTTCACATTTTGACCCCTCAGTTTGCAAATTTCACAATTTAATCCTTAATAAGCATTTTTGTTAAAAATCACTTAATTAAACATAATAATCTATCATCAAAGATTTATTTTTCATCATCAAACCACAAAAATCTCAAGATATCAACAATTAAAAATCACAAAATCCACAACCAATTAAAAAAATTCAAGCATGGGATAGCTAGTATTCGAAGCAACGATCTCAAAAACATAAAAATCATCAAAAATGGAACAGAAACGAACCTTCAATTGAGCTTTAACATGGCCAAACCCTAAAGCTTCCTATTTGCTTTCTTTTATTTTGATTTTTGGCTAGGAAGGTTAAAAGATGATAGGAAATTTGATTTTGTTTTATTAATATTAACTTAATAACTAATTTACAAAATTAACCCTAATTAAAAGCCACCATATTCCATCTTATTATACCCATTTATGTCAATTTCCACTTTCAATGGTCTAATTACAGCATAAGTACCTTTCATTTAATAATCCATAGCAATTAGACACCTTTATAAATTAGAATGCAACTTTTGCATTTTACGCGATTAAGTCTTTTTTCTCAAATTGAGCTATTAAATGATAAATTTAACAAACGAAAATTTCACAGATACTTATTCACATGCTGTAAACACATAAAATAATTTTACGACCTCAAATTTGTGGTTCTGAAACCATTGTTCTAATTTAGCTAAAACTGGGTTGTTACAAGTTGTCCAATTAAAGCTAAGATTCCACCATTGCCATATCCTCAACGATTCCAGAAGTAGCAATGGGATACTCAATTGAAATAATTTTTTTATGACGAGGTGGCTTTTAATGACTTCGATGCTACTAAATCCCCAGATGTAGTTTAAGACTGTTCTATTATTATAACATCCTGAATTAGAGTTTAGTCAGAACAGTGGTTTTGAGACCACAAATCTGAAGTAGAATAATTTTTTTATGATTATTAGGAGGCCTATGATATGATTGCATGCTTGTGTGAAAATTTCATGAGGAAATTTCATTGATAAAGTGTCCAATTTGAAGTTAAGGACTAAATTGAATAAGTTGTAAAATATGTATTCTAGAAGCTACAAGCATGAAATTGCATTAGATTATTAATTAGAGGTCCTTAAATAGAAATTTGACCAAGTTCTAAAATTTTGGACGAAAATAGGCATGAATAGGAAAATTTAAAAAAAAGGCTTTAAGGGCATTTTAGTCATTTGGTTAATAAAATAATAAAAAGGGAAAAATCAAAAAAAAATTTCTCATTTTCTCCATGCCATAACCGAAATTCTCAAGCTCTCCATAGCTAGGGTTTTTCAACTTTTCAAGCTTGGAAGTAAGTCAATCCTAGCCCCGTTTTTAATGTTCTTTGCATTTTTTAGGTCCTTGAAACATGATTTAGCTATTTCTACCCTTTATTTGAGCTAGGTTTCATGTATGAAAATTGAACCATGTGTAACATGGTTGTATTTTGATGTTTAATAAAGGAATATGAATGTTTGATGTGTGATAAACATCTTTTACTAAGTGATTTCTAGTGAAAATGGTTAAAAAGGACTTAAATGTAAAGTTTGTAAAATGAATAGTATGATTTATGATTTAATGAGAAATGTGAGCTACTATGAGCATGTGTTAAGGTTGGCTAGGCTTGGGTAACGAAGGAAATTGACACATTTCATTTACGGGCCTAGGGACTAATTTGTAAATATGTGAAAGTTTAGGGGTAAAATTTTAATTTTTCCTAAATATAGTTTTTGGACTTATTTGGATAATGTGATGATTAAATAAGCTGAATTTGCTATTATAGATTAAGAAAAACAGAGTCCGGACCTAGACCGGAGAAGGAACAAGATTTTGGACTAAATCGAATTAATTGTCTATATTTTGTACCGAGGTAAGTTCATGTGTAAATAATGCAATATTATATCATGTTTTAATGCTTTATTAATGCATGAATTTCTTACTTTGATTTTTATAATGAGTGTATGAATGATATTACGGTCAATGAGAATGACATTGTGAACGAGTTTGACGAATATGTGATATTGAGAAAATCCCATTTCAACCTTAGGAATAATATAGGATACAATGTGACATGTCACTAGGAACTATGTGATGATGAGCTCATGAAATTATGTGCATATGTGAATATGTGAATCCGGGTGCTAGTCTTGTACGTTCTACCCGTGGCTGGGTAGCCTGGCATGTGTTGCGGGTACCTGTCAGCTTGTGTGACCTGCCCGAGTAGTTACGTCCTGACTGTCAACTTGTGTGAGCAGGCCCGTGGTTAGCTCAAGAGCGGGCAATATGTGATTGTGATATGAGGTAGCATGTGGCTATGTTTGAAGCACTATGTGCAAATCTTCTGTGTATCCAATAGTATTTCAAGTGTTCAACGGGTAAAACTTGTGAGTTAATCGGAGAGTAGTCAATGATGAGGAAATATGACAATATGATTCGAGTTGGTACAGGTATGTACGAAAAACACATATGTATGAGCTCGGTACGTGATGAATTTTTGGTAAGATTGCAAATGTGTAAGTTATGTCTACAAATTCGAGTTATGCCTATGAATTTATGATAACACATAAGTAAATTATGTTATGTCATTGGTATTTGTATTTGTATATAAATGACTATGTTGCTATTTATTTGCATGTGAACTTATTAAGCTTTATGCTTACTCCCCTCCCCTTTCTGTTTTCTTATAGTATCACCAAGTTAGCTTGGGGATCGAAGGACGTTGGAGACTCGACCACACTATCAACTAGACATTTGGGTATAATTAGTCTCAATATTTTGAGTATGACATGTATAGGGACTTGGTCTTTTTGTTATATGTCATATTGGTCTAGCCAAATGTGTTGTCTTATGGTAATATTTGATTCATTTTGGTATATGGCCATGTGACATAGTTCATATTGATTATTTGGGATGTAACCCAATTTAGTTATGTATGCATGCAATGTGTTATGCTTGATGTGGTTGCTTGTGGATGAAATGTGTGATGAATGGCATATATGCTAAATGAATGAATCATGGTTAATATGTATGACCAAAGTTAAGGTATAATTGAGTAAATTGGGAGTAGGTTTACCATGATGAATAAATATGAAATTGGTGTGGAATGCTATATGAAAGCATGATGGTTTGGATAGGTATTATGCTGACATTACAAAGTCATGAATAAATCAAGTTTTTGAGTATTTGAGTGATTAGTATATTATGTTGCATGCCATAAAAAATGTATGAGTGAATGAGCATTTAAGGGTAACAAATGGCTTGGAAAATAGCCTCGAAGTTGTCCACACGGGTAGACACACGGGCGTGTGTCTAGGCCGTGTGTGACACATGGTTTGCCCTACGGTCACATGATTTGACTGTGTGTCCCCTGCACCCAAATTAATGTAAAACAGAATGCCCAGTAGAAAACACACGGGCAGAGACACGGGCGTGTGTCTCTGCCATGTGAAGGGCACAGCCATAAGACATGGGTGTGTGCCCGGGCCATGTGAAGTCTGCACCTGACTTTGGAATTTAATTCGCCACACGATTTGAGCACATGGGCGTGTGACTTGGCCATGTGACCCTATTTGTGTCGATGACGTCATAAACAGAGAGTTACACGGGCTGAGGACACGAACGTGTCCCAAGCCACGCGGACCTACCCACACAGGCGTGTGACTCTCCAAAACAAGAAAATTTTCTAAGTGTCAAAAAGGTTTCGAAGGTTCTCGATTTAGTCCCAAGCCGCTTCCATGTGTGTTTTGGCCTCGTAGGCCGTTATAAGGGACAAGTTGCATGTGATTGAAAAGTATTAAATTTGAACGAAATTTTCTGACTCGACTTTGCGTGAATGTTTATGTTTTTGTCTGGTAATGCCTCGAACCCTATCCCGGTGTCAGATATGGGCAAAGGGTGTTACAATTATTTCCAATATGGAATCGTTGGCTTCTACACAGTTAGAGCTCAATTCTGTAGATGATTCGTTAGAATGTATTCTGCTAGCAGATTCACAAAGTGACGATAAAGAAGAGGAATTTTTGGCTTTGTTAGAAGCTAAAATGAAAGGATTCACTCAGGAAGTTCCACCGGGATCATTAGAGTTATTATCTCGGGAGTACACACAACCAAAAGTGTTTGTTGAAGAGCCAGTCAAATTGGAACTGAAGACTTTGCCTCTTCATTTGAAATATGATTATTTGGGTTTATCTCAATTTTTACCTATCATAATTTTAGTTAAGTTCACCAAGAATCAAGAAGAAGAGTCATTTTTTGTTTTGGAAAAGCACAAGAAGGGTGTCAAATAGATTATTACAGATATTTGAGTCACGGGTTAAAGGATTTGTAGAAATTAGAAGAAGTTAAACAAGGTCACCAAGAAAGATCATTCCAGGTTTTCTTTGCCTAATAAGATGTTGGACAGATTTGATGGGAAAGAATATGATTTCTTCCTAGATGGTTATGGTTGGTATGACAAATGGCCATTTGACACCACTATGGTCAATGACAATCTTGAATAAAATGGAGGGAGTTCTCTTCACTTTCTCTATCGTTATTTTATATTTTTAGTTTTTTTTTCTCATTGGAATAAAATGGTAAACTTAGATAAAATTTTCTTTAGTTCATTACATTAATTAAAACTCTATCTAGGAGATTGGGACTTAAGCGAGACCATCCGTGAACCCTCTAGTCTTTACTGGGACTTTAATTTAATGTAATTTTTCGAAAAATATTTTTCTAAGTAGCCCAAAGAATTTAAGTATTCTTTTTTTTTAAATAAAGGGTTAACTTTTAACCCAAGAACTAATTTCTTTGATTTTTTTTTTAGTTTATTTTCAGTACAGGAGCTTAGGGTCCAAAAAGGAGCTATCATTAGGCTTAAGACACTGCTAAGAATGGATATATTCAACCCTTTTTCACACAAACCTATAGCCTTCACCTTGCTCTACCACCACTCCCAACTAGCCCAATAGTGCATCTCACTTAACCCTTTAATATCGCAGCCCTTAACTCCCTGAATCACCACCCTGAACACCTTCATTCGAAGTCACTAGCTACCTCACCTAAACTATCCTTAAAACTGCCACCCTTTTCAACTCTAAACCTTACCATCGGCTACTCAACCACCTACCAAAAATTGAAACCACCCTTAAAATATTTTTTAAGTCCAATGTCGAGAGTCCCTTCATCTAGCACCATTCCACGAAGTAAACAGTTTGGTATGATGGCTATCCTGCAACACATGTAGTTGCAGCAACAAGATTACTGGAGATACTAAAAAATACGGGATGACTTAATCAGAGATGCATTTAAATATATATTTCGTAACCCGTTTGTTTTTGTGCCTGAATTTCTAGAGTTTATACTCAATCCAAGGACTCCAATGTCGAGGAAGGAAAAAGATGAGTCAGATTTTGAGGGATTTGCAAATAAATAAAAAGTGGGGATCTTTACTTTATTTCATTTTCTTTCCTAGATTATTTAATGTTTTAGGATTAGGTTCTATTAGGATTTTTATATTTCGCATAATAAAACAAGAGGCGGAAATCATAAATAAAAATGAACAAGTTGCAAAGTACAAAGTGTGGCAATAGATATATACATGTCTAGGATTGGATCTAGAGAGAGCTTGGTACTTATGCAGTCAAATTGACTCACCTCATCTTTTCTAGAATACTACCTGGTGTATAGTATCTATTCACTTCTAACAATGAGTGTAACAACTCGGTTCAGACCCTAGTCAAAATAGTGGTTTTAGGACCACAAATCTGAGTCAAAAAATATTTTAATATTATTTTCCATGTTAATAGCATGTGAATTGTTATGTGTGAAAATTTCGTATGAAAATTTTATCGTTTGTGTGTCTGATTTGATATAAAGGACTTAATCGCGTAAAATGCAAAAGTGGCTTTCTATTTGTTAATGTATTTAATTGCTATGGTTTATTAAAGTGAAAGTCCTTATAAAGATATTAGACCATTTTTGTGATAATGGATGATAGTGGAGGGGTAGTTGGAGTAGTTTTAAATATTTTTGAAGGTTAATATAGTAAAATAGCCAATAAGTGTTTTAATAAATAAAAAAATAAAATAATTTGGATTTATTATCATCTATTGCCAAAATTTAAAAGAAAAAGAAGCCATTGAAACTTCAAAGTATTCGGGCATTGCATGAGTGAATAGGTAAGTCTATTTTGCTCAGTTTTTGATGATTTCTATGTTTTTGAGAATGTTGCTTTGTGTTCTAGCTAGCCCGTGCTTAAATTTTAGAATTTGATGATGATTTTGAAATATGCCATTGATCTTTTGTGAGCTTTATGATAATAGTTGATGAAAAATGAAAGATATGTTGTAACACCCTTAACTCGTATCCGTCGCCGGAATAGAGTCATAAGGCATTACAAAAAAATAAACCTAATCCAAACAAATAAATACATAAGTATATAATTATTCATTCGGTCAAGTCATAAGAGTTAATTCTAATCATTTGCATAAAATAATATAACTTTTAAAATTTGTCATTTTATATCATGTGTAAAAAAAATAAGTAGGTAAACATTCACAAGTAACAGTATAAAATATATATATAACTTGTACCACCAATTTCCTATCTGTGACATCATAATGGAGTTTATTCCTATCTCATATGATTTACAATTTATTTCTATTTGAAACTATTACAAGATTATAAACCAACTCACTTCGTTTTTTTTTTTTTAGTTTTATCGGTTATTACATGTAAATCATTATACACATTCTCAACTTGCACATAGTTAGTATATTTATTTAGCCACATAATAGGGTAAGCAACACTCACAATTGTAAACACCTTGCATGCATTCAAGACACGTAGTAACATACAAAATTAAACAAATACAAAGGTCAAGTGCACATGTCTTAATGTAAATACCATAATTCATATTAACTTAGTGACATACATAAAAATCTATATGACCGAATGTTCATGTGTTCATGATAAGTGTGTATATTATAACTGCATCCTTAATATAAACTTAATATAAAATTCACCATTTATATTCACTGAATCAATACATATACATACATGACATACACTTACTCATAGGCCAAAGCCATACTTAACGAAACAAAACACATTGTTTAATCAATAAAACTAATCACGAACCACATGCAACATTTATCACTTTATATAATACTATCAAAAATAGATTAATTATACTTTAACATACCATCATAGCTTAACATAATTTATAATGCGTGTAACAAAATCAACCTAAATTCCCTCTAGAACACTGTCGAATACTTTTTAGCACCAATACATAAAATAGCACCTTAATAAAACATAATAACCATTTCCATTTATATATATATATATATTATTTTTTTAATTTTTTTTTACTCATGCAAAACCATGACCGAATCACCTATAGATACTACCCAAGCCGTCATCTATTTTAATGCACATATCACACAACAGCTTAACTAAAGTTTCATTCATTCACAACATATAAACCCTATTAAGTTCATACCCTGCACATACCAATCCGAATTCAAGTGAAGAAATTATCACAACCAAGACACATTCCAAGACCAACTTAACCATTTAGCCATTTTCACATGGCTTGAATATACATTCATTCCCAAAATAACCAACTCCAAAACCAGCTATTACATGCCATAATTTTAAGTTTAGCTTATGGTACCAAGGCGATGAGCGAGTGTGATGAACTTGTCGACGATTCCCGAGCTTGTAGCTTGACTTCAAAATCTAAAAAGAAAACAGAGTAAACATAACACAAAGAGTAAGCTACCAAAGCTTAGTAAATCATAAGCAAATAAACAAGCCGATAATATAATTAACTTAATTTAACCAAATTTCAATATCATTAACAAGCTTACTCTCAACTTATATCTTTAATAATAATATACCAACCACATATATTTATTACCCTAGCCGAATATTCACAAGTTAAGTAATGAAACCACTACTCAATTTTCAAAAGCCAAATTGTTATAATATAATCAACTACTGCTCATTTATATAAGTCCAAGAACCATAATTTAATATTATGTACATATAACTCTTATAAGACCGATTATTTATGATCACTTATATATGCATAATCAAAAATTAATTTCATAATATACTTACCATTTGTTCAAAGCCGAATACACTTATTTAATTCATGTATATACTTAACCTTACATCACATATAATTTATCAACTATCAAGTCACATACATATCTTATTATTGATAGTGACAAGCTAAATCATACTGGCCTTTTAGCCCATTTTACACATTCGATCACGATTTACCTTTGCCCGATGAACCATTCAGAATTGGATAGGACACTTGGATAATCACATAAGTCGTACAATGCCAACGTCCCAGACGTGATCTTACATGTAGCCACAAATCGATGCCATCGTCCCGACATGGGTCTTACTAAATAAATACATATTGGAACCACATATCGATGCCATGGTCTTACTCGCACACATATATCGGAATCCTATGTCATGACATATGTATCCTAACTATTCCTAAGGTTCATACGGGGCTTTCGGACGTCGTAACTCGGTCGAATCGAACTTGGAAATGTAGTAACCAAATTTAATCATGTTCGAGCATAACATATTTAAATTTTAACATTTCATAACAGCATATAATATAACATTTAATTTCCAAATAAACACGTCTATTTGCTTATAAACTTACCTCAGACGTCGTAAAACAGGACGGGGCTGCTAATCGACAACTTTCATTTTTCCCTGGTCCAAATCTGATTTCTTTAGTTCTTGATCTAAACACATTCAAATTAAGCTCATTCAAATATATTTTCATTCAATTTAATCTAAAAACACATAAATTGGTAAATTATCATTTTACCCCTGACATTTACAATTTTTACAATTTAATCCCTATTGCACAAAACAAAAAATATGTAAAATTTCATGGTACCCATGTTTGGCCAAATATTCCTAGTGTTCATACAAGTCCAAATATTTTATTTATTTCACATTTTAGTCCCTCAAATTTTATTTTTTTTGCAATTAAGTCCTAATTACCCAAAATCATTAAAAATTCCAATACAAAATATGTTAATCTAAAACATATCTTTCATTTATCATCATCAAACAACAAAAATCACAAGTTATCAACAATGGCACAACTCAAAATATTCACCAAAATAAAAAATTCAAGCATGGGTTTTGTAGTACTCGAAGCAACGATCTCAAAAACGTAGAAATTAATAAAAACCGACAAAGAACGAACCTTGATTTTTGCTTAGAAGATGGCCGAACCTAGTCTTCTATTCTTTCTTTTTTATTTTTATTTAAATTCGGTGCAAGAAAGAATGAAAAACATGGATATGGCTTTTTATTTTATAATATAATAACATACATTAACTTATTATTATTATTATTTTTTTTTAACCTTAGTTAATATATTATAAAATCATCCACTACCGTCCAACATTATATATATAATGGGCTAATTTCACCATAAATATCCCCACTTAGAAAGCCATTAACAAATAAGCCCTTTACAAAATAAACTACCCACTTTTCAATTTACGCGATTAAGTCCTTTTATTTAATCGGACACCTAAACGATAAAATTAAATCACGAAAATTTCACAGATATAAATTCACACAAAATAAACATAGAAAAATAATTTTTAAATATTTTTTTGACTCAAATTCGTGGTCCCGAAACCACCGTTCCGATTAGGGTCTAAATCGGGTTGTTACATATGTGTTGAATTAATATGTTTTGTGTTTGGATTTTGATGAATTTGAGTATTTTGGGATAATTTGTGAAAATGAGAATTTGAGGGACTAAAATGTGAAATAAATTGAACTAATGGGCTACTAGGGATCCAATGTGATTTCGGCTTAACATGGGTATAGTGAAAATTTGAGTATTTTGTGTTGTTTTGAAATAAGGAGTAAATTGTGGAAAATGTAAAATGTTAGGGGCTAAAGTGAAAATTGCCCTTTTATGTGTTTTTGGATGAAATTGAATGAATATGTTAGTAAATGAGCCAAATTTGTATTGAATTAGATCAAGAAATGAGGAAATCAGATTTTAATCGGGGAAAGTTGAAAATTGTCGAATAGTCGTTCCGGTCTGTTCCTGTTAGTACGAGGTAAGTTCATATGCAAATAAATGTATTTAAATTGATTTATTCATGCTTATATGATATTGAAATGTATTGAATGGCTATGAAAGATGAATATGTAAAATTGAGAAATCATCGACACTGTTACGACGTCCGAAAGCCCCGTGTGAACCATAAGAATAGTATAGGATACATATGTCATGACATAGGACTCCGAGATGTGTTATCCTGTAAGACCACGTCTAGGACGTTGGCATCGATTTGTGATTTACATGTAAGACCATGTCTGGGACATTGGCATCGTATATGATTTTGTGTAAGACCTTGTCTGGGACAGTGGTATTGATATTTGATTTCATGTAAGACCACGTCTGGGACGTTGGCATTGTATGAGCTATTAAGCTATCCGAGTACCCTTATTGATTCTGAATGGTTCAACAGGAATTCCAAGAAATAAATGAGTATATAAATGTGTATCCGATTCAGGTATGTTGCAATGTATATGAAATTGAGCAATGAAAGTGAGTATGATTATGATCTATGTGAAAATGAGATGTGGTTAATAGCAAGTGAACTATAATCAAATGAATTATATGAGAAATATGAAATTGTAATTGTGTTTTTTCATATATGATTTTGGTACATGTGAATTGTATTTGAAATTCAGAAATGGAAAGTGAATATGTTTTTAATGACGATATACGAATTATATTATCATGAATGAAAGAAATGTATACAAATGAATGTGTGTTATATGTGGTTGTGATATGACCTTGTGGTTCTATGATTCGAACATGAGAAATATGAAACAATAAACATGGTTTTTGAGATATACTGTTTTGATTTGAAAATTGGATATGAAATAGATATCAAGACGGTAGTGTTATGATATATGGTTCGTATATATGTAAATTGACTAGTGAAGCATGACATGTTTTGGTTGGTTATGAAATGAATATGTGTGAGCTTGATTGATATGATTGTGCTAACGGTTGTTATTCAAATTTGAAGTATGGTTATATATTCATTGATAAATAAGATAAGTGGGGTGATTTAATGTGATTATATGAGTTTACGATTACAATGAATGTATATGTGATTAAAATTTGTTAAATTCCTTTTAGTGATATTGGTTTTTAAATATCATTGAAATGATTTATTTGCTTATAGCTTACTAAGCTTTCAAAGCTTACTCTGTGTGTTTTTCCTATGTTTATAGAGTTTTGGAGACTTGCTCGAGTTGGAAGTCGTAGGAGACCTCATCACACTATCTGGTTATCGCTTCGATAAATAAAAGCTTTGAGTTTTTGGTTATGTGGCATGTATAGTCTAGTTTTGATATGGTTCATTTTGATTTGTATATATGTAGCCATGCGAAAATGGCTTGTTAATGATGTTAATGTTTGTATATATATATGGCCTTGTGAAATGGTCTATCTGGTAAGTTAGTTGTGTGGTTGAAATGGTATGATTCACGATTGATTTGGTAAGGTCGTTATGATATTGAAATGGTTATAAATGTGATATGAATCATGTGTTCATGGTATGAATTAGGTTCATGGAATTAGTATGTTTGAGTTAGAATTATGTATGGAAATGATATTGAAGTATGAGTGATGCTTATTTTGTTTAATGATTTGGTTGCATATTGGGTTATGAAACGTGGTCTTAGAAGCTTGTGATAATAGGGTGGAAAAATGGCCTTTCAAGTAGCCTATTTTTTTACACGTGGGTAGAGACACGGGCGTGTGTCTCAACCGTGTGTGACTCATTGTCATGTTACATGGCCGTGTGTCCCCTGGGGTAGTCCTACAATTGTAAGTCAGTTTCGACCACGGCCAAGGCACACGGGCATGTCTCCGGCAGTGTGGATAAGTTAGTATGTATGCTCTATTTCGCCACGATCTAGACACATGGTCGTGTCTAATGCCGTGTGAGGCATATGGCCTATTCACACGGACGTGTGACCTTTGTAATTTTGAAAACTGTTTAAGTTTCGACAAATTTTGTATGAGCTCGATTTAGTCCCAACATCTTTCTAAAGCATGTTTAAGGTCTCGTTGACCTTCTAAAGGGACTCTTTGTGTATGATTTGCTATGATGATGATGATGTATAATATGTTTACGAAATGATTGAAATAGGTTTCGATAAGTCCGATGATGCCTCTTAACCCTAATCCGGTGACGAATACGGGTTAGGGGTGTTACAATGAGAACATTGTTCATCTTAAGTAGGGGGACCGAAAAATTGAAATTATTTCCTCTCAGAATAAATTTTTCTTTTAATTATGATTATGATATATTTTATTCAAAAATTTGAATTTTTGTTAAGTATGCTAAACTTCAGTATGAATAAAATTCTATTATTTCAATAATTGCTATGTTGGCTGAATTATGTCATAAATGTACTTTTAATAAAGCATGCAAATCATACCATAAAATTTTTAGTTCCTTAAGAAAGTTAGGCATGCATGAAAGTTTAAGTCTCTAGAATTGTTTTATTAGTTTCTTGAGGCGAAATCCTATGAAGCATGGAATGTTGAAAATGATTTATGCAACTTTTGTTTGGACCCTTTAAGCCTTTCAAACCAACCTTGATGAAATTTTATCCCTTGAAACCCAACTTTGAGACTATATGGCCTAATTTTATTTGAACCCTTGCAATATTTAGCCATCACTTTTCTCTTAATTATCTTTAAATTATTCCAAACACTAGAATTAGTACTATTCAGAACATTCTTTGAAAATAAGTTTGGGGGAGTTGAAAAGAACTATCAAATGCTCAAAAAATTATAGTACATATAGCAAAATGCTCGTGAAAAAAAAATAAAATAAAAAAGAAAAGAGCATACGTACTTGAAAGAAAATAAATGTACAAATGAGCATGTGAGAGCAAAATAAGTTGGTGTATTGAAGGTAAATATTCTGAAGGTCCGGTTAAAGCTGAGTTTAGGGTATTAAGCCTAAATTTATCTATCATTTACCTACCCCTAGCCTAGCCATGTTACAACCTATTTAAAAGACCTATCGATTCAAGTTTCTATGCTACCTGCATTAGTAGAAAAAGATTGCTATGCTCAACATATGAAGGCATAAATTAAACTTGATGATTGCAACTTAATCTTAAATAAAGGAATAAAATCATATTGGTAGGGATTTAACATGTCTTTATTGAGTAAGCATTTATTCTATTTTTGCTATCATAATAATAATTGAGATAAATTTGAATGATATGTATATTTAAGTAGCGTAAATCTAAAAATTCTTGTTCTTGAGCATAAGTATACTAAATTCATAATTTGGGGAAGAATGTTGTTTTGAAGGAATTTTTAAAAGGTGTTTCTGAGAAATTATTTTCAATTTGTGCATTACTCGGGATGAGCAATGAAATAAGTTTGGGGATATGGAAACACAAAAATATACACACTTTTTCATGCCCTTTTTAACTTAGATTCATGCAAATTTGTAGTAATTCTTGTTGAAAAATATATAATAATTATAAAATAATTAAATTGTACTTAAATTATTAAAATTTTGAATTTTAATTAATTTTATGATAAATTTTTATTAATGTTGATCATTTTCGACAGATTTGCACAAAGGGCGAAAATTGGCTCAACAGACACTACTAGCAATGCAAAACCGAAAAGCAATTTTTGAAGCATCAAGGCGAATTAATTTTTCAGCCAAAGATGTTCCAAATTATGAATATTAATTCATAATATAATTATTTTTTATTTTAATCCAATTTATTTTGGGTTAAATAGTTATTATTAATTAATTATGAAAAGAGGCTCGTTGAGCTGAACCAAGAAAACTGATCCGACCGAGCGCTGGGCTGCCCAAAACCATCCCACATGCTGACCCAATCAGCTTGATTTGCTGATTATTTGGCTTGAAAAATAGCCCTTGAAGATTCCTTGAATTTTCATTCAAACCCCTCCACTTATCATGCCTTCCTAGATTTGCCCATACCTTAAAATAATAAGTTTGAAACCTTCAAACTTCCCACATGTGTGGCCTGCTATGGGGGGACTCTATGGCTACTGATTTTTTTTCTATTTTTAGCAGCCTACTCAACCTATAAATACCCCCCTTGGCTGCTCATTTCAAACACATCTTTAAACCATCCATTCCTCACTTTTCTCTCACTTTTCTCTCTTCATTGTTCTTCATTTCCTTCCACATTCCCTTGTCGATTTCAGCTCTTGAAAAAGATTCCTTCAACCACCATTTGGAGCAGCATTAAAGTGTTTGTGGGAGCCTCGGTTCAACAAGAACAATAGGAGAAGGTAGAGTGGAGCAAACTAGTCAAGCCTCGGAGAAACACCAAATTTGATTATTGCTGTTATGAACATGTCTATGAATATTTGTGGTGTTGATATGTTTAATTTAATTAATATGGCTTAAATTTAGTTCATGTTAGGTTGATTGCATTTTGTCAACTTAATTTATTAAAATTGGGTTTGTGTTGTTATAGGCCTTGGTAAGATGTTTGATTAAGTAAAACCATGACTAAGTTATTACTGCATTACAATTGTAAGGTAACTAATGAATTAATTATTTAAATGGATTGAAATTGTAATTAATTGACATGATACTTAATCAGTGCATGTTTAATCATCTAAGGTAGCTGAGTGTTAAATTAGCAACGGTATCTAACGATACATTAGCCATGCATAACTTGCAAGATTATTGTGATTAACGGTATCTAATGATACATTAGCCATGCATAACTTACAAGTTAAACTCTTTCAAGGTAAAGTACATTGTTACCTCATGTAATCTTTTATGTGCTTATGAGATTGAATTAATTGTTTGAATTAGCATAGAGATATGTATAAGAGATTATTTTAATTTCATAAGTATGTATGTTCATTAACACATTTGCTCATTAAAATTTGTTTAATCGGTTGAATTGACATAGAGATATAGTTAAGAGATAAATGGATTTTTGTAGGTGAGTATGTTCATAAGTTAGCAAATTACAGAGTTGTCGTGAATTTATTTGTAACAACATGAACATGAGTTTAATAATTCTAAGTTAAGAAATGTAATTAATCTAACACAATAATGTCATCTTGATTAAAATCATCTTTTGAAATCGTGTATTGGAACTTTTATTTTATTTTTATTTATTTTACTTAGTTAAAATCATAGATTTTAATCACCTCCTCAAATCAAAATATTTTTCTTCACCAAAGTTTTTTTAATTGCATTCATAAATAGTTCTTTTCACAATCTCTGTGGGTATCATAACTCGACATTTATTTGTCACTTCATTACTTGTTGCGATTGTGTACACTTGCACATTTTTGTCGTTCCAGTATGATATGATTTTGATGTTTAAATTGATAAATGTTGAATTGATTGTGATCATGATATTGAAATGTTGATTTTAAAATTAATTAGATTGATATATGTTAGATATATCATGTCATTTGATTATATGTTAAACTCACCTTATTCATGATTTGTTTTGTCATGTCTAACTAATCATGCCAAAGTATGGTAGCATGTTGTACTTCCTAATATGATAAGGTAAGTTTTTGTTTAATGCCTATGAACTTACTAAGAATTGTATAGGCTTACCCCATTTGCTTCCCTTTCCCTTGTAGAGTATCTCCTTGCAGAACGTGTAAAGTCGGATCATTCGAAGCTCACAGTACCCTATCACTGAATTGGTAGATGTTTGATTGATTTGAACCCTAGGGTTATGGTATGTATATAAGTGTCTTGATGTATATAAGAGTTTTGGTATATGCCTTGAAGTATATGATCTTTTGTTGATTTTGATTACATGTAACACCCCTAGCCTGTATCTGTTACCGGATTAGGGCTATGAAGTATTACCGGAGCACAATATCATATAATGAACATTTTATCATCACAAACAAATCACAACATAAATCATAGCAATATTGTATAAAATCATACATACGGTCCCTTTTACGAGCCCTCGAGGCCCTAAAAAGACATTAGAAATGAATTGGGACTAAATCGAAATCATATGGAATTTTTTGGAAAAAGGAAAAATTGTTCAAACTGCAAGGGTCACACGATCGTGTGGGTATTTGAAATAGGGACACACGGCCAAGCCACAGGCCATGTGTTAGGCCGTGTAATAGCCTATCTTGCAATGCTTACAAAGCTACAGGGGACACATAACCGTGTCACCTGGCCATGTG
Organism: Gossypium longicalyx; assembly: GCA_025698465.1. Lineage (NCBI taxonomy): Eukaryota > Viridiplantae > Streptophyta > Magnoliopsida > Malvales > Malvaceae > Gossypium > Gossypium longicalyx. The sequence continues at coordinate 48,521,413 of CM047004.1, forward strand.
TCACACACAGCTAAGACAGATGCCCATGTCTCTGCCCATGTGGACAAAAAATAGGTCATTTCAAGCCATTTTTCTCACCCAAACTCAAACTACCAAATCAATCCATTAGCATCATTCATGGACTATCTCTATTCACACCATTCACCATTTCATAAAATACCATTACCATATCATTTCTCTACCATTATTTTAACCAACACAATATAAAAAAAAAAAAACCACACCAAAATACCATATAATTACTATATCCTACCAACTAGATCATAAGCCATACTGTTATATATACAAGCCACACATAATGGCTAAAATTTATCGAACAAGACACATATACATTCCATTATAACCATGACTCAAAATCATCAAAATCTACCGATTTAGCCGATGGATAGTATGATGGATCCTTGACAACCTTCCAACACAAACGAGCTTTCGATTATCTAGAAACACGAAGGAAATAACACAAAGTAAGCATATAATGCTCAGTAAGTTCGTAATTCATAAACAAAGCTTACCATTTCAATTTATAAGTATAAAAACAATTTGAGATAATCCAACATGACTTGGCATTAGCCTAAACAGCAACAACCTTTCAAGTTAGATAATCAATAGCTTAGCAAATCATCTAAAAACATCATAGCTTTTATACACACTACTTACAAACATTCATACTTTCAAGCATATGGCTAAACATATTTCAAACGTCATCAACTCATACCTTTTCATACCTTCATAGCATCACATATTGAGGCATTTATCGAACCTTCCCTTTTTCATACATGTTAAGCCACTAGAATAATATCGGATACTCGAGAATCTTGCACACTATGTGCTAACACGTGGTCGAAACCACTACTATCTCATACCTCATATAGATGCTTTCTCTCGAGCCATAAGTGGGTCTATTTACACAAGCTGCCAGTCAAGACGTAGCTACAAGGTGCTGCTCACACAAGCTGTCAAGTAACTGCAACACATGTCGAAAACTCAGCCGCCGGTAGGACGTACAAGACTAGCACCCAAAACATGGTATTTAAATGATATGTCATTTGTATCGTATATATTTCTAAAGTTCAAACGAGATCTGAAAGTTGTCGAACTTCATTGGATATTTTCGTAGGATCGTAAAATCAATATTTATAACATAAACACATTTAAATCAAACATAATTCAATGTTATTTAAATTAACGAACTTACTTCAAACACGAATGGAGAAATACAACTGGTTAATCCAATATTTTTTCTTTTCCCCGATCTAAATCCGTACATTGTTTTTCTTCATCTATATAATCAAATTTAGCTCTTTCAATTTTCACTCTATTCAATTTAATCCACAAATCATAATTTGATAAAATTATGCTTTTGCCCCTAATATTTTGAATTCATTCCAATTTAGCCCCTAATTAATAAAAATGTAAATTCATGCAATTTAGTCCAAACCCATGCTAGCCAAATATTAATTTAGTCCCTAGCAAGCTCTATGTTCCATTTATTTCACATTTTTACCATAAACATTTTTCCATTTTTCAATTAAATCCTTAAATAACAAATTCATCAAAAAATCTTTTACAAAAGTTGCTCAACTAGCATCAAATATTCATTTTCATCCATTAGACATAAAAAAGAAACTAGCATATATTCATGGTAAAACCCTAGACTTTTAACAGTTTTGCAAATTAGTCCCCGGGCTAACTACATTAAGCTACAACGACTTCAAAAACATAGAAATCATTAAAAACGGGATGAAAAATACTCTCATGTATAAGGGTAAAGATTGGTTGAATGTTTGAGTGTTCAAAAATGGTGATTTCTTCCTTGGAATTTCAACAAGGAGAGATGGACAAGGTAACTTTGGTTTTTGTTTTATTTATTTTGTTATTTAATTACTTAATTACTTATATTACCTTGCTAAATCCCATTAATGATGTCCAACCTTGACCACTAATTAAAATAATGGTCTAATTACCATTTAAGGCCACTCATGTTTCAATTTCATAGCAAATTGACACATTTTTCTAATAGAACACAAGTTTTGCACTTTACGCGATTTAGTCATTTTTATTAAATTAAGCATGCAAACGATAAAATTGCTTCACGAAATTTTTATACGAGACTACTAACATGCTGTGAACATTAAAATAATATTAAAATTAATTTTACAGCATCAGATTGTGGTCCCAAAACCATTGTTCGAATTTCACTGAAAACGGGTTGTTACAACTCTCCCTCTAAGAAATTTTCGTTCTCGAAAATCTTAACAGAAAATAGATTCGGATATTGCTTTATCATAGCTTACTCAGGCTCCTAGGTGGCTTCCTCTATCCCGTGACGTTGCTAAAGAACCTTTACTAAAGCTATGCTTTTACTTAACTCTTTAACCTCTCGTGCCAAAATTCTGATCGGTTCTTCACTGTACGACATATCAGATTGATGTTCAACATCTGTTGGTGAAATGATATGCGAAGGGTATGGTTGGTACCGTTGCAACATGGATACATGAAACACATTATGAATTTTTTCTAACTCTGACGGTAAAGGTAGCTGATACACCACTGGCCTTATTCTTTAAATAATCTCATACGGCTTGATAAATCATGGACTAATCTTCCCTTTGGAACCGAAATGAAGAAATCTCTTCCAAGGCAATACTTTCAAAAATACTTTGTCACCGATCTAAAATTCAATATTTTTACATTTCAAATCTGTATACGAATTTTGTCGATCTGAAGCTGCTTTTAAACTGTCACGGATTAATTTTACTTTTTCTTCAGTCTCACGAATAAAATCGACCCTGTGTATCTTTTTCTTATTAAGCTTAGTCCAATACAAAAGAGTTTGGCATTTTTGGCCATACAAAGCTTCGTACGGTGCCATCTTTATACTTGAATGATGATTGTTATTGTACACGAACTTAACCAATGGTAAATATTTCATCCAATTAACTTCGAATTCTAATATACAACAACAAAGCATATCTTCGAGTATTTGAATTACTTGCTCAGACTGACCATTTGTTTAGGGATGAAATGGAGTACTAAAATGTAACTGCGTACCTAGAGCTTCCTGCAATTTACTCTAAAATCGCGATGTAAACCGAGGATCTCTATCTGAAATAATAAAAACTAGCACCTCATGCAATCTGATAATCTCAAATATGTATAACTTAACTAATCTCTCAAAGGAGTAATCTATACGTACTAGAATAAAATGTGCTAACTTCGTTAAATGATAAAAAACAACCCAAATGACATCTTTCTTTCTCGGAGATAGGGGAAAACTCGATACAAAATCCATAGTAACTCGCTCCTATTTCCACTCCAGTATCATCACTAGTTGCAACAAACCAAAAGGTACCTGATGTTCAGCTTTTACTTTCTGACATACTAAACATCTCGATACAAAATTTGAAATCTCATGCTTCATTCCCGGCTACCAATACATCTGTTTGAAATTATTGTACATTTTAGTGCTACCAGGATGAATGGACAATCTACCACAATGAGCTTCATACAAAATCTTTTGAATCAACTCTAAATCCCTCAATATACAAACTCTACCTCTAAAAAGTAAGCAATCATCGGACCCAATCTAAAAATCTGAATCAAGAGTCGTCTCACATAAATTCAATTTAGCTATCAACGCATCATCGCATTCCTGAAATTCAAAAATCTTGTAACACCCCTCACCCATATTCAACGCCGGAATAGGGTTATGGAGCATTACCAAACTTATTATACAATTAAACATACATTTCTCATATGTTTTCAAAATTCATGTAATCATCATTCAACATCATCACATTGTTTTTAATACGAGCCTACGAGGCCTCAAACATGCATTTGAAGTGGTTCGAGACTAAACTAATAACTCAGGAAAATTTCAAAAAACTTAGAAAAATTTCCAAAATACAGGGGACACACGCCTGTATGGCCCGGCCGTGTGACTCACACGGCTAAAGACATGCCCGTGTCATAGGCCATGTGGACATTCGAAATGGGATCACATAGCAGTGTCCCAGCCCGTGCCCGACCCTATGTAACTCTCTGACTTGGGTCACATGGCCAACCACACACCCGTGTGCCCTTCAAGATGGCCACACATGCCCTTGTGCCAGGCCGTGTGCTAGGCCGTGCCAAACCTGTAGGGTTTACTGACTTATGCCACATGGTCAAGTCACACACCTGTGTGCTGGACCATGTGGAGCACACTGAGTTGATTTCTAATACAATACTAGGTGACACACGCTCGTGTAACCTGATCGTGTGTCACACACGCTCTTGTCTCTGCCCGTGTGGACAAAAATAGGCTATTTACGAAGCCATTTTTCCACCCAAATTTGCATACACCTACCCCAAACCAAATGACACCAAACATGATAGAAATAGGCATTCATCCAATCTCAAATAAGCTTAATTCATGTCATTTTCATACCAACATATACAAGGTACACAAATACCACAATATGCCATTCAATTTCATACGAAACCTCACTTTCACAAACCATCAATATGGACACTTCCAATTATGCATCATTTTGCCTAAACTAATAAGCATGCAATTTTTAAATATCAATCATTTACCACAACCATTTGCATAGAAATTATCAACACAAGACAAAGGCCATTTGCATATATATACACAACCATATCAACCAAAAATAAGCCAACTCACATGGCTAAATACAAAACCAAACATTAAACATTTACAAGCCAATCCAAATGCCTAAATTCATTACCAAACTATATACTAAGATGACCATAATTCCTATACATGTCATATATCCCAAAAACATAGATTCAAAAGTACGAAAGTGATAGCTTGATTGTGTGATGAGGTCTTTGACAATTCCTAAATCCGAGCTAGCTTTGATTTTCACTATAAAACATGGAAAAAATAAACAATGTAAGCTATAAAACCTAGTAAGCTCGTATGAAATAATAAACAAAGCTCACCATTTAATTACCATTCAAGAATATGTAGATAACAAGCTATAAAACATTTAATCAAAATGTTAACATCTATCCAATCACACAATTAACCATGAATTCACAACTTCCATAGATTCAATGCTTATATAGTTTCCATACATACCTGTACTGATATGTATCTATTTCTCACCATTTCATTTCTTCAATATTGTAACAGCCCAATTTTCAGTGAAATTGGAACAGTGGTTTTGAGAACACAAATCTGACCCAAAAATAAAATTTATTTTTATTTTATTATATGGTTTTTATTATGATAGACATGTCATGTGAAAATTTTGATACGAAAATTTTATCGATTAAGTGCTTAATTACAAGAAAGACTAAATCGTATAAAATACGAAAGTTGAATTCTAGTAGCTATAAGGATTAAACAGCTATGGATTTCAAAACTAGAGGTCCTATATGGTAATTAGAACATTAAAGAAAAGTACGTAGATTTTTGGTGGCTCATCCATGGAAAAATTAGAAAAGGGCAAGGACTAAATTGGAATTAAAATAATTTAATTAATTAAAAGATGATAAAAAGAAATATCATCTTATTTTTCTCATCTTCTTCCCCAAAATTATATGGAAACCTTAGGAGAGAGAGAATAAACTTTCAAGGCTTAATTGGGTAAGTTTCCTTGTCCCATTTTTAGTAATTTTGACATTTTTGAAACTGGGATAGTCTAATCTATCTATTTGGGGGATTAATTTGAAAAGTTATCAAGGTATGAAATTTGGGTCATGGATGAATATGCTGAAAATTAGAAATTTATGGTAGAAAAATGAAAGGTTGCTGATAGATAAACAACTTTTACAAAGTGATTTTTGATGAAAACATGATTTAAGGACTAAAATGTAAAGTTGTGAAATTTGATAAAAAATATGAATTTTTATGAATACATGTGCTGTAAATTTTGTAATGGGATTTTGGTTAGGCTTGGAATAGGGAGTAAATTGCACAAGTTTCATTTTTCGAGCCTAGGGACGTAATGGGAATTTATGGAAAAGTTAGGGGTAAAATGGTAATTTTTCCTAGGATGTAAATTGAGTCCAAATAAATATGAAATATGTGAAATTGATGATTAAAGCTATTTATATAGATCTGAACAACACAAATTTGAGGTTAGACTGAGAAAAAAAAGGTTTCGGATTAGTAGATTTTATACACGAACAAGTGTCAAGGTAAGTTCGTGTAACTTAATCGAGCATGTAAATATGTTTAATTGAATGTTGTGTTTGTATGGAATGTGAATTATATTGATGTACATTATTTGAATGCTATAATGAAAAATTGAATACATGCTTTAAATGGTGAAAAAGGGTTAAGTCCCGATTGAATATTGAATTCTGATGAATATATGCGGTTTCCTAAAACGAATAAGGTCCTGCATTTGTTGTGGACAGGATTTAGCTCGGACGAGTAATCCTATTGACCTTGTTATAGAAAGGATTTAGCTCGGACGGGTATTCCTGATATAATACCTCTCGAGTATACATTACAATTAGGGTTTAGCTTGGACTGGTAATCCTAATTGAGCTCTTTTGAGCTAACGTTATATAAAGAATTTAGCCTGGACTGGTAATCCAGTTATATGATATGTGGCTCGAGAGTGTATTCCTTGATTAAATGCCCTAATGGGTTGTAATAGATCAATTTTGGGTCTAGTCAGAGCAGTGGGTTTGTAACATCCCAAATTAGGGCCTACTCAGAATAGTGGTTTTGAGGCCACAAATCCGAATTAGAAATAATTATTTTATAATTATTATAAGGTCTATGATATGTTTATATGACTGTGTAAAATTTTCATGAAGAAATTATATGTGAAAAGTGTTTAATTTGGCTTTAAGGACAAAAGTGCGAAAGTTGCATTCTAATAGCTAAAGGTATTAAATAGCTATAGAATTTTTAGTGGAAGCCCTTGTGTGGAAATTAGCCCATTAATAAGTTAGTGGAAGATATTTGTTTGTTATTGTTGAAATTTGTTAGAAATAAAAGGGGTAAATGGGTAATTAAGTTTAAAAGGTATAATAAGACAAAAATGCAAAAAGCTATCATCTTTTTATTTCTCTTTCTTCTCCACCGATTTTTACCCAAGGAAATGGCCATGGAAGCTTGAAAATTTCAGCAACTTCTAACCCTCACAAGTAAGTGATTTTCATGGTTATTTTTTATGATTTTTGTATTTTTGGAACCCTTGTAGCTTAATTTAGCTAATGAGGGGACTATTTTCCAAAGTAGTTGAAAGTCTAGGGTTTTTCCATGAGAATATTCATGATGTTTGCTGCATTTTTATGGAAGAAAATGAATCTTGGTTGTTAAATAAACAACTTTTGTTAAGTGATTTTCATGAAAACACCAAAAATGGACCATTTTGTAAAAGCTGTAAAATAAGTGGTAAAGGTGTGAAATAATGAAATATGTGGGCTGCAGTAAGTAAGATAGATATTTGGCTAGGCTTGGGTTGGGATAAAATTGAATGAATTTTATTTTTCGAGACTAGAGACTAATTTGCAAATAAGTGAAAGTTTAGGGGCAAAATTGTAAATTTTCCAAAGTATGATTTTTTGGTCAATTTGAATATTGTGAGTAATAAATAAGCTATAATTGAAATGTTAGATCAAGAAAATTGATATTCGGGATTAAATTGAGAAAGTACGCAGTTAAGGACAAAAGGGAATAATTAGTTGTTTTTGCATTCGAGGTAAGTCTGTGTGACTAAATGGACATGTTATCCATGTTATTGTTAATATACTTGAAATCTATCTTGTTGTAACGCCCTAATTTTTCAAATCCCGAAATCCCTGTTAAAATTATTTTTTTTGTGTTTGTGAGATGAATGCATGCTTGCCTTAGTGGTTTAGTGCTGTGAGAGTGTCTGGAAGTCATGGGTTCAAGCCTTGGCTTGAGCAAAATTTTGCTCCTAATTGAGAAAACCCCTGTCTCCAGGCCATAGACTTTTAAATTGATGAAAGTGTTCCATGACATAAAAAGGCCTACTGATCTAGTGGATGAAGGCGTGTAGAGTGTTCTTGAGGTCTGAGGTTCGAGGCTTAGCAATGCATTAGAGCCTTTTATTTTGCTATGTGCTGTGGGAATGTCCTAAGTTGACCGAAATTGAGGGGGTTTGAATGGGTTGTTGAGGAGTGTATGTTGGAGAAAGTTGTGGGTGGATTAGGGGAGAGATTTTAGGAGATATGGAAGGGATTGGGATTGTATTTGGTGGGAGTGATGTGGGGAGGGTTTCTAGGAGAAAATTAAGGGAGGTTAAGGGGGAGTGGTAGTAGTTGGCTGAAAGTGGAAGTCCCCATGATGTTGATTTGGTCTTGGACTAGGGGGTGCCGAAACTAAGTATTTTCTAGTTCTTTTACTGCTTTTCTCTCTATCTTCCCTTCTTTCGGGTTTTAGCAATTGTGGTTCCTTTCGGTTGTGTTAGAAGACGAGTTGTGTTTTGAAAGTACCTTTTGATCCTTGAGGCTTGCGATTTCTTTCTTCTTCTCCATATTTTTTCTCCAACGGCTGCTCTTTTTAGCTGAACACCTATTACTTCCCTATCTTCCAAATCATTTCAATTTAGCCTGGGGTGATCGAATCTTTCCTTCTCTTCTTCCTTCGCCTCTCAAGTTCAATTTACCCTTTGGCCAAATATTGTTCTTGCACTTATCTTTGTGTGCCGACTCCTTCTTGTGTTTTTCTCTACTGATCTTGGTGGTAAGTGCTGCTATCTTGATTTTGTTTGTCCACCCTTTTTCCCTTTCTATCGAATCTATAGTTCTCTTTTTGACACCATCTTTTCTGGCCGGCGATTGTTAGGGGAGCGATTGTGCTACTGTTCTTTTGGGGGAAATTGTGAACCAATTTCTTCCCTCCACTCATAGTTCTGTATCTCGGTAAGTGGTTCACTTGGTTCAAGTGGTTTACATTCAGGGTTGTACTTCAAAAAGTTAGGTTTTAATGCAAATCCTTGAAAAGAAGTGGGTGATCATTGGCTTAGGGGAGGATTAAACCCTACTTGCTTGATCAAGGTTGGAGTACGTGGAGATTGGCGTTCTTCTCTCAAGAGGTGTGTAATCACACAGCTTCAATCGAAAATGGCAAAAGCCAGAAAACTGTTACCATCGATGCCACACGGGCATGCGCTCGCTCGTGTGGTCATCTAAGCACATAAGCGCGGGCATGTGATTATAGAGACCACCACAAGTGATTTAGTGGGCTTAGGTTGTTTTGGGCCACATTGGGTTGAAATGGACCGTGTGGGCCACACGGGCTCGTGGGCTCCACACGGGCAAACCATACGGATGTGTGGAGATTATTGGGCCAGGCGGTGTAGTTTGCACGTCCAAGGTCATTTACAGGCTTTATGGGCCACACGAGCATGTTGGTCTACATGGGCTATGTCATAGGCTTTGGGCCATTTCCACTATTTGATTATTAGCGTCGCACGGGTCACTCCAGATGATTGTAGACGTACTGAAATGACCATTATACCCCTACAAGGTAAAATGACTAATATACCCTATGATATGTTTGATTGTATTCGAGCATCACATTTTGCATACACAGGTTATATTATGACATGACATGTGCATGGGGGTGGGTTTGATATATTTGGAGGAAGTGTACTGTACTGGCAGCTTTGCTGCAATTACTGGCAACTCTGCTACACTTACTGAATAGTGCCGCAACCGATGCTATATTTGGAGTGTAGGGATGGGTGGGACGACTTTATCCCCACATGGAGTGTAGAGCTGGACGAAATGGAGTGTAGAGGATGGATGGGTAGGATCTCTGTTGCCTTTCTGTTATTGTTACTGTAATGGGCTAAGGCCCATACTGATACTGTTATTGTAATGGGCTAAGGCCCACACTGATACTGGAATATTACTGAAGCGGGCTTAGGCCCAAACCGTTTTGCCTACGGATTGCTTGATTAGTGTAAAGGAATTACACATTGAGTTTTCATAAACTCACTCCTCTGTTTTCTTGTGCAGGTAATCCTTAGATGGGCCGGTGCTGCGAGGGACTCGACGGGGGCTACACGACTGATTTTGATTATTGTCTCGGTTTTATCATTTAAGTTAATTAATTTGGGTTTTTTGTTATGGAATAAGGCCTCTTAAAGTTTTATTTTTAAATTCTGGGATTTCCAATTGTTTTGATTATATCTGCTAGCATTAGGACGCAAGTTTTAAAAAGGATTTATGCTTTCAAAACACCACGAATACGCAACCATGTTTCTCTAGCTTTCGCAAGAAAGAATGTTTTCAAAAACTAATAACAATTTAATATGCTTAACATTTATCTAAACAAATTTGAGTTTGGATCAACAAACATGATACTTACAATATTGTAAAAGATCACTACAAGGGTTTTAATATTGTACGAAATCTTATTTGAACAGAACAATGCTTTCCAAAACACACTTCAATGTGACATCGCAAATTTGACCATAACATCTAGGCCGGGTTTGGGGTGTTACACTTGCTATGATTGTATTGAATTATATGTTGATGATATTGAGTATGAGAAAGTGATGCCAAATGTTAATAACATTTATGTGATGATTGAATACATTGGAGATTTGATGGAATATGATATTCCATCGAAACGAGTAAGATGTGCATAAATATTACAACTTTATCGTTATTATGCATTTAATGATTGATTTTGCATAAAATGTTTGATTGTGGCTATGAGTAATATATGATGAGATTAATACGGGAAACTCCCAGTTGAACCGTAGGAATAGATCGGATATTCATGCCATGATGCTAGGGATATATGAGAGCTAGTTTAAGACCATGTCTGGGACATAGCATCGGCCTCGAGATATGAGAGCTAGTGTAAGACCATGTCTGGGACATGGCATCGGCTTGATATGTGCCAGTGTAAGACCATGGCTGGGACATGGCATCGACACCGATAGATGAGAGCCAGTGTAAGACCATGTTTGGGACATGGCGTCGGCACCTTACCCTATGCTTGAGGCTTATTGAATATCTTATAGTATTCCAAATGGTTCAATGGGAAATTTACGGTTTATGTTGGAATAAGAGAGGTTATGACCATGTTGTGAATGGTACAGGTACTTACATGAATTTCATGAAATGCATGCTCAATTTATGTTGTATGATTAGTAAGGAATGAAAATGAGTAAGCTATGTTTATGATCATGCTGCAAGGGTACAGGTATGTACTAGAAATTCATGAGTGATGAGCTCAATGTATATTGGACTTTTGGTAAGAATGTAAATAAGTAAGTCATACCTATGAGAATGACTTTGTGACGACCTTGTAAATATTAGGTCGATACCTATAGTGAATAATTATGTGGTAAATTTGATGGATGATTACGTGTGAGGCTTTTAGGTCGAATTAAATTGGGACATGATATGTTTATCCCTTCACCTTGTGGCCTAATGAATATGAAAAAGGAAAATTGATTGGCATAAAAGCCTATTTAAAGATAATTATGAAAGGGTAAAATTAGCATTGAAACAGTTTTGGACAGCAGCAGTCTGAATTTGAAAATCCACCAAAAATTGTGGAAATCAATTTAGAGGTTGAATAAAATATGAAATTAAATCTTACTGAGTCTAGTTTCATATAGAAGAAATGCTGTAAGCAAAACAAGTTCATATTATGAGATGTTTGAATTGTTGTAAGATAGAGTCAGAATGATTTCAAAATCCCCTGTTCCAATTTGGGAAAATCTTTAAAAATTATACAAAAATAATTAAAGGTTATAATTTATATTATGAAAATCCTTAATGAGTATATTTTCAAAAGAAACAAAAAGGAACATCATCTGAATCCCGTATGAGGAGATAATTAATTTTTAGTGAAGAGGGGTCAGAACTATTGGATAGCGAAATAGGGGTGACTTTAAAGAATAAATTGTACCTATTGGCTAAACCAAAAATTCTGAAATTTTTATGGTGCAATTATATGTGAATCTAGTTTCTAGAAAATTAGTAGATCTTAATTTGGAGTTTCGTAACTCCAGATATAAATAATTTAGTGACTGTAATTCAAAAATAGCTTGGCTTGAACATAAGCAAAAGTGCAAATATTGTGGTATTACATTGGCAAGTTGATAAATTTCTTAATAATTTCATACGATCTTACTAAGCTATAAAGCTTACTCCCTTCCTTTCCTTTTCTTTAGTGTTGACAGGTTAGCTCGGGGTTGGAGATCGTTAGAGGCAGCATCACACTATCAAACCATCAACTTTGGAATATTGATATATATATGTCAAGCGCCTTCAAGTGTGTGGCATGTATAGGGACTTCATTTTTTTTTTATGATATGTGTTAACATGACTAGCTAAATGTATTGGCCTATATTGAGTTATTTGTATATAGTCATAAAGGGTGGCTCATATTGATTATGGTTTGAGAACCTATCTATCAAGCTATGTGATTATGCTTGTTGGCCATATATGGTTGGTATTATGAAATATGTGCATGATGAATGTTTTATGACTAATCTAAATGGTCATGGCCATGAATTAATTGTGTAATATGGAATTAAAGATGTGAAGGATTAAGGGTAACATAAAGGCTTGGAAAATAGCCTAAGTGTTGGCCACATAGGCTGAGACACGGCCGTGTGTCTCAACCGTGTGGGGGACATGGCCTAGCACACGAGTATGTCGCTTGGCCGTGTGGTTCGATCTATTCACTGACGTTATAAACAGAGACTTACATGGCCTGAGGACACGGGCGTGTCAAAGACACACGGGCATGTGACCCTGTTTCATGAGAAAAATTTTCTAAGTTTTTCCCAAAACTTTTCAAAGTTTTCGGTTTAGTTCTGGACCTCTCCCAATGTATGTTTTGGGCTTCATAGACCCAAATAAGGGACGATATGCATGCATATAATTAATTTTTTAATTTAAATGAAATTTTATGGCCGGTTTTACATGATTGATTGTGTTTAAGTTTGGTAATGCTTTGTACCTTATCCCGGCGTAGGACACGGGTAAGGGGTGTTGCATTTAATGGTATTAGAGCTATGGTTTAGTCGATTCTCGGACTAACCTAGCACGTAATAAAAGTCTATCTATACGTGCTACAAAATTGTGATAGTGTGATGTCTCCCGACGCGAATAAGAATTATCTTGTTTAAATAAAGGTGCTCTCCAACCGAGCTACACCCGATCATGTAGATAGTGATACTAAAGTATTCAAATAAAATGTAGTTATAAGGAGTTGAAACTCGACAAGGTACGAATAAGAATTCATGAAATGTATATGTACATATTTGTGATATGAGAAGCATGAAATAGAATGTGTACATGGCATAATGAGCTTATATATGATTGATTGATAATCCCATGGTATATATGATTGATTTGTTCGAGTGAATGCATGTGTTTAGGTAACTTACTAAAAATATAGATAGAATATTGTTCATGTATAATTATTTGAATGATTTTGATTGGCAAGCTCGTATAGCTTGAGTAAATGTGTTAAATTGTTGGATAGATTTATATGATTGTAATGACCTGCATATGACGATGTGCGAAATCAAAGTTTCGATTGTAATCCATATTCATCCATGTTTGTTGGCCCTCATATGATATTATGTGCTTGACATGTTTAATTAAGTGAATGTGACGAGAAAAGTTATCCAGAAATCATAGAATATGTGTATAAGTGAATTTGAGTGAATAAGATAATCGGAAAATTGTGAAATACAAATATGAATGATAATTTGCCTGAAATGAATGACATGATTGTGATGGTGTTGCTATGATGATGAAAGATGTGTCATATGCATATGCATATGAGAGTTGAATCAGAGGCCCTACGACCTCACCCCCTTACTAGAGTGGTGTTTTGTAATGGAATTTCATGAGATTTGCGCTGAATAAACTCACAAGTGTGAAACCAAAGAGTTTAGTGGGGGAATAACTATAAACATGATTAGAGATTGAGAATAAGTTGATAAGTAAGCCAGAGCTAGAAAAGTATTACGTTGACATAAAGATTATTTGAGTTATGCACTGCCACAATTAGAGAAGAAATTTACTTTGGTAAATCGAATTATTCAGGTATAAGGTCGAGAAAGTGTAATGATTGTTACCTTCTCAGAACTGATCTTCTTTAGTGAAAAGAATAATATCAGATTTATGATGACAGAAATGGTTGGAGAAATAATATTTGAAATATGAGATGTCTAAGATGGTAATTACAGAGAACAAATGGTGATTGCCTCTCTTGATATATTCTAAAGGATCATTGTTCTCAGAAGTGTTATAGTAGCTATCTATCTTTTGATGAAATTCTTGTTATATGAGAATGTTATCTGATCTAAATGTCAGACAAGGCATTGTCGGTCTGACCGGTTTATAATCTGTTTTGCTCTACTTCTCTCCGATATTCTGTTATATTTTATCTGTTGGAAACTTATGAGAAAATGTATATGATGCTATAATTCTATTTCTTTTAATTGTTTCATTTGGTTCCAATGGGATGAATTTATGTTTTCTTCTAGACATTTTCTCTCTGAGGAATTATCGAGGACTATCATATTTTCTTAAGAGTTTGTTTTCGGTCTTCTGATATAGTATCGTATCTTGGGATTTCTCTATCCTAGATTTCTTTACATGGTTTTCTTGTTATCTTTGTTCCATAATCTGTCAATTATGACTCATGCTCAAAGTGTGTTCTTTAGTTTATGATAATCATGTCAAGTGTAACTATGCTCCTGATTTGATCATGGTAATGCGGTGATTTTAGTATTTGGATTTCTCTAATTTTCGTGTAAGGATTTGACTTCGACAAAGGAATAAGTGGTGAAATTTTGAATTTCAATTGGTATGATGGATCTCTTTTCTCAAGTAAGTTAATCAAAGCTAATGTATTCAATTGAGATATATTGGTTATTTGAGCTAATGCAAGTGAAATGGTCTTTGTTTAGCATGATGAGTGAATTCCAAATGATTGTATGATCAAATTTTCGTCTTATGAAAGTCGAATGGCTTATTCCATGTTAGCAAAACTTGGACAGATGAGAATATTGTTAACCAAAGCATTTGAATTGGTCTAGTCTGCACTTGGGCAGAGACTTCTTAATTTTCAGTGATGCACTGTTGTATGAATTGTGATGTGTTTTAAGATAATAAGATAATGTGATAGCTTAGAGCTTTCGATGCTACAAAAAAATCTGAATTGTTAATGGCGATAGAGCCGAGCATCAGGTTTTACCGGAGCTATCTTCTTCAGTGCTGATATTAGAATAGAAATGAGAATGGATTATTCTCGACGCCATATCAGAATTATTCCCATCTTGGAAAGAGGAAAAATGTGATGTAGTTTATTGCTAGATGTTTGACAAGATCTATGAATCATACTGGTATGTACTAAATCCCAGCTCATCAGATTTATGAAATTTTGTGTCTATATGATTGTTCGATTTCTTGGAAAACTAGTATCCACTAAACGGATTGAGATCTGGGTTATATATTGTGAGTTCTTTGGAAAGCTAAAGGAGGCTTTGAAATTTAAAGGCAAATGAGAGTTGATTTGGTAATTAATCGGACTGTGTGAAATTGTAACACTCCTTACCCGTATCCGGCACAAGGATAGGGTTCGAGGCGTTACAGGACTTGAACATTCACAAACATACAAAATCGGGTCTCCAAATTTTGCCTAAAATTAAATATTTTCAAACACATGCATACCGTCCCTTATACAGGCCTTCGAGACCTAAAACATACATTGGGACGGTTCGGGACAAAACTGAAAACATTCTATAAACTTTGGGCAACGTAACAATTTTCTAGCTTCGGAGAGTCACACGCCCGTGTGGGTGGGGCTGTGTGGTCACACACACCCGTGTGGCTTGGGACACGCCTGTGTCCTTAGCCCGTGTAACTCTCTTTTTATGACGTCAGTAAAATAATTTATATCACACGGTCAGGCCACACACCCGTGTACTAGGCCATGTCCTTCACACGGTTGAGACATATGGCCGTGTCTCTGCTCGTGTAACTAACAGTTAGGCTATTTTCCAAGCCATATGTTGACCTTATTTTTCCCCCATACTATTACACATTACAGGCACAAATTATAACATCAATTTAATGTTTAATCAACCTTTATTGAAATTCAATTAAATAATTTGCATGTCGTTATACATGTGTTTATTACCCAATAATTAATCTCTACACATTCTACAAATGTCCATGTTTAATCATTTTCTACTTACTAGCATGACACACATTCACACTATGGCCATGACCATCTCGAATGGTCCTGGGGTATTCATCATGTCCATGTGCCATATACTTCCCATACGTAGTGAACAAGAATAATCACATACCCACATCACAAGACATTAACACATACCATGGATAATAGGCTTACAAGCTAAAATCATTATAAGCCGCATTTCATGGCTATATACAATGAATCAATATAAGCCAACATCTTGGGCAAAACATAAAGACATATGTCAATAATTAAGTCCTTATACATGCTACTCACTTGAAGAAATTAAGTTTCAACAATACTCCAAAGATGGTAGCTTGATAGTGTGAGGTTGCCTCCGACGATCTCCAACCCTGAGACGACCTGAGGACACTAGAAGAAATGGAAGGGGGACTAAGCTTTACGCTCAGTAAGTCGATATGAAAATAATAAGCATCATTACGACATGTTTCCTTGGGAAAAACAACTATAATTACACTTTTATTCATATTCTGGTCAAGCGGTCTACTCGAGTCTTAGTTGATAAATATTTATATCTTGAGCTACAGAACTCTAAATTAAGATCCGTAAATTTTTCCTAAAACTAGACTCATATATATTAATACCATAAAATTTCCAGAAATTTTGGTCTAGCTAACAAGTACAGTTTATTCTTTAAACTCTCCCCTATTTTGTTGTCTGATAGCTTTGACCTCTATCTACTAAAAATATAATATCTCATGGTACGAGACTTGGGTAATATTTCTGTCTCTTTCTCTTGAAAATAGACTCCTCAAGGATTTCATTCATATAAATATTAACTCATAACTATTTTTTTTACAATTTCTAGTGATTTTCCAAAATTAAGACAGGGGAGTCTGGAATCACTCTAACTCTGTCTCATAAGAATTAAAATATATCATAATACATAATTATTTTACATACATAGTTTCCTTTATATGAAACTAGACTCATTAAGGTTTAATTTCATATATTATTCAGCCTCTAATTCGACTTCCATCATTTATGGTGATTTTTCAAATTTCGGCTACTGCTACTGTTCAACACTATTTCGGTGCAAGATCATAGTAACTATCACAAGGATTTCCCTTTTTATTCAACTGAGATTTTTCTCCTTTCATCAAGTATCTCATTATGCATAGCTGATCATGCAATGTACATCCAATTCAACACATTTCCATGTTTATTTAGACAATAGTCCATGAAATAAACATGGTATTGTATATAATTATATTTAGGCATTTGTTACAATATATAATCTTCATATCACCTAGACAAATATCCATCACACAATGTTAACACTTCAATTTAAGTTCAAGTACGAACAATAATAATATCATTGCATTACCATTAACATATGAACTTACCACGGTTTCGAGTACGACTATTTATTTCGAGTTTTTCTTAACCTTGTTCAACCTCGTTCTAAGCCCGAATCTTGTTTTCCTTGATCTATAATATCACATTTAGCCTACTAATCAGTCACATTATTCATATGTGTCCAAAAATCATATTTTTACAAATTTGTAGTTTGGCCCCTAAACTTTCACATATTTGCACTTTTTTCCCAATGCTCGTAAAATGATTTTTATTCAATTTCCTTATATTTTAAGCCTAGCTGAATCATTTTCATAACTATGAAAGCCCCCAATTTCCACTAAATCACCCTTTTATGACCAATTTTACAACTTTTACAAAACGGTCCTTTCGGACGTTTTCATCAAAAACTGCTTAGTAAAAGTCGTTTATTTAACACCCAACACTCATTTTCTACCATTAAACATCAAAATACATGCATATCATTGATGGGTAAATTTTTAAACACACACCCTAGCTCAAATAAATGGTAGAAATAGCTAGAACATGTTATCGAGACTTAAAAAATGCATAGAAAGTTGAAAACAGAGCTCAAAATCACTTACTATTGAGCTTGGAAGCTTGGACAAACCCTAATCATGGCTGCTCTTGGTACATTCGGCTGAAGCAAGAAAAAAGGGAGACATTTGGGTTTTTAAATTTGTCTTTTAATTCATTTTACCCCTAATGACCAAAATGCCCTTTTTTCTATTCTTTCAAATTTTACCGAACCAAGGCTATTTTGACCAACAAGTTATACAGTGGTCTAATTACCATTTAAGGACCTCCCATTTAAAATTTCATAATAATTAGACACCTATAACACGTAGAACTCAACTTTTGCACTTTTTATAATTTAGTCCTTTTGACCAAATTGAGTGCCCAAACGTCGAAATTTTGGAACGAAATTTTCACGGAATCATTTCGTGAAATCATAGACCATAAAAATATAATAAAAATAAATTTTCTTACGTTAGATTTGTGGTCCCGAAACCACTATTCCGACTAGGCCCTAATTCGGGATGTTACATTTCTCCCCCTTTAAGGATTTTCGTCCTCGAAAATCTTACTAGAAAAGTGGTTTTGGTTTTTCACTTGGATTCCTCAATCCTATAATCGATGGAATAGAATTTTCACTTAAGCTGAGCTTTTACTACCTATCTGTTTAAATTCCACATACAAAAATCATGAGTGGCATTCACTTTACAACACTTTCACTGAAACTTAATCTCTATCAGAAAACACATGTACTCAAAAGTCTGATCCATACCATCATGTTACGTATACATTCGCACCCGAATCCTTTTGGATTTGAATAGTGAAACTAGCCAGTTCATCTCGGCCTCATACTCTTTATAACTCCATACAGTCCGATTATTTGCCAAATCAACTCTCAGTTACCTTTCATTTCAAAGCCTCATCTAGCTTTCCCAAGAAATCATGCTATGAAACCCAGATCTCAATCCGATTAGTGGATATTAAAATTTCAAGATATCCAACAATCATAAAGACACAAAATTCTATGAATCTAGTGAACAGACATTCGGGCATACCCGCATAATTTTACAAATCTCATGACGTTTAACAACACTACATATTACTTTCCTCTTTCAAGGACAAGAATAATCCAAACAAGAAAATGCATATTAACTTTCTTTATTTCCATTCTAATGTCCAAATGGCAAAAATAATTTTGATGATTCTTGCTATACATCATCAAACTTTTAACATTTCAAGAATTTATACACAAAGATCAATAATGATCGTTTCATCGTGTTTTATAGTCAGATCTTTCTATTGTATCCAAGTCTTCTAAGAAACTTACACTTCTCAATTAGACTATTCATCTCTTTTACCCATGAAGAAATAAAATATTATTCTCAAGCATGAACATCTCATTAAATTCTAAACATATATTCTACATAGATTGAATAGTCAAGTCAACCTTATTCATCCGTAGTTAGTATTTCAAGAAATTCTCTCTTCTAGTCAATAGAACAATTCAATATGCATCATTCCAAATTCACTCATTATGCCAATTGAATACCATAACAAATACATTAGCATAAGTAATACTGATATCTCAATTGAATATATTAGCTTTGATTAACTCACTTGAGAAAAGAAATCCACCATACAAATTGGGACTTCAAGTTTCACCACATTTTCAGGATCAATTCAGAGGTATAGTCATACTTGTTCTTTACATACATCAATCAAAAGCTAGAGGTCATACTCTAAATGCAAGCCATGATCGACAAGTTACAAGATAAAAATATCCAGAAAATCCAAGATAGAGAAATCCAAAACGGAGAAGCCCAGAATAAAGAAATCCAAGATAAAGAAATCCATGATAAGGAAATCTAATTTACAACACTGCATCAGAAGACCGAGAACCAGACTCATAAAATTATGAAAGACCCCAATGGTTTTTTTTCAAAGAAAAGAAATCTAGAATAACATCATTCTAAACCACTGACAACAAATACGACCAGAACTGTATGCTTCTTATATATATATATAAAATTAGCAGAGCAACGATTGGTAGAGACAGAATCATGGCACCATACACAATTTCTCACTAATTCCCAACAGGCGGAATATAACAAAATACCATAGAAAAATAGAACCATGCAGATCAGAAGCCAATCAGATTGACAACGTATTCGTCTAATGGTAAGATCAGGGAACATTTTCGTAATATAAGAATTCATTAGAGATTAGATAGTCCCAATAACATTTCTGAGGTCAAATAATCTCATATAATATTTCAATAGAGACAGTCACAAACCATTCACTGTAATTACCATACTTGGACATTTCGCATTTCGTACATTATTCTTTTAACTATTTCTGCCATAGTAAATCTCACATTATGCTTTTCATTAAAGAATTTCAATTCTGAAGAAATTTCCAGTTAATACATTTCCTAACATCTTATCTTACTAGTCCTATCGTTACTTATCAATCCAATTTAATCTCTGATTATGTTCATAATCATTCTATAACTGAACCCTTTGGTATCATACTTGTGAACTTATTCAATACGAATCTCTTGAAATTCCTTCACAAAACACCACTCTGGTAAGGGGGTGGGGTTGTAAGATCTCTAACTCGTTTCTCATACTCATATACATATATCACTAGTTCATTATCAAAGTAACATTTTCATAAGCATATCATTCACTTCAGGCAAACTTTTATTCACGTTCGTATGACAAGAACTTTTCAGTTATCTTATTTAAACAAGTATATTTATGTATGCATTCTATGGATTTTGGATAGCTTACTAATCTCATTCATTCAATCAAACAAATTAGGCATATAACTTTTTATAATGGCCAAACAAACATGGACAAATACATCACAGTTTAAACTTTCATCTCATATGTTATCGTACACATATCATGAACTTTTATTAATACTTTTCTAATTTTAAGCTCATCATAATTGTGCTTTACCCGAATGCCTTAGCTTCTCATCAAACATGGTCGGTATAGCTCGGTTGGATGGCACCTTTGTCCAAAAAGGATGATTCTCATTCGCGTCGGGAGACATCACTATCACGAGTTTGTGGCATGTATATGTAGACTCTCATACATGCTAGGTTAGTCTGAGAACAAACTAAACCATAGCTTTGATACCACTAAATGTAACACCTCTTACCGATATCTGACCCCAAGATAGGGTTCGAGGCGTTACCAGACTAGAACATTCACAAACATACAAAATCGAGTCACCAAATTTTTCCCAAAATTAAAAATTTTCAAACACATGCATATCGTCCCTTATACAGGCCTTCGAGACCTAAAACATACATTAGGGTAGTTCGGGAGAAAACCAAAAGCAATCGATAAACTTTGGGCAACTTAATAATTTTCTAGCTTTGGAGAGTTACATGCCCGTGTGGGTGGGGCCGTGTGGTCACACACGCCCGTGTGGCTTGGGACACGCCCATGTCCTCAACCCGTGTAACTCTCTATTTATGATGTCAGCAAAATAATTTATACCACACGGCCAGGCCACACGCCTGTGTACTAGGCCGTGTCCTCCACACGATTGAGATACATGGACGTGTCTCTACTCGTGTAAGTAACAGTTAGGCTATTTTCCAAACCTTATGTTGACCTTATTTTTCCCCCATACTATTACAAATCATAAGCACAAATTATAACATCAATTTAATGTTTAATCAACCTTTAGTGAAATTCAATTAAATAATTTGCATGTCATCATACATGTGTTTATTACCCGATACTTAATCTCTACACATTCTACAAATGTCCATGTTCAATAATTATCCTCTTACTACCATGACTCACATTCACTCCATGGCCACAACCATCTCGAATGGTCCTGGGGCATTCATCATGTCCATGTGCCATATACTTCTCATATGTAGTGAACAGACAATCACATAACCACATCACAAGACATTAACACATACCATGGATAAATAGGTTTACAAGCTAAAATCAATATAAGCCACATTTCGTGGCTATATACAATGAATCAATATAAGCCAACATCTTGGGCAAAACATAAAAACATATGTCAATAATTAAGTCCCTATACATGCCACTCACTTGAAGAAATTAAGTTTCAACAATACTCCAAAGATGGTAGCTTAATAGTGTGAGGTTGCCTCCGACGATCTCCAACCCCAAGCCGACCTGAGAACACTAGAATAAATGGAAGGGGGAGTAAGCTTTATGCTTAGTAAGTCCATATGAAAATGATAAGCATCATTACAACATGTTTCCTTAGGTAAAACAACTATAATTACACTTTTATTCATATTCTGGTCAAGCTGTCTACTCGAGTCTTAGTTGATAAATTATTTATATCTCAAGCTATAAAACTCTAAATTAAGATTCATAAACTTTCCCTGAAACTAGACTCATATACTTTCTTACCACAAAATTTCCAGAAATTTTGGTCTATCCAACAAGTACAGTTTGTTCCTTAAACTCTCCCTTGTTTCGTTGTTTGACACCTTTGACCTCTATCTACTAAAAAATCAAATATCTCGTGGTATGAGACTCGGATAATGTTTTTGTCTCTTTCTCCTAAAAATAGACTTATCAAGGATTTCATTAATTTAAATATTAAATCATAATTATTTTTTTACAAATTCTAGTGATTTTCCAAAGTTAAGATAGGGGAGTTTGGAATCACTCCAACTCTGTCTCACAAGAATTCAAATATATAATAATACATAATTCTTTTACTTACATCGTTTCCTTTATGTGAAACTAGACTCATTAAGGTTAATTTCATATATTATTCAGCCTCTAATTCGACTTCCACCATTTATGGTGATTTTTCAAAGTTGGGCTACTGCTGTTGTTGAACTCTATTTTGGTGCAAGATCATAGTAACTATCATAAGCGCATTGATCATGGACTCATCATTTCATGAAACCCATATCTCATTACACAATGTAAGTTAACATGATATTACAACTCAATTCATAAACATAAGCATAAGGATGGTTCATCTTTCAAACCTTTTTACTTATTTATCAAGTATACACATACATATGCATGAATTTGCTTACTCATCATTTATCACCTTTCAATAAGGCGTCATTTATGAATATAATGTATGTACCTGTACACATCCGTAGCATATCAATTAAATTTACCTTTATCACCATGCCCATCTTAGAATTTTCATAGTATTATTCATTATAACACCCGTTAATTTCTCTAAAATATCGATGGATAATCCATTTACCGTCAAGTCATACAAGTGATCATCTCAAGTACGTACTCCCGCGAACCTCACATCTTATGGCAGGATTATTAGTCCAAGCTAAATCCCCCATAATATAAACTCATGGAGTGATGTCGGGATTACCAGTCCAGGCTAAATTTCTTGTAACGATAAGCACTCTCAATGAGCTCAGATCTGAATTACCAGTCCAGGCTAAATTCAGACCCTAATCGGATTACCTGTCAGGGCAAAATTCACAATGCACACATATTCTTCGGGAGGCTCGATCACTCAAGGAACACCTGTCTGGGCTAGATCCTTTCTATATTTGAGATCAACGGATTACCCATCTGGGCTAAATCCTTTTCTACAACACATGCAGGATCTCTAGTCATGTAAGCCATGGTTTATCCATAGGATTTCCCTTTTTATTCAATCGAGATTTTTCTCCTTTCATCAAGTATCTCATTATGCATAGCTGATCATGCAATGTACATCCAATTCAACACATTTCCATGTTTATTTAGACATTAGTCCATGAAATAAACACTGTACTGCATATAATTATATTTAGGCATTTGTTACAATATATACTCTTCACATCACCTAGATAAATATCCATCACACAATGTTAACACATCAATTTAAGTTCAAGTATGAATAATAATAATAATATCATTGCATTATCATTAACATATGAACTTACCTCGGTTTCGAGTACGACTATTTATTTCGAGTTTGTCTTAACCTCGTTCTAACTCGTTCTAAGCCCAAATCTTGTTTTCCTTGATATATAATATCACATTTAGCCTGCTAATTAGTCACATTATTCATATGGGTCCAAAAATCATATTTTTACAAATTTGTATTTTGACCCCTAAACTTTCACATATTTGCACTTTTGCCTCAATTCTCGTAAAATAATTTTTATTCAATTTCCTTACATTTTAAGCCTAGCTGAATCACTTTCATAAATATGAAAGCCCCCATTTCCACTAAATCACCCTTTTATGACCAATTTTACAACTTTTACAAGACGGTCCTTTCGGACGTTTTCATCAAAAACAGCTTAGTAAAAGTCATTTATTTAACACCCAACACTCATTTTCTACCACTAAACATCAAAATACATGCATATCATTGATGGGTAAATTTTTAAACACAAACCCTAACTCAAATAAATGGTAGAAATAGCTAGAACATGTTACCGAGACTTCAAAAATGCATAGAACGTTAAAAATAGAGCTCGAAATCACATACTATTGAGCTTGAAAGCTTGGCCAAACCCTAATAATGGCTGCTCTTGGTACACTCAGCTGAATCAAGAAGAAAGGGACACACTTGGGTTTTAAAATTTGTCTTTTCATTCATTTTACCCCTAAATGACCAACATGCTCTTTTTACTATTCTTTCAAATTTTACCCAACCAAGGCTATTTTTGTCCAACAAGTTATAGAATGGTCTAATTACCATTTTAGGACCTCCCATTTAAAATTTCATAACAATTAGACACCTCTAACATGTAGAACTCAACTTTTGCACTTTTTACGATTTAGTCCTTTTGACCAAATTGAGTACCCAAACGTCGAAATTTTCAAACAAAATTTTCACGAAATAATTTTGTGAAATCATAGACCATAAAAATATAATAAAAATAAATTTTCTTATGTCGAATTTGTGGTCCCAAACTAGGCCCTAATTCGGGATGTTACAGAAATTATAGAGAGTATAAGGCCAAGATGAACTGGCTAGTTTTATTATTCAAATTCGAAAAAAAATTCAAGTATGTGCATATATGTGACATGATGGTATAGATCGGGCCATTGTGTATATGAACTCTCAAATAGAGGTTGAATTTTAGCCGAGGTGGGGTATAGCAATGAACCGCTTATGACATTGATATGAGAAAGTAAAGAGATAAGTATTAGAGGCACAGCCGAGTGAGAGTTCTACGACAATGATTATGAGAAGAGAAGTTTACACGAAAACCAAACCACTTTTCTTGTAAGATTTTCGGGGACGAAAATCCCTAAAAGGGGGAGAGTTGTAACATTCCAAATTAGGGCCTAGTTGGAGCAGTGGTTTCGAGGCCACAAATTCGAATTAGAAATAATTATTTTATAATTATTATAAGGACTATGAAATGTTTATATGACTTTGTAAAATTTTCATGAAGAAATTATATGTGAGAAGTGTTTAATTTGGATTTAAGGACTAAATCCTGTAAAGTGCAAAAGTTGCATTCTAATAGCTAAACGTATTAAATAGCTATAGAATATTTAGTGGAAGCCCTTATGTTGAAATTAGCCCATTAATAAGTTAGTGGAAGATATTTGTTTGGTATTATTGAAATTTGTTAGAAATAAAAAGGGTAAATGGGTAATTAAGTTAAAAAGGTATAATAAGACAAAAATGCAAAAAGCTATCATCTTTTCATTTCTCTTTCTTCTCCACCGATTTTTACGAAAGGAAATGGCCATGGAAGCTTGAAAATTTCAGCAACTTCTAACCCTGTAACGCCCCAAAATCTAAGTATTTATTGTTGTATGTTGTGTTGCATAAATACGTGTCTGCTTCAGTGGTTGAGTGTCCTGAGAAGTGTTGGAGAAGTCTTGAGTTCAAGCCGTAGCTTGTACAAAATTTTGTTTTATTTGAATAAACCCTGTCTCTAGTCTGTAGGCTTTTTAAAATAAACTTCGATAAAGCATGTCATAAATGCCTACTAGTCTAGGGGATAGAAGCGTGTGGAGTGTTCCATGTGGTCTGAGGTTCGAGACTTGGTGTTGCGAAAGGAGTGTTTTGTTTTACTGCCTTGTCGTGTGGGTAGTAGAGGTTGACCGAAACAATGCTGAGTAGAGTGGTGTTTGAATGGGCGGTTGAGGAGATAATGGAGGAGGGATTTTAGAAGAATTATGTGGGATTTGAAAGTGGGGGAGGTGGTGTCAAAATTAAATTCTTGTTCAGAGAGTTTCGGCTGAGATGGGACTAGTTGGAAGAGTCAAGTGTGGGGATTATTTAGAGGTCTTGCCGAATTAGGAGTTTTTTTTGGCAAAATCAACATTAGCTTACCTTGTTTGCTTTTGGTGCTGAATTTAGCTGCTTCTCGGTTTGGCTTTCATCCTTGTTGAGGCCGAATAGTGCTTGACCATTTGAGTTTTTCTCTCTGCTGTGTTTTGTGATTTTGTGCTCCTTTTCTGACCTTTTTCCTCTAGTTAACTGATTTCTTTTCCTATTCTTTTCTCAATTGGCTTTTGTTCTTGACCGATTGCTTCTATCTCATTTCCCCTCTCAACACTTTCAGTTTTGATTCCAGCTTCTCCCTCCCACAATCAGTTGTAGTCCTTAAGCCGAATACCTTGTCTCATCTCCTCTCTTTTCCTTTTCTCTTCTCTGCTCTCTCTCAATTCCTCCCCTTTACATTGATGTGTAGCTGAATATTGATTGGTAAGTCCTTGTTTTCTCTCTGCTCTTTCGGCTTTTCTCATCTTTTCTTTGAATGCTAATTCTCCTCTTTTTCTCTCCTGGTCATGGTGTTCTTTCGAGTTTGAGTACTTTTCGATGAGCGAAGGAGTCGACTAGTGTACGGAAATGATCAAAAAATTTCTCTCGTCTCTCGATCGAAGGTAACGTCATTCGTTGATATTGTATTGGACTGAGGTATTTTGGCTTGGATTCTTTGGTATTGGACGAATGCTTCTTTCCCTTATTTTGGGTTTACGTTTTCAATAGGTTAGTATGCGTTGATTCAACCATTGTGTATAAGCAAACATGAGTAATAAATTCACTTATGATGCAGATAACTATCAAGGAGATTGTTATAAACCTTTATCAGCAATTGAAACGGGCTAAAACCACACTCGTTCAATCAAGGCACGTATCAATATGATTTTGAGATGAGTGTGAAAAAGAGGGTGTTTAACCTTGTTGATTAAATGTCTGACTGAGTTTCTTGATTGAATATAGGGTCGGTGCTCATGGGTTTCTACGCCTTTTCGCAATAAGGTGTGTAAACATTGCCCATACTATAGATTAGCAAAAAGCCAAAAAATGTAATCTTTGAAGCCACATGGGCATGCGCTCGCTCTTGGGG
Organism: Gossypium longicalyx; assembly: GCA_025698465.1. Classification (NCBI taxonomy): domain Eukaryota; kingdom Viridiplantae; phylum Streptophyta; class Magnoliopsida; order Malvales; family Malvaceae; genus Gossypium; species Gossypium longicalyx. The sequence goes on from CM047004.1 coordinate 48,548,766, forward strand.
TAATTCGAATGTATAGACGTAGGTGTTTGATTGTAGAGCCCACCATGAACGATTTCATGGGCTAGGGCCGTTTTGGGCCATGTTGGGCTGAGTTGGATCGTGTGGGCCCCACGGACTTGTGAACCCCACATGGGTAAACCATACGGACATGTGGAGATTATTGGACCAGGCTGTGTAGTTTACACGACCAAGCCCATGTTTGGGTTTTGTGGGCCACACAGGCGTGTGGGCCGACATGAGCCGTATTTTGGGCTTTTTGCCCATTTTCACTGATTGACTATTAAGGTTGCATGGGTCGCCCAAGACGACTGTGGACCTACTGTTGGGTTGGTAAGTATAGCTAGACCCTAATTTGATGAAATGACTATTACACCCCTGTGAGATAAAATGACTGATATGCCCCTATGATATGTATGATTGTATTCAAGCATGACACTTTTGCATACACGTATGATATTATGACATGACATATTGCATGGGGATGGGATTATTATATTTGAAGAAAGTGTATTGTACTGGCAGCTCCGCGGAAAAAACTGTTTAGTGCCGCAACCGGTGCTATATTTTGGAGTGTAGGGATGGTGGGTTGATTTTATCCTCACATGGAGTGTAGGGCTGGACGGAGTGGAGTGTAGAGGATGGATGGGTAGGATTGTTGATTGCATTTCTTTTACTGTTACTGAAATAGGCTAAGGCCCACACTGTTACTAATTCTGTAATGGGCTAAAGCCCTAATTGGAAATGAACTATTACTGAAACGGGCTTAGGCCCAGATTGTGATTGCCTACTGTATGACTGACTATTGTTAAGGGATTACACACTGAGTTTTCATAAATTCACCATTCTGCTTTTCTGCCTAGGTAACCCTTAGGTGGATCGATGCTGCGAGGGACTCGATGGCAGCCACACAACCGTACTTACTTCCACTTTTTAACTTTTAATTTATAAATAATTTAATTTGGGTATTTGTTATGTAATAATGCCTCTTAAGGTTTTTATTTTAATTTTGGCTTATTTACTTGATTCACATCTATTAGTGGTAGGCCGAGGATTTTCATAAAGATAAATGTTGTTCAAAACACCAAATTTTCGTAACATATTTTAAAAGCTCCGCAACAAACATTATTTTAAAGTGTAATAGCAATCTAATATGACTAACATTATGCTAAAATGACTTGAGTTTTTAACAATAAACAAGACATCCTAAATTTTTATTAAGAATCACAAAGAGGTTTTAATATGGTACGAATTTTTCAACGAAACTATGGTTATCGAGACACACTTCAATGTAACATCGCAGGTTCGGCCATAACGTCTAGGCTGGGTTTGGGGTGTTACATTTGTGGTATCAGATCCAAGTTACAAAACTCGACTGTGGATTTGGGTTTCTTTTAAACTTAAAATTTCGAAAAATAATTGTTTCAAATTATTTGAAATATTTGGAAATGTTTTACTGAATGTGTGGTACACTGAGTCTCTAGCGTCGATCCTGTAAGTTCTCTGAAACTACTGCTTGTTTAAATTGAAATACTAAGACTACTATAGCTAGTAGACTGTACTGAAATACTCTGTTTAGGATAAATTGAAACTGTAGTGAGGCTGAGATTTGCGAAAACAAAACTCTGAACAAATGATACTGTTTTTCATAAAGTATCTATTAATAAACACTAGAACTGTAAACTGATAAAAAAATTGTTAAAACAGATAAAATAAAAATCGATAATAAGCACCAGAGGTACTCATGGAAGGGGTACAAAAGGCCGCGGCGAAGACCGTGGAGGTGCTTGGGCTGGGTCTTTGGCATCGGGCCATATGCCTAATGTTAAAGCTAGAAAGGCACCGACTTCTCCTGTGACTGAGACTGGGTTACACGATCTTGCAGCTGGGGACGACGCACTATCCCAAGCTATGTTGCGAATTCTAGAAAGGTTTGCTAGGCCTAATACTGGTACTGTGGGTCGTGGGTCGATTATGGAATGACTTTGGTCTAATGAGGCTGAGATTTTTAGGGGTATTGCTGGAGTTGCTCCTAATGTGGCTGAATATTGGATTGAGGCCATAGAGGGGATCACGACTGCACCCCAGAGAAGAAACTAAAATGTACGGTGTCATTGCTGCGAGACGAAGCCTATTAGTGGTGGCTTACAGTTAAAGAGGGTACTCATCCCAAGCGGTTGACCTGGGAATTTTTCAAAACTGCTTTCTAAGGAAAATATGTGGGCACTAGTTATGTGGATACCCGGAGGAGGGAGTTTCTGAAATTGACTCAGATGGAAAAATTTGTGGCTGAATACGAGGCTGAATTTTGCGATTTAGCTGCTATGCGCGTGGGATGGTGGCAACTGAATATGAGCATTGTGTTCATTTCGAGGACAGCCTTAGAGATAGTCTACGGGTTTTGATAGCTCCACAGACAGAGCGAGATTTTGCTACTTTGGTCGATAAAGTGAAGATCGCTGAGGAGGTGAAGCACGTTGAGCGCCAGAACCGTGAAAAAGAAAGGGGTAGGAACAAGAGTGATTCAGAGCCCTCAAATTCATCTCTAAGGCCTAAGAAAAAGGTCAGGGTTGATGGGCCGGTCAGAGTTGAAGCCCCTGTTGCTGCTAGTGGACCGCAGCCTTGTACTGATTGAAGGAGACGCCATCAGGGTGAGTGCTGAAAAAGGATTGGGGCATGTTTAAGGTACTGATCTATGGAGCACCGTATCAGAGATTGTCTATGGAGGCCTTATTAAACACAAGCTACTGGTATGGGTACGGTTCAGCAACCACCGAGAGGCCTGGTCAGGCCAGAGGTGGAAATGGTATGGGCCATGGTCGTGGAGCACCGGACAGAGGTGCTGGTCGTACTGAGGTGAGGCAGCTAGAACTGGTTTATGTTGCACATCACCAAGAGGATGGAGATGCCCCAGATGTTATTACAGGTACGTTCTTTATCCATAATGTACCTTATACTGCATTGATTGATGTTAGGTCTATGTATTCTTATATAGTGTGCACTGTGTCTGAGACTCTGGGTGTAATGGTTGAAAACACTACGAATGAGGTTACTGTGTTGAGTCTATTCGGGCAGTCAGTGATAGTGAAAAATCTGTTTAAGGATGTACCTTTGGAGGTTCAAGGAATTATCTTTTTAGTGGATTTAATAGAACTCCCTTTTGGACAATTTGACTTGATACTGGGCATGGACTGGCTGGTCAAGCATAAAGTGAATTTGGATTGTGCTACTAAATGGGTGGTACTGAAAACTGCAGAGGGTGGTGAGGTAGTTATAATTGGAGAGCGTCGGAATTATTTGTCAAATGTGATCTCTGCACTGAGGGCCGAAAAATTGGTTCAGAAGGGGTGTGAGGCATATCTAGCCTACATCGGTGTTTCTGATTATGAGGTCTCTTCTGTTAAGGATATTAGAACAGTTAAAGATTTTCCGGATGTTTTCCCTGATGAGCTACCTGGATTACCACCAAACCGTGAAGTTGAGTTTGGGATTGAGATCCTGCCTGGTACAACTTCGGTTTCTATCGCCCCTTATAGAATTGCACCGAAGGAGCTTGTGGAGCTTAAAGCTTAGATTCAAGAGTTACTGGATCGAAGGTTCATCTGCCCTAGTATGTCTCCATGGGGAGAACTGATTTTATTTGTGAAAAAGAAGGATGGAACCATATGTATGTACATCGATTACCGGTAATAGAATAAATTGACTATTAGGAACAAGAAACCCCTACCGAGGATAGACGATCTATTCGACCAATTCCGAGGATCTTCGATCTTCTCTAAGATTGATCTTCGATTAGGGTATCATCAATTCAGAGTCAAAGAGACTGATGTTTTCAAAACGGCATTTAGGACTCGTTATGGTCATTACGAGTTTCAAATGTTGCCGTTTGGACTGACAAATGCACCAACGAATTTTATGGATTTGATTAACCGAGTGTTCTAGCCCTATTTGGATCAGTTCATAGTGGTTTTTATATATGACATCCTGGTGTATTCGAGAACTGAAGATGATCACGATGCACATCTCTAAGTTGTTCTGCAGATTCTGAAGGAGAAAAAACTGTATGCCAAGTTCAGTAAATGTGATTTCTGGTTACGAGAGGTAACATTTTTTGGCTATATGGTATCTGTTGAGGGGATCAGGGTTGATCCTCGAAAAATTGAAGGTGTTCTAGATTGGAAGCCACCTAAGACTGTATCTAAAATTTGAAGTTTTCTAGGTCTAGCAGGGTATTATAGATGTTATTTTAAGGGGTTTTCGTTGATTGCTGCACCTCCGACTAAGTTATTACGTAAAGGGGTGCCGTTTGACTGGACTGATAAGCAGTAAGAGAGTTTTGAGAAGCTTAAAAAAGTTCTGACTGAGGCCCCTGTCTTAATACAGCTAGAGTCTGGGAAAGAATTCACTGTCTACAACGATACGTCACATGTTGGTTTAGGATGTGTGTTGATGCAAGAAGGTAAGGTGGTGGCTAATGCGTTTCATCAGCTTAAAACGCATGAGGTAAACTATCCGAAACATGACCTGGAGTTGGTCGCGGTGGTATTCGCACTGAAAACTTGGAGGCACTACCTGTACGATGAGAAGTGTATCATTTACACAGATCACAAGAGCCTCAAGCATCTCCTCACTCAGAAGGAGCTAAATCTTAGATAGCATAGATGGATTGAGCTGCTTAAGAATTATGACTGTTCGATTGAATACCATCCTGGTAAGGCCAATGTGGTGGCCGACGCACTGAGTTGTAGGGCTATAACAGATCTGAGGGCGATGTTTGCTCGTCTCAGTTTTTTTGACAATGGTAGCTTGTTGGCAGAACTCCAAGTTAAATCAAGGTGGATTGAATAGATTAAGGGTAAATAGTTGGAGGATGAGTCACTGGGTCATGGATTCTAACAGATAGAGAGTGGGGAAACTTCAGATTTTGGACTGAATAGCGAAAGGGTACTTTGTTTCTGTGGGAGAGTCTGTATACCGAAGGATACTGATCTGAGGTATTTTATACTACAAGAGGCGCATAGTAGTCCTTATGCTATGCATTCTGGTGGGAATAAGATGTACCAAGAACTTCGTGAGTTATATTGGTAGCCAGGTCTTAAACATGAAGTTACTGATTTCATGGGTAAATGCCTTACTTGTCAGCAGGTTAAGGTTGAACACCAGTTTCCTTCAAAGTTGCTTCAACCAGTTAAGATTCCGCTGTGGAAATGGGAGAGAGTGACCATGGACTTCGTTAGTGGGTTGCCCTTAACGCCTACTAAGAGGGATTCAGTATGGGTCATTGTGAATCGATTGACCAAATCTGCCCATTTTATACCTGTTTGTACTGATTACTTGTTGCAGAAGCTGGCTAAACTGTATGGGTCTGAGATAGTGCGACTATATGGGGTACCGGTTTCGATAATATCTGATAGAGATCCTTGCTTCACGTCTCGATTCTGGAAGAAGTTACACGAGGCTTTGGGAACAAGGTTCGACTTCAGTACTGCATTCCATCCTCAGACAAATGGTCAGTTAGAGAGGGTGATACAGATACTGGAGGACATGTTAAGGGGTTGTGTGATTGACTTCCGAGGTAGTTGGGAGGACTATTTGCTACTAGCAGGGTTTGCGTATAGCAATAGATACCAGTCTAGCATACAGATGGTACCTTACGAGGCACTATATGGTCATAGGTGTCGTACTCCTTCGTGTTGGACTGAGTTGGGCGTGCGGTGTATTCTGGGCCCTGAATTGATTTTTGATATCAAGGATAAAGTTAGATTAATTCGGGATCAACTGAAGGTAGCATCAGACAGACAGAAGTTGTATGCCGATCTGAAACATAAGGAAATTGAATATTCTATGGGGGACTTCATTTTTCTCAAGGTCTCGCCATGGAAGAAGGTACTGAGGTTTGGACGGAAGAGCAAGTTGAGCCCTAGGTTCATTGGGCCTTCTCGCATACTAAAGCGTGTGGGACCGGTTGCCTATCAACTGGAGTTACATCCAAAGTTAGACCAGATTCATGATGCGTTCCACGTCTCCATGCTGAGGCGTTACTGCTTTAATCCCACACATGTTGTTTTGACTAAGGAGAATGAGGTTAGGCTAGATCTAACTTTCAAAGAGGAACCAGTTCAGATTCTAGAGCATGATGTAAAAGTGTTAAGGAAGAAATCTATCCCACTGGTTAAGGTACTTTGGTGTAATGACAGTTCAACGGAAGCCACGCAGGAACCCAAAGAGCCGATGCGACAATAATATCCTCATCTGTTTTGACTAGGTAAATTTCGAGGCTGAAATTTTTTTGGGGGATAGAGTTGTAATGCCCCAAAATCTAAGTATTTATTGTTGTATGTTGTGTTGCATAAATACATACCTGCTTCAGTGGTTGAGTGTCCTGAGAAGTGTTGGAGATGTCCTGAGTTCAAGACTTGGCTTGTACAAAATTTTGTTTTACTTGAATAAACCCTGTCTCTAGTCAGTAGGCTTTTTAAAATAAATTTGGGTAAAGCATGTCATAAAATGCCTGCTAGTCTAGGATATAGAGGCATGTGAAGTGTTCCATGGGGTCTGAGGTTTGAGACTTGGTGTTGTGAAAGGAGTGTTTTATTGTACTGCCTTGCCATGTAGGTAGTAGAGGTTGACTAAAAAACTGTTGAGTGGAGTGGTGTTTGAATGGGTGGATGAGGAGATAATGGAGGAGGGATTTTAGGAGGACTATATGGGATTTGAAAGTGGGGGAGGTTGTGCCAAAATTTAACTCTTGTTCAGAGAGTTTCGACTGAGATGGGAAAGGTTAGAAGAGTCAAGTGTAGGGATTGTTTATAGGTCTCGCAGAATTAGGAGTTTCTTTTTGGCAAAATAGGCATTAGCTCACCGTTTTTACTTTTGGTGCCGAATTTAGCTACTTCTCGATTTGGCTTTCTTCCTTGTTGAGGCCAAATAGTGCTTGACCATTCAAGTTTTTCTCTCTACTGTGTTTTGCGATTTTGTGCTCCATTTCTGACCTTTTTCATCTGGTTAACTGATTTCTTTTCCTCTTCTTTTCTCAATTGGCTTTTGTTCTTGACCGATTGCTTCTATCTCATTTCCCCTCTCAATACTGTCAGTTTTGATTCCAGCTTCTCCCTCCCACAATCAGTTGTAGTCCTAAAGCCGAATACCTTGTCTCATCTCCTCTTTTTTCCTTTTCTCTTCTCTGCTCTCTCTCAATTCCTCCCCTTTACATTGATGTGTAGCTGAATATTGATTGGTAAGTCCTTGTTTTCTCTCTGCTCTTTTGGCTTTTCTCCTTTTTTCTTTGAATGCTAATTCTCCTCTTTTTCTCTCCTGGTCATGGTGTTCTTTCGGGTTTGAGTACTTTTCGAGGAGAGAAGGAGTCGACTAGTGTACGAAAAAGATCAAAAAATTTCTTTCGTCTCTCGATCGAAGGTAACATTATTCGTTGATATTGTATTGGACTGAGGTATTTTGGCTTGGATTCTTTGGTATTGGCAGAATGCTTCTTTCCCTTATTTTGGGTTTACGTTTTCAATAGGTTAGTATGCGTTGATTCAACCCTTGTGTATAAGCAAACATGAGTAATAAATTTGCTTATCATGCAGATAACTATCAAGGAGATTGTTATAAACCTTTATCAACAATTGAAACGGGCTAAAACCACACTCGTTCAATCAAGGCACGTATCAATATGATTTTGAGATGAGTGTTAAAAAGAGGGTATTTAACCTTGTTGATTAAATGTTTGGCTAAGTGTCTTGATTGAATATAGAGTTGGCGCTCGTGGGTTTCTACGCCTTTTCGCAACAAGGTGTGTAAACACTGCCCAAACTATAGATCGGCAAAAAGCCAAGAAATGTAATCTGTGAAGCCACATGGGCGTGCGCTCACTCCTGGGGTAATCCGAACGTGTAGACGTAAGCGTTTGATTGTAGAGGTCACCATGAGCGATTTCATGGGCAAGGGCCATTTTGGGCCACGTCGGGCTGAGTTGGACAGTGTGGGCCCCACGAACTTGTGGACCCCACATAGGTAAACCATACGGACGTGTGGAGATTATTAGACCAAGCTGTGTAGTTTACACAGCCAAGGCCATGTTTGGGCTTTATGGGCCACACAAGCGTGTGGGCTTACATGAGTCGCATTATTGGCTTTTGGGCCATTTTGACTAATTGACTATTAAGGTTGCGTGGGTCGCCCGAGATGATTGTGGACCTACTATTTGGTCGATAAGTATACATAGACCCCAATTTGATTAAATGATTGTTATACCCCTATGAGGTAAAATGACTGATATCCCCCTATGATATGTATGATTGTATTCAAGAATGACACTTTTGCATACACGTATGATATTATAACTTGACATATTGCCCGGGGATGGGATTATTATATTTGGAGAAAGTGTACTGTACTGGTAGCTCTGTTGCAGACACTGTTTAGTGTCGCAACTAGTGCTATATTTTGGAGTGTAGGGATGGATGGGTTGATTTTATCCCAACATGGAGTGTAGGGCTTGACGGGGTGGAGTGTAGAGGATAGATGGGTAGGATTTATGATTGCATTTTTTTTACTATTACTGAAATGGGCTAAAGCCCACACTATTACTGATTTTATAATGGGCTAAGGCCCTAATTGGAAATGAACTATCACTGAAACGGGCTTAGGCCCAGATTGTGATTGCCTACTGTATGATTGATTGTTGTTAAGGGATTACACACTGAGTTTTCATAAACTCACCCTTCTGTTTTTCTGCGCAGGTAACCTTTAGGCGGATCGGTGCTGCGAGGGACTCGATGGCGGCCACACAACCACACTTGCTTTTACTTTTTAACTTTTAATTTATAAATAATTTAATTTGGGTATTTGTTATGTAATAAGGCCTCTTAAAGTTTTTATTTTAATTTGGGATTATTTACTTGATTCACATCTATTAGTGGTAAGCCGCGGATTTTCATAAAGATAAATGCTTTTCTAAACACCTCGTTTTCGTAACATATTTTAAAAGCTCCGCAACAAACATTGTTTTAAAGTGTAATAACAATCTAATATGACTAACATTCGGCTAAAACGACTTGAGTTTTTTACAATAAACAAGGCATCCTAAATTTTCGTTAAGAATCACAAAGAGGTTTTAATATAGTACAGATTTTTAACGAAACTATGGTTGTTGAGACACACTTCAATGTGACATTGTAGGTTCGGCCATAACGTCTAGGCTAGATTTGGGGTGTTACAAACCCTCACAAGTAAGTGATTTTGATGGTTATTTTTGATGATTTTTTGTATTTTTGGAACCCTTGTAGCTTAATTTAGCTAATGAGGGGACTATTTTGCAAAATGGCTGAAAGACTAGGGTTTTTCCATGAGAATGTTCATGTAGTTTGCTGCATTTTTATGGTAGAAAATGAATCTTGGTCGTTAAATAAACAACTTTTTTAAGTGATTTTCATGAAAACACCTAAAATGGACCATTTTGTAAAAGTTGTAAAATAAGTGGTAAAAGTGTGAAATAATGAAATATGTGGGCTGCTGTAAGTAAGATAAATATTTGGCTAGGCTTGCGTTAGGATAAAATTAAATGAATTTTATTTTTTGAGCCTAGGGACTAATTTACAAATAAGTGAAAGTATAGGGGCAAAGTATGATTTTTGGGTCAATTTGAATATTTTGAGTAATAAATAAGCTATATTTGAAATGTTGGATCAAGAAAATCAAGATTCGATCTTAAATCGAGAAAGTACGTGGTTAAGGACAAAAGGGAATAATTAGCCGTTTTTGCATTCGAGGTAAGTCTGTGTGACTAAATGAGCATGTTATCCATGTTATTGTTAATATACTCAAAATCTATCTTGCTATGATTGTATTGAATTATATGTTGGTGATATTGAGTATAAAAAAGTGATGTCAAATGTTAATAACATATATGTGATGACTGAATACATTGGAGATTTGATGGAATATGATATTCTATAGAAACGAGTAAGATGTGCGTAAATTTTACAAATTTATTGTTATTATGCATTTAATGATTGGTTTTGCATAAAATTTTTGAATGTGGCTATGAGTAATGTATGATGAGATTAATACGGGAAATTCCCAGTTGAAACGTAGTAATAGATCGGATATTCATGCCATGATGCTAGGGATATATAAGAGCTAGTGTAAGACCATGTCTAAGACATGGCATCGGCCTCGAGATATGAGAGCTAGTGTAAGACCATGTCTAGGACATAGCATCGGCCTTGATATACGAGAGTCAGTGTAAGACCATGTCTAGGACATGGCATCGACTTTGATGTGTGATCCAGTGTAAGACCATGTCCGAGACATGGCGTCAGCACCTTACCCTATGCTTGAGGCTTACTGAATATCCTATAGTATTCTTAATGGTTCAACGAGAAATTTACGGATTATGTCAGAATAAGAGAGGTTATGACCATGTTGTGAATGGTAGAGGTACTTACATGAATTTCATGAAATGTGTGCTCAATTTATGTTGTATGATTAGTAAGGAATGAAAATGAGTAAGTTATGTTTATGATCATGTTGAAAGGGTACAGGTATGTACTAGAAATTCATCACTGATGAGGTCGAGGTATATTGGACTTTTTTTGAGAATGTAAATGAGTAAGTCATACCTATGAGAATGACTTTGTGACGACCTTGTAAATATTAGGTCGATACCTATGGTGTATAATTATGTGGTAAATTTGATGGATGATTACGTGTGAGGCTTTTAGGTCGAATTAAATTGGGACATGATATGTTTATCCCTTAACCTTGTGGCCTAATGAATATGAAAAAGGAAAATTGACTGGCATAAAAGCCTATTCAAAGATAATTATGAAAGGGTAAAATTAGCATCGAAACACTTTTGGACAACAACTGCAGTCTGACTTTGAAAATCCACCAAAAATTGTGGAAATCAAATTAGAGGTTGAATAAAATATTAAATTAAATCTTATTGAGTCTAGTTTCATATAGAAGAAACGATGTAAGCGAAAGAAGTTCATATTATGATATGTTTGAATTGTTGTGAGACAGAGTCAGAATGATTTCGAAATCCCCTATTCCAATTTGGGAAAATCATTAAAAATTATACAAAAATAATTAAAGGTTATAATTTATATTATGAGAATCCTTAATGAGTATATTTTTAAAAAAAACAAAAAGGAACATCATCTGAATCCCGTATGAGGAGATAATTAATTTTTAGTGAAGAGGGGTCAGAACTATTGGATAGCGAAATAGGGGTGACTTTAAAGAATAAATTGTACCTATTGGCTAAACCAAAAATTCTGAAATTTTTATGGTGCAATTATATGTGAATCTAGTTTCTAGAAAATTAGTAGATCTTAATTTGGAGTTCCATAACTCCAAATATAAATAATTTAGTGACTGTAACTTGAGAAAATAGCTTGGCTTGAACACAAGCAAAAACGCAAATATTGTGGTATTACCTTGAGAAGCAAGTTGATAAATTGCTTATTAATTTCATACGGTCTTACTAAGTTATAAAGCTTACTCCCTTCCTTTCCTTTTCTTTAGTGTTGACAAGTTAGCTCGGGGTTGGAGATCGTTGGAGGTAGCATCACACTATCAAACCATCACTTTTGGAATATTGATATATATTAAGTGCATTGAAGTTAGTGGCATGTATAGGGACTTGGTTTTTTTTTATGATATCTGTTAACATGACAAGCCAAATTTATTGGCCTATATTGAGTTATTTGTATATGGCCATAAAGGGTGGCTAATATTGATTATGGTTTGTGAACCTATCTATCTATGCTATGTTCTAATGCTTGTGATGTGATTATGCTTGTTGGCCATATATGGTTGGTATTATGAAATATGTGCATGATGAATGTTTTATGGCTAATCTAAATGGTCATGGCCATGAATTAATTGTGTAATATAGAATTAAAGATGTGAAGGATTAAGGGTAACATAAAGGCTTGGAAAATAGCCTAAGGGTTGGCCACATAGGCTGAGACACGACCGTGTGTCTCAACCGTGTGGGGGACACTTCTTTAGCACACGAGTGTGTGGCTTGACCGTGTGGTTCGATCTATTTGCTGACTTCATAAACAGAGAGTTACACGGCCTGAGGACACGAGCGTGCCCTTGTGTCCACATGGGCGTATGACACTGTTTCATGAGAAAAAATTTCTAAGTTTTTCCCAAAACTTTCCAAAGTTCTCGGTTTAGTTTCGGACCTCTCCCAATGTATGTTTTGGGCTTCGTAGACCCAAATAAGGGAAAATAAGCATGTGTATAATTATTTTTTTAATTTAAATGAAATTTTATGGCCGGTTTTACATGATTGGTTGTGTTTAAGTTTGGTAATGCCTTGTACCCTGTCCCAAAATAGGACATGGGTAAGAGGTGTTACAGGTTTCGGGACCACAAATTCGGTGCCGAAAAACTTATTTTTATTATATTTTTATAGTCTACAGTTTTATAGAATGATTTTGTGACAATTTCGTTAAAAAATTTTGACGTTTAGGCACTCAATATTGTCAAAAGGACTAAATTGTAATAAGTGCAAAATGTGATTTCTATAGGATAATGGTGTCTATGTTATGAAATTTTAAATTAGAGGTCCTTAAATGGTAATTAGACGATTGGTTAAGTTGGTGGACAAAAATGGACATGGTTAGGTATGTTTCTAAAGTTTTTCACTAAGGGCATTTTAGTAATTTTGTTATTAAATGGATTAAAAAGCCAAAATAAAGCCAAAACTTTTCCATCTTCTTCCTCCCATGGCCGAATATATCAAGAATCCATAACTAGGGTTTTGGCTAAGCTTCCAAGCTTAATTGTAAGTCCGTTCTAGCTCCGTTTTTAATGATTTTCATGTTTTTGAGATTCTTGTAACCTAATCTAGCATTTCTAAGGACTATTTTTGATGTATTGTCAAAGTTTAAAATTTTAACCATGATAGATATTTGTGTATTTTGATGCCTAATGGTAGAAAATGCATGTTTGGTGTTAGATAAACAACTTTTACTAAGTGATTTTGGTAAAAATGTCAAAAATGACCTATTTGTAAAAGTTATAAAATAAGTAGTAAAAGTATGATTAAGTGGAAAATGTAGGCTGCTATAAGCATGTATAAGGTGCAGCTAGGCATGGGTATTGAAGAAATTGAGTACATTTCATTTTATAAGCCTAGGGACTAAGATGTAAAAATATCACAAACTTTAGGGGCAAAAATGTAATTTTTGCCATAATGTGATTTTTGGGCTGATTTGAATAGGATAAAGATTAAATAAGTTAAATGTGATATTATATATCAAGAAAAACGAGATTTGGAATTAGAACGGGGGAAAAACAAATATTTGACGGTTAGGCCCTTTCCGCCATATTTATGCCGAAGTATGTTCGTATGTTAATAATGCGATGGTATATTGTATTTTAAATGCTTTATTATTGCATGAAATGTATGTTTGACTCTAAGGACGGGTTTGACAAAGTTTCTATAAGCGAGAAAAAAAATCCTGGTTGAATCTTAGGAATAGATTAAGATACAAATGACATGTCACTAGGAAACCATGAGATTATATGATTTATGTGATTCTGGGTGCTGGTCTTGTACATCCTATCAGTGGCTGGGTATACCGACATTTGTTACGAATACCTGGCAGCTAGTGTGAGCAGCATCGTGTAGCTACGTCTCGACTGATAGCTTGTGTGAGCAGGCCCATGGATAGCTCGAGAGCAAGCCTATATGTGTTATGAGATATGAGGTAGCATTGGCTACATATGTGGCACTTATGTGCAAGATTTTTCATGTATTCGATAGTATTCCAAGTGGTTCAACAGGAAATTCAACGGGTATGTTAAAGAAGAGAAAGAGTATGTAAGTATTACGAATTGGTACAGGTATGTGCGTAAAGTTTATAAGCATTGACTTCATGAAATTGTGAGTTCATGATTTCTACGAGAATGATTTTGTGAAAACCTTGTGGTTATTGGACTATAGTTGTGATGTATGAAATTCATGGTAAATTCTATTGAAGATCATGTGGTTGGCTTTCGGGCCAAATTGAGTTATGATATAACATGTTTTATTCACTTAAATTGCGATTTATCAGATATGAGAAAAAGGAAAGACTGGCATAATTGCCTATTAAAAATGGTTATGAAAGTAAGGGAAGATAAAAGTTTAGGCAATTGAAAGATATTAAGATATATGCTTAGAAGTATGAGTACACATAATGAATGTGCATGTTTACTATGAGGTTTGAAATGATTTGTTAATTGCTGTAATATGTTACAAAGGAGAGATTATGATTGTTAGGCTAATGCCAAGATATGTTAAATTATGTTTATAAGTTGATAGAGTAAACATTATGACTGAATAAAATTATAATTGTGAGATTCATATCAATTTGTATTATCTTATGTTAAAATTGTTGGACTTGATAAAAGATTGGTAAAAGTTGCTTTTTATTTTTGTAAGGACTTACTAAGCTATATAGCTTACCCCCTTATTTTTCCCATATCTTATAGGGTTATTAAGCTAGCTCAAGTTGGAGATCGCCAGAGATCCTATCACACTATCAAGCTATCATTTTGGGTATAAATGAATTCAAGTATTTTGAGTTTCTGGCATGTATAGGGACTTGGTCTTTGGCTATATGAGTCGGCTTATAATGGTTCATGGTTCATTTTGTATATAGCCTTAGAAGTTGACTAATGTTGGTTATGATGAGTATATTTATATTAATGTCATTTGTGATTGTGGAAATTTGCATAAATTGATGTGAAAAGGTTGAGGTTTTAAGTATGATTAATAATGGTTTGAGAATAACATGTTATGGTCATGGTTGTGATTGTTTGGTTGCTCTTACATGCTTGAATTTGTGTCATGTGATGTTATGTAAATGTGTGCAAGTGAGGGTGGCATAATGGCTTGGTAAATAGCCTTGTTTTTGTCCACATGTGTAGACACAAGGGAGTGTGTCTAGGCCGTGTGTGACACACGGTCAGCCTCATGGGCATGTGATCCGGCCGTGTGTCCCCTGCAACTAAATTGTTACAAAACAGAATGTTCAGTATTGAGCACACGGGCGTGTGTCTTGGCTGTGTGACTTCAATTTGCTCTTGGTTGATAAACAAAGAGTTACACAGGTTAAGGACACGGACGTGTGTGACTACACGGCCTGCCCACACGGGCGTTCCCCATACTTACACTGTAACACGCCTAACCCGTATCTGTTGCCAAACTAGAGTTAAGAGGCATTACTAAACAAAAATAAAATTCCGAACATTCACATATTCAAACAAATTATATTCATAAATTTGAACACATGTATAATTAAATATTTAACATACATTATTAATCATATTGCATTTACGAATCAAATCTCAAATAATAACATTTTCATTAACAAATATAAAATTATGCATATATTATTATTACACACTAAACCATTATAGCAAAAACCATTTGAACACACAAACAAGTACATGTATATTTATATACATATATTAACATGTACTAAAAATTCTTATAATTTCCTTATTGTATTATTAAACAATTCACTATTCATTTGGTCAATTTTCATCTCATTAACCAAATAGGTATAACACTATCATTGTTTTCCTGTCAACTTTGTTTCATCACAAACATTTATACAATCGTATCTGAAAACATGTATACACATCCTATAAGTTACATTTTACTTGCAAACCGAACTAAACTAACCTATGCATATTCCATCATATGCATGTCTCATACCATGCAATTTCAAATATACATTAAACATGCTTAACATTCAAGCGTATATTTATAAATGAATAAGCATACACCAAAAAAACAAGTCGTCAAACCCTATTTGTTCATATGTATATATACATATCAAAACCGAATGATCAACATAACCAATTCTACTAGTCACTTTAAACTATTTCCAACACATATCACACCATTCACATTTACTTTTCATTTCATTTCACTTAACATTATAATCAAAAAAAAAAAAAAACCATTACTAAACATAACCAAAACCAAGCTTTAAAGTTAAGCCATATTCGTATGGCTCAATTTACACATATTCAAAATTAAACAAAATACATATTAGCCTATACATGCCAAAAGTTTGAAGATAAACTTTTAAAAATACCGAAAGTTGACAATAGTGTGGATGACTTCGGTCACGATCCCCGAGATCGTAATTTACAACCAAAATCTATAAAATAGAGTAACAAAAGCACACAGGGTAAGCTAACTTAGCTTAGTAAGCCTTAAACAAATTAAACAACTCAATGAATAATCAAAACATTCAAACTAACCAAATTATGTTCATAATTTTATACTTCATCTTAATAAAATTCCTTGACGAATGTTCACAATCAATTGTATAACATCACATAAATATTTCCTATAAGCCGATTAAACAAGATCAAATATTTCATCAAATAATCATTTACATGTATGGCCAAATACACAAGATTTATTATAACTTCACATGTGACCGAATATAAGAGATATATAAAACATCACTTATAACATATAGTTCAATTTCAATATATCATCACTTATGGCCGAATGTGCACACACAAGACAACTTCACATATAACTGAATATACCAGTTCAAAATAAGCTCACATATACTTACCTTTTTGGTCAAACATATACAATGCAATTTAGCTCAATTTCACTTGCTCAATATTCATAATAACTTGAATATTCATAATCATAGACTTGAAAACAAATCACCGGTATAAAACCTGCTAGGCATAATCCTGAATTACACACCGGCACAAGGCTTGCTAGACTCAAGGTCTGATATTTATTCACCGGCACTAAGCCTGCTAGGCACAAAGCTAGATCAAAGTCACCAGCCCAAGGCTTGCTAGGCTCAAAGCACGAACATCACAAACATAAAATCATTCCACAATGCATTTCATATATCGAATCGTATAATACTCTATGTATCACATACACACTTTCAGAGGTTTTGATATCATTCAAATACAACTCAATCACATTAATTCATTTATATTTCTCATTCGGCTAACATAATAATACATTATAAAATAATAATTATCATAGTAAATTATTCTATGTTCAAAATAAACCATGTTTAATTGTTTAGAGACTTACCTCGGATATCGACGGACGTTACGAATCGGCTATTCGACTATTTTTGTTTTTCCCCGATCCAAGTCTGATTTCCTTTGTTCTTGATCTATATACTTTTAAATTAACCTCATTTAAATACAATTTCATTCAATTTAATCCAACAACACATAAATGGGCAAATTACCATTTTACCCTTGATATTTCATACTTTTACAATTCAGTCCTAATTGCACAAAACAGAAAATACACCAAATCTCATAACAACATAGTTGGGCCGAATGTTCCATGTAATCATACTAATCCATGTATTTCATCTATTTCACATTTAGTCCCTTAATTTATTATTTTTACAATTTAATCCTAATAACTCAAAATTATCAGAAACTCCAATATAAAACATGTTAATCTAAAACATATTTTTTTGATATTTCATCATCAAACATTACAAAACACAATTATTCATCAATGACATAACACAAAATATTCACCAAAATAAAAAATTCAAGCATGGGTTGGGTAGTATTCGAAGCAACGATCTCAAAAACGTAAAAATCATAAAAAAACCGAAACAAAACATACCTTAAAATTGAACCAACAAATGGCCGAATACCTTGTTTCTTTTTTCTTTTCTTTCTTCTTTTATTTTCGGTAATAACAAAGTATGAATACATGACTTTCTTATTTTTTTATGTTTTAATATATTATATGTTAACATTTAACATATTTTACTTTTTTTTAACCTTATAAAAATAATACCATAAACATATACATTAAGGTACATTCGGCCATCACAAAAATAAAGGATTATTTGCAACATAAATACTCCATATTAAAAAGCCACTATCAAATCAACCTTTATGATCTACACTATCAAGTTTTTAACTTACACGATTAAGTCCTTTTATGAAATTAATCACACAAACAATCAAATTTTCGTACGAAATTTTCACACATGCAAATTCACATATAGTAAACACGAATAATAATATTTAAAAAATTTTTTGACTCAGATTTGTGGTCTCAAAACCACCTTTTCGATTAGGGTCTAAATCGAACTGTTACACACACAGGCGTGTGGCCCTTGTTTATTGAAAACTTTTTTAAGTGTTGCAAAATTTTTTAAAATTCTCAGTTTAGTCCCGAACCACTTCCAATACATGTTTTAGGCCTCGTAGGCTCGTATTAGGGACTTTATGATTAAATTCGAATGGTTTTAATTTGGATGCAAATGTATAACCCCAAATTGTATGTTTCCTTGTGTTTAAGTCCGGTAATGTCTCGTACCCTATTTCAGCATGGAATACGGGTAAGGGGTGTTACATGGGTACCCCCGAATAAGAATTGACGGATTATTGAATCGTACATCCCGAGTGTACTACTTGAATATCCATCGAAATTTCAATGATTCAATGGACATAAAACTCTGTACATGGCATGAGAATTATGAGATGAAATGATAATATCATGAAAGAGTATTGCATGATGAGCTCATCTATCCTTACTTGATGTATATGTACACTTTGTGACAAACATGTCTGACTGGATACATGTGTTTAGGCAATTTTGCCAAGTGGATGGAAAACATGTTATTGTATGCTTAGATTTAATAAACGAGATTGGTAGGTTTCGTTTTCATTATACCACTTACTTAACATGTAATGCTTGCACCATTTTATTTTTCCCTTGTTTTATAGTGCTCGAAAGCTCGCGAAGGATGGAGATCATTGGAGCATCGTCACACTATCATTTAGCTTATTTTGGGTATACTTATTAAAATCATTTTGGTATAATGGCATGTATAGGACAACTTGACCATTAGTGGCTTGATAGTGATACATGTAATCTAGCCTTTGGAATGGCTAGTAATGGTTGTTTTGTTATACTTTTAATGTCATATTATGGTAGTTAAATATATATTAAGTAGTTAGTCAAATTATGTCTAATATATGGATTGAATCAAGGTAAGATTGTGAGCATGTATGCATGTAATGGTATGCCATGATGAATGATGTAAATTGATTAACTTGAATGCTTAAAAATGGTTGGAATGTGTTTGGTATGTTTTATTGTAGGAAAATGGTAGGAAATGGCTTTATTTTGTCCACATGGGTAGGCACAAGAGCATGTGTCTAAATCGTATGTGACACACGGCCTTGTAACATGGGCGAGGCCGTGTGTCCCTTGCACCTTAACTTTGAGATACAGAATGCTCAGAATTGAGCACATAGGTAGAGACACGGGCATATGTCTCAGCCATGTGTGCTACACGGCCTAGAACATGGGCGTGTGTCTTGGCTATGTGAAACCTGCACCTATTTTTAAATTGAATTAATTAACCACACAGCCTAGCACATGAGCGTGTGGCATGGCCGTGTGCTCAAGTCAGAGAGTGTGTCTAGCATGGGTGTGTCTCTTGGACCACACGGGTGTGTGAGCCTGTACCTTGATAATTTTCATAATTTCACAAAAAATTGTTAAAGCTTCCAATTAAGTCCTGACTTGATTCCAATGCTCGTATTGGGCTTCGAGAATCCAATTAAGGGGCGTCTTGAATGATGTCGATTAATGAATAGTAATTTACATAAATTATTTGTAAAATATTCTGAAAGTTTTGATAATGCTTCGAAACCCTATTCTGATGACAAATATGGGTTAGGAGTGTTACATTTAGTGGTATCAGAGCTATGGTTTAGCCAATTCTCAGAGTTGACGTAGCAAATACGAGTTTAGCAATACATGTCATTCTATAAATTGTCATAGTGTAATGACTCCTAACAATTTTAAATGTGTTTTTCATATAGTAATGTCATACAACCGAGCTAAAGTTGAATCGAGGAAGCTGAGAATAATGCTTCAGCTGCAGTTCAAAGAGTTGCGTCAGCATATAGTAGTGAAAGCCCGGGAGGTGAGGAGGCAAAACGAGCCATCTTTCAATTGATAAATGAGTGGTTTACCAAGTACTTAAGAACAAATCCCAATGTACAATGACCTCCCCCACTTGCTCCTCAACCAGTTCCTGAGTAACCATAGGGTGCTGAACCTATTAGAACTCGTAAGCCTCCGATAGATAAAATCCACAAGCATGGGGTGAAAGAATTTAGAGCTACCGCAAATGATGATCTGGAAAGGGCTGAGTTTTGGCTAGAAAATACTATCCGGGTTTTTGATTAATTATCCTGTACACCAGCCGAATGTCTAAAATGTGCAGTATCTCTACTGAAGGATACAACTTATCATTGGTGGAATACCATAACTTCAGTTGTACTGAGAGAGAACATTACATGGGAATTCTTCCAGGCTGAATTTAGAAAGAAATATGTTAGTCAGAGATTCATGGATCAAAAAAAGAAAGAATTTTTAGAACTCAAACAGGGAAACATGACTATATCTGAATATGAATGAGAATTTGTTCAGCTAAGTAAATATTCCAAAGAATGGGTTCTAACTGAGGCCTAGATTTGTAAATGCTTTGAAGAGGATCTAAATAAAAGTATCAAGTTATTGATCGAAATTCTTGAAATAAGGTAATTTACAGTGTTAGCCAGTTGAGCACACAAAGCTGAGGAGTTGAGTAAGGAAAAGAAACAGGCTAAAAGAGAGGCTCGGGTTTTTGGGAAAAGAACTATGAGTAAGTCACAATAATTTGCTTCTAAGAAATTAAAATATATTATGATCGGGTGACCACCTCTACGAGATATTCTGGAAGAGATCGAGGCTCTCAATGTTCTAACCTGATGTGTAACACCCCCACGCCCGAGACCGTCGCTGGAGTCGAGTATGAGGTGTTACTAAGCTTAATTTAACATTTTTAGAACTTTGGATTATTTGTTTCTACATTCACAGCTTTCAAGCTACTTGCGTCACAGTCACAAGAAAAATCATATCTCGAGTTACAAAACTCAAAATCAAAATCCGTAAATTTTCCCTGAATTTAGACTCATAAATATAATAGCTAATTTTTTTCCAGAATTTTTGGTTGGGCAAATTAGTACAGTTTATTAGTTAAAGTTACCCCTGTTTCAGGACTTGACTGGACTGACCTCTGTTTACTACGAACCACATTTTTCTCTATAAAAAATTCATATGACTATGAGGTTTGTTTCTCCTCAAACTAGACTCAATAAGAATTCTGAGGATATAAAATAAACCATCTAATTATATCTGTGAAATTTATGGTGAATTTATAAAGTTGGAACAGGGGATCCAGAAATCACTCTGGCCCTGTTTCACTAAAATTCAAATATCTTCTAACATATAATTCCTTTACCTGTTTAGTTTGTTTTATATGAAACTAGACATAATAAGCTTCAATTTTATATTTAATCCATCACAAAATTCGATTTCTATAATTTTTAGTAAATTTTCAAACTCATGTCAGTGTTGCTGCAATATTCTGATTATGGCAAATTTCATCCCTTTTTATGAGTTTTCATGCACTATCTTAATAACTTTCCATAACATCAAACTTAATCTAAACTAACCATTTCCATAACTTATCATTATCAAACATTTCTCAACCATTTCATCACCATATCATAAGATCATTTACACAAAATAAGTATATTGCTATGCATGCCATACTTAAATTTACAAGCCATTTACCAAAAAGTCTTAGGATAGTGTGGTGAGCCTTTCGACCTATCCAGGACTCTCGAGCTGGCTTTTCCAAAACTACAATGAGTAAGAAGGAGGGAGAAAGCAATAATGCTTAGTAAGTTCATATGCAAATAATAAGTAACATAACAAACAATCATACCAATCAACATTAGCATATATCACCAAAACACATATCACATTTCTAATTATTTTTCATCATCTTATTACTTTATCGTGGTTGTATCAATACTCAACCCGAGGGTTAAATACATACCTGTCCAAAATATCCATTTCACATCACTTACCAATACGTCTCTTTACATCTCGAGTATTCCTCCATTTGAGTAAAACTTTACCCGTTGAACACATCGGAATATAATTCGGATACATGGATAACTTGCACATAAGTGCCACATATGCAATCAAGCAATCATGTAACCCACCCATAAGCAAACTCGGACTCAACTCAACGAGCTCGGGCGTTCGCATCCATAAGTGAACTCGGACTCAACTCAACGAGCTCGGATGCATAGTTACATCTCACGAACTCGGACTCAACTCAACGAGTTCGGACATTCGCACCCATAAGTGAACTCGGACTCAACTCAACGAGTTCGGATGCTTAACCATCCTAGTGACATGTCACTTGTATCCTAATCTATTCCTAAGGTTCAAACGGGATTTTCCTCGAACACATATCCTTGCCGTCTTCCGTAGAATGCCGAAACCAATACTCGGTAACAATTTATTTTTAACAAGTAGTTCACATAATTTGCATTTTATTTGAAATTAACCACAAAGCATATATTTCATGATAAAAATCAGCATATCATATAATTGACATCAATAACTTAAAAATAACAATTATGCTACATTATTTACACATGAACTTACCTTGGTACCAAAATACAAAGATTTTGCAATTTAGTCCACAATCTTTTCTTTTCCTTGATTGGGGTCGATTCCACGTCTTTCTTGATCTAAAATAACACATTTAGCTTATTTAATACTCACATTATCAAATTAATCCTTAATTCAAATTTTGGAAAAATTACAATTTTACCCCTAAACTTTTGCATATTTACACTTTTGCCCCTAGGCTCGGGATTAAACTTTATTCCTTATTCATATGTTTTATAACATGCTGATCACTTTTCTCTTCTATGGCAACATCAAATTCTCACTCTAACATGTACTTGTGACTATTAGGTATTTTTACCGATTAAGCCCTTTTACTCGTTTTTGCCTAAAATCGGTAGTACAAGTTGTCTAACATAATTTAAAACCTCATATTCTATCATAAAACATCAAAATACACAAATTTCACCTACGGGTATTTTTCCAAATATAAACCCTAGGTTAAATTATTGCTAACATAAGCTTTATCGAGTTACCGGGATCTCAAAAACGTAAAAATCATTAAAACCGGGGCTTAGAATCACTTACTATGAATCTTGAAAGTTGAAGAAACCCTAGATATGGTCAGAGTGAAATTCGGCAGCAACTAGATGAGGAAGATTGTAATATCCCAAATTAGGGCCTAATCGGAATAGTGGTTTCGTGACCACAAAATCCGAGATAGAAATAATTATTTTATAATTATTTTGATTTTTATGATATGATTGCATGATTGTGTGAAATTTTGTGATGAAATCCTATGCCTAAAGTGCTTAAATTGAAATTAGGGACTAAATCGAATAATTTGCAAAACTTGCATTCTAGAAGTTTCTAGTATGAAATTACTTTGAAATATTAATTAGGAGGTCTTAAATAGCAATTTTACCAATTTCTAAGTTTATGGACAAAAATTGGACATGGATGGAATTTTTGGAAAGTTTAGTAGTAAGGGCATTTTGGTTATTTAGGGGTAAAATGAATTAAAATACAAAATTAAAAGCCAATTTTGCTCATATTCAACCCCATGGCCGAATATAGCAAGGAGAAACCATGGCTAGGGTTTTCCAAGCTTCCAAGCTCGATTGTAAGTCCATTCTAGCCCCGTTTTTCAAGTTCTTTACGTTTTTGGAGTCTCGGTAGCTCGATTTAGCTTATGCTAGCAATAATTTAACCTAGGGTTTATATTTGGAAAAATACCCATAGGTGAAATTTGTGTATTTTGGTGTTTTATGATAGAATATGAGGTTTTAAATTATGTTAGACAGCTTGTGCTACTCGGTTTTAAGTGAAAACGAGCAAAACGGCTTAATCGGTAAAAATACCTAATAGTCATAAGTACATGTTAGAGTGAGAATTTCATGTTGCCATAGAAGGGAAAAATGATCAGCATGTCATAAAACATAAGAAAACAGGCTGAAGTTTAATTTACGAGCTTTGGAGTAAAAGTGTAAATATGCAAAAGTTTAAGGGCAAAATTGTAATTTTTCCAAAATATGACTTTGGGTCAATTTGAATAATTTGATTCCTAATTAGACTATATTTTAAATGATAGAGAAATGAAAACTGAAATTCGGGCTAAAATGGGGAAAATACCAAGTTGTGGACGAAATGGTAAAAGTAGCCATTTTCGCATACTAGGTAAGTTCATATGTAAATGTTGGTAACATAGTTATTATTTTAAATGTTTTTATGTTATTTAAATGATATGATAATTATTATGAAATATTATACTCGTGATAATTGTTTGATAATATGTCAAATTATGTGATACACTTGGAAAATGTGAAATACTACCGAGTATCGATATCGGTATTCCGTAGAAGATGGTTGAGACACATGATTGGGAAAAAGGTCCCATTGAACCTTAGGAATGGATTAGGATACAAGTGACATGTCCTTTGGGATATTTGGGCATCCGAACTCGTTGAGTTGAGTCCGAGTTCACTTATGGATGCGAATGTCCGAACTCGTTGAGTTGAGTCAGGAGTTCGTGAGATGTAACTAGGCATCCGAGCTCGTTGAGTTGAGTCCGAGTTCACTTATGGATGCGAACGCCCGAGCTCGTTGAGTTGAGTCCGAGTTCGCTTATGGACGGGTTACATAGTAGCTTGGCTACATATGTGGCACTTATGTGCAAACTTTCCATGTATCTGAATTATATTCGATGTGTTCAACGGGTAAAGTTCTACTCAAATGGAGGAATACTCAAGATGAAAGGGATGTATTGGTAAGTGTTGTGAAATGGATACTTTGAACAGGTATGTACTTAACCCTCGGGTTGAAAAATCGATATAACAACAATATGGTAAGATGATAAATGAAAATATGATATGAATGTCTTGGTGATGATTATGCAAATGATGTTTTATGTTTGCTTATATGGTTATGTTACTTGCTATTTGCATGTGAACTTACTAAGCATTTATGCTTATTCCCTCCTTTTCATTCCTTGTAGTGTTGACAAGCCCGCTCGAAAATCGGGAACGGTCAGAGGCACGCTCACACTATCCGTATACCATCTTGGCATAATGGCTTGTATATTTTGAGTATGGCATGTATAGCATTATAATCATTTTGTATATATGGTCTTATGATATGGTTATTGAGTAGTATAAAAATGTTTGGTAATGATTAGCCATTGGAATGGCTAATTATGATCATTTTGGTGTTATGTATGTCAAATTGCTAGTTAATCCATGAAAACCATGAAATAGGTAAAATTTACCATAAAATAGATTCAGATAAAGAGTAGTGACGTGAATTTGAACATTCATTAAAAATAGTAGAGATATAATTAGATGATGAATAAAATATGGAATTGAAGAATTATGAGTCTATTTTCATATGGAAGAAACGAAAACAGTATATGAGTTATATTTTATGAGATGTTTAAATTTTTTTGTGAAAACAGGCAGAGCGATTTCTAGATCCCCATTTCGACTTTAGAAATTCACCAGAAATTGTATAAAAATAGTTAGAAGTCATAATTAATATGTACAGACTTCATAGTCATTGAAATTTTGTACAGAGAGATATGTGATTAAGTAATACACAGAGGTCGAGAAGATCGAACCACGAAACAGGGGAGACTTTAACTAATAAACTGTACTAATTGGCCTAGCCAAAAATTCTAGGAAAAAATTAGTAAATAGATATATGAGTCTAGTTTCAGGGAAAATTTACAGAATTGGATTTTGAGTTTCAGAACTCGAGATATGAATTTTTAAGCGATCTATGACGCAGATTAGCCAGCTTGTCTGGAATTTCTAAAATTAAATTGTTTGAGCTGTTTAAGCAATCAATTAAGTCTGTTAACACCTCGTGTTCGACTCCGGCAACGGTCTCGGGTACGGGGCGTTATAAAGATGACCATTTTGTGTTATTTTTCCCATTTTATTTCATTTAATATCCAAATGACCAAAATGCCCTTAATACCTTTCTTTGAAAATTTTCATGTACAAGCCCATTTTTGTCCAAAATTTTAGAAATTGGTCAAATTGCTATTTAAGACCTCCTAATTAATATTTCAAAGCAATTTCATACTAAAAACTTCTAGAATGCAAGTTTTGCAACTTTTTCGATTTAGTCCCTAATTTCAATTTAAGCACTTTATGCATAAAATTTCTTCACAAAATTTTCACACAATCATGCAATCATATCATAAAGCTCAAAATAATTATAAAATAATTATTTCTATCTCGGATTTGTGGTCACGAATTTGTCCAACGAATTTGTCCAATAATTATTTCTATAAACACCACAACAAATTTGTCCAAGTATGGATGAAATATGCGATTCATTAAATCCATAAACACAGCAGGAGCATTTGTCAACCCGAATGGCATAACTAAAAATTCATAATGACCGTACCTTGTTCTAAAAGCAGTTTTAGGCACATCCGATTCTTTTTACCCATGATTGGTAATACCTGGATCTCAAGTCAATCTTTGAAAACCATGTCGCTCCTTTTAGCTGATCAAACAAATCATCAATTCTTGGCAACGGATACTTGTTTTTGATTGTCACCTTGTTTATCTGCCGATAATCAACACACAACCTCATAGAACCATCCTTCTTTTTCACAAATAACACAGGAGCACCCCAAGGTGAAAATCTCGATCTCACAAAGCCTTTATCAGTCAACTCTTGCAACTGCGACTTTAATTCTTTCAACTCTGCTGGTGCCATTCTATACGGAGCAATTGAGATCGGAGTTGTTCCCGGTATCAAATCAATACCAAATTTTACTTCCCTGACTGGAGGCAAACCGGCAATTTTTCCGAAATACGTCCCGCAAATTCACACACAACCAAGATCGATTCAACTTTCTTTTCAACTTCTTTTGTATTAATTACGTAGGCCAAATAAGCTTCATAACCCTTTCTCAGATATCTTTGATCCGACATTGAAGAAATCACACTAGGTAATGCCTCTGATTTATCTGATTCAACCCGCAGAGTTTCACCATTTTCACACTTTAATTCTATAACCCTTTCTTTGCAATTTATTTTAGCATCATGCAATGTCAACCAATCCATACCCAAAATAACATCAAACTCATCAAACGGCAACAACATCAAGTAGGCCGGAAAGTAATGATCCCAAATCATTAAAGGACATTTCTTACATACTTTATCAACAATCACACATTTGCCTAACGGATTCGACACTCTAATCATAAATTCTGTGTTCTCAACAGGTATATTCATACTAGACACCAGTTTCATGCACACATATGAATGAGTAGAACCAGGATCAATCAAAGCAATAACATTAACATTATAGAGAGAAAATGTACTGGTAATCACATCAGGTGAGGAAGCATCTTCGCGCGCTTTAATAGCATAAGTCCTAGCCGGAGCCCTTCCTTCAGGTCTAATTGGTGCATCTCTGGATACATTCTTACTTCTTGCTTCACTCCCAGTTTTTCTTGGATATCTTCCTTTTGAATCTGCACCACTTGTTTTTGTATTCTGAAATTTTTCTTTTTCAGCTCTCTCTGGGCAGTCTCTAATAAAATGATCCGGAGAACCACATCGAAAACATTCATTTGCTCTGCATGGACCAAAATGATTTCTACCACACGCTGGCATTGAGTTTAACAAATCTCGAGTTCCCTACCTTTGGTCTGCCAAGTAGTCCGGGACTTAGGACCCACATTTTGCTTCTTATAATTCCCATATGATTGCCCACTGAAGCTTGGGAACGAGGATTCATATTCCTTGACTTTTCAAAGTTCTTTGTGAGAATGAACTGCTCATCGGTCTTTTCTTCCAGTTTCTAGTCTCAGCCTCTACCTTTTTCTTCTCTTTAAGTAGCTCTTCAGCCTTGCAAGCTCGATCAACCAATACTACCATTTCTTTTAATTCAAGAATTCCAACAAAAACCTTGATGTCTTCATTGAGCCCGTCTTCAAATCGTCGGCACATCTTGGCCTCTGCAGGAACATACTCTCTGGCATACTTACTTAATCGAACAAACTCTCTTTCATATTTTGTAACTGTCATATTACCTTACTTCAGCTCAAGAAATTCTTTACGCTTCTAATAAACAAATCTTTCACTAATATATTTCTTCCGAAACTCTTCTTGAAAGAATTCCCTGTTATTCTCTCTTCGGTACCACCGAAATCAAAGTCTTCCACCAATTATAGGCTGAATCCTCAATAAAGATATAGCGCATTTCAAACATTCTTCAGTGTACAAGATAATTCATCAAATACCGGGATAGAATTTTCAAGCCGTAACTCGCTTTCGGCATCATCATCAATATTTGCTTTAAATTCTTGGCCCCTTGCTTATGGATTCTATCAACTGGAGTTCTATGAAATTTCATCAGATCCATACCTTGAGGCATCGGGGTATAGGTTGAGGAATTGGGGAGGTGGGGAGGTTGTACATTTGGGTTCGCATTTAACGAACTCGGTGTACCATGCACTCATCATTTGGAGAAAGGCTTCCCGACCCCTTTCTCCTCCTCCCTGACCTATAGTAGGAGGTGGATTTTCAATCGGCGCTGCTCCTTCAGCTGGAGCTGGCGCGTTACTCTCTACTTCATCTGCCACAGCTGGATCGGGATCCATTTACTATAAAAAAAATCATTTAAAAATGTCAGAAGTCGTCACACTATCACAATTTATACATATGGCATGTATAGCAAAATTCGTACATACAACACGTAGTCCGAGAACTGACTAAACCTGCTCTGATACCACTAAATGTAACTCCCCCACGCCCGAGACCGTCGCCGGAGTCGAGTATGAGGTGTTACTAAGCTTAATTTAACATTTTTAGAACTTTGGATTATTTCTTTCTACATTCACAGCTTTCAAGCTACTTGCGTCACAGTCACAAGAAAAATCATATCTCGAGTTAAGAAACTCAAAATCAAAATCCGTAAATTTTCCCTGAATTTAGACTCATAAATCTAATAGCTAATTTTTTTCCAGAATTTTTGGTTGGGCCAATTAGTACAGTTTATTAGTTAAAGTTACCCCTGTTTCAGGACTTGACTGGACTGACCTCTGTTTACTACGAACCACATTTTTCACTATAAAAAATTCATATGACTATGAGGTTTGTTTCTACTCAAACTAGACTCAATAAGGATTCTGAGGATATAAAATACACCATCTAATTATATCTGTGCAATTTATGGTGAATTTATAAATTTGGAACAGGGGATCCAGAAATCACTCTGGCCCTGTTTCACTAAAATTCAAATATCTTCTAACATATAATTCCTTTACCTGTTTAGTTTGTTTTATATGAAACTAGACATAATAAGCTTCAATTTTATGTTTAATCCATCACAAAATTCGATTTCTATAATTTTTAGTAAATTTTCAAACTCATGTCAGTGTTGCTGCAATATTCTGATTATGGCGAATTTCATCCCTTTTTATGAGTTTTCATGCACTAAGTATCTTAATAACTTTCCATAACATCAAACTTAATCTAAACTAACCATTTCCATAACTTATCATTATCAAACATTTCTCAACCATTTCATCACCATATCATAAGATCATTTACACAAAATAAGTATATTGCTATACATGCCATACTTAAATTTACAAGCCATTTACCAAAAAGTCTTCCGGATAGTGTGACTGAGCCTTCGACCTATCCCGACTCCTGAGCTGGCTTTTCCAAAACTACAATGAGTAAGAAGGAGGGAGTAAGCAATAATGCTTAGTAAGTTTATATGCAAATAATAAGTAACATAACAAACAATCATACCAATCAACATTAGCATATATCACCAAAACACATATCACATTTCTAATTATTTTTCATCATCTTATTACTTTATCGTGGTTGTATCAATACTCAACCCGAGGGTTAAATACATACCTGTCCAAAATATCCATTTCACATCACTTACCAATACGTCTCTTTACATCTCGAGTATTCCTCTATTTGAGTAAAACTTTACCCGTTGAACACATCGGAATATAATTCGGATACATGGATAACTTGCACATAAGTGCCACATATGCAATCAAGCAATCATGTAACCCGCCCATAAGCGAACTCGGACTCAACTCAACTAGCTCGGGCGTTCGCATCCATAAGTGAACTCGGACTCAACTCAGCGAGCTCGGATGCATAGTTACATCTCACGAACTCGGACTCAACTCAACGAGTTCGGACATTCGCACCCATAAGTGAACTCGGACTCAACTCAACGAGTTCGGATGCTTAACCATCCTAGTGACATGTCACTTGTATCCTAATCTATTCCTAAGGTTCAAACGGGATTTTCCTCGAACACATATCCTTGCCGTCTTCCGTAGAATGCCGAAACCAATACTCGGTAACAATTTATTTTTAACAAGTAGTTCACATAATTTGCATTTTATTCGAAATTAACCACAAAGCATATATTTCATGATAAAAATCAGCATATCATATAATTGACATCAATAACTTAAAAATAACAATTATGCTACATTATTTACACATGAACTTACCTTGGTACCAAAATACAAAGATTTTACAATTTAGTCCACAATCTTTTCTTTTCCTTGATTGGGGTCGATTCCACGTCTTTCTTGATCTAAAATAACACATTTAGCTTATTTAATACTCACATTATCAAATTAATCCTTAATTCAAATTTTGGAAAAATTACAATTTTACCCCTAAACTTTTACATATTTACACTTTTGCCCCTAGGCTCGGGATTAAACTTTATTCCTTATTCATATGTTTTATAACATGCTGATCACTTTTCTCTTCTATGGAAACATCAAATTCTCACTCTAACATGTACTTGTGACTATTAGGTATTTTTACGGATTAAGCCCTTTTACTCGTTTTTGCCTAAAATCGAGTAGTACAAGTTGTCTAACATAATTTAAAACCTCATATTCTATCATAAAACATCAAAATACACAAATTTCACCTATGGGTATTTTTCCAAATATAAACCCTAGGTTAAATTATTGCTAACATAAGCTTTATCGAGTTACCGGGATCTCAAAAACGTAAAAATCATTAAAAATGGGGCTTAGAATCACTTACTATGAAGCTTGAAAGTTGAAGAAACCCTAGCTATTGTCAGAGTGAAATTCGGCAGCAACTAGATGAGGAAGATGACCATTTTGTGTTATTTTTCCCATTTTATTTCATTTAATATCCAAATGACCAAAATGCCCTTAATACCTTTCTTTGAAAATTTTCATGTACAAGCCCATTTTTGTCCAAAATTTTAGAAATTGGTCAAATTGCTATTTAAGACCTCCTAATTAATATTTCAAAGCAATTTCATACTAAAAACTTCTAGAATGCAAGTTTTGCAACTTTTTCGATTTAGTCCCTAATTTCAATTTAAGCACTTTATGCATAAAATTTCTTCACAAAATTTTCACACAATCATGCAATCATATCATAAACCTCAAAATAATTATAAAATAATTATTTCTATCTCGGATTTGTGGTCACGAAACCACTATTCCGATTAGGCCCTAATTCGGGATATTACAACTCTCCCCCCTTTAAGGATTTTCGTCCTCGAAAATCTTACCGGTAAACAGATGTGGGTATTGATTTCTCATATTTTCTTCGAATTCCCATGTAGCTTCTTCTACTCCATGCTTTTGCCACAACACCTTCACAAGTGCAATATTTTTATTCCTTAGTTGTTTGACCTCTCGAACTAAAATCTTAATCGGTTCTTCTTCATAGGTCATATCTGGTTGTAGTTCAATTTCTGTCGGTGAAACCACATGTGAAGGATCTGAACGATACCGGCGTAACATAGATACGTGGAACACATCATGAATCTTCTCTAATTCAGGTGGTAATGCTAGCCGATATGCTACCGGTCCAACTTTTTCAATTATTTTATACGGCCCAATAAAACGCGGACTTAATTTGCCCTTCCGTCCAAATCTAAGAACTTTCTTCCACGGAGACACCTTTAAAAATACTTTATCACCAACTTCAAATTCAATGTCCTTTCGCTTTAAATCGCATAAGATTTTCTCTATCTCAAGCGACTTTCAAACAATCTCGAATTACCTTCACTTTTTTTCTTGATTTCTTTTATTAGATCAACTCCATAAATCTGATTTTCCTTGAGTTCAGTCCAATACAAAGGCGTTCGACACTTACGACCATACAATGCTTCATAAGGTGCCATTTTCAAGCTTGTTTGATAATTATTATTGTAAGCAAATTCTACCAACGGTAAATATTTTTCCCAACTTCCTTGAATTCCAATACACAACATCGAGCATATCTTCAAGAATCGAATTACTTTCTCCGATTGTCCATCGGTTTGTGGATGAAAAGCGAGATTGAAATTTAACCGTACCTAACGCGCGTCTTGCAACTTTTGCCAAAACCGCGAGGTAAACCTTGGATCTCTATCTGAAATAATCGACAATGGTATTCCGTGTAGTCTAACAATTTCTCTAACATACGATTCAGCCAACTTGTTAAGAGAATAATCCGACGCATCGGGATAAAATGAGCCGACTTAGTTAATCATCAACTATTACCCGGATGGCATCTTTCTTTCCCGGAGTCAATGGTAATCTGAAACAAAATCCATAGTAATCCGATCCCATTTCCATTCAGAACCATAATAGGGTGAAGTAATCTGAAGGCACTTGGTGTTCAAGCTTTCACTGTTGACAAATTAAGCATTTGGACACAAACTCTGATATATCCTTTTTCATTCCATTCCACCAATACATTTTCTTCAAGTCATTATACATTTTCGTACTACCCGGATGAATCGAGAAACAACTACTATGTGCTTCCTGTAGGATCTTTTGAATCAATTCCTCATTCTTCGGTACACAAATCCGATCTTTAAACATTAAGCACCCATCAGAATCGATTCTGAAATCTGACTCTGTATCAACTTCACACTACTTTCTTTTGGATTGCAAATCTTGATCATCTTTCTGAGCTTCAGAAATCTCTTGTAAAAATATCGGTTTTACTCTTAACTCTGCTATAATCGAACCATCATCTGACATTTTCAACTGAGTGTTCATAACTCTCAAAGCAAACAACAACTTCCTGCTCAAAGCATCAGCAACCACATTCACTTTTCCCGGATGATAATCAGTAACAAGCTCGTAATCTTTCAATAACTCCAACCATCTTCGCTGTCTTAAATTCAAGTCTTTTTGTGACATCAAGTACTTAAGACTTTTGTGGTCAGTATATACCCGGTACTTTTCACCATACAAATAATGTCGCCAAATTTTCAAAGCAAACACCACCGCAGCCAATTCCAAATCGTGAGTAGGATAATTCCTCTCATGAGGTTTTAATTGCCTCGAAGCATAAGCCACCACTTTTCCTTCTTGCATGAGTACACACCCCAAACCATTTAGAGAAGCATCACTATATACCACAAATTCTTTACTGATTCAACAGATTGACACTAGTGCCTCTGTTAATAACTTTTTCAATTCTTCAAAACTCTGTTGACATTCTTCCGTCCATTCAAATTTAACATCCTTTCGGAGTAGTCTAGTTATAGGAGCAGCAATTATAGAAAATCCATTTACAAACCGCCGATAATACCCAGCTAGCCCCAAGAAACTTCTAACTTCAGTTACATTTTTCGGTGGTTTCCAATCAACACTGGCTGAAATTTTACTAGGATCAACCCGTATACCATCACCTGAAACAATATGACCCAAAAATCCAATTTCCCAGAGCCAAAATTCACTTTTACTAAACTTAGCATACAACTGCTTATTTCTCAAGGTTTGCAAAACTATCCTCAAATGCTCAACATGCTCTGTCTCATCTTTTGAATAAATTAAAATATCATCTATAAACACCACAACAAATTTGTCCAAGTATGGACGAAATATGCGATTCATTAAATCCATAAACACAGCAGGAGCATTTGTCAACCCGAATGGCATAACTAAAAATTCATAATGACCGTACCTTGTTCTAAAAGCAGTTTTAGGCACATCCGATTCTTTTACCCGCAGTTGGTAATACCCAGATCTCAAGTCAATCTTTGAAAACCATGTCGCTCCTTTTAGCTGATCAAACAAATCATCAATTCTTGGCAACGGATACTTGTTTTTGATTGTCAGCTTGTTTATCTGCCGATAATCAACACACAACCTCATAGAACCATCCTTCTTTTTCACAAATAACACAGGAGCACCCCAAGGTGAAAATCTCGGTCTCACAAAGCCTTAATCAGTCAACTCTTGCAACTGCGACTTTAATTCTTTCAACTCTGCTGGTGCCATTCTATACGGAGCAATCGAGATCGGAGTTGTTCCCGGTATCAAATCAATACCAAATTGTACTTCCCTGATTGGAGGCAAACCCGGCAATTCTTCTGGAAATACGTCCGCAAATTCACACACAACAAGAGATCGGCACTGATTCAACTTTCTTTTCAACTTCTTTTGTATTAATTACGTACGCCAAATAAGCTTCATAACCCTTTCTCAGATATCTTTGAGCCGACATTGAAGAAATCACACTAGGTAATGCCTCTGATTTATCTGATTCAACCCGCAGAGTCTCACCATTTTCACAGTTTAATTCTATAACCCTTTCTTTGCAATTTATTTTAGCATCATGAAATGTCAACCAATCCATACCCAAAATAACATCAAACTCATCAAACGGCAACAACATCAAGTCGGCCGAAAAGTAATGATCCCAAATCATTAAAGGACATTTCTTACATACTTTATCAACAATCACACATTTGCCTAACGGATTCGACACTCTAATCATAAATTCTGTGTTCTCAACAGGTATATTCATACTAGACACCAGTTTTATGCACACATATGAATGAGTAGAACCAGGATCAATCAAAGCAATAACATTAACATTATAAAGAGAAAATGTACCGGTAATCACATCAGGTGAGGAAGCATCTTCGCGCGCTTTAATAGCATAAGTCCTAGCCGGAGCCCTTCCTTCAGGTCTAATTGGTGCATCTCTGGCTACATTCTTACTGCTTGCTTCACTCCCAGTTTTTCTTGGATATCTTCCTTTTGAATCTGCACCACTTGTTTTTGTATTCTGAAATTTTTCTTTTTCAGCTCTCTCTGGGCAGTCTCTAATAAAATGATCCGGAGAACCACATCGAAAATATTCATTTGCTCTGCACGGACCAAAATGATTTCTACCACACCACTGGCATTCGGGTTTAACAAATCTCGAGTTCCCTACACTTGCTGCCGAAGTAGTCTGGGACTTAGGACCCACATTTTGCTTCTTATAATTCCCATATGATTGCCCAGCTGAAGCTTGGGAACGAGGATTCATATTCCTTGACTTTCTAGGTTGCTGTGAGAATGAACTGCTCATCGGTCTTTTCTTCTTGTTTCTAGTCTCAGCCTCTACCTTTTTCTTCTCTTTAAGTAGCTCTCAGTCTTGCAAGCTCGATCAACCAATACTACCATTTCTTTTAATTCAAGAATTCCAACAAATACCTTGATGTCTTCATTGAGCCCGTCTTCAAATCGTCGGCACATCTTGGCCTCTGTAGGAACATACTCTCTGGCATACTTACTTAATCGAACAAACTCTCTTTAATATTCTGTAACTGTCATATTACCTTGCTTCAGCTCAAGAAATTCTTTACGCTTCTAATCAATAAATCTTTCACTAATATATTTCTTCCGAAACTCTTCTTGAAAGAATTCCCAGGTTATTCTCTCTTTCGGTACCACCGAAATCAAAGTCTTCCACCAAGTATAGGCTGAATCCCTCAATAAAGATATAGCGCATTTCAAACATTCTTCAGTGTACAAGATAATTCATCAAATACCCGGATAGAATTTTCAAGCCGTAACTCGCTTTCTCGGCATCATCATCAATATTTGCTTTAAATTCTTCGCCCTTTGCTTGCGGGTTCTATCAAGCTGGAGTTCTATGAAATTTCATCGATCCATACCTTGAGGCATCGGGGTAGTGCAGGTTGAGGAATTGGGGAGGTGGGGAGGTTGTACATTTGGGTTCGCATGCGAACGAACTCGGTGTACCATGCACTCATCATTTGGAGAAAGGCTTCCCGACCCCTTTCTCCTCCTCCCGACCAACAAGTAGGAGGTGGATTTTCAGTCGGCGCTGCTCCTTCAGCCTGAGTGGCGCGTTACTCTCTACTTCATCCGCCACATGCTAGATCGGGATCCATTTACTATAAAAATCATTTAAAAGGTCGAAGTCGTCACACTATCACAATTTATACATATGGCATGTATAGCAAAATTCGTACATACAACACGTAGTCCGAGAACTGACTAAACCTGCTCTGATACCACTAAATGTAATGGCCCCACGCCCGAGACCGTCGCCAGAGTCGAGTATGAGGTGTTACTAAGCTTAATTTAACATTTTTAGAACTTTGGATTATTTGTTTCTACATTCACAGCTTTCAAGCTACTTGCGTCACAGTCACAAGAAAAATCATATCTCGAGTTACGAAACTCAAAATCAAAATCTTTAAATTTTCCCTGAATTTAGACTCATAAATCTAATAGCTAATTTTTTTCCAGAATTTTTGGTTGGGCCAATTAGTACAGTTTATTAGTTAAAGTTACCCCTACTTCAGGACTTGATTGGACTGACCTCTGTTTACTACGAACCATATTTTTCACTATAAAAAATTCATATGACTATGATATTTGTTTCTACTCAAACTAGACTCAATAAGGATTCTGAGGATATAAAATACATCATCTAATTATATCTGTGCAATTTATGGTGAATTTATAAATTTGGAACAAGGGATCCAGAAATCACTCTGGCCCTGTTTCACTAAAATTCAAATATCTTCTAACATATAATTTCTTTACCTGTTTAGTTTGTTTTACATGAAACTAGACATAACAAGCTTCAATTTTGTATTTAATCCATCACCAAATTCGATTTCTATAATTTTTAGTAAATTTTCAAACTCACGTCAGTGTTGCTGCAATATTCTAATTATGGCAAATTTCATCCCTTTTTATGAGTTTTCATGCACTAAGTATCTTAATAACTTTCCATAACATCAAACTTAATCTAAACTAACCATTTCCATAACTTATCATTATCAAACATTTCTCAACCATTTCATCACCATATCATAAGATCATTTACACAAAATAAGTATATTGCTATACATGCCATACTTAAATTTACAAGCCATTTACCAAAAAAGTCTTTCGGATAGTGTGACTGAGCCTTCGACCTATCCCGACTCCTGAGCTGGCTTTTCCAAAACTACAATGAGTAAGAAGGAGGGAGTAAGCAATAATGCTTAGTAAGTTCATATGCAAATAATAAGTAACATAACAAACAATCATACCAATCAACATTAGCATATATCACCAAAACACATATCACATTTCTAATTATTTTTCATCATCTTATTACTTTATCGTGGTTGTATCAATACTCAACCCGAGGGTTAAATACATACCTGTCCAAAATATCCATTTCACATCACTTACCAATACGTCTCTTTACATCTCGAGTATTCCTCCATTTGAGTAAAACTTTACCCGTTGAACACATCGGAATATAATTCGGATACATGGATAACTTGCACATAAGTGCCACATATGCAATCAAGCAATCATGTAACCCGCCCATGTTTAACTCGGACTCAACTCAACGAGCTCGGGCGTTCGCATCCATAAGTGAACTCGGACTCAACTCAACGAGCTCGGATGCATAGTTACATCTCACGAACTCGGACTCAACTCAACGAGTTCGGACATTCGCACCCATAAGTGAACTCGGACTCAACTCAACGAGTTCGGATGCTTAACCATCCTAGTGACATGTCACTTGTATCCTAATCTATTCCTAAGGTTCAAACGGGATTTTCCTCGAACACATATCCTTGCTGCCTTCTTTAGTAGAATGCCGAAACCAATACTCGGTAACAATTTATTTTTAACAAGTAGTTCACATAATTTGCATTTTATTCGAAATTAACCACAAAGCATATATTTCATGATAAAAATCAGAATATCATATAATTGACATCAATAACTTAAAAATAACAATTATGCTACATTATTTACACATGAACTTACCTTGGTATCAAAATACAAAGATTTTGCAATTTAGTCCACAATCTTTTCTTTTCCTTGATTGGGGTCGATTCCACGTCTTTCTTGATCTAAAATAACACATTTAGCTTATTTAATACTCACATTATCAAATTAATCCTTAATTCAAATTTTGGAAAAATTACAATTTACCCCTGAACTTTTGCATATTTACACTTTTGCCCCTAGGCTCGAGATTAAACTTTATTCCTTATTCTTATGTTTTATAACATGCTGATCACTTTTCTCTTCTATGGCAACATCAAATTCTCACTCTAACATGTACTTGTGACTATTAGGTATTTTTACCGATTAAGCCCTTTTACTCGTTTTTGCCTAAAATCGAGTAGTACAAGTTGTCTAACATAATTTAAAACCTCATATTCTATCATAAAACATCAAAATACACAAATTTCACCTATGGGTATTTTTCCAAATATAAACCCTAGGTTAAATTATTGCTAACTGAAGCCTTATCGAGTTACCGGGATCTCAAAAACGTAAAAATCATTAAAAACGGGGCTTAGAATCACTTACTATGAAGCTTGAAAGTTGAAGAAACCCTAGCTATGGTCAGAGTGAAATTCGGCAGCAACTAGATGAGGAAGATGACCATTTTGTGTTATTTTTCCCATTTTATTTCATTTAATATCCAAATGACCAAAATGCCCTTAATACCTTTCTTTGAAAATTTTCATGTACAAGCCCATTTTTGTCCAAAATTTTAGAAATTGGTCAAATTGCTATTTAAGACCTCCTAATTAATATTTCAAAGCAATTTTATACTAAAAACTTCTAGAATGCAAGTTTTGCAACTTTTTCGATTTAGTCCCTAATTTCAATTTAAGCACTTTATGCATAAAATTTCTTCACAAAATTTTCACACAATCATGCAATCATATCATAAAGCTCAAAATAATTATAAAATAATTATTTCTATCTCGGATTTGTGGTCACGAAACCACTATTCCGATTAGGCCCTAATTCGGGATATTACATGATGTGATCCCAACCGCATCATGTTTTGAAAAAATTCAACCAAATCGGGATTGGCCCAAACTTGAGGGGCCCAAGTACAAAATGAAGCTTTTAATTCCAGTTTGTTAATTTGGTTGCTGCAATAAGGACTTTGATTTATTTATTTTAGTTACTTTAGTTATTATAATATGAATCTTTAATTATGTCTTGTTTATTAAATTCATCTTTAATTAATGTCTTGCATTATTGATCTGTGTCTTATAATTATGACATGAATTATGTGTTCTACATTTAATAAAGTCATGCATTATACAACTCCCATGTTAATTAAAGTTGTATCTTTTAATGAAGTCATGCATTAAGTAATTCATTGTTCATTTAGTTTACATCTTAGTTGTTAAATATGTTTGAGTTTGTTCATATAACTATGTTATTTAATTTGGCTGTTATTTTTTTAATGCTTAAGTTATAGTGTGTTTAATTTTTCTTAAAAAAATTGATTGTGAGATTGTTGTAGGAAAGTCCAAAAGGCTGGTCACATAGCTACAAAAAGGGCTGTTCATTTGCCACAAAAAATCAAATGCTGTCACAAACAATTAGCTGTTTAGTTTTGGCATAAAAGAGTGTGCATTTGGTCACTTAATTGTTGGTGCGTATTTGGAACATTTTTTGTGGGTATTGAAGCACTCAAACCTCATTATGGTGACTTTTCAAATGTACCAAGAGTGACTCTTCAAGTCTGATCAGTTTCATGCACTCAAAGCTAGTTATGGTGGCAATTAATGAGATGAATGAACAAGTCTTTTGACATTCGGTTTAAGGGAGATGAAGTGACACCGAATAACATATTAAAGGTTCATTAAGTCAACAATAAAGTGAAGAGACATGCCTTTTCATCTACACCAGAATCAAGAGAAGAGTCGTGACTATTGGCTTCCCTACATGACTTAAAAATGAAATTAAAGCTTGTTAAAAACGTTAGTTATTTGCTAGAAGTGAAAGGTCACAAATAGGCATTTGAATAGTCATTTGAATAGTCATAATAGTACCTATAAATAGATTGTAAGAAGATATTATTTTGGCTAGACTACTTTTGCCAAATTTATGAAATATTTGAAACTTGTAAGAGTTAAAATCTCCTCGTTCTTTTTGGGATTGATCTAACTTATCAAGCTAGGCTTGTGGCGTCTTATCCTTCTTTTGTTTTCTGAATTTATCACTGCAAAGTGTGGCGTTCGTTATACCTTTGGTTCCTATCTCGTTAGATAGTGGGTCAAGGTTTATTTGCTGATTTTACTTTTCATTATCCATCTAACTGCTTGTAAGTCTTGGGTCGACAATCTCTATATTGTTTGTTTAGCCTTTTCCTTTGCCGAAATTCCTCTATCCATCTTCCAAACTCCTTGAACCTTTGTTTGAACCTATCTGCTATCCATCATTAGCCTTTTCATTGTAATGAATCAAACTTACTCAATTTCTCAATTGGGCAACTAATACGACTCGAATCATCACCGAACCGAGTTAGTATCATTTGGTATTAGAGCTGGTGAAATTGAAGTTAGTATCGACGTTCTAAGCATTACGGGATTGTGATTTTATTAAAAAAATTTGAAAAAATTGGAAAAAAATTCGTTAAAAAATAAAAAAAAATCAGCATCAGTTGAAGTTCAAAGGGTGAAGAACAATTTTTAGGTATACCAATTCGTTTGATTCATTTAAAAAAAAAAAGAAGTTAGCTTGGAAGTTTTTCTTGCTGCCCGAATTAGTTCAATCACTACTAACTATTTTAGACACACTTAAATCTTTCTATTTTGTTTTCTAGGCTACCTTTTTGTCCTAACATCATTTCCTACCCAAAACCGAACAACAATTTTGTTAGCCGATTCCAGAACAATTACTGATTTGTCTAAGTAGTTCATTGAGAACTTCAAGAAGCAAATCAAGTGGTAAAAGGTACTAGAGTTGTGAGCATAATAGAGAGAAGAAAAAGCCAAGAGAAGAGTGCAAACACGAGTGGAGTGCCATATTATCTTTCTTTGTGAGTGGATTCGTGAGGTTTGTACTGGTGAGGTATTCATTTTCTATTTTTTTATCACTTTTCTTTGCATCAATAAATCATGTTTCAAGAAGTGCTTTCAGAATCAGATTTTCAATATGTGATGAAAGAAATGCGTAGAATTGTGAGATCTAAATTTGAAAGGTTGCATGAACGATTGGACAGATTGGAGGAAAGAGACCAACGAGAACGACTGTCACTAAAACAAAAGACGAAGTCAAGATCATCATAGAGACAAACATCTAATGACCATTCGAGAAGAGATCCCTACCGTGATTCCTACTATCGAGGCATTCGAGTAGAAAGAAAGAAAGCTTCGAGTTTGAAGCCTATCAAGGTGACGAACGAGAAAACACAAGTCATTCTTCATATGCATCAAATTACTCATCTGTGGAGAGTTAATCATGAAGAGGTGATCGTGTTTCAAATGTAACTCTGTCTATTTCAACCCAACAAAAGTCTACTCTTCCTGAATCTTTTATGTTAACTTCTTCTTGTAACGAAAGGAAGCAAGAAAAAGAAATTGAGAAAAGAAAAAAAGAAATGAAAGAAAAATAAATTGAAAAGGAAAAAGAGAGTGAGAGAAAGAAAAATGAGATTGAGATTGAAAAAGAATGTGAGAACGAAAAGAAAATTGAAAAGGAGGAAGAGATTGGAGAAAGAAAAGAAAGAGTGCAAGAAACAAGTGACATTGTTTAAGATGAAAATGGAATAAAAAGTGAGAATGAGTCTTCAAAAAAGACAATTGAAAAAAAAGATCGTGGTCAGGAGAAAGTGAGAAATGTTTTTACTAACCCATATGCGAGTTGTTCTCGTATTACG
Source organism: Gossypium longicalyx (assembly GCA_025698465.1). NCBI lineage: Eukaryota > Viridiplantae > Streptophyta > Magnoliopsida > Malvales > Malvaceae > Gossypium > Gossypium longicalyx. Next base: position 48,590,754 of record CM047004.1, read on the forward strand.
TCTTATTTTCAAGTGTCTAAAGACTTGATTGACAAGCTTCAATTTCATAGCCTTCCTGATGAGAGACGATTTCATTTGATCGAGATAGGTAAGGTTGAAAATGAAATCAAACCACAAGCGCCTAAAGGTAAGCAAGGTAAAAAGTTTTTAGCTATTGAATCAAGACAATCACATTTGAATGTTGTTGAGAAAATTGCTGAAGTCTTAGTTCTTGAAAGAACTCCTCACCTTGATTTGATTAACTGTCATTTTCTGATTGTTAATGATTTTGATCCAACTAGTGGCATGAAGAGTTTTTCTCATGATTTGTACTATGTTGGCAAGTCTGATGGTGAAGTGAGATTAACTCGATGTCCACAAAATTTGATCATGTTTGATAAAGAGTTTTTAGGTGAAATGCTCAATCTGTTTGATCGTGATGGTAATGAGAATTCTTTAACTCTTAGTGTGAAATCTTCGTATATTTGTATGAGATTTGAGAGATTTGATTATTTGAAAGTCTACGTGTCTAAATCTTGTTTGCTTAGCATGTGTGATTTACTTGTGAAAACAAAATTTTTGTTACATGCTGGAACAAGTGATCAAAATCATGTGTTTAAACCGGGAGCATGTTTTCCTAAATTATCATTAAGCGAAGGTGAGCATCATAAATTTTATGTGAATAGACGTGTGAACAATCTTTGCTTGTTTGATGTTTTATCATTATGTTTGAAAACAAAACATGTGAATTTTGATGTCTTGCGAAGTCAAAATCAAATCTATGATTCTAGAGGTTTTTCTATATTATGGTTTAAAGGATTTGAGCATGTTTTGCATGGTTATGGCTTTCTATTGATTCGTGTTCCTACCATGTTGCCTGCAATGAAATGTTCAATTCAGATTGAAATCGTAAGGAAAAACTATATTCTTAATTCCGGAGTTTATCTCTCTAATTTATTGTTCAAGGTGTTTGAGCGATGCACTTTTGATTTTCGAGATTATATCTTCATAGTACTTTGTGGTTCTGGATTGTTTTTATTGAATAACATTTTGATTCATTATGAGAAGGTGAGATCAACTTCTATTTTTCATCCCAGTATCGGTTTAAGCATTCCAAGTTTGGATGGGTTGTCCAAATGTTATTTTCTACTCAAAATTCAAAGTGTCACTAATTTATTCCATTATTGTGTAGGTGGCAATTTGGAATGGTTTCCTCCTAAAGAGGGAGGGCATGAAAATACATGTTTCCTTTTCAAACCATTTGCGGTTCTCAGGTTTTTGGAAACGAATTTGTTAGGTTCATGAACAAAGGTGTTCGTGACGATGAAAAATTTTTCGCGAGCAAGTGGCCCGATTTGAGGATAAATCGTTTTCAAGAGGGATGGTATGATGCGATCCTGACCGCATCATGTTTTGAAACGATTCGATGAAATCAGGAATGGCCCAAACTCGAGGGGCCCAAGGGCAAAATGAAGCTTTTAATTCCAGTTTGTTAATTTGGTTGCTGGAATAAGGACTTTGAATTATTTATTTTTGTTACTTTAGTTATTATAATATGAGTCTTTAATTATGTCTTGTTTATTAAATTCATCTTTAATTAATGTCTTGTGTTATTGATCTACATCCTTTAATTATGACATGAATTATGTGTTCTACATTTAATAAAGTCATGCATTATGTAACTCCCATGTTAAATAAAGTTTGCATCTTTTAATGAAGTCATGCATTAAGTAATTCATTGTTCATTTAATTTACATCTTAATTAAACCAAGCATTTAAGCATCTTAGTTGTTAAATATGTTTGAGTTTGTTTATATAAGTATGTTATTTAATTTCATTGTTATTTTTTTTAATGCTTAAGTTATAGTGTGTTTAATTTTTCTTAAATAAATTGATTGTGTGATTGTTGTAGAAAAGTCCAAAAGGCTGGTCACATAGGTACAAAATGGGCTGTTCATTTGCCAAGAAAAATCAAATGCTGTCACATTCAATTGGCTGTCCAGTTTTGGCATAAAAGAGTGTGCATTTGGTCACTTAATTGATGGTGCATATTTGGAACGTTTTTGGTGGGTATTGAAGCACTCAAAGCTCATTATGGTGACTTTTCAAATGGACCAAGAGTGACTATTCAAGTCTGATCAGTTTTATGCACTCAAAGCTAGTTATGGTGCCAATTAATGAGATGAATGAACAAGTCTTTTGACATTCGATTTCAGGGAGATGAAGGGACGCCAAATAACACATTAAAGGTTCATTAATTCAACAATAAAGTGAAGAGACGTGCCTTTTCATCTACACCAGAATCAAGTGAAGAGTCATGACTATTGGCTTCCCTACATGACTTAAAAATGAAATTAAAGCTTGTTAAAAACCTTAGTTAATTGCTAGAAGTGAAAGGTCACAAATAGGCATTTGAATAGTCATAATAGTAACTATAAATAGATTGTAAGAAGATATTATTTTGGCTAGACTACTTTTGCCAAATTTATGAAATATTTGAAACTTGTAGGAGTTAAAATCTCCTCGTTCTTTTTGGGACTGATCTGACTTATCAAGCTAGGCTTGTGGCGTCTTATCCCTCTTTTGTTTTTCGAATTTATCACTACAAAGTGTGGCGTTCATTATACCTTTGGTTTCTATCTCGTTAGATAGTGGGTCAAGGTTTATTTGCTGATTTTACTTTTCATTATCCATCTAACTGCTTGTAAGTCTTGGGTCGACAATCTCTATATTTTTTGTTCAGCCTTTGCCTTAGCTGAAATTCCTCTATCCATCTTTCAAACTCCTTGAACCTTTGTTTGAACCTATCTGCTATCCATCATTAGCCTTTTCATTGTAATGAATCAAACTTACTCAATTTCTTGATTGGGCAACTAATATGACTCGAGTCATCACCAAACCGAGTTTGTATCATAACCGGAGGTCTTCATCACCATCTGTGACCAGTGTGGGTAGTGTTGGTAATCCCAAATTGAAATGTAAATATTGTAACAAATTTGATCATGAGGAATGTCGGTCTAAAGGTGGAGCTTGTTTTGGATGTGGTTCACTTGACCATTTTCTCAGAGATTGTCCAAAAAGAGTTGAAAAAGAGATAGAACCAGCTCTAAAGATTAATAATCCTGTCTCGAGAGGTAGACCACCCTGTCATCCTGAGAATGTTGGTGGTAGTCGAGGTACTACCAAGGATACAACAGTTAGATCTGAGGCACGAGCACCTGCAAGGACTTATGCTATTCATGTAAGAGATGATGCCTCTGCACTAGACGTCATTATTGGTAGATTTTCTCTAGTTGATACTGATATTATTGCATTGATTGATCCTGGTTCCAAACATTCATACATATGCACGAACTTAGTGACTGTTGAAAATCTGCCTGTTGAATTCACTGAATTTGTGGTTAAAGTTTCAAACCCCCTAGGCCAGTGTGTTATGGTGGATAAAGCTTGTAAGAACTGTCTATTGATAGTAAAAGGTTATTGCTTTTTGGCGAACTTGATGTTATTGCCATTTGATGAATTTGATCCGATACTTCACATGTTATCTCTTCAACAGAGGTAGAGATTTAGCCTGATATGACATATAGTAAAGAATCGATCAAAATTTTATCTCGGGAAACAAAGAGTTAAGAAAGAAAAAGGTAGCGTTAGTAAAAGTTCTTTGGCAACGACATGGTATAGAGGAGGCTACCTTGGAATGGAGGATACTATGAGGAAGCAATACCTGAATCTTTTTACTGGTAAGATTTTCGAGGACGAAAATCCTTAAGGGGGAGAGTTGTAACAGCTCATTTTTTAGTGAAATCGGAACAGTGGTTTCGGGACCACAAATTCAACCCAAAAATAAAATTTATTTTTATTTTACTAGATGGTCCATATTATGATAGACATGTTGTGTGAAAATTTTGATACAAAAATTTTACCGATTAAGTGCTTAATTACGAGAAGGACTAAATCATATAAAATGCAAAAGTTGAATTCTAGTAGTTATAAGGATTAAATAGCTATGGAATTCAAAACTAGAGGTCCGTATATGGTAATTAGACCATTAAAGGAAAGTATGTAGATTGTTGGTGACTCATCCATAGAAAAATTAAGGGCAAGGATAAATTGGAACTGAAATAATTTAATTAATTAAAAGATGATAAAAAGGAATATCATCTTATTTTCTCATCTTCTTCCCAAAAATTATATGGAAACCTTAGGAGAGAGAGAAGAAATTTTCAAGGCTTAATTGGGTAAGTTTCCTTGTCCCGTTTTTAGTAATTTTGATATTTTTAAAATCAAGATAGTCTAATCTATCTATTTGGGGGATTAATTTGAAAGGTTATCAAAGTATGAAATTTGGGTCATGGATGAATATATTGAAAATTAGAAATTTATGGTAGAAAATGAAAGGTTGTTGATAGATAAACAACTTTTACAAAGTGATTTGTGATGAAAATATTATTTAGGGACTAAAATGTAAAGTTGTGAAATTTGATGAAAAATTCTGAATTTTTGTGAATACATGTGCTGTAAATTTTGTAATGGGATTTTGGTTAGGCGTGGAATAGGGAGTAAATTGCACAAGTTTCATTTTCATAGCCTAGGGACGAAATAGGAATTTATGGAAAAGTTAGTGGCAAAATGGTAATTTTGCCTAGGATGTAAGTTGAGTCCAAATAAATATGAAATATGTGAAATTGATGATTAAAGCTATTTATAAACATTTGGACAACACAAATTTGACATTAGACTAAGGAAAAATAAGGTTTCGGATTAATAGATTTTATACGCGAGCAAGTGTCAAAGTAAGTTCATGTAACTTAATCGAGCATGTAAATATGTTTACTTGAATGTTGTGTTTGTATGGAATGTGACTTATATTGATGTACATTATTTTAATGCTATAATGAAAAATTGAATGCATGCTTAAAATGGTGAAAAAAGTTAAGTCCCGATTGAATATTGAATTTCGATGAATATATGCGCTTTCCCGAAACGAATAAGGTCTTGCATTTTTTGTGGATGGGATTTAGCTCGGACGAGTAATCCTATTGACCTTGTTATAGAAAGGATTTAGCCTGGATGGGTAATCCTGATATAATACCTCTCGAGTATATGTTACGATTAGGGTTTAGCCTAGACTGGTAATCCTAATTGAGCTCTTTTGAGCGTACGTTATATAAAGGATTTAGCCTTGACTAGTAATCCTGTTATATAATATGAGGCTCGAGAGTGTGTTCCTTGATTAAATACCCTAATGGGTACCCTCGAATAAGAATTGATGAATTATTGAATCGTACACCCCGAGTGTACTACTTGAGTATCCATCAGAATTTCAATGATTCAATGGACATAAAACTATTGACATGGCATGAGAATTATGAGATGAAATGATAATATCTTGAAACAGTATTGCATGATGAGCTCATCTATCCTTACTTGATGTATATGTAAAATTTGTGACTAACATGTCTGATTGGATGCATGTGTTTACACAATTTTGCCAAATGGATGGAAAACATGTTATTGTATGCTTAGATTTAATAAACGGGATTGGTAAGTATAGTTTCCATTATACGAACTTACTAAGCATGTAATGTTTACTCCATTTTATTTTTCCCTTGTTTTATAGTGCTCGGAAGCTCGCGAAGGTTGGAGATCATTGGAGCATCGTCACACTATCATTTAGCTTATTTTGGGTATACTTAGTAAAATCATTTTGGTATAATGGCATGTAACACCCCTTTCCCATTTTTGACGCCGGAACAGGGTATGAGGCATTATCAGACTTAAACACAAGCAAACATACACTTCTGAGCCATAAAATTTGGCACCAAATTCAAACTTTTTGTATTTAATCATAAGGTCCCTAATACAAGCCTACGAGGCCCAAAACATGTTCTACAAGTGGTTCGGAACTAAACCGAGAACCTTAGAAAATTTTACGACATTTAGAATTGTTTTTACTAAAACATGGGTCACATGCCCGTGTGGCTTGGGACACGCAAGTGTGGGCAAGCCATGTGGTCACACATGTCCGTGTTCCTAACCCATGTAACTCTCTATTTGTCACCCAAGAACAAATTGAAATCACACGGCCAGGGCACACACCCATGTCCTGAGGCCGTGTCCTTCACATGGCTAAGACACACGCCCGCGTCTTTTTCCGTGAGCTCAATTGAAAGCTTTCTGTTTGCAAGAAATTTTGGTGCAGAGGACATACAACAGAATAACATGCCCATGGGGCTGACCGTGTGTCACACAAGCCTGTGTGCTCAATTTTGAGCATTCTATTTTGCAACAAATTTAGGTGCAGGGAACACACGGTCGGATCACATGCCCATGGGGCTGACCGTGTGTCATACACGACCTAGACACATGCCCGTGTGTCTACCCGTGTGGACAAAAACAAGGTTATTTACCAAGCCATTATGCATCCTTATTCACACATACACTTACCCTAATTCAAAGGCGCAAAACAATACATACTTGGGCTATCAAAAGATCCTCATTCATGGTTAAAACATATCAACTCAATGTCTTTATCTAACATATTCACTAAATTTATTAAGCCCTAAATCAATTCCTCATCTCATCAATAGGTCACATTTCCAAAAATTACACAATCATGCCATAAATCACATTTTCAAACATTTCACATTCACCAAGAAAACCATGATCATATCACCATAGACATTGATACATATATGAATATATTTAGGCTTACAACCATGTTAGCCAATATAAGCCAACTTACATGGCCAAATAGCAAAACAAGCCTTTGGCGATTACAAGCCATTACATTGACTAAAATCATATGACGCATATAACAAAATAACCAAGTCCCTATACATGCCATAACTCAAAATACTTGAATTCATCAATACCCAAAATGATAGCATGATAGTGTGATACGATCTCCGGCAATCTCCAACCCGAGCTAGCTTGATGGCACTATAAAAGATGGGAAAGAAAGGGGGTAAGTTATATAGCTTAGTAAGTCCGTATGAACATAATAATAAACTCTTACCAATCGTTTACCAAGTCCAATAATATAAACACAAGATAATATAATTTACCATAAAGCTCACAGTTACAGCTTATTCAGTCACATTGTTTGCTCTATCAATTTGCGAACATAATTTAACATGTCTTGATATTAGCCTAACAACCATAATCTCTCTATTACAACATATTACCACAATCAACCAATCATTTCAAATGTCATAATAAACATACACATTAATTATGAGTATTCACATTTCAAACATATATTTTAACATCTTTCCACTGTTTAAAACTCATATCCTCCCATAATCATTTTAATAGGCGATTATGTCAATCTTTCTTTTTTCTCATGTCCGATAAATCACAATTTGTGTGAATAAAACATACTATATCACAACTCAATTTGGTCCAAAAGCCAATTACAATAAATCGCAATTTGTGTGAATAAAACATGCTATATCATAACTCAATTTGGCCCGAAAGCCAATTACACGATCACCGACTGAATTTACTATGTATTTCATGCATCACAAGTATGGATCAATAATCACAAGGCTTTCATAAAAACATTCTCGCGGAAACCATGAACTCAAATTTCATGAAATCACTACGTATAAACTTTATGTACATACCTGTACTAATCTCGTACACACAGTACCGTACCAATGCCATATCCCAAATATGGTCTTACATGTAATCTCGTATCGATGCCAATAGCTCAGCTATGGTCTTACACGAAGTCTCATATTGATGCCATATCCCAGATATGGTCTTACACGTAATCTTAGTAACCCTAATGTCATGACATTTGTATCCTATCTATTCCTAAGGTTCACCCGGGACTTTCGCTGTATCGAATCTCTATCGGTCACTTCGTAGTATCATATTCAATAACATTCACATTTCATTTCAATAATATGACATCTGCAGCAATTATATCAATTAAGCATTTATACAGGTATAATTTAATGCTTTTAAACATACAAACTTACCTCAGCATAAAAATGGTGAAAAGGACCTAACCGTCAAATACACATTTTTCTCCCATTCTAATTTCGAATCTAGTTTTTCTTGATCTATAATATTATATTTAACTTATTTAATCATTATACTATTCAAATCAGCCCAAAATTTACATTTTTCCTCTAAGTTTGAATTTTTTTACAATTTAGTTCCTAGGCTCGTAAAATGAAATGTACTCAATTTCTTCAATACCCATGCCTAGCCGAACCTTATACATGCTTATAGAAACCCACATTTTTCTTTTATTTGCATTTTAACACCCATTTTATAACTTTTTACAAATAGGTCCTTTTAGGAATTTTCATCGAAAATCACTTAATAAAAGTCGTTTATCATACACCAAACATGCATTCCTACCATTAGACATCAAAATACACAAATATCCATCATGAGAAAAATTTTAGACCTTGATTATTTCTTAAATTGGTGATAGAAAGAGATAGATCATGTTACGAGAATTTCAAAAACATAAAAATCATTAAAAACAGGGCTAGAACGGACTTACAATCGAGCTTGGAAGCTTGAAAAACCCCAGCCATGGTTTCTTCTTGGTACATTCGGCCATGGGGTAGAAGATAAGCAAAAATTGGCTTTTTAATTCGTTTAACTACCAAATTTCTAAAATGCCCTTAATGAAAAACTTTAGAAACATACCTAACCATGTCCATTTTTGTCCAACTACTTAACCAATGGTCTAATTACCATTTAAGGACCTCCAGTTTAAAATTTCATAGCAATTAGACACCTCTAGCATGTAGAACTCAACTTTTGCCCTTTTTACAATTTAGTGCTTTTGACTAAATTGACTGCTCAAACGTCAAAATTTTCGATCGAAATTTTCACTAAATCATTCCATAAAATTTTAGACCATAAAAATATAATAAAAATAAATTTTTCTACATCAGATTTGTGGTCCCGAAACCACTGTTCGAACTAGACCCATAATCGGGTTGTTACAACTCTCTCCCCTTAGGGATTTTCGTCCTCGAAAATCTTACCAGAAAAGAGATTAGGGTAATGTTCTCATAGTTTCCTATACCTCATCGTAGAGTCCTCTTCGAGGGCAATACTTCTAGAAGCACTCTATCATCAATCTGGAATCCAATATCTTAAATTTTCAAATTTGTATACCACTTATGTCGTCTGAAGTTGCTTTCAACTTTCATGAATCACTTTCACCTTTTTCCTCGGAATCACAAATCAATTCCACACCGTATATCTCTTTCCAATCACCTTTTAACTCTGAAACACAGTGTCAGAGCATATCATCAAAGATTTGAATTACTTTCTCAGGCTTACCATCAATCTAAAGATGAATTACATTGCCAAGATGCAACTGCGTACTCAGATTATATTCCCGATCATCAGGACATCTTCTTCAAACAATTGCATATTTATTACTCCCTGAATGAACAAACGAGCTACTACTAGGTTTTGTACAACATTTTCTGCACAAACTCTAGATAATTCATTGCACGAATTCTATCTCAGAGTAATAATAATAGAAATCAAAATCAAAAGTCGTCTCACACTGTACTCGTTTAGTTTACCACTTACTATCACATTTCTGAGGTTCTCAATCCTGCAAAGGAAACATAGCTTTTGTAGCGCCCCAAAAATACCGAAACCCAAATATCTTGAAATCCAAAAATCCCGAAATTTTGAATTTTCTTTATTTTCGATTTTGATGAAAATTGTGTTTAATATTCTTATCCAAGCGATAATTTTAGTAGGTCTTAGCTAAGGTTGAGTTCAAATTAAGGGGTAGAAGAAATTATAATTTAATTATTAAAAGAATCACGGTTGGCTAGTAGTTGAGCTTTTTAATAAATGAAGAAACAATTGACACAAAAAGAGCCTGTGGTAGAGTGGCTAAGTGATGCCACATAAGGTGTAGTGAGGTGGCATTAGTAGCTAGTAAAGGGGTCCAAGGTTCGAATCCTAGCTTAGTATTTTTAGAGTTTAATTTTGGCCTTCTAGAAGGATGAAAGTGGCATGAAGACGGACTCTAAGGGGAGTGTTCAGGAGAGAAAATTAAGGAAAAGATCAAGGGGTTATCAGGGAGAAAAACGAGAAGATGAGAAGGGAAAAGTGATGGAGCCAAATTGGGTATTGGGCATGGAAAATTCTGCTATAAGGGCTATAAATAGGGGTCGAATACAAGGTTTCCAAGCTACTAATGAAATTCTTCTTCACCTTGTTGCTAGAAACCCCTTTCCCCAAAAGCTGAAAACCCTTTTCTTTTCAAGATCCAAAAAGCCGAAAACCCTTTTGTTTTTTTTCTTTCTTTTCTTTCTGTTGATTTTTATTCTCCTCTATACAATCTTCTTTGCCGATTTCTTCTTCTACTCTTCTTCTTCAATCCGTGCCAAATAAACCTTATTCACCATACTAATTTTGAAAAGTCGAAAAGCTGAATCTTCCAAGTGACAATTGCCTTTGACCAAATCTAGTGTAAGTGTTGCTCTTCCAATCGGTTTTCTTTGCTAGGTATCGATTATTGTCCCTCACTTCTTTCTAATCGACTTGGGTAGGGAATTAGTGTCAGATCTTGATTTTGGATTCCTGGCGATTTACTTTTCAGATCTGAGAGATATACGTGATTAGTGATCAAAGTAGAAGCTAGTAAAGGGCTTGGCGTTCAAGTAAGGTTAATGTGAGATTTTGGCTTTTGGTAAATTATTTGATAAGTATGTGTGATTAATTTTTGAGTGATATCAATTGTAGGTTTGGGCTAAGGAGATTGCATCACCCTTGCTTTCCAGGTGTGTACATACACTGCACACACACTATGAATCGGCAAAAGTCGAAATGCCGAAAAGCAGAAATGCCGAAAAGCCGAAAGTTTAGCTACAATAGTCTTGTGAGTGCGCGAACACTCGTAAGGAGGAGACCGATAGGTTGCCTGTGGCCCATAGGCGATTTCGTGAACTTGGGTTGTGATTTGGCCATATGGGCCAGAATGGGCTAAATGGGCCCGATGGGCTGTTGGCCACATAATAGGCAAAAACTGAATATTGATGCTATGTGATAGGAATTTGTATGTGAGCATGAATATGTATATGACTGGGCCTAACGGGCCATATAAATGTGATTTGGGCCTAATGGGCCATATACAGGTGATTTGGGCCTAATGGGCCATACGAATATGATTTGGCTTAATGGGCTAGATGCAGGTATGTGAAATTGTTAGGCTTTGTAAGGGGTTTTTGGGCCTAGTATATGATATCCACATAAGACTTAATTAATATATTGCGACCGTGGACAAGTCAAAGGGTTAAGGTGTGGCAACGGGCATATACATGTCTAGGATTGGATCTAAGGAGAGCTTAGTACTTAAGCGGTCTTAATGACCCACCTCCTCTTCTCTGGAATCCTACCTAGTGCATAGTATTCGTTCATCTTAACTCACGAGACTTGTTAACGGGCCAAGGTAAGTGAAAATATTAATTAAGGGAAAATTATCGAAATGTCCCTAAGGGCAAAAATGACCAAAATACCCTTAAGTGTTAAATGTAAGTTTTGTGGATGCGACATGCATACATATGATATTCTGCTTAGGTTGCATATGGGTTGGGAATTATGGAACGGAGGAAGTATATGAGGATCGCATGGTTGCTTGACAATCGTGGATCCACCGACAACTTTTAAAGCCTAATATGTAAATGAAGGTAGTTCCGCAACGGGCTACCATGGTGTGTGGGTTGGGTGGGTCGATATTTATATCCCCACATGGTGTGACAGGGGACGGAGCCGGTGTATAGCGGATGGACGGAGCCGATATTTGCATGAATGATGAACGATGAATGATGTTTTTTTTTGAATGCTTGTTTTCTTCGAGGGTTGTACACACTGAGTTTGCGAAAACTCACCCCCTCTTTTATTTTATTTTCAGGTGATGCTCAGAAGAAGGTTCGATGTTTGGAAGGACTCTAAGTGGCCAGCTAGCAAGATGATTTGGACTTGGGTTTTTTTTAAAAGCATTTAAGTTTTTACTTTTTTTTTAGTATGTTCCAGACCAAATTGTAATAAGGTTTTCATTGTGTTATTATTACTTGAATTATTATTATTTTCAAAGTAATTACAAGTTGAACATAGGTTTTCTAAATTATAGTATGTTTTCTACGTTTCTGCAATTAAATTTTTAAATGATAAATTTTTCTTAAATCAAATGTTTCAACAAGGTTTTTGCAACTGAAAGGTGTGTTTTTTTTAAAGTTAATTAAGGTTTCTTTTATTTTAAGAAGGGTTTTCAATGAAAATACGGTTTTCGCTAAAACACTTCAATGTGACACACCAGATTCGGTCATAACGTCTGGGCCGGGTTTGGGGTGTTACAGCTTTAGCTTTTCAATTTAGCTAAATTCAAACTTCCATCAAATAAGATTAATCATGTAACTCACACTCACAAAATGAACAAAGGCTTTCCATTCAAGCATCTGCAACTATATCTACTTCCTCAAAGGTTAATCGTTAATTATTCACAATCTTTCAATAGTTCAAGCCATCACCATTGTCTTAACTTGTAAATTTTTCTGCAACAGTAGATACTTCATACTCTTGGAATCAAGGAGTATATGACATTTTTCCTTGAACAAACGATGTCATCAATTTCTCAACACAGACATACTAGTGGCCTACTCTAAGTCACTCGTCGAACATTTCTTTTAATGAGACTTTAACCATCTGAAAGCATAAACTGCCACTTTACATTCTTACATTAAAAAACATTCCAATCTGTTCGATAGTGCATCATTGAAAAAAATCACGAATTCTTTACTCAATTCAAACAGAACCTAGAGTCAGTGTTTTGGTTAATAACACCTTCAACTATTTTCAACTTTATTAATATGCAACAGACCATTCAAACTTTCACAAATGAGATAACTCATCAATCAAGACAGCTTTAACTCATAACAACATCATTCGATTAGAACAACTCTAATAGGTATATCTCTGTATCATACTTTTTAGAATATGAATTCTTCCTTCAAATTGTTCGTCTATTCACCCATGAATGTACAAGATTTTATTTTTTTACCTGAGGATAAACTTAAAACTCAAATTACCTTTCAACTGACCAACTCGCTCAGATAAAATCAACTGAGTTGATTTCAACTATCAAATAATAACATATCAAAATACTCATTTCTTGATGCTATTAAACAACTCAAACATACAATCTTTTATAATTCCCTTAACATGCTAATCAAAGATCTTTACAACTGCATTAACTTAAGGAAACAAAATATCCTGATTGAACTCATAGACCTTAATCAAACTTGTAACACCCCTAACCCGTATCCATCGCCGGACTAGGGTTAAATGCATTATCGGACAAATTGGAATGTTTTACAAATATTTCACAAACATAATTCACACATAAGCATACATCATTACAGGGTCCCTTACATAGGTCAATGAGACCTTAATCATGCATTAGAAAAAGGTTGGGACTAAATCGAGCTCATACAAAATTTTTTGAAACTTAAACATTATTTAAAGTTATACAGGTCACACGCCCGTGTGAACAGGTCGTGTGCCTCACACAACTTTAGACACGCCTGTGTGTCTAGGTCATGTCAAAACAGGACATATATAGTGACTTATTCACACGACCACAAGACATGCCCGTGTGCCTTGGTTGGGGTTGAAACTGACTTGAGTCACATAGCTAGCCACATGCCCGTGTGCCTTGGTCGTGCTCAAGACTGATTTAAAATCGTAAGGTACCACAGGGGACACACGGTTGTGCAACATGACCATGTGTCACACACGACTGAGACACACGCCCGTGTCTCTACCCGTGTGGACAAAAATAGGCCATTTGAAAAGTCAATTTGCCACCCAATTTGAGTCAAACCTACAAGCATCAAACCAAGCATATTTACATTATAATTTCAGCCAATTTCAATACCAAAACATACACCAAACATGCCATAACATTATCAACCAATTTCATGCTTAATAGTCATACCAAATTATGCCAAAACATAAGACAAAATCATATCTAAACATTTGTTTCATAACCTCATTTTAATTCATTCAATCTCAGGATATAAACTTACCAATTCCTCAAATAAGCACACACCAAAGACTTACCAAATTTACCATTTCTCTTGGCCATCCAAAACACATCACATTGGCATAATTTGCATCACATAATGTAACACCCCTTACCCGTACCCGAGACTGGGACAAGGTACGAGGCATTACCTTACATAAATAGGGCATCTCCGAAAAATACGGGTCATAAAATTTCACTCCAAATTAAAACCAATCAAACAAATTCATATTGTCCTTTTCATGGACCTACGAGGCCCAAAATATACATTAAAAGTAATCCAGGACTAAACCGAGAGCTTAAGAAAATTCTAAGAAAATTTCTAGGTTTAAGCCTCACATGCCCGTGTGAAGGCAATGCACACACCCGTGTGCTTTGGGCCACGCTTGTGTCCCATACTCGTGTGGAATTTTTAGAATTTAATTTTCATTTCAAACCTACAGGGTTTTTCACACGGCCGAGCACACGTCCGTGCCCCTGGCCCATGTCCCTCACACAGCCTAGACACACCCGTGTCATTGCCCGTGTCCAAAAACTTGGACATTCTATTTATGACATCATCATTCATTTAGGGGCACATGGCCAAGGCACACGCCAGTGTGCTAGGCCGTGTCCTTCACACGGTTAAGACACACGATCGTCTCTCTACCCGTATGTTTACTACCATGCACACTGACTTGGAAATTTTCGGTGCAGGGACACACGGCCATTCAACACGCCCATGAGGAAGACTGTGTGTCACACATGGCCTAGACACATGCCTGTGTGTCTACCCGTGTGGACCTTTTTGGAAGCTATTTTCCAAAGCCAATGGTCACCCTCAATCAATCATACATTCAAACACACTTTATAACATGTAACATGACATATTTATGCACTCAAATACTCCACAACCTAGTGCTCTCACATCGTCATAATGTCATCTTATTGGACACTCATTTATTACACCTTTTAGAGGCATTCCACACCAATTTCATGCATTATTAAACTTGTTACCATAACTTCAAATTGTGTATTCATACACATAGCCATTTTAAGTCATTAGGTCATCCTTTAACCTTTAGCACTTAATCCACACTTTACCATACATTCATAATTCAACAACATATCACATCATTATCACGCACTCACCTAGCAATAACATATCCTACCATCAAAACACTAACACATGCATGCATGGGTAATTAGATTACAACCCAAATGATCAAATATGAGCCATATCACATGGCCATTACAAAAAGAATCATCATCATCATAGGCCTTCACAATTTGGCCAAATAGCATGACACATATCACAAAATGAACAAGTTTCTATACATGCCATACTCAAAATAATAAATTCACTATACCCAAAAGTCTTTTGATAGTGTGACCGAATACTCCGACAGCTTTCGATCCCCGAGCTAGCTTGGCGGTACTACAAAGGATGGAAAAGAGAGGGGAGTAAGCATTAAAGCTTAGTAAGTCCACATGACAATAATATTCGATATTGGTAAACAATTAACATGCAAAAACATGATAACATATACATAAAGAATATTCTTTATTCAAACCTCTTTGCTTACTCATCATATGCACGTATATACTTGCTCATCTTAAATTGATCTTTATCAAAGCATTACTCATAGGTTTAGCATATGTACCTATACTCATAGTAGAGTATTGATAACCATACCTTTTTCATATGCCCTCCTCGGGACTTCATTACAATAACTACATTACCCATGGAACACATCAAAATACTATTGGATACGCGAAAAACATGCACATAAGTGCCTAATGTACATACGTAGCCAAAGCTATCTCATAACATGTAGACATCAATAGTGAACTCGGACTAACTCAACGAGCTCAGATGTTACATGCATCACGTCCATAATGAACTCGGACCAACCCAACAAGCTCGAATGCCCACATCCATAATGAACTCGGACCAAGTTAACGAGCTCCGATGCCTCACATATATTACGAACTTGGACCAACTCAACAAGTTCAGATTTCTCACGAACTCGGACCAACTGAACGAGCTCGAATCTCTTATTTCCTAGTGACATGTCACTTGTATCCTAACTATTCCTAAGGTTCAAACGGGATTTTCTTCACTTACATATATTATCTCCATCGTACTTGCTCGTATTGTCGTGGTTAATGACCATGATAACATTAATGCTTTCATAACAATTAATAAGCATATAACTCATAATTACAATAAAACATTTATCACAAAATATTAAAGCATTAAAACATACTACAACACCACATTATTTGCATATGTACTTACCTCGGCACAAAACGATGATAATCGAACCTAGTCGTCGTATACTTTATTCTTTCCTCGATCAAGTCCCGATTCACATTTTTCTCGATCTATAATGTCATATTTAACTTATTTATTATTCAAATTATTCAAATGGGTCAATCAATCATACTTTTGTAAATTTACATTTTAACCCCTAATCTTTTACATATTTACGATTTAGCCCCTAGGCTCGTAAAATGAAATGTATGCATTTGCTTGATTACCCAAGCTTAGCCGAACCTTTACTATGCTCATATCAGCCTATATTTTCTTTTATTTCACATTATTACTACTCACTTTTACACTTTTACAAACAAGTCCCTTGTTTAGGTGTTTTCACTAAAAATCACCTAATAAAAGATGTTCATCATGCATCAAACATTCATATTTCTCCATTAATAATCAAAATACAAGCATGTCATGTATGGGTCAACTTTCATACATGAACCCTAGCTCAAAGTATAGCTAGAAATGGGTAGACCATGTTATCGGGACTTCAAAAATACAAAGAACATTATAAAAGGGGCTAGGGAACACTTACTATTGAGCTTGGAAATGTTGAACAAAACCCTAGCTATGGTGTTGTGTGATTTTCGGTAGCCAAGGATGAAGATGGACACATTTTTGGTTTGATTTTCCCTTTTTATTGTTTTGATTACCTAATGACCCAAATGCCCTTAGGTTTCTCTTTCCAATTTTTCCTATGCATGTCTATTTTTGTCAAAAAATTTAGAAAATGGTCAAATTGCTAATTAGGACTCCCTAACTCATAATCTAATGCAATTTCATGCTTAAAGCTTTTATAATGCAAGTTTTGAACTTTATTCAATTTGTCACTAAAATGCAATTAGACATTTTATGCATAGAATCTCTTCATGAAACTTTCACACAAGCATGCATTCATAACATAAACCTCATAAGAATCATAAAATAATTATTTCTATCTCAGATTTTTGGTCTCGAGATCACTGTTCCAACTATGCCCTAATTCAGGATGTTACAACTCTCCCCCTTTAGGGATTTTCATCCCCGAAAATATTACCGATGAAAAGGTTTGGTTATTGTTTTTTCATGGCCTCCTCGGGCTCCTATGTAGCCTTTTCAACCCCATTTCTTTGCCATAAAACTTTCACAAGAGCAACACTTTTGTTTCTCAATTGCTTGACTTCCCAAGCCAAGATCTTAACAGGTTCCTCACTATAAGTCATATCCGGTCTGATCTCAACTTCAGTCGATACAATCACATGTGAATGGTCAGATTCATACCGGCGTAACATGGACACATGAAACACATCGTGAATCTTTTCTAATTCAGTCGGCAAAGCCAATCGATAAGCAACAGGCTCTATTCTTTTGGTAACCTCATATGGTCCTATAAAACGAGGACACAACTTGCCTTTTCTACTGAATCTCAGAACTTTCTTTCATGGAGATACTTTCAAGACTACCTTATAACCAACCTGATACTCAATTTCTATCCTTTTTAAATCTGCATACGACTTTTGTCATCCGATGCCACTTTCAAGCAATCACAAATTTCTTTCACTTTTTCCTCGGTCTCCTTAATCAAATCTACTCCATGAATCTTATTCTCCTTAAGCTCAGTCCAATACAACGGTGTATGACATTTATGTCCATACAATGCTTTATAAGGTTCCATCTTCAAACTCGTCTGATAGCTATTGTATAGGAAAATTCAACCAAAGGTAGGTACTTTTCCCAACTACCTTGGAATTCAAGAACACAACATCTAAGCATACCTCCAAGTGTTTGAATTACTCTCTCGGATTGTCCATTAGTCTGTGGATGAAAATTGGTACTAAAACTCAGCTTCGTACCCAAAGCTTCTTGTACCTTCTTCTAAAACTGCGAAATAAATCTAAGATCCCTATCTAAAATAATTGATAAAGGTACTCTATGAAGTCTCACAATCTTAGAAATATACAGTTCTGCTAACTTATCAACTGAATACTCAACACATACCAGTATAAAATGAGCCAACTTAGTCAGTCTGTCAACCATTACCCATACGACATCTTTCTTTCTTGGTGTCAACGACAAGCCTGTCACAAATTCTATAGCAATTCTGTCGCATTTCCATTCAGGAACTAAGATAGGTTGAAGTAAACCTGAAGGTACTTGGTGTTCGGCCTTCACTTGTTAGCAAACCAAGCATTCCAACACAAATTTGGATATATCTTTTTTTCATGCCATTCCACCAATACATTTCCTTTAAATCATTGTACATTTTTGTGCTACCTGTAACACCCCAAACCCAGCCTAGATGTTATGGCCGAATCTGGCAATGTCACATTGAAGTGTTTTTCACAAAGTGTGATATTGAAAGAAAACCTTTTTCACATATTTATCTTTGTTACTTGTTTTTAATGATGATTTTAGAATACGTTGTTTACCATGTTAAAACGGCTTTGATTTTTAAAACGTTGTCTCGTACGGAAGCTTATAAAATGTGTTGCGTAAACGTGGTGTTTTTGAAAAATAATTATCTTTTTTGAAAACCCGTCTTTTTCCTACTACTAGCGGTTATAAAAAAGCAATTGAAAATCCCAAAATTAAAAATAAAACCTTAAGAGGCCTTATTACATAACCAATACCCAAATTAATAACTTAAAGAATAAAAGCTAAGACAGTAGTTAAAATCAGTCGTGTGGCCCCATTTGAGTCCCTCGCAGGATCGACCCGCCTAAGGATTACCTGCACAGGAAAGTGGAGGAGTGAGTTTATGAAAACTCAGTGTGTAATCCCTTTTCAATAATCAGAAAATCCGTAGGTAAAACAGTTTGGACTTAAGCCCGTTTTAGTAATAGTTTAGTATCAGTGCGAGCCTTAGCCCATTACAATAACAGTATCAGAAATGCAAATAAAGATCCTACCCATCCATCCTCTACACTCCACTCCATCCAGCCCTACACTCCATGTAGGGATAAAATCGACCCACCCATCCCTACACTCCAAATATAGCACTGGTTGCGACACTATTCAGTAATTGCAGCAGAGCTGCCAGTACAATACACTTCCTCCAAATATATCAATCCCACCCCATGCATTATGTCATGTCATAATATAATCCGTGTATGCAAAATGTCATGCTCGAATACAGTCAAACATATCATAGGGGTATATTAGTCATTTTACCTCTTAGGGTTATAACAGTCATTTCATCAGTATGGGGTCTAAGTGTACTTACCGACCCAACAATAGGTCCATGGTCATCTTGGGTGACCCGTGCGACCTTAACAATCAAATGGTGAAAATGGGACCAAAGCTCATAACCCGGCCCATGTGGGCCCACACGCTCGTGTAGCCATAAAGCCCAAAATGTCCTTGGCCGTGTGAACAACACAACCTGGCCCAGAACTTCCCCACATCCGTGTGGTTTACCTGTGTGGAGCCCACAAACTTGTGGGGTCCACACGACCCATTTCAGCCCAACGTGGCCCAAAGTGACCTAAGCCCACGAAATCGTTTGTGGTGGTCTCTTCGATAAAATGTTCACACTTATGCATTTAGATGACCACACGAGCAAACACACGCCTATGTAGCATCAATGGTAATAGTTCCAACTTTTGCCGATTTACGAATGAAATAGTGTGATTACACACCTGATTGAGAAAATGCGATACTGGCCCACGAGTTTTCTACACCTATAACAATCAGAAGTTCAATTAGTCACTTATCAGCATTAGGGTTAAACGCCCTCAGTTTTACTCTTAATCTAACTAATATTGATACTTGCCTTGATTAGCCAAGTGTGACTTAGTCCTCCTAAGTTGCTGACTAAAATTGGTCCCTTGCTCCTTGCTAAAAATCTGCATTATCAGCAAAATCCATTAACACTATTGCTTAACACATGGCTTGAAACATCATGTACTACTATATAGAAAACCAAAAATTCATAAGTAAAGGAAAAGAACATTCGGCCACACCAAGGAATGCAAGCCAACATGCCTCAATTGAACACGATAACTACAATAAAGTTACCTTCGATTGAATGATGAGGGAAGGTTTCGAACGCTTTAGTTATCACTTGCAACTCCTTACCTCCACAAGAAATTCTAAAACCAAAAGAAACATCACAAGAAGATGGAGAAGGTGAGAAATGGTAGCAAGAAAGAGAGAGACATTTGGTTCCAACAGTGTGATAGGGGAGGCTTGATGACTGTTCAAAGAGTAGAGAGAAAACAAGGGCCCGAGTGCACTCACCGACTTGTCAAAGAACAGTTATCAAATCGGAGCAGAAAGAAGCGAGTGTGAGATGAAGTATCCGGAATGGGTTCCAAATAGAAGAGAGTGTAAGAGAAGTGATTGAGAGAAAAAGAGAGAAGAGAGGAAACTTAGAAGATGTTCGGCCAAAAGGGAAAGAAAAGGAGAAGAGTGATTGGGAGAAAAAAAGTTAATCAATCAAAGTACAGATTTTAGAGGACAAAACCAAAGTAGGTTAACACGAGACATACCCGAAAGGTTACAAGTAGAAGTCGGCTGTCAACGTAAGCAACAAAATCTCAAGAGTGAAAGAAGTATAAAGGGGAGATAGCTACCGAAAAAGGGAGCAAAAACTAAACAATATTCAACACCCAGTGTCTATGGCCGAATCGGCATAGAGGAATTCCCACAATCGACAACCACTTCCCCACACCCCAACTACCCATAACTCTCCCCTAAAATCTCTCCACCACATCCTCAAACTGATCACCATCTAATCCCCCATTTCTTCTCCTAAGTTTTGGCTAACATGATCCCTTACTTCCCTCAACAACCCAATCGACCATGTAAAAGAGTCCCACTGCCCTACAACCACCCACATCGCCACTTGCCAAAAAAATTAAACATACTTACATGCAACAAGACTCGAACCCCAGTCTCCTAGCAACAACAACACGGCACTATCCCCTTGACCAGTAAACTTTTTATGTCATGCAACCCTCACATTAATTTAAAAGTCTACCAGCTGGCAACAAGGGTTTATTCACTTAGAGGCAAAAATTTTGCTCAAGCCAAGGCATGATCCCATGACTTCCCAGACACTTCCAGAGCACACAACCACTAAGTTATACATACATTCACGTCACTAACACGCAAGATAATTTTAACAGAGCTTTCAGAATTTTGGGATTTGGGGCGTTACATTACCCGGGTGAACTGACATACCTCTATTATGAGTCTCATACAAAATATCTCGAATCAACTCAACATTCTTCGAAACACAAATCCTTCCACAAAACCTCAGACAACCATCAGGATCTCTCTAGAAATCTGATTCACAGCTTGACTCACACTGAGCTTCCTTAGCTTGCAGCTCTTTATCGGTTTCTTGAGCATCGTAAATCTGTTGAAGAAAAGTCAGTCTAGCATTTAAATCTACTGGAATAGCACCATCATGATATTGGGCTAGCCGTACGTTCATAGCTCTCAAGGCAAATAAAGACTTTCTGCTCAAGGCATCGACAACCACATTTGCCTTACCGGGGTGATAATCTATCACAAGCTCATAATCTTTTAACAATTCAAACAATCTTCGTTGCCTCAAGATCAAGTCCTTTTGAGTCATTAGATATTTAAGACTTTTATGGTCTAAATAGACATGGCATCTCTCCTCGAATAGGTAATGCTGCCAAATCTTCAAAGCAAATACAATAGCGGCTAACTCTAAATCGTGCGTAGGATAGTTCTTCTCATGGGGCTTAAGTTGCCTCGAAGCATAAACTACTACCTTTCCTTCTTGCATAAGTACATAATCTAATCCATTCAAGGACGCATCACTATCAATCACAAATTCTTTTCTTGATTTCGGTTGTACTAACACTGGTGCCTCGATTAACAACGCTTTCAATTTCTAAAAGCTCTGTTGGCACTTCTCTGTCCACTCGAACTTAACGTCCTTTTGCATCAATCTGATCATTGGGGTGGCTATCATTGAAAATCCTTTCACAAAGTGTCTGTAATAACCTGCTAAACCCAAAAAGTTCCTAACTTCAGTTACGTTCCTCGGTGGCTTCCATTCGATAATAGTAGAAATCTTACTGGGATCAACTCATATACCATCCCCGAAAATAATGTGGCCTAAAAAACCAACCTCTCGAAGCCAAAACATGCTTTTACTAAACTTGGCATATAACTGTTTATCCCTCAGAGTCTGCAAAACAGTTTTCAAGTGCTCGGCATGCTCTGCCTCATCTCTAGAATAAATTAGAATATCATCGATAAACACCACGACAAATTTATCTAAATATGGCCGAAAAATTATGTTTATTAAATCCATAAACACGGCAGGAGCATTCGTTAATCCAAATGGCATAACAAGAAGCTCATAGTGACCATACCTTATTCAAAAGGCAGTTTTAGGCACATCAAACTCTTTCACTCGTAACTGGTAGTATCCGGACCTCAAGTCTATCTTAGAGAACCACATCGCTCCCTTCAGTTGTTCAAACAAGTCATCAATCCTTGGAAGAGGATACTTATTTTTTATTGTTACCTTATTGAGTTGTCGGTAGTCAATGCATAATCTCATGGAGCCATCATTGTTTTTCACAAACTGTACGGGAGCACCCCGCGGTGAAAAGCTTGGTCTTGCAAAACCCTTGTCGATCAGCTCTTGCAACTATGACTCCAATTCTTTTAGTTCAATCGGGGCCATCCTATATGGGTCAATAGATATGGGTGTCGTCCCTGGCATTAGCTCAATACTGAATTCCATTTCTCTAATTGGAGGCAAACCTGGTAATTCCTCCAGAAATACATATGCATACTCGAACACAACTGGAACTGTTTCGATTTTCAAATTGGATTCCTTTGTATTCAATATATATGCAAAATAAGCTTCATACCCCTTCCTCAAGTATCTCTGAGCAATCATTGAAGAAATCATCATTGGTGACTTATCTACATCATCTGATTCAACCCGAAGAATTTCACCATTTTCACATTTCAATTCCATAACTTTCTATCTACAATTCACTATAGCCTCATGTAGTGTCAACCAATCCATACCCAGTATGACATCAAATTCGTCAAATGGAAACAACATCAAGTTAGTCGGAAAATAATGATCTTTAACCGTCAAAGAACATTTCTTACATACTTTAACTATCACATGCTTTCCTAACGGGTTAGATACCTTAATTACAAATTCTGTAGACTCGACAGGTATATTCATACTAGATGTCAATTTCATACACACATACGAATGAGTGGAGCCAGGGTCTATCAAAGCAATAACATTAGTACCATAGAGAAAAAATTTACCAGTGATCACATCAGGAGAAGTTGCGTCTTCGCGTGCACGTATGGTATAGGCTCTAGTTGGAGCCCTAGCTTTAGACCTCACTACTGTGTCTAGCGTCACATTCTTACTACTAGACCCATTCTCAGCATTTCTTGAGGGTCTTCCCTTAGAAGTTGTGCCACTCGGCCTCGAGTTCTAAAATCTTTCATTCTCAACCATCTCGGGACAGTCTTTAATATAGTGGTCTTGAGAACCACACTTGAAAGAAGATCCCTCACTCACCCTACAGGTGCCAAAATGACATCTACCACATTGTGGGCACTTGGGCTTGGAAGGTTTAGCGTTACCCACACTCGCTACAGATGTAGCTTGAGATCTAAAACCCTAATTCTGCTTTCTACGATTCCCGTATGAATGTCCAGCTGACACATGTGAACGAGAATACAGCTCTCTAGATTTTTTAGACTAGGATTGCAATGACTTACTCATGTACCTCTTTCTTTTATCTCTAGCATTAGACTCGGCCTTTTCTTCTCTTTAACCAAGTCTTCGACTTTACAAGCCCGTTCAACAAGTACCACAAATTCTTTCAACTCAAGAATACCCACTAATGTCTTAATATCCTTATTGAGCCCATCTTCAAATCTTCTACACATCTTAGCTTCGGAGGGTACACATTCCCAAGCATATTTACTAAGCTTGACAAACTCTCTATCATATTTGCTAACTGTCATACAACCCTATTTCAATTCCAGGAATTCCTTGTGCTTTTGTTCGATGAACCGTTCGCTAATATATTTCTTTCGAAATTCCTCTTGAAAGAATTCCCAAGTAACCCTCTCTGGCGGTACTACAGATATCAGCATTCTCTACAGTGATACGCCGCATCTCTCAACAGGGATATGGCACATTTCAAGCACTCCTCGGGTGTACATGACAATTCATCACATACCCGTATCGAGTTTTGTAACTAGAACTCCGCTCTTTCAGGGTCATCATTGGCATTTGCCCTAAATTACCCAGCTCCTTGTTTCCGAATTCTATCAACAGGTGTTTTAGCAAGCCTCAAGAAATCCATGTGTTGAGGCATCGCAGGTGTGGGTTAAGGATTTGGGGAAGTGGGGGAGGCTGAGCATTCGGGTCTGTTCGAACGAACTCCGTGTACGATGCATTCATCATGTAGAGAAAAGCCTCTCTACCTCCTTCTCTTATACTGGCAGTTTGAGGTCTACTTTTAGATGGCACCACTCATTCCACTGGAGCAGGCGCGTTACTTTCTACGTCAACCGCCATTACTCTATCAGGATCCATTTGCTATATGAATACATATTTTAATATTGCTAGGAGTCGTTACACTATCATTACACATATATATAGGTATGGCATGTACAGCTAGACTCAAATACGCTAGGTTAGTTTGAGAATCGACTAAACCATAGCTCTGGTACCACTAAATGTAACACCCCTTACCCGTACCCGAGACTGGGACAAGGTACGAGGCATTACCATACATAAACAGGGCATCTTCAGAAAATACGGGTCATAAAATTTCACTCCAAATTAAAACCAATCAAACAAATTCATACTGTCTTTATCATGGACCTACGAGGCCCAAAACATACATTAAAAGTAATCCGAGACTAAACTGAGAGCTTAAGAAAATTCTAAGAAAATTTCTAGGTTTAAGCCTCACACGCACGTGTAAAGGAAATGCACACACCCGTGTGCTTTGGGACACGCTTATATCCCATACTTGTGTGGAGTTTCTAGAATTTATTTTTAATTTCAGACCTACAGTGGTTTTCACACGGCCGAGCACACGCCCGTGTCCCTCACACGGCTTAGACATGCCTGTGTCATCACCCGTGTCCAAAAACATAGACATTTTGTTTATGATGTCATCATTAATTTAGGGGCACACGGCCAACGCACACGCCCATGTGCTACGCCTTGTCCTTCACATGGTTGAGACACACGGCCATGTCTTTGCCCGTGTGTTTACTACCATACATATTGACTTGGAAATTTTTGGTGCAGGGGACACACAGCCATTCAACACGCCCATGGGGTAGACCGTGTGTCACACATGGCCTAGACACATGCCCGCGTGTCTACCCGTGTGGACCTTTTTAGAGGCTATTTTCCAAGCCAATGGTTACCCTCAATCACTCAAACATTCAAACACACTTTATAACATGCAACATGACATATTTATGCACTCAAATACTCTACACCATAGCACTCTCACATCTTTATAATGTCAGCTTATTGCACACTCATTTATTACACCATTTAGAGGCATTCCACACCAATTTCATGTATTATTGAACTTGTTACCATAACTTCAAATTATGTATTCATACACATAGTCATTTTAAGTCATTAGGTCATCCTTGAACCTTTACCACACATTCATCAATAAACAACATATCACATCACTATCATGCACTCACCATACAATAACATATCCTACCATCAAAACACTAACACATGCATGCATGGATAATTAGATTACAACCCAAATGATCAAATATGAACCATATCACATGGCTATTACAAAAAGAAAAATCATCATCATCATAGTCCTTCACAATTTGGTCAAATACAATGAAACATATCACAAAATGACCAAGTTCCTATACATACCATACTCAAAATAATAATTTCACTAAACCCAAAAATCTTTTGATAGTGTGATCGAATACTCCGATAGCTTCTGATCCCCGAGCTAGCTTGGTGGAACTACAAAGGATGGAAAAGAGAGGGTAGTAAGCATTAAAGCTTAGTAAGTCTACATGCAAATAATATTCGATAATGGTAAACAATTAACATGCAAAAACATGATAACATATACATAAAGATTATTCTTCATTCAAACCTCTTTGCTTTCTTATCATATGCACATAGATACTTGTTCATCTTAAATCAATCTTTATTAAAGCATTACTCATAGGTTTAGCATACGTACCTGTACTC
Organism: Gossypium longicalyx; assembly: GCA_025698465.1. Taxonomy (NCBI): domain Eukaryota; kingdom Viridiplantae; phylum Streptophyta; class Magnoliopsida; order Malvales; family Malvaceae; genus Gossypium; species Gossypium longicalyx. The sequence goes on from CM047004.1 coordinate 48,617,337, forward strand.
ATAGTAGAGTACCGATAACCATACCTCTTTCATATGCCCTCCTCGAAACTTCATTACAATAACTATATTACTTGTTAAACACATCGAAATACTATTGGATACGTGAAAAACTTGCACATAAGTGCCTCATGTACATACGTAGCCAAAGCTTTCTCATAACATGTAGACATCCATAGTGAACTCGGACCAACTCAACGAGCTCCGATGTTACATGCATCGCATCCATAATAAACTCGGATCAACTCAACCAGCTCGGATGCCCGCATCTATAATGAAGTCAGACCAACTCAACGAGCTCGGATGCCTCACATATATTATGAACTTAGACCAACTCAACAAGTTCAGAATTCTCACGAACTTCAACCAACTCAACGAGCTTGGATCTCTTATTTCCTAGTGACATGTCACTTGTATCCTAACTATTCCTAAGGTTCAACTGGGATGTATCACCCCAAACCTGGCCTAGACGTTATGGCTAAATATGTGATGTCACATTGATGTGAGTTTTGAAAAACCTAGTTCTAGCGAAAAAGTTCATTTCTGTTGAAACCTCGTTGTGTCCTTTTAAAAAGCTAACTTATCTTATCCGTTTATTAAATTTCTGGATTGCTAAGCAAAACCTATCTCCTACTAAAAATGTTACTCCAGTTTAAAACATTATTAGTCGAGGAAGCTTTTAAAACCAGTTACGTGGCATGGTAGTTGAAAAACATTTACTTTTTTTTAAAACCCGAGCCCTAGTGCTAACAGTTATAAGTCAATTGAAATAAATCCCCAGATAAAAAAAATAAAAACTTAAAACGGCCTTATTACATAAATTTACCCAAATAAAATTACTTTTACTAAAATTAAAATGAAAGCATAAACAGTGGTATGGCCTTCTCTGAGTCCTTTTCAGCACCGACCCGCCTAAGGATTACCTGCACAGATGGGCAGAAAAGGTGAGTTTATGATAACTCAGTGTGTAGTCCATATTAATCAAACAGTCAAACATGTGGTGTTGAACAGTCTAGGACTAAGCCCATTTCAGTCGCAATATCAGTGAGGGCTTTAGCCCATTACAGTTGCAGTATCAATATGGGCCTTAGCCCAATTTAGTACAGTATCAGAAATGCATACAGATATCCTACCCATCCATCCTCTACACTCCATTCCGTTCAGCACCACACTCCATGTAGGATAAAATCGACCCACCCATCCTTACACTCCAGAATATAGTACCGGTCTCGGCACTGATAGTAGTTGCAGTAGAGCTACTAGTATAGGGTTATAGCCTTTCAATACACTTCTTCCAATATCATATATCCCACCCCATGCAATGCAACATAATATAAATGTCCATACAATAAAGATGGTATGCTCAATAGTCATACAACATACAGGGGTATATTTGTCTTTTACCTCATAGGGGTATAACAGTCATAACATAAATTAGGGTCTAGGTGTACTTACTGACTCAACAGTAGGTCCAAAGTCGTCTCATGCGACCCGTGCAACCTTAACAATTAAACAACGAAAATGGGCCCAAGCCAATAATACGAGCGTGTGGCCCAATAAGCCCAAATAATGGCCTTGGCCGTGTAAACAACACAGCGTACCCAATAATCTCCACACATCCGTGTGGCCCATTTTGGCCCAACTTGGCCCAAATCGACCTAAGCCCTCAAAATCGCTCGTGGTGGTCTCCATAATCACATGCTCGCGCTTTAGCGAATAGGTGACCACACGAGCGAGCAGACGCCCGTGTGGCATCGATGATACCAGTTTTCTGACTTTTTTCGCTTCACAATAGAAATAATGTGATTAGACACCTTTTGGAGAGAAGAGCACCAATCACCATGCGCCCCAACCTAGATCCAAGTAAGATCCAATGTTAGTCCTTAAATCGTTTGGGTTAACACCCCCTTATTAACACTTAGAACTTCAATTGTACCATTCACCTACCTTGATTAAGTAAGCAGGGTTTACTCCTCCCTTAATCTAGTGATCAAGCACTCCTTGTCAAGGATCTGCACTACCATAGTAGTCCACTAGTGGTGATTCATATTCACACACGGCTTGAATAAAAAACGGACTTATAAAAAATACTAGACCAAATACAGGAAATAAGACATTTGACCAACACTATCTAACACCAACGAACCATGTTACCTTTAGACGAGAGACGAGAAGAAGATTTTGATCGTTCTTGAAATTCAAGCGAACTCCCTTACTCCACGAGTAATACTACAACCCGAAACAAAAAGTACCATGATCAAAGAAAAAAGTGGTAAAAATTGGCATTTAGGGAGAAGAGGAAAGACCAATCGAGAATACATAGAAACAATAGAGACTTACCAATCGACGCTTAGCCAACGCAATAGTGCTTGAGTGAGAGGGAGGGAGAGAGCTGAATCTAAAAAGAAATGGAAGGGTTAACCACCAAAACTCAAGAGAGTGGAAAGTAGAAAAGAAACGACAATGAAGACTAGGCAGAAGGTTGATGGAACGACACAATGTTGGGTTACAAGGAAGGAAGTGTTCGGCAAACAAAACTGGAAGTGAGCAAAGAAATGGATACCCGATATTCGAAAGGAGAAAGAATAAGAAAAAGATAAGAAGTTGACTAAGTAAAACACAATATAGGAGAGCAAAACAGAAAACTTGAGTGGTTACAATTGATATTCGGCCACCAAAGCGGCAACACTCGAAAAGAAAATAACAAAAGACAAACATTTCAGAGAACCAAAGCTCTAGCACTATTTCGGCACTGAGAACAAAAGTGACCGAATTTGCACACTAACTACCTACTTTCGGCATGACACTACCTCACACCCCAACCTCCCCTATTCCCCCTAAAATCTCTCCCCTTATCTCTCCCCAAATACCTCAAACCACCAATTCAAACTCTTTTCAAGCTCCCCCAAACAACCGGCCCCACACATCACTCTCCCTCAAACACTTTAACCAACAGAGTTTCGATCAACCCCAACTACCAACCTTGTGAGAGCAGCAAAATATAACTCCCTTGTGCATAGGGTAGCTCGAACTCAAGACCCCTAGGCACACCCACACGCCACTGACCATCATGCTAACAGGCGTTACATTGCCATGTTTTACTTATTTTAATTTAAGAGTCCATTATCAACCTGCAAGGGTCTATTCAACAAAAAGAAAATATTTTTGCTGAAACCTAGGTTTAAACCCAGGGCCTCTCACACTACTCAGGACCCTTAACCATCTCAGCAAGTAAGCCAACATGCAACATAACACGCAATTAAATTACTAAAGATTCGGGGCATTACAACTCTACCCCCTAAAAGAAAATTTAGGCCTCGAAATTTACCTTATCAAAATAGATAAAGGTATTATTATCGCATCGCCTCCTCGGGTTCCCACGTGGCCTCCCCAGAACTATGATTATGCTATAGCACCTTAACCAGTGGAATGGACTTCTTCCTCAGAACTTTCACATCATGGTCTAAAATCTGAACTAGCTCTTCCTCAAAGGTCAGATCTGGTTTAACCTCAATCTCCTCAGTCGAAATGATGTGTGAAGGATCAGAACGATATCACCTCAACATAGAGACGTTGAACACATCATGAATCCAGTCCAACTCTGGAGGTAACTCAAGTTGATTGGCAACCGGTCCTACACGCTTTAATATACGGTAAGGCCCAATGAACCTAGGGCTTAACTTGCCCTTCCGACCAAACCTCAGTATCTTATTCCATGGCGAGGCCTTAAGAAACACCAAGTCCCCCATAGAGTACTCAATCTCCTTACGCTTTAGATCCGCATAAAACTTCTGTCAGTTCGAAGCTGCCTTCAGTCAATCCTAAATCAACCTGACTTTATCCTCGGTATTAGAAATCAACTCAGGGCCTAGAACACGTTGCTCACCCAACTCAGTCCAACAAGAAGGAGTATGACACCTACGACCATATAATGCCTCGTAAGGTGCCATCTGTATGCTAGACTGGTAGCTATTTTTATATACAAACTCTGCCAATGATAAGTAATCCTCCCAACGGCCCCGGAAGTCAACCAAACAACTTCTTAACATGTTCTCTAGTATTTGAATCACCCTCTCTGACTGACCATCTGTCTGATGATGGAACGCAGTACTGAAGTCCAACCTTGTACCCAATGCTTCATGTAACTTCTTCCAGAACTGAGATGTGAAGCGAGGATCTCTATTGGATATTATAGAAATCGGTACCTCATGCAGTCGCACTATCTCCGACACATACAGCTTGGCCAGTTTCTACAACGAGTAATCAGTACGAACAGGTATGAAATGGGCAGATTTCGTCAGTCGATCTACGATAACACATATTGAATCCTTCTTAGTAGGCGTTAAGGGTAGCCCACTAACAAAGCCCATAGTTATTCTCTCTCACTTCCACAACGGAATCTTAACTAGCTGAAGTAACCCTGAAGGTAACTGATGCTTCGCCTTAACTTGCTGGCAAGTCAGGCACTTACTCACAAAATCAGTAACTTCACGCTTAATTCGTGGCCACCAATATAACTCCTGAAGGTCTCGGTACATCTTATTCCCGCCAGGATGCATGACATAAGGACTACTATGCGCCTCTTGCAGTATAGATTGCCTCAAATCAGAATACTTCGGTACACAGACTCTCCCACGAAAATAAAGTACCCCTTCGCTGTTCAGCCCAAAATCTAAAGTTTCCCTATTCTCAACCTGTCGAAAATGAGAACCCAATGACTCATTCTCCAACTGCTTACCTTTAATCTGTTCAATTCACAGTTTAACTTGAAGTTCGGCCAGTAAACTACCATCATCAAATAAGCTGAGACGAGAAAACATCGCCCTCAAATCAGTAACTGTTCTATGGCTCAATCCATCAGCTATAACATTAGCCATACCAGGATGGTATTCAATCGAACAGTCATAATCCTTAAGAAACTCTATCCATCTATGCTGCCTAAGGTTTAACTCTTTCTGAGTGAGGAGATACTTGAGCCTCTTGTAATCCGTGTAAATGATACACTTCTCACCATACAGGTAATGACTCCAAATCTTCAGTTCGAATACCACCACTGCCAACTCCAAGTCATGCGTTGGGTAGTTTGTTTCATGTTTCTTAAGCTAACGAGACGCATATGCAACTACTTTACCCTTTTACATCAACACACATCCCAAGCCAACATGTGATGCATCGATATAGATAGTGAATTCCTTCCCAGACTCTGGCTGTATTAAGATAGGGCCCTTAGTCAGAACTTTCTCAAGTTTCTCAAAACTTTCCTGCTACTTATCAGTCTAGTTAAACGGTACCCATTACGTAACAAATTAGTCAGAGGTGCAGCAATAAATGAAAATCCCTCAACAAATCGTCTATAATACCCTACCAACCCTAGAAAACTTCAAATCTCAGATACCGACCTAGGTTGCTTCCAATCTAGAATCGCTTCAATTTTCTGAGGATCAACCCTAATCCCCTTAGCAGATACCAGATGACCCAAAAAAGTTACTTCACTTAGCCAGAATTCACGTTTGCTGAATTTAGCGTACAATTGCTTCTCCCTCAAAATCTGCAGAACAACCCGGAGATGTGCATCATTTTAATCCTCAGTCCTCGAATACACCAGAATTTCATCTATAAACACCACCACGAACCGATCCAAATAGGGTTGGAGCACTTGGTTTATCATATCCATAAAAGTTGATGGTGCATTCGTCAGTCAAAACGGCATCACTAGAAACTCATAATGACCGTAACGAGTCCTAAATGCTATCTTGTAAACATCAGTCTCCTTGACCCTTAGTTGATGGTACCCCGGTCGGAGATCAATCTTAGAGAACACCGAAGCTCCTCGAAACTGGTCAAATAGATCGTCAATCCTAGGTAGGGGTACTTATTCTTAATAGTCAATTTGTTCAGTTGTCAGTAGTTGATGCACATATGCATGGTTCAATCCTTCTTCTGCACAAATAAAATTAGTGCTCGCCACGAAGACACACTAGGACAAATAAACCCTCAATCCAGTAACTCTTGAATCTGCGCTTTAAGCTTCTCAAGCTCCTTCGGTGCCATTCTATAAGGGGCGATGGACATTGGAGCTATACCAGGCAAGAGCTCAACCTCAAATTCAACTTCTCGGCTTGGAGGTAACTAAGGTAGCTCATCAGGAAAGATGTCCAGAAAGTCCTTAACTATTCTGATATCTTTCACAGACGAAACCTCAGAAGTCGAAGCACTGACGTAGGCTAAATACACCTCACAACCCTTGTGCACCAACTTCTCAGCCCTAAGTGTAGAAATCAAATTTGACAAATAATTCCGACACTCTCCAAGTACAATTACCTCATCACCATTTTCAATTCTCAGTATCATCCGTTTTGCAGCATAGTCCAAATTTGCCTGATGCTTAACCAGCCAGTCCATGCCTAATATTATGTCGAATTCCTCAAAAGGAAGTTCCATCAAATCAGCTAAAAAGATCATTCCTTGAACCTCCAAAGGTACATCCTTAAAAAATTTGTTCACTCTCACTGACTGCCCTAATGGACTCAACACGGTAACCTCACTCGTAGTGTTTTCAACCATTATACCCAAAGTCTCAGACATAGTGTATGCCATATAAGAATACGTAGATCCAACATCAATCAATGCAGTATAGGTACATTATGAATAAAGAACGTACCTATAATAACATTTGGCATCTCTATCCTCCTGACAATGTGTAGCATAAACCAGCACTGGTTGCCTCACCTCAAAATGACCTGCACCTCTGTTCGGTGCTCCACGACCACGACCCATACCATTTCCACCCCTAGCCTGACCACGGCCTCTCGGTGGCTACTGAAAACCTCTTTGCGGCTAAACCATACCCATACCAGGAGCTTGCATCTGATCTAACCTCCGTGGACAATCCCTGATACAGTGCTCCATAGATCCGCACCTCAAACATGCCCCTATCCATACCCAGCACTCGCCTTAATGGTGCTTCCCACAAACAGTACAAGGCTGTGACCCAAAAGTAGCAACAGGGGCCCCAACTCTGGCCTTTTTCTTAGGCCTCAAAGTTGAACTTGAGGGCTCCCAAACCCTCGTGTTCCTTCCCCTATTCGATTCATGATTCTGGCGCTCAGCGTATTTCACATCCTCAGCAATCTTCACTTTTTCTACTAACACAGCAAAATCTCGCTCCCTCTGTGGAGCTATCAAAACTCGTAGATCATTTTTGAGGCCATCCTCAAAACGCACGCAACGTTCATACTTAGTTGCCACATGCCTCGCGCATAGCGGCTCAATCGTAAAAATTCTGCCTTATATTCAGCCAAGGACTTATCCCCCTGGTTCAGACTCAGAAACTCCCTTCTGTGGGCATCCACATAGCTAGCATCCACATATTTTCCTTGGAATGCATTCTTGAAGAACTCCCAAGTCAATCGGTCGGGTTGAGTACCCTCTCTCACAGTAAGCCACCACTGATAGGCTTCATCTTGCAACAACGATACTGCCCATTTTAGTTTCTGCTTTGGGTCAGTCGAGGTCATCCATGATCCTCTCTGTGGCCTCTATCTAGTATCCAGTCACATTAGGAGCAACTCCAACGATATCCCTAAAGATCTTAGCACCATTAGACCTGAGTCATTCTGTTACCGACCCACGGCCTACAGTACTAGTGTTGGGCCCAGCAACCCTCTCCAAAATACACAGTATAGCTTCAGACAGTGCGTCGCCCCCAGCTGCACGATCGTGTGACCCAGTCTTAGTTATAGGTGAATTTGGAGCCTCTCTTGCCTCAACGTTAGGCATATGGCCCGTAGCCGAAGACCTAGCCCCTGCACCTCTACGGCCTCTACTGCGGCCTTTAGTACCCCTTCCACGAGTACCTCTAGTGCTCATTATCGATTTACGTATTATCTGTATTAGCAATTTTAAGCATCAATTTTACAATTCTAGTGTTTATTGACGAATGTTTTATGAAAAGAAATAGTATCAATAATTCAGAGTTGTTTGCTTTCGAAAGTTGTAGTATTACTAAAGTTTTAGGTTACCCTAATAAAGGTTTCAATACAGTCTATTATCTATGATATATTTCAACCTAATCAAGCAGTAGTTTTAGAGAACTTACAGAATCGGCGCCGGATACTCGGTAGACCACACATTCGGAAACAACACCTCAAAATATTTTCCACCATTTGAAACAATTCTAATAAATTTTATATTTTTTTAGGAAAACTTAAATCCACAGCCGAGTTTTGTAACCTAGCTCTGATACCACTAAATGTAACACCCCAAACTTGGCCAAGACGAACTCGGACCAACTCAATGAGCTCGGATATCTTATTTCCTAGTGATATGTCACTTGTATCCTAACTATTCCTAAGGTTCAAACGGGATGTATCACCCCAAACCTAGCCTAGACGTTATGGTTGAATTTGTGATGTCACATTGAAACGAGTTTTGAAAAACATAGTTCTAGCAAAAAAGTTCATTTCTGTTGAAACTTCATTGTGTCCTTTTAAAAAGCTAACTTATCTTATTCGTTTATTAAATTACTGGATTGCTAAGCAAAACCTATCTCTTACTAAAAATGTTACTGTACTTTAAAACATTATTAGTTGCGAAAGGTTTTAAAACAAGTTACGTGGCGTGGTAGTTGAATAACATTTACTTTTTTTTTAAAAACCCGAGTCCTAGAGCTAACAGTTATAAGTCAATTTAAATAAATCCCCAGATAAAAAAAATAAAAACTTAAAACGCCCTTATTACATAAATTTACCCAAATAAAATTACTTTTACTAAAATCAAAATGAAAGCATAAAGAGTGGTGTGGCCTTCTCCAAGTCCCTCTCAGTACCAACCCACCTAAGGATTACCTACATAGATGGGTGGAAAAGGTGAGTTTATGATAACTCAGTGTGTAGTCCATATTAATCAAATAGTCAAACATGCAGTGTTGAACAGTCTGGGCCTAAGCCCATTTTAGTCGCAATATCAGTGTGGGCCTTAGCCCATTACAGTAGCAATATCAGTACGGGCCTTAGCCCAATTCAGTACAGAATCAGAAATGCATACAGATATCCTACCCATCTATCCACTACAATACACTCCGTCCATCCCTACACTCCATGTGGGGATAAAATCGACCCACCTATTCATACACTTCCTCTAATATCGTATATCCCACCCCATGCAATGCAACATGATATAAATGTTCATACAATAAAGATGGCATGCTCAACAGTCATACAACATACAGGGGTATATCCGTCTTTTACCTCATAGGGGTATAACAGTCATAACATAAATTAGGGTCTAAATGTACTTAGCAACCCACAGTAGGTCCACAGTCGTCTCGTGCGACTCGTGCAACCTTAACAATTAAACAGCGAAAATGGGCCCAAGCCAATAATAAGGCCCACGTGGGCCCACCCGCTCGTTTGGCCTAATAAGCCCAAATAATGGCCTTGGCTGCGTAAACAACACAGCCAGCCCAATAATCTCCACAAATTTGCAATTTACCCGTGTTGGGCCCACACGTCCCATTTCGGCCCAACGTCGCCCAAAACGACCTAAGCCCACGAAATTGCTCGTAGTGGTCTCCACAATCACATGCTCGCACTTTAGCATTTAGGTGACCACACGTACGAGCGCACGCCCATGTGGCATCTATGATACCAGTTTTTTGGCTTTTGCTGTCTCACAATATAAATAGTGTGATTACACACCTTTTGGAGAGAAGAGCGCCAATCACCACACGCCCCAACCTAGATCCAAGTACGATCCAATTTAGTCCTTAAATCGGTAGGGTTAACACCCCCTTGTTAACAATTAAAACTCCAATCGTACTATTCACTTACCTTGATTAAGTAAGCAGGGTTTACTCCTCCCTTAATCTAGCGATCAAGCACTCCTTGTCAAGAATCTGCACTACCAAAGTAGTCCATTAATGATGATTCATATTCACACACGGCTTAAATAAAAAACGGACTTATAGAAAATACTAGATCAAATATAGGAAATAAGACATTCGACTAACAATATCTAACACCAACAAACCGTGTTACCTTAAGACGAGAGACGAGAAGAAGATTCTAATCATTCTCGAAATCCAAGTGAACTCTCTCACTCCACGAGTAATACTAAAACCCGAAACAAAAAGTACCATGATCAAAGAAAGAAGTGGTAAAAATTGACATTTAGAGAGAAAAGGACAGACCAATCGAAATTACACCGAAACAACAGAGACTTACAAGTCGATGCTTAGCCAACGCAAAATTGTTTGAGTGAGAGGGAGGGAGAGAGTCGTATCTAAAAAGAGATGGAAAGGTTAACCACCAAAACTCGAGAGAGTGGAAGGTAGAAAAGAAATGATAATGGAGACTAGGCAGAAGGTTTATGGAACGACACAATGTTGGACTACAATGAAGGAAGTGTTCGGCACACAAAACTAAAAGTGAGCAAAGAAAAGGATACTCGATATTCGATAGGAATAAGAATAAGAAAAAGAGAAGAACTCGACTAAGTAAAACACAATATAGGAGAGCAAAACAAAATACCCGAGTGGCTACAATTGACATTCGGCCACCAAAGTAGCAACACCCAAAAAGAAAACAACAAAAGGAAAACGTTTCAGAGAACCAAAACTCTAGCACTATTTCGGTATTGAGAACAAAAGTGACTAAATTTGCACACTAAGCTACCCACTTTCGGCATGACACTACCTTACACCCCAACCTCCCCTATTTCCTCCTAAAATCTCTCCTCTTTACTCTCCCCAAATCCCTCAAACCACCAATTCAAACTGTTTTCAAACTCCTTTCTAACAACCGGCCACACAAACCACTCTTCTTCAAACACTCCAACCAACAGAGTTTTGGTCAACACCAACTACCAACCTTGTGAGAGCAGCAAAATATAACTCCCTTGCGCATAGGGTAGCTCAAACTCAAGACCCCAAGGCACACCCACACGCCACTTACCATTAAGCTAACAGGCGTTACATTGCCATGTTTTATTTATTTTAATTTAAGAGTCCGTTATCAACCTACAAGGGTCTATTCAACAAAAAGACAAAAATTTTGCTAAAGCCTAGGTTTGAACCCAAGGCCTCTCACACTACTCAGGACCCTTAACCATCACAGCAAGTAAGCCAACATGCAATATAACACGCAATTAAATTACTAAAGATTTGGAGCGTCACACGAGGTTTTCTTCACTTACATATATTATCTCCATCGTACTTGCTCGTATTGCCGTGGTTAACGACCATGATAACATTAATGCTTTCATAACAATCAATAAGCATATAACTCATAATTACAATAAAACATTTATCACAATATATTAAAGCATTAATACATACTACAACACCACATTATTTGCATATGTACTTACCTCGGTACAAAACGATGATAATCGAACCTAGTCATCGTATACTTTATTCTTTCCTCGATCAAGTCCCGATTCATGTTTTTCTTGATCTATAATGCCAAATTTAACTTATTTATTATTCACATTATTCAAATGGGTCCATAAATCATACTTTTACAAATTTACATTTTGACCCTTAATCTTTCACATATTTACGATTTAGCCCCTGGGCTTGTAAAATGAAATGTATGCATTTTATTGATTACCCAAGCTTAGCCGAACCTTTACTATGCTCATATCAGCCCATATTTTCTTTTATTTCACATTATTACTACTCACTTTTACACTTTTACAAACAAGTCCCTTGTTTAGGTGTTTTCACTAAAAATCACCTAATAGAAGATGTTCATCATGCATCAAACATTCATATTCCTCCATTAATCATCAAAATACAAGCATTTCATGCATGATTCAATTTTCATACATGAACCCTAGCTCAAAATATAGCTAGAAATGGGTAGACCATGTTACCGGAACTTCAAAAATACAAAGAACATTATAAACGGGACTAGGGAACACTTACTATTGAGCTTGGAAATGTTGAACAAAACCCTAGCTATGGTGTTGTGTGATTTTTGGCAGCCAAGGAGGAAGATGGACACATTTTTGGATTGATTTTCCCTTTTTATTCTTTTAATTACCTAATGACCAAAATCCCCTTAGGGTTTCTCTTTCCAATTTTTCCTATGCATGTCCATTTTTGTCCAAAATTTTGGAAATTGGTCAAATTACTAATTAAGACCCTATAATTCATTATATAATGCAATTTCATGCTTAAAGCTTCTAGAATGCAAGTTTTGCACTTTATTCAATTTGGTCCCTAAAATGCAATTAGACATTTTATGCATAGAATTTCTTCATGAAACTTTCACACAAGCATGCATTCATAACATAAACCTCATAAGAACCATAAAATAATTATTTATATCTCAAATTTGTGGTCTCGAGACCACTGTTATGACTAGGCCCTAATTCGGGATGTTACACATAACATACCAAAAACTCATTCATATTCACAACTAAAACCAAGCCACACCACATGGCTAAAATAAACATCACAAAACATAACCAAAATTCTCTAGCCTATACATGCCATACTTCAATATATACATTTTCAAAAGGTACCAAAATAGAGTTCGATAGTGCGGTGATGATCCTCGATGATCCCCAAGCTTTTGGTAGCTTCGATGATCTATAAAACAGTTGAAAACACACACAGAGTAAGCTTTCAAAAGCTTAGTAAGCCATATACAAATAAACTTAACTTCATAATCATATAAACATCATCAAATTACATATATTTCATAGCCAAATACTATCATCAACCACATGGTTCATATATACTACAAATTTTCCAATTCAATAGTACATATAGCATGTTTTCTCATACTTATATCATATGTTCACAAAAGTAAATGTACTTACCTTTCATTCTCAAACATAGTGTGCCATTCAAGCGTACCTGAATTGGATTCATGTTCACATAGTTATTCTTTTCTCGGAATGCCCGTTGAACCGTTCGAAATCATAAGGATATGCAGATAACTCGAAGCTCATACAACGCCAATGTCCCAAACATGGACTTACATGTAATCAAATATTGATGCCACTGTCCCAGACATGGTCTTACACGAAATCAAGTACGATGCCAACGTCCCAAACGTAGTCTTACACGATAACACATACCAGATCCTATGTCATGACATATGTATCCTAACTATTCCTAAGGTTCGTACGGGGCTTTTTGGACGTCAGAACTTTGTCGATACTTTCTCGGATAACTCTTATTCAAGGTATATAGCCATTCAACATAGTTTAATAGCATATAAGTTCGAATACATTTATTTGTATATAGACTTACCTCGTACTGATTCGGATAGACGGAATCGGCTAATTGACGACTTTTAACTTTTCCCGATCTAATTTCGTTTTATTTGGTTCTTAATCTATATAAATTCAAATTTAACTCTTTCATTCACTAAATCATTCAAGTCAATCCAAATATAAATATTTAGAGTATTTTACAAATTAGCCCTCACATTTTGACATTTTGACATTTTAGTCCTTATTTCATAAAATCACAAAATACACCAAATTTCTTTATACTTATGCTGAGCCGAATATTCATAGCACTCATACAATTCCACATATTTCATTTTTTTCACATTTTAGTCCCTCAAATTATAAATTTCACAATTTAGCCCATTTTACTCAAATTCATCAAAAATCCAAAGACAAAATATATTAACCCAACATCAAGCTTCCATATACTATCATCAAAATTCATAAAACTTATAATTTCATCAATAGCTCAACTCAAAATCATCAACAAAATCAGAAATTAAGACATGGGCTTGATAGTATACAAAGCAACGATCACAAAAATGTAGAAATTATCAAAAACCGAACAAAACACATACCTTAATCCACAATCACAAGTGCCGAACCCTAACCCAATCTTTTTCTTTCTTATTTCTTTGATTTTCAACAATGGTGGTGAATATATCACCAAATTTATGTTTTTGTTTTATTAATATAACATTTATATTCATTTTACCATTATAGCCTTGCTATTTTCATTAGAATTCCACTATCTAATGTCCAACTATGTCCATACATTAATTCAATGGTCCATTTACAACATAAGGACCTTAAATTTAAAGAGACACATCAAATAGGCACTTTAACAAATAGCAGTCAACTTTTACATTTCAAATTGAGCACACAAACGATTAAAATTTCATACGAAACTTTCTCACAAGTCAATTCACATATTATAAGCACAGAAAATAATATTTAGATATTTTTTTGACTAAGATTTGTGGTCCCAAAACCACTATTTTGACTAGGGTCTAAACTGGACTGTTACAAAACTTACTTGAGAAAAGAAAACCATCATACAATTTGAGCTTGAGCTTCTACGATCTATACCTTTGTCGATTTCAATTCCTTTTACGAAAATTAGAGAAATCCTAATACCAGAATCACCACATTCCTGTGATCAAACCAGAAATACATCCATAATAGACATAGTTAACACAAGTCAAAGAACACACTTTAAAGATGAGCCATGTTTGATAATTTACGAAATAAGGATGATAAGAAAACCAAGATAAAGAAATCCAAGATGAGAATACCATACTGGAAGTCTAAGAACATAACTCATAAGAAATAATAAAAATCTTGATGATTCCTCAGAGAAAACCAGAAGAAAAATAATACTTACACACTCTAGAATTAATTGTAACAGAGATAATATATTTCCAAATATATATATAACAAAACAACATCCAATAGAAATAGAAGAATAGCCTCACATAAATTTTCACCATTAACTTTTATTCTAAACATAGTAGAATAGAATCCCAAAGTGAGAGAGATAAGATATGTTGATCATCAACCAACCAGACCAACAATGCTTTCATCTAACATTATAATCAGCTAGCATTCTCATACGATAAGAATTTCATCAAAAAATGAACAATCACAGATATCTTTGAGGATAAATGGATATATAAAATACCCAGGAGAGATCATCATAATCTATTCAATTTCAACTCTTACACTCAAACATCATTTCGATTCAAATATCATTTCTCTGACTAATAGTCATCACTAATCCTGTATTATTCCATTCACTAACGAAAATCAATCTGGAGGAAATTCTAACAAATACATACCTTAGACATCATACCTAAATGAGTCAATTAGCCGAGATTAACTTTTTCTTTAACCCTGACATTGCGAAATCCGAATGATCTTTATAATAACCTGACATCTTTTCCAAAACTATATTCACTTGCCAAAATATTCTCAACTCTGACCACATTATTAGTTATTCTGCTACTGAACTCTTTAGTCTCTCACTTGTGAACTCATTTAACATAAATCTCGTGAAATTTCATTATAAAATACCACATTAGTAAGGGGGTGAGGTCGTAAAGCCTCTAACTCGACTCTCATATATGCACACATGTGACTTAACATTCATTATCATCATAATATCATCACAATTATATAATTTACTTCATGTAATTTAACAGACATATTTATGTTACACGAACTTTCTGAGTATATTATCCAAAAAAGTGCACTTATATATACATTCTATAACCTTTGAGTAAATTTACTTATCGCATTCACTTAATCAAACAAGTTAGGCACATAACATCATATGAATTACAAACAAACATGGATGAGCTTATCACAATATAAACTTTCATTTCGTTTCATAAAACCACCATAATCCATCGAAACACAACGTTCAACTGGATGAATGACATTTTACCCTTATTTCTCAACTTATGGTTATTTCATTTTGTACATCATCACATACATATCATGAACTCTTATTCATACCTTTCCAAGTTTCAACTTATCACAAACACATTTTCAAATATCTTAGTATCACTTTCAGCATTTTCGAAAGTAGCTCAGTTGGAAAGAATCTCTGTCTCAACAAAATAATTTCATCAGAGTCGAGAGATATCACACTATCACAAATTATATATGGTATGTATAGCTAGACTCTCACACATGCTATGTTGGTCTGAGAATTGAATAAACCATAGCTTTGATACCACTAAATGTAACACCCTTTACTCGTATTCGACGCCGGAACAGGGTATGAGGCATTATTAAACTTAAACACAAGCAAAAATACACTTCCGAGCCATAAAATTTGGCATCAAATTCAAAATTTTTTCATTTAATCATAAGCTCCCTAATACAAGCCTACGAGGTCCAAAATGTGCTTTGGAAGTGGTTCAGGACTAAGCCGAGAACCTAAAAAAATTTTACAGCACTTAAAATTATTTTTACCAAAACAGGGGTCACACGTCCGTGTGGTCACACACGTCCGTGTCCCTAACCTGTGTAACTCTTTGTTTGTCACCCAAGAACAAATTGAAATCACACAGCCATGGCACATGCCTATGTCCCGAGGTTGTGTCCTTCACAGGCTAAGACACATGCCCGTGTCTCTGCCCATGTGCTCAATTTTGAGCATTCTGTTTTGCAAAAAAATTAGGCGCAGGGGACACATGGCCGAATTACATGCCCATGGGGCTGATCGTGTGTCACACACGACCTAGACATATGCTCGTGTTGTAACAGCCCGGTTTAGACCCTAGTCAGAATAGTGATTTTGGGACCACAAATTCGAGTCAGAAAAATATTTTAAGTTTATTTTTCGTGTTTATTATATGTGAATTATTATGTGTGAAAGTTTCGTGTGAAAATTTTATCGTTTGTGCGATTAGTTTGATAAAAGGACCTAATTGCGTAAAATGTAAAAGTGGCTTGATAATTGTTGAAGTGTTTATTTGTCATGGGTTTTATTTGTGAGGTCCTTATTATGTAAATAGACCATGGCTTTAATGGATGGACACAAAAGCCTTTGGTTAGTGGATTTTTAAATGAAATTAAAAAGGCTAAACTTGTAATTTGGTATTGAAGGTAAATTAAATAAAACAATTGAATTTTGTTGATCATTTTCACACCATATTGCTGAAACAACAAAAGAAAAGAAAGAAAAAGATTAACATAGGGTTCGGCTATGTCTATGCTCAATTAAAGGTTCGTTTTTGTTTCGTTTTTGATGATTTTTATGTTTTTGTGATCGTTGATTTGTGTTCTACTAAGCCCATGCCTCAATTTTTGAATTTGAATATGAATTTGAGTTATGCCATTGTTGATATTGTGAGCTTTGTGAAGTTAAATGATAGAAAATGAAATATATGTGTTAGATTACTATGTTTTGTATTGGGATTTTTTATAAATTTGAGTATTTTGGACTAATTTGTGAAAATGAGAAATTGAGAGACTAAAATGTGAAATAAATGAAATATTTGGACTTGTATGAGCACTATGAATATTTGGCCTAACATGTGTAAAAGAGAATTTTTTGTATTTTGTGATTTTATAAATTAAGGACTAAAGTGTCAAAATGTGAAAATGTGAGGGCTAATTTGTAAATTTCCCTAAATGTGTGTTTGTAGATTTATTTGAATGATTTTATAAATAAAAGAGTTAAATTTGTATTGAATTAGATCAAGAAAAGTGGAAATCAGATTTGGATCGGGAAATTCAAAAGTTATCGATTAGTCATTCTAGTCCGTTCGCATCCGTATGAGGGAAGTTCATAAGTAAATAAATGTTGTTAAATTGAAATATATGTGCATTATATGTGTTGAATTGAGTTGTAAAGATATTATATCTGTGATGCCAAATTGAATCAATCTTTGGGGAATCTGTTTCGATCGTGGATTGTTCGAATAGGTGAAATTGAGAAAGTTTTGATAATGTGACAAAGTCTGAAAAGCCCCGTACGAACCATAGGAATAGTTAGGATACATATGCCATGACATAGGATTCCAATATGTGTTATCGTGTCAGACCAGGTCTTGGACTTTGGCATTGATTTGTGATTTACATGTAAGACCATGTCTTGGACATTGGCATCGTATTTGATTTCATATAAGACCTTGTCTGGGACAGTGGCATTGATATTTGATTACATGTAAGACTATGTCTGGGATGTTGGCATTGTACGAGCTTATGAATTATTTAAGTATCCTTATTGATTTCGAACGGTTCAACGGGGCATTTCGAGAAATGAATAATCATGTGAAATTGTATCTGACTCAGGTACGTGTGATTTGTTATGAAACTCAAAAATAAAAGGTGAGTATGTATCATATGACCATATGTGAAATATATGACAACAAATGATATGAATATATACAAATGAATGATGTGTTATATATGCTTGTTATATGAAATTATGGTTCTATGTTTTGGACATGAAATATATGAAATATGAAACATGACTTTGATGTATGATTTCTTGTATTGAAAACTTGAACAGTTAATGAAATTAAAATGGTTGAGTTGGCTATATGGTTCATATATGCAAATTCGGTTCATGTGAATAAGGGAATTATGGATGTTCAAGTTTAGAAGTGTTTATAAAGAAGTTGATATAATCTTATGTATGATTTCTAATAAATGAACATAGTTTGATTGTCGACGTATTGAATATGTGCAAGTTTGATTATATGATTAAGCCAATGGTTGTTGTTCGAATTTGAAAGCATGGCTATATGTTCATTGATATGTAAGATAAGTGGAGTTACTTAATATGAACATACGAGTTAACGAGTTTGATGTATATATATGTGGTTGAGATTTGATAAATTTGGCCTAATTAAAATGAATTATAAATATCATTGAAATGGTTTATTTGCTTATGGCTTACTAATTTCTTGAAGCTTATTCTGTGTGTTTTTCCTATGTTTATAGATTTTTCAGAGATCTGCTCGGGTTGGAAGTCAATGGAGACGTCATCACACTATCCGGTTATCATTTTGGTAAATTATGTTTTGAGTTTTGGTTATGTGGCATGTATAGTCTAGAAGTATGTGAATATGTTTTGAGATGTGAATATATGTTTTGCCAAGTGATATAACTTGATAGTGGATGTGAATATGGTATGATTTGATGCATATATATGATTAAATGAAATGGTCAATTTGGTATAAGTTTGGTATGAAGATGGATAAGAAATTTGAGATGTTGATCATGTATGAGTAAATGAATTTGGCATGTGATTTTGGTATGCTTTGATATAGAAAATGAACATGAAATTGATTGATGATATTATGGATTGATTGATAAATGTTTGGAGTTCAATTTGGCTGAATATGTTCCATATATAATGCTTGATTTTGATGCCTGTAGGGAGAACTCAAATTAGGTGGCAAATTGGCTTTTCAAATGGCCTATTTTTGTCCACACGAGTAGAGACACGGGCGTGTGTCTCAGCCATGTGCAACGCACAGTCATGTTACACGGCTATGTGTCCCCTGGGGTAGTCCTACAATTTAAAGTCAGTCTTGACCACGGCCGTGACACATGGGCGTGGGGTCAGCCGTGTGACCTAAGTAAGTTTCGACCACTGCCAAAGCACAAGGGCATGTCTTGTGGTCGTTTGAATAAGTTAGTATGTATGCCTTGATTTGACACGGCCTAGACACGTGGGTGTGTTTAATGCCGTGTGAGGCACACAGCCTATTCACACAGGCGTGTGACCTTTGTAACTTAGAAAAATTGTTAAGTTTTGGAAAAATTTTATATGTGTTCGGTTTAGTCCCGACCTCTTCCCATTACATGTTTAAGGTCTCATTGACCTAAGAGAGGGACTTAATGTTGATGTTTGACTATGATATGATGATGCATGACTTTTGATTTTGAAATGATTTCGAAATGTTCTGATATGTCCGACAATGCCTTTAACCTTAGTCCGGCGACAGATACAGGTTAGGGGTGTTACACGTGTGTCTACCCATGTGGACAAAAACAAGGCTATTTAGCAAGCCATTATGCCACCCTTATTCACATATACACTTACCCCAATTCAAAGGCGCAAAACAATACATACTTGGGCAACCAAAACATCCTTATTCATGGTTAAAACATATAAACTCAATGTCTTTATCTAACATATTCACTACATTTATTAATCCCTAAATCAAACATACAAACTTCACATTCATTAGACTTGATTCAATTACTTTCTAGTTACCAAATTATACTCAAATTCATCATCTCATCAATTGGTCACATTTCCAAAAATTACACAATCATGCCATAAATCACATTTCCAAACATTTCACATTCACCAAGCATACCATGATCATATCACCATAGACATTGACACATATATGAATATATTTAGGCTTACAACCATGTTGGCCAATAAAAGCCAACTTATATGGCCAAATAGCAAAACAAGCCTTTGACGATTACAGACCATTACATTGACTAAAATCATATGACGCATATAACAAAATGACCAAGTCCCTATACATGCTATAACTCAAAATACTTGAATTCATCAATACCCAAAACAATAGCTTAATAGTGTGATAGGATCTCCGGTGATCTCCGACCTGAGCTAGCTTGACGGCACTATAAAGCATCAGAAAGGAAGGGGGTAAGCTATATAGCTTAGTAAGTCCGTATGAACATAATAAGAAACTCTTACCAATCGTTTACCAAGTCCAACAATATAAACACAAGATAATATAATTTACCATAAAGCTCACAGTTATAACTTATTTAGTCACATTGTTTACTCTATCGATTTGCAAGCATAATTTAACATGTCTTGACATTAGCCTAACAACCATAATTTCTCCATTACAATAGATTACCACAATCAACCAATCATTTCAAACCTCATAATAAACATACACATTAATTATGAGTATTCATATTTCAAACATATATTATAACATCTTTCCATTATTTAAAACTCATATCCTCCCATAATCATTTTAATAGGCGATTATGTCAATCTTTCCTTTTTCTCATATTCGATAAATCACAATTTGTGTGACTAAAACATACTATATCATAACTCAATTTGAGGCGAAAGACAATTATAATAAATCACAATTTGTGTGAATAAAACATGCTATATCATAACTCAATTTGACCAGAAAGTCAATTACACGATCACCAACTAAATTTACCATGTATTTCATGCATCACAAGTATGGATCAATAATCACAAGGCTTTCACAAAAACATTCTCATGGAAACCATGAACTCAAATTTCATGAAATCACTGCTTATAAACTTTATGTATATATCTGTACTAATTCATAATACTTACATGCTCTTTGTAGGACCATGAAATTGGGCTTAGAAGTATTGCGCCTTGAGCATGGGCGCAGTTAGGAGACTGCTCATAAATATTTTATTTAAGTAAGAAGGTGGCACAAATTACATGTTTGCTTTATTGGCTAAGTGATTTGGGTGTGTTTGGGAGTGTTTGAGGAGCCTGGGTTCAAGTCTTGGCCTTTGCAGAATTTTTAAATTAGCTCTTAAATGAATTGGACTCTAGTACATAGGCTTTATAAATAATTGCGCTTGTTTTAAGTAAAAAAAAAAAAAAAGCCTTGTGGTCTAGTGGCAAGGTGGCGTGTAAAGGAACCTTGAGGTCTGAGGTTCGAGCGTTGGCATAGTGTAAGTGAGGTATTTATTTTGCAGTTTGGTTCAGTCAGTGGTTGTGTTGCAATAAAATTCTGATGGATGAGTGGTGGAGTGATAGGTGGAGGATATCAAAGAGGAAATCGTGGATAGGATTGAGGAGATATTTGTGGAAAGGAATTAGGAGTTTGATGAGTGTGGGGATGTTGGTGCCATTTGGTATCTCTATTTCGGTATTTGGGGAAAAAACTGACCATTTTTGGTATTTGTGAGTGTGTTGGAAGAGGGTTATTTTGTCCTTTTTGCAAGTGGTAGCCGAATTCCTTTAGTCAATTTCGGCATTTAGTTGTTTCGGGTTTGTGCCTCTCGTGACATTGTTCTTCTTTTAGGGATTTCTCATTCTCTACCAAACATTGTTCTTCTTCTTTCGCTACTCTCTTGACATTGTCGAACATATCTTCCTCCTCTTCCCCATTATTCTTTCAATTTTCTTTCATAGCCAAGTTTCCTTCTTCTTCCCCCTTCATTTATTTTTCTCCGTTTTTCTTCTGTTCTGCTTCTAAACCGAAAGTTATTCTTCTTTGATCTTTCTCAAGCAATTTGGGTAGTGGCTGGCCGAATATTATTCTTCTATAGTATTGGTAAATGGTTTCGGTCTGCAAGTGTTCTAACAAATCGATAAGTGTTCTGTTAAGTGATTTGACAAATCCATTTCTTCTATCTTCTTCTAAAAACCAAATACTCCTTCTTTTAGTATCCTATGATTGCTGAATGGTGACTCCTTTCCCTTAATATGTGTTCATTTTTTTTTAGGTGTTTTCGAGGAGTGAAAGTGCAAAAATTCTCTAGCTACCAAAAGCCTGTCACCCACTAATCGATTAAGGTAATTTCAGTACCTTGCCTTATGAGCATAGGTCGGATGGCCCTACTTTTTCTGTAAGGTTACTATTCATGAGTTTAAGCCTTAACTATAATCGATTCCACCTATTAAGATCTTTTCTTATCCCAGTTTCACAGCAATGAAAGGTGTGATCAATTTAAACTACGATCTAAAGGAACAAGTCGTAGTTCGTGCAATCGAGGTTTGTAGTATTGTCTATTTGGGTTAAGTGTTTTAAACACTGATAAATAATGGACTGACTATATGTTGGGATGATTGTAGGTTGGGCACTTAAGGAGTTTGAAGTGGTTGCGTAAAAAGGTGTGCAATCGTACACCAATCTGTTACCAACAAAAGCCAAAAAGGTGTGTACCCCTCTTTATTGTGAATCGGCAAAAGCCGAAAACCTGAAACTTTGGCATTTGAAGGCTCACGAGTGTACGGTCACTCGTGTGGTGAGAAGAGCCCACAAATCATGGGCGATAGACTGTTGAGGCCATCACGAGTGTTCTCTTACGGTTAGACCGTTATGGGCCACGTTGGGCCGTGTGGGCTCAATGGGCTCTTAGGCCCCACATAGATTAAATCCGCGGTAAGTGATAAATATGGGACTGATCTATGTAGGTCACATAGCCGTAGCTGAATTTGGGCTAAATGGGCCACACGAGCGTGTGGGCCCACTTGGGCCGAGTATTGGACCTTGGGCCTATTTACACCGTTATGACCATTTAGGTTATTTGTGTTGCTCGAGGCGACAATAGACCTTCGAAGAGGTCATGGTCTAAGCTAAAACCCCAAACCAGGCAAAATGACTGTACTACCCCTATGTGATAACATGACGATTATACCCTTATGCTCCTTATGACTAATGTGCTTATGATTTGCATATATGATTGTACTGAGTATGAATTTGCATATACGTAATATTTATGACATGACATGCTGCATGGGGTTGGGGTTTGAATTGGAGGAAGTTCTGTACTAATGGTTTTGCCACGTATTCTGATTCTAGTGGCTGGATGTGTTAGCTGGGTGGGTCGATCGAATCCCCACATGGTGTGTTGGCTAGTACGATTGGTGTGTTGGTTGGATTGGGTTGGGATAGTTATTTTCTGTGTATTGATTCTATTTTGGGCTTGGGCCCACTCTGTTACTGTATAGAGCTAAAGCCCAGACTGCTTTGTTACTAAATAGGGCTATGGCCAAGACTTTTTTTGTATATTCTGATTTCCATTGTCTGTTAGGGATTGCATATTGAGTTTTCGTAAACCCACCTTTCTCTTTTTAACTATTCAGGTAATCCTCAGCCTTAGGCGATTTGGTACTGCAAGGGACTTGGAGGTGGCCACACAACTGTTGTGTCTTGCATTCGACTATGTTTAATTTAAATTTCACTTTGGGTTTTTAATTCTGTAATAAGGCCGTTTGTGGGTTTCAATTTTTGATTGGGCTTTTGATTATATGTTCTATTTAAAACTGCTAGTCTAGGTAAAGACGAGTTTTTAAAATAATTACTACTTTATAAAACACGCATTTTAAACTTCAAAGTTTTCAAAATGCTTCTGTGGTTTAAGATGAGTTGACATACCAAAGGCAAATAATCTGGCAATGACGAGATAATTTGATAATGGTAATAAAAGGGTCTTTAATTTAAAAGTATATGCTTAACAAGTGGATGTTTAACAATAAGTCCTATTTTTTTGAAAAGCACTTCGATGTGACACGCCAGATTCAGCCATAACTTCTAAGCCGGCTTTGGGGGTGTTACATTTAGTAGTATCAGAGAAAGGTTACAAAACTCGGCGGTGGAATGGGTTTTTTTAAAATTTTTCTCAAAATTGGGTTTTCAAATTTTTTTCTAAACTTTGGTTTTTGAAAGGGATGATTTTAAAGAATTTGGATTGTTTTAAAATGTTGACACTGAAAGTGTGGCATACCGAGTCTCTAGCACCAAATCTATAAGTTCTCTGACATTGTTTACTATTATGGACGGAAATGTTATACTGTAGGTAGTGGTACTATACTAGAAACCTTAGAGTCTGATTTAATTGAGACTGTAGAAGACTAAAAACTATAGTGAGACTCCGCTCTATGAAAACAAAACTTTAACTACTACTTGATCATAAGATATCCGTTAATAATTACTGTTATTATGAACTGATTCATAAGACTTTTAAAATAGATAATACATTATAACAATATGACCACAAAAGGTACTCACGAAAGGGGTACACGAGGCCGCGGTAGAGTCAAGGAAGCGCTAGGGCTGGGTCTTCAGCGTTGGGCCACATGCTTAGTAGGGAGGCGTCAGCATCACCAGTGACTGAGACGGGGTCTCATGATTGAGTTGCAGGGGATGATGCTCTATCCCAAATGATGCTTCGTGTTCTAGAGAGGGTTACTGGAGCAAGTACTTGATTGGTGGGCCGGGGTGGAAATTTTCAAGGGTGTTTCTAGTGTAGCCCCAAATGTGGAAAAGTACTGGTTTGAGGTCACTAAGCGGATAATGGATGACCTTGATTGCACTATGGATCAAAAATTAAAAGGAGCAGTGTCTTTTCTACGAGATGAGACCTACCAATGGTGGCTCACCGTGAGAGATGGTACGCAGGTCGACCATTTGACATGGAACTTCTTTAAGGTGGCCTTTCAAGGGACATACATTGGGGCGAGTTATGCGGACACCTGAAGGAAGGAATTTCTAAATTTAACCAAAGGGAATAAGATTATGGCAGAGTACGAGGCAAAGTTTCTGCAGCTGAGTCGATAAGCCAATAGGATTGTCGCTACTGAGTATGAACACTGTGTGCATTTTGAAGATGGACTCCGAGATGAGTTGCGTGTGCTGATAGCTCTGCAGAGGAAGCGAGACTTTGCTACCTTGGTTGAGAAAGAAAAAATTGCTGAGAATGTGAAGCGCTAAGAGCACTAGAATCGCGAGAAAGATAGGGGCAGATTTAAGAGGGATTCAGGGCCCTCGGGTTCTTCTAGAAGGCCTGTAAAGAAGGCTAGATTTGAGGGGCCAGTCTGAGCAGTCCCTGTTTCTATGTTAGACCACAAACTTGCACAGATTGTGGGAGGTCTCGCCAGGGTGAGTGTTGGAGACCAACTGGGGCATGCTTCAGATATGGGTTCATGGATCATCAGGTCAAGGATTGTCCTCAGAGGCCTGTTCAGATGTAAGCTATAGAACAGAGGTTTGTTCAGCCAATGAGAGGTGGTCAGCAGCCACTGAGAGGCCGTGGCCAGGCCAGGGGTGAGAACGGTAATGGACGTGGTCGTGGAGCACCGAACAGAGGTGCTGGTAATACTGTGGTGAGACAGCCAGCTATGGTTTATGCTACTTATCACCGAGAGGATGGTGACGCCCCTAACCTTATATGCCATACATTGCTCTAATTGATATTGGGTCTACGCATTTGTACGTTACATGCACTGTGTCTGAGATGTTGGGTATCCAGTTTGAGAATGCGGCTAGTGAAATGACTATGATAAGTCCACTAGGACAGTCAGTTAAGGTAGACAAATTGTTTAGAGATGTGCCCCTAGAAATTTAGGGTATATTCTTTCTAGCAGATTTGATGGAATTACCATTTAGAGAATTCGATCTTATCTTGGGTATGGACTGGCTTGTGAAACAACGTGCGAGTTTTGATTGTGCTGCTAAGCAAATGGTGTTGAAGACTACTGAAGATGAGGAGGTGGCTATGATAGGAGAGCGAAGAAATTATCTGTCTAACGTAATCTCAAAATTAAAGGCTGAAAAGTTGGTTCGCAAGGGTGGCGAGGCGTTTCTAGCATATGTGAGCAATTATAATTCTGAAGGTCCTTCGGTGGGAGATGTTAGAACTGTCAAGGAATTTCTGGATGTATTTTCTGATGAGCTTCTTGGGTTGCCTTCGAACCATGAGGTCGAATTCGGAATTGAGCTACTACCTGGAACAGCTCTGGTGTCCATCACCCTGTATAGGATGGCACCGAAGGAGCTTCTGGACCGAGGGTTTAGTCGACCAAGTGTGTCTCCGTGGGGAGCACTGGTGTTGTTCGTAAAGAAAAAGGATGAGACTATGCACATGTGCATCGACTACCGACAGTTAAACAAGCTGACGATCAAGAACTAGTACCCCTTCCAAGGATTGATGATCTTTTTTATCAACTTAAAGGAGCTTCAGTTTTCTCCATGATCGATCTCTGCTCTGGGTACCATCAGCTAAGGGTTAAGGAGGCTGATGTGTACAAGACAGTGTTTAGAACTCGGTATGGACACTACAAGTTCTTAGTAATGCCGTTTGGGCTTACAAATGCACCAGCAACCTTTATGGATCA
This sequence comes from Gossypium longicalyx, assembly GCA_025698465.1. Classification (NCBI taxonomy): domain Eukaryota; kingdom Viridiplantae; phylum Streptophyta; class Magnoliopsida; order Malvales; family Malvaceae; genus Gossypium; species Gossypium longicalyx. The sequence goes on from CM047004.1 coordinate 48,643,939, forward strand.
CATGAACCGGGTGTTTTAACCCTATCTGGACCGGTTCATAGCTGCCTTTATAGATGATATTCTGGTGTATTTGAGAATTGAGGAGAATCATAATGTGCATCTTCAAACTGTTTTGTAAATTTTGAGGGAGAATAAACTATATGCAAAGTTCAGCAAGTGTGAGTATTGGCTACAAGAAGTGACATTTTTGGGTCACGTGGTATCTGCTGAGGGAATTAGGGTTGATCCTCGAAAGATTGAAGCTTTATTAGATTGGAAACCACCAAAGACTATATCTGAGATTTGAAGTTTTCTAGGTCTGGCTGGGTATTATAGACGATTTGTGGAGGGGTTTTCTGTAATTATTGCACCTCTTACTAAGTTACTGTGAAAATGAGTACCGTTTAGTTTGACTATTAGGCAACAAAAGAGTTTTGGAAAACTGAAAAAGGTTCTGACTGAGGCCCCTGTCTTAATATAGTCGAAGTCTCGGAAGGAGTTTACTGTCTATAGTGATGCGTTGCACATCAGATTGGGGTGGTGTGCTGATCTACGATGGTAAAGTGGTTGCTTACGCATCACATCAGCTTAAGCCTCACGAGACGAATTACCCTACTCATGACTTGGACTTGGCTGCGGTGGTGTTCACGTTAAAGATTTGGAGGCAACATTTGTACGGTGAGAAGTGAATTATTTGCACAAATCATAAGAGCCTCAAATACCTTCTTACTTAGAAGGAGTTGAATCTTAGACAACAAAGATGGATAGAGCTACTTAAGGATTATGATTGCTTGATTGAGTACCACCCTGGTAAGGCTAACGTGGTAGCAGACGCACTAAGCCGGAGGGCTATGTCTGATTTGAGAGCGATGTTTTGTTGTCTCAGCCTGTTTGATGATGGTAGTTTATTGGCTGAGCTTCAAGTGAAACCGACGTGGACTGAACAAATTAAGAATAAATAGTTGTTTGATGAGTCACTGGTTTCTTGCTTTTGACAAGTTGAGAACTGTTAGACTGAAAATTTTTGGCTGAATAGTGAAGGGCTATTGTGTTTTCGTTGGAGAGTTTGTATACTGAGAGATTCTGATTTGAGGCAGTCTATACTGCAAGAGGCACATAGTAGTCCATATGCTATGCATCCTGGCAGAAACAAGTTATACCAAGATCTTCGTGAGCTGTATTGGTGGCCTAGATTGAAACGCGAAGTTTCCGAATACGTGAGTAAGTGCCTGACTTGCTAGCAAGTTAAAGCTGAGCATCAACTGCCTTCTAGGTTATTGCAGCCAGTTAAGATTCCACTCTAGAAGTGGGAAAGGGTAACCATGGATTTTGTGAGTGGGTTACCCTTAACGCCTACTAAGAAGGATCCTGTATGGGTTATCGTAGACAGACTGACGAAATCTGCCCATTTTATATCGGTCTGCACTGATTATTAACTACAGAAATTGGCCAAGTTGTATGTGGCTTGTAATAGCCCGATTTTGGGCCTAGTCAGAACAGTGGTTTCGGAACTACTATTCTAAGGCTGGAGAAAATAATTTTTGATGTTATTTTATGTGATATAACATGTTTATAAAGGTGTATGAAAATTTTGGTAATTTTATTTTATCGATTTCTTGCTTAATTTCAAAAAAAAAGACTAAATTGTGTAAAAGGTAAAAGTTGTATTTTAGTACCTAAATGTGTCTCATAGCTAGATAATTAAAATTGGGGGCCTTCGTAGGTCACTTAGACCCTTTTTAATAGAGGTGGCTGGCCAAGGGAGACAAGATTGGTCAAAAAGCCTTTATGGGATTTAAAGTGACTTTTTGGTAATACAATAAAATAAAGAAAAAAGTTGTCATTTTCTTTCATTTTGCTTCTTCTCTTTCACCTAAAATGGCAGTAACATGGGGGGTTTTAGAGCTGGAAAATTTCAGCAACATATTTCCCTAGTAAGTAAGTGTTTTTAATGCCTTTTCTTGATAATTTTTACATTTTTGAAACCCCTAAAGCATGAGCTTTCAAACGAGGGGACTATTTTGCAAAATGATTAAGAATCTAGGGTTTTTCCATGATAGCATATGTGCTGTTTGCTGAGTTTTTATGGAAGAATATGAGTCTTGGTAGTGTTATAAACAACTTTCATGAAAGAAATTTGCATGAAAGCACCTAAATGGACTATTTTGTAAAGTTTGTAAAATAAGTGATAAATATGTGAAATTATGAGAAATGTGGACTATTTTTAGTGTGTCAAGAATTCGGCTAGGCTTGAGTAATGTGAAAATGTGATGAAAATCATTTCACGAGCCTAGGGGCAGTTTGGTAATTATGGCAAAGTATAGGGGGAAAATAAAAAATTTTGCCAAAATGTATCATCGAACTAACTTGACTAGTATATTGTTTTAATAAGTTAAATGTGATATTATAGATGATAAAAAATGAGATTCGGGCTTAGAACGAGGAAAAACAAGAAATTGATGTTTAGGCCTCTTTTAACAATTGGATGTCGAGGTAAGTTCATATGGTAATAATAATGCAATATCATGCTTGAATTAAAACTCTCTATTGTTAAGGCATTAAGTGTATGATTTAATATATTGGAAGTTTGATAGAATATGTTGTTTCTTTAAAACGAGTAAGTTTGTATGAAAGTAATTTATCAACTTCATTATCATGTGCTTAATACTAGATATTGTACAAAATGTGGATATATGCCTTTATTGGGATTTACTTGTGATGATTCAACGAAAATGTGATGACAGCTTTGTATCTCGAAAATCCTGGGTGACTCTGAGGAATGCTTAGGATTTCGGGTATCATGACACCATATTAAATATGTGCTAGTATAAGACCAAGTCTAGGACATGGCATCGACACTGACACGAGACCTTGTATAAGACATATACAGGGTATGGCAACAATATATGGATCCATGTAAGACCATGTATGGGACATGGCTTTGGTATTCTATTTGGTGTATGATAATTCCGAACATCCTTTAGCATCTCGAGTGTTCAACGGGTAATGAAATGGTTGATGTGATGGAAGCCCTAAGGAGGGCATGTTAAAGAAGGTATGATTATATACTTTATTACGAGTTAGTACAGGTATGTACACTAAACTCACGAGTAACACCATGATATATGATGGTTCATGAAAAAGAGGTATATGGATGACAAGTAAGTCAAGGGTTTTTGAACGATGAATAAGCTTATGTTTATGTTTATTATGTCATCATATGATAGTTATCATGATATTGCACTAAAATAGTTTTGGACTGCAGCAGTAGTTCGACTTTGAAAATCCACCAAAAATCGTAGAAATTGAATTAGAAATTGAATGAAATATGAAATTAAATCTTATTGAAGGTATTTTCACATAGAGAAAATGATATCAGCAAAAGAGTTTCATATAGATAAAATGATATAAGCAAAAGAGTTTCATATTATGAAATATTTAAATTGTTGTGAGATAGAGTCATAATGACTTCGAAATCCCCTATTCTAATTTGATAAAATCATTATAAATTCACAAAAATGTTTGAGGAATAAATTGTACTAATTGGCTAAATCAAAAATTCTGAAAATTGTAAGGCAGAAAGGTACATGAGTCTAGTTTCAAGGAAAATTAACAAAACTTAATTTGGAGTTTCGTAGCTCTAGATATAAATGTTTTATTGAATGTTGTACAAGAAGACAGCTTATCATGAACTTGAGAATATGTTGGGAACATTGATAAAAAAAACATGTTAATGAGTTGCTTATTGTTTTTATATGAACTTACTAAGCATGAAGTTTACCCCCTTGCATTCCCATTTTCTCTAGGGTTTCCAGGTTAGCTCGGGTTGGAGTTCGTCGAAGATAATATCACACTGTCAATCTATCGCTATTGGTGTAAGTGATTCCATGTGCTTCGAGTCTATGACATGTATAGGGTTTAAATATTTGAGCATGTGATATTATGTTTTAGCCAAATGTATTGGCTTACATTAACTATTGAGGTTGTAAACCTAGTTATATATGCATGCATGTGCTATGGTATTATGTGATGAGTTTATAATGATTATGGCATGAATGTGGTAAAGATGTGAGTAAAATCTATGATATCTATTGCATAAGAAATTGACATGATCATAGCATGTTTATGGATGTTTAAGTACCCATGTATGCCTTGTTGTATGCTATTGTATAAGTATGTGTGCCTATGTTGTGAGGGTGACAAAATGGCTTGGAAAATAGCCTTGTATTTGTCCACACTGGTAGACACACGGGCGTTGTCTAGGCCGTGTGTGACACACGGTCTGCCCACATGGGCGTTTGACTTGGCCGTGTGTCCCCTACACCTTGGAAATTCAAGTCAATATGCATGGTAGTAAACACACGGGCAGAGACACGGCCGTGTGTCTCAATCGTGTGGTAGACACAGCCTACCACATGGGCGTGTGCCTTGGTTGTGTGCCTTCTTTTGTTCATGACCAAATGGGCAGAGAGTTACACGAGTGAGGGACACGGGCGTGTCCCGATGAACACTAGGTCGTGTGGTGCACACGGGCAACCAACACGGCCATGTCAAAATGATCACACGGGCGTGTGCCCTATACCCACACGGGTGTGTGGAGCCTTAAAACATGAATTTTCCAAGTTTTTATTAAGTTCTCAGTTTGGTTCCGAACCACCCCGAATGTATGTTTTGGACCTCATAAGCTCGTATAAAGGATAATATGCATGTGAAATGAAAAGTTTTAAATTCGAACGAAATTTCATGGCCAGTTTAGTATGAAAGTGTTGGCTTAAATCTGGTAACACCTCAAACCCTGTCCCAGCGTTGGATACGGGCGAGTGGTGTTACATGGCTGAGATTGTGAGACTGCACGGAGTACCAGTTTTTATCATATCTGACAGAGATCCTAGATTTACATCTCGGTTCTGGAAGAACTTACACGATGCTTTGGGTATAAGGTTGGACTTCAGTACTGCATTCCATCCCTAGTCAGACGGTCAGCCAGAGAGGGTGATTCAGATACTGGAAAACATGTTAAGATGTTGTGTAATTGATTTTCGAGGCAGTTGGGAGGACTACTTGCCGTTGGCAGAGTTCGCTTACAACAACAGTTATAAGTCCAGTATTCAGATGGCACCGTACGAGGCGTTATATGGCCGTAGGTGTCGTACTCCTACCCGTTGGACGGAACTTGGTGAGCGGCGAGTTTTGGGGCCAGAGTCAGTTTCTGATACTGGAGAAAAGGTAAAGTTAATTCGAGATCAGTTAAAAGAAGCAACTAATAGGTTGAAATCATATACAAATTTAAAGCGTAAAGAGATCGAGTACTCTGTGGGGGATTATGTCTTTCTGAAGGTCTCACCATGGAAGAAAATTCAGAGATTTAGACGGAAAGGTAAGCTTAGCCCTAGGTTTATCGGGCCTTACCAGATTCTAAAGCGAGTGGGACTAGTTGCCTATCAGCTTGAGTTACCTTCAGATTTAGATAGGATTCATGATGTGTTCCACGTTTCCATGCTGAGGCGTTACCGCTCTGATCCCATGCATATTGTGCCAATTGAGGAAATTGAGGTTAGGTTTGATTTGACTTTCAAGGAAGAACCGTTGTAGATATTGGATCGTGACGTCAAAGTGCTGAGAAGGAAATTTGTTCCATTGGTCAAGATGCTTTGGCGTAATCACAGTTTAGAGGAAGCCACGTGGGAGCCTAAAGTGGCAAAGCGCTAGCAATACCCTTACTTATTCTGATTAGGTAAATTTCGAGGCCGAAATTTCTTTAAGGGGGTAGAGTTGTAACGCCCCGGAATTGGGCCAAGAAGTATTGGGCCTTGAGCATGGGAGCGATTAGAAGATTACTCATAAATATTTTAGTTAAGCAAGAAGGTGGCACAAATTACATGTTTGCTTTATTGGCTAAGTGATTTGGGTGTGTTTGAAAGTGTTTGAGGAGCCTGGGTTCAAGTCCTGGCCTTTACAGAATTTTTAAATTAGCTCTTAAATGAATTTGGACTCTAGTACATAGGCTTTACAAATAATTGCGCTTGTTTTAAGTCACAAAAAGCCTTGTAGTCTAGTGGCAAGGTGGCGTGTAAATGAACCTTGAGGTCTGAGGTTCAAGCGTTGGCATAGTGCAACTGAGGTATTTATTTTGCAGCTTGGTTCAGCCAGTGGTTGTGTTGCAGTAAAATTCTGATGGATGAGTGGTGGAGTGATAGGTAGAGGATATCAAGGAGGAAATCGTGGAGAGGATTGGGGAGATATTTGTGGAGAGGAATTAGGAGTTTGATGAGTGTGGGGATGTTGGTGCAATTTGGTATCTCTATTTCGGCATTGGGAAAAAAAACTAAGCATTTTCGGTATTTGTGAGTGTGTTGGAAGAGGGTTCTTTTCCCCTTTTTGCAAGTGGTAGCCGAATTGCTTTAGTCAATTTCGGCATTTGGTTGTTTCAGGTTTGTGCCTCTCGCGACATTGTTCTTCTTTTAGTCATTTCTCATTCTCTACCAAACACTGTTCTTCTTCTTTCGCTACTCTCTTAACATTACCGAACACTTCTTGCTCCTTTTCCCCATTATTCTTTCAATTTTCTTTCATAGCCAACTTTTCTTCTTCTTCCCCCTTCATTTATTTTTCTCCCTTTTTCTTCTGTTCTACTTCTAAACCGAAAGTTATTCTTCTTTGATCTTTCTCAAGCTGTTTGGGTAGTGGTTGGCCGAATATTATTCTTCTCTAGTATTGGTAAATCGTTTTGGTCTGCAAGTGTTCTGACGAATCGGTAAGTGTTCTATTAATTGATCTCACAAATCTGTTTCTTCTGTCTTCTTCTAAAAATCGAATACTCCTTCTCTTAGTATTCTGTGATTGCCGAATGGTGACTCATTTCCCTTAATGTGTGTTCATTGTTTTTAGGTGTTTCCGAGGAGTGAAAGTGCAGAAATTCTCTAGCTACTAAAACCCTATCAGCCACTAATCGATTAAGGTAATTTCGGTACCCTGCCTTATGGGAATAGGTCAGATGGCCCTATTTTTTCTATAAGGTTATTATTCATGAGTTTAAGCCTCAATTGTAATCGATTCCACCTATTAAGTTCTTTTGTTATCGCAGTTTCTCAGCAAAGAAAGGTGTGATCGATTTAAACTACGATCTATAGGAACAAGTCTTAGTTCGTGCAATCGAGGTTTGTAGTATTGTCTATTTGGGTTAAGAGTTTTAAACACTGATAAATGATGGACTGATTGTATGTTGGGACGGTTGTAGGTTGGGAACCTAAGGAGTTTGAAGTGGTTGCGTAAAAAGGTGTGCAATCGTACACCAATCTATTACTAACAAAAGCCAAAAAGGTGTGTATTTACACACCTCTTTACTGTGAATCGACAAAAGCCAAAAAGCTGAAACTTCGGCATTTGAGGCCTCACGAGCGTACGATCGCTCGTGTGGCGAGCTAGGCCCACAAATCATGGGTGATAGATTGTTGAGGCCACCACGAGTGTTCTCTTGGGCTTAGGCTGTTATGGGCCATGTTGGGTCGAAATGGGCCGTATGGGCCAATGGGCTCTTAGGCCCCACATAGATTAAATCCACGGTAAGTGATAAATATGGGACTGATCTATGTAGGTCACATAGCCGTAGCTGAATTTGGGCTAAATGGGCCACAAGAGCGTATGGGCCCACTTGGGCCGAGTAATAGGCCTTGGGCATATTTACACCGTTATGATCATTTAGGTTATTTGTGTTGCTCAAGGCGACTGTAGACCTTCGGAGAGGTCCTGGTCTGAGCCGAAACCCAAAATAGGCAAAATGACCGTAATTACCCTGTGTGATAAAATGACGATTATGCCCTTATGCTCCGTATGACTGATGTGCTTATGATTTACATATATGATTATACTGAGTATGACTTTGCATACACGTAATATTTATGACATGACATACTGCATGGGGTTGGGGTCTGATTTAGAGGAAGTTTTGTACTAGTGGCTTTGCCACGTATTCTAATTCTAGTGGCTCCACCACGTTTTCCATTATTAGTAGCTATATTGCGTTATTGGTGTGTTGGCTGGGTGGGTCGATCGAATCCCCACATGGTGTGTTGGCTGGTACAGGTTGTAACACCCTAACCCGGCCCAGTCGTTATGGCCGAATTTGGAGCATCACATTGAAGTGTTTTAGTGAAAACCGTGTTTTCATTGAAAACCCATCTTAAAATAAAAGAAACCTTAATTAACTTTTAAAAAAACTCTTTTTATTTTTCAATCACGAAAACCTGTTTAAAACATATGATTTTATAAAAACCTGTCATTTTAAAATTCTGTTGCGGAAGCGTAGAAAAACATACTATGATTTAGCAAACCCATGGTCAACATTTTGTAATTACAACGAATGAAAATAAAAAACCAAATAATAACAAAATGGAAGCCTTATTACAATCAAGCCGGAAAAGTACTTAATAAAATAGACACTTGTATGCTTTTAAGAAAAAACACGCCCATGTTGCCTTGCTAGCTGGCTACCCAGAGTCCTTCCAAACATCGAACCTTCTACTGAGCATCACCTGAAAATAAAATAAAAGAGGGGATGAGTTTTCGCAAACTCAGTGTGTACAACCCTCAACGAGCAACAAGCATTCAATAAACACCATACATCACATGCAATGTAATCCCATCCCAATAATCCAACCGCTACACACCATCTTCATCCTCCATCACACCTTGTGGAGATATCAATATCGACCCACCCATCCGTCACATCTATGGTTGCCTAGTTGCTGAGCTACCTGCATTTACACATTGGGCTTAAAAGCCGTCAGTGGATCCACGATTGTCAAGCAACCATGTAATCCTCATATACTTCCTCCGTTCCATGATTCCCAACCCCTATGTAACCTAAGCAGAATATCATATGTATGCATGTCACATCCATAAAACTTACATTCAACACCTAAGGGTATTTTGGTCATTTTCACTCTTAGGGGCATTTTTATAATTTTCTCTTAATTATGGTTTTCACTTACCTTGGCCCGTCAACAAATCCTGTGAGCTAAGATAAATGAATACTATGCACCAGGTAGGATTCCAGAGAAGAAGGGGTGAGTTATTAAGACTGCTTAAGTACCAAGATCTCCCTAGATCCAATCCTAAACATGCATATGCCCGTTGCCACACCTTAACCCTTTGACTTGTCCATGGTCGTAATAGATTAATTAGTCCACGGTCATAATAGATTAATTAAGTCTTATGTAGTTATCGTATACTAGGCCCAAAACCCCTTACAAAGCCCAAACAAATTCACCTACCTGTATCTGGCCCATTAAGCCCAATCATATTCATATGTCCCATTAAGCCCAAATCACCTGTATATGGCCCATTAGGCCCAAATCACATTTATATGGCCCGTTAGGCCTAGTCACATTCATATTCATGCTCACATACGAAATTCTATCACATAGCATCAATTATCAATTTTGCCTATTATGGGCCCATCAGTCCATTTAGCCCATTCCGACCGATTTGACTAATTCACAATCCAAGTCCACAGAATCACTCGTGGCCTCAAGCAAGCTATTGGTTTACTCTTCACGAGTGTTCGTGCACTCACAAGACTACCGTAGCCCAACGTTTAGCTTTTCGGCATTTCTTTTTTTCGGCTTTTTGGCATTTCAGCTTTTGCCGATTCATTGTGTGTGTGCAGTGTATGTACACACTTGGTAAGCAAGCGTGCTGCGATTCCCTTAGTTACCAACCTTGCATGATCAGCCCCCTTTTTAAATCACTAACCACGATCAACTCCTAGATCTGCATGAATCTTAACTATTAAAAGCAGAATAATAGATGACTTGTATCCAACACAAGTCCCCTTACCTTAATTATGAACATTCGGCCACCTTAGCCAATGGGAGAGGAATACCTACCAAAACCGCAAACACCTAAAGAGTAATTCGGTAGAGAGCTAAGATCCGAGATCCGATACTAATCCCCTACCAAATTTGATTAGAAAGAGTGAGGAAAGAACACCATAATAGATTCATAGCAAAACCGATTGGAAGAGCAAACACTTACACTAGATTCAGTCAAAGAGTATTCGGCCCTTGGCAGATTTGGATTTTCGGCTTTCAAACATAGTATGGTGAATAATGTTTATTTGGTACAGATTAAAGAAGAAGAGTAGAAGAAGAAATCAGCTAAGTGAAACAAAGAAAATTGTGTAGAAAAGAATAGAAATCAGCAGAAAGAAAAGAAACAAAAATAGAAGGGTTTTCGACTTTTAGAGAAGAGGGTTTCTGGCAACAAGGTGAGGGGAAATTCGGCATTAGCCTGGAAAACTCCCACTCGGCACCTATGTATAGCCTTATAGCCGAATTCCTCAAGCCCAAGTTCCCAATTTGGCTCTATCACTTCCCCCTTCTCACCTCCTCCTTTTTTTTCCCTGATAACCCCTTGATCCTTTCCACAAATTTCTCTTCTGAATACTCCCCTTGGAGTCCATTTTCACGCCACTTCCAACCTTTTTGAAGGCCAAAATTAAACTTCTAAAAATAATAAGCTAGGATTCGAACCTTGAATCTTCTTGCTAGCCACTAACGCCACCTTTCTACACCCTAAGTGGTGTCACTTAGCCACTCCTCCATAAGGCTTTTTGATGCTATTTTCCCCTATATTTATTTAAAAGCCCAACCACTTGCCATCAGGATTCCTTTAATAATTAAACTATAATTTCTTTTACCCCTAGATTCGAACTCAAACCTTGACCAAGACCTACCATCGCGTAATTAACACTTAACCAGAATTGCTAAGCACAAAAAGGAAAAATTTGAGATTTCAGGATTTTTGGGGCGTTACAACTCTACCCCTAAAAGAAATTTCGTCCTCAAAATTTTACCTGATTCAAACAGTTGAGGATACTAACATCGCATCTCTTCCTTAGGTTCCCAAGTAGCCTCCTCAGCCTTGTGATTACACCAAAGCACTTTGACTAATGGAATGGACTTCCTTCTCAGTACTTTAACATCTCGACCAATTATTTGTATGGGCTCTTCCTCGAAGGTTAGGTCTGGCCTGACCCCAATTTCTTCAACCGCCACGACATGCGAAGGATCTAAGTGATACCGTCTCAGCATGGAAACATGAAACACATCGTGGATTTGGCTTAGTTCAGGAGGTAACTCCAGCTGGTAAGCGACTAGCCCAATCTGCCTTACAACCCGATATGGCCCAATAAACCTTAGGCTTAGTTTACCCTTTCGTCCAAACCTTAATACCTTCTTCCATGGAGAGACCTTAAGAAAAACTAAGTCTCCTACTGCATACTCTATCTCTTGAAGCTTAAGGTTAGCATACGACTTCTGCATATCCGAGGCCTCCTTTAACTGATTTTGGATTAACTTCACCTTATCCTCAGTATCTGCTACTAACTCAGTGCCCAAAACTTTTCATTCACCCAACTCTGTCCAACATGTTGGAGTCCGACACATTCGCCCATACAGTGCTTCATTTGGAGCCATCCCAATGCTTGCTTGGTAACTATTATTGTACACGAATTCGGCTAACGGTAAATAGTCCTCCCAACTACCTTAGAACTCAATCACGTATCCCCTCAACATATCTTCCAATAATTGAATCACCCTTTCCGACTGTCCATCAGTTTGAGGGTGGAATGCCATACTAAAGTTGAACCTAGTACCCAACGCCTCATACAGCTTTTTCCAAAACCGCAAAGTGAAACGTGGGTCCCTATCCGATATTATGGATACTGGCACTCCATGTAATCTTACAATCTCCGCCACATACAGCCTAGCCAACTTTTGTAACGAGTAATCAGTGCGAACCGGTACAAAATGGGCAGACTTGGTTAACCGATCCACTATAACCCATATCGAGTCTTTCTTAGTAGGCGTCAAGGGTAGCCCACTAACAAAGTCCATAGTGATCCTTTCCTACTTCCAGAGTGGAATCTTCACTGGTTGAAGCAATCTCGAAGGCAACTGATATTCTGCCTTCACCTTTTGACAAACCAAACATTTGCTTACGAACTCCATAACCTCACGCTTGAGTCCCGGCCACCAATAAAGCTCTTTCAAATTTTGATACATCTTGTTTTCGCCAGGATACATTGCGTATAGACCGCTATGTGCTTCCCCTAGAATGGACTACCTTAGATCATCGTCCTTTGGTATACACATCCTCCCACGGAAACACAATACTCCTTCACTATTTATCCCAAAGTCTGATGTCTCCCCACTCTCCACTTGTCTAAAACGAGCACCTAAGGTCTCATCCACTAGCTGCTTACTCCTTATTTGCTCGACCCACACCGACTTTACCTGAAGCTCAACTAACAAGCTACCATCATCCAACAAGCTAAAACGGGTGAGCATAGCCCTTAAGTCCGACTTAGCCCTGCGACTTAACGCGTCGTCTACCACATTTGCTTTGCCAAGGAGGTATTCAATCGTACAATCATAATCCTTCAACAATTCCACCCACCTACGTTGCCTAAGGTTAAGCTCCTTTTGGGTAAGGAGGTATTTCAAACTCTTATGGTCCGAATAAATTATGCACTTCTCCCCGTATAAATAATGCCTCCATATTTTTAGCGCGAAAACCACCGCAGTTAGCTCCAAATCATGGGTTGGATAACTCACCTCATGAGTCTTAAGTTTCTGTGACGCATACGCAAGCACCTTCCCTTCTTGCATCAATACACATCCCAAGCCCACATGTGACGCGTCACTATAAACCGTAAAATCCTTTCCAGGCACTGACTAAATCAACACAGGGGCCTCAGTTGAAACCTTCTTAAGTTTTTCGAAACTCTCTTGCTGCTTGTTTGTCCAAACAAACGGTACCCCCTTCCTCAACAACTTAGTTAAGGGTGCAGCAATTACTGAAAAGCCCTCAACAAAACCACCTATAGTATCCTACCAAGCCCAGAAAACTTCAGATTTCTGATACAGACTTGGGTATTTTCCAGTCTAACACCGCTTCAATTTTTTGGGGATCCACCTTAATCCCCTCGGCTGACACCACATGTCCTAGAAAAGTAACCTCCCTTAGCCAGATTTCACACTTACTGAATTTGGCATACAACTGCTTCTCCCTCAAAGTCTGCAACACAATCCTTAAGTGTGCGTTATGCTCATCCTCATCTTTTGAGTACACCAAAATATCATCTATGAAGACTACCATGAACCGATCCAAGTAGGGTTGGAAAACCCGATTCATGAGATCCATGAAAGCGACAAGTGTGTTCGTTAGCCTGAATGGCATCACCAAGAACTCGTAGTGCCCATAATGAGTTCTGAAAGCTATCTTATGAACATCTACCTCCTTAACCCTCAATTGGTGATATCCAGAACACAGGTCAATCTTCGAGAAAATAGAAGCTCCCCTAAACTGATAAAAAAGATCATCGATTCTCGGTAAAGGGTACTTATTTTTAACAGTTAACTTGTTTAACTATCGATAGTCGATGCATATTCGCAAGGTTTCATCCTTCTTCTTCACGAATAACACCGTTGCTCCCCATGGATACACGCTTAGTCGTATGAATCCTTGATCCAACAATTCCTGAATCTGTGCCTTAAGTTCCACCAACTCTTTTGGTGCCATTCGATAAGGAGCGATGGACACCGGAGCCGTACCAGGTAACAAATCGATTCCAAATTCTACTTCCCTACTGGGTGGCAACCCAGGCAGCTCCTCGAAAAAGACATCAGAAAATTCCCTAACTGTTCTCAACTCCTTAACGGTAGGGCTCTTAGCCTTTGTATTACTAATATAATTCAACTAGGCTTCGCATCCCTTTCGTACTAACTTCTCAGCCTTCAACGTCGAAATCACATTCGACAGGTAATCCTGGTGTTCACCAATCACCACTACTTCATTATCTTCTGCCGTTCTTAACACCATTCGCTTTACACTGCAATCCAAGGTGGCTCGGTGCTTCACCAACCAATCCATACCTAAGATTAAGTCAAATTCGCTAAACGGCAGCTCCATCAAAACCGCTAAAAAGGTAACCCCTTGGACTACAAGGGTACCTTCCTAAACAACTTATTCACTTCTACTGACTGCCCTAACAGACTAATCACAGTCATCTCATTCGCAGCAACTTCAAACATATCACCCAAAGATTCAATCATATTGCATGCAACATATGAATGCGTCGATCCAAATCAATCAATACTGCATAAGGTAACTCATATATAAAGAACATACCCGTTATCACATCTGGGCCATCCCCGTCTTCTCGATGATGAGCAGCATAAACCAAAACTAGCTGTCTCACCTCAGCATGGCCTGCATTTTCGCCTGGTGCTCTACATCCACGCCCATTGCTGTTACCGCCCCTGGCCTGCCCACAACCCCTTGGCGGCAGCTGACCTTCCCTTGGTGGCTGAGCACCACCTTGGCCCACTACTGGCACTTGACCTAGCATTCGGGGGCAATCCTTATTCCTATGATCCATAGACCCACAAGGGAAGCAAGCTCCCATCCTCTTCCAACACTCGCCTCTATGGCTTCTCCCACAATCAGCACAAGGTGGCACCCCTGGATTAGCAGCAAGGGGCCCTACTCTAACTGGCCCATCATTTCTAGCCCTAGCCCTAGGCCTCTGTCCAGCACCGGAAGCCTCAGCCTCCCTCTTATTCCTACCCTTTTCCTTTTCCCGATTTAAGCGCTCAGTGCGCTTTACCTCCTCCACTATCTTCGCTTTTTCCACCAATTCTGAGAAAACTCACTCCTTTTGTGAAGCTATCAATACCCTAAGGCTATCTCCAATTTAAAATTTTATAGCAATTAGAAACCTCTAGCATATAGAACTCAATTTTTGTACTTTTTACAATTTAGTCGTTTTGACTAAATTGAGTGCCCAAATGTCAAAATTTTCAAACAAAATTTTCCCAAAATCATTCCATAAAATTGCAGATCATAAAAATATAATAAAAAAATTTTCTATGTCGGATTTGTGGTCCCGAAACCACTGTTCCCACTAGACCCAAAATCGGGCTGTTACTTGCCATGCGTGGGATAACTTGGCCATTAGTGGCTTGATAATGATGCTTGTAATCTAGCCATTGGAATGACTAGTAATGTTTGTTTTGATATACTTGTAATGTCATGTTATGGTAGTTAAATATACATTAAGTAGTTGATCAAATTATGTCTAATATATGGACTGAATTAAGGTAAGATTGTGAGCATGTATGCATGTAATGGTATGCCATGATGAATGATGGAAAAATCTTAACTTGAATGCTTAGAAATGTTTGGAATGTGTTTGTTATGTTTTCGTGTAGGAAAATGGTAAATTTGGGTGACAAAAGAAGCTAGGAAATGGCTTTATTTTGTCCACACGGGCAGGCACACGAGTGTGTGTCTAGACCGTGTGACACACGACCTTGTAACATGGGCATGTGTTTAGGCCATGTGTCCCCTGCACCTTAAATTTGAGAAGCAGAATGCTCAGGATTGAGCACACGGGTGTGTTTCTCAGCCGTGTGTGCTACACAACCTAGAACACAGGCGGGTGTCTTGGCCATGTGAAACTTGCACCTATTTTCAAATTGAATTAATTAACCACATGTTCTAGCACACGGGCGTGTGACATGGCTGTGTGCTCAAGTCAGAGAGTTACATGGGGTCAAACATGGCCTCTAGCACAGGCATGTCCCAGGGTCACACGGGCGTGTCCCTTGGATCACATGGGCGTGTGAGCACTGTACCTTGGAAAATTTTTATAATTTCACGAAAAATTCTTAGAGCTTCTAATTAAGTCCCAACTCGATTCTAATGCTCGTATTGGGCTTCAAGGGTCCAATTAAAGGATGTTTTCAATGACCTTGATTAATGAATAGTAATTGACATAATTTATTTATAAAATGTTCTAAAACTTTTGATAATGCTCTGAAACCCTGTTCTGACGATGGATATGGGTTAGGGGTGTTACAGATATACCCGTTGAACCATTCAGAATACTATCAGATACCCGGGAAACTTGCACCCTAAGTGCTACATATATATAGCCGAAGCTATCTCAATCTCATATTAGATATAATGCTCTCTCTCGAGATATCAATGGGTCTACTCACATAAGTTGACAGTCATGAGGAAGCTACACAGTACTGCTCACACAAGCTGATGAGTATTCGTAACACACGTTGGATAACTCAGCCATTGGTAGGACGAAAAGACCAGCACCCAAATCACATAATCCCTAATGATGTGTCCTTCGTATCCTAACCTATTCCTAAGGTTCATGTAACACCCCTAACCCGTATCCATTGCCAGAATGGGTTACGAGGCATTACCAAAAAAGATACAACTTTCATTCATTCATACAATCTCTTAGATCATAAACAAGGGCTTACATTTGTAACTATAGTATAACAATTCTGGAATTCTTAATACACATGACATAAACAATTTTATTAAATTCGCATAACCAAATCAAAACTTACCAAATGTATATGCTAACATGATAACCAAATTACAAACACAAAACCCATTCAATTGTTCATCTAATCAACTATCAAAATCAACCAATTTAGCCATACCAATTCCACCATTACCTTTAGGTTAAGCTAACCATATAATATTTGAATACATGTATCATCTTGTCACATAAATATCAAACTACAACATATATGTCATATACATAGATATCTAATGTATCTATCATTAGCCGAATATGCATACTTATCATTTACCAGTTCTAAGCAAAGTTTATACAACGAATTATATAGCAATTTTTTTTTCAATAACAAACCACTCCAAATAATCAAATTCAAAATATAACAAAGTCATTTCATAGCTTGTCAAAACATATAATACATATAACATATTAATCCATTTTAAAATGTAATTGCCGAATACATCCATCTTTGATAACATGCATATCACATACATATTTTATATCATCAAGACATACATTATCTTTGGACATGATCAGCTAATTAACATTATTAATTAATTACATTTTTCTTACCTTAATGACCAACTTCACGAACAATCACATATATATAGCATAGCTTATAAAGTTATAAAAATATTATAGCAAAAACACATCCACCAACTTAACATTACTCAAGCCGATTCATACAGCCAAGCACACCACGCACATATACCATGAACATAATTTCCAAATTGAGCTAAATATATAACGGATTACACATCATAACTAACATCATTACCAAACCATTTCCAAAGCATATAACACCTATCACAAATACCATTCATTCATAGCACGTAGCATTATAACCAATATGAACTTAAACCGTGATCAAACATAACCGAATTCAAACATAGAAGTTAAGCCATTTTCGCATGGCTTAAGTTATACATAAACCAAAATTCAACATTTCAAAATATTATCCAGCCTATATATGTCATAGATTCAAAAGCTCATTTATAAAAATACCAAAGACAGTTGATAGTGTGATGGACTTTGTTGACGATCCCCGAGCTCGTAACTAATCTCCAAGGTCTATAAAACAAAGGCAAACATAAACACACAGAGTAAGCTATCATAGCTTAGTAAGTCATAAGCAAATAAATAATTCAATGACATAATCAATTCATTTAAGCTAAACCAAATTATACTAACATAATCATATTAAACCTCAATCTTATGATTTCACATATATCACATACTTTCACATATAAATTTATTTATGGCTGTAACGCCCCAAAAATCTCAAACTTTATTTTTTTCAGTTTTGATAAAAGATGTGCTTAATATTCTTAGTCAAGTGTCATTTATGTGATAATAGGCCTTGTTTAAGTTTTGAGTTCGAACTTTGGGGTGAAGGAAATTATAGTATAATGATTAAAAGAATATTGATGGCAAGTAGTTTAGTTTTTAAATAAATGAAGGAGGAATTAGACACAATGAGCCTTGTGTTGGAGTGGCAAGTAGCGTCACATGTGGGGTGTAGAGGTGGCGTCACATACATGGCAAGGAGGTTTGGGGTTCGAATCCCTCTTTACTCAAAAGAAGGATTTAATTTTGTTCAATGAATGGCCAGTGGTGGCGTTGGATGTGAACTCTGAAGGGAGTGATCAGAGGAGAAATTTAAGGAAGGGATTAAGGAGTTATCAAGGAGAAAAGTTAAGAGATGAGGGGTGTAGAGAAGTGGAGTCGAATTGGGAATTTGGGGATAGGTAAATTTCGTAATACTGTATATAGGTGCCGATTTTGGGGATTTTAGGGTAACGCCGAAATTGCTTCTCTTCCTTTAGTCAAATTCCTTATTTTTGTGTTACCGAAACACTTTTTCTCTCTAAGTGCTCAGAAGCCGAATTCCTTGTTCCTTGCTTGCCGATTTTACATTCTTTCTCTTCTCAAATTCTCTTTTGATTCACTTTTGGTTTTAAATGATTCCTTCTTCTCTTCTTCTCTCCTTCTTATTTGTGCCGAATAACCCTTTTCACTATACAAATCTCAAAAGCCAAATACCCCTTTGGCTGAAGACCCTCTATGTCGCCACTACTCCCTCTACTTCGGCCGATTCCTGTGTAAGTGCTTTGCTCTTTCAGTTGGTTATCCTAATACTGATTTCTTCCCTCCCTCACTCTTTCTAAATCGATTGGTAGGGGATTAGTATCGAATCTTGGAGTTTAGATCTTTTCTGAATTGCTCATTTGGCATTTTAAGGTTTTGGGTAAGTGTTCCTCTTTTATTGGTTAAGGTTGGCCGAATGGTCTTGGATGATTTAAGAGTGACTTAAGATGATTGCGAGTCACTTGTTGTTTAGTTCTTAATGATTAAGATGGATGCAGATTTAAGAAATACTTGTGATCTGTGATCAAGGAAGGGTTGTTAAGGCTTGTCATTCAAGGTAAGGCAAAGGTGAGATTTTCAGTTTTTGGTGATCGTATTTGATAGGTGTGTGATTAATCATTGAGTAATAGCATTTGTAGGTTCATGGCTAAGGAGATCGCGGCACGTTTTAGTACCAGGTGTGTACATACACTGAAAGTTTGGCTACAATAGTCTTGCGAATGCGTGAACACTCGTAAGGGGGAAACTGATAGGTTATCAGAGGGCTCATGAGCGATTCCATGGACTTGGGCTGTGTTTTGGCCAACCGGGCCAGAATGGGCTAAATGGGCCCAATGGGCTATAGGGCCCACAATAAGCAAAATTGGAAATTTGATACTAAGTAATGAAAAATCATGTGATTGCATGACTATGAATGTGATTGGGCCTGATGGGCCATATGAATGTGATTGGGCCTAAAGGGGCCAAATGAATAAGTATGGATCTGTCAGTGTTTAGTAAGGGGTTGTGGACCTAGTTTTTGGTAACTACTCAATCAGGCATAAAACTTAAATAATTAATTAATTGTGACTGTGGACGAGTCATAAGGTTAAGGTGTGGCAATGTGTAAATGCATGTCTAAGATTGGTTCTAGGGAGAGCTTGGTACTTAAGCGGTCTTAATGACTCACCTCCTCTTCTCTGGAATCCTACCTGGTGCATAGTATCGATTCACTTTAGCCAACGAGGACTTGTTAACGAGCCAAGGTAAGAAATAAACCCATAATAAAAAAATTATCGAAATGCCCCTAAAGGCAAAAAATGACTAAAATACCCCTATGTGTCGAATGTAAGACTTATGGATGTTACATGTATACCTACTGCATTCATGTGATATTCTGTTTAGGTTGCATGTGGGTTGGGAATTATGGAACGGGGGAAGTATAGGAGGATCGCATTGTTGCTTGACGATTGTGGATCTACCGATGGCTATTAAGCCCAATATTTGATTAGCAACTTGCTGCAATGAAGGTAGTACCGCAACCGTGCTACCATTGGTGTGTATCGGATAGGTGGGTCAATATTTATATTCCTACATGATGTGTACCGGGGGACGGAGTTAGTGTACAGTGGTTGGATTATTAGGGTGGGTTGCACAACATTGCATGTATGATATTATTGTGATATGATTGCGATGTGGGCTTCGGCCCAACTGAGGTTAATATGGGTTTAGGCACAACGGCCACAGTTATTGAATTGGGCTCAAGCCCAAAATGATTGATGATTGCTTAATACTCTTTGAGGGTTCTACACACTGAGTTTTTAAAAACTCACCACCTCTTTTATTTTTCTCAAGTGATCCTCAATAGGTAGATCGATGGTTGGAGGGGCTCCGAGGTGGCTAGCTAGCAAGACGACTTGGACTTGTTTTCTTAAGTACATCATTTCTAGTATTTAAAGTTATTTCAGTCCGGATTGTAATAAGGCCTATTCGCCAGATATTATTTCATTGTCATTACTACGCTTTGGAAACTAAGCACAAACTGAATGTTACTTAATTTTCTCTTGAAGGGTTTTCAATGAAAACATGGTTTTCGATAAAACACTTCAATGTGACACGCTAGGTCTGGCCATAACGTCTGGGCCGGGTTTGGGGTGTTACATTTAGTGGTATAGGAGCCAAGTTAAAGAACTTGGGCTGTGAAGTGGGCCTTATTATTTGGGTTTGTTTTTTAAAAAAAAATTTGGATCACAATGTTTTGGAAAAAAAATATTGCTGTGCGGCACACCGAGTCTCTGACGTGGAACCAAGTAAGTTCTTTTATTATTAAGTTTTTTTAATTTGATATACTGTAGATAGTTAGTGGGCTACTTTAGATGATTATACTGAGGCTTTTAGTTGGAGTGAAACTGAAGCTCGTAGGACCTTGAAACTATAGAGGATTTACAAAAACAACTTACTTTTTAATACTTTCATAAGACATCGGCTTAATTATTGTAACTAACTAAAACATCATAAAATTTCTAACCCAGATAATACATGAATCAACAATGAGTGCTAGAAGAGGTACAAGAGGCCGTGGCCAAGGCTGCGAAAGTGTTAGGGCTGAATCGTCGGCATCGGGCCATATGCCTAATGTTGGAGTAGGAGAGGCTCCAGCCTCACCCGTGGCTGAGACTAGACCGTATGGTCGGGCCGCGATGGATGATGCATTGTTGCAAGCAATGCTAAGGACTTTGGAAAGGGTCGCAGGGCCCAATAATGGCACGGGAAATTGGGGGTCAATTCCGAAGTAACTTCGATCAAATAGGGTTGAGATCTTTAAGGGTGTGGCTGGTGTGGCTCCTAACATGGCTGAATACTGGTTGGAGGCCACTGAAATGATAATAAAGGATTTGGACTGTTCACCTGAACAAAAGTTGAAAGGGGCAGTGTTACTACTAAGGGAAGAAGCTTACCAGTGGTGGCTGACAGTGAAAGTGGGCACAAAACCTGAGCAGGTCACTTGGGAGTTCTTCAAAATCGCGTTTCAAGAGAAGTATGTGCGTGCGAGCTATGTGGATGCTAGGAGGAATGAGTTCTTGAACTTGACCCAGGGAAACAAATCTGTGGCGGAGTATGAGGCAAAATTTCTACGCCTTAGTAGGTATGCAAGAGTTATGGTGGCAACAGACTATGAGCATTGCGTTAGGTTTGAGAATGGTCTTAGGGATAGCCTCAGAGTATTAATCGCTCCAAAAAGGGAGCGAGTTTTCTCGAAGTTGGTAGAGAAAGCAAAGATAGTGGAGGAGGTGAAGCGCACTAAGTGCCTAAATCAGGAAAAAGAAAGGCGTAAGAATAAAACAGAGGCTGAGACTTCTGGTGCTAGATAGAGGCCTAGGGCTAGGGCCAGAGTTAATGGGCCAGTTAGAGCAGGGCCCCCTGCTATTAATCCAGAGGTGCCACCTTATGATGATTGTGGGAAAGGTCATGTAGGCGAGTGTTGGAAGAGGACGAGAGCTTGTCTAGCTTGTGGATCTATGGAGCATAGGATCAAGAGTTGCTTTAGAATGCAAGGTCAGGTGCCATTCGTTGGCTGAGGTGCTGTTCAGCCACCAAGAGGTGGTCAGCTACTGCCAAGAGTTGCCCTAGAATGCCAGGTCAGGTGCTCGTCACTGAGAAGACGGGGATGCCCCAAATGTGATAACGGGTATGTTCTTTATACATGAGCTACCTCACACTGCATTGATTGATATTGGATCAACGCATTCATATGTTGCATGCAATATGACTGAACCTTTGGGTGATATGTTTGAAAATACTGTGAATGAGATTACTGTGATAAGTCCGTTCGGTCAGTCAGTGAGAGTGAATAAGTTATTTAGGGAGGTACCCTTAGTAGTCCAAAGGGTTGCCTTTTTAGCGGATTTGATGGAACTGCTGTTTAGTGAGTTTGATTTAATCTTGGGTATGAATTGGCTGGTGAAACACCGAGCAACCTTGGATTGCGCTGCAAAGCAAATGGTGTTAAGAACGGTGGTGGATAAGGAGGTGGTGGTGATTGGTGAACGCTGAAATTATCTATCGAATGTGATTTCGGTATTAAGGGCTCAGAAGTTTGTACGAAAGGGATACGAAGCCCATTTGGCTTATATTAACGATGTGGAGGCTAAGAGCCTTACTGCTAAGAAGTTGAGAACAGGTAGGGAATTTCTTGATGTTTTTCCTGAGGAGCTGCCAGGGCTGCCGCCCAATAGAGAAATAGAATTTGGAATCAAGTTGTTACCTGGTACAGCTCCAGTGTCCATCACCCCTTATCGGATGGCACCGAAGGAGTCAGTAGAACTTAAGGTACAGATTCAAGAATTGTTAGATCGAGGATTCGTCTGACCAAGTATGTGTCCGTGGGGAGCACCGGTGTTATTTGTAAAGAAGAAAGATGAGTTGTTGCAAATGTCCATTGACTACCGGTAGTTGAACAAGTTAATTATTAAAAACAAGTACCCTTTGCCGAGAATCGATGATCTTTTTGATCAGTTTAAAGGAGCTTCCATTTTCTCGAAGATTGATCTGCATTCGGGGTATCACCAACTGAGGGTTAAGGAGGCAGATGTTTATAAGACAGCTTTTAGAACTCGTTATGGGCACTACGAGTTCTTGGTGATGCCATTCGGGCTGATGAACACACCTGCCGCTTTCATGGATCTCATGAATTGGGTCTTCCAATCCTACTTGGATCAGTTTGTGGTGGTTTTTATAGATGACATCTTAGTGTACTCAAGAAATGAGGATGAGCACGATGCAGACTTAAGGATTGTGTTACAGATTTTGAGGGAGAAGCAGCTGTATGCCAAATTCAATAAGTGCGAATTTTGGCTAAGGGAGGTTACTTTTCTAGGACATGTGGTGTCAGCTGAGGGGATTAAGGTGGATCCCCGAAAAATTGAAGCGGTGTTAGACTAGAAATCACCTAAGTCAGCGTCGAAAATCCAAAGTTTTTTGGGCATGGCAGGGTACTATAGGCTATTTGTGGAGGGCTTTTCATTAATTGCGACACCTTTGACTAAGTTGTTGAGGAAGGGGGTACCATTTGATTGGATGGACAAGCAGCAAGAGAGTTTTGGAAAGCTTAAAAAGGTTTTAACTTAGGCCCCTGTGTTGATTCAGCCAAAGCCTGGGAAGGAGTTTACGGTTTATAGTGACGCGTCGCATGTGGGCTTGGGATGTGTATTGATGCAGGAAGGAAAGGTGGTTACATATGCTTCACGTCAACTTAAAACTCATGAGGTGAACTGCCCAGCCCATGACTTGGAACTAGCTACAGTGGTTTTCGCGCCAAAAATATGGAGGCACTATTTATATGGAGAGAAGTGCATAATTTATTCGGACCATAAGAGTTTGAAGTACCTCCTTACCCAAAAGGAGCTAAACCTTAGGCAGCGTAGGTGGGTGGAATTATTGAAGGATTATGATTTTACGATTGAATACCACCCTGGCAAAGCAAATATGGTAGCTGACGTGTTGAGTCGTAGGGTTAAGTTAGACTTGAGGGCTATGCTCGCCCGTTTAAGCTTGTTGGAAGATGGTAGCTTGTTAGTTGAGCTTCAAGTAAAGCTGGTGTGGGTCGAGCAGATAAAGAGTAAGCAGTTAGTGGATGAGATTTTGGGTGCTCGTTTTAGATAAGTAGAAATTGGGGGGACATCAGACTTTGGGATAAATAGTGAGGGAGTGTTGTGTTTCCGTGGGAGGATGTGTATACCAAAGAATGATGATCTAAGGTAGTCTATTCTGTGGGGAGCACATAGCAGTCTCTATGTTATGCATCCTGGTGGAAACAAGATGTATCAAAATTTGCGTGAGCTTTATTGGTGGCCTGGACTTAAGAGTGAGGTTATGGAGTTCGTAAGTAAATGCTTAAACTGTCAAAAGGTGAAGGCAAAACATCAGTTGCCTTCAGGATTGCTTTAGCCAGTAAAGATTCCACTTTGGAAGTCGGAAAGGATTACGATGGACTTTGTTAGTGGGCTACCCTTGACGCCTACTAAGAAAGACTAGATATGGGTTATAGTGGATCGGTTAACCAAGTCTGGCCATTTTGTACCTATCCGCACCGATTACTCATTGCAAAAATTGGCTAGGTTGTATGTGGCAGAGATTGTAAGATTGCATGGAGTGCCAATTTCCATAATATCTGATAGGGACCCACATTTCACTTCACTATTTTGGAAGAAGTTGCACAAGGCGTTGGGTACTAGGTTGAACTTCAGTACAACATTTCACCCTAAAACTGATTGACAGTCAGAAAGGGTGATTCAAGTTTTGGAAGATATGTTCAGGGGATGTGTAATTGAGTTCCGAGGTAACTGGGAAGACTTTTTGCCATTATTCAAATTTGCATACAACAATGGTTATCAAGCAAGTATTGGGATGGCTCCGTATGAAGCACTGTATGGGCGAAGGTGTCGAACTCCAAAATGTTGGACGGAATTGGGCGAACAGAGAGTTTTGGGCCTTGAGTTAGTAGTAGATACTGAGGGTAAGGTAAGATTGATTCGGGATCGGTTGAAGGAGGCCTCGGATAGGCAAAAGTTGTATACTTACCTTAATTGTCGAGTGATAGAGTATGCAGTGAGGGACTTAGTTTTTCTTAAGGTCTCTCCGTGGAAGAAGGTATTAAGGTTTGGACGGAAGGGGAAGCTAAGCTCAAGGTTCATTGGGCCATATCGGGTTGTGAGGCGAATTGGGCCAGTCGCTTATCAGCTGGAATTACCTTTTGAACTAAGCCAAATCCACGACATGTTTCATGTTTCCATGTTAAGACGATATCGCTTAGATCCTTCACATGTCGTGTCGGTTGAGGAGATCGAGGTTAGCCCAGATCTAACTTTCGAGGAAGAGCCCGTACAAATAATTGGTCGTGATGTTAAGGTACTGAGAAGGAAGTCTATCCCATTAGTAAAAGTGCTTTGGCATAATCACAAGGCTGAGAAGGCTACTTGGGAACCAGAAGAAAGGATGCGACATCAATATCTTTAACTGTTTCGATCAGGTAAAATTTCGAGGACAAAATTTCTTTTAGGGGGGTAGAGTTGTAACGCCCCAAAAATCCTGAACTTTCTTTTTTTTCGGTTTCGATAAATGTTGTTCCTAATATTCCTAGTCAAGTGTTATTTATGTGATAATACGCCTTGGTTAAGTTTTGAGTTCAAACTTTGGGGTGAAGGAAATTATAGTATAATAATTAAAAGAACCTTGATGGCAAGTAGTTTGGTTTTTTATATAAATGAATGAGGAATTGGACACAAGGAGCCTTGTGTTGGAGTGGCAAGTAGCGTCATATGTAGGGCTTAGAGGTGGCGTCACATACATGGCAAGGAGGTTTGGGGTTCGAATCCCTCCTTGCTCAAAAGAAGGATTTATTTTTGCTCAATGAATAGCCAGTGGTGGCGTTGGATGTGAACTCTGAAGGGAGTGATCAGAGGAGAAATTTAAGGAAGGGATTAAGGAGTTATTAGGGAGAAAAGTTAGGAGATGAGGGGTGTAGAGAAGTGGAGCCGAATTAAGAATTTGGGGATAGGTAAATTTGGCAATAGTGTATATAGGTGCCGATTTTGGGGATTCTAGGGTAATTCCAAAATTGCTTCTCTTCTTTTAGCCGAATTCCTCATTTTTGTGTTGTCGAAACACTTTTTCTCTCTAAGGGCTCATAAGCCGAATTCATTGTTCCTTGCTTGTCGATTTTTCATTCTTTCTCTTCTCAAATTCTCTTTTGATTCACCATTGATTTTAAACGATTCCTTTTTCTCTTCTTCTCTTCTTTTTATTTGTGCCGAATAACTCCTTTCACCATACAAATCTTAAAAGCCGAATACCCCTTTGGCTGAAGGCCCTCTGTGTCACCACTACTCCCTCTACTTCGGCCGATTCCTGTGTAAGTGCTTTGCTCTTTTAGTCAATTATCCTAATACCGATTTCTTCTCTCCCTCACTCTTTATAAATCGGTTTGGTAGGGGATTAGTATTGAATCTCAGAGTTCAGATCTCTATTGAATTGCTCCTTTCGCGTTTTAGGGTTTTGGGTAAGTGTTCCTCTTTTATTGGTTAAGGTTGGTCGAATAGTCTTGGATGATTTAAGAGTGACTTAAGATGATTGTGAGTCACTTGTTGTTTAGTTCTTAATGATTAAGATGAATGCAGATTTAAGAAATACGCGTGATTTGTGATCAAGGAAGGGCTATTAAGGCTTGTCGTTCAAGGCAAGGCAAAAGTGAGATTTTCGGTATTTGGTGATCGTATTTGATAGGTGTGTGATTAATTGTTGAGTACCATCATTTGTAGGTTTGTGGCTAAGGAGATCGTGGCATGTTTTAGTACCAGGTGTGTACATACACTACACATACAGAGTAGACCAGCAAATCTCGAAATGCCGAAAAGTCGAAAGTTTGGCTACAATAGTCTTGCGGGTGCGCGAATAGTCGTAAAAGGGAAACCGATAGGTTATCAGAGGCCCCATGAGCGATTCCATGAACTTGGGTCGTGTTTTGGCCAACCGAGCTAGAATGGGCTAAATGGGCCCGATGGGCTATAGGGCCCATAATAGGAAAAATTGGCAATTTGATACTACGTAATGAAAAATCATATGATTGCATGACTATGAATGTGATTGGGCCTGATGGGCCATATGAATGTGATTGGGGCTGATGGGCCATATGAATGAGATTGGGCCTAAAGGGGCCAAATGAATAAGTGTGGATCTGTTGGTGTTTAGTAAGGGGTTGTGGACGAGTCATATGGTTAAGGTGTGGCAATGGGTATATTCATGTCTAGGATTGGATCTGTAATATCCTGATTTGGAGCCTAGTCGGAATAGTGGTTTTGTGACCACAAAATCTGAGATAGAAATAATTATTTTATAATTATTTTGATGTTTATGATATGATTGCATGATTGTGTGAAAAAAAATCTAGAAAAAAATTAGTAAATAGATATATGAGTTTAGTTTAAGGGAAAATTTACGGAATTGGATTTTGAGTTTCAGAACTCGAGATATAAATTTTTAAGAGACTGTGACATAGTTAGCTAGCTTGTCTGGAATTTCTAAAATTAAATTGTTTGAGCTGTTTAAGCAATGAATTAAGTCTGTTAACACCTCGTGTTCGACTCCGGCAACGGTCTCAGGTACGGGGCGTTACATTTGGTGGTACCAGAGCAGGTTTAGTCGGTTCTCGGACTAACCTAGCATGTGTAAAAGTTTAGCTATACATGCCACTGATCTGTGATAGTGTGATTTCTTCCGACGTGTATGAGTACCGTTTTATTTAGACAGGGTACTCTCCAACCGAGTTGCGCCGACCATGTTCAACGTTATGTGAAGGTATTTGAGTAAAATTATGATTATGATAAGTATCGGTTCAGAAAAAGTATGAATAAAGGTTTATGATACATATGTGATAAATATTCATATTTGATTAATGCTCATATGATGTAGTGTATATGGCTTACTTGATAAGATGAACGGAATAAATAGAAAGTAGTAGAGGTATGAATAAAAGTCATAATATTATGATACGAATGAAAATGTCCTTGTTTTGATTTGGATGTCGAATGTTGATGAATGCTAATGATATATAATTTTTATGAGATAAAAGATTATAATGAAATGAACTTATCTGTGTTAAATTGTTGGACTGAATTATATGATTGTAATGATATGTACATGATGATGCACGAAATGAAAGTTATGATTGTGGTGCAAATATATATGTTTGTTTGGCCTTATATGATGTCATGAGCATGACTTAATTTAATTAAATGAATGGATAAGTAAAGCTATCTAGAAAACATAGAATGTATGCATAAGTATATTGTCTAAATGGGATAATAGGAAAATTGGTGTAAGCCAACATGAATGAATGACATGATTTTGATGATGTTGCTATGATGATGGAAGTTGTGTCATATGTGTATGTATAAGAAAGTCGAGTCAGAGGTCCTACAACCCCTCCCCCTTACCGAAATGGTACTTATAATGGAATTTCATGAGATTTGTATTGAATAAGTTTCCGGTTGAGAACCCAAAGAGTTTAGTGATAGAATAATTATAAGTATGATCAGAGATTGAAAATGAGCTGATAAGTAAAGTCAGAATCAGTAAAGTATCGGATTGACGTAAAGATTATTGGAATTATGCACTGTTCTAGTTAGAAAAGGGATTCTTCTTGGTAAACCGAATTACTCAGGTGCAAGGTCGAGAAAAGTGCAAATTGAAATTTATTCAGAACTGGCCTTCTTTAGTGAATGGTTTAATATGAAATTTGTCACAGCAGAACTAGTTGGGGAAATGATATTTGAAATGTGATCTATTTGAGTGTGATAGTTATGATGGGATGATTTAGTGATCTCTTTTGAGATGTTCTATGTGTTTACCCGTTCGAGAAAAATTTCTATGGCTATTGATCTTTCAAGAAATTCTTGTTATATGAGAATGTCTTTTAATCTCGGTGTTGGATGAAAGCATTGGTAGTCCGAGTTGGTTTATAATTTATATTGCTCTATTTCATCGTGTATTCTATTTCATTTAAATCGATAAGAATTGATGAGAGAATACATATGATATTATGATTTTGTTTCTTCTACTTGATGCTTCATCTGATATATATGTTTGGGAAGATATATTGTTCTTGTTTTATTTGATTCCAGTGGGATTAAATGATGTTTTCTTTTGGACTTTCTTTCTTTGAAGAATTATCGGGGTATTCCGTATTTTCTCTATAAGTTTGGTTTTCGATTCTCCAGCATAGTATCGTATCTTGGGTTTCTTTATTCTAGATTTCTTTATTCTGGATTTCTCTATTTTGGATTTCTTTATTCGGTTTTCTTGTTATCTTTGTTCCATAATTTGTCAATTATGACTCGTGTTCGAAGTGCGTTCTTCAGCTCATGATAATCATGTCAAATATGACTATACTTCTAATTTGATCTTGGTAATGTGGTGATTTTAGTATTGGGGTTTTTTTTTCTAATTTCTGTGTAAGGATTTGACATCAGTAAAGGCATAAGTGATAAAAGCGCGAGTTTCAGTTGGTATGGTGAATTATCTATTTGAAAGATTTCATGCGACAATTATTTCAGGATTATTTTTCCCAAGTCTGATAATAGAATTTCATTTTGTACAGATAAAAGAGTAAATAGTCTGAACGAGAAGTGTATATTTATTAGAAAGATTTTGATATTAGTTAAAGTCACTACGAATGATAAGGTTTTCATTTTGTGAAAGCTGAAAAGTTTATTACATGTTGACAAAGTTCGAATAGATGAGAATATTTAAATCAAGCGTCTGAACTAGACTAGTCTACATTGAGTAAAGACTTCCTGACTTTCAGTAATGTATTGTTGTATGAATTGTGATGTGTTTCAAGACAATGAGGTAATGTGATAGTTTAGAGCGTTCGATGTTACTTAAAATAGGAGTTGTTAAAGGGGTTAAAGCCGAGCATTGGGATCTATCAAAATTATCCCTGTCAGTGTTGATATTGGGATGGAAATGAGAAGGATTATTCTTGAGGCCATATCAGAATTATTTCCATGGCAGAAAGAGGAAAATGTGATGTATCCTATTGTTAAATGTTTGGCGAGATCTATAAATCATATCTGTATTGAATGAATTCCTACTCATCAGATTCATGGAAATTCAGGTCTCTTTGATTGTTGGATTTCTTGGAATTCTGGTCTCCATTAATCAAGTTAAGATCCGGGTTTTATGTCATGATATCATGGGAAGCGAGAAGGGTTGAAAATTTAAGAACAGTTGAGAGTTGAGACCGTAAGCTTTTGAGATCATATGAGAAATTAAAGAAATGTATTGGAGGTGCAGTCTAAGTGAAAGTTCTTTGGCACCGAATATGAGATTAAAAGTGAAGACCACTTTTTAGTAAGATTTTTGGGACGAAAATCCCTAAAGGGGGGAGAGTTGTAATATCCTGATTTTGGGCCTAGTCGGAATAGTGGTTTTGTGACCACAAAATCTGAGATAGAAATAATTATTTTATAATTATTTTGATGTTTATGATATGATTGCATGATTGTGTGAAAAAAAATTCTAGAAAAAAATTAGTAAATAGATATATGAGTCTAGTTTTAGGGAAAATTTACGGAATTGGATTTTGAGTTTCATAACTCGAGATATGAATTTTAAAGCGACTGTGACGTAGTTAACCAACTTATCTGGAATTTCTAAAATTAAATTGTTTGAGCTGTTTAAGCAATGAATTAAGTCTGTTAACACCTCGTGTTCGACTCCGGCAATGGTCTCGGGTACGGGGCGTTACATTAGGGAGAGCTTAGTACTTAAGTGGTCTTAATGACTCACCTCCTCTTATCTGGAATCCTACCTGGTGCATAGTATCTGTTCACTTTAGCCAACGAGGACTTGTTAACGGGCCAAGGTAAGAAATAAACCCATAATAAAATGAAATTACCGAAATGCCCCTAAAGGCAAAAAATGACTAAAATACCCTTATGCGTCGAATATAGGACTTATGGATGTTACATGTATACCTGCTGCATTCATGTGATATTCTGTTTAGGTTGCATATGGGTTTTGAATTATGGAATGAAGGAAGTATATAAGGATCGCACGGTTTCGAAACAAAGTTAGAAATGTCTCGTTTCATACCATGCCACCAGTAAAGTTGTTTTAGATCATTATACATCTTCGTACTACCCAGGTGAACAGTTAACCGGCTACTGTGAGCTTCATTTAAAATCATTTGAATCAAATTTCAATTTCTTAGGACACATATTCGGTTTTTGAACCTCAAACAAATCTCAGCATCAACTTGAAACTTGGAGTCAACATTCGAATCACATTGAGCTCGCTTTTCTGACAAACCATCATCAACTTTCTGAGCATCACAAATTTGTTGAACAAATAATGGTCTTGCTTTTAATTCAGCTATTATTGAACCATCATCAGACATAGCCATATGCGTATTCATTGCATGCAAAGCAAATAGTGATTTTCAGCTTAGAGCATCAGCAACAACATTAGCATTTCCCGAATGGTAGTCAATCACAAGCTCGTAGTCTTTTAGCAATTCTAACCATTAGCATTGTCTCAAATTCAGATCTTTCTGAGTCATCAAGTATTTTAGGCTTTTGGGATTAGAATAAACATTACATTTCTCAAAGAACAGATAGTGACGCCATATCTTCAATGCAAACACAATAGCTTCCAACTCTAGATCGTGCGTCGGATAGTTCTTTTTTTGTGGCTTTAATGGTCTCGAGGCATAAGCTATGACTTTGCCTTCCTGCATCAAAACACAGCCCAAACCATTTAAAGATGGATCACTATAGATAACAAATTCTTTACCCGATTCTGGCTGAACTAGCACTGGAGCTTCGGTCAAAAGGGCTTTCAACTGATCAAAACTTTTCTGACACTTTTCTGACCACTCGAACTTGATATCTTTCTATAATAGCTTTTTCATCGGTTTTACAATCATAGAGAAACCTTTCACGAACTTTCTATAGTAACCAGCAATTCCCAAAAAACTTCGGACTTCAGAAAAATTTCACGGAGGTTTCCAATCAAGTATAGCTGAAATTTTTACTCAGATCAACCTGAATACCCGACGCTGATACGACATGGCCCAAAAAATTGACTTCGCGTAACCAGAACTCATATTTACTAAACTTCGCATACAACTATTTATCTCGCAAAGTCTGTAATACAAGTCTTAAATGTTTGGCATGCTCGGTTTCATCACGGGAGTAGATCAAAATGTTATCTATGAACACAACCACAAACTGATCCAAATGCTATCTGAAGATCTGATTTATCAAATCCATGAATACAGAAGGTGCATTAGTAAGTCTGAAAGGAATAACCAGAAACTGATAATATTCGTACCTCATTCGGAAAGTAGTCTTTGACACATTGGAGTCTTTAACTTGCAACTGATAGTAACCTGATCTCAAATCTATCTTCGAAAACTAGTGCACCTCAGGGAGAGAAACTCAGTCATGCGAAACCTTTATTTGTCAACTCTTGCAACTGAGCTTTCAATTCTTTTAATTCAGTAGGTGTCATTCTGTACGGAGCTATCGATATCGGAGTCTTCCACAACATTAATTCAATACCGAACTCAACTTCTCAAATAGGTGGCAAACCCGATAATTCTTCAGGAAAGACATCCAGATACTCACACACAACAGGTACTGATTCAATCTTTCTTTCTGCCCCTTTAGAGTCAAGCACATAGGAAAAATAAGCTTCGCAACCTTTTCTCACATATTTTTTAGCTAACATCGAAGATATCACCGCTGGTAAACCATTAGATCATTAGATTCAATCCGAATAATCTCATCATTCTGGCACCGTAAATCAATAGTCTTTCTCTCGCAATTTAAAATAGCATCATGCAAAGTCAACTAGTCCATACCCAGAATTATATCAAACTCATCAAATGGCAACAACATCAAATTAGTCGGAAAACACGAATCTTGAATCATCAAAGGACAATTCTTGTGCACTTTATCAACCATAACACACTGGCCCAAGGGGTTCGATACTCTAATCACAAACTCAGCAGATTCAACAGGCAAAGTCTTACTGAATAATAAAATCTTACACATATAAGAATGAGTCGAACCAAGATCAATCAATGCAATTACATTAGTATCATAGAGAGTGAATGTACCAGTAATAACAACTGGGGATGAAGCTTCTTCGTGTGTGCGTATAGCATAAGCTCTAGCAGGTTACCTATATTTTTGGGGTGGTCTACCTCGAGCTACAGTGTTACCCGATCTCGTATTCTATACTGGATTTTATTCAGCTAACTCTGGGCATTCACGAATGAAATGGTCCGTTGATCCACATTTAAAACAGGCCCGATCATGTAATCTAAAACTGCCAAGATGTCGTTTACCACAATGTTTACACTTAGGTTGATTTGATCTAACATTAACAACACTAGCTACTGAGGTAGCTCTCGAGCTCACAGGTGGTCTATCCCGATCCCGTCTAGAATAACCCGAAGTAGCCTTAGAATGGCTAAAATCATCTCAGAACTTCTTTAATGCCGACTGAAATGACTTATTCAACGATTTCTTACGTGAATCTCTAGCTTCAAAGTTTGCTTTTCTTTTCTCTTTCCCGAGCTTTTCGGCTCGCTCAACTAGTACTACGAACTTTTTTATTTCAAGTATGCCAACTAACAGTTTAATGTCTTCATTCAACCCGTCTTCAAATCTTTTACACATGATAGCTTCGGTCAAAACACACTCGCGGGCATATCAACTGAGTCTCACAAATTTCCGCTCATATTCTGTCACAGTCATCCGACCCTGTTTCAACTCTAGAAATTCTTTGCGCTTCTGGTCGATAAATCTCTGGCTGATATATTTCTTACAAAACTCAATCTGAAAGAAGTCCCAAGTCACCCATTCTTTCGGAATCACCAATACTAGTGTATTCCACAAGTGATATGCGGTGTCTCAAAACAAAGATATGGCACATTTCAATCATTCATCCGAGGTACAAGATAGCTCATCAAACACACGGATAGTATTATCAAGCCAGAATTCAGCTTACTCAGCATCATCGTCATCAGTAGCTTTGAATTCTTCAGCCACGTGTTTTTTTATTTTATCAACAGGAGACTTATGTAATCTCAACGGATCACTCACCAGAGGCATAGCAAGTATCAAAAAAGGATTAGTCGGGGGTGGAGGTTGTTGTATAGCCAGATTCGTCTGAATATATTGAGTAAACCAGTCGTTCATCCTTTGATAAAAGGCTTACTTAGCCTCTCCCTCTTGATTACTCGAGATCGGTTGAGAATCAACCAGCGCTGTCCCTTGAGCGGGAGCAGGTACTATACTCTCAACCTCATCAGTTACAGCTCTGTCAGGATCCATTTGCTATATGAAAACACATTTTAAATTGTTAGAAGTCACTACACTATCACAGCATAAAATATGGCATGTGCAGCTAGACTCACACGTGTTACATTAGTCCTAGAACTGACTAAACCATAGCTCTGATACCAATAAAATGTAACACCTCTAACCCATATCCATCGCCAGAATAGGTCACGAGGCATTACCGAAAAAGATACAACTTTCATTCATTCATACAATCTCTCAGATCATAAACAAAGGCATACATTTGTAACTATAGTATAACAATTCTGGAATTCTTAATACACATGACATAAACAATTTTATTAAATTCGCATAACGAAATCAAAACTTACCAAATGTATATGCTAACATGGTAACAAAATTTTCAAACACACAGCCTTTTCAATTGTTCATCTAATCAAGTATCAAAATCAACCTATTTAGTCATACCAATTCCACCATTACCTTTAGGTTAAGCTAACCATATAATATCTGAATACATGTATCATATTGTCACATAAATATCAAAATACAACATATATGTCATATACATAGATATCTAATGTATCTATCATTAGCCGAATATGCATACTTATCATTTACCAGTTCTAAGTAAAGTTTATACAATGAATTATATATCAATTTTTTTTATCAATAACAAACCACTCCAAATAATCAAATTCATAATATAACAAAGTCATTTCATAGCTTATCAAAACATATAATACATATAACATATTAATCCATTTCAAATGTAATTTCTGAATACATCCATCTTTGATAACATGCATATCACATACATATTTTATATCATCAAGACAAACAATATCTTTGGAATTGATCAGCTAATTAACATGATTAATTAATTACATTTTTCTTACCTTAATGACCAACTTCACGAACAATCACATATACATAACATAGCTTATAAAGTTATATATATTATAGCAAAAACACATCCACCAACTTAACCATTACTCAAGCCGGTTCATATAGCCAAGCACACCACGCACATATACCATGAACATAATTTCCAAATTAAGCTAAATATATAACCGATTACACATCATAACTAACATCATTACCAAACCATTTCCAAAGCATATAACACTTATCGCAAATAACATTCATTCATAGCACGTAGCATTATAACCAATATGAACTTAAACTGTAACGCTCCGTACCAGAGACCGTTGTCGAAGTCGAACACGAGGTGTTAATATGAACTTAAACTGTAACGCTCCGTACCAGAGACCGTTGTCGAAGTCGAACACGAGGTGTTAACAGACTTAATTCATTGCATAAACAGCTCAAACAATTTAAATTTAGAAATTCCAGACAAGCTGGCTAACTGCGTCACAGTCGCTTAAAAATTCATATCCCGAGTTCTGAAACTCAAAATCCAATTCCGTAAATTTTCCCTGAAACTAGACTCATATATCTAATTACAGATGTTTTTTCTAGAATTTTTGGCTAGGCCAATTAGTACAGTTTATTAGTTAAAGTCTCCCCTGTTTCAGGGTTCGACTGCTCTGACCTCTGTGTATTACAAATCAGATATATCTTTGTACAGAATTTCAATGACTATTAAGTTTGTTTCTCTTAAAACTAGACTCAACAAGAAATCTGTACATATAAATTATGACTTCTAATTATTTTTATAAAATTTATGGTGAATTTCCAAAGTCAGAACAGGGGATCCAGAAATTGCTCTGGCCCTGTTTCACAAAAATTTTAACATCTCATAAAATATAACTCATATACCTGTTTTGTTTCTTTCATATGAAAATAGACTCACAATTCTTCAATTACATATTTTCTTAATCATCTAATTATATCTCTACTATTTTTAATGATTTTTCAAATTCACGTCACTACTGCTGTCTGAATCTATTTTATGGTAAATTTTACCTATTTCATGGTTTCCATGGATTAACTAGAAATTTGACATACATAACACCAAATATGATCATAATTAGCCGTTCCAATGGCTAATCATTACCAAGCATTTTTATACTACTCAATAACCATATCATAAGACCATATATACAAAATGATTATAATGCTATACATGCCATACTCAAAATATACAAGCCATTATGCCAAGATGGTATACGGATAGTGTGAGCGTGCCTCCGACCGTTCCCGATTTTTGAGCTGGCTTGTCAACACTACAAGGAATGGAAAGGAGGGAGTAAGCATAAATGCTTAGTAAGTTCACATGCAAATAGCAAGTAACATAACCATATAAGCAAACATAAAACATCATTTGCATAATCATCACCAAGACATTCGTATCATATTTTCATTTATCATCTTACCATATTGTTGTTATATCGATTTTTCAACCCGAGGGTTAAGTACATACCTGTTCAAAGTATCCATTTCACAACACTTACCAATACGTCCCTTTCATCTTGAGTATTCCTCCATTTGAGTAGAACTTTACCCGTTGAACACATCGGAATATAATTCGGATACATGGAAAGTTTGCACATAAGTGCGACATATGTAGCCAAGCTACTATGTAACCTGCCCATAAGCGAACTCGGACTCAACTCAACGAGCTCGGGCATTCGTCAGACTCAACTCAACGAGCTCGGATGCCTAGTTACATCTCATGAACTCGGACTCAACTCAACGAGTTCGGACATTCGCATCCATAAGTGAACTCGGACTCAACTCAACGAGTTTGGATGCCCAAATATCCCAGTGACATGTCACTTGTATCCTAATCCATTCCTAAGGTTCAACGGGACCTTTTTCCCAATCATGTGTCTCAACCATCTTCTACGGAATACCGATCCCCATACTCGGTAGTATTTCACATTTTCCAAGTATATCACATAATTTGACATATTATCAAACAATTATCACGAGTATAATATTTCATAATAATTATCATATCATTTAAATAACATAAAAACATTTAAAATAATAACTATGTTACCAACATTTACATATGAACTTACCTAGTATGCGAAAATGGCTACTTTTACCATTTTGTCCACAACTTGGTATTTTCCCCATTTTAGCCCGAATTTCAGTTTTCCTTGCTCTATCATTTAAAATATAGTCTAATTAGGACTCATATTATTCAAATTGACCCAAAATCATATTTTGGAAAAATTACAATTTTGCCCTAAACTTTTGCATATTTACACTTTTGCTCCAAAGCTCGTAAATTAAACTTCAGCCTATTTTATTATGTTTTATGACATGCTGATCATTTTTCCCTTCTATGGCAACATCAAATTCTCACTCTAACATGTACTTATGACTATTAGGTATTTTTACCGATTAAGCCCTTTTGCTCGTTTTCACTTAAAACCGAGTAGCACAAGTTGTCTAACATAATTTAAAACCTCATATTCTATCATAAAACACCAAAATACACAAATTTCACCTATGGGTATTTTTCCAAATATAAACCCTAGGTTAAATTATTGCTAGCATAAGCTAAATCGAGCTATCGGGACTCTAAAAACGTAAAGAACTTGAAAAACGGGGTTAGAATGGACTTAAAATCGAGCTTGGAAGCTTGAAAAACCCTAGCCATGGTTTCTCCTTGCTATATTCGGCCATGGTGAAGAAGATGAGCAAAATTGGCTTTTAATTTTGTATTTTAATTCATTTTACCCCTAAATGACCAAAATGCCCTTACTACTAAACTTTCCAAAAATTCCATCCATGTCCAATTTTTGTCCATAGACTTAAAAATTGGTAAAATTTCTATTTAAAACCTCCTAATTAATATTTCAACCCTTCTCAGTTTCCCATGTAGGCTAATCTAGTTCAGACGCTTCGGTTACCAATATTCTCATCTATCCGAACTTTGTCAACATGTAATAAACTTTTCAGCTTTCACAAAATGAAAACCTTATCATTCGTAGTGACTTTAACTAATATCAAAATCTTTCTAATAAATATACACTTCTCGTTCAGACTATTTACTCTTTTATCTGTACAAAATGAAATTCTATTATCAGACTTGGGAAAAATAATCCTGAAATAATTGTCGCATGAAATCTTTCAAATAGATAATTCACCATACCGACTGAAACTCGCGCTTTTATCACTTATGCCTTTACTAATGTCAAATCCTTACACAAAAATTAGAAAAAAAAACCCCAATACTAAAATCACCACATTACCAAGATCAAATTAGAAGTATAGTCATATTTGACATGATTATCACGAGCTGAAGAACGCACTTCGAACACGAGTCATAATTGACAAATTATGGAACAAAGATAACAAGAAAACCGAATAAAGAAATCCAAAATAGAGAAATCCAGAATAAAGAAATCCAGAGTAAAGAAACCCAAGATACGATACTATGCTGGAGAATCGAAAACCAAGCCGGAGAATTGAAAACCAAACTCATAGAGAAAATACGGAATACCCCGATAATTCTTCAAAGAAAGAAAGTCCAAAAGAAAACATCATTTAATCCCACTGGAATCAAATATAACAAGAACAATATATCTTCCCATACATGTATATCAGATTAAGCATCAAGTAGAAGAAACAAAATCATAATATCATATGTATTCTCTCATCAATTCTTATCAGACGAAATGAAATAGAATACCCGATGAAATAGAGCAATATAAATTTTAAACCAGTCATACTACCAATGCTTTCATCCAACACCAGGATTAAAAGACATTCCCATATAACAAGAATTTCTTCAGAAGATCAATAGCCATAGAAATTTTTTTCGAGAACGGGTAAACACATAGAACATCTCAAAAGAGATCGCTAAATCTGTCCAGTCATAACTATCACACTCGAGATAGTTCACATTTCAAATATCATTTCCCCAACTAGTTCGCGCTTCACAAATTTCATATTAAACCATTCACTAAAGAAGGCCGATTCTGAATAAATTTTGATTTACACTTTTCTCGACCTTGCACTGAGTAATTCGGTTTACCAAGGAGAATTCCTTTTCTAACTGGAGCAGTGCATAATTCCAATAATCTTTACGTCAATCCGATACTTCATGGCTCGACTTTACTTATCAGCTCATTTTCAATCTCTGATCATACTTATAATTATTCTATTACTGAACTCTTTGGGTTCTCAATCGGAAATTTATTCAATACAAATCTCATGAAATTCCATAACAAGTACCATTTCGGTAAGGGGGAGGGGTTGTAAGACCTCTGACTCGACTTTCTTATACATACACATATGACACAACTTCCATCATTATAGCAACATCATCAAAATCATGTCATTCATTCATGTTGGCTTACACCAATTTTCCTATTGTCCCATTTAGACAATATACTTATGCATACATTCTATGTTTTCTAGATAGCTTTACTTATCCATTCATTTAATTAAATTAAGTCATGCTCATGACATCATATAAGGCCAAACAAACATAGATATTTGCACCACAATCATAACTTTCATTTCGTGCATCATCATGTACATATCATTACAATCATATAATTCAGTCCAACAATTTAATACAGATAAGTTCATTTCATTATAATCTTTTATCTCATAAAAATTATATATCATTAGCATTCATCAACATTCGACGTCCAAATCAAAACAAGGACATTTTCATTCGTATCATAATATTATGACTTTTATTCATACCTCTACTACTTTCTATTTATTCCATTCATCTTATCAAGTAAGCCATATACGCTACATCATATGAGCATTAAGCAAATATGAATATTTATCACATATGTATCATAAACCTTTATTTATACTTTTCTGAACCGATACTTATCATAATCATAATTTTAATCAAATACCTTCACATAACGTTGAACATGGTCGGCGCAGCTCTGTTGGAGAGTACCCTGTCTAAATAAGACGGTACTCATACGCGTCGGAAGACATCACACTATCACAGATCAGTGGCATGTATAGCTAAACTTTTACACATGCTAGGTTAGTCCGAGAACAGACTAAACCTGCTCTGATACCACCAAATATAATGCCCCGTACCCGAGACCATTTCCGGAGTCGAACACGAGGTGTTAACAGACTTAATTCATTGCTTAAGCAGCTCAAACAATTTAATTTTAGAAATTCTAGACAAGCTGGCTAACTGCGTCACAGTCGCTTAAAAATTCATATCTCGATTTTTGAAACTCAAAATCAAATTCCGTAAATTTTCCCTAAAACTATACTCATATATCTATTTACTAATTTTTTTCTATAATTTTTGGCTAGGTAAATTAGTACAGTTTATTAGTTAAAGTCTCCCTTGTTTCAGGGTTTGACTGCTCTGACCTCTGTGTATTACGAATCAGATATCTCTCTGTAAAGAATTTTAATGACTATGAAGTTTATTTTTCTTAAAACTAGACTCAATAAGAAATCTTTAAATATAAATTATGACTTCTAATTATTTTTGTACAATTTATGGTGAATTTCCAAAGTCAAAATAGGGGATCCAGAAATTACTTTGGCCCTATTTCACAAAAATTTAAACAACTCATAAAATATAACTCATATACCTGTTTCGTTTCGTCCATATGAAAATAGACTCATAATTCTTCAATTCCATATTTTATTCATCATCTAATTATATCTCTACTATTTTTAATGATTTTTAAAATTCACGTCACTACTGCTGTCTGAATCTATTTTATGGTAAATTTTACCTATTTCATGGTTTCCATGGATTAACTAGCAATTTGACATACATAACACCGAATATGATCATAATTAGCCATTCCAATGGCTAATCATTACCAAGCATTTTTATACTACTCAATAACCATATCATAAGACCATATATAGAAAATAATTATAATGCTATACATGCCATACTCAAAAT
Source organism: Gossypium longicalyx (assembly GCA_025698465.1). Taxonomy (NCBI): domain Eukaryota; kingdom Viridiplantae; phylum Streptophyta; class Magnoliopsida; order Malvales; family Malvaceae; genus Gossypium; species Gossypium longicalyx. The sequence continues at coordinate 48,684,860 of CM047004.1, forward strand.
ATACAAGCCATTATGCCAAGATGGTATACGGATAGTGTGAGCGTGCCTCCGACCGTTCTCGATTTCCGAGCTGGCTTGTCAACACTACAAGGAATGGAAAGGAGGGAGTAAGCATAAATGCTTAGTAAGTTCACATGCAAATAGCAAGTAACATAACCATATAAGCAAACATAAAACATCATTTGCATAATCATCACCAAGACATTCATATCATATTTTCATTTATCATCTTACCATATTGTTGTTATATCGATTTTTCAACCCAAGGGTTAAGTACATACCTGTTCGAAGTATCCATTTCACAACACTTACCAATACGTCCCTTTCATCTAAAGTATTCCTCCATTTGAGTAGAACTTTACCTATTGAACACATCGGAATATAATTCGGATACATGGAAAGTTTGCACATAAGTGCCACATATGTAGCCAAGCTACTATGTAACCCGCCCATAAGCGAACTCGGACTCAACTCAACGAGCTCGAGCGTTCGCATCCATAAGTGAACTCGGACTCAACTCAACGAGCTCGGATGCCTAGTTACATCTCACGAACTCGGACTCAACTCAACGAGTTCGGACATTTGCATCCATAAGTGAACTCAGACTCAACTCAACGAGTTCGGATGCCCAAATATCCCAGTGACATGTCACTTGTATCCTAATCCATTCCTAAGGTTCAACGGGACCTTTTTCCCAATCATGTGTCTCAACCATCTTCTACGGAATACCGATCCCCAAACTCGGTAGTATTTCACATTTTCCAAGTATATCACATAATTTGACATATTATCAAACAATTATCACGAGTATAATATTTCACGATTAAGCCCTTTTGCTCGTTTTCACTTAAAACCGAGTAGCACAAGTTGTCTAACATAATTTAAAACATCATATTCTATCATAAAACACCAAAATACACAAATTTCACCTATGGGTATTTTTCCAACTATAAACCCTAGGTTAAATTATTGCTAGCATAAGCTAAATCGAGCTACCGGGACTCCAAAAACGTAAAGAACTTGAAAAACGGGGCTAGAATGGACTTACAATCGAGCTTGGAAGCTTGAAAAACCCTAGCCATGGTTTCTCCTTGCTATATTCGGCCATGGTGAAGAAGATGAGCAAAATTGGCTTTTAATTTTGTATTTTAATTCATTTTACCCCTAAATGACCAAAATGCCCTTACTACTAAACTTTCCAAAAATTCCATCCATGTCCATTTTTTGTCCATAGACTTAGAAATTGGTAAAATTGCTATTTAAAACCTTCTAATTAATATTTCAAAACAATTTCATACTAGAAACTTCTAGAATGCAAGTTTTGCAAATTATTCGATTTAGTCCCTAATTTCAGTTTAAACACTTTATGCATAAAATTTCTTCACGAAAATTTCACACAATCATGCAATCATATCATAGACCTCAAAATAATCATAAAATAATTATTTCTATCTCGAATTTTGTTGTCACGAAACCACTATTCTGATTAGGCCCTAATTCGGGATATTACAAATACACAAAGGTCAGAGCAGTTGAACCCTGAAACAGGGGAGACCTTAACTAATAAACTGTACTAATTGGCCTAGCCAAAAATTCTAGAAAAAAAATTAGTAATTAGATATATGATTCTAGTTTCAGGGAAAATTTACGGAATTGGATTTTGAGTTTCAGAACTCGAGATATGAATTTTTAAGCGACTGTGACGCAATTAGCCAGCTTGTCTGGAATTTCTAAAATTAAATTGTTTGAGCTGTTTAAGCAATGAATTAAGTCTGTTAACACCTCGTGTTCGACTCCGGCAACTGTCTCGGGTACGGGGCGTTACATAAACAATGATCAAAGATAATCAAATTCAAACATAGAAGTTAAGCCATTTTCGCATGGCTTTAGTTATACATAAACCAAAATTCAACATTTCAAAATATAATCCAGCCTATACATGCCATAGATTCAAAAGTACATTTATAAAAATACTGAAGACAGTTGATAGTGTGATGGAATTTGCTGACAATCCTTGAGGTCGTAACTAATCTCGAAGGTCAATAAAACAAAGGCAAACATAAACACACATAGTAAGCTATCATAGCTTAGTAAGTCATAAGCAAATAAACAATTTAATGACATAATCAATTCTTTCAAACTAAACCAAATTATACTAACATAATCATATTAAACCTCAATCTTATGATTTCACATATATCACATACTTTCACATATAAATTTATTTATGGCCGAATACATATATATATTAACAAAGTATCTTTCGATTTCAAAGCTAAATATCATTATGTGACCAAGTACATTATTACACCTATACATATACTCATGCATCAAAATGTAATATCATATGCATATACATAGCAATGGTTGAATATACTTCACAAAGCACACATGTTCACATTAGTTACTTATGTAATTTTCATCACATATATAATGGCCAAGTTACTTTATTTTTCAAATAGGTAATCAACTAACTCATACCTGGTCGTTTTAGCTCGTTTTACCTTTCGATCATAACTTATCATTACCTGTTGAATCATTCAGAATTGAATAGAATACTCGGATAATCACATATATCGAACAATGCCAACGTTCTAGACGTGGTCTTACATTCTATCTCATATCGATGCCACTTTCCCAGATAGGATCCTACACGGATCAAATACGGTGCCGATGTCCAAGACATGGTCTTACTCGTAACCACATATATTGATGCCAATGTTCCAAATGTGGTCTTACACGGAAACACATATCGGATCCTATGTCATGACATATGTATCCTAGCTATTCCTAAGGTTTGTACGAGACTTTCGAATGTCGTAACTCAGTCGAAATGAATTCATAATCATAGCTGCCAAGCTTGTACACATTCGACTAACTCATATATGTATTCACATATTTCATTTCAGCATATATAACTCACATTTAATTAAAATTAACAACGTCTATTTGCTTATAAACTTACCTCGAACAATGAAAAACGGAACGGGATGACTAGTCGACAACTTTATTTTTCCCCTGATCCAAATCTGGTTTCTTTGGTTCTTCATCTAAACATATTCAAATTAAACTCATTCAAACATATTTTCACTCAATTTATTCAAAAAACAAATAAATGGGCAAATTACCATTTTACCCCTAACATTTCATACTTTTTACAATTTAGTCCAATTTGCACAAAACACAAAACATGCAAAATTTGAATATACTATGCGTAGGCCAAATGTTCCTTTTGTTCATACAAGTCCATGCATTTCATTTATTTAACATTTTAGTCCCTTAATTTATTATTTTTGAAATTTAGTCTTATTTACTCAGAATCATCAAAAATTCCAATACAAAACATATCAATCCAAAACATATCTTTCATAATTCATCAACGAGCATCACAAAACTCAAATATTCATCAATGGCATAACTCAAAATATTCACCAAAATAAAAAATTTGAGCATGGGCTTTGTATATAACTTCGCAACAATCTAAAAAACGTAAAAATTATAAAAAAAACCAAGCTAGAACTTAGTTTGAATCAAGCTTAAATAGTGCCGAACCCTTAAACCCTTTTATTTTCTTTTTCTTTTCTTTTGTATTCAGCAAGAACAAAGTATGAACACCTACCTTATATTATATGTTTTATTTAATATATGTTATTTCATGATTTATAATTTTAACCTTTGTTATTTAATAACTAAAATGTATATATTAAGGTCACCATCGTCTATCACTAACTCCAATGGTATAATTGCTTTATAAGTGCTTCATGTTAATGAAACAAGTTCAATTAAGCACTTTCACATTTAACCCCCAAATTTTCATTTTACGCGATTAAGTCCTTTTATTTAATCGGGCACTCAAACGACAAAATTAAAGCACGAAAATTTCACACATATAAATTCACACATAATAAATATAGAAAATAATTTTAAAATATTTTTCTGACTCAGATTCGTGGTCCCAAAACCACCATTCCGATTAGGGTCTAAATCGGGCTGTTACAATTCAATCGAGATTTCTCGTTGTCGAATCATCGTTAAACATATCCGCAATGTCGTATACACAATATATTAAACATTAAAGCATTTAAAACACAATTATAATAATGCTATCAAACATACAAACTTACCTCGATCGCTAAAACGATGGAACTGATCGACTAGTCCAAAACTTTATTTTTCTCCCGATCTAATTTCGAATTTCCCTTTTCTTGATCTATATAATATCAAATTTAACTCATTTAATTATCATTCTATTCAATTTATTCCAAAATATACATTAAGGAAACTTTACACTTTTGCCCCTAATATTTCAACATTTTTACAATTTAGTCCTTAACTCATAAAAAGACAAATTCATCCAATTCAACCTATAACCATACTAGCTAAGTTTCAATTCAGTCCCTAGCAACCCATATTTTACATTTATTTCACATTGTAACCACAAAATTTCAACATTTATCAATTAAATCATTAAATGACAATTTTGTCAAAAATCACTTTACAAATGTTGTTTATCTATCAACAAGCATACATATTCTATCATCAAACATCAAAATGCACCTATATTCATCAATGGAAAAACCCTAAAGCTTTAACAATTTTGCAAAATAGTCCCTGGGCTAGCTAGATTAAGTTGCAACGATTTTAAAAACATAGAAATCATTAAAAACGAGACAAAAACCACTTATCAATTAAGCACCAAAGTGAACGAAACCTAGCAAGATCTCATGGAGATTTCTTTCTTTTTATTTTTGGTGGGAGAGACTAGAGAAAGATGATAGCTTTGTTGTTTTATTTTTTTACTTATTTATTTTACTAAATTACCTTTCTAACCTTGTTAATAAACCATTAAAATCACCTAATTAATGGCCATATTTGTCCACTCATATTAACAATGGGTTAATTACTACATAAGGACCTCCACTTTAGGGTTCCATAAATATTAGACACCTTTATCTAATAGAACACAAGTTTTACACTTTATGCGATTTAGTCTTTTTTATCAAATTAAGCATTTAAATGATAAAATTTCTTAACAAAATTTTCACACAATTATTCTATCATGCTATAGACTTCAAAATAATAATAAAATAATTATTTTGACATTGGATTTGTGGTCCCAAAACCACTATTCCGATTTGACTAAAAATAGGCTGTTACAACTCTCCCCCCTTTGGAATTTTCATCCCCGAAAATCTTACGAGAAAAGAGGTTAGGGTAATATTTTCTTGTAGCTTCCTTGGGTTCCTAAGTAGCTTCTTCGACATCGTGACGTTGCCACAAAAATTTCACCAAATCTACGCTCTAATTTCTTAATTCTTTAACCTCTAAAGCTAAAATTCTGAGTGGTTATTTGTTATACGTCATATCAAGCTGAATTTCAACCTCTGCCGGAGAATTCACATGTGACAGATCTAATCTATATCGATGCAACATCGAAACTTGAAATACATTGTGGATATTTTCTAACTATGATGGTAAAGGTAGCCAATATGCCACTGGTCCTATTTTTTAGATAATCTCATACGGCCCGATAAATCTCAGACTCAATTTTCCTTTGCGACCAAATCGAAGAATCTTCTTCCACAGAGATATTTTCAAAAACACTTTGTCGCCAACTTGAAATTCAATGTCTTTACGTTTCAAATCTGCATATGATTTCTATCGATTTGAAGCTGCTTTCAAACTGTCACGAATTACTTTCACTTTCTCTTTGGTCGTTTTGATCAAATCAACTCCATGAATCTTTTTCTCACTAAGCTCAGTCCAGTAGAACAGAGTTCGACATTTGCAACCAAACAAAGCTTCATACGGTGCCATCTTTATGCTCGATTGAAAACTGTTGTTATACACAAATTCAACCAATGGTAAATATTTCTCCCAGTTGCCCTCAAGCTCCAAAACACGGTAACAAAGCATATCTTCTAGAATTTGAATTATTCTCTTAGACTGACCATCCGTTTATGGATGAAAAGCAGTACTAAAATACAACCGCGTACCTAAAGCATCTTGCAATTTCTTCCAAAATTGGGATGTAAACCTCAAGTCTCTATCTAAAATAATAGAAACTAACACCCTATGCAATCTAACGATCTCAGAGATGTACAATCCAGCTAATCTATCAAGCGAATAGTCTGTACGTATCGAAATGAAATGTACAGACTTTGTCAGTCGATCAACGACAACCTAAATAGCATCTTTCTTTTTTCGAGACAGGGGTAATCCCAATACGAAACCCATCGTAACTCTATCCCATTTCCATTCTGATATCATCACAGGCTGTAGTAATCCCGAGGGCACTTGATGTTTAGCTTTGACTTGTTGACAAACCAAGCATCTCGACACAAACTCTGAAATGTCTCGTTTCATGCTCGACCACCAGTATAACAATTTCAAATCATTATACATTTTTGTACTCCCCGGGTGAACAGATAAACAACCACTGTGTGCTTCGTGTAGAATTTTTTGAATAAGTTCAGGCTTCTTTGGTACATTACCTCGGAACATTAAATAATCATCGGATCTTATCTGATAGTCTAAATCAGTACTCGACTCACATTGTATTTTTTTAGCTTGCAATTCATTATCACACTTCTAAGCTTGAAAAATTTGTTGAAGAAATAACGGTTTAGCTTTTAATTCAGCCAAAATCAAACCATCATCAGACAAGGTTAACTGCGTATTCATCGCTCGCAAAGTAAATAAATATTTTCTACTCAGAGCATCCGTGACTACATTCGCTTTTCTCGGATGATAATCAATCACTAACTCATACTCTTTTAATAGCTCGAGCCATCTTCGTTGACGCAAATTTAAATCTTTTTGAGTCATTATATACTTCAAGCTTTTATGATCGATAAAGATATGGCACTTTTGACCGTATAAATGATATCGCCAAATCTTTAATGCAAAAGCAATAGCGCCCAACTCTAAATCATGTGTCGGATAATTCTTTTCATGTGGTTTCAACTGTCTGGAGGCATAAGTTATTACTTTACCCTATTGCATCAAAACACATCCCAAACCATTCAATGACACGTCGCTATAGATTACAAACTCTTTACCCAACTCAGGTTGAACTAAAACTGGTGCTTCAATTAACAATGCTTTCAATTGTTCAAAATCTGTTGACATTTCTCGGACCACTCAAACTTCACATCTTTCTGTAGCAATCATCAAGAACCCTTTAACAAAAGGCCGATAATAGCCAGTTAATCCCAAAAAGCTTCTGACTTCGGATACGATTCTTGGTGGTTTCTAGTCAACAACTACAGAAATCTTACTCAGATCAAATTTGATGCCTTTTTTTGAAACAATATGTCCCAAAAATCCAACCTCTCAAAGCCAGAACTCGCAGTTGCTGAATTTAGCGAACAATTTCTTGTCTCTCAATGTTTGTAATGAAATTCTCAAATGTTCAGTATGCTCAGACTCATCTCGGGAATAGATCAAAATGTCATAAATTAATACAATAACAAATCTATCTAAATATGGTCTAAAGATTCGATTCATCAAATCCATAAAAATTGCAAGAGCATTAGTTAATCCAATAGGCATATACCTTGTTTTGAATGAGTTTTCGGCACATCTGAATCTTTAACTCGCAACTGATAATAGCCAGATCTTAAATCAATCTTCAAAAACACTGTTGCTCTTTTCAACTGATCACACAAATTGTCTCAGCAACAAATATTTATTCTTAATCGTAACCTTGTTAAGCTGATGATAATCAATACACAATCTCATCGATCCATCTTTCTTCTTTACGAACAACACTTGTGCACCCCAGGGTAAAAAACTAGATCGTGCAAAACCTCTATCTATTAACTCTTGCAACTGAGCTTTCAATTCTTTCAATTCTGTCGAAGCCATTTTATATAGAGCTATAGATATCGGTGATGTTCCTGGCACTAATTCAATAGCAAACTCAACTTCTCTGATCGGTGGCAACCCAGGCAACTCCTCTGGAAACACATCTGGATATTCATAGGCTACTGGTACTGATTCAATCTTCGATTCAGATGCTTTTGTATCTAGTACATACACAAGGTAAGCATCACAACCTTTTCTCACATATTTCTAAGCTAACATTGACGATATCACAACAGGGAATCCACTCGACTCATCAGATTCAATTCGAAGGATTTCACTATTTTGACATTTCAATTCAACAGTCTTTCGTCTACAATTCCCAACAGCATCATACAGAGTCAACCAATCCATACCCAGAATCACATCGAACTCATCAAACGGTAATAACGTCAAATTTATTGAAAAACAGTAACCCCGAGTCATCAAAGGATAGTTCTTTCAAACTTTATCAACTAGGACATACTTGCTTAAGGGGTTCAATACTTTAATTACAAACTCAGTAGACTCAACAGGCAAACTTTTACTAAACACTAATTTTATGCATCCATATAAATGAGTCGATCCAGGATCAATAAAGGTAATTACATTAGTGTCATAAAGAGAAAATGTACCAATGATAATATCTTGTAACGCCTCAAAAATCTCGAAATCCAAAAATCTCGAAGTCCCAAATTTTCTTTATTTTTGATTTTGATAAAAATTGTGTTTAATATTCTTATCCAAGCGATAATTTTAGTAGGACTTAGCTAAGGTTGAGTTCGAATTTAGGGGTAGAAGAAATTATAATTTAATTATTAAAAGAATCAAGGCTGACAAGTAAGACGGCTTTTGAATAAATGAAGAAATAATTGGACACAAAAAGAGCCTGTGGTGGAGTGGCAAAGTGACGCCACATAAGGTGTAGTGAGGTGGCGTTAGTAGCTAGAAAAGGGGTCCAAGGTTCAAATCCTAGCTTAGTATTTTTAGAGTTTAATTTTGGTCTTCTAGAAGGATGGAAATGGCGTGAAAATGGACTTCAAGGGGAGTGTTCAGAAGAGAAAATTAAGGAAATGATCAAGGGGTTATCAGGGAGAAAAATGAGGAGATGAGAAGTGGGGAGTAAGTGGAGCTGAATTGGGAACTTTGGCTTGAAGAATTTGGCTATAGGGCTATAAATAGGTGTCGAATGGGAGGGTTGAAAAGCTAATGACGAATTTCACTTCACTTTGTGCCAGAAACCCTTTTCTCTAAAAAGTCGAAAACCCTTTTTTCTTTTCTTTCTTTGTGCCAAATTCTTATCCCTCCTGTACTCAATATTTTCTTTTCTTTAGCCAATTCTTCTTCCTCTCTTCTTTGCTACTGAGTAATCAATTGTTGCCACTCAAATCTCTAAGAGCCGAATACCCTTAGTGCTGCCACTACTCTTTCCACCCAGTTGATTCTAGTGTAAGTGTTCGCTCTCCCAATTAGTTTTTGATAAGTATTGAGTATTCGGTCCCTCATTTCTTTCTAATCGACTTTGGTAGGGAATTAGTGTCAGATCTCAGTTTTGGATTCCTACCGATTTGCTCTTTAGATCTGAGAAATACGCGTGTTTAGTGATCAAAGTAAAAGCTAGTAAAGGCTTGGCGTTTAGGTAAGGTTAAGGTGAGATTCTGGCTTTTGGTAAAGTAATCGATAAGTACGTGTGATTAATCTTTGAGTGATATCGATTGTAGGTTTGGGATAAGGAGATTGCATCACGCTTGCTTACCAAGTGTGTACATACACTGCACACACACAATGAATCGGCAAAAGCTGAAAAGCCAAAAAGCTGAAAAGCTGAAATACCGAATAGCCAAAAGTTTGGCTACGGTAGTCTTGCAAGTGTGCGAACACTCGTAAGGGGGAAACTGATAGGTTTCTTGGATGCTAGGAGGAAGGAGTTCCTGAGCTTGACCCAAGGAAATAAATCGGTGGCGGAGTACGAAGTGGAGTTTCTACGCCTTCGTAGGTATGGAAAGGTAATGGTAGCAACGGAGTATGAGCGTTGCATTAGCTTTGAGGATAGGCTTAGAGATAGCCTCAGGGTACTGATAGCTCCACAAAGGGAACGAGTTTTGTAGGAGTTGGTGGAGAAAGCAAAGATAGCGGAGAAAGTAAAGCGCACTGAGCGCCTAAACTGGGAGAAGGAAAGGGGTAAGAATAAGAGGGAGGCTAAGACCCTGATTGGACAAAGGCCTAGGGCTAGGGCCAGGAATAATGGGCCAGTTAGAGAAGGGCCCCCTACTGCTAATCCAGGGTGCCACCTTATGCTGATTGTGGGAGAAGGCATGGAGGCGAGTGTTTGAAGAGAATGGGAGCTTGTTTCGCTTGTGGGTCTATGGAGCATAGGATCAAGGATTTCCCTCGAACGCTAGGTCGAGAGCCAGTAGTGGGTCAAGGAGGTGCTCAGCCACCAAAGGGTGGATAGCTGTCGCCAAGGGGTTGTGGACAGGCCAGGAGCGATTACGGCAATAGACGTGGACGCGGATCAACAGGAAAAAATATGGGCCATGCTGAGGCGAGACAGTCAGCTTTGGTTTATGCTGCTCGTCGTCGAGAAGATGGGGATGGCCCAGATGTGATAACAGATATGTTCTTATATATGAGCTATCTTACACAGTCTTGATTGATATTGGATCGACGCTTTCATATGTTGCATGCAATAATATTGAGTCTTTGGGTGATATGCTTGAGATTATTGCAAATAAGATGACTCTGATAAATTAGATAGGGCAGTCTGTAGGAGTGAATAAGATGTTTAAGGAGGTACCCTTAGTAGTCCAAGGGGTTACCTTTTTGGCGAATTTGATGGAACTGTCGTTTAGCGAATTTGACTTAATCTTAGGTATGGATTGGCTGGTGAAGCACCGGGCCACTTTAAATTGTGCTGCAAAGCAGATGGTGTTAAGAACGGCAGAGGATAAGGAAGTAGTGGTGATTGGTGAACGCCGAAACTATCTGTCGAACGTGATTTCTGTGTTAAGGGCCAAGATATTAGTACGAAAGGGATGCGAAACCTTTTTGGCTTATATTAGTGATACAGAGGCTAAGAGCCTTACTGTTAAGGAGTTGAGAGCAGTTTGGGAATTTTCAAATGTCTTTCTCGAGGAGTTGCCTGGGTTGCCACCCAACAGAGAAGTAGAATTTGGAATCGAGTTGTTACTTCGGACGGCTCTGGTGTCTATCACTCCTTATCGGATGGCACCAAAGGAGTTGGTAGAACTTAAGGCATAAATTCAAGAATTGTTGGATCAAGGGTTCATACGACCAAGTGTGTCCCCATAGGGAGCACCGGTGTTATTTGTGAAGAAGAAGGATGGAACCTTACGAATGTGCATCGATTATCGAAAGTTAAACAAGTTAACTATTAAGAACTAGTACCCTCTACCGAGAATCGATGATCTTTTTTATCAGTTTAGGGGAGCTTCGATGTTTTCGAAGATTGACCTGTGTTCAGGGTATCACCAACTAAGGGTGAAGGAGGCAGATGTTCATAAGACAGCTTTCAGAACTAGTTATGGGCACTACGTGTAATATCCTGAATTAGGGCCTAATCGGAATAGTGGTTTCGTGACCACAAATCCGAGATAGAAATAATTGTTTTATAATTATTTTGAGGTTTATGATATGATTGCATGATTGTGTGAAAATTTTGTGAAGAAATTCTATGCATAAAATGCTTAATTTGAAGTTAGGAACTAAATTAAATAAGTTGCAAAACTTGCATTCTAGAAGTTTTTAGTATGAAATTGCTTTGAAATATTAATTAGGAGGTCTTAAATAGCAATTTTACCAATTACCAATTGTAAGTTCATGGGCAAAATTAGGACATGGAAGGAATTTTTGAAAGTTTAGTAAGGAGGGGCATTTTGGTCATTTGGATATTAAATGAAATAAAATGGGAAAAATAACACAAAATGGTCACCTTCTTCATAAGGTTGCTGCCGAATTTTACTCTCACCATAGCTAGGGTTTCTTCAACTTTCAAGCTTCATAGTAAGTGATTCTAAGCCCCGTTTTTAGTGATTTTTACGTTTTTGAGATCCCGATAACTCGGTAAAGCTTATGCTAGCAATAATTTAACCTAGGGTTTATATTTGGAAAAATACCCATAGGTGAAATTTGTGTATTTTGATGTTTTATGATAGAATATGAGGTTTTAAATTATGTTATACAACTTGTACTACTCGATTTTAAGCAAAAACGAGTTAAAGGGATTAATCGATAAAAATACCTAATAGTCACAAGTACATGTTAGAGTGAGAATTTGATGTTGCCATAGAAGGGAAAAGTGATCAGCATGTTATAAAACATAAGAACAAGGAATAAAGTTTAATCCCGAGCCTAGGGGCAAAAGTGTAAATATGCAAAAGTTGAGGGGTAAAATTGTAATTTTTCCAAAATTTGAATTAAGGATTAATTTGATAATGTGAGTATTAAATAAGCTAAATGTGTTATTTTAGATCAAGAAAGACGTGGAATCGACCCCAATCGAGGAAAAGAAAAGATTGTGGACTAAATTGCAAAATCTTTGTATTTTGGTACCAAGGTAAGTTCATGTGTAAATAATGTAGCATAACTGTTATTTTTAAGTTATTGATGTCAATTATATGATATGCTGATTTTTATCATGAAATATATGCTTTGTGGTTATTTTCGAATAAAATGTAAACTATGTGAGTTACTTGTTAAATATAAATTGTTACCGAGTATTGGTTTCGGCATTCTACGGAAGACAACAAGGATATGTGTTCGAGGAAAATCCTGTTTGAACCTTAGGAATAGATTAGGATACAAGTGACATGTCACTAGGATGGTTGGGCATCCGAACTCGTTGGGTTGAGTCCGAGTTCACTTATGGATGCGAATGTCCGAACTCGTTGAGTTGAGTCCGAGTTCGTGAGATGTAACTATGCATCCGAGCTCGTTGAGTTGAGTCTGAGTTCACTTATGGATGCAAACGCCCAAGCTCATTGAGTTGAGTCCGAGTTCATTTAAGGGCGGGTTACATGATTGCTTGATTGCATATGTGGCACTTATGTGCAAATTATCCATGTATCCGAATTATATTCCGATGTGTTCAACGGGTAAGGTTCTACTCAAATGGAGGAATACTCGAGATGAAAAGAGACGAATTGGTAAGTGTTGTGAAATGGATACTTTGGACAAGTATGTACTTAACCCTCGGGTTGAGTATTGATACAACAACGATAAGGTAATAAGATGATGAAAAATGATTAGAAATGTGATATATGTTTTGGTGATACCATGCTAATGTTGATTGGTATGATTGTTTGTTATGTTACTTATTATTTGCATATGAACTTACTAAGTATTTATGCTTACTCCCTCCTTCTTACTCATTGTAGTTTTGGACAAGCCAGCTCAGGAGTCGGGATAGGTCGAAGGCTCGATCACACTATCTGGAAGACATTTTGGTAAATGGCTTGTAAAATTTAAGTATGGCATGTATAGCAATATATCTATTTTGTGTAAATGATTTTATGACATGGTGATGGAATGGTTGAGGAAATGCTTGATAATGATAAGTTATGGAAATGGTTAGTTTAGATTATGTTTGATGTTATGAAAAGTTATTAGGATACCTAGTTCATAAAAACTCATAAAAGGGATGAAATTTGCCATAAACATAACATTGCAGCAACACTGATGTGAGTTTGAAAATTTACTAAAAATCATAGAAATCGAATTTAGTGATGGATTAAATATTAAATTGAAGCTTATTATGTCTAGTTTCACATAAAACAGACTAAACAGGTAAAGGAATTATATATTAGAAGATATTTGAATTTTAGTGAAATAGGGTCAGAGCAATTTCTGGATCCCCTGTTCCAACTTTAGAAATTCACCATAAATTGTAAAGATATAATTAGGTGGTGTATTTTATATTATCAGAATCCTTATTGAGTCTAGCTTCAGGAGAAATAAACCTCATACGTAGTAAATAGAGGTCAGTCCAGTCAAGTCCTAAAACAGGGGTAACTTTAACTAATAAACTGTACTAATTGGCCCAACCAAAAATTCTATAAAAAAAATTAGTAAATAGGTATATGAGTCTAGATTCAAGGAAAATTTACAGATCTTGATTTCAAGTTTTGTAACTTGAGATATGATTTTTCTTGTAACTGTGACGCAAGTAGCTAGAAAGCTATGAATGTAGAAACAAATAATCCAAAGTTCTTAAAATGTTAAATTAAGTTTAGTAACACCTCATACTCAATTCCAGCGATGGTCTCGGGCATGGGGGTGTTACACTACGAGTTCTTGGTGATGCCATTCGGGCTGACGAATGCCCATGCCGCTTTCATAGATCTCATGAATCAATTTTTCCAACCCTACTTGGATCGGTTCGTGGTAGTTTTTATAGATGACATTTTGGTGTACTCAAAAGATGAGGATGAGCATGATGCACACTTAAGGATTGTGTTGCAGACTTTGAGAGAGAAGCAGTTATATGCTAAATTCAGTAAGTGTGAATTTTGGCTAAGGGAGGTTACTTTTCTAGGACATGTGGTGTCAGTCGAGGGGATTAAGGTGGATCCTCGAAAAATTAAAACGGTGTTAGACTGGAAAACACCCAAGACGGTATCAGAAATCTAAAGTTTTTTGGGCTTGGTAGGATACTATAGCCAGTTTGTTGAGGGCTATTTCGTAATTGCTGCACCCTTAACTAAGTTATTGAGGAAAGGGGTACCGTTTGTTTGGACGGAAAAGCAGTAAGAGAGTTTTGGAAAACTTAAGAAAGTTTTAACTGAGGCCCCTGTGTTGATTCAGCCAGTGGCTGGGAAAGAGTTTACGGTTTATAGTGACGCGTCGCATGTAGGCTTAGGTTGCGTATTGATGCAAGAAGGAAAGGTGGTTGCGTATGCGTCACGACAACTTAAGACTCACTAGGTAAATTACCCAACCCATGATTTGGAGCTAGCTTCGGTGGTGTTCGCGCTCAAAATATAGAGGCATACTTATACGGGTAGAAGTGCATAATCTATTCGGACCACAAGAATTTGAGATACCTCCTTACCCAAAAGGAGCTAATGCTTAGGCAACGTAGGTGGGTCGAGTTATTGAAGGATTATCATTGTATGATTGAATACCACCCTAGCAAAGCGAATATGGTAGTCGATGTGTTGAGTCGTACGGCTAGGTTAGACTTGAGAGCTATGCTCGCCTATTTAAGCTTGTTAGCCGAGCTTCAAGTAATTCTGGTATGGGTCGAGCAGATAAGGAGTAAGCAATCAGTGGATGAGACTTTGAGTGCTCGCTTTAAAAAAGTTGAGAGTGGGGAGACATCAGACTTTGGGATAAATGGTGTGTTTTCGAGGGAGAATGTGTAAACCAAAGGACGATGATCTAAGGCATTCTATTCTACAGGAAGCACATAGCAGTCTCTATGCAATGTATCTTGGCGAAAACAAGATGTATCGAAATTTGCATGAGTTTTATTGGTGGCCTGGACTTAAGCGCGAGGTTATGGAATTCGTAGGTAAATGCTTGGTTTGTCGAAAGGTGAAAGCGAAACATCAGTTGCCTTTAGGATTACTTCAGCCAGTGAAGGTTCCACTCTGGAAGTGGGAAAAGGATCACTATGGACTTTCTTAGTGGGCTACCCTTGACGCCTGCTAAGAAAGACCCGATATTGGTTATAGTGGATTGGTTAACCAAGTCTACCCATTTTGTATTGGTTCGCACCGATTACTCATTGCAAAAGCTGGCTAGGCTGTATGTGGCGGAGATTGTAAGATGGCATGGAGTGCCAGTCTCCATAATATCTGATAGGGACCCACGTTTCACTTCGCGATTTTTGAAGAAGCTGCATGAGGCGTTGGGTACTAGGTTGAATTTCAATACGCTTTCCACCCTCAAACTGATGGACAGTCAAAAAGGGTGATCCAAGTGTTGGAAGATATGTTGAGGGGATGCGTGATTGAGTTCCGAGGTAGTTGGGAGGATTATTTACCGTTAGCCGAATTTGCATACAATAATAGCTACCAAGCAAGCATTGGGACAGCTCCGTATGAAGCACTGTATGGGCGAAGGTGTCAAACTCCAACATGTTGGACGGAGTTGGGCGAACGAAGAGTTTTAGGCCCTAAGTTAGTAGCCGATACTGAGGATAAGGTAAAATTGATTTGGGATCGTTTGAAGGAGGCCATGGATAGGCAGAAGTCGTATGCTGACCTTAAGCATCGAGAAATAGAGTATGCAGTAGGAGACTTAGTTTTTTCTGAAGGTGTCTCTATGGAATAAAGTGTTAAGGTTTGGACGAAAGGGGAAGCTAAGCGCAAGGTTCATTGGGCCATATCGGGTGGTAAGACGGATTGGGCCAGTCGCTTATTAGCTGGAGTTAGCTCCTAAACTAAGCCAAATCCACGACGTGTTTCATGTTTCCATGCTAAGGCGGTCTCGCTTAGATCCTTCACATGTCATGGTGGTGGAAGAAATTGAGGTTAGGCTAGACCTAACTTTCGAGGAAGAGCCCATACAAATAATTGGTCGAGTTGTCAAAGTATTGAGAAGGAATTCTGTTCCATTGGTCAAAGTACTTTGGCAGAATCACAAGGTTGAGGAGGCTACTTGGGAACCTGAACAAGTGATGTGACGTCAATATACTCAACTGTTTAAACAAGGTAAATTTCGAGGACGAAATTTCTTTTAGGGGGTAGAGTTCTAATGCCCCAAAAATCTCGAAATCCAAAAATCTCGAAATCCCAAAATTTCTTTATTTTCGATTTTGATAAAAATTATGTTTAATATTCTTATCTAAGCGATAATTTTAGTAGGTCTTAGCTAAGGTTGAGTTCGAATTAAGGGGTAGAAGAAATTATAATTTAATTATTAAAAGAATCAGCGGTGACAAGTAGATGGGCTTTTGAATAAACGAAGAAACAATTAGACACAAAAAGAGCTTGTGGTGGAGTGGCTAAGTGACGCCACATAAGGTGTAGTGAGGTGGCATTAGTAGCTAGCAAGGGGGTCCAAGGTTCGAATCCTGACTTAGTATTTCTAGAGTTTAATTTTGCCCTTCTAGAAGGATGGAAGTGGCGTGAAGATGGACTCCAAGGGGAGTGCTCAAAAGAGAAAATTAAGGAAATGATCAAGGGGTTATCAGAGAGAAAAACAAGGAGATGAGAAGTGAGGAGTAAGTGGAGCTAAATTGGTAACTTGGGCTTGAAGAATTCGACTATAGGGCTGTAAATAGGTGCCGAATGGGAGGGTTGAAAACCTAATGATCAATTTCCCTTCACTTTGTGCCAGAAACCCTTTTCTCTAAAAAGCCGAAAACCCTTTTTTCTTTTCTTTCTTTGTGCCAAATTCTTATCCCTCTTCTACTCAATATTTTCTTTACTTTAGCCAATTCTTCTTCCTCTCTTCTTTGGTGCTGAGTAATCAATTGTTGCCATTCAAATCTCTAAGAGCCGAATAACCTTAGTGCTGCCACTACTCTTTCCACCCAGTCGATTCTAGTGTAAGTGTTCGATCTCGCAATCAATTTTTCATAAGTATCAAGTATTCGGTCCCTTACTTCTTTCTAATCGACTTTGGTAGGGAATTAGTGTCAAATCTCTATTTTGGATTCCAGCTGATTTGCTCTTCAGATCTGCGAAATACGCTTGTTTAGTGATCAAAGTAACAACTAGTAAAGGCTTGGCGTTTAGGTATGGTTAAGGTGAGAATCTGGCTTTTGGTAAAGTAAGTGATAAGTACGTATGATTTATATTTGAGTGATATCGATTGTAGGTTTGGGCTAAAGAGATCGCATCATGCTTGCTTACCAGGTGTCTACATACACTGCACACATACAATGAATCGGCAAAAGCTAAAAATCTGAAAAGCCGAAAAGCCGAAATGCTGAAAAGCCGAAAGTTTGGCTGCGGTAGTCTTGTGAGTGCGCGAACACTTGAAAGTGGGAAACCAATAGGTTGCCTGAGGCCCACGGGCGATACCTTTGGCTTGGGTTGTGATTTGGCCATATGGGCCGGAATGGGCTAAATGGGCCCAATGGGCTGTTGGGCCCATAATAGGAAAAAACTGAGTATTCATGCTTTGTGATAGGAATTTGTATGTGAGCATGAATTTGAATGTGACTTGGCCTAACGGGCCATATAAATGTGATTTGGACCTAATGGGCCATATACAGGTGATTTGGGTATAATGGGCCATACGAATATGATTGGGCTTAATGGGCTAGATGCAGGTATGTGAAATTGTTAGGCTTTGTAAGGGGTTTTTGGGCCTAGTATATGATATCGACATAAGACTTAATTAATCTATTGCGACCGTGGACAAGTCAAAGGGTTAAGGTGTGGCAACGGGTATATGCCTGTCTAGGATTGGATTTAGGGAGAGCTTGGTACTTAAGCGGCCTTAATGACCCACCTCCTCTTCTCTAGAATCCTACCTGGTGCATAGTATTCGTTCATCTTAGCTTACGGGACTTGTTAACGGGCCAAGATAAGTGAAACCCATAATTAAGGGAAAATTACCGAAATGCCCCTAAGGGAAAAAATGACCAAAATACCCCTAGGTGTTAAATGTAAGTTTTGTGGATGCGACATGCATACATATGATATTCTGCTTAGGTTGTATATGGGTTGGGAATTATGGAACGGATGAAGTATATGAGGATCGCATGGTGGCTTGACAATCGTGGGTCCACTGACGTCTTTTAAAGCCCAATATGTAAATGAATGTAGTTCCACAACTGGGCTACCATGGTTTGTGGGTTGGGTGGGTCGATATTTATATCCCCACATGGCATGACGGGGGACGGAGTCGGTGTATAGTGGATGGATAATTGGATGGGATTGGATTCCATGAATGATGAACGATGAGTAATGTTTTTTTGAATGCTTGTTTTCTTCGAGGGTTGTACACACTGAGTTTACGAAAACTCACCCCCTCTTTTATTTTAGTTTCAAGTGATGCTCAGTAGAAGGTTCGATGTTTGGAGGGACTCTGGGTGGCCATCTAGCAAGATGATTTGCACTTGGTTTTTTTTTAAAACGTTTAAGTTTTTACTTCTTTTTAAGTATGTTTTAGACTAGATTGTTATAAGGTTTTCATTGTGTTATTATTACTTGAATTATTATTATTTTCAATGTAATTACGAGAAGTTGAACATGGATTTCTTAAATTATAGTATGTTTTCTACGTTTTCGCAACTAAGTTTTTTTTTTTAATCAAATGTTTTAAACAAGGCTTTTGTAATTGAAGGTGTTTTTTTAAGTTAATTAGGGTCTCTTTTATTTTAAGAAGGGATTTCAATGAAAACACGATTTTCGCTAAAACACTTCAATGTGACACACCAGATAAGGCCATAGCTTCTAGGCTGGGTTTGGGGTGTTACTTTTATTTAAGTTTGTTTAAATTGTTATACAGTAGATAGTTAGAGGGCTACTCTAGATGATGGTTAGAATGGAACCAAAGCCTGTAGGATCTAGAAACTGTAGAGGATTTTTGAAAACGATCTTCTCTTTAAATATTTTCATAAAACATCAGTGTAATTATTAAACTAACTAAAACTTTATAAAATTTCTAATCTAGATAATATACGAATCGATGATGAGTGCTAGAAGAAGTGCAAGAGGCCGTAGTCGAGGCTGCAGAAGCATTAGGGCTGAATCGTCGGTATTGGGCCATATGCCCGATGTTGGAGTAGAAGAGGCTCCGACCTCACCTGTGGCTGGGAATGGACCGTATGATCGGGCTGCAGGAGAAGATGCATTGTCGCAGGCAATGCTAAGTATTTTGGAAAGGGTCACTGGGCCCAATAATGGCAACAAAAATCGGGGGTCCATTCCAGAATGACTTCGATCAAACGGGACTGAGCTCTTTAAGGGCGTGGTTGGCGTGGCTCCTAATGTGGCAGAATATTGGTTGGAGACCACTGAAAGCGATAATGGAGGACCTGGACTGTTCATCGGAACAAAAGTTAAAAGGAGCCGTGTCACTACTTAGGGAAGAAGCCTATCAGTGGTGGCTGACTGTGAAAGAAGGCACCCAACCGGAGCGGGTCACCTGGGAGTTTTTCAAAGCTGCTTCCCAAGGGAAGTATGTAGGTGCAAGCTATGTGGATGCTAGGAGGAAGGAGTTCCTGAACTTGACCCAAGGCAATAAATCGGTGGCAGAGTACGAAGCAGAGTTTCTACGCCTTAGTAGGTATACAAGGGTAATGGTGGCAACGGTGTTAGAGATAACCTTAAGGTATTGATAGCTCCACAAAAGGAGTGAGTTTTCTCAGAATTGGTGGAGAAGGCAAAGATAGTGGAGGAGGTAAAGCGCATGAGCGCCTAAATCAGGAGAAAGAAAGGGGTAAGAATAAGAGGGAGGCTGAGAACCCGGGTGTTGGACAGAGGCCTAAGGCTAGGGCCAGGAATAATGGGACAGTTAGAGCAGGGCCCCTTGCTGCTAATCCAGTGGTGCCACCTTGTGCTGATTGTGGGAGAAGGCATGGAGGCGAGTGTTGGAAGAGAATGGGAGCTTGTTTCACTTGTGGGTCTATGGAGGATAGGATCAAGGATTGCCCTCGAACGCTTGGTCGAGAACCAGTAGTGGGTCAAGGAGATGCTCAGCCACCAATAGGTGGACAGCTGCCGCCAAGGGGTCGTGGACAGGCCAAGGGCGATAATGGCAATGGACGTGGACGGGGAGCATCAGGCGGAAATGCGGGCCATGTTGAGGAGAGACAGCCAACTTTGATTTATGCTGCTCGTCGTTGAGAAAATGGGGATGCCCTAGATGTGATAACGGGTATGTTCTTTATATATGAGTTATCTTACAAAGCCTTGATTGATATTGGATCAACGCATTCATATGTTGCATGCAATAAGACTGAGTCTTTGGGTGATATGTTTGAGATTATTACAAATGAGATGACTGTGATAAGTCCGTTAGGGCAGTCGGTAGAAGTGAATAAGATGTTTAGGGAGGTACCCTTAGTAGTCAAAGGGGTTACCTTTTTGGCAGATTTGATGGAACTACCGTTTAGCGAATTTGGGTTAATCTTAAGTATGGATTGGCTAGTGAAGCACCTAGCCACTTTAGATTGTACTACAAAGAGGATGGTGTTAATAACGATGGAGGATAAGGAAGTAGTGGTGATTGGTGAATGCTGAAACTATCTGTCGAAGTGATTTCAGCGTTAAGGGCCGAGAAGTTAGTACGAAAGGGATGCGAAGCCACGAAAGGGATGCGAAGCCTTTTTGGCTTATAGTAGTGATACAGAGGCTAAGAGCCTTACTGTTAAGGACTTGAGAGCAGTTAGGGAATTTCTGGATGTCTTTCCCGAGGAGCTGCCTGGGTTGCCACCTAGCAGAGAAGTAGAATTTGGAATCGAGTTGTTACCTGGGACGGCTCCGGTGTCTATCGCTCCTTATCGGATGGCACCAAAGGAGTTAGTAGAACTTAAGGCACAAATTCAGGAATTGTTCGATCGAGGGTTCATATGACCAACTGTGTCCCCATTGGGAACATCAGTGTTATTCGTAAAGAAGAAGGATGGGACGTTACGAATGGGCATCGACTATCGACAGTTAAACAAGTTAACTGTTAAAAACAAGTACCCTCTATCGAGAATCGATGATCTTTTTGATCAATTTAGGGGAGCTTCGGTGTTTTCGAAGGTTAACCTGCGTTCGGGATATCACCAACTAAGGGTTAAGGAGGCTGATGTTCATAAGACAGCTTTCAAAACTCGTTACAGGCACTACGAGTTCTCGGTGATGCCATTCGGGCTGACAAACGCACCTACTGCTTTTGTGGATCTCATGAATCTGGTTTTCCAACCCTACTTGGATCGTTTCGTGGTAGTCTTTATAGATGAAATTTTGGTGTACTCAAAAGATGAGCATGAGCATGATCCACACTTAAAGATTATGTTGCAGACTTTGAGGGTGAAGCAACTATATGCAAAATTCAGTATCTGTGGATTTTGGCTAAGGGAGGTTACTTTTCTAAGACATGTGGTGTCAGCCGAGGATATTAAGGTGAATCCTCAGAAAATTTAAGCGGTGTTAGACTAGAAAACACCCAAGACGGTGTCAAAAATCTAAAGTTTTCTGGGCCTGACAGGATACTATAGGCGGAATGTTGAGGGCTTTTCCATAATTGCTGCACCCTTAACTAAGTTATTGAGGAAAGGGGTACCGTTTGTTTGGACGGACAAGCAACAAGAGAGTTTTGGAAAACTTAAGAAAGTTTTAACTGAGGCCCCTGTGTTGATTCAGCCAGTGCCTGGGAAAGAGTTTACGGTTTATAGTGACGCATGGCATGTAGGCTTAGGTTGCGTATTGATGTAAGAAGGAAAGGTGGTTGCGTATGCATCATGACAACATAAGACTCACAAGGTGAATTACCCAACCCATGATTTGGCGCTAGCTGCGATGGTGTTCGCACTCAAAATATGGAGGCATTACTTATACGGGGAGAAGTGCATAATCTATTCAGACCACAAGAGTTTGAGGTACCTCCTTACCGAAAAGGAGCTAAACCTTAGGCAACATAGGTGGGTGACGTTATTGAAGGATTATGATTGCACGATTGAATACCACCCTGGCAAAGCGAATATGGTAACCGATGCATTGAGTCATAGGGCTAAGTCAGACTTGAGAGCTATGCTCGCCCATTTAAGCTTGTTGGATGATGGTAGCTTGTTAGCTGAGCTTCAAGTAAAGTCGGTGTGGGTCGAGTAGATAAGGAGTAAGCAGTTAGTGCATGAGATTTTGAGTGCCTGCTTTAAACAAGTGGAGAGTGGGGTGACATCAGGCTTTGGAATATATGGTGAAGGAGTATTCTGTTTCCATGGGAGAATGTGTATACCAAAGGACAATGATCTAAGCCAGTCTATTTTGCGGGAAGCACATAGCGGTCTCTACACAATGCATCCTGGCGAAAACAAGATGTATCAGAATTTGTGTGAGCTTTATTGGTGACCTGGACTTAAGCGCGAGGTTGTGGAGTTCATAGGCTAGTGTTTAGTCTGTCAAAAGGTGAAGGCGGAACATCAGTTGCCTTTAGGATTACTTCAGCCAGAGAAGATTCCACTCTGGAAGTGGGAAAGGATCACTATGGAATTTGTTAGTGGACTACCCTTGATGCCTACTAAGAAAGACTCGATATGGGTCATAGTAGATCGGGTAACCAAGTCTGCCCATTTTGTACCGATTCGCACTGATTACTCATTGCAAAAGATGGCTAGGCTGTATGTGGCGAAGATTGTAAGATTGCATGGAGTGTCAGTTTCCATAATATCTGATAGGGACCCGCATTTCACTTCGCGATTTTGGAAGAAGTTGCATGAGGCGTTGGGTACTAGGTTGAATTTCAATACGGCTTTCCACCCTCAAACTAATGGACAATCGAAAAGGGTGATCCAAGTGTTGGAAGATATGTTGAGGGGATGCGTGATTGAGTTTCGAGATAGTTGGGAGGACTATTTACCATTAGCCGAATTCGCGTACAATAATAGCTACCAAGCAAGCATTGGGATGGCTCCGTATGAAGCACTATATGGGCAAAGGTGTCGAACTCCAACATGTTGGACGGAGTTGGGTGAACGGAGAGTTTTGGGCCCTGAGTTAATAGTCAATACTGAGGATAAGATAAAATTGATTCGGAATCGTTTGAAAGAGGCCTCGGATAGGCAGAAGTCGTATGCTGACCTTAAGCGTCGAGAAATAGAGTATGCAGTAGGAGACTTAGTTTTTCTGAAGGTTTCTCCGTGGAAGAAAGTGTTAAGGTTTGGACGAAAGGGGAAGTTAAGCCCAAGGTTCACTGGGCCATATCGGGTGGTAAGATGGATTGGGCCAGTTGCTTAAGCTGGACTTACCTCCTGAACTAAGCCAGATCCACGACGTGTTTCATGTTTCCATGCTAAGGCGGTATCGCTCAGATCCTTCACATGTCGTGGCTATGGAAGAAATTGAGGTTAGGCCAGACTTGACTTTCAAGGAAGAGCCCATACAAATAATTGGTCGAGATGTCAAAGTACTGAGAAGGAAGTCCGTTCCATTGGTCAAAGTACTTTGGTAGAATCACAAGGCTGAGGAGGCTACTTGGGAACCTGAACAAGTGATGCGATGTCAATATACTCAACTGTTTAAACAAGGTAAATTTCAAGGACGAAATTTCTTTTAGGGGGTAGAGTTCTAGCACCCCAAAAATCTCGAAATCCAAAAATCCTGAAATCTCAAATTTTCTTTATTTTCGATTTTGATAAAATTATGTTTAATATTCTTATCCAAGCGATAATTTTAGTAGGTCTTAGCTAAGGTTGAGTTCAAATTAAGGGGTAGAAGAAATTATAATTTAATTATTAAAAGAATCAGCAGTGACAAGTAGGTGGGCTTTTGAATAAATGAAGAAACAATTAGACCCAAAAAGAGCCTGTGGTGGAGTGGCTAAGTGACGCCACATAAGGTGTAGTGAGGTGGCATTAGTAGCTAGAAGGGGGTCCAAGGTTCGAATCCTAACTTAGTATATTTAGAGTTTAATTTTGGCCTTCTATAAGGATGGAAGTGGCGTGAAGATGGACTCCAAGGGGAGTGCTCAAAAGAGAAAATTAAGGAAATGATCAAGGGGTTATCAGGGAGAAAAACAAGGAGATGAGAAGTGAGGAGTAAGTGGAGCTAAATTGGGAACTTGGTCTTGAATAATTCGGCTATAGGGCTAAAATTATCTGCCGAATGGGAGGGTTGAAAAGCTAATGATGAATTTCCCTTCACTTTGTGCTAGAAACCCTTTTCTCTAAAAAGCCGAAAACCCCTTTTTTCATTTCTTTCTTTGTGCCAGATTCTTATCCCTCCTCTACTCAATATTTTCTTTGCTTTAGCCGATTCTTCTTCCTCTCTTCTTTGGTGCTGAGTAATCAATTGTTGCCATTCAAATCTCTTAGAGCCGAATACCCTTGGTGCTGCCACTACTCTTTCCACCCAGTCGATTCTAGTGTAAGTGTTCGCTCTCCCAATCAGTTTTTGATAAGTATCGAGTATTCGGTCCCTCACTTCTTTCTAATCGACTTTGGTAGGGAATTAGTGTCAGATCTCGGTTTTGGATTCCTATCAATTTGCTCTTTAGATCTAAGAAATACGCGTGTTTAATGATCAAGTAAAAGCTAGTAAAGGCTTGGCGTTCAGGTAAGGTTAGATTCCAGCTTTTGGTAAAGTAATCAATAAGTACATGTGATTAATCTTTGAGTGATATCGATTGTAGGTTTGGGCTAAGGAGATCGCATCACGCTTGCTTACCAGGTGTGTACATACACTGCACACACACAATGAATCGGCAAAAGCTGAAAAGCCGAAATGTCGAAAAGCTGAAAGTTTGGCTACGATAGTCTTACGAGTGCGCGAACACTCGTAAGGGGGAAATTTGTAATATCTCGAATTAGGGCCTAATCGGAATAGTGGTTTCGTGACCACAAATCCGAGATAGAAATAATTATTTTATAATTATTTTGAGGTTTATGATATGATTGCATGATTGTGTGAAAATTTTGTGAAGAAATTCTATGCATAAAATGCTTAATTTGAAGTTAGGGACTAAATCGAATAAGTTGTAAAACTTGCATTCTAGAAGTTTTTAGTATGAAATTGCTTTGAAATATTAATTAGGAGGTCTTAAATAGCAATTTGACCAATTTCTAAAATTTTGGACAAAAATGGGCTTGTACATAAAAATTTTCAAAGAAAGGTATTAAGGGCATTTTGGTCATTTGGATAATTAATGAAATAAAATGGGAAAAATGACACAAAATAGTCATCTTCCCCATTTAGTTGCTGCCAAATGCTCTATCTCACCATAGCTAGGGTTTCTTCAACTTTCAAGCTTCATAGTAAGTGATTCTAAGCCCCGTTTTTAATGATTTTTACGTTTTTGAGATCCCGGTAGCTCGATTAAGCTTATGTTAGCAATAATTTAACCTAGGGTTTATATTTGGAAAAATACCCATAGGTGAAATTTGTGTATTTTGATGTTTTATGATAGAATATGAGGTTTTAAATTATGTTAGACAACTTGTACTACTCGATTTTAAGCAAAAACGAGTAAAAGGGCTTAATCGGTAAAAATACCTAATAGTCACAAGTACATGTTAGAGTGAGAATTTGATGTTGCCATAGAAGGGAAAAGTGATCAGCATGTTATAAAACATAAGAATAAGGAATAAAATTTAATCCCGAGCCTAGGGGCAAAAATGTAAATATGCAAAAGTTTAGGGGTAAAATTGTAATTTTGCCAAAATTTGAATTAAGGATTAATTTGATAATGTGAGTATTAAATAAGCTAAATGTGTTATTTTAGATCAAGAAAGACGTGGAAACGACCCCAATCGAGGAAAAGAAAAGATTGTGGACTAAATTGCAAAATCTTTGTATTTTGGTACCAAGGTAAGTTCATGTGTAAATAATGTAGCATAATTGTTATTTTTAAGTCATTGATGTCAATTATGTGATATGCTGATTTTTATCATGAAATATATGTTTTGTGGTTAATTTCGAATAAAATGCAAATTATGTGAATTACTTGTTGAACATAATTGTTACCGAGTATTGGTTCCGGCATTCTACGGAAGACGGCAAGGATATGTGTTCGAGGAAAATCCCATTTGAACCTTAGGAATAGATTAGGATACAAGTGACATGTCACTAGGATGGTTGAGCATCCGAACTCGTTGAGTTGAGTCCGAGTTCACTTATGGATGCGAATGTCCGAACTCGTTGAGTTGAGTCCGAGTTCGTAAGATGTAACTAGGCATCCGAGCTCGTTGAGTTGAGTCCGAGTTCACTTATGGATGCGAACGCCCGAGCTCGTTGAGTTGAGTCCGAGTTCGCTTATGGGCGGGTTACATGATTGCTTGATTGCATATGTGGCACTTATGTGCAAGTTATTCATGTATCCGAATTATATTCCGATGAGTTCAACGGGTAAAGTTCTACTCAAATGGAGGAATACTTGAGATGAAAAGAGACGTATTGGTAAGTGATGTGAAATGGATACTTCGGACAGGTATGTACTTAACCCTCGGGTTGAGTATTGATACAATAACGATAAGGTAGTAAAATGATGAATGATGATTAGAAATGAGATTTATGTTTTGGTGATACCATGCTAATGTTGTTTGGTATGATTGCTTTGTTATGTTACTTATGATTTGCATATGAACTTACTAAGCATTTATGCTTACTCCCTCCTTCTTACTCATTGTAGTTTTGGACAAGCCAGCTCAGGAGTCGGGATAGGTCGAAGGCTCGGTCACACTATCCGGAAGAACTTTTCGGTAAATGGCTTGTAAATTTAAGTATGGCATGTATAGCAATATACCTATTTTGTGTAAATGATCTTATGATATGGTGATGGAATGGTTGAGGAAATGCTTGATAATGATAAATTATGGAAATGGTTAGTTTACATTATGTTTGATGTTATGGAAAATTAATAAGTTATCTAATTCATGAAAACTCATAAAAAGGATGAAATTGCCATAAACAGAATATTTCAGAAACACTGATGTGAGTTTGAAAATTTACTAAAAATCATAGAAATTTAATTTGGTGATGGATTAGATATAAAATTGAAGCTTATTATGTCTAGTTCCACATGAAACAAATGAAACAGGAAAAGGAATTATATGTTAGAAGATATTTGAATTTTAGTGAAACAGGGTCAGAGCAGTTTCTGAATCCCCTGTTCCAACTTTAAAAATTCACCATAAATTGTACAGATATAATTAAGTGGTTTATATTATATTTTCAGAATCCTTATTGAGTCTAGTTTCAGGATAAATAAACCTCATAGTCATTTGAATTTTGTAGAGAGAGAAATGTGGTTCGTAGTAAACAGAGCGCAGTCCAGTCAAGTCCTGTAACAGGGGTAAATTTAACTAATAAACTGTACTAAATGACCCAACCAAAAATTCTAGAAAAAAATTAGTAGATGGGTATATGAGTCTAGATTCAGGAAAAATTTACGTATCTTGATTTTGAGTTTCGTAACTCGAGATATGATTTTTCTTGTGACTGTGATGCAAGTATCTTGAACCCTGTGAATGTAGAAACAAATAATCCAAAGTTCTAAAAATGTTAAATTAAGCTTAGTAACACCTCATAATCGACTCCGGCGACGGTCTCGGGCGTGGGGGCGTTACATTTAGTGGTATCAGAGCAGGTTTAGTCAGTTCTCGGACTACGTGTTGTATGTACGGATTTTGCTATACATGCCATATGTATAAATTGTGATAGTGTGACGACTTCTGACCTTTTTAAATGATTTTTTTTATAGTAAATGGATCCCGATCCAGGTGTGGCCAGATGAAGTAGAGAGTAATGCGCCAGCTCCGGCTGAAGGAGCAGCGCGATCGAAAACCCACCTCCCCATTTGTTGGTCGGGGAGGAGGAGAAAAAGTCGGGAAGCCTTTCTCCAAATGATGAGTGCATGGTACACCGAGTTCGTTAAATGCACGAACCCAAATGTACAACCTCCCCACCTCCCCAATTCCTCAACCTGTACCCCGATGCCTCAAGGTATGGATCGATGAAATTTCACGAACTCGGTTTGATGAATCCGCAAGCAAGGGGCCGAAGAATTTAAAGCAAATATTGATGATGATGCTAAGAAAGCGAGTTCGCTTGAAAATTCTATCCGGGTATTTGATGAATTATCTTGTACACTGAAGAATGTTTGAAATGCGCTATATCTTTGTTGAGTGATTCAGCTTATAATTGGTGGAAGACTTTGATTTTTGGTGGTACCAAAAGAGAGAATAACTTGGGAATTCTTTCAAGAAGAGTTTGGAAGAAATATATTAGTGAAAGATTTATTGATCGAAGCGTAAAGAATTTCTTGAGTGAAGCAAGGTAATATGTGATTCTGAGAATATGAAAGAGAGTTTGTTCGATTAAGTAAATATGCGAGAGAGTATGTTCCTACTGAGGCCAAGATGTTCGACGATTTGAAGAGCGGGCTCAACGAAGACATCAAGGTATTTGTTGGAATTCTTGAATTAAAAGAAATGGTAGTGCTGGTGGATCGAGCTTGCAAGGCCGAAGAACTACTTAAAGAGAAGAAAAAGGTAGAGGCTAAGACTAAAAATTGTAAGAAAAGACCGATGAGCAGTTCATTTTCACAGCAATCTGGAAAATCAAGGAATATGAATCCTCGTTCCCAAACTTCATTTGGGCAATCATATGGGAATTATAAGAAGCAAAATGTGGGTCCTAAGTCCCGGACTACTTTGACCAGTGTAGGGAACTCGAGATTTGTTAAACACGAGTGCAGCGGTGTGGTAGAAATCATTTTGGTCCGTGCAGAGCAAATGAATGTTTTCGATGTGGTTCTCCGGATCATTTTATTAGAGGCGCCAAGAGAGAGTGAAAAGAAAAATTTCAGAATACAAAAACAAGTGGGGCGATTCGAGAGGAAGATATCCAAGAAAAGTGGGAGCGAAGCAAGCGGTAAGAATGTAGCCGAGGATGCACTAGTTAGACTGAAGGAAGGGCTCCGGCTAGAACTTATCTTTGTTAAAGCGCGAAGATGCTTTCTACCGATGTGATTACCGGTACATTTTCTCTCTATAATGTTAATGTTATTGCTTTGATTGATCCTGGTTCTACTCATTCATATGTGTGCATGAAATTGGTGTCTAGTATGAATATACTGTTGAGAACACATAATTTATGATTAGAGTGTCGAATCAGTTAGGCAAATGTGTGATTGTTGATAAAGTATGTAAGAAATGTCCTTTAATGATTCGGGGTCATTACTTTCCGGTGACTTGATGTTGTTGCCGTTTGATGAGTTTGATGTTATTTTGGGTATGGATTGGTTGACATTGCATGATGCTAAAATAAATTGCAAAGAAAAGGTTATAGAATTAAAGTGTGAAAATGGTGAAACTCTGCGGGTTGAATCAGATAAATTAGAGGCATTGCCTAGTGTGATTTCTTCAATGTCGGCTCAAAGATATTTGAGAAAGGGTTATGAAGCTTATTTGGCGTATGTAATTAATACAAAAGAAGTTGAAAAGAAAGTTGAATCAGTGCCGGTTGTGTGTGAATTTGAGGCGTATTTCCGGAAGAATTGCGGGTTTGCCTCGATCGGGGAAGTAGAATTTGGTATTGATTTGATACCGGGAACAACTCCGATCTCGATTGCTCGTATAGAATGGCACCAGTGAGTTGAAAGAATTAAAGTCGCAGATTGCAAGAGTTGGTGATAAAGGCTTTGTGAGATCGAGTTTTTCACCTTGGGGTGCTCCCGTGTTATTTGTGAAAAAGAAGGATGGTTCTATGAGGTTGTGTGTTGATTATCGGCAGTTAAACAAGGTAACAATCAAAAACAAGTATCCGTTGCCAAGAATTGATGATTTGTTTGATCAGCTAAAAGGAACGACATGGTTTTAAAAGATTGACTTGAGATCTGGGTATTATCAACTACGGGTAAAAGAGTCGGATGTGCCTAAAACTGCTTTTAGAACAAGGTATGGTCATTATGAATTTTTAGTTATGCCATTCGGGTTAACAAATGCTCCTGCTGTGTTTATGGATTTAATGAATCGCATATTCCGACCATACTTGGACAAATTTGTTGTGGTGTTTATAGATGATATTTTAATTTATTCAAAAGATGAGACAGAGCATGTTGAGCATTTGAGGATAGTTTTGCAAACTTTGAGAGATAAGCATTTGTATGCTAAGTTTAGTAAAAGTGAATTTTGGCTCAGGAAGTTGGATTTTTGGGTCATATTGTTTGGTGATGGTATACTGAGTTGATCCTAGTAAAATTTCAGCCATTGTTGATTGGAAACCAGAAAAATGGCGAAGTTAGAAGTTTCTTGGGGCTAGCTGGGTATTATCGGGCGGTTTGTAAATGGATTTTCTATGATTGCTGCTCCTATAACTAGACTACTCAGAAAGGATGTTAATTTGAATGGACGGAAGAATGTCAATGAGCTTTGAAGAATTGAAAAAGTTATTAACAGAGGCACCGAGTGTTAGTCTGGCCCGAATCAGGGTAAAGAATTTGTGGTGTATAGTGATGCTTCATTAAATGGTTTGGGGTGTGTGCTCATGCAAGAAGGAAAAGTGGTGGCTTATGCTTTGAGGCGATTAAAACCTCATGAGAGGAATTATCCTACTCACGATTTGGAATTGGCTGCGGTGGTGTTTGCTTTGAAAATTTGGCGACATTATTTGTATGGTGAAAAGTGCCGGGTATATACCGACCATAAAAGTCTTAAGTACTTGATGTCACAAAAAGATTTGAATTTAAGACAGCGAATGGTTGGAGTTATTGAAAGATTACGAGCTTGTTATTGATTATCATCCGGGAAAAGCGAATGTGGTTGCCGATGCTTTAAGCAGAAAGTTGTTGTTTGCTTTGAGAGTTATGAACACTCAGTTGAAAATGTCAAATGATGGTTCGATTCTAGCAGAGTTAAGAGCAAACTGATGTTTTTACAAGAAATTTCTGAAGCTCAGAAAGATGATCAAGATTTACAAGCCAAGAGAAAGCAGTGTGAAGGTGATACGGAGTCAGATTTCAGAATCGGTTCTGATGGATGCTTAATGTTTAAAGATCAGATTTGTGTACCGAAGAATGAGGAATTGATTCAAAAGATCCTACAGGAAGCACATAGTGGTTGTTTCTCGATTCATCCGGGTAGTACGAAAATGTATAATGACTTGAAGAAAATGTATTGGTGGAATGGAATGAAAAAGGATATATCAGAGTTTGTGTCCAAATGCTTGATTTGTCAACAGGTGAAAGCTGAACACCAAGTACCTTCGGGATTACTTCAGCCTATTATGGTTCCTGAATGGAAATGGGATCGGATTACTATGGATTTTGTTTCAGGATTGCCATTGACTCGGGAAAGAAAGATGCCATTTGGGTAATAGTTGTGGACTAACTAAGTCGGCTCATTTTATCCCGGTACGTATGGATTATTCTCTTAATAAATTGGCTGAACTGTATATTAGAGAAATTGTTAGACTACATGGAATACCATTGTCGATTATTTCAGATAGACAGAAATCTTATGCAGATTTAAAACGAAAGGACATTGAATTTCAAGTTGGTGATAAGGTATTTTTAAAGGTGTCTCCGTGGAAGAAAGTTCTCAGATTTGGACGGAAGGGCAAATTAAGTCCGCGTTTTATTGGGCCGTATGAAATAATTGAAAAAGTTGGACCGGTAGCATATCGGCTAGCTTTACCACCTGAATTGGAGAAGATTCATGATGTGTTCCACGTATCTATGTTACGCCGGTATCGTTCGGATCCTTCACATGTGGTTTCACTGACAGATATTGAACTACAACCAGATATGACCTACGAAGAAGAACCGATTAAGATTTTAGCTCGAGAGGTCAAACAAATAAGGAATAAAAAGATTGCACTTGTGAAAGTGTTGTGGCAAAAGCATGGAGTAGAAGAAGCTACATGGGAATCCGAAGAAAATATGAGAAATCAATACCCACATGTTTTGGGTAAGATTTTCGAGGACGAAAATCCTCATAGGGGGGGAGAGTTGTAATATCCCGAATTAGGGCCTAATCAGAATAGTGGTTTCGTGACCACAAATCCGAGATATAAATAATTATTTTATAATTATTTTGAGGTTTATGATATGATTGCATGATTGTGTGAAAATTTTGTGAAGAAATTCTATGCATAAAATGCTTAATTTGAAGTTAGGGACTAAATCGAATAAGTTGTAAATCTTGCATTCTAGAAGTTTTTAGTATGAAATTGCTTTGAAATATTAATTAGGAGGTCTTAAATAGCAATTTGACCAATTTCTAAAATTTTGGACAAAAATGGGCTTGTACATAAAAATTTTCAAAGAAAGGTATTAAAGGCATTTTGGTCATTTGGATAATTAATGAAATAAAATGGGAAAAATGACACAAAATAGTCATCTTCCCCATTTAGTTGCTGCCAAATGCTCTATCTCACCATAGCTAGGGTTTCTTCAACTTTCAAGCTTCATAGTAAGTGATTCTAAGCCCCGTTTTTAATGATTTTTACGTTTTTGAGATCCCGGTAGCTCGATTAAGCTTATGTTAGTAATAATTTAACCTAGGGTTTATATTTGGAAAAATACCCATAGGTGAAATTTGTGTATTTTGATGTTTTATGATAGAATATGAGGTTTTAAATTATGTTAGACAACTTGCACTACTCGATTTTAAGCAAAAACGAGTAAAAAGGGCTTAATCGGTAAAAATACCTAATAGTCACAAGTACATGTTAGAGTGAGAATTTGATGTTGCCATAGAAGGGAAAAGTGATCAGCATGTTATAAAACATAAGAATAAGGAATAAAATTTAATCCCGAGCCTAGGGGCAAAAATGTAAATATGCAAAAGTTTAGGAGTAAAATTGTAATTTTGCCAAAATTTGAATTAAGGATTAATTTGATAATGTGAGTATTAAATAAGCTAAATGTGTTATTTTAGATCAAGAAAGACGTGGAAACGACCCCAATCGAGGAAAAGAAAAGATTGTGGACTAAATTGCAAAATCTTTGTATTTTGGTACCAAGGTAAGTTCATGTGTAAATAATGTAGCATAATTGTTATTTTTAAGTCATTGATGTCAATTATGTGATATGCTGATTTTTATCATGAAATATATGCTTTGTGGTTAATTTCGAATAAAATGCAAATTATGTGAATTACTTGTTGAACATAATTGTTACACAGAGTATATTAGTTCAGGCATTCTACGGAAGGCGGCAAGGATATGTGTTCGAGGAAAATCCCGTTTGAACCTTAGGAATAGATTAGGATACAAGTGACATGTCACTAGGATGGTTGAGCATCCGAACTCGTTGAGTTGAGTCCGAGTTCACTTATGGATGCGAATGTCCGAACTCGTTGAGTTGAGTCCGAGTTCATGAGATGTAACTAGGCATCCGAGCTCGTTGAGTTGAGTCCGAGTTCACTTATGGATGCGAACGCCCGAGCTCGTTGAGTTGAGTCTCGAGTTCGCTTATGGGCGGGTTACATGATTGCTTGATTGCATATGTGGCACTTATGTGCAAGTTATTCATGTATCCGAATTATATTCGATGAGTTCAACGGGTAAAGTTCTACTCAAATGGAGGAATACTTGAGATGAAAAGAGACGTATTGGTAAGTGATGTGAAATGGATACTTGGACAGGTATGTACTTAACCCTCGGGTTGAGTATTGATACAATAACGATAAGGTAGTAAAATGATGAATGATGATTAGAAATGAGATTTATGTTTTGGTGATACCATGCTAATGTTGTTTGGTATGATTGCTTTGTTATGTTACTTATTATTTGCATATGAACTTACTAAGCATTTATGCTTACTCCCTCCTTCTTACTCATTGTAGTTTTGGACAAGCCAGCTCAGGAGTCGGGATAGGTCGAAGGCTCGGTCACACTATCCGGAAGAACTTTTCGGTAAATGGCTTGTAAATTTAAGTATGGCATGTATAGCAATATACCTATTTTGTGTAAATGATCTTATGATATGGTGATGGAATGGTTGAGGAAATGCTTGATAATGATAAATTATGGAAATGGTTAGTTTACATTATGTTTGATGTTATGGAAAATTAATAAGTTATCTAATTCATGAAAACTCATAAAAAGGATGAAATTGCCATAAACAGAATATTGCAGCAACACTGATGTGAGTTTGAAAATTTACTAAAAATCAGATAAATTGAATTTGGTGATGGATTAAATATCAAATTAAAGCTTCTTATGTCTAGTTTCACATGAAACAAATGAAACAGGAAAAGGAATTATATGTTTGAAGATATTTGAATTTTAGTGAAACAGGGTCAGAGCAGTTTCTGAATCCCCTGTTCCAACTTTAAAAATTCACCGTAAATTGTACAGATATAATTAGGTGGTCTATTTTGTATTCTCAGAATCCTTATTGAGTCTAGTTTCAGGATAAGTAAATCTCATAGTCATATGAATTTTTTACAGAGAGAAATGTGGTTCGTAGTAAATAGAGGTCAGTCCAGTCAAGTCCTGTAACAGGGGTAACTTTAACTAATAAACTGTACTAAATGACCCAACCAAAAATTCTAGAAAAAAATTAGTAGATGGGTATATGAGTCTAAATTCAGAGAAAATTTATGGATCTTGATTTTGAGTTTCGTAACTCGAGATATGATTTTTCTTGTGACTGTGACGCAAGTAGCTTGAAAGCTGTGAATGTAGAAACAAATAATCCAAAGTTCTAAAAATGTTAAATTAAGCTTAGTAACACCTCATACTCGACTCCGGCGACGGTCTCGGGCGTGGGGGCATTACAAAATTGATAGGTTGACTGAGGCCCACGGGCAATTTCGTGGACTTGGGTTGTGATTTGGCCATATGGGCTGGAATGGGCTAAATAGGCCCAAAGGGCTGTTGGGCCCATAATAGGCAAAAACTAAGTATTGATGCTTTGTGATAGGAATTTGTATGTGAGCATGAATATGAATGTGACTGGGCCTAACGGGCCATATAAATGTGATTTGGGCCTAATGTGCCATATACAGGTAATTTGGGCCTAATGGGCCATACGAATATGATTGGGCTTAATGGGCCAGATGTAGGTATGTGAAATTGTTAGGCTTTGTAAGGGGTTTTTGGGCCTAGTATATGATATCCACATAAGACTTCATTAATATATTGTGACCGTGGACAAGTCAAAGGGTTAAGGTGTGGCAACGGGTATATGCATGTCTAGGATTAGATCTAGGGAGAGCTTGGTACTTAAGCGGTCTTAATGACCCACCTCCTCTTCTCTGGAATCCTACCTGGTGCATAGTATTCATTCATCTTAGCTTACGAGACTTGTTAACGAGCCAAGATAAGTGAAAATCGTAATTAAGGGAAAATTATCGAAATGCCCCCAAGGGAGAAAATGACCAAAATACCCCTAGGTGTTGAATGTAAGCTTTGTGGATACGACATGCATACATATGATATTCTGCTTAGATTGCATATGGGTTGGGAATTATGGAACGGAGGAAGTATATGAGGATCGCATGGTTGCTTGACAATCGTGGGTCCACCGACGACATTTAAAGCCTAATATGTAAATGAAGGTAGTTCCGCAATCGGGCTACCATGGTGTGTGGGTTGGGTGGGTCGATATTTATATCCCCACATGGTGTGATGGGGTACAGAGCCGGTGTGTATCGGATGGATAATTGGATGGGATAGTGTCTAGGCCGGGTTTGGGGTGTTACACATCTGCTGATGATGCATCTTCGCAAGCGCGAATAGCATAAGCTCTGGCAGGTGCTCTAGCCTAGGATCTCATAGCAGAGTTTGTCATTCCTTTGCTACTAGTCACATTTCCCGTATTTCTACGTGGCCTTCCTCTAGCGACAGTATTGCTCGGTCTTACATCTAAAATTTATCTTTCTTGGCTAATTCAGGGCAATCTTGAATAAAGTGATCTAGCGAACCACATTTGAAACAAGCTTTATTATTCATCCAGCAGTCTCCAAAATGTCGTCTTCCACATTACTAACGCTCAGGTTTATTGTTTCTCACACTATCAACACTTGACATCGAAGTAGTCTGAGCTTTAGGACTCGTGTATTGCTTCCCACAATCTCTATTAGCATATCCCACTGAAACATTTGGACGACTATACAAATCTCAAGATTTTTTTGACGAGGATTGATAGGGTTTATTCATCGATCTTTTTCTTGAATCTCCAGCTTTGAAATCAACTTTTCTCTTTTCTTTGCCAAGTTCTTTGGCTTTACAAGCTCGATCAACTAGCACCACAAATTCTTTCAACTCTAAAATCCCGACTAGCAATCTGATATCTTCGTTCAACCCATCTTCAAATCGTTTACAAATAATTGCTCTAGTTGAAACATATTCCCAAGCATATTTACTGTCTCACAAACTCTCTTTCATACTCAGTCACAAACATTTGACCCTGTTTCAACTCCAGAAACTCCTTTTGCTTCTGGTTAATAAACCATTGACTGATGTATTTCTTTCTGAATTTGGCTTGAAAGAATTCCTAGGTGACCCGTTCTCTCGGTACCACAAATACTAAAGTATTCCACCATTGATACAATGTGTCTCTCAGAAGTAATATGACACACTTTACACATTCATCTGGTATGCAAGATAATTCACTAAATACTCTGATAGTATTCTCAAGCCAAAACTCAGCTCTCTCAGGGTCATCATCAACAGTAGCTCTGAATTCTTCAGCCCCGTATTTTCAGGATTTTATCAACAGGCGGTTTATTCAATTGTAGAGGTTTCAAACCTTGAGGACCTACGGGAATCGATTGGGGATTAGGTAGGGGTGGAGGTTGTTGAGCATCCAGATTTGTTCGAACATACTCAGTAAACCACTCGTTCATCATCTAGAAGAAGGCTTCTTTGGCCTCTCCTCCCTGACTATCCGAAATAGGTCTCGACTCAGATTGCGCTACTATGTGAACGGAGGTTAGTGCATTACTTTCTACATAATCAGCTACAGCTTAATTGGGATCAATTTACTATATGAAAACATGTTTTAAACTGTCAAGGGATATCACACTATCATAGGTTATTTATGGCATGTATAGCTAGACTCTAACATATGCTACGCTAGTCCTAGAATCGACTAAACTGTAGCTCTGATACCAATAAATGTAACACTCCTCACTCGTATTCAACACCGAAATAGGGTTACAGAGCATTACCGGACTTATTATAGAATTAAACATACATTTCTCATACATTTTCAAAATTCATGTAATCATCATTCAACATCATCATATTGTCCTTAAAAATAGCCTACGAGGCCTCAAACATGCATTTGAAGTGGTTCGGGACTAAACCGATAACTCAGGAAAATTTCAGAAAATTAAGAAAATTTTTTAAAATATAGGGGACATACGCCTGTGTGGCCCGACTGTGTGTCTCACACAGCCAAAGACACGTCCGTGTCACAAGCATTGTGGACATTCAAAATGGGATCACATGGCCATGTCCCAGCCCGTGTCCGACCCCGTGTAACTCTCTGACTTGGGTCACACGGCCAACCACACGCCCATGTGACCAGCCCGTGTGCCCTTCAGCTAGGCCGTGCCAAACTTGTAGGGTATACTGACTTATGCCACACGGCCAAGTCACATGCCTATGTGCTGGACCATGTGGAATATACTAACTTGATTTCTAATTCAACATCAGGGGACACACGGCCATGTAACCTGACCGTATGTCACACATGGCTGAGACACGCGCTCGTGTCTCTGCCTGTATAGACAAAAATAGGCTATTTACCAAGCCATTTTGCCAGCCAAATTTGCATACATCTACCCCAAAGTAAATGACACCAAACATGACATAAATAGGCATTCATCCAATCTCAAATAAGCTTAATTCATGCCATTTTCATACCATCATATACAAGGCACACAAATACCACAATATGCCATTCAATTTCATAGGAAACCTCACTTTCACAAACCATCAGTATGGACACTTCCATTTATACATCATTTTGCCTAAACTCATAAGCATACAATTCTCAAATATCAACCATTTACCACGACCATTGGCATAGCAATTATCAACACAAGACAAAGGCCATTTGCATATATATACACAACCATATCAACCAAAAATAAGCCAACTCACATGGCTATATACAAAACCAAACATTAAACATTTACAAGCCAATCCAAATAGTTGAATCCATTACCAACTATATATTAAGATGGCCATAACTCCTATACATGCCATATATCCCAAAAACATAGATTCAAAAGTACCAAAGTGATAGCTTGATAGTGTGATGAGGTCTCCGAAGATTCCTGAATCCGAGCTAGCTTTGATTTTCACTATAAAACATGGAGAAATAAACAATGTAAGCTATAAAGCTTAGTAAGCTTGTATGAAATAATAAACAAAGCTCACCATTTAATTACCATTCAAGAATATGTACATAACAAGCTATAAAACATTTAATCACAATGTTAACATCTATCAAATCACACAATTAACCATGACTTCACAACTTCCATAGATTCAATGCTTATACAGTTTCCGTACATATCTGTATTAAAATGTATCTATTTCTCACCATTTTATATCTTCGATATACCTGTTGAACTATTTAGAATACTATCGGATACCCAGGAAACTCGCACCCTATGTGCCACTATATATAGTCGAAGCGATCTCAATCTCATACCACATATAATGCTCTCTCTCGAGCTATCAATGGGTCTACTCAGATAAGCTGACGGTCATGACGATGCTACACAATGCTACTCACACAAGCTGATGAGTATCCGCAACACATGCTGGATAAAGCTATTGGTAGGACGTACGGACCAGCACCTGAATCACATAATCCCTAATAACATGTCATTCGTATCCTAACCTATTCCTAAGGTTCAACAGGGATTTCTCGTTACTGAATCATCGTTAAACATATTCGAAATATCATATACACAATATATTCAACATTAAAGCATTTAAAACAAAATTATAATAATGCTATTAAACATACAAACTTAACTCGATCGCTGAAACGACAGAACTGATTGACTAGTCCAAAACTTTGTTTTTCCCCCGATCTAAATCTGAATTTCGCTTTTCTTGATCTATATAATATCAAATTTAACTCATTTAATTATCATTCTATTAAACTTAGACCAAAATATACATTAAGGCAACTTTATAGTTTTCCCCCTAATATTTCAACATTTTTACAATTTAGTCCTTAACTCATAAAAATACAAATTCATGCAATTCAACCTATACCCATACTAGCTGAATTTCAATTCAATCCTTAGCAACCTATATTTTACAGTTATTTCACATTGTAACCACAAAATTTCAACATTTCTTAATTAAATACCTAAATGACAATTTTGTCAAAAATCACTTTACAAATGTTGTTTATCTAACAACAAGCATATATTTTCTATCATCAAACATCAAAATACACCTATATTCATCAATGGAAAAACCCTAAACCCTTAAAAATTTTGCAAAATAGTTCCTAGGCTAGCTACATTAAGTTGCAACGATCTCAAAAACATAGAAATTATTAAAAACAAGACAAAAACCACTTACCAATTAAGCACCAAAGTGACCAAACCCTAGCAAGCACTCATGGAGATTTCTTTCTTTTTATTTTCGGTGGGAGAGACTAGAGAAAGATGATAGCTTTGTTGTTTTATTATTTTACTTATTTATTTTACTAAATTACCTTTTTAACCTTGTTAATACCTAATTAGTGGCTATATCTGTCCACTCATATTAAAAATGGGTTAAAGGACCTCCACTTTAAGGTTCCATAACTATTAGACACCTTTATCTAATAGAACACAAGTTTTACACTTTACGCGATTTAGTCATTTTTATCAAATTAAGCATTTAAATGATAAAATTTCTTAATGAAAATTTCAAGCAATTATTCAATCATGCTATAGAACCCCAAATAATAATAAAATAATTATTTTGACTTCAGATTTGTGCTCCCAAAACCACTATTCTGATTTGACTAAAAACAGGCTGTTACAAATCTATTGTAAGAACAACGGTTTAGCTTTTAACTCAACTAAAATTGAACCATCAATGGACAATGACAACAAAGTATTCAAAGCTCAAAAAGCAAACAGAGTTTTTCTACTCAGAGCATCAACTACTACATTTGCTTTTCCTAGATGATAATCAATAATCAAATCAGTCTTTCAACAATTTGAGCCATTTGCGTTGTCTCAGGTTTAAATATTTTTGCATCATTAAATACTTCAAACTCTTATGATCAGTATAAACATGACATTTTTCGCCGTATAAATGATGTTACCAAATCTTCAACGCAAATACAATCGCTACCAACTCTAAGTCATGTGTCGGATAATTCTTTTCATGAAGCTTTAACTGTTTGGAAGTAAAACCTATCACTTTACCTTCTGCATCAAAACACAACCTAAACCATTCAAAGATACATAGCTGAAAATTACAAATTCTTTACTCGATTCAAGTTGAACTAGAACTGGTGCCTTAGCCAACAGTGCTTTCAACTGATTAAAACTTTGCTGACCTGTTTTTGACCATTCGAACTTCACATCTTTCTATAAAATTCGCATCACTGGAGTAGCTATCATGGAGAATCCTTTAACAAATCTTCTGTAATAACAAGCTACTCCCAAAAAACTTCTAACTTTTGATAAGTCTTTCAGAGGTTTCCAGTTAACAGCAGGTAAAATTATACTCGGATCAACCCTGATGCCTTCAGCTAATACTCTATGTCCCAGAAAACCAACTTCTTGAAGCCAAAACTCACATTTGCTAAATTTGGCAAATAGTTGTTTATCACACAGGGTTTACAGCACAACTCTCAAATGTTCAGCATGCTCAATCCTGTTTTAGGAATAAATTAAAATATCATCAATAAAACCGACAAAAAATCTGTCTAAATATGGTCTAAAGCTTCTATCATCAAATCCATAAATACTATAGGTGCGTTAGTTAAACCAAATAGCATCACAAGAATTTCATAATGTCTGTACCTAGTCCTGAATGCAGTTTACGGCACATTCGAATCTTTTACCCGCAGCTGATAATAACCAAAACGTAGATCAATCTTCGAGAATACATGTTGCACCTTTCAACTAATCAAACAAATCATCAATTCGCGGCAATGGATACTTATTTTTAATCGTAACTTTATTGAGCTGTCGATAATCTATACACATTCTCATTGACCCATCCTTTTTCTTAATGAACAGAACTGGTGCACCCCAAGTCGAGAAGCTAGATCGTACAAAACCTCTATCTGTTAACTTTTGTAACTGAGCTTTCAAGTCTTTCAACTTTGTAGGAACCATTTTGTACAAAGCTATTGATATCGGTGATGTTCCCAGTACTAGCTCAATAGTAAATTTGAACTTTCTGATCGATGATAACCTGAGTAACTCTTCTGGAAACACATCTGGATATTCACAAACCACATGCACTGATTCAAGTTTCAACTCAGACACTTTAGAATCCAGAACATATACAAGGTACGCTACACAACCTTTTCTCATGTATTTCTGAATTGACATAGCTGAAATTACAATAGGCAACTTGCTCAACTCACTTGATTCAATCCGAAGTGTCTCACCATTTTTACATTTTGGTATAATAAGCTTTCATCTACAATTCACTACAACATCATGAAGAGTTATCCAATCTATAGCCAGAATCACATCAAACTCATCAATGGTAATAGCATCAAATTGGCCAAAAAGTTGTAACCCCGAGTCATCAAGGGACAGTTCTTGCAAACTTTATCAACTAACACATGCTGACCTAGGGGGTTCGATACTTTAACCAGAAATTCAATGGACTCAATAGATAAACTTTTATTTGACACTAGATCCGTGCATGCATACGAATGAGTTGATCCAGGGTCAATCAAAGCAGTAACTTTAGAGTCAAAGATAGAAAAAGTACCAATAATAACATCTGGAGCAGAAGCTTCCTCACGCGCACGGATTGTATAA
Source organism: Gossypium longicalyx (assembly GCA_025698465.1). Classification (NCBI taxonomy): domain Eukaryota; kingdom Viridiplantae; phylum Streptophyta; class Magnoliopsida; order Malvales; family Malvaceae; genus Gossypium; species Gossypium longicalyx. The sequence continues at coordinate 48,727,254 of CM047004.1, forward strand.
GCTCTAGCTGGTGCTTGTGCCTTGGACCTCATAGGTTAGTCCTTAGTCACACTTCGGCTTCCACATTTCTAGTGTTCCTTAGCGGTCTCCCTCTCCCAATTGTATTACTCGGTCAAATAATCTGAATCTTGTCTTTTTAGGTAACTCAAGAAACCACGAATAAAATGCTCATGCAAACCACATCTGAAATAGGCTCCGTCTTTCATCCGACATTCACTAAAATGTCATCATCCACATCACTGAAAATCAGGCTTGTTGGCTTTAACACTACCAACGCTCGCTACTGATGTAGCTTGAGCTTTAGAACTTGCGTGTTGCTTACCACAATCTCTATTAGCATATACTACAGAAGTAGTCAAACGATTATGGCAATCCTTCGATCTCTTTGACAATAAATGATACGATTTCCCAGTTGATCTCTTTCTTGAATCTCTAGCTTTAGAATTAGCTTTTCTTCTCTCTTTACTAAGCTCATCGATTTTGTGTGTTCTATCAACCAAAACAACAGATTTTTTCAGGTCGAGAATCCTGACTAAAAGCTTTATATATTCATTCAACCTATCTTCAAACCGTTTACACATATCAACTTCGGTTGGAATGTATTCTCGGGCATACTTACTTAATCTAACGAATTCTTTTTAATACTTAATTACTATCATACGACCCTGTTTAAGCTCCAGAAATTCTTTACGCTTTTGATTGAGAAACCTTTGACTTATATATTTCTTCTTGAACTCAGTTTGAAAGAATTCCCATGTAATCTACTCTCTCAGCACTATAGAAATCAACGTTTTCCACCACTGATATGTTGAATCTTTCAGTAGAGATACTGCACATTTAACACATTCGGCCGGTGAACAAGATAACTCATCAAAGACTCAGATCATATTTTCTAACCAAAACTCAGCTCTCTCAAGATCATCATCTACTGTAGCCCTAAATTCTTCGGCCCTATATTTGCAGATTTTTTCAACAGGTGACTTACTCATGCGTAAAGGTTCCAAACCTTGAGGAACTACGGGAATCGATTAGGGAATAGGTGGGAGTGGAGGTCGTTGAGCAATCGGATTTGTTTGGACAAACTCTGTGAACCACTTGTTCATCATTTGGAAGAAGGCTTCTTTAGCCTCTCCTTCCTGGCCTTCAGATATAGGCCTCGAACCAGATGATGTTGCTCCGTGAGCGGAGGCTTGCGCATTGCTTTCTACATCATCAGAGTTGGCTCAGTTGGAATCCATTACTATACGAAAATATAATTCAAAACGTGTCAGGAGTTATCACAGTATCACAGGTTTTATAATGACATGTATATCTAGACTCACATACACTACGTTCAGCCCGAGAATCAACTAAACCATAGTTCTAATGCCAATAAATGTAACTCCCCTAGCCCGTATCCATCACCAGATTAGGGCTATGGAGTATTTTCGGAGCATAACATCATATAATGAACATTTTAACATCACAAACAAGTCATAACATAAATAATAGAAATATCGTCTAAAATAATACATACGGTCCCTTTTACGAGCCTTTAAGGCCCTAAAAGGACATTAGAAACGAATCAGGACTAAATCGAAAACATATGAAATTTTTTGAAAAAGGCAAAAATTTTCAAACTGCAGGGATCACACGGCAGTGTGGCCAAGCTGTGTGGGTATTTGAAATAGGGACACACAACCGTGTCCCAACCCATATCCATACCCGTGTAACTCACTGACTTGGGTCACCCGACCAAGCCGCACGCCCGTGTGTAAGGCTGTGTACCCTTTGAAATAACCCCACACACCCATGTGCCAAGTCGTGTGCCAAGCCATGTGCTAGGTCGTGTAACAACCTGACTTAATACCCATAGAAAGCTATAAGGGACACACGACCGTGTTACCTGGCTGTGTGTCACACACGGCTAAGACACACGTCTGTGTTTCTGCCCGTGTAGATGAAAAATAGGCCATTTCAAGTTATTTTTCTCACCTAAACTTAACTTCATCCACAAGCCATATATACCTATAATTCATGCATTCAAAACACACATTACATATGCATATTCAAGCTTACACAACATAGAAACTATTAATTCAACAAATATCCTAAAATGGCACCTCAATTTCAATAATCAAACTTACATAAACATCTAACCATTTCATTCACTAAATAACTACCAATTGAACAATTTCAAAGCCACATTTCTCCATATGTTCATATACCCAAAATGCATGCACAATTTCACAACTAACATGTACCAGACCAATTTGACCAAAAGATGATCACTTTCAAACTAACAAATTAATAAATTAGCAACATTCATAGACAATCTCTATTCACACCATTCACCATTTCATAAAATACCATTACCATATCATTTTCCTACCATTATTTTAACCAACACAACATCAAAATAACAACCACACCAAAATACCATATAATTACAATATCATAACAACTAGATCATCGACCATAATGATATATATGCAAGCCACGCATAATGGCTAAATTTTATCAAACAAGACACCAGTACATGCCATTATAACCATGACTAAAAATCATCAAAATCTACAGATTTAGCCGATGGATAGTGTGATGGATATCTGACAACCTTCCAACCCAAATGAGCTTCTGATTATCTACAAACACAAAGGAAATAAGATGGAGTAAGCATATAATGCTTAGTAAGTTCATAATTCATAAACAAAGCTTACTATTTCAATTTATAAGCATAAAAACAATTTGAGATAATCCAACATAACTTGGCATTAGCCTAACAACATAGCTTAGCAAATCATCTCATAACAACATCATAGCTTTTATACACACTACTTACAAACATTCATACTTTCAAGAATATGGCTAAGCATATTTCAAACATCATCAACTCATACATTTTCATACTTTCATAGCATCACATATTGAGGCATTTATCAAACCTTCCCTTTTTCGTACCCGTTGAACCACTAGAATAATATTGGATACTTGGGAATCTCGCACACTATGTGCTAACACGTTGTTGAGACCACTACTATCTCATATCTCATATACATGGTCTCTCTCAAGCCGTAAGTGGGTCTGCTCACACAAGTTGTTAGTCAGGACATAGCTACATGATACTGCCCACACAAGTTATCAAGTAACCGTAACACATGCCGAAAACTCAGTTATCGGTATGACGTACAAGACCAGCACCCGAAACATAGTAACCCCTAATTGCATGTCATTTCTACCCTATATATTTCTAAGGTTAAAACGGGATTCGAAAGTTGTCTAACTTCGCTGGATATTTCTGTAGGGTCATAATATCAATATTTATACCATAAAAACATTTAAATCAAACATAATTCAATGTTATTTAAATTAACGAAACCTTAAACGCGAATGGAGAAATACGATCGGTTAATCCAATATTTTTTCTTTTCCCTATCTAAATCCATGCGTTTCTTTTCTTGATTTATATATTCAAATTTAGCTCATTCAATTTTCACTCTACTCAATTTAATCCACAAATCATAATTTGGCAGAATTATGCTTTTGCCCCTAATATTTTGAATTCACTCCAATTTAGCCCCTAATTCATAAAAATGTAAATTCATGCAATTTAGTCCAAACTCATGCTAGCCGAATATTTATTTAGTCCCTAGCAAGCTCTATATTCCATTTATTTTACATTTTTACAATGATCATTTTTCTATTTCACTTAAATCCTTAAATGACAAATTTATCAAAAATTCCTTTACAAAAGTTGCTAAACTATCATCAAATATTCATTTTCATCTATCAAACATAAAAAAAATAGAATATATTCATGGTAAAACCCTAGAATTTTAATAGTTTTACAAATTAGTCTCTGGGATAGCTAGATTAAGCTACAACGACTTTAAAAACATAGAAATCATTAAAAATGGGATGAAAAATACTCAAATGCATAAGGTTAAATATTAGACGAATGTTTGAGTGTTCAAAAATGGTGATTTCTTCCTTAGAATTTCGACTAGGAGAGATGGACAAGGTAAATTTGTGATAAACCATTATTTATACATATTTTTACCCTATGCTTAGCGTATTTTATGGATGATTTTTCCTTAGAATTGGTGAATTCGATGCTCCTAATGCCTTAACTTCATGTTTTATACTTAGGTGAGCTTAGGAGAGTAAAAGCAACGAGAAACGGACCAAAAACAGAGAAAATGGACCAACGTACAAAATCAACACGGCCTGGACTTCCTCACATGGGCAGACCACATAGCCGTGTCAATTTGGCAGAATCGAAGCACGACTTACACGGGTAGACCACACGCCTATGCTATTTTAACAGGCTTGACCACGGCTTGAAGTAATCGTACACGGGCATGTCACACGGGTGTGTCCCTACCGAGCCCAAGTTGAGTCCAATTCAGAAAAGGCTAATTTTCAGGGCTTTTAGGCATTCTAAAGCCTATAAATACACCTTAAAGGAGGAGAAAAGGGAGACACACAGGACGAAGCAAGGAATTGCTCAAGGAAAGCCGATTGATCCATCTCAGAAGCCAGATTCATCCTCAAGACTAAAGATCTCCCCTCAATTCCCCTTCAAGAGTTTTGGGTTTTCTTTATGTTTTGTATTTATTATTCTTCTAATATGTTTTCCCTTTTAGTTATGAACTAAATCCCCTAAATACCTAAAAGGGATGAAACCTAAGATGAATCTTGTTATTATTTTTTGAATTGTATGATAAATATTTGACTTGTTCTTAATTATGTGTTCTTAATTCTTGTTTCGATATTCCAGGATATTGATTCAAGTTAAGCTCTTATGCAGAGGAGAAATAGACCCTGTCTAAGAGTACATTTGTCATAATTAAGCGGAGTTGATTGCACGCCTAGAGATAGGGTGACAAGATTTTGCCAGATTAGGGTGAAACCTAATAAGGGGATCCATAGATCGAGTTAATGCAACCCTAGAAAGTTAATTAGAAAGAGATTTAAATTTTTCAACCTAGGGTTGGACGTTGTTAGTCTCGAGAAAGGTAATAATATAACTTAGGGATCTCTACGGAACAAGTTAAATGAATAAATCGTCTGATTCAGAGTCAGAATAACAAGTAAAGTCTAGGTGGATTCTTTCTTAAGTATTGTCTTAATTCAATCATTTTCCAAAAGTAATCCCCCAATTCTATTTTCTGTGAATTCTTAGTTTAGTTAATTAGTTAGTCAAAACAAACCCCCTTATTCTTAGGCTAGACAATAAAAAGACAGTTATTACTAGTACTTTTAGTTCCTTTGGGTTTGACAATTCGGTCTTGCTAAAACTATACTACTGTTCGATAGGTACACTTGCCTACATTGTGATAACAGTTAGTTTCAAGAATGATTAATTATAAATATTTAAAACCTGTCACAAAATAACACGATCAAGTTTTTGGCGCCGTTGTCGGGGAACTAAGATATTAGGAACACTCAATTTTTATTACTTAGCCATTTATTTTCCTTGCAAGTTAATTTTATTTTTATTATTTATTAATTTACTTTTTCTTTCTCTTGGCAGGTTTTTATAGTTTATGACTAGAACAAACCTGTCAGGACCACTACTTTTTGATGAAAAAATCGATCGCACAATTCACATAAACCGAAGAGAAATAAGGCAAAGCCTAAGATACATAGAAGAAGAGCAAGAGGACAATATACAAGCCACAACCGAGGAGATGGTTGAAAATCAGGAAAACCTGATACCTCCTGCGATTGTTGTTAATCCAGTAAATCAGAATCCTGCTCCACGCACTATGTATGATTATGCTAAACCTTCTTTAACAGGAACTGAGTCAAGTATAGTTAGACCTGCTATTACTGTGAATAATTTTGAACTAAAACCTAACACTATTCAAATGATATAGTAATTTGTTCAGTTTGATGGTTTGCAGGATGAGGATCCAAACACTCACTTGGCAAATTTCCTGGAATTCTACGATACATTTAAAATTAATGGCGTTTCTGATGATGCCATACGTCTTCGGTTGTTTCCCTTTTCATTGAGGAATAAATCTAAACAGTGGTTGAGCTCGTTACCATGAGGGTCAATTACTACTTGGAACAAATGACCGAAAATTTCTTATTAAAATATTTTCCACCGGCTAAAACGGCTAAATTACGTAATGATATCTCTTTTTTTGTGCAGATGGATTTAGAGACACTCTACGATGCGTGGGAGAGATACAAGGATCTTTTGCGAAGATGCCCTCACCATGGGTTACCACTCTGGCTATAGGTTCAAACCTTTCATAATGGCCTGAATCCTTCGACTCGACAAATGGTTGATGCAGCTACTGGCGGAACCATCAACAATAAAACACCTGAAGCTGCCTATGAATTTATAGAGGAGATGTCACTGAATAACTATTAGTGGCAAGTCATGAGGATAAAACCAACGAAAATAGCTGGTGTTTATAATGTCGACTCGGTCACCATGCTCTCTAATCAGGTAGAACTCTTGAATAAGAAAATTGATGGTTTTCTTAGCTCTTCACAGGTTCACCCAGTAATGCAGTGCAAAGCAAATAGAGGCAGATCGAGTAGTTTAGAATACCCGCCATATGGTCACAACATGGACAACGAGCACTTAAATTACATGGGTAACAATCCTCGATCTCAAAACAATCCTTATAGTAACACTTACAATGCAGGTTGGAGGAACCACCCAAATTTCTCATGGGGAGGCCAAGGCAATCAGAGACCCGCTCCAGGCTTCCAACAACCACCCTACCAATAAGGGAAGAAGCCGAACCTTGAAGAGATGCTCACAAAGTTTATATCAGTGTCAGAAACTCATTTTTAGAATATCGAGACAGCACTTAAGAATCAACAAACATCGATCCAAGGGCTCCAAACTCAGATTGGCCAGCTTGCCAAGTTGATTTCTGAATGACCACAAGGTAGCTTGGCAAGCAACATAGAATCTAATCCAAGGGAGCAACTCAAAGAAATTACTAGTCAAGATGAGGAAAGGTTAGTCACACCTGAACCAGAACCAATGCAAGATACTGAGATAAGCAAAGGTAAAGGTGAGGTATACCACAAAGAACAGAAATCGGTAAGTACAGAATATAAACCTTGTGTGCCATACCCTAACGCGACAAGAAAAGACTACTCAGATGAACAATTTGGTAAATTCCTTAAACTCTTGAAAAAATTACAAATTAACATACAGTTTATTGAAGCTCTATCACAGATGCCAAACGCAATGAAATTTTTAAATAAGCTTTTAGCAAATAAGTGAAAGTCGGACGAAGCATCGCATGTTGAGCTAAACGCAGTTTGCCTAGCTATTTTATAGAATAAGCTACCCAAAAAATTAAAAGATCCAAAGGTTTTTACAATTCCTTGCTTAATTGGTAGTTTAGATGTTAATAATGCACTAGCTGATTTAGGGGCTAGTATTAACGTCATGCCATACAAAATGTTCAAACAATTAGGTCTTGGGAAACCCAAACATACTAGGGTGAGCATACAATTAGCAGATAAAACTATAATATTTACTAAGGGTATTATTGAAGATGTGCTAGTTAAAATCGATAAATTTATATTTCCCGTTGACTTCATTATTCTAGACATAGAGGAGGATAGAAACACTCCTTTGATTTTAGGAAGGCCTTTTTTAGAAACTGCTAAAATGATTATTGATGTTGGCACAGGTGAGCTCACACTTCGTGTGGGAGACGAAACAATCACCCTTCAAGCCCGCAATTCTAGCAACACATCAAAAATTGAAGGTGATCATCTAAACCATTCTACTAAAAGTGACAATATGGTGCAACCTACTTTGTAGGAAATGAGTCTGAAGGAAGTACATGAGCCATTCCCAAGCAATAGTAGAGGACCTATTCATGAAGATCGAAGGCTACAAATCGAAGAGCTAGATGAATGGAAGACGCATAAACCAAGAACACTAGATAAACCAAAACTATGCTAGAACGAGCTCAATACCTTTCTAAATCAACTTAAGGTTGGAGATAAAATTTTATTAGAAGCCACAGATCCTCACATTGTCACTACCAATCCGAATGAAAAAATCTCTCTTACGGTACTTAGCATTTTCCCATTCGGTACAGTTGAGGTAAGTCATTCCAAATTCGACACTTTTAAGGTAAACAACACCCGTCTAAAACCTTATTTTGATGAGATTGATAGCAGGAATGAGGAGTATAAATTCCTTGAATCACCATGACCATTCAATGGAGAGGTAAGTCGAGCTTAGACTATAAATAAGCGCTTCTCATGAGGCAAATTGAGCATTAACAATATTAATTTCTTTAAATTTTAGTGTTCAACACCTAACTTACTAACGAAGCTCTTGAACACAGGTTTACCACACAAGACACGACCAAGCACACGGGCGTGTTGAGGACCGTGTAGAAATAGGGCAGAGATTTTTCCCAAACACGGGCTATGATAAAACGACACAGCCATGCGATATGGCCGTGGGCGAGCCTGCCAAAATAACACGGGCGTTCGACATGCCCGTGCCTTAGAACTATGGTTGAACTTGTGAAAATAGCACAGACGTTCGACACGCCCGTGTCCTATACCCGTGGTCGAACCTGTCAAATTAACACGGGTGTGGAGCTACATACACGAGCGTGGGAGAAGCGAATGAAGCCAGACACTGTCATGTGACATAACCGTGTGCACCTACACGCCCGAAATACACGGGCATGGGCCGAATGCCAGACGCATCCAAATTCAAAAATGGGAAACACACGGGCGTGTTCCCTGGCCGTGTGGCCCAAAATTTATAAATAGGCTGCACTATTCATTGTCTTCTTCACCCAAAATCCCTAACTCTAGTCACTACAAGTCCACATACCCGCCCCGCCACGCCCGTGCGCCGCTTCCAACTCTATTTTTTTTGCTCATTCTCCCCTTTCTAGCATTTGTTTACTCTTTTTCCTTTAATTGCACTCATTTTTCATGCTAGTTATCATAGCAATCTGCATTTTATATGTCATTTTTATCTTTCTATTACTCCAAATTCATTATCTAGAGTAGTTATCATCTTTTTCATGTGAAAGTTTTATTCATTACATGATTTCCCTGCCCCATTTGACTTGTTTAAAGTAATTATTCATGGTTAGAATAACAGACATACTCATGTATTTTTTGTTGACATGTTTCATCCGTCAAGTATGATTGCATTCCATGAAATTCTCTACCATTCTTATGCCATAAAATTGATTGCTTTGGTTAAGTTGTTAGTCTTAGTAGTTATGGTTGAAATTATGATTTTTATTTTATTTTAAAATTTGTCTTCATTTTACTTTGACCATTCCTCAAGATGAATTAATGGTTTTGATTGCAGGTAAAATGTCTTCTTCACCAGGAAAGAAAGCCGCCGTCCCTAATTCGAAGAGAAGGAAGGGGGCATCATCTTCGTCGGGTCCTACCGCAGAAGTTCGCCACCCTTTTTTATAGTTCCCCATTGGTCCCCAAGAATAACTTTACCAAATACTCCAGGCCCGACCTTTAACTGCGAGCCGCTACATTGACTGGGCTGTAGTAGAACAAGTTCAGTTGGCTGATATGATTCGGGCCCTCCTAACCACCGACCATTGGGAGCTTTTCTTTGGAATCATCGAGTCGACGTATCTCGAGCTTACAATGGAACTATGCTCAACATTTCATCTTCAGACCGTAATGACAAATTACGATGATCCCGACATGGTCCAATTTCGCCTAGGCAGATTAGTCCGCCAGCTAAGCGTCCCAGAATTCGGTACTGCATTGGGCTTATATACAAAGGAGTTCAAGGAGGAAAATGACTTATATTCTCGCAATCGTCTCATCCACCGTTCTCCTTCACGGTGCTGGGGCACACTCGTACCACATTCGGCCACCTACGACCCCAGTCGCTCCAAGGCATCAGCTCTCCCTCCATCCTTGAGGTATTTACATTTGATTATATCTCACAACTTGACAGGGCGGAGAGAGAGCACTAGCGTCGTAACCACCAACGACATCTACTACTTATGGTGTATGTCACACAGGCACGTCTTCGACCTCGCCTACTTTATCGCCCTTGCCATTCGCCACCAGACAGAGCGACATTGGAAAGGAGTCATCTCCATTGGGCCCTATGTGACGCGACGGGCGCGAAACTTCGAGCTCCTCAACACCGCAGCCCAAGAATTATCCTTGACCCTCATTGGCCAGATGTCTCCACAAGGCATCTCGAGCATGTTAAGCATGAGAATGATCAAAAAGCGCCAAGAAACTTACCCTCCTCAATATCGTCTCGCCCAATATACCGAGAAAGAGGTCCCCGAGGACATTACTGATGATGTCCCTCCACAGCACGAGGACTCACCGTCTCAGCCTTACTGATGATGTCCCTCCACAGCACGAGGACTCACCGTCTCAGCCACCATGCCCCTCTAGTCCAGTTCATGCGGCGGCTTCATACGCTAACATCTTTGAACGCCTTACACGATTTGAGCAGCAATGTTTTCAATGATTTGATCACATTGATGCAACTCTACATCAAATTTGTCAGCATTTTCACATCTCATCGCCACCCCCACCTCGCGAACCATCTAGCGATGACGATGTTTAAAAACTTTCATTAATTATTTTATTTTATGTTTTTACTTTTATTTTATCTTCAGACTCCTTTTTATTTTTTTCCTTACGCCTATCTTTATTAGGTTTTATAATTTTTATTTTACAATGACCAACTTCAGCTATTCCATTACGAGTAATTTTGTTTCCTTACATTTCTTAAAAAAACAGTTTCTGATTTTGTCACAGCTATAAAAGAGCTCCTAAGCTCATCCTCACATAGGAACTAAAAACTCCACCGGGAAAAGTTCTCCATGACTGCCTTGTCCTGCTCGACCACGACTATAGCTACCAACAGATATAATATTCTTTTGTCGCAGGACTTATAGACTAATGAACCTCTACCACCACCGCAATATCCTCCTCCACTCTCATGCCATTTATTCTCCAAAAACTCCAGTTCAAGGAATTCATTCATCATTCAGGAAGTTTCACTTCTCTCTTTATCTTATGATTATAAATTTATCTTTCTCAATATATCTATCTTTGTACATTGAGGGCAATGTACATCTTAAGTGTGGGGGTGTTTTATATCACCATTAGAATATGTCTTATTCTCACGTGAATTACTCATATCACTATTAGAATGAATTTTAATTAACTCATGATTTTTATTGATATGTCTTGAATTAAAACATAGGCATTTATGCATTGATTATTTAAACTTTAAGACATTAGGGGATCAAGCATGATAAGTTGATTTTTGAAGAATTAAAAACTTCTAGCTTGTTTCTCTAAGTCTAGGTATTATCTTGAGTTAGAATTCACAAGTTCAAACATCAAATTCATAATTTTGTGAGATCTTAAGCCTTTAAGAGCATCTATTATTTCTTCAATACTCACTTTCATTATGAGTGTGCCAATATTGAACTGTTACTCTAGAACTTACTTGATTATGCATGTCAAGACCACACCATTTGATTTGATATGTCAAAATGATAAAAGCACTTAGGTTTAACCCACTCACACCATAAAAAGCTTACTTTCACAATTAACCCTTAGTGAACCCCCTTGAGCCTAACAACCCATTCATTGATTTACCCTCAACATTAACCCATAACTCATTATTGTTGAAATCCCCTAAATTAATTTGATCCCTATTTTTGTCGAGATTTGAATTGAATAAATTGCTTAGCTATGTCATGTTCTAAATAGTTAGTTATTTGACTTGTTCTTAAAAAAAAACATGTATACATATAGGTAGTAGTGATCTTTTGAGCTAAACTAGTTAAATTCCATATTCCGAGAAAAAAGCTCTGTTGTACGTAGCTGATGACTAGTCATTTTTCTAGTTAGGCAATTTTTCAATTCAATCTCGATTCTAACCCTTTCTTCCAACTTGTGACCACACCCATTAACCAAATCCACGTTACAACCCTCTAAAGACCTTTTGATTGATGTTTCATCTCAATTTATAGTGGTGGAGATTTGATTTTCATGCAAGCCTATGGTAATGACTTTTCATTATTGACTATTGAGTACTTCATTTATTGTCCTTAAAAACCTTAAGTGATTTGAGTGAATGTTTAGTGAGAATGTGAAATTCTGTGATATTTTGAATCAAAGGTAATTACTTAGATGAGGGGAGACACCTATGTTTTTATGATAAAATGCTCAACTTGGAATGCTTGAAACTTTGATGTTCTTTTAGTCAAAATTTCAGTGTCTGATTACCAATGAATTATTTTGAGGTATTATCGATAAAAATTATAAGTTAAGAAGAATTTGTTTTGATTATGAGATGAGGATTTTGCTTGAGGACAAGCAAATGCTTAAGTGTGAGGGTATTTGATAAATCATCATTTATACATATTTTTACCCCATGCTTAGCATATTTTATGCATGATTTTTCCTTAGAATTGGTGAATTCGATGCTCCTAATGCCTTAATTTCATGTTTTATACTTAGGTGAGCTTAGGAGAGTAAAAGGAACGAGAAACGGACCAAAAATAGTGAAAATGGACCAACGTACAAAATCAACACGGCCTGGACTTCCTCATACGGGCAGACCACACAGCCGTGTCAATTTGGCAGAATCGAAGCACGACTTACACAGGTAGACCACACGCCCATGCTATTTTAACAGGCTTGACCACAGCTTAAAGTAATCGTACACGGGCGTGTCACACGGGTGTGTCCCTACCGAGCCCAAGTTGAGTCCAATTTAGAAAAGGCTAATTTTCAGGGCTTTTAGGCATTCTAAAGCCTATAAATACACCTTAAAGGAGGAGAAAAGGGAGACACACAGGAGGAAGCAAGGAATCGCTCAATGAAAGCCGATTGATCCATCTTAGAAGCCAGATTCATCCTCAAGACTAAAGATCTCCCCTCAATTCCCCTTCAAGAGTTTTGGGTTTTCTTTATGTTTTGTATTTATTATTCTTCTAATATGTTTTCCCTTTTAGTTATGAACTAAATCCCCTAAATACCTAAAAGGGATGAAACCTAAAACGAATCTTGTTATTATTTTCTGAATTGTATGATAAATATTTGACTTGTTCTTGATTATGTGTTCTTAATTCTTGTTTCGATATTCCAAGATATTGATTCAAGTTAAGCTCTTATGCAGAGGAGAAATAGACCCTGTCTAAGAGTACATTTGTCATAATTAAGCGGAGTTGATTGCACGCCTAGAGATAGGGTGACAAGATTTTGCCAGATTAGGGTGAAACCTAATAAGGGGATCCATAGATCGAGTTAATGCAACCCTAGAAAGTTAATTAGAAAGAGATTTAAATTATTCAACCTAGGGTTGGACGTTGCTAGTCTCGAGAAAGATAATAATATAACTTAGGGATCTCTACGGAACAAGTTAAATGAATAAATCGTCTGATTCAGAGATTTGAATTGAATAAATTGCTTAGCTATGTCATGTTCTAAATAGTTAGTTATTTGACTTGTTCTTAAAAAAAACATGTATACATATAGGTAGTAGTGATCTTTTGAGCTAAAGTAGTTAAATTCCATATTCCGAGAAAAAAGCTCTGTTGTATGCAGCTGATGACTAGTCATTTTTCTAGTTAGGCAATTTTTCAATTCAATCTCGATTCTAACCCTTTCTTCCAACTTGTGACCACACCCATTAACCAAATCCATGTTACAACCCTCTAAAGACCTTTTGATTGATGTTTCATCTCAATTTATAGTGGTGGAGATTTGATTTTCATGCAAGCCTATGGTAATGACTTTTCATTATTGATTATTGAGTGCTTCATTTATTGTCCTTAAAAACCTTAAGTGATTTGAGTGAATGTTTAGTGAGAATGTGAAACTCTGTGATATTTTGAATCAAAGGTAATTACTTAGATGAGGGGAGACACCTATGTTTTTATGATAAAATGCTCAACTTGGAATGCTTGAAACTTTGATGTTCTTTTAGTCAAAATTTCAGTGTTTGATTACCAATGAATTATTTTGAGGTATTATCGATAGAAATTATAAGTTAAGAAGAATTTGTTTTGATTATGAGATGAGGATTTTGCTTGAGGACAAGCAAATGCTTAAGTGTGAGGGTATTTGATAAATCATCATTTATACATATTTTTACCCCATGCTTAGCACATTTTATGGATGATTTTTCCTTAGAATTGGTGAATTCGATGCTCCTAATGCCTTAATTTCATGTTTTATACTTAGGTGAGCTTAGGAGAGTAAAAGGAACGAGAAACAGACCAAAAACGGAGAAAATGGGCCAATGTATGAAATTAACACGGCCTGGATTTCCTCACACGGGCAGACCACACGCCCGTGCTATTTTAACAGGCTTGACCACAGCTTGAAGTAATCGTACACTAGCGTGTCACACGGGCGTGTCCCTATCGAGCCCAAGTTGAGTCCAATTCAGAAAAGGCTAATTTTGAGGGCTTTTAGGCATTCTAAAGCCTATAAATACACCTTAAAGGAGGAGAAAAGGGAGACACACAGGAGGAAGCAAGGAATTTCTCAAGGAAAGCCGATTGATCCATCTTAGAAGTTGGATTCATCCTCAAGACTGAAGATCTCCCCTCAATTTCCTTTCAGGAGTTTTGGGTTTCCTTTATGTTTTGTATTCATTACTCTTTTGATATGTTTTCCCTTTTAGTTATGAACTAAATCCCCTAAATACCTAATGGGGACGAAACCTAAGACGAATCTTGTTATTATTTTCTGAATTGTATGATAAATATTTGACTTGTTCTTAATTATATGTTCTTAATTCTCGTTTTGATATTCCAGGATATTGATTCAAGTTAAGCTCTTAAGCAGAGGAGGAATAGACCCTTTCTAAGAGTACATTTGTCATAATTAAGCGGAGTTGATTGCGCGCCTAGAGATAGGGTGATAAGATTTTTTCGGATTAGGGTGAAACCTAATAAGGGGATCCATAGATCAAGTTAATACAACCCTAGGAAGTTAATTAGAAAGAGATTTAAATTATTCAACCTAGGGTTAGACGTTGTTAGTCTCAAGAGAGATGATAATACAACTTAGGGATCTCTACGGAACAAGTTAAATGAATAAATCGTCCGATTTGGAGTCAGAATAACAAGTAAAGTCTAGGTGGATTCTTTCTTAGGTATTGTCTTAATTCAATCATTTTCCAAAAGTAATCCCCCAATTCTATTTTCTGTGAATTCTTAGTTTAGTTAATTAGTTAGTTAAAACAAACTCCCTTATTCTTAGGCTAGATAATAAAAAGACAGTCATTACTAGTACTTTTAGTTCCTTTCGGTTCGACAATCCGGTCTTGCTAAAACTATAGTACTGTTCGATAGGTACACTTGCCTACATCGTGATAATAGTTAGTTTCAAGAATGATTAATTATAAATATTTAAAACTTGTCACAAAATAACACGATCAATTTGGTTTTTGTCTTATTTATTTTGTTATATAATTACTTAATTACTTATATAACCTTGCTAAATCCCATTAATGATGTCCAATATTATCCACTAATTAAATTAATGACCTAACTACCATTTAAGGCCACTCATGTTTCAATTTCGTAGCAAATTAACACCTTTTTCTAATAGAACACAAGTTTTGCACTTTTCGCGATTTAGTCCTCTTTTTCAAACTAAGCTTGCAAACGATAAAATTTCTTCACGAAATTTTTATACAACACTACTAACATGCTATTAACATTAAAATTATATTAAAATGAATTTCTAAACATCAAATTTGTGGTTCGAAAACCACTATTCCGATTTCACAAAAAACAGGTTGTTACATTACATGTAATGATTTAGTATCATGATCCATAAATGGAAACAGATACATATACATCTCATGCTTAGTGATGTGATCAATTATAACTTTATAAATGGCATATGAAAAGGAATTAAACTTGGTTTATGGTGAATTGGATGTTGGTTTTTATTTATGGTCTAAAAATGCATGATTTGGCATTTATGATACCCAGTTGAATGGTATACTTTAATCTTATAAGCTTGAAATTTATATGGCACTTGAGATGGCATGTATTAAAGTGAAATGGTAAGTTTGAAGGTTCTCTACCATAAGTAATATTTAGTAAATGAAATGACATGTTTTGAGTTTGATTCATAGCATGAAATGTTAAGTTTACTTGATATATAGATATAAATTATGTTGAAGAGATGAAAACATGAAAGTTGTACTTAATTAGCATGTATTAGGCATGTTTTGAATCAATTGAATTGGTATTTGGAGTATATGTTGTTAGTTTTGGTTAAGAACTTGAAATAGGTATCAAATGACTCAAACTTTATAAAAAAAAAAGAGTTCTTGCTCTGACAACCATTCTTCCTCACTGCAATGTCGGTCGACAGTAAATGACGGTCGTGATGTCAAGTGCCCTAACGTCGTGCCATGAAAAACTATTTGTCTATGTCATGACGCGGAAGTGATGAAAACACGAAGTCTGTCCTGAAATTTTGAAACTTTGCAATTTGATCCTATTTCGTGCTCAAGTCTACAACATAGCTTTCATAAGCTTGATTAAGACTCGATTTAGTTTTTCTAACTATAAATGAATGTGTTTGACATGGAAATGCATGTGTTTATAAATATTTGCCTGTAGTTATTCTGGAAAAAAATGTGGTATCTAGTAGCTCAGACTTGGCTATCGAGTTGGGTGAGGGATGTTACAATAAGCTTGGCATTTATGACTTGGGTAAGGTTCACAATAATGCTGGTATTGATAAGGTTCAGAGTAATATTTGTAAGAATCATAGTCATAGTTTCCAAAATTTTGATGTGTTTAAGTTTGGTTGGTGTTGTAAAATTGATCTTGGGTTTGACCGGTGGGGATGTTGGTCTTTCAGATTTCCATGAGATGAATGTTAATGTAACACCCCTAACCCCTATCCGTCCTTGAAACAGGGTCATAGATCATTACCGGAGTTTACAGATCAATTACAGAAAATTTATGTCATTTACTATTCATATTCAAAATTAATCATATCGCCCCTTAATTGGGTCCTCAAGGTCCAAAATACACATTAGAATCAAATCGGGACTAAACCGAAAACTCAAAAAAATTTTCGCAAGATTTTAAAATTTTTCTTAAGTGCAAGGGACACACACCCGTTTGGTCAGTCCGTGTGGCTTACAGGGCCAGGTGACACGCCTGTGTCTTAGGTCGTATTGGCATTTGATGTGAGGCACATGGTCATGTCCCAGCTCGTGTTCAAATTAGGGTAGCTACTGACTTGGGTCACACAGCCAACCACACGCTCGTGTTGTAATAGCTCGATTTTTGGCCTAATCAGAATAGTGGTTTTAGGACCACAAATCCAACATAGTGAGACTTGTTTTTATCACATTTTTAAGGTTTACATTTTATGGAATGGTTTCATGAAAATTTCATTTGAAAATTTTGACGTTTGAGCACACAATTTAGCAATAAGGACTAAATTGTAAAAAGTGCAAATGTTGAGTTCTACATGCTAGAAGTGTCAAATTGTTATGAAATTTTAAATTGAAGGTCCTTACATGGTAATTAGACCATTTTACTTTAAGTTGGACAAAAATAGACACGAGGTAAGAGAATTTTAGTGTTTTAAGAAAAGGGCATTTTGGTCATTTAGTAATTAAATGAATTAAAAAGCAAAAATCAAGCTAAAATTTAGTCCATCTTCTTCATGCTTGTGCCAAAATTTATAAGGGAAGCCATAGCTAGGGTTTGGCAACTTTCAAGCTCGATTGTAAGTCCGTTCTTGCCTCATTTTTAATGCTCTTTACATTTTTGAAGTCGTTATCACTCGATCTATCTATGTCTACCATTAATTTGAGAAATGATTAAGGTCTAGGGTTTGAAACATGTTATATATGTGTGTATTTTTATGTCTAATGGTAGGAAATGTGTGTTTGGTGTGTGATAAACAAATTTTGCTAGGTGATTTTTGATGAAAAATGTCAAAAGGACCTATTTGTAAAAAAGTTATAAAATATGTGTAAAAGTGTGATTAAATGAAAAATGTGGGTTTTTATAAAAAAACCAAAAGAGGTTCAGCTAGGCTTTTGAATCAAATAAATTGAATTTATTTCATTTTACGAGCCTAGGGACCAAATTGTAAAAATGTCAAAGTTTAGGGGCAAAAATGTAATTTTTCCATAATATAATTTTTGGGCTGAATTGAATAATGTGAATAATAAATGAGTTAAATTTTCTATTATAGATCAAGAGAAACAAGGTTCGAACCTAGGTCGGACTAAAAATAAGGTGTTTGACGATTAAGTCTTATTTCTACTATTTTTGTACCGAGGTTAGTTCTTATGTAAATAATGCATTATTTTAAATTATGTTTTAAATGCTTTATTATTGTATGAATTTTGATTGACTCATGGACGTATTCAACAAAGTTACGACAACAGTGAAATCCCGGTTGAACCTTAGGAATAGATAGGATACAAATGTCATGACATTAGGGTTACTAAGATTATGTGTAAGACCATATTTGGGATATGACATCAATATGGGACTTCATGTAAGACCATATCTGAGATATAGCATCGATGTGAGATTTCGTGTAAGATCATAGCTGGGCTATTGGCATCGGTACGAGATTACATGTAAGACCATATCTAGGATATGGCATTGGTATGATATCGACACGGCTGAGACACACGCCCGTGTCTCTGCCCATGTGACCAATTCTAAGCATTTTGTTTCTCAATTTTTAAGATGCAGGGGATACACAGCCAAACCACACACCTGTGCGTATGGCCTTGTCCCACACACGGTTGAGACAGATGCTTGTGTGTCTACTCGTGTGGACAAAATAAGGTCATTTCCAAGCCTTATTTCTCACCCAAATTTTGCCTTGTACCTACATTAATATCTGCATTGTAATATCTTGATTTTAGGCCTAGTCAGAGTAGTGGCTTTGGAACCACTATTCCGAGGCTGGGGAAATTATTTTTAATATTATTTTATGTGTTATTGCATGATTATATGAGTGCATGAAAATTTTGGTGAGTTAATTTTGGCGTTTGTAAGCTTAATCATGAAAAAAAACTAAATCGCATAAAGTGCAAAAGTCCTGTTTTATTAGCTAAAGGTGTAAATTAACTATAAATCATATTGTGGAGGTCTTTAAAGGGCAAATGGACCCTTTTGAAAGAGTTAGCCAGCCATGGGAGACAAAGAAATAGAAAAGTCAACATTTGGTGGAAATTAGGTGATAAAATTGAATAAAATAAAACAAATAGGAAAAGTTGTCACTTTTCCCATCTCTCTCCTTCTTTCTCCATCGATTTCTCTTCAAGAAAACAACCATAGAAGCTTAAAATTTTTAGCAACCTTAAACTCTTACAAGTCTTCTTGGTGGCCTTTCTTGATAATTTTTGTGTTTTTGGAACCCCTAAAGCTTAATCTAGCTATTGAGGGGACTATTTTGCAAAATGGTTGAGAGTCTAGGGTTTTTCCATGAAAGCATATGTGTTGTTAACTGAAATTTTATGGAAGAAAATGAGTCTTGGTTGTGTAATAAACAACTTTTGTGAAACGATTTTCATGAAAACACCTAATATGGACCATTTTGTAAATATGGCAGAATGAGTGATAAGTATGAGTAATAATGAGAATTGTGGGCTGCTCCTAGTATAAAAAGAATTCAGCTAGGCTTGAGTAGTGAGAAAATTTGATAAAAATCAATTTACGAGCCTAAAGGCAAAATCGTAATTTCTGTAAAGTCTAGGGGCAAAATGGTCATTTTACCAAAGTATAAATTATGGAATGTATTGATTAATATGATGATTAAAGTAATGAATTTTATCATTATAGATCAATAAAACTGAGATTCGGGCTTAAATCGAAAAGTACGAGGTTATGGACTAAAATAGAGTAATTAGCCGAAATTGCATTCGAGGTAAGTTCATGTGATAATAATAATGCAATGTTATAATTGAATATTAAATGCTTTATTGTTTTTATTATATAAATTGTATGATTGATTATACGAATAATCTTGATGAAGATTCGACAAGTACATAAGCAAATAATGTGATGTTGTAGCATATTTTAATGCTTTGATAATATGTACATTTAAATGTTTTATTACTATCAAGAAAGTATGAAATATATGATGGAAGAATAAATGACATTATGAGCAAGCACGATGACATTGAGTTAGACAAGAAGTCCCGTTTGAATCTTAGGAATAGTATAGGATACAAGAGATATATCATGAGAAATAATGTGGCCTGAACTCATGCGTTGTGTCTGAGTTCATGAGATAAGTGATATATGTAATGTGAGTCCGGGTGCTGACTATGTGATCAGGCCCGTGAGTAACTCGCTGAGCGAGCATATCTTGTTAATGCTTTGGGGTCTGGGTGCTGACTTTGTGTATAGACCCGCGAGTAGCTCAAATGCAGGCATTACATAATATGTGGTAGCTTTAGCTACATACGTTACGTGCTATGAGTTGGTTCTAGCTGCGTATATGGCACTATATGTAAGTTTTTCGTGTATCCATTAGTGTTCCAAGTGTTCAACGAGTAATTCAAGGAAGAATTTGATGATGGTCCCAATGAGGTATGTCATTGGTGAGAACGAACTTGAGTTATGTTACGAATGAGTACAGGTATGTATAGAAACTCAATTGAATATGAAATCCATGAATGGTAAGTCCATGAGTATTGTGAAATGATGTTATGTTAATTTTTTGGACTATGATATATGTTTATAAATGCATAGATTTCTAATTTAAAAGAAATGAAGGTGTGATGAACTTAGTTATCAGCATTTTTGTACTAAAATTGTTTTAGACAGTAGCTATAGTGCGACTTTGTAAATCCCCCAAAAATTGTGGAAATTAAGTTAGAGGCTGAATAAAATATAAAATTAAATTTTAATGAATCTAATTTCACATAGAAGAAACGGTGTAAGAAAAGGAGTTTCATGTTATGAGATATTTAAATTGTTGTGAGACAGAGTCAGAATGAGCTTGTAATCCCCTATTCTGATTTGATAAAATCATTGAAAATTTGAAGAAAATAGTTATGGGTTATAATTTATATTCATAGAATTCTTAATGAGTCTATTTTTAAGAAAAATAGACCAGAACATCATTCGAGTTCTGTATTATGAGATAATAAATTTTTAGTGAAGAGGGGTTAGAACTATCACACAATAAAAAGGGGTAACTTTACGGAATAAAATGTACTTATTAGCTGCATCAAAAATTCTGAAAATTTTATGGTAAGAAGATATATGAGTATAGTTTCAGGGAAAATTACCAGATCTTAATTTGGAGTTCCATAGCTCTGGATATAAATAATTTAGTAACTATGACTCGAGAAAATAGCTTGACTGGAACATGAGTAAAAATGCAAATAGGGTTGTATTATCTTGAGAAGCAAGTTGATAAATTGCTTATTATTTTCATACGGTCTTACTAAGATATAAAGCTTACTCCCTTCCTTTCCTTTTCTTTAGTTTTGGCAGGTTAGCTTGG
Source organism: Gossypium longicalyx (assembly GCA_025698465.1). Lineage (NCBI taxonomy): Eukaryota > Viridiplantae > Streptophyta > Magnoliopsida > Malvales > Malvaceae > Gossypium > Gossypium longicalyx. The sequence continues at coordinate 48,748,752 of CM047004.1, forward strand.
GGTTGGAGATCGTCGGAGGCAGTATCACACTGTCAAGTTATTGCCTTTGAAGTATTGACCCATATATGTTAAGCTTTTTCGTGTGAGTGGCATGTATAGGGACTTAGTTTTTATGTTAACCGTTATTATGATTAGCCAAAGGTATTGGCTTACATTGAGTTACTTATATATGGCCATGAGGTGTGGCTTATAGTGATTATGGTTTGTAAATCTATCTATTCATGCTAAGTTCTAGTGCTTGTAATGTGATTATGCTTGTAAGGTATGCATGATTGGTATTAAGACACATGTGCATGATGAATGTTTTATAACCAAATCTAGACGGTCATGTCCATGAATTAATTATGTAATATGGAAATAAAGATGCGAAGGATTAAGGGTAACTTAAAGGCTTGGAAAATAGCCTACATGTTGGCCATACAGGCTGAGACACGGCCGTGTGTCTCAATCGTGTGGAGGACACGGCCTTAGCACACGGGCGTGTGGCTTGGTCATGTGGTTCAAATCATTCGCTGACTCATAGGCAGAGAGCTACATGGCCTGAGGACACGGGCATGTCGAAGGCACATGGGCGTGTCCCTATGTCCACACGAGTGTGTGACCTTGTGTCATGGAAAAAAAATTTCTAAGTTTTCTCAAAACTTTCTAAGGTTCTCGATTTAGTCCCTAACTACTTTCAATGCATGTATATGAAAAGTTTCGATACATGAAATTTTGCAGCCTAGTTTTTGCATGTTTGTGAAAAATTAAGTCCGATAATGCCTCATACCCTGTCCCAGCATCGGACACGGGTAAGGGGTGTTACACGCATACAAATACCAACCAATTCAAGATATTAAAACCAAGCCAACATTAACATTATATTTGATATGTCATCACATGTATTCAAACTTACCTTTTTAAAAGACAAATATGTTTACCATAATTCAATCTAACCATACCAAGCACTTATATATTAACCATATTATAACGTTAAGTATATATTCACTAAATATACCATTACTAGCCATTCCAATGGGTAGATTACAAACAACCATTTACACGCCAACATTGGCCAAGTTAGCCTATACATGCCACAATACCAAAATAAGTTTGCTATTTATACCAAAATGTGCTGAAGGATAGTGTGATGATTCTTCGACCGATTCCAACCTTTACCAGCTTCCGAGCACTATAAAACAGAGAAAAGAAAACAAAGTAAGCGTTTAATGCTTAGTAAGTTTGTATAACAATAATTTAACTTACCATACATTTACATTTAAGGTAAACATATAAAGATACATCCAAGCGATTTGGCTAATAGCCTAAAACACACAAATTCATCAAACATATTAGACATTATTCCACATAAATTTCAAGTATCAAAGATGAGCTCATCATATAAAAATTTCCATAACCATGTTCTTTTGATATCATATTTCCATATAACATGTGCTTTTCCAGAAATAGTCATATTAAGTTCATTTTAACTATGTCAGAACTCTTCCTGTTGAATATATTTGGAATATCGATGAATACACATGTAGTACACTTGAAGTGTATAAATCTGTAATCCATCAACTCATAATCATGGGTACCCAATTAGGCCACATAATCAAGAAGCACTCTCTCGAGCCATAATACAAGATGCTCATGTGAGCCATATAATAGGAAAATTATCCAAGCTAAATTAGGAAACTCATAAGAGTTAAGAACAGGAAGCTCGTTCAGCTTAACAGGTAACTCTGAAGAGTTATTATCAGGGAGCTTCGGATAGCCATATAACAGGAAGTTCGAGCGAGCCATATCAGGAAGCTTAAAAGGAGCCTATATCAAGATGCTTAGAAAGAGTTGTGTTTGTGTCCGCAATTATATGCAAGATCACAACCGATCATATAACAGGACACTCACAAAGAGTTACGGTACTCTGCAACATATGCAGGACCACTACCGATTAGGATGCTCACAGGAACTATATAACGGGAAACTTGAGAAGGCTTATAATAGGATGCTCTTTCGAGTTAATGTGTGTCTGCAAGATATGCAAAACCTAAACCAATCGGGAAATCCTATATCCATCAAATTCCATCTATTCAAACGGAACTCATCATTTATAGGGCATAATCGTACATGTGATCAATTTAATATATAAGGCATTTATACAATTCACATATACCACACTCAATTCAAACACATAAATACACACAATTTAGTTACACGAACTTACCTCGATACTTGTTCGTTTTGAAAAATCTACTAATCCGACACTTTTTGTTTTCCTTGATCCAACTCAATACTAGGTCTTTTTGGATCTATATAAATGAATTTAAAATCAATTTAATTCATTTTATACTCAATTTAATTCAATTCACATACTAGAAAAAATTACCAATTTGCCCCTATACTTTCCATAAATGACAATTTCGTCCCTAGGCTCAGAAAATGAAATTCATGCAATTCAATCCTTATTCCAAGCCTAACTGATTTTTACATATAACATTTACAACACATATTTCATAAAAATGAGAAATTTTCCATAAATTTTCCATATTTACAATTTAGTTTCTAAAACATAATTTCATAAAAATTCACTTTACAAAAGTTGTTTATCTATCAACAACCTCTCATTTTCAATCATAAATTTCAAATTTTTAGCATATTCATCCATGGCGAAATTTCAATACTTTAATATCTTTTCAAATTTATCTGTAACACCCCTTACCCGTATCCGACGCCGGGATAGGGTTTGAGGCGTTACCAGACTTAAACATTCACAAACATGCAAAATCGGCTCACAAAATTTCTTCTAAAATTAAAAACATTCAATCACATACATATCGTCCCTTACACAGGCCTTCGAAACGTAAAACTTACTTTGGGTGGTTCGGGACTAAATTGAGAACTTTCAATAAACTGTGGACAACTTAACAAATTTTCTTGCTTTAGAAAGTCACACGCCTGTGTGGGTTCGACCGTGTGGTAACACACGCCCGTGTCCTCAGCCTGTGTAACTCTCTATTTGTGACGTCACCAAAACAATTTGAACCACATGGCCAGGCCACCCACCCGCGTGCTAGGCCGTGTCCTCCACAGGCTGAGACATATGGTCGTGTCTCTGCCCGTGTGGCTAGCACTTAGGCTATTTTCCAAGCCTTTTTGTTACCATTAATACCTCACATACTTAAATACATTATAGACACACACAATGTAGCATCAAGTAAATGTTTAAACATCCTCCATTAAGACTCAATTGTAATATTCATATATCATCATACATGTGTTTTGCTTACTCATCTTACACCAAGTCTAAACACACCAATTCACAATCAATTGAACATGTCATTTTGATTATTACTTATACATTTATACCATGCTTGCCTAAGTCATTCTACACAAATTTCAGGTTCAAGCATTATTGACTTATTGTCATGTCACACTTTTATTTTCTGATTATGACCACTCCGTTTGGTCATAAGACATCGATCAAGCATACATACTGTAATACCAACCATTCATATCAAACAAATATTATCACAAGACCACATCACCAGGCATCAATACATAACTTGGATAAATAGGCTTACAAGCCATAACCATCACAAGCCACATCTCATGGCTATATACAATATACTAATATAAGCCAACATCTTGGCCAAAACATAAGAACACACATCAATAATTAACTCCCTATACATGCCACTCACTTGAAGACGTTAAGATTCATCAATTCTCCAAAGGAGGTAGCTTGACAGTGTGGTGCTGCCTCTGACAATTTCCAACCCCGAGCTTGCCTGACAATGCTAAAGAAATGGAGAGGAGGGAGTAAGCTTAAAGCTTAGTAAGTCCATATGAAAATAATAAGCAACTTATCAACATGATTCCATGGTAATGTAACCATAATTATACTTTTACTTCTATTCTGGTCATGCTGTTTTCTCGAGCCATAGTCACTAAATTATTTATATCTAGAGTTACGAAACTCTAAATTTAGATCCACTAATTTTTAGAATTTTTATTAGCTAATAAGTACAGTTTATTCTTTAAAGTTACCCCTGTTCTACTGCTTGACAACTTCGACCTTTCTTCACTAAAATTTATTTATCTCATAGTACGAGACTCGAATGATACTCTCGTCTATTTCCCTTGAAAATAGACTAAATAAGGATTTAGTCATATAAATTATAACCCATAATCATTTTTTTACAATTTTTAGTGATTTTCCAAAGTTGAGACAAGGGAGCTCGGAAGCACTCTGACTCTGTCTCACAAAAGTTCAAATATCTTCTTCTATGTGAAACTAGATTCAATAAGCTTTAATATAATATCTTATTCAGTCTCTAATTAAATTTCCACAATTTTTTGGTGGATTTTTAAAGTCACACAACTACTAATGTCCAACACTGTCTTAGTGCAATATAATGGTAACTATCATGAGTTCATTTTCAACTAATCATAAACTTACCATTTCATGGATTTCATGTTCAATTTCACAAAGACATAATAACATAACCATAAAGATTATTCATCATTCAAACCCTTTTGGCTTACTTATCATATACACATATATACTTGCTCATCATAAATTGATCTTTACAAAGGCATTATTCATAAGTTTAGCATACGTACATGTACTCATCGTAGTACATCATATAACCATACCTCTTTAACATGCCCTCATTGGGACTTTCATCACATTCATTACATTACCTGTTGAACACTCGGAATACTATTGGATACGCAAAAACCTGACACATAAGTGCCACATATAAAAACGTAGCCGAAACTACCACATAACATGTAACACATCCATAATGAACTCAGACCTCTCAACGAGCTCGGATGTTACATGAAACGCATCCATTATGAACTCAGACCACTCAACGAGCTCAGATGCTCACATCCATAATGAAATCAGACCTCTCAACGAGCTCAGATGCCATATACCTCACGAACTTGGACCACTCAACGAGTTTGGACTTCTTAGTTCCTAGTGACATGTCACTTGTATCCTAACTATTCCTAAAGTTCAAATGGGATTTTCCACACTTGCACATAGAATCCTTATCGCACTTGCTTGTCATGTCGTGAACAACGACCATAATATCACTCATACTTACCAATTCAGCATTCTCATATTCATGAAATAAACATGGAATTGCTCATAACAACATTTAGACATTTGTCACATAATACAATCATCATATCAACTATATAAATATTCATCACATAATGTTAACACATAAATTTAAGTTCAAGCATAAACAATGATATTATTGCATTATTATTGACATATGAACTTACATCGAATGCGAGCACGACTATTTATTCCAATTTAGTCCATAATCTCATTCATTTCCAATCTATGCCCGAATCTCATCTTCCTTGATCTATAATATCACATTTAGCTTACTAATTAGTCACACTATTCATATGGGTCCAAAAATCATATTTTTACAAATTTTCATTTTGACCCCTAAACTTTCACATATTTACACTTTTGCCTCAAGGCTCGTAAAATGATTTTTATTTAGTTCTCCTATTCTATAGGCCTAGCCGAACCATTTTTATAACTATGTCAAACTACAACTCTCATCATAACCATTTTTACAACTTTTGCAAAACGGTCCTTTCGGACGTTTTCGTCAAAAATCGCTTAGTAAAAGTCGTTTATTTAACACCCAACATTCATTTTCTACCATTAGACATCAAAATACATGCATATAATTCATGGGTAAATTTTTAAACATGAACCCTAGCTCAAAATAATGGTAGAAATAGATAGATCGAGTTACCGGGACTTCAAAAATGTAAAGAACATTAAAAACGGGGCTCGGGATCACTTACAAATGAGCTTGAAAGCTTGAACCAAATCCTAGTTGAAGATGGACAAAAATTGGCTTATTTTCCCTTTTTAATTCTTTTAATTATTAGATTACCAAAATGCCCCTAACTTAAAAATATTTTATTACATCCATTTCATGTCTACTTTTGTCCAACCACTAACCAATGGTCTAATTACCATTTAAGGATCTGCAATTTAAAATTTCATAACAATTTGACACATCTAACATGTAGAACTCAACTTTTGTACTTTTTACAATTTAGTCCTTTTGACTAAATTGAGTGCCCAAACGTCAAAAGTTTCAAACGAGATTTTCACGAAATCATTCCGTGAAATTGTAAACCATAAAAATATAATAAAAATAAAATGTCTTGCGTCAGATTTGTGGTCCCGAAACTACTGTTCTGACTATGCCCTAATTCGGGATGTTATAATTCTCCCCCTTTAGGGATTTTCGTCCCTAAAAATCTTACCAGAAGAGTGGTTTAGCTTACATATAAACTCCACTATCTCATATTCATTGCGAAAGAACTTTTACTCAGGCAACTCTTAATACTTAGCTCTTTAATTTCTCATACTAAAGTCATAAAAAATTTCGTGTTATACGATGCATCAATCGAATCTTGAATTCTATCAGAGATTTCATGTATACAAGGGTCGAACCCATACCATCATAGGATATATATACACATCATACTTGTATCCTCTCGGATTCAAATGGCGTAGCCAGCTCGATCATCATGGCCTTAAGTTCTCTATCATTTTATATAGCCTGACAGTTTATTAATTCGACCTCTAGTCATCATTAAAATTTAGAGCCTCATTTAGCTTTTTCAATAATTCACGATATAAATCTCGGATCTCAATCTGATTAACAAAAACTAGCATTTTAAGAAATTCAACAATCTCAAAGATACTTAATCCCATAAGTCTGATGAGCAGAAATTCAGTACTTACCGGTATGATTTCTAGATTCATCAATTACCTAACAACAAGTCACATAACATCTTATTCTTTCAAAGATAGGAATAATCCTGATATGAAATCTATAGTATCCTCATTCTCATTTCCATTTAAATATCACTAATGACGAAGATCGTTCTGATATTACCTGATATTCAGCTTTAACCCTGATAACATTTCATGTATTCAAACACAAAGATCAGAAATGTCGAGTTCCAAACTTGAACACCAATACATTATTCCCGTAAGCTTCCTTGTAAACTCTCTATATAAGCTCTGGAATTTTTACCAAAGCACTTGTAACCATATTTTCCTTTTCTCAAAGATCATACAACAATAATCTCAGATCATCTACACTATCTCAAACTCAAATCTTTCTATGACAGCAGATACATTAAGCTATCACATTGCATTTTTGTCAAAAAACGTATCACAATCCGTTTAACGACACATCACAGAAAAATCAAGAATTTCTTGCCTGATGTAGGCTAAGCCAAGTCTAATGTTCTGATTAAGAATGTTCTCGTCTGTTCTAAGCTTTACTATCATACAATAGACCATTCAACTTTTTCAAGGCGATAACTTTACCATTCATAACAACTTTAAATCATATCAACGTCTGCTAGGAAACGCACACTTTTCATTTAGATTAACTGTCTTTTACCCGTAAAGAAATGAAGTTTTATTCCTAGTCATGAATATCTCGTTTAATCTTTCAAACAATAACCAATACCGACTGAACCACTAAGTTAGTCTTAAGCATGAATAAATGACATTTCAAGAAATCCTCTCTTCAAGTCAATAGAACAATTCAACATGTAATCATTCAAAGTTCACTAATCATGATAATCAAAAAAGCATTTCAACTGCATTAGCTCAAGATAACAAGGATGCCTCAATTGAAGGCATTAACTTTGATTAATTTACTCGGGGAAGTAATCCACCATACAAAATGAAATTGTAATTTCATCATTTAGACCTTCGTTGATATCAATTCTTCGTACGAAAATTTAGAGAAACCCACACACTGGAATCATCGCATTACTATAATCAAATCGGAAACATAGTCATAATTGACATAATCATCATAAGCCAAAGAATACACTTTAGGTACGAACCATGATAAATAATTTACGAAACAAATATGGCAAGAAAACCCACATAAAGAAGTCCAAGATAGAGATATCCAAGATAAAGAAATTCCATGATTTAGAAATCCAAGATACATTGTCATAATGAAGGATCCAGAACAAACCTCATAAGAAAACATGAAAGATCTTGATAATTCCTTAGAGAAAAAAAATCCAGAAGAATACATCATTCAGACCCACTAGGAATAGATACGACAAGAACAGTATACTTCCCATATATGTATCTAACAGAACATCGATAAGAATAAACAGAATTATAACCTCATGTGTATTTTCTTAGAAAGTCCTAATAGATGAAATATAATAGAATGCCAGAGAGAGATAGAGCAATACAGATTATATACCAGTCAGACTGTCCATACTTTCGTCTATACCTCATGATTAGAAAACATTCACATACAATAAAATTTTATTAGAGGATAGATAGCCACAGGAATACCTCTGAGAATAAATATTCACATAGATTACCCCAGAAGAGACTACCAAATTCTGTTCAGTTATAACTGCATACTCAGATATCTTATCATTCAAATATTATTCTTTCAACTATTTCTTAATAGATTGATTCACCGAAGTTAACTTCTTCCCCACTTGTGATATCACATAAACCGAGAGATTCTTTAGATCAGTCCGATACCATTCTAATTCTGCCTTTACTCATTAACTCATCTCAATCTCTAATCATATTTCTAGTCATTCTACAGCTAAACTCTTAGATCTCATACTTATAAACTTGTTCAATACGAATCTCATGAAATTCCTTCATAAAATACCACTCTGATAAGGGGGTGGGGTCGTAAGATCCCTGACTCGTTTCTCATACTCATATACATATAACACTAGTTCATTATCAAAGTAACATTTTCACAAGCATATCATTCACTTCAGGCAAACCATTATTCACGTTCGTATGACACGAACCTTCCAATTATCTTATTTAAACAAGTTTATTTATGCATGCATTCTATAGATTCTGGACAACTTTACTTATCATCTTCATTTACTCAAACAAATCATACACATGACATCACATGGGTGCCAAACAAACATGAATAAGCATATCACAATCTAAGCTTTCATCTTACACATTATCATATACATATCATTATATTCACATGAATCAATCCATCAATTTAACATAGATAGATAAGTTCATTACATTATAATCCCTTGCCTCATTTAAAGATATCATTGAAAATCATCAACATTCAACGTCCAATCAGGACGACGACATTTCCATCCGTAACATGATATTATGAGCCTTTATTCATACCTTTATGAATTTCTACTTATCACCTTCACTTAATCGAATAAATCAAATGCACAACATCATATGAACATTAAACAAGCATGGGTATTCATCACAACATGAATTTCTATTTCACATGTTATCACGTATATCATGAACTTTTATTCATAATTTTTTGAATCCAGGCTTATCATGATTATACTTTACCTGAATACCTTAGCATCATATTTAACAGGGTCGGTGTAGCTCAGTTGGAGAGTACCTCTGTCCAAACAAGATGGTTCTTATTCGCCTCGGGAGACATCACACTATCACGGATTGGTGGCATGTATAGCTAGGCTCTCATTCATGCTAGTTTAGCCCGAGAACTGACTAAATCATAACTTTGATACCACTAAATATAACACCCCTTACCCGTATTTGACGCCAGGACAGGGTTCGAGGCGTTACCAAACTTAAACATTCACAAACATGCAAAACATGCATATCGTCCCTTACACAGGTCTTTGAAGCCTAAAACATACTTTGGGGTGGTTCGGGATTAAACCAAGAACTTTCAATAAACTTTGGACAACTTAACAAATTTTCTTACTTTAGAGAGTCACACGCCCGTGTAGGTTGGGCCGTGTGGTCACACACGCCCATGTCCTTAGCCCGTGTAACTATCTATTTGTGATGTCACCAAAACAATTTGAACTACAAGGCCAGGCCACACACTCGTGTGCTAGGCCGTGTCCTCCACACGATTGAGACACATGGCCGTGTCTCTGCCCTTGTGGCTAGCACTTAGGCTATTTTCCAAGCCTTTTTGTTACCATTAATACCTCACATACTTAAATACATTATAGACACACACAATGTAGCATCAAGTAAATGTTTAAACATCCTCCATTAAGACTCAATTGTAGTATTCATATATCATCATACATGTGTTTTGCTCACTCATTTTACACCAAGTCTAAACACACCAATTCACAATCAATTGAACATGTCATTTTAATTATTACTTATACATTTATATCATGCTTGCCTAAGTCATTCCACACCAATTTCATGTTCAAGCATTATTGACTTATTGCCATCTCACACTTTTATTTTCTGATTATGACCACTCCGTTTGGTCATAAGATATTCATCAAGCATACATACTGTAATACTAACCATTCATATCAAACAAATATTATCACATGACCACATCACTAGGCATCAATACATAACTTGGATAAATAGACTTACAAGCCACAACCATCATAAGCCACATCTCATGGCTATATACAATATACTAATATAAGCCAACATCTTAGCCAAAATGTAAGAACACACATCAATAATTAAGTCCTTATACATGCCACTCACTTGAAGACATTAAGATTCATCAATTCTCCAAAGGAGGTAGCTTGATAGTATGGTGTGCTGCCTCTGATGATTTCCAACCTTGAGCTGACCTGACAACGCTAAAGAAATAGAGTGGTAGGAGTAACCTTAAAGCTTAGTAAGTCCATATGAAAATAATAAGCAACTTATCAACATGATTCCATGCTAATATAACCATAATTATACATTTACTTATATTCTGGTCATGTTGTTTTCTCGAGTCATAGTCACTAAATTATTTATATCTAGAGTTATGAAACTCCAAATTTAGATCCGCTAATTTTTAGAATTTTTGGATTAACTAATAAGTACAGTTTATTCTTTAAAGTTACCCCTGTTCTGCTGCTTGACAGCTTCGACCTTTCTTCACTAAAATTTATTTATCTTATAGTATGGGACTCGGATTATACTTCCATCTATTTCTATTAAAAATAAATTCATTAAGGATGTAGTCATATAAATTCTAACCCATAATAATATTTGTATAATTTTTAGTGATTTTCCAAATTTCAGACAGGGGAGCCCAAAAGCACTCTAACTCTGTCTCACAAAAGTTCAAATATCTCATAATATGTAACTCTTTTGCTTACACTGTTTCTTCTATGTGAAACTAGATTAAATAAGCTTTAATCTAATATCTTATTCAGTCTCTAATTAAAATTCCACAATTTTTTGGTGGATTTTCAAAGTCACACAACTACTAATGTCCAACACTGTCTTAGTGCAATATAATGGTAACTATCATGAGTTCATTTTCAACTAATCATAAACTTACCATTTAATGGATTTCATGTTCAATTTCACAAAAACATAATAACATAACCATAAAGATTATTCATCATTCAAACCCTTTTAGCTTACTTATCATATACACATATATACTTGCTTATCATAAATCGATCTGTACCAAGTCATTATTCATAAGTTTAGCATACGTACCTGTACTTATCGTAGTATATCATATAATCATACCTTTTTAGCATTCCCTCCTCGGGACTTTCATCACATTCATTACATTACCCACTGAACACTCGGAATACTATTGGATATGCGGAAACCTTGCACATAAGTGCCACATATACAAACGTAGCTGAAACTACCACATAACATGTAACACATCCATAATGAACTCGAACCTCTCAATGAGCTTAGTTGTTACATGAAACGCATCCATTATGAACTCGGACCATTCAACGAGCTTGGATGCTTGCATGCATATTCAACTCGGACCTCGCAACGAGCTCGGTTACCACATATCTCATGAACCCGGACCACTTAATGAGTTCGGACTTCTTAGTTCCTAGTGACATGTCACTTGTATCCTAACTATTCCTAAGGTTGAAACGGGATTTTCCACACTTGCACATAGCATCCTTATCACACTTGCTTGTCAAGTCGTGAACAATGACCATAATATCATTCATACTTACCAATTCACCATTCTCATATTCATGAAATAAACTTGGCATTGCTCATAATAACATTTAGACATTTGTCACATAATACAATCATCGTATGAGCTATATAAATATTCATCAGATAATGTTAACACATCAATTTAAGTTCAAGCATAAAGAATGATATTATTGCATTATTATTGACATACGAACTTACCTCGAATGCGAGCACGGCTATTTATTCTGATTTAGTCCATAATCTCAATCATTTCCAATCTGTGCCTGAATCTCATCTTCCTTGATCTATAATATCACATTTAGCTTACTAATTATTCACATTATTCATATGGGTCCAAAACTCATATTTTTAAAAAATTACATTTTGACCCCTAAACTTTCACATATTTGCACTTTTGCCCCAAGGCTCATAAAATGATTTTTATTCAATTTTTCCATTCTATAGGCCTAGAAGAACCATTTTAATAACTATAGAAAACTAAAATTCTCATCATAACACCCTTTTATACCATTTTTACAACTTTTACAAAACGGTCCTTTCGGACGTTTTCGTCGAAAATCACTTAGTAAAAGTCGTTTATTTAGCACCCAACATTCATTTTATACCATTATACATAAAAAAAAAACATGCATATCATTCATGGGTAAATTTTTAAGCATGAACCCTAGCTCAAAATAATTGTAGAAATAGATAGATCGAGTTACCGAGACTTTAAAAATGCAAAGAACATTAAAAACGGGACTCGGGATCACTTACAAATGAGCTTGGAAGCCTGAACCAAACCCTAGCCATGGCTTCCATTTAAAATTTCGGCCAAAGGTTGAAGATGGACGAAAATTGGCTTATTTTCCCTTTTTAATTCTTTTAATTATTAGATTACCAAAATGCCCCTAACTTAAAAATATTTTATTACACCCATTTCATGTATATTTTTTTCCAACCATTAACCAATGGTGTAATTACCATTTAAGGACCTCCAATTTAAAATTTTATAACAATTTGACAACTCTAACATGTAGAACTCAACTTTTACACTTTTTACAATTTAGTTTTTTTGACTAAATTGAGTGCCCATATGTCAAAATTTTCAAACGAGATTTTCATGAAATCATTCCGTGAAATTGTAGACCATAAAAATATAATAAAAATAAACTTTCTTATGTCGGATTTGTGGCCTCAAAACTACTGTTCCAACTATGCCCTAATTCGGGATGTTACATTATCCCCAAAATAGATAGATTAGGTTATTTCGATCTCAAAAATATAAAAATTACTAAAAACGAGACATGATTACTTACCTAATTAAGCTTTCTTGATTTTCTTTCTCTTTCCTAGGGTTTCCATAAAATTTGGGGAAGAAGATGATGTAAAATGATGATATTTGATATTTATTTTATTTATCATCTTTTATTTATTTCAATTTCCAATTTAATCCTTTTCTTTTTCTAATTTTCCATGGATGAATTATCAAAAATATCTAGTAACTTTTCTTAATGGTATAATTCTATATAAGGACCTCAATTTTTGAATTTCATAACTATTTGATACTTATAGCTACTAGAACTCAACTTTTGCATTTTATGCAATTTGGTCTTTTCCATAATTAAACATGAAATCGGTAAAATTTTCTTATCGAATTTTTCATACATATTTCCTATCATAATATAGACCATGCAATATTATTAAAATAATTTTTTTACTCGGATTTGTAGTCCCAAAACCACTATTTCGATTTCATTGAAAACGGGCTATTATAGTTAAGGCAGAAGTGCTTCATGTTCCAACACCAATTGTTGATACAAGGATCATACAAGGTAGAAATGGTGATGATATAGAGTAGTTCCACCTTGCTTAAAGTAAGGCGAAGAACCGTTGTGTATCATGATTCGATAACAATGCTTATAAGTTGACCCTAGAGAGAGAGAAAGAGAGAGAAGAGAGAGATCCCTTTCATGGATGGGGTTGAAGGCCTATATACCCTTAGCCATGATCCCGATGTACCACGTGCCGTCTTTCTAGATGGTCTCAAAGTAAGTTGGCCAAGTGGTTTGTTACCATAAATCTAGGTAAAGTGATCATTAGACATGTTGTCAATCACTTCAAATAAGACGTGACAGTTGATGTCAAAAGTGGTGATTAATATGCTAGACCGATGTGGTTGTGTAGCCTAGAAGTAAATGCAATAGATGTATTTGAGGAATTGCTCTTAAAGAGTTTCCAAGAATTAGTTCCAAGGAGAGAGCACCCAAATAGCGTATCCAAGAGTTAAAGGTATAACAAAATTAATTTGAAACTTAGTATACATTAATTTATTTTAATATAATGTTAATATAGGTGTTTCATATGAGGAATTGATATAGTTATTTCTTAAATATACGTATTATTGAGATATTGCTCAGAAAAAATAAATAGAGAGATATTTTAAAAGTTTTTGTGGAAGAGAAATTATTCTTATAAACATTCACGTCAGTAAATTTTATCTGGTAACATACATTGTAATGTTATATACACATATATAAATGATTGTTATAAAATGGATAGCACATGCGAGGCATAGAATTTGGTATTTGTGAAATGTGATTGAATGCTATTTGGCTTGACCAATTCTTCACCAACGGTCAAAGTCTCCCTATTTCCAGCATTCATGTGATCTCACATGTCTTCCCATGTTTCACATTTGATTCTTCTCTTCCCATTATCCTAATGTTTGACTCTTACTTTATTAATATAAAACAAGTCCCGTTCAGTTATTTCAGTTATGAAGTTAGATGCAGTTCATTAATATCACACTGCTATTATTTTACAAACACGGAGCAAGTGCATGTATTTATATTTTCATATATATATATATATGAGGAGAAATTCATTTACATCTATATAAAATTAAAATAGTTTTATATTTTATTAAATTTTTACACTATTAATATTTTAACAATTCGATTATTAAATTTATTAATATATTAGTATTTGTCATGTATCTAAAATTTTTAATTAATATGATATTTTTATCAAATTAATTTAAGATATTATTTATAGTAATATATATTTAACGACTGAAATTTTTCTACATAAAATGAATTCTTAAAAACTATTAATTTTATGTCAAATTTAACATGCATAATTTACATGAAGAGAGCATAAATATGACAATTGAATTGTTAAAATATTAATTGTATAAAAATTATAATAAAATATAAAATCACTTAAAATATATATTGTGTAAGAAAATCTCACTTTTATATATTTATATTTTTTTTGAGGTTTGATTTGTAGTTTCTCAATAATTGACAGAGAAATTTTTTTTTAACAAATTAATTGAGAGATAGATATAACTATCTAACACAATGTATTTTATATTTTTGAATGATTTCAACTTCAAAAACCAATAATGAGACAACAAGCTACTATAATTGCAATTTAGAAGTTAATTTTGGGCTGTTTAATTATAAAAAAAAATAGTAATACTCAAGTTGAGTATTCAAATATTTTAAAAATATTTATATAATCGTGTATTATATAATGGATTTATATTTAATGTAATAATCGAGTATAATTCTATTAACAGTCAATAAAACCGATGCTGACACGTAACTAAAATATTATAAAATTAAATTTAGTTTTTAAAATAATATAGGGTCACTTAATTTAATCACAATACATAAAATTATATGCTGCATTAAATATTAGACTATATAAATTGCAGTATCGTTATGCTTATTTATATTTACACGCATTTCGATACGAGACATAAATGGTATTTCTTGAGGCGGATTTTGAGCTCCTCTTATTAGTCAAGTAAATAAATTAAAGTGGATGGGTTCTTTATTATTTTCTCCGCCCATCTTATACTCGATTCTTTGCATCCATTCCAACCCATTCCATTAATTGCAATTTACTGTCTCGTTCATGCAATCACTATCTCCAATTAAAGAAGACACAATTTTGTGAAAGACGTTTTAAAATAACAATAAAATATAGTACAATATCATTTTTTACACACTGAATAAAAAACTTATAATTACTATTATTGTTAAACTTGAAGGGATGGTAGGATAAAATTTGAAGTGTGAACCTCTATCATCATTATAATATTATAATTTCACCAATAGAAGAATAGTTTTGGATCCTCAAATAGTAGAGGTATTATGTTCGTACTGTCTATGCTTTATTTAAGTTTCGAGTATTGTCTCTCAATTTCGAGGAAAGCCCACTGAAATCACAAGATTTGGGCTAATATTCTTACCTACTAACACCATATAAGGGCAGGAGCTCAAACCTCACTAAAGCCAAATGCTTTCTTTGTTGGCGAGGTGCTCCTTGAACTCTGTGAACTCATTGAGCTTTCCTTTTGTAATGCTTTGATTCTCGTTGTATCGAAAAATACGATTTTGAAGCTAGATTTCATAAAATGAGATAGTTGGACTATTAATCCAGAAATATATGTGTCAAATATGAAATTAAAATATTAATTATTAAGTGATTAAATTAAACAAGTTGTTAATTATAGTACAAAAACTAAATTGTAAGGTGGTTAAACTAGTGAAAATTTAATTAAGGTTTTATAATGTCTTTATGTGGTAAATTAACTAAGGACTCAAGTGTTATTTTCCCATAATCAAGCTAGATTAGTGGCTAAGCTTGATCTCCACCATCCATTTTCACTAACTTATGTAAGCATAGGTTGTGGCCATTGGATTTGATCTCCACCGTCGGTCTTTTTCCAGTTGACTGGGTTGGGTTTGCATTGTCTCGATCAGTTCTAGATGTGTCTTGATTCTATAAGATTTTTTGAAAAATCCAGTTACATAAAAGACTTAAATTTGTTTCCAGGTCACATGAATTTTACTAAAATAAATAAAATAAAACCTACGTGAAGATGATACTCCACGATCTAATTACATATCCCAAAAATTTAATAAAACCTGAATTTACAACCAGCCTAAATTCTAGGAATATCAACTTTAGCAAACTTACTTTATCATAAATATATAATAAAATATTATAATATACCAATTCACATACATAACCCAAAACATTCATATATTTACAAGAATGTCACATATAAAAAATCAACCAAACATGAAGAAGGGAGAAAATTTAATGTCAATTTATACTATAAACATAGCACAACTTGAATCTTATAACAATTTTTAGAAAAATTCGGTTGAAAAATGGTTTTTTTGTCATAATGGAAAATTAAAATTTTGAAAACCGAGTCAGTTTGTGATATTTATAAGAATAAAATTTTCTTCAAAAAATTACTCATGCTTTGTGTGAAAATGATCCTAAACATTCTCAGCTTTCAACCAAATAGCCTTATCCATTATTCACATACCACGAATTGCTTCGAGTGTGGGCTTGAACAATTACACACAAAACAAAGAACCAAAAACAATTTATTACTTTCAGTAGGAAAGTAATTCTCTGTCAATATAAACCAACAAAATTGTAATTCCGAAAAAATATAATTTATACATAGAAAATAAATTTTCACTATTTTTTAGAAGAACAACAATATTGAAAACTTGTATGAACTGTTGTAAATAGCTCTACTTGTGTCATCTATTTATAAGGCGAGATAGGAGAATCCTCGTTGAAATAGTATCACACTAATAATACTTATTTAATTAAAAAAAACTAGTCTTCTAGTTTAACTAGAAGAGGGGGGCGAAACTCCCTACTTAAATAGAGTAAGGATGTCGCCCTTCATATGTAATATGAAGGGAGTTTGGGCATCTCCTATATTGGGTTCAATTATATGTTTTTTCCGGACTTTTAACCTAGAACTTTATAATTAAAAACAATTCAATACATGTTTTTCTATTTCCTAAAATAAATATTATTTATTTAATTAGGTAAATTAATTTTTCAATTAAATAATTTTTGCAACCCAATTCTAATACTGTTAAAGTCATGACAATTTTCCCGTAAAAAAATTATGAGAAAATATATTTAATTTCAGTATTTAACGGATTCACAATGACGAATTAATTTAATTACATTTTCGAACTTCAATTATTTAATTAAATAATAATTTAAAAAACTTAAATTAATTCTCAAGTCATTTCTATACTTAGTGAGAAAACACATTCATTTGTGAATGTGGTCCATTTCCTTAACTATATCATTTCTATCTATTTCTTCTCATTTGATTCTACATCCAAATCATTTTTTGTTTCAACGAGCTAGCGGAGGGATCGATTGAACATGTAATAAATGCTCAAATAGTTTATAATTAAGTTCCAACTCTTTGCCTACTAATTATAAACTTATTTAGTCATGAAGTCATTCCACTATAGTATCATGACTGAGTTCTCCTATATTACATACCATTACAAAAGCTACTTAACCAATGCTCATCCAAAAACCTTATCATAAGTGTGTTACCCTTATAGGATATCCTTAATCTCTTTGGGATAAATTTCATTCTCCCAATAGGATCCTATTTTATCTCATGATAACTATGGCACCCAAGCCGGATCAAGATGGTCCGACCCGAATCTGAAACATCACATTAGTCACATACGTGATGACACCGTAAACCACCATTCACAACACAACTTTTGCACGCACGATTAGCAATCAAATAGTTCGGGACAATCATAGAAACCCTAAAATTATGCGTATATAACAAAATCATTCAAAAGGCATCCAAGAGCAAAATTGTCATTTCAACTTCAACATACGAGAGCCTTTATGATCACCAAATTAAACATGCGTTCAGTTCTTAAAATTTTATTAAAATATTTATTTGTAAGAACCAATTTAAAATAGTTACTATTTCCCAAGTAATTTTAGAACAAAGGTTTTAGGGACTAAATCGTAAAGGTAGCAAAATACTCAAAAAATATCGTTTTACAAAATTGTATGTAAATTTAAGAAATTAAACATCTGAAACTTAGCCATGCAAAAGCAATTCATAGCTTTTTAGTCATCTAATTTCATTTAAGATATGTTGGACTAAATTGAAAAGGAAACAAAACAAGACATGAACACTCAGTGTGTCACATCATGACAACATGATGACCACATCACGACGTCATCTGGAAAAGGTCCCTCATTATGACGACATGACTTGGAGTGTCTCAATGTTGATCCCTTGCCACAACATAACATCCCGAAGTATGGCCTAAAAGTATGGGGCCAAGCGAGCTGGGTTCACCAAAGTGTTTGGCGAGTAGGAAATTACGTAAGAGTGTGACAAACAGGTACTCATTTGTAAGACTAGTGAACAGAGGTTTATTAGAGTAAATGAAAAGCGTGTATACACTAGTAGATTGGCAAGCAAGTGTATGACCAGCAAGTTCAGTGAGCTAAAGTATGCCAGTGAGCTTGGAGAGTAGGAGTTCGCTAGAAGGCTTGGTGAATTGGAATACACCAAAGAATTTAGTGAACTTAGATCACCAACAGGCTTAGCGAAGCAGTGATCACCAGTGGGCCGACAAAATACATTTTTGGGCTATGAGTCATAAGTAAGAATAGTCAAAGTAGAGCCATGCCTCAATTAGGATAGTCAACTTACTTTTCTTTTTGCAACACTATCCATGCACGTAATTAATTCCAACTTCTATTATGATTAGAGTATCTTGAGGACATTAGGACACTTAGAATCTATAAATTAAGCCTTTTCCATTAAGGAAATTTCATATTTTATTCTCCTAAATTTACTATCGATCATTCTGTCATCAAGTCTTAAGAGCCCAACACTTAGGAATCAAAACCCATCTTCAAGCAAAGTTAAGGGAATAGCAAAGCTTGTCTAAAGTTTTCAAGCAAATTGATGAGTGTTCAGAGATCACCACTTGTATGTACTAACCATAATGATAAACAGGAGCTTAGGGTTTTGACCTAAGTTCCAAGAGTAAGTATTTTCTATTACTTCGTTTCATGAAAGTATTTAGATATGTGTTTTCCTGAATAGCAACATGCGAGCTTTTTATAATTTTGTGTCTTGCGAACTCTATGTTCAGTAAAAGTTTTAAAATAACCTTCTGGACTTGTTGGATATAATGGCATGCCATAGGATTGTAAGTACTCACCTATATGTTTTATGTTTTGGGAATTGAGGCCCTAGGATAGGTTGGAGAGATAAAGAAATGATGAGCTGAGCTCCATTCATTGGGACATGTTGGTGTGTTGAAGAGTGTTTAAGCTTTTGCTACAGTTATGGGATATGTTAATGATTCATTGAGTCATTCTGAGGCTTTATAAGGAGATCTGATTTTCCAACTAGGATTCACGATACTCGTGCGAAGTTAAGTTTTATAAGGGTCTATATGACTGCAAGTACTTGCGAACCTAACTTTTCACAAGTATCGCAAATCCAAGTTCGCAGTTGTGTAATCTTGACTAAATTTCTACTTAACTTATGTGTGCTTATTGCGTGGGTATTATTGTTTCCTGTATGTTCACTGAGTTCGTAAGAACTCACACACTCTTTCCTAAACACCGTAGGTAAGTAAATCACAAGGTGAACAACCGCGAGAAGAGTGATCCAAGCGAAGCATACATGCTGGAAGGGTAGAGCAAGTGAACGTCAAAACATAAAGACAATATGGGATAATTTGTTTAGGCCTAGAGATATAAATCTAATGACCTTGCCTAGTGATCTAGAATATAGTAAATTACTTTATGCTTCTTTATGATTTCTTTAAAGTTAAAATGTGAACCGTTAATGTTTGATGAAAACATCTGATATTTAAAGATTCCATTATATACAAAGTTTGCTTTGATGTTCTCTTAATTCTCCTATTCTAATAGCTTTCTCTCACATATTTTTTTGCAAACCCTTGTTACCTTAAGTAGAAACATGTAGGAACCATATTGATTATCTTATTGAAGTTTGTTGAATTATTATTACAATTTTTGGTGTTAGAGTGGGAACCCTAAATGGAGCGAACTACATCTAGCAAACCCTTAACATATTTCAACAATACGGTATAGCAAAGGTCTCTAAGAATCAAGTTCCCAGGATCTAAGTACTTAAGAGAAGTTCACAAACTTTTTTCTATTTTAAGACATTATTGTTTTACGAACCCTGTTCTCAAAGCTAACCTTGTATAGAAATACCTAAGAATCTTCAAGTATGTAGAACTTAGAAAAGTCATTAAGTGTAACACCCCTTACCCGTATCCGACGCAAAATCGAGCCATAAAATTTCATCCAAATTAAAACTTTTCAAACACATGCATATCGTCCCTTATACAGGCCTTCGAGGCCTAGAACATACATCAGGGTGGTTCGGGACTAAACTGAGAACTTAAGAAAAATTTTATAAAAATTTCCCATGTTAAACCTCACACGCCCGTGTAAAGGTATTGCACACACCCGTGTGCTTAGGATACGCTCGTGTCCAATACCCGTGTGGAATTATTCTTTAGTTCGAACCTACAGGAGTTTTCACATAGCTGAGCACACGCCCATGTCCCTGGCCCATGTCCCTCACACAGCCTCAACACACCCGTGTGACTGCCCATGTCCAAAAACTTGGACATTCTGTTTATGACGTCATCATTCATTTTGAGGCACATGGCTAGGGCACACGCCCGTGTACTAGGCTATGTCCTCCACATGGTCGAGACACACGGCTGTATCTCTGCCTGTGTGTTTACTACCATGCATACTGACTTAGAAAATTTGGGTGCAGGGGACACACGGCTATTCAACACGCCCATGGGGCAGACCGTGTGTCACACATGGTTTAGACACATGCCCGTGTGTCTACCCATGTGGACTATTTTAAAGTAATTTTCCAAGCCATTAGTCACCCTCATTCATTCATACACTTAGACATAAGTCATAACATGCATCATGGCATATTTAATCACTTAAATATTCAATTCCATGGCACTTCCGTACCAACGTAATGTCATCTTATGGTTCATACATTTATTTATACTACTTAGAATCATTCCATACCAATTTCATGCATTGTTATACTTGTTACCCAAAACTTCAATGTTATGCATCTATGATTATAGTCATTTTAAAACATCAAGTCATCTATTATCTCTAAGCACCTAACTAACACTTCATCAAGCATCATCAAGAAATAACATATCATATCATCGAGGCATTATCACATGCATGCATGGGTAATTAGATTACAACCCAAGGATCAAATATAAGCCATATCACATGGCCATTACAAAAATGAATCATCATCATTATAGGCCCTTACAATTTGGCCAGTTAGCATGTCACATATCACAAAATAACCAAGTCCCCTATACATGCCATACTAAAAAAAATACATTTACTATACCAAATGATATTTTAATAGTGTGATCGAATGCTCCGACAATGCTAGATCCCTGAGCTAGCTTGGCAAAACTGGAAGGAAGAAAATGAGAGGAGAGTAAGCATTTAAGCTTAACAAGTCCACATGCAAATAATATGCAATAGTAACATGCACCATCATGCAAAATCATAGGAACATATTCACAAGTTCTCATCATTCAAACCTTTTTGGCTTATTTATTTGGTAATCGCATATACACATACGAATTCACTTTCTTGTCACATGTCATCCTTTAGCAAGGCATTACATATGAGAATAATGTACGTACTTGTACATACTTGTAGCATCTTAAATTACTTTACTTGGCCCACCTCAGGGCTTTCATCACATCGTTCTTTATATCAATTGCCAAACTTCTCGTTGGATTTCCAATTGAATTACCCGTTGAACTCTTCGAATACCATGGGATACACGGAAACATACACCTGAGTGCCATATAAGCATAGGTAAAACCCAATAACATGTGCCGCATCCATTTTGAACTCGGACCGCTCAACGAGCTCGGATGCTTGCATCTATAATGAACTCGGACCACTTAACAAGCTCAAATGCTACATACCTCTCAAAATTGGACTGCTCAACAAGTTTGGACTTCTTAATCTCCTAGTGACATGTTACTTGTAGCCTAAACTATTCCTTAGGTTCAAATGGGATTCTTTTACTCATGCACATAACTTTTTCGTCATACTTGCTCGTGGTGTCAGAATAACATCCATAACTTTTCTCATGCTTGCAATGTCATCAATAAACATAACATATACAATAATGACATAATGGTAACCATGCAATATCAATGCATTAAAACATGTCATGTTGTCACATTATTTACATATGTACTTAACTTGGTACAAAATGATAATAATCGAGTCTAATCGTCGTATACTTTATTCTTCCCTCGATCGAGACCCGGTTTACGTCTTTCTTGATCTATAATTCCAAATTTAACTCATTTATTAATCAAATTCTTCAAATCAATCTATAACTTATGCTTTGGTAATTATTTTACCCCTAACTTTTCACTTATTTACGGTTTAGTCTTTAGGCTCGTAAAAATGAAATGTATATATTTTCCTTATTATCTAAGCCTAGCTGAGCTTATAACATGCTCATGGCAACCCATATTTCCCATTATATCATACATCTCTCTCCCATTTTACAAACTTTATAAGTTAGTCCCTTTTTAGCCATTTTCCCTAAAAATCACCTAGCAAAAAAAAAAAAAAGGTTTACCATGTCTTAAGCATTCATATTCCTCCATTAATCAACAAAACACATGCATATTACATATTATTAATATTTCAAACATAAACCCTAGCTTAAAATATAGGTAGAAATGGATAGATCATGTTACCAGAACTTCAAAAATACAAAGAACATTAAAAACGGGATAGGGAAACACTTAATATTAAGCTTGGAAATGTTGAACAAAACCCTAGCTATGGAGTCTTGGTATTTTTGGAAGCTAAGGAGGAAGATGGACAACATTTTCACTTGATTTTTCCCCTTTTATTCTTTTTATTACCAAATGACCAAAATGCCCTTAGGGTTTTTTCTTTCTAATTTTTCCTATGCATGCCCATTTTTTGTCCAAAATTATAGAAATTGGTAAAATTGCTAATTAGGACCCTCTAATTCATAATATAAATCAATTTAATGCTTAAAGCTTCTAGAATGCAAGTTTTGCCTTTTGTTCAATTTGGTCCCTAAAATGCAATTAGACCTTTTATGCATAGAAGTTCTTCATGAAACCTTCACACAAGCATGCATTCATAACATAAACCTCATAAGAATCATAAAATAATTATTTTTATCTCGAGTTTGTGGTCTCAAAACCACTGTTCTGGCTAGCCGTAATTCAGGATGTCACAACTCTCTCCCCTTTAGGGATTTTCGTCCCCAAAAATCTTACCGGTAAAAAGGTTTGGGTATTGTCTCTTCATTATCTCCTCGGGTTCCCATGTAGCCTCTTCAACCCCATGTCTTTGCCACAAAACTTTCACAAGAGCAACACTTTTGTTTCTCAATTGCTTAGCTTCTCGGGCCAAGATCTTAACTGGTTCCTCACCATAAGTCATATCCGGTTTGATTTCAACCTCTGTCGGCACAATCACATGTGAAGGGTTGGATCTATATCAGTGCAACATGGATACATGAAACACATCATGAATCTTTTCCAATTCAGCTGGTAAAGCCAATCGATAAGCAACAAGTCCTATTCTTTCGGTAACTTCATAAGGTCCTATAAATCGAGGACTCAACTTGAATTTTCTTCCGAATCTTAAAAACTTTTTCCATGGAGACACTTTTAAGAATACTTTGTCACCGACCTGATACTCAATTTCTTTCCTTTTTAAATCTGCATACGACTTTTGTCTATCCGATGCTCCTTTTAAACAATCTCGAAATACTTTCACTTTTCCTCAGTCTCCTTAATCAAATATACTCCATGAATCTTATTCTCCTTAAGCTTAGTCCAATACAATGGTGTACGACATTTGCATCCATACAATGCTTAATAAGGTGCCAATTTCAAGCTCGACTGATGACTATTGTTATAGGCAAATTCAACCAAAGGTAAGTACTTTTCCCAACTACCTTAGAATTCAAGAACACAACATCTGAGCATATCTTCAAGTATCTGAATCACTATCTCGAATTGTCCATCAGTCTATGGATGCAAATTAGTGCTAAAGTTCAGCTTTGTACCCAATACTTCTTGTAACTTCTTCCAAAACTGCGAAGTGAATCTTGGATCTCTATCCGAAATAATCGATAAATGTACTCTATGAAGTCTCACAATTTCAGAAATATACAATTCGGCTAACTTATCAAGTGAATAATCAACACGTACTGGTATAAAATGAGCCAATTTAGTCAATCTGTCAACCACAACCCATACAGTATCTCTCTTTCTCGGTGTCAATGGTAAGCCAGTCACAAAGTCTATAGTGATTCGGTCCTATTTCCAGTCAGGAACTAAAATAGGCTGGAGTAAACATGAAGGTACCTGGTGTTTCGCCTTTACTTGTTGACAAATCAAACATTTCGATACAAATTCAGAGATATCTCTTTTTATGCCGTTCCACCAATACATTTTCTTTAAGTCATTGTACATTTTCTTGCTACCTGGGTGAACTGACATGCTTCCATTATGAGCCCCATACAAAATATTCTGAATCAACTCATCATTCTTTGAAACACAGATTCTATCACGAAACCTCAAACAACTGTCAGAATCTATCTAAAAATCTAATCTGCTACTCAACTCACACTGAGCTTTCTTAGCTTGTAAGTCTTTATCAACTTCCTGAGCATCACAAATTTGTCTAAGAAAGGTCGGTCTAACTCTTAGTTCTGTTAAAATTGTACCATCATGAGATAAGGCCAACTGTAACTTTTCGAAATAGGGCCTAGTCGGAATAGTGGTTTTGGGACCACAAATACGACATCAAAATATTCATTTTATGATTATTAAGAATATGATAATATGCATGTGTTAAGATTTCATGAAGAAATTCTTTGAGCAAGGTGTCCAATTGGAAATTAGGGACTAAATTGAATAAATTCTAAAACTTAGATTCTAGAAGCAATTTGAAATTGATTTAGATAATAAATTAGAAGGCCTTAGAGAGAAATTTGCCTAACTTCTAAGTTTTTGGACAAAAATGGGCTTGCATGGATGAAATTTTAAAGAAAGGACTTAAGGGCATTTTAGTCATTTAGCATTTTGATGAAATAAAATTGGAAGAAGAAGGCAAAAATCAGCCATTCATCTCCCTCATTCAGTCAAAAATTGAGGAGTCTCCATTGCTAGGATTTCCAAGCTTTTAAAGCTCAATAGTAAGTGCTCCCAAGCCCCGTTTTTAATGTTATTTGCATTTTTGAAATCCCAGTAGCTTACTCTCTCCATTTCTACCCATATTTCATGCTAGGGTTCATGTTTCAAAATTTACCCATGCATGAGTTACTTGTATCTTGATCGTTTATGGAGGAATATGAAAGTTGAAGGTGTGTTAAACATCTTTTCCTAGGTGATTTTCATGAAAAACCCCTAAAGGGGCCTTTTTGCAAAAAATGTTAAATATGTGGTAGAAATGTGAAAATAATGGAAAATGTGGGCTGCCATAAGAGGAAAAAGTGTTCGGCTAGCCTTGGGTAAGGTAGAAATTGCATGTGTTTCATTATACGAGCCTATGGACTAAATCGTAAAAATGTGAAAGGTTAGGGGCAAAATGGTCATTTGGACCGGGGGTGAAATTTAGGCTCAAAAAGTACAATGTGATGTGCTATTGATTTAATTTTATTATTTTATACCCCGAGGAACAAATTTTGGAGGTCGATCGAGGAAAACGAAAGGTTTCGTAGTAACCGAAACACATCACCGAAACGAGTACCAAGTAAGTTTGGATAACTTAAAGTAAACTCATAATATGCCTAATTGTGTGATTTGTGTGATTTATGAATGTATGATAATTGCATTTGACGATGGCGTAAAATACATGAAATGCAATCTTAACAATGGTATGTTGAAAAAATGTCTCGGTTGACGTTAGAAAGGGAATTTGATGGATAAACCATGATTGACATGTGACTTGAGATCCTGCATGTGTTGCAGAAAGGATTTAGCCCAGACGGATAATCCGATAATCTCAAGTATGAAAAGGATCTACCCTGAACAGGTGTTCCTTGAATGATCGAGCCTCCCGAAGAATATGTATGCATTATGGATTTAGCCCAGACAGGTAATCCGATTAGGGTCTGAATTTAGCCTGGACTGAAAATTCAGATCCGAGCTCATTAAGGGTGTTTGTCGCTATAAGGGATTTAGCCTAGACTAGTAATCTTGACATCACCTTATGGGTTTATATTACGGGGGATTTAGCCTGGACTGGTAATCCCGCCGTAAGATGTGAGGTTCGCGGGAGTGCATACTAAAATGATCATTTGTATGAATTGATGGTGATTGGATAATCCATTGAGATTTTCTAGAAACTCAATAGGACTAAAACGAAGTATATGTATGAATGAGGTGTTGAATGATGAGCTCATCTAAGATAAGTTACATGGTGTTTTGTTATGTGACTAACTCATTGATTGAGTGCATGTGATATGGAAACCATTTTCATATTCATTGGTTTCATTATCTAATAAGGATTTATGCTAAATAATTGGTAAATTTACTTTCCAATTATTCAAGCTTACTAAGCATATAAATGCTTACCCCTCTCTTTTTCCCCGTTTTTAGAGCTCGAAGACTCGTAAAGATTGGAAGACGGTTGGAGAATCAACACACTATCAACTAATTCAGCTTTGGTATATAGACACTTATGTTTTGTTCAATGGCATGTATAGAACTTTGAATAATTGGTTATTTGTGTCACTTGATTTGCCAAGATGAAGGCCTGTAAAATTATACTTATCTTTTTGTATATGGCAATGGAAATTGGCTTGTTTTGAAGTAGGCTATGACTTACAAATCTATGCATGTTCCTGTTCACATGTGATGGCTTGGTTATAGTTGGCAATGAGTTATAAAAATGAGCTAATCTTAAATATGTCAAGTAGACATGGAAATCCTTAAATACAAGATGAGAATTAACTTAGCATGTATGAAACCAATGACATGAGGTTTACATATAATGAGGTTAATCAAAGTTTTATATATATATAAGTGTATAATTCGGCCTTATCATGTGTAAAAGTAACCTATAAGTATGGAGGGTGATCAAAGGCTTGGAAAATAGCTTAATAAGGTCCACATAGGTAGACACACGGGCGTGTGTCTAGGCCGTGTGTGACACACGGCTCACCCCCATGGGTGTGTGGTATAGCCGTGTGTCCCATGCACTTGAAATTTGAAGTCAGTATAGAACACAGGCTAAGCACACGAGCGTGTGTCTTGGCTGTGTGCCTTTAACAAAATGTTGAGGTTGAAGTCAGTGTTGTACACGGGTAGAGGGCACGGGCGTGTCCCAAGCCACACGAGCGTGTGTGAACACACGGCCCCATCACACAGGCGTGTCACACTTTAAAGTAAAGGAAATTTTCTAAAGTGCCCAAAGTTTATCAAAGGCCTGTATAAGGGACGAGAGGTACATGTTTGAAAGACTTTAAATTTGGGTGAAGTTCAGTGACCCGATTTAATAAGTTTGGAAAGGTAAATTACCGGTAACGCCTCGAACCCTATCCCGACGTCAGATACGGGTGAAGGGTGTTGCACCAACCGTGCATTCATAGCTCTCAACACAAACAAAGACTTTTTACTCAGGGCATCGACAACCACGTTTGCCTTACCAAGGTGATAATCAATCATGAGCTCATAGTCTTTCAACAACTCAAGCCATCTTTGTTGCCTCAAATTCAAATCCTTTTGAGTCATCAAGCACTTAAAACTTTTATGATCTGTATAGACATGACATTTTTCTCTGAAAAAATAATGTCGCCAAATTTTCAAAGCAAAAACAATGGTATCCAACTCTAGATCATTCGTAGGATAGTTCTTCTCGTGTGGCTTCAATTGTCTCGAGGCATAAGCTACTACCTTGCCTTCTTGCATAAGCATACCGCCTAGTCCACTCAAGGATGCATCACTGTAAATCACAAACTCTTTCCTTGATTTCGGTTGCACTAACACTGGTGCTTCTGTCAATAATGCCTTCATCTTCTCAAAACTATGTTGGCACTTCTCTATCCATTCAAACTTGACATCTTCTCGAAGTAGCTTCGTCATTGGAGTGGCTATTATAGAAAATCCTTTCACAAACCGTCTATAATAACTAGCCAAACCCAAAAAGCTTCTAAATTCAGTCATATTCCTTAACGGTTTCCATTCGACAATAGAAGAAATTTTACTGGGATCGACTCGTATACCATCTCCCGAAACAAGGTGGCCTAAAAATCCAACCTCTCGTAGCCAAAACTCACTTTTGCTAAACTTGGCATATAACAGCTTATCTTTCAAAATCTACAAAACAGTTCTCAGGTGTTTGGCGTGTTCTGCCTTATCTCTAGAATAAATCAAAATATCATCTATAAAAACCACAACAAACTTATCCAAATATGGCCGAAAGATTCTGTTCATCAAATCCATAAAAATGACAGGAGGGTTCGTTAATCCAAACGGCATAACAAGGAACTCGTAGTGACCATACTTTGTTCTAAAAGCAGTCTTAGGCACATCAGACTCTTTAACTCGTAACTGGTAAAATTCAGACCTCAAGTCTATCTTAGAGAACCATGTTGCTCCTTTTAGCTGGTCAAATAAATCATCAATCCTTGGAAGAGGATACTTATTTTTAATTGTTACCTTATTGAGTTGTTGATAGTCAATGCATAACCATCCTTCTTTTTCACAAATAATACAGGAGCACCCCATGGAAAAAAACTCAGTCTCGCAAAACCCTTGTCAGTCAACTCTTGCAATTGTGATTTCAATTCTTTTAGTTCAGTCGGGGCCATCCTATACGGAGCAATAGAAATAGGTGTTGTCCCTGGCATCAGTTCAATACCGAACTCAATTTCTCTATTTGGAGGCAAACTTGGCAATTCCTCTAGAAATACATCTGCGTACTCACACACAACTGGCACTGACTCAATTTTTAGCTCGGATTCCTTTATATTCAATACATATGCTAAATAAGCTCCATACCCTTTTCTAATACATTTTTGAGCAGTCATTGAAGAAACTACCACTGGCAACTTACCTGCATCATCTGATTCAACCCGAAGAATCTCACCGTTTCCACATTTCAGTTCCATAACTTTCTGTCTACAATTCACTATAGCATCATGTAGTGTCAACCAATCCATACCCACTATGACATCAAATTCATCAAACGGTAAGAATATCAAGTCGGTCGAAAAATAATGGCCTCTAACCATCAAAGGGCACTTTTTACATAATTTATCAACTATCACATACTTTCCTAACAGATTTGACACTTTAATCATAAATTCTGTAGACTCGACAGGTATATTCATACCAGATGCCAATTTCATACACACATATGAATGAGTAGAGCCAAGGTCTATCAAAGCAATAACATTAGTATCATAGAGAGAAAATTTACCAGTAATTACATCAGAAGAAGTTGCATATTCACGTGCACGTACAGCGTAGGCTCTAGCTGGAGCCCTAGCTTCAGATCTTACTGTTGTTTCTCTTGTCACATTCTTACTGCTAGACCTATTCCCGGCATTTCTCGGAGGTCTTCCCTTAGAAACTATTCCACTTGACCTAGCATTTTGAATCCTTTCTTTCTCCATCCTTTTAGGACAATCTTTAATAAAGTGGTCTAGAGAACTACATCTAAAACAAGATCCTTCACTCACTCTACAGTTACCAGAATGATGTCTACCACATTGTTGGCATTCAGCTCTGGAAAGTTTAGAATTACCCACACTAGTCACGAATGTAGCTTGAGGTCTAAAACCCGAATTTCACTTTCTACGGTTCTCGTATGAATACCCAGCTGACACATGTGAACGAGAGTACACCTCCCTAATTTTTTAGATTGAGATGGCAATGACTTACTCATATACCTTTTTCTAGTGTCTCTAGCCTCAGACTCGACTTTCCCCCTATCTTTAGTCAGCTCTTCGGCTTTACAAGCCCGTTCAACAAGTACCATAAATTATTTTAACTTAAGAATGCCCACCAATGTCCTTATATCCTCGTTAAGACCATCTTCAAATCTTTTGCACATCTTACCTTCGGAAAATACACATTCCCCTGCGTATTTATTGAGTTTGATGAATTCTCTCTCATATTCGCTAACTATCATACGGCCTTGTTTCAAATCCAAAAATTCCTTACGCTTCTGATCTATAAACTACTCACTAATATACTTCTTCCGAAATTCCTCTTGAAAGAAATCCCATCTAACTCTCTCTGGAGGTACTACCGATATCAGAGTTCTCCACCAGTGATACGCTGCATCTCTCAATAAGGATATGGCATATTTTAAGCACTCATCGGGTGTACAAGATAATTCATCAAATACCCGTATCGAATTCTCTAACTAGAACTCTGCCCTTTTAGGATCATCATTATCATTTGCCCTAAATTTCTCAACTCCTTGCTTTTGAATTCTGACAACTGGTGTTCTGGAAAATCTCATAAATTCCATACCTTGAGGCATCATGGGTGCAGGTTGAAGATTTGGGGGAGGTGGGGGAGGTTGAGCATTAGGGTTTGTATGAACTAACTCTGTATACTATGCGCTCATCATGTGGAGAAAGGCTTCTCTGCCTCCATCTCCTCTACTAACAGTTTCAGGTCTACTTTCAGATGGCACCACTCCTTCAAATGGAGTAGACGTGTTACTTTCTACATCATCCGCCACTACTCAGTCAGGATCTGTTTGCTATATGAAAACACATTTTAATACTGCCAGGAGTTGTCACACTATCATCACATATGTATGGCATGTATAGCTAGACTTAAGCACGCTAGGCTAGTCCGATAATTGACTAAACTATAGCTCTGATACCACTAAATGTAACACCTCTTACCCGTATTCAACACCGAGACAGGGTAGGAGGCAGTACCGGACTTAAACGTTCACAAACATGCAAAACCTGTACATAAAATTTCATCCAAATTAAAACTTTTCAAACACATGCATATCGTCCCTTATACAGGCCTTCGAGGCCTAGAACATACATCGGGGTGGTTCGAGACTAAACTGAGAACTTAAGAAAAATTTTATAAAAATTTCCCATGTTAAACCTCACACGTCCATGTGGAGGTATTGCACACGCCCGCGTACTTAGGACACGCCCGTGTCCAATACCCGTGTGGAATTATTCTTCAGTTCGAATCTACAGGAGTTTTCACATGACCGAGCACATGCCCATGTCCCTAGCTCGTGTCCCTTACACGGACTCGACACGTCCGTGTGATTATTCGTGCCTAAAAACCAGGGCATTATGTTTATAACATCATCATTCATTTTGAGGCACACGGCCAGGGCACACGTCCGTGTAGTCATGTCCTCCATACGGTTGAGACATACGGCCGTGTCTCTGCTTGTGTGTTTACTACCATGCATACTGACTTAGAAAATTTAGATGCAGGGGACACACAACTATTCAACACGCCCATGGGGTAGATCGTGTGTCACACACGGTTTAGACACATGCTTATGTTTCTACCCGTGTGGACTATTTTAAGGCTATTTTTCAAGCCATTAGTCACCCTCATTCATTCATACACTTAAACATAAGTAATAACATACATCATGGCATATTGAACCACTCAAATATTCAATTCCATGGCACTTCCATACCAACATAATGTCATCTTATGGCTCGTACATTTATTTGTACTACTTAGAATCATTCCACACCAATTTCATGCATTGTTATACTTGTTACCCAAAACTTCAATGTTATGCATCCATGACTATAGTCATTTTAAAACATCAAGTCATCTATTATCTCTAAGCACCTAACTAACACTTCATCAAGCATCATCAAGCAATAACAAATCATATCATCGAGGCATTATCACATGCATGCATGGGCAATTAGATTACAACCCAAGGATCAAATATAAGCCATATCACATGGCCATTACAAAAATGAATCATCATCATTATAGGCCTTCACAATTTGGCCAACTAGCATGTCACATATCACAAAATAACCAAGTCCCCTATACATGCCATACTCAAAATAATACATTTACTATACCAAATGATCTTTTGATAGTGTAATCGAATGCTTCGACAACACCCGATCCTCGAGCTAGCTTGGCAGAACTACAAGGAAGAAAATGAGAGGGGAGTAAACATTTAAGCTTAGCAAGTCCACATGCAAATAATATGCAATAGTAACATGCATCATCATGCAAAATCATAGGAACATATTAACAAATTCTCATCATTCAAACATTTTTGGCTTATTTATTTTGTAATCACATATACACATACGAATTCACTCTCTTGTCACATGTCATCCTTTAGTAAGGCATTACATATGAGAATAATGTACGTACCTGTACATACTCGTAGCATCTTAAATAACTTTAGCTGACCCACCTCGGGGCTTTCATCACATCGTTCTTTATATCAATTGCCAAACTTCTCATTGGATTTCCTATTGAATTACCCCTTGAACTCTTGGAATACCATGGGATACATGGAAACATGCACCTGAGTGCCATATAAACATGTGTACAACCCAATAACATGTGTCGTATCCATTTTGAACTCAGACCACTGAACGAGCTCGGATGCTCGCATTTATAATGAACTCGGACCACTCAACGAGCTCAGATGCTACATATCTCGCGAACTTTGACCGCTCAACAAGTTCGGATTAACCACATGTTTTACGAACTCGGACCGCTCAAATATCATATACTTCACAAACTTGGGCCGCTCAACAAGTTCGGATTTCTTAATCTCCTAGTGACATGTCACTTGTATCCTAAACTATTCCTAAGGTTCAAACGAGATTCTTTTACTCATGCACGTAACTTCTTCGTCATACTTGCTCGTGGTGTCGGAATAACTTCCATAACTTTTCTCATGCTTGCAATGTCATCAATAAACATAACATATACAATAATGACATAATGGTAACCATGCAATATCAATGCATTAAAACATGTCATATTGTCACATTATTTACATATGTACTTACCTCGGTACAAAATGATAATAATCGAGTCTAATCGTTGTATACTTTATTCTTCCCTCGATCGAGACCCGATTCATGTCTTTCTTGATCTATAATACCAAATTTAACTCATTTATTAATCACATTCTTCAAATCAATCCATAACTTATGCTTTGGTATAATTACCCTTTTACCCCTAACTTTTTACTTATTTACGATTTAGTCCTTAGGCTCGTAAAAATGAAATGTATACATTTTCCTTGTCATCTAAGCCTAGTCGAACTCATAACATGCCATGGCAGCCCATATTTACCATTATATCATACATCTCTTTACCCATTTTACATACTTTACAAGTTACTCCCTTTTTAGCCATTTTCACTAAAAATCACCTAGCAAAAAAAATAAAACGTTTATCATGTCTTAAGCATTCATATTCCTCGATTAATCAACAAAACACATGCACATTGCACATGGGTAATTTTTCAAACATAAACCCTAGCTTAAAATATAGCTAGAAATGGATAGATCATGTTACCGAGACTTTAAAAATACAAAGAACATTAAAAGCGGGCTAGGGAAACACTTACTATTAAGCTTGGAAATGTTGATCAAAACCCTAGCTATGGAGTCTTGGTATTTTCAGTAGCTAAGGAGGAAGATGGACAACATTTTCACTTGATTTTTCCCTTTTTATTCTTTTTATTACCAAATGACCAAAATGCCCTTAGGGTTTTTTCTTTCCAATTTTTCCTATGCATGCCCATTTTTGTCCAAAATTATAGAAATTGGTCAAATTGATAATTAGGACCCTCTAATTCATAATCTAAAGCAATTTCATGCTTAAAGCTTCTAGAATGCAAGTTTTACCTTTTATTCAATTTGGTCCCTAAAATGCAATTAGACATTTTATGCATAGAATTTCTTCATGAAACTTCCACACAAGCATGCATCCATTACTTAAACCTCATAAGAATTATAAAATAATTATTTCTATCTCGGGTTTGTGGTCTCGAAACTACTGTTTCGACTAGGCCCTAATTCGGGATGTCACATTAAGCAGCCTTTAGTAGACAATAGGTGAACTTTTATGTGAAACTTTACTTGTTGAAGTATGTGAACCCTTATTTTTTTTGAGCTGTGACTAAATAAAACTTGGTTCAGTATTTTTATTAAGTGGTTTTACCTTCATGATATTGCGCTGCATTTGGGTAACTTATACATATATTTCATATTTACATAGTGGTGTGATGGAGGTTAGATTGGGATTTAATGGAGAGTCACTGTGGTGACTAATGGGGCATTCCATAGCTTAGGCTTAGTGATCGGACTGGGTTTAGGGTATACATTTTTGGTATCAGAGATCGACAAGTTGAACAAGTTCGTTAGGTTCGCTATGATAACTAGTATGGTTCATCAGGTTTGTGAATACTTGATGTGCCATGCATAATTATTTGTTGTTTGATTGGGGTAGACATTTCCTTTATACAACTGTATCTTCTACAGGATTATGATCCGAATCACTCTTCGCCGCTCACCTTCTTAGTAGTTGTACTTGTAAACATGTTTTGGCAAGTCATACTCACATATATGTTTGGCAAACTATGCTCTCATATGTGTGTTCTGGTGGACTAAGTTTGCAAATGTGTTTGCTTAGGGTGAATGATTGTGTGTGCTTAATTTTGTGCCTTATGTACAATTAGAGTAAGTATAATGCCTCCTAGAAAAGTGAACTCCTACAAAAGTGAACATGAACCATGTTAATGGAAATTTTGAGAATATTGCTTAGCAAAGGGCTCTGCGAATCGAGTTCGTGGGATCTAAGTACTTAGGGGGAGTTTGTGAACCTTATTTTGTTTTAAGACATTGTTTTGTGAACCCTATTTACAAAGCTAACCCTGTCTAGAATAACTTAAGAATATTTGAGTATGTAGCATTTAGCAAAGTCATGAAGCGAATCCCTAGTAGACAATAGATGGACCTTTATGTGAAACTTTACTTATTAAAGTATGCGAATACTTATTTGTTGCGAGCTGTGACTAAATGAATCTTGGTTAAGTGTTCTTATTTAGTGTTTTTACCTTCATGATATTCCACTGCATATGAGTAACTTATGCATATATTTCAATTTTACATAGTGTTGTGATAGAGGTCAGATTGGGATTTAATGGAGACTCACTATGGTGACTAATGTGGCATTCCAAAGCTTAGGCTTAGTGATGTGACTTGGTATGGGGTGTTACACACAATGTGATTTGAAATTTTTCACGAAGACACCAACATTTTTCTGTAGAAACAACCCAGCAACCTGCAATTGTCAAGTTTAAACACTACCTAGCATACCATTTCATACATTTAGGTCTGTCTCTTTATTCTAACATGTCATATTGCGTGCATACTTCATTCAAAACATTCTCAAATACATTGTAACACACCATAGCAAAATTGACACCTTAAGTAATTTGTTATGCTAGCATACAATCGCGTGATCCACAATTCAATCACTCAACATATCAAATCAACATACCATGTTTTTTCTAAAGGTAATACATTTTCATTTTATACAGTTTGGTCATTTTAGACTTGCCACAACTTTTAGAATGCAATTCAAACATGGATATTACTTCCATGCTAAGGTTCATGCAATTTTAACATTTAGGCTTCAAACAGGATCATACATATTCCAAATCATTATTCATAAGCATCAATCAAATACAAATAAAGATTCAATGATCTTAACAACAGTCCATATAGTCTATTTTTACAATACCAAATAGAAAAGTCTATTTCCTTCAAAAGCAACCCATGTTGCCTTTATTTAGAAAGTTTAAAACCACACACATACACAAGCAATTTGCCTTGAATGGATTATTTTACTTGCCCACTTCTCCCTCCTCGATTGAGCTATATCTCTGCAAAATATTCTTACATGAGTGTGAGCTTAACAAAGTTCAATGAGTGCTCAAGAATTCCACAATAAAAAACTATATCGAAGGTTAAAAGAAAGCATACTAAAGTGCAATCACTCATGACATATTTAAGCATTATTCAAATGTTTCCACTTTGATATATTGGCTTCTTGGGATTCATAAAACATATTTAAAACAGAGTTAAACACATTGGATAAATGAATCTTCAACACACCATTGACTTAAAGAGTCTAACATGTCCCATATAAGTGTAGCATAAAGCTAACACTCTCAAGCACAGCAACATGCCTTAATGAATGGAGCTTAGCTTAACATTCCCTTGTCTCTCCAACATATCTCAGGGCCTCAACGCTTATACACGAAATACATATGTGAGTACTCGAATTCTATGGCAGCTACTATATGCAATGGTTTTATAATAATTACAATATTAATATATCCACATATACACAATTTAATTACTATTTTATGCACACTTTCATATATTCGTGTTCATCATATTCACAACACTATCACATTCAAATTTAATGCACTTTCAAGTGTCAACACAATGCTTAATTAGCCACAATCACCATAGATCTCATATGTGTGCATAAATCACGTATCATATACTATCATAAACATATCACATTTTGCTATGATGGCTCATCATATAACACATCACGCAATACAAACATTATTTGCAAAATAAGGCAAGATTGATTAAGAATACTTACACTTGGAACTTAGGAAAGGTTTTTAGGCTAACCTAAGCTTCTGATTAACTCATTAAATTGTGCTTACAAGCAACACTTTAGATCACTCACCGATTAGCTTTTGCTTGATTACCGAAAGCTTAAACAAGCTTCTCCTTACCTTTCACCTTACTCGTAAAGGGATTTGATCGATCTAATACTTTACAAATACACTGAACACAATAAAATATGGTCAATTACAGCCACATAGCCAAACATTAACAAAAACACAAATTCGTCCACTCCCCTCTTAAATAGAAAATTTGACTAGTTTATCAAATAATCGATTTCCTTAATCAATTTGGGTTTCTATTAATTAAACATGAGCCTAAACATCTCATATATCATATTTGAATAGATCTAAACCATTTTAAACTTCTACAATCTCAGATCTAAATTTTTCAGAAAAATCATCAAACATGAGCGTTCAAGAGAGAAAATCATCAATTCTTTAAAATCCTTCAATGATTTGTTAAATTGAGTTTAAAAACCTTTTAATCAAGTTAAAAAAAGTTGAAAAACATTTAAAATAGTGATTTAACTTAAAATCCAAATTTTACCATTTTTTAAGCTCAATTTTTGCTTAAAACTTTAGATCCATATGAATCTCTTTATAAGTGATCAAGTGCTGATTTGTAAAAGCAACACACATAAAAATATCATCAAGAATTAGAACCTAACCTTGATTGAAGAAGAAAAATGAGTTGTAGCTTTAATTTGTTGAAAATCCTTTGGAGAAGAATAGGAAAATTGATGATGAAAATGAGTGCTTTCTTTAAAATTAGGAGAAGATTATATGCTTGGAAGGTGAGAAAATGAAAATGGTTTAGTTATTTGGAGAGAAAATGTGAAGATTTGTGTTTGGGAAAATTTTTCAAATGATGGAAATGAAGGAGGGAAAACGTGGGAGGGGTTTTATAAAAACTAATTTTTGAAACTTGGGTTAATTGCTATTGGGTAACTTTCAAGTTTTACCCTTTTTTAAATTAGTCTCTTTTCAGTTAAAACGCCTTTTTCTTAATTATTTTTAAATTTGGCTTTATCTTTAAAAACCATTTGAAGGTAACCAATTTTCAGACACTTAATTCTAAATTCCCTAACCTAATTTTAGACCATATTAGTATTATATTATTTTATCCTTATTATTCACTCCAAATTTAATATCGAGACCTGAATCAGCTATCCAAACCATTAACCTGAAACTACTAGACCAAATTATTCATTAATTACATTAATACTTTGTATATTGTCCTGACATGGTTTTTACATGCAAAGCAAAATAGAAGCAAATGTTGCTCACTGGGTGTGACGTGGTTGGATAGTAATAAGAAAACACAACTTGTATTAATAGACAAACTTAAACATGTGCTTAGTCTAATAAAAAATGAGCAAACCGATGAAAAGACTAATATGTTGTCTATCAAGTCCAATAAGAGAGATGCTTTGTCTTAGGCATCGAAGCGAATAAATCTAGAAGATAGAGAAATAGATATGGCTGACTGGACTGACAGTACATCGGACAAGACCCAACCAGAAAAGATCTTGAATCCATTTATGGATTTGTTCACTTGTGACGTTCATAGTGTGGCACACCTAAATTCTGAGTGGATGTCAGACTATGTATGTGTGGCTCGTACACTTTGATGTAAGTAAAAGCCTAAGTTCGAATAGATAAGGAACCAAAACCTGGTGTGTTGGGTGTATGACTTCTGTAGTATGTAGCGTCATTCATAAAAATTGAATTCATAGCCCAAAGCATGGGCAAATGATATCCTCTCGTTAGAATTGCATGGTTGTTGAAATGTAAACGTGGCCACATGTCGTTCGTCTTTGTGGTGGATGACTTGGTCATTATGTGATAGTGATCGACTATTCATGAAGGAAGATTTAATGGTTACCATGAGATAAAATAGGATCATATTGGGAGGATGTCCCAAAGAGATCAAAGATATCCTATGATGGTAACACACTGATGACAAGGTCATTGGACGAGAACTAAGTAGTTACTTTCGTAATGGTATGTCGTTGGGGACAGCTCAGTCACGATACTATAGTGGAATGACTTTATGACTAAATAATTTTATAATTAATAGGCAAAAAGTCAAAACTTAATTATAACTCATTTGAGCCTCAACTACATATGTTCAATCGATCCCTCCGCTATCCTGTTGAAACCAGAAATGAATTGCATGTTTGAATAGAAATGAAAGAAATGAATAGAAAAATAGAAATGAGAAACATTCAGGCATGGTTATGGTTTTCTCTAAAATGGAGAAATAGAACCATTTGGAAATGAATGTAGGTTTGCAAAAATGGAAATGAAAATGGCAACTTGCAATCCTATATAGGATTACTCAAAAAAATATGAAAATAAACCATTCGGTCATAGTGAACATGTTGAGTTGTGACATATTGAACGAATTTTCTTGAATTTTTACTGAGGGTAAAATCGTCAAAATTTTATTAGGGTAAAATTCTCAAAAATTTAATGGGATAAAATTAGGGTGAGAAAATTATTTAACATGTAGCTATTAAAGTTTATTTTTGGAAATATAAAAACTAAATTAGGTTGGATCATATTACAGAGTATTGGGCTAAAAAGGCCCATAAAGTAATCGTAATTGGACGCGATGTGAGAGAGGCCCAAAACTCCTCAAATAACATGAAGGAGGTGGCAACCCTAGTAAAAATACAAAGGTGATTTGTTCACCCCTCTCCTACTCTATGTAGGATGTTGTTTTCTATTTAAAATAAACATCTACAATGCTATAAGGGTTCTGCCTTCTCTTTCTATATATAGATGACATCGGTAGAGCTATTAAGAGAATTTTGAGAGATTGCTATTCAGTCAAAAAATAGAGAGATTTTAATCTCAACAGTTACATATATATATTTCCAGAATAACTATTCTACCAATTTCTATTAAAGAATAGAGAATTTTTATTTTCACCTCAAAAGGAAATTTCTGTCCTTTGGTTCTATTGGTTCGAGCCCATACTTGAAGTAGTTCATGGTACAAGAATAGCGAAGAAGATCGTTTTGTTCAAAGCTGGAAAACATCAAGGATCCACTTATCAAAAAACACAGGTACAGATTCGGTTAAGGTTTATTGCTATAAATATCACAAACCGAGTTGGTTTTCAAAATTTTAATTTTCCATTGTGCAAGAAAATTGTTTTCAAACCTGATTTTTCCTTCCCTTTCCTTTCTTCTCCCTTGTTTCCCTCACTTGCCCTTTTCCTTTCCTTTGACTAGTTATGCCACCCCTATTACCAAAGAAACACATCCATTTTGTTTTTCTTTTGTCATTTTTCTCCAAACCACCACCTTGTGCCGTCCCTTTCCCTAAACTCCTTTGTCTTCACCTTTCTCTTCTTTTTGCTGCCAGACCTCTTCCTTTTTCCACCATTTGCACCAGCTCTCAATCCACTTGTGCAGCCGCCCTTCCTTCTTTTCCTTTCTTTTGCCTCCATCATCATTTTTCCCCTCTCTCATCTTTTTTTTTATTTTAATTGAATCTCCTTTTATTCTTCATTCTTTTTCAATTTGATACATCATATCTCTAATTACTTTTCTCTACTATCATTTTTTCATAGCCAAATCTCCTATGCCTATACAATAGCTTTGTTGACTTTTTCCCATTCCAATCTATTTACAGAAGAGTAAGTTTATCAAATTTAGAACATATATTCTCTTTTCAGTTCTGTTAAAACAATGCTAATATGTGTGTATTCCTTTGTCTAAGTTTCAAATCTGGTCGACTCGTACTATCATTTATTATTGGACTAATCACATCCTTAATCTTGCGTAAGTGGTCAAATCTGATTCTCTATAGTTTGTCATAATCGACTTTATTTAGTGGATTAACTGAAGCTAACATAGAGTGACTTTATGTGTGTTGTTTGTTTAAAGTTCATATCTTGGAAAAATCTGACCAAATTTGTATCGTAGGAGTATTGAGGATGGAAGTTTGTACATTGATTTGCATTTGAAGGTGTGGGTTCTAACCAATTAAAGACTGTGGATGTTTTGTCCATAAGTAATATATGTGTATATTTAAAAATAATATTTGTTTAAACCTTTTCCAAATTTATGACCAACCGATTGCATAAGTATTCTTGGTGAAGTGATCAATGAGTATAAATCCTTTATTAGGATTGGCTAAAAGTAAGTGCCCCTGATTTATGAAATCTTTAATATTGATCATGTATACAATGATATTAAATGATTCTATATTGTTTTGCATGTATTGTGAAGATGAAGCATGCCCAAAATTCTATCATCTTTACGGTTATAATGAATTCATGATAAATCATGCCCATTGCTTCTATTAAAATCTATTACATGTTCCAAACATGTTTATTGATACTGTAACTATCACTATTCTACAACTACCACTGATAGCATGTGAAATCATGTTTATTGTATCTAATGAATCTAAATGCATGTTGACAACATGCCTACTATTTCTAATAAATCTGATTGCATTTTAAAGGCATGCCTATTGTACTAATTCTGTTATCATTATTATATGTCATATTGCATTGCATTGGGGTTGAGATGGTTATGTAAGAAGGAAGATCTATTAGTATAACTACAAATTTGGTGGTTTAACCACATAATTTTGGCAGCTTGACTACAAATACTGGTGGCTGGTCTACATATTTCTGGAAGTATATTTGCAATTATTGATGGCTTGTCCAGAAATTGGTGTGCTGTTGGATGGATAAGTTATAAGGAACTCTTACTATGGTGTATAGTGGAGTTGGGTAGGAACTTCTCTAAAAATATTGCATTAATATGTTCATGCATATTGAATTTGTGAATCTATATTGTTTTAATTCTTTGTTTAATTACTAGCTTGAATATTATTTTTAATGTCTTATACCAGTTACTTGAGTTATGACTCAAATTGAGTTTATTAGCTCACTCTTTAGCTTACTTATTTATTTTCAAATAATCCTTGTGATTAGGACTTAGACACCACTATTGGAAGAGCAACTCAAATGTTTTCACATTTATAGTATTTTAAACTTATTTTTAATATATTTTTTGGATTGTAATGAATTTTAGCTGGATTGTGGCATGGGTTTTATTTCTGGATTATTTTGATTGCATGACATTAAAATTTTAAAACTGTTTAAATTAGTATTTGAAAAGATTATGCATGAAACTTAGTTTTTAATAAAAATATGTCAATGTCTTTCTTTTTTGCTACAACACTGAAAGTAAGTTTTTAATAAAAACTCAACTTGATTTTCAAAATAATTAATCTTTATAAATGAAATATTAAAATCAATCAAAATTTAAAATTAA
The DNA here is from genome assembly GCA_025698465.1 of Gossypium longicalyx. Lineage (NCBI taxonomy): Eukaryota > Viridiplantae > Streptophyta > Magnoliopsida > Malvales > Malvaceae > Gossypium > Gossypium longicalyx. The sequence continues at coordinate 48,791,631 of CM047004.1, forward strand.
CATAATTTTGCAAAAGTTAAGAGAACATTCATTTTTCACTAGTTTTGAACATATAAAGAAATGATTTAAAAGTACTTTTGAAATACGAAAGTTTAATTAGGCCATTTTGGTTGTCAATGTAGCCTTCAGAATTTGACCATAACGTTTGGGTTGTCTTAGGGAGGTATCAAATGCCGCAACTGAATAAACCATAAACGAATTTAGGATCTATTCTACTTGGGTCCTGTCTAATGCTTAAGACAAATCATCTCCCTAATTGGACTTGATAACCTTCACATTAGTCTTTCATTCAGTTTGCTCTTTTTCGATTAGACTAAAAACATGTTTAGGTTCATCTACTAATATAAGTTGTCTTTTCGTATTACGATTAAACTACTAATCTGTTGTGAATTTTCTTATGATATGAAAGTGTGCACAATCGCTAGCAAGTAATATAGTAGTAAATACTAGAGTTATTGTCTCCACAAGGATTGATTTTAAAACATAAATTACAAAATTAAAAAATGGAAACTTGGAAAGGAAACACAAATTTTATTAGATACATAGAAATATTCAAGGCAATTTAAGAATAGTAATACAAATTGACAATGATGAAATGATAAGCTAGAATAATTAATTCCCCTATGCAACTACTACTAGCGATGCTGGAGTACTGCTATGGCAATATGACATTTTATTAATCTAGAATCCAATAGTTTATAGGCTTCTCTCGAAATCATTATGTTTCAATCCTTCAATTAAACTAACATATGTTTATGCTAATTTAACGTCAAGAATATAATTTCAAGCACTGTTCCTACAAGATTATGCAAGGTAACAATATATGTCTATATCATTACAAAATTAAAATCAATGAAATTAAACATGCACCATTCAAGTTTTAGGTCCATTAATTACAACCTTTTTAGAATTAGTAATTAACTCAATTACTCGCTGATGAAATTAAAGATAAATACTCTAATGTATTGAGAAAAACTCTCTCAAAAGTATGTATATCTTAGAAATATGTAAAACTATATATATATGAAGCATTGAATCAATTAGGGAAAGAGAATCTCTAATTAGTATTTCTAAAAATTACCTGTAATATCTAAAGATATGTTATTCAATGCTATCAAATAATCAAAGATTCTCAACACTCCCCCTCAAGTTGGTACATAGATGTCTCTCATGCCCAACTTGCAAAGAATATTATGATAAGTCTTACAGTTGAGCCCTTAAATAAAAACATCAACCAACTATTTTTTGGATGCTAGATAAGATAGACTTAAGTCACCATTAGCTACTTTTTCCTTAATAAAATGACGAACTATTTTGATGTGCTTAGTTCTATCGTGCTGCACTAGATATGGAGCTATGCTGATGGCCGATTTGTTGTCACAGTACAAGGTTGATCCATTTTTGTTCAACAAATGTAGCTCTTCCAATACCTTTTGCAGCCATAAAAGCTCACAAACACCTTGAGTCATGGCCCTATATTCAGCCTCTACACTTGGTCAAGCCACAACACTTTGTTTCTTACTCCTCCAAATGGCTAAGTTTCCTCCCACAAGAGTATAATAACTTGTTGTAGGCATCAAGAGAGCCAACCTAATCTACATTTGTAAATATTTCTATCTTGAGATGACTATTTTTAGAGAAGATTATACCTTTGCTCGTTACAAACTTCAAATAGCACAAAATTTGCAATGCTGCCTGCATATGGGCTTCGCGAGGATCATGCATAAATTGGCTTAGAAAACTAACGCATAGGCAATATCAGGTCGAGTATGAGTGAGATAAATCAATCGTCCGATGTGTAACATGTTTTTAGTCAAATCGGAACAATGGTTTTGGGACCACAAATCTGAAGTCAAAATATTTATTTATTATTTTAATAAGGTCTACAGCATGATAGATTAATTATGTGAAAGTTTCATAAAGAAATTTTACCGTTTAAATGCTAAAAAGTACTAAATCGCGTAAAGCGTAAAACTTGAGTTCTAATAGTTAGAAGTATTAAATAGCTATGAAATTAAATTGTGGGAGTCCTTATGTTGAAATTAGACCATGGTTAAGGTTAGTGGATATTTATGTCCATGGTTTATATGATATATTAATGTTTTATTAAAAGGTTAATATGGTAAATTAGTTATTAATTATGAAAAAATAGTAAAACAAAAGAAAAAGCTTTCATATTCTTCTTCATTTCCACCAAAAATATTAAGAAGAAGAAGCCAAAGAAGTTGTTTTAGGGTTCGGTCACTTAAGAGATCAATTGGTAAGTGATTTTGACTCGGTTATTAATGATTTCTATGTTTTTGAGATTGTTGCTTCGTATTCTAGCTAGCCCGTACCTTAAATTTTGAAAGTATTAAAGATTTATCATGTTTCCATTGTTGAATGCTTGAGTAATTTGATGAATTATGATAGATTTGGAAAGTTTAATGTTAGATTAATAGTTTTTGTAAAGTGATTTTTGACAAAAATGTCAAAAAGGGATTAATTTGTGAAAATGTAAAATTATGTGGGTAAAGTTTGAATAAATAAAAGATATGGGCTGCTAGGGACTCCATTAAAATTTGACTAAGCATGGGTTTGTGATTAATTGCATGAGTTTGCAACTTTATGTGATAGGGACTAAATTATAAAAGTGTGAAACATTAGGGGCAAATGTATAAATTTTCCAAAATATGAATTAAAGGTTAAATTGAATAGATTTGATACTGAATGTGCTAATTTTGAAATATATATATAGATCAAGATAAGAAAGGATTGAATCTAGATCGGGGAAAAGGAAAGGTTGACGATTAGCCTATATTTGTTATCCGAGCGATACGAGGTAAGTTCATATAATTAAAATCAAACTTTTAAATACTTGTAATTATTTGAAATGAATGTATGTAATTAAGTAAATGATCTATTTGAAATTCGAATGCCTTATTGATATAGTTTACTGGTTACCGAGCCTGTTTGAACCGTAGGAATTTGTGGGATACAGTGACATGTCACTAGGGTTACCGTTTAGGTCAAGATCTTGCATGTGTTGTGGACTCATCGCAACTCGTATGAGTTTACCAATATATCAGCTCGTAAGAGCTTTCTCTTCTCAGCTCATCAAAGCTTACTATTTCCAGCTCAATAGAGCTTATTGTTCGTCAACTCAGGAGGAGTTTACCGATCATAGCTCAAAAGAGTGAATACGATGATGAATTGATGGATTACTGACTAATACACTTAGTATGTATCACCTGTGTATCTATCGATATTCTAATAGGTTTAATGGGCATAATTCTACTAATGGTTATACGGATGAATTACTGGTTATATAAATGGATTCTCGATTATATGAATGAGGATGAATTGTTACGTATGTTATACATGTCATATGTAGTTGGTATGATATAATATGATGATGTATGAAATTGAGATAAAGGTTGATTATATGTACTAATGAGACTAACATATTGATGAATGCTTGTGTGTAGGCATTTGGCAAGTGAATTTGATATACTTTGTTTAATTGTTTGATTATGTATAAATGGTAAGTTAAATTCTGAATTATACGGGATTACTAAGCTATAAAGCTTACTCTGTTTCTTTTTTGTGTTTTATAGAGGTTCATTAGCTCATTCGATTCGAATAAAGTCTGAGATACGCATCACACTATCCAATTGCCGATTGGTACCTTTGAACTTATGGATATATGTAAATAAGGCATGGATAGGCTAGTTATAAAGATGATAGTTATGGTTACTTGACCTAATGAGTTTGGTACATGTTGTGGTGTAAGATAAAGCCATGTGATTTGGCTTAGCTTGGTATAATGTTTTGGTTGTGTATAAGTATTCAATATGGTATGTTTTGGCAAGTAGTAAATGGAATAGAAATATGCAATGTTGTCATGATATGTGATAGGCATATGAATGGAAAATGATTGTAGTTGAAATGGTTTAATATGTGTATGAAATGTTATGGATTGACTGCCTATTGAGTTATAAAATGTTGCAATTTATGCTTATGCAGGTATGTAAAAATAGGGTGGCAAAATGGCTTTGGAAATAGCCTATTTTTGTCCACACGGGCAGAGACACGGCCGTGTGTCTTGACCGTGTGTGACACACGGTCATGTTACATGGCCGTGTGTCCCCTGGTGTGGAAATTAAAATCAAGTAAGTATGCTCTACACAGCCTCACACACGGACGTGTGACTTAGTCATTTGACATAAGTCAGTGTACCTTACAGGTTTGCACAGCCTAATACACGGCCTGGCACACGGGCATGTATGACCATTTTTAGGGCACACGGACATGTGTGTTTGCCATGTGACCCAAGTCAGAGAGTTACACGGGGTCAGACACGGGCTAGGACACGGCCATGTACTCTCATTTCAAATGTCCATATGGCCTGTGAAATGGACTTGTCTGGTGGCCGTGTGAGACACACGGCTTGGCCACACGGGCGTGTGTCCCCTGTTTTAAGAAAAAAATTCAAAGTTCTATGGAAGTTTCTTGAGTTACCGACTTAGTCCTGAATCACTCTTAAAGCATGTTTAAGGCCTTGTAGGCTATTATGATGGACAATTTATTTGAAATTGATTGATGAATGTTTGAATTGAGAACATGTTTGCTAAATGGATGTTTAATTGTTTTATAAGTCCGGTAATACTCTGTAACCCTATTCCGGCGTTGAATACAGGTGAGGGGTGTTACACGATGAGTCTTTGATATCTCCCGTTATCCAACATTTTAGTAATCCTTCCTTGTAACTTGTGATTACTCTCAATAGGTGATTATGCTGGTTTGCAACCTAACATGCCAGTCTTTGTCAGAAGATCTAAGACATACTTTCTTTGGAAAATATAGATTCCCTCTTTCTAAGACATACTTACCAAGTCTTTGATTTCGAATTCCTAAGCCAGTTGTTCTTTAAGTCGGGCCATTTCTTCCCTGTCATAATTATGTCATCAACAAAAACTATAAGGAGAGTAACCGTACCCTTGTGATGTTTTATAAAGAGGGTATGATCAGCATTACTTTATCGATAGCTAGACAACACCATGACCTTACTAAATTTGTCAAACTAGGTTCTAGGAGATTGCTTTTTCCACATAGGACCTTTTTCAGTCTACATTCCTTCCCTTAAGTGTCTTTATCCTCGAATCTTGAAGGAACTTTCATATACACTTCTTCTTCTAGGTCTCCATGTAAGAAGGCATTCTTTACATCAAATTGTTGCAAGTCCCAGTTGAGATTTGTTGCACATGATAGAAGGATTCTAATCATGTTCAATTTAGCAACTAGAGTAAATGTTTCTTGATAATCCGCTTCATATGTCTGAGTGAATCCTTGCGCTACTAATCTAGCTTTAAGTCTTTCAATTGAACCATCAACCTTATACTTGATAGTAAACACCCATTTATAGCCAGCCATTTTCTTCCCCTTAAGAGGATTAACTAGTTCCCACGTCTCATTTTTTGCTAAAGCCCTAATTTCTTCAATCATAGCCTTTTTCCATCTTGGTTCATTGATAGCTTCTCTCCAATCTTGTAGAACAAACATAAAGAACAAAGGGAAAGCAAAAGCTTTATAGGATAGGGATATGGAATCATAAGAGACAAAGTTAGAGATAGGATGTAAAGTGTAAGTTCTAACACCTTTTTGTTGGGCTATTGGTTATTCTAAATCAGTAGCAACCTCAGGTAAAGAAGACTCACTTGACAGCGAAGAGTCAGGGCATAAAGTAGATTGTATGATGGAGTCTTTTTTCTTGCCTTTCCTAGTGTATGTCCTTAAGTCAGGCCTATCCAACAACCATCCACTAGTCTTCTTTTAAACCAAAGTCTCTGCTAGAACTAAATTCTCCCTCGAAAGTGTAACAGAATAGGGTGTCATCACTTCATTTTCAATAACCTCCTCCTAAAGAGATGGCTGATGAAGAAAAGTAAGGTTCATCCTCATGAAATGTTACATCCATATTTACATAATACTTTCTAGATGGTGGATGATAACATTTGTAACCCTTCTGTATAGAAGAGTATCCAATGAAAACACATTTTATTACTTGAGGATCCAATTTGTTCCCATGTTGAAGATGAACAAAGAAAACACAACCAAAGACCTTTGGTGAAATTAGGTAATTTGTCTTGCCCTGTAAGGTTTCAATTGGACTCTTAAAATTAAGGACCTAAAGAGGCATTTGATTAATAAGATAAGCAACAACAAAAATTGCATCTCCTTCAATAAGGTTTTGGGAGGTTCATAGTGAACATAAGTGATCTAAAAACCTCCAAAAGATGCCCATTTTTTCTTTTGGCAACATTATTCTTAGTACTTGTACCTGGATAACTAGTATGATGCAAAATCCCATATGATTCTAAATAACCATTAAAGTTATACTTGGTTCCATTATGAGTTCAAAAAATTTTAAACTTAGCATCAAACTGAGTAGTAATCAATTTATGAAAAGAACGAAAACACGAGAAAACATCACTTTTGGACTTTAATAAAAATACCCATGTCATCCAAGTGCAATAGACAATAAATGTAACAAACCAATGATTACCAGATAAAGAAGTAAGGTGAGTAGGGCCCCAAACATTTGAATGAATAATCTCAAAAAGAATAGTACTTCTATTATTATGTAAAGGATAATTGTTTCTTGTATGCTTAGTAAACTCACATGCATCACAAACTAAAAAGTCTAACTGAGTTCTTGAAAATAAAGTAGGAAAGATCTTGGTAAGAACAGTAAATGATGGATGTCCTAACTGTCTATGCCACTAAATTATCTCCTGGTTGACATCTTTATTTTCTCCAAATAAGGCTTGAGACATACTAGGCGATCAATCTAGAAGATATAAGCCATCATACAACCTACCACTGCCAATCTTCTTCCGTATCTGGGGGTCTTTCAAGACACAGTAGTCAAGAAAGAATTCGAGTTTACAATTTAAGGCTTTAGTGATAGTACTAATAGAAAAGAAGTTAATCGAGAATTTAGGAACATAGAGGAAAAAAGATAAAGTGAGATTGAGACTACAAACAATATAACCTATTCTAGAGATGGAGGTAAGGCAGCCATTGACTATTCACACACTATATTTTGATGGACAAGCAGTATAGTTAAATAAGCTTTTGTTTGACCTTGTCGTATGTCTATTCGCACCGGAATTAATAACCCAAGATTCAGAAGTAGGTGGAGCATTTAAAACAGTACCTAATTTTGCATGATTAGACTTGACAATGAGGTAGAGTCCAATTAAGACAAGTGGCATCGGAGATGTTGAATCTTGTCCAAGGTAAAACTCTCAATAGAAGTGGACCTATCCTCTGTTGTCACAGAGTCTGACGAATGTGCTTGAGGCTGAGAATTACCATATCATTTTCTACCACGACCTCGAGGAGGGTGACCATGCAACTTTTAACATGAATCTTTAGTGTGCTGAGGCTTACCACATTAGTCCCATGTCAAGTGATCCTTGTCAGACTTACCACCTGATGAACCATCCTAGTTACAAATGGGACCAACTTTCTCAAGAGGTGGATTATAGAGCATAACAAAAAGATCACTCTCCTCCTATTGTACATAGGAGTATGCCTCATGGAAAGAAGGAACGAAGTTTTGCCAAGAACTCGAACCCGAATATGATCATACTCAATATTCAACCAACCAAGAAATAAAAAATTCGCTCTTTTTCCACCATTTTTTGAAAAGTTTTTCCATCATTGGTACAAGACGCCTGAAAATCTTGATAATAATTAAGTTCCTTCCATAACCCACTTAATTTGGAAAAATATTGAGAAAGCATTAGCTCCCCCTATTTTGTACCATGGACCTTAATACAGATCTAAAAAATTTATGCATCATTCCCAACATGAGAGTATGTGAGAGCAACAGCATTCCAAATCTTTTTCGCAGTATCAAGCAGCAAATAAGTTTTAGAAATTTTGGGTTGCATAGAGTTGATAAGCCATGCCATAACAAGAGAGTTCGTTGAATCCTACTAACTAAACATTGAATCAATGAGTTTAGGTTTCGACATTGTACTTGTGATGTATCCTTGCAAGCCACGAGCCTTGATAAACAACAAATAGGACCTTGACCAAGCAATGTAATTACGTCCATCAAGCTTCATAGCCAAAAAGAACACAAAATAGATCCCCCTAGAAAGAAGCTTAGCAAAAAATCACCACCACTTGGAGGAGAACGATCAGAAGGAAGCAAAGAGTACATCAACTACATCGAAAAAACATGTCACCAACAGGTGAAGTCCATGCACAACACGTGAAATGAAGCTACAAAAGTTTGTGATAGTGCGTGAGGCCCACACGCAGGTCTTTTGGTCATCAAAGTCTAGAGTTTCACCGACAAGTGGATTTTGAGTCTAATGGTAGGGGCGGTGAGAGAAAAAACTAGGGTAGAAAGTACCAATTTTGTGTTTCTAGGGTTTTGGAACAAATTTTAAAATCAAAAAAAGAATCCCAAAAATAAGATCAAAAAACTAATACTGTGATGAAAATAGAGATAAATAATCTAATGTATTGAGGAAAACCTCTCTCAAAAGCATGTATTTCGTGGAAATATGTACAACTGTATATATATGAAGCATTGCATCAATTAAGGAAAGAAAATCACTAATTAGTATCACTAAAAATTAGCTGTAATATCTGAAGATATGTTATTCAATGCTATCAAATAATCAAAGATTCTTAACACTGCTAATGTTGATCAGGAAATAGCAAGCTTTAAACATGAAGAACACTTGAATGAATAAATCTCATATTGCATTAGGCGTCCTTAGCAAACTACCAATAATCCCATATTAAGGTTCAATGGTTATCCTAGCTAATAAATGTTTATCCGATAAATACCAAATTAAAAAAATAAAATAAATCCAACCATGGTCTAAGATAAAATAAGAAAAGAAACGAAATACAAAGAGAAGAGTAAAGAGATTTCTATCCAAATAAGGTGATTCCCCCAATAGGTTCATTAATTTCTTTTACATATTCTACTCATTTGAAAATGAGTGTTCTCAGCTTGTACCAAGTTGTTCCCTCTATTTCCTTTATTTTGAAAATGAGGTATTTATATCCATAAAAGATGGTAGAAGCTAAGTCACCTCCCCTTGGATCTTTTCTTTCTTTACCCTTTCTATTCTTTTTTATATTCTTGTGAGTACATAAACCATTCAAATTTTACAAAGTTTAACTCCTTCCAACTCTCTGTCGTCATCAACTATTGATTAATAAATGGGTTAAGTCCAAGAGCTGATGTGGTGTTATATTCTGAATCTGCTCCCGTCAAACTTGATGCCACGACTTTGTTACTGCATTGGGGCTACCGATGTTAAAATTTGACATATTATATTCTCCACATTTCCAATGTTCTACTGTAATGCCCCAAAATCCTAAGTATTTATTTTTGTATGTTTGTGACACATAAATGAGTGTCTGCTTCAGTGGTTAAGTGTCCTAGGAAGAGTCTAAGAAGTCTTGGGTTCAATCCTTGACTTGTGCAAAAGTTTTGTTTTATTATGAATAATGTAACACCCCTCATCCGTATCCAGTGCCGGGACAGGGTTCGAGGCGTTATTGGGTTTAAAATTTCACGACATACAAATCCAACTCACCAAATTTTTCCCAAAATTAAAACTTTTCAAACACATACATACTGTTCCTTATACAGGCTTTTGAGGCCTAAAACATACGTCGGGGCAGCTCGGGACAAAACCAGAAACATTCGATAGACTTTGGGCAACTTAATAATTTTCTAGCTTTGGAGAGTCACAAGCCCGTGTGGGTGGGGCCATGTGGTCACACACGCCTGTGTGGCTTTGGACACAGCCATATCCTCAGCCCATGTAACCATCTGTTTATGATGTCAGCAACCGTTTTAGGGCACACGGCCAAGACACACGCTCAAGGCACACGCCTGTGGCCAGAGGCCGTATCCTCCACACGGTTGAGACACACGGTCGTGTCTCTACCCATGTGGTTAAGAATTAGGCTAGTTTCCAAGCCTTTTTATCATCTATACATGCACACACATACACGATTTTAATGGCATTCATAATTAGCTCGTTGTTATGTATTAGTTCCACCTACTCATGATAAACTAGTTTAGCTACATCACAAGACATTAACACATATCATGGATAAATAGGCTTACAAATCAAAATCATTATAAGTCACATCTCATGGCTATAAACAACAAATAAATATAAGCCAATACCTTTGGCTAACACAACAATAGTCATCATAGAAAAACTAAGTCCCTATACATGCCACTCACATGAAAACATTTAGCATGCACATGCTAATACTCCAAAGATAATGGCTCGATAGTGTGATACTACATCCGATGATCTCTAACCCCGAGATGACCTGACAAAACTAAAAGAAATGGAAAGGAGGGAGTAATTTTTACGCTTAGTAAGCTCGCATGAAAATAATAAGCATTATAACAACATGTTTCCTTAGGTAAAACGACTATAATTACACTTTTATCCATATTCTGGTCAAGTTGTCTACTCGAGTCATAGTCGATAAATTATTTATAACTTGAGCTACAGTACTCCAAATTAAGATCCGTTAATTTTACCAGAAACTACACTCATATCCCTTCTTACCATAAAATTTTTATAATTTTTGGTCCATCCAATAAGTACAGTTTATTATTCAAAATTTCCCCTGTTCTGCTATTTGACAGCTTTGACCTTTCTTCACTAAAATTTATTTATCTTATACTATGAGACTCGGATAATGTTCCCATTTCTTTATCCTGAAAGTAGAATCATTAAGGATTTCATTAATATGATTACTAACTCATAATTATTTTATTTTAAATTTCTAGTGATTTTTCAAAGTTGAGACAAGGGAGTCTGGAATCACTTCGACTCTGTCTCACAAGAATTCAAATATCTCATAATACAAATTTTTTTTGCTTACATTGTTTCCTTTGTATAAAACTAGACTCATTAAGATTTAATTTCACATATTATTAAGCCTCTAACTCAATTTCCACTATTTTTAGTGGATTTTAAAATTCGGATCAATGCTGCTGACCAAATCTGTTTTGGTACAATATAATGATCACTATCATAAGATCATTTCCAACTATCATGAACTTACCATTTCATGGATCCCTTACTCATTTTTCACAATGGAGCTCAATATAAAAGTTATTATTTCTCATGGGCACACTTAATCATAGATTCCAAGTATAGGATAATTCCCTATCACATGCACTCAATCATCAAATTAGTCTCATGACAATGCACCATGTAAATTTGTCTTAGACGAGCTCACCATTCATCATTTCATTTATACACATCATATTAATCCCGTTAAGTTTCTAGGAAATCTCGATGGGTTATCCATTTATCGTCAATTCATAAGAATGATCATTCCATGAATTCACTCCTGCGAACCTCACATCTTATGGCAGAATTACCAGTCCAGGCTAAATCCCTCGTATCATAAACTCATAAGGTGATGTCGGGATTACCAGTCCAGGCTAAATCTCTTGCAGTGACAAACACCCTTGATGAGCTCAGATCTGAATTGCCAGTCCAAGCTAAATTCAGACCCTAATCGATCACCCCTCTGGGCTAAATCCTTAATGTACATATATTCTTCGGGAGGCTCAATCATTCAAGGAACACTCGTCCGGGCTAGATCCTTTCTATAATTGAGATCAACGGATTACCCGTCCGAGCTAAATCCTTTCTGCAACACATGCAGGATCTCAAGTCATGTAAACATGGTTTATCTATTAAACTTCCTTTTCAACCTCAACTGGGACATTTATTAACATGTCATTATTAAGGATGCATTTCATGGATTTTCTTGCCATCATCAAATGCAATTATCATACATTCATAAATCATGCAATTAGGCATATTATGAGCTTACTTTAAGTTATCCGAACTTACTTGTCGAATTCTCGTCAGGTACAACCGTTTAGCAACTCATACAACCCATGTAATATTAACTTAAAATTCAATTCATGTAACAATAATTTGCCATTCAATTTCACATGGCACAACAAACATCACATGACACAACAAACATTACATTTTCCATATCATACACACCATCCATCAACTTTTCCTAAACATAGTAAATCATACAATTCATGCCATATCAATAGAGAATTACAATTCAAGCATGGTATTGCATTATTATTAACATACGAACTTACCTCGATCCAAAACGACAATTTACCATTTTAGTCCATAACCTTGTATTTTTCTAATCTAAGCCCAAATCTCGATTTCCTTGATCTAACATTACAAATATAGCTCATTTATTACTCAAATTATTCAAATGGGTCCATAAATCATACTTTTACAAATGTGCATTTTGACCCCTAAACTTTTGCATATTTGCACTTTTTCCCCAATGCTCGTAAAATGATTTTTATTTAATTTCCTTGCATTACAAGCCTAGCTGAATCATTTTCATAACCATGGAAACCCCTAATTTGCACTAAATCACCCTTTTATGACCAATTTTACAATTTTTACAAAATGGTCCTTCCAGACGTTTTCATCAAAAACCGCTTACTAAAAGTCGTTTATTACTCACCGAGCCTTCACATTCTACCATTAAACATAAAAATACATGAATATCATTCATGGGTAAATTTTTAACATAAACCCTAGCTCAAAATAATGGTAGAAATAGCTAGAACATGTTACCGGCATTTCAAAAATGTAAAGAACATTAAAAACGGGGCTCGGGATCACTTACAAATGAGCTTGGAAGCTTGAACCAAACCCTATCCATGGCTTCTATAGGGGTTTCGGCTAGTTCATGGAGAAGATGACCAAATTTTGGCTTGTTTGGCTTTTTAATTCTTTTAATTATTAGTTTACCAAAATGCCCCTAACTTAAAAATATTTTATTTCACCCATTTCATGTCTATTTTTGTCCAACAATTAAATAATGGTCTAATTACCATTTAAAGGGATCCAATTTAAAATTTCATAACAATTTGACACTTCTAACATGTAGAACTCAACTTTTGCACTTTTTATAATTTAGTCCTTTTAACCAAATTGAATGCCCAAACGTCAAAATTTTCGAACGAAATTTTCACGAAATCATTCCGTGAAATTTTAGACCATAAAAATATAATAAAAATAAATTTTATAATGCCGAATTTGTGGTCCCGAAACCAATGTTTCGACTAGGCCCTAATTCGGGATGTTACAAATAAACCCTATCTCTAGTTAGTAGGCTTTTAAATAAATGTGAGTATTTCATGTCAGAAAGGGCCTACTGGTCTAGGGGATAGATGGCGTGTTGTTGTTCCATGAGGTTTGAGGTTCGAGTCCTGCTTTGAGTAGTGGGAGCATTTTATTTTGCTACTAAGGCCGTGTGGGAGTTCTAGTCAACTTGAACTACTGAAGAGTTGTGGTGGAATTTGAATTAAGTGGTTGAGGGAGGAGTGGATGGTATGGAGGGATTTTGGGAGGAAAACATGGGATTTTGAATGGGTGGAGAGTAGTGCCAAATTTGAACTCTTGCTTTGAGAATTTAGGCTATGGTAGGAGAGTTTTGAGGAGTCAAGTGAGGGGTGTGGTTTGAGGTCATACTGAGTTAGGAGTCTCATTTTGGTCAAGAATCAATCATAGCTCACCTTGTTGCCTTGGTGCCAAAATTTTTGCTTTTGTTTTCTTTTTCTCTGCTTCTCGTTTTATCATTTTTCTCTCTTTTTTGGGGCTGATTTGTGCTAAGGACCATTCGGGTTTTCTCGTTATTTTGGTTATTCTGAGTTTTCTTGCTCTCTTGCTAACCGATTACTTCTTCTTCTATCTCTCAATCGGTAATTATCAGTCACCCTCTCCCTTTGTGCTTTGGCTGAATACTCCTTCTCTTTTCCCCTCTCATTTATCTTTCGGTTTTTGGGCAATTCTCACCCTGCTTGCTTTTCTACCTATTTTCTCTCCTCAATTCTTCCTCCTTTACTCCAACAGGCTTTCATTGGCTGAGTATTGATAGGTAATCCTCTGCTTTACTTCTACCTCTTTTGGCTTTTCTCTTCTTTTCCTCTTCTTGCCGTTACCCTCCCCCTCTGTTTATTTTTTCATTTCAATCCTCCTCTTCGGTCTTGGTTCACTGCATTACCGAATTATACTCTGTACTGTCATTATTTGGTAAGTGTTTTAGGTTGTTGCTGTAACGAATTATAAGTTACTAAATAAAGGTGAGGCTGAGCGATAAGTGTGGTTCAGTCGAGATTGTATTTTAATCCAAGTATAGGTTTAATAAAAAGGTTGGTAATTTCGTGTAGGTGGAGATCAAGGTTGATTGGTGCGTCTCAAAGGAGCCAAGGGTGCGATTTCGATTGGTTCTCGGTAAGGAAGTGGCTTTTGTGAGCGATTTGGAACTCCGTTAGGTTCTATTTGATATATGAGTCAGGTAATTGATTAAATGGCATTTTGTTTCAATCCAGATATAAGAGTTTTTTAGAGTACGGTTAGCTTCAAATCTCATCAGGTGTGTACAAATGCAACCTCGACTATACACGGGCATGCTCGCGACTGTGTAGGTGGGCCTTGTGATTGAACATGGGCGTATTGTGGACATGGCCACCCATGAGGAATTTCATCGGCTGAGGCTGTTCTAGGCCTTAATGGGTTGAATTAGGCCGTGTGGGCCTCACGAATATGTGGGCTGCACACAGGAAAACCACACTTACAAGTGGGAATTATTGGGGCCAGGTGGTGTAATACACACGACCAAGGCCATTTCTAGGCCATGTGGGCCACACAGGCGTGTAGGCCTACATGTGCCCGCAATATGGGCCTTGGGCCCATTTTCACTATTAGTTTGTTAAGGTTGCATGGGTCACCCGAGATGATTGTGGACCTACTTTTGGGTCGGTAAGTTGACCTAGACCCCCTAATTGATAAAATGACTATTATGCCCCTATGTGATAAAATGACTGTTATGCCCCTATATGATGTATGATTGTGTTAAGCATGCCATTGTAGACGTATTGAGTACATGTATGATATTATGACATGATGCATGATGTGTTGCATGGGTTGGGTTATATTATGATTGGAGGAAGTGTACTGTACTGGCAGCTTTGTTGCAATTACTGTTTAGTGCCGCAACCGGTACTATTTGAAGTGTGAGGATGGGTGGGTTGATTATATCCACACAAGGAGTGCAGGGTGAGACAGAGATGGAGTGTAGAGCCTAGCTGGGTAGGATCTCTTGATTGCATATATGTACTGTTACTGTCACTGAGATAGGCTCAGGCCCAAACTGATACTGATACTATAATGGGCTAAGGCCCTAATTGGGACTGAACCATTATTTAATTGGGCTTAGGCCCAGACTGTTTATGGTCACTGTCTAGTTTTAATATTGGATTACACACTGATTTTTCATAACTCACCCATCTGTTTATCTGTACAGGTAGTCCCTAGACTTAGGCGGACTAGTGCTGCGAGGGACTCAAAGTTGGCCACGCAACAGTACATGCTTTCTTATTTGATTATTAAATATTGAGTATTTTTATTTTGGGTCTTTTTATTGTAATAAGGCCTCTTTGGGATTTTATTTTTTATTTGGGATTTTTATTTGGTTTGGTTTATAACTTCAAGCAGGAGGAAAATATGCGTGTTTTTATAAAGATAAACTTTTTTTTCAAATATACCACAAATACGCAACCTGTTTTAAGAGTTCCCTCAGGAAATAACTTTTTAAAAATTAATGAAGTTTTAATATTATATTAACTTTGTTCCAAACAACTTATATTTTGAAAATGAACGAGACATCCTAAAATCATCATTAAGATTACAAAGATGTTTAATATGGAATGGGTTTTTCACCGATATTTCGCTTTACGAAAAACACTTCAATGTGACATCGTCAGATTTGACCATAACGTCCAGGCCGAGTTTGGAGTGTTACATTTAGTGGTATCAGAGCCAAGTTGCAAAACTCAACTGTGGATTTGGGTTTCTTTTAAAACTTGGACTTTTTAAAAGAACTATTTTAAATGATTTGAAGTATTTTAAAATGTTTTACTGAATGTGTGGTACATCGAGTCTCTCGTACCGATTTTGTAAGTCTTCTGAAACTGTTGTTTGTTTAAATTGAAAAATTGATACTACAGTAGGTAGTTGACTGTACTGAAATACTCTATTTAGGGTAAACTAAAAACTGTAGTAAGACTGCAATCTTCGAAAACAGACTCTAAATTACTAATACTGTTTCCATAAAACATCCGTTAATAAACAATGAAACTGTAAAACTGATGCATAAAACTGTTAATACAGATAAAACGCAATTCGATAATGAGCACCAGGGATACTCGCGGAAGGGGCACAAGAGGCCGTGGTGGAGGTCGTAGAGGTACTCGGGCTGGGTCTTCGTCATTTGGCCACATGCCTAATGTAGAAACTAGGGAGGCACCGGTTTCACCTGAGACTGAGACTGGGTCTCATGATCATTAGGCTGGGGATGACGCACTGTCCCAAGTTATGTTATGGATTCTGGAGAGGGTTGCTAGACCCAATACTGGTGCTGTGGGTCGTAGGTCGATTACAGAACGACTCTGGTCTAATAGAGTTGAGATTTTTAGGGGTATTGCTAGAGTTGCCCCTAATATGGCTGAGTATTGGATTG
Organism: Gossypium longicalyx; assembly: GCA_025698465.1. Taxonomy (NCBI): domain Eukaryota; kingdom Viridiplantae; phylum Streptophyta; class Magnoliopsida; order Malvales; family Malvaceae; genus Gossypium; species Gossypium longicalyx. The sequence continues at coordinate 48,808,266 of CM047004.1, forward strand.
AGGCCACAAAGAGAATCATGGACGACCTTGACTACACCCCCGAGCAGAAACTAAAGAGTGTAGTGTCACTGTGAGGGATGAGGCTTACCAGTGGTGGCTTACAGTTAAAGAAGGCACTCAGCCCGATCGACTGACCTGGGAATTTTTCAAGACTACTTTTCAGGGGAAGTATATGTGTCCTAATTTTGTGGATGCCCGGAGGAGAGAGTTTTTGAATCTGACTCAAGGGGATAAATGTGGTCGAATATGAGGCTGAATTCTTGCGACTAAATCGCTATGCTCAAGGGATGGTGGTAATTGAGTATGAACGATGTGTTTGCTTTGAGGATGGCCTCAGGGATAGTTTACAAGTTCTGATAACTCCACAGAGGGAGCGAGATTTTGCTGCATTAGTTGATAAGGCGAAGATCGCTAAGGAAGTGAAGCGCACTGAATGACAGAATCGTGAGAAAGTGAGAGGTAGGAACAAGAGGGATTCAAAGCCCTCAAGTTCATTTCTGAGGCCTAAGATAAAGGCCAGAGTTGATGGGCCGGTCAGAGTTAGGGCCCTTGTTGCTGTTATTGGACCGCAGCCCTGTGCTAATTGTGGGAGACGCCATCAGGGTGAGTGCTAAAAAAGGACTGGGGCATGTTTGAGGTGCATATCATTAGAGCACCGTATCAGAGATTATCCACGGAGGCCCGATCAAGTGCAAGCTACAGGTTTGGGTACTATACAAACGTCGAGGGGTCTTCAGCAGCCACTAAGAGGCCATGGTCAGGCCAGAGGCGGGAATGGTCTGGGCCGTGGTCAGAGAGCACTGGGCAGAGGTGCTGGTTGTACTGAGGTAAGGCAGCCAGCTCTGATTTATGCTGCATGTCACCGAGAGGATGGAGATGCTCTAGATGTTATCACGGGTACGTTCTTTATCTATAATATACCTTATATTGCACTGATAGATATAGGATCTATTCATTCCTATATAGCTTGTACTATGTCTAAGACTCTAGGTATCTTAGTGTAGAGCACTACGAGTGAGGTTACTGTGTTAAGTCCTTAACCTTTGGAGATTCAAGGGGTTATTTTTTCGGCAGATTTGATGAAACTTCCTTTTAGAGAATTTGATTTAATAATGAGAATGGATTGGCTGGTTAAACATCGAGTGAGCTTGGATTGTGCTACTAAATGGATGGTACTAAGAACTGCGAAGGATGACAAGGTAGTTATAATTGGAGAGCGTCGGAACTACTTGTAAAATGTGATCTCTACACTGACAGTGGAAAAGTTGATGCATAAGGGATGTGAGGCGTTTCTGGCCTACATTAATGTTTCAGATTTTAAGATTTCTTCTGTTAAAGATATCAGAACAGTTAAAGACTTTCCAGATGTTTTCCCTGATGAGATACCTAGGTTACCTCCAAATCGTAAAGTTGAGTTTGGGATTGAGCTCCTGGCTGGTACAGCTCCGTTGTCCATCGCCCCTTATAGAATGGCACCGAAGAAGCTTGTGGAGTTTAAAGCTCAGATTCAACAATTGTTAGATCGTGGGTTCATCTGCCTTAGTGTGTCTCCATGGGGAGCACCAGTTTTGTTTGTGAAGAAGAAGGATGGATCAATGCGTATGTGCATCGATTATCAGTAATTGAATAAATTGACCATTAAGAATAAGTACCCCCTACCAAGGATAGATGATATATTCGACCAAGTTCGAGGAGCTTCGATTTTTTCTAAGATTGATCGCCGATCAGTGTACCATCAATTGAGGGTTAAAGAGACTAATGTATACAAGACATCATTTAGGACTCGTTATGGTCATTACGAGTTCCTAGTGATGCCATTTGGACTGATAAATGCATCAGCGACTTTTATGGATCTGATGAACCGAGTGTTCCAGCCCTATCTGGATTGGTTTGTAGTGGTTTTTATTGATGACATTCTGGTGTATTCGAGGGCTGAGGATGAACATGATGAACATCTCTAAGTAGTATTGCAGATTCTGAGGGAGAAACAACTGGACGCCAAGTTTAATAAGTGTGAGTTTTGGTTACGAGAGGTAACATTTCTAGGCCATGTGGTATCTATTGAAGGGATTAGGGTTGATCCTCGTAAGATTGAGGCCGTTTTGGATTGGAAGCCGCCTAAGATTGTATTTGAGATTCACAGTTTTTGGGACTCGTAGGGTATTATCGGCGATTTGTTGAGGAATTTTCATTGATTGCAGCACGTCTGACTAAGTTTTTGCGAAAATGGTTGCCATTTAACTAGACTGATGCATAGTAGGAGAGCTTCGAGAAGCTCAAGAAAGTTTTGACTGAGGCCCCTGTCTTGATATAGCCAGAGTCTGGGAAAGAGTTCACTGTCTACAACGATGCATCACATGTTGGGCTGGGATGTGTGTTGATGCAAGAGGGTAAGGTGGTTGCATATGCATCTCATTAGCTTAAGACTCATGAAGCAAACTATCTGACGCATGACTTGGAGTTGGCCCCAGAGGTTTTTGCACTGAAAATTTAGAGGCACTATTTGTACGGTGAGAAGTGTATCATTTACACTGATCACAAGAGCCTCGAGTATCTTCTCACTCAGAAGGAGCTAAATCTTAGGCAACGTAGATGGATTGGGCTGCTTACAGACTATGACTATATGATTGAATACCATCCTGGTAAGGCCAATGTGGTGGCCGATGCACTGAGCCGTAGGGCTATAACTAATCTGAGGGCGATATTTGCTCGCCTCAATTTGTTTGATGATGGTAGCTTGTTGGCCAAGCTTCAAGTTAAACCGATATGGATTGAGCAGATTAAGGGTAAGCAGTTGGAGGATGAGTCACTAGGTCTTCATTTTCGACAGGTTGAGAGTGGGGACATTGTGGATTTTGGAATGAATAGTGAAGGGGTACTCTGTTTCCGTGGGATAATTTGTGTACCTAAGGATATTGATTTGAGGCAGTCTATACTGCAAGAGGTGCATAGTTGCCCTTATGCTATGCATCCTAGTGAAAATAAGATGTACCGAGACCTTTGTGAGTTATATTGGTGACCGGGTCTTAAGCGTGAACTTACCGACTTCATAGGTAAATATTTGACTTGCTAGAAAGTTAAGGCTAAACATCAGGTTTAGGGTTTTATTCAGGGTTACTTCAGCTAGTTAAAATTCCACTTTGGAACTAGGAGAGAGTGACTATGGACTTCGTTAGTGGGCTACCCCTAACGCCGACGAAGAAGGATTCAGTATGGGTCATCATGGATCGTTTGACCAAATCTACCTATTTCATACCAGTTCGTACTGATTACTCTTTGCAGAAGCTGGCTAAGCTGTATGTGTCTGAGATAGTGAGATTACATGGGGTACCGGTTTCAATAATATCTGATAGGGATCCTCGCTTCACGTCTAGGTTCTGGAAGAAGTTGCATGTAGCTCTGGGTACAAGGTTGGACTTCAATACTGCGTTCCATCCTCAGACAGATGGTCAGTCAGAGAGGGTGATTCAGATACTGCAGGACATGTTAAAGAGTTACGTGATTGATTTCCAAGGCAGTTGGGAGGATTACTTGCCACTAGCAGAGTTTTCTTATAACAATAACTATCAGTCTAGCATACAGATGGCACCTTACGAGGCATTATATGGTCGTAGGTGTCGTACTCCTTCATGTTGGACTGAGTTGGGCGAGCGGCGTGTTATGGGCCCTGAATTAGTTTTTGATACCGAGGATAAAGTAAGACTAATTTGGGATCGACTAAAGGTGGCATCAAATAGACAGAAGTCGCATGTGGATTTGAAGCGTAAAGAGATTGAGTATTCGATGGGGGACTTCGTCTTTCTGAAGGTCTCATCATGGAAGAAAATACTGAGGTTTGGACATAAGGGCAAGTTGTGCCCTAGGTTTATTGGGCCTTACCACATACTGAAACGTGTGGGACCGGTTGTCTATTAGTTTAAGTTACCTCTAGAGTTAGACCAGATTCACGATGTGTTTCACATCTTTATGTTGAGGCGCTACCGCTCTGATCCATCCCATATTATTTTGGTTGAGGAGATTGAGGTTAGACTGGATCTGACTTTCGAGGAGAAGCTAGTTCAGATTTTAGATCGTGATGTAAAGGTGTTAAGGAGGTAGTCTATCCCACTGGTCATGGTTCTTTGGCATAATCACAGCTCTAAGGAGGCCACATGGGAACCTGAGGAGGCGGTGCGACAACAATACCCTTATCTATTCTGATCAGGGAAAATTTTGCAGCCGAAATTTTCTTTTAGGGGATAGATTTGTAACGCCCTAAAATCTTAAGTATTTATTTTTGTATGTTTATGATACATAAATGATTATTTACTTCAGTGGTTAAGTGTCCTGGGAAAAGCCTGAGAAGTCTTGGGTTCAAGCCTTGGCTTGTGCAAAAGTTTTGTTTTATTATGAATAAACCCTATCTCTAGTTAGTAGGCTTTTAAAAAAATATGGGTATTTCATGTCAGAAAGGGCCTGCTAGTCTGGGTGATTGGTGGCGTGTTGTTGTTCCATGAGGTTTGAGGTTCGAGTCCTACTTTGAGCAGTGGGAGCATTTTATTTTGCTGCTAAGGCCTTGTGGGAGTTCTAGTCAACTTGAACTATTGAAGAGTTGTGGTGGAATTTGAATTAAGTGGTTGAGGGAGGAGTGGTTGGTATGGAGGGATTTGGGGAGGAAAACATGGGATTTTGAATAGGTGGGAGAGTAGTGCCGAATTTGAACTCTTGCTCTGAGAATTTAGGCTGTGGCAGGAGAGTTTTGAGGAGTCAAGTGAGGGGTGTGGTTTGAGGTCATACCGAGTTAGGAGTCTCATTTTGGTCAAGAATCGATCATAGCTCACCTTGTTGGCTTGGTGCCGAAGTTTTGCTTTTGTTTTCTTCTTCTCTACTTCTCGTTTTATCATTTTTCTCTCTTTTTTGGGGCCAATTTGTACTAAGGACCATTCGAGTTTTCTCGTTCTTTTGGTTATTCTAAGTTTGCTTGCTCTCTTGCTGATCGATTGCTTCTTCTTCTATCTCTCAATCGGTAATTATTAGTCACCCTTTCCCTTTGTACTTTGGCCGAATGCTCCTTCTCTTTTCCCCTCTCTCTTGTCTTTCAGTTTTTGGGAAATTTTCACCATACTTGCTTTTTTGCCTATTTTTTCTCTGTTCTTCCTGATTTCCTCCAATAGGCTTGCATTGGTCGAATGTTGATAGGTAATCCTCTACTTTACTTTTCCCTCTTTCGGCTTTTCTCTTCTTTTCCTCTTATTACTGTTACCCTCCCCCTCTATTTATTTTTTCAGTTCAATCCTCCTCTTTGATCTTGGTTCACTGTATTACCGAATTACACTCTGCACAGTCGTTATTTGGTAAGTGTTTTAGGTTGTTGTTGTTGTAACGAATGAAGGTGGGGTTAAGCGGTAAGAGTGGTTCAGTCGAGATTGTATTTTAATCCAAGTATAGGTTTAATAAAAAGGTTGTGACTTTTGTGTAGGTGGAGATCAAGGTTGATTGGTACGTCTCAAAGGAACCAAGGGTGCGATTTGGATTGGTTCTCGGTAAGGAAGTGGCTTTTGTTAGCGATTTGGAACTTCGTTAGGTTCCATTTGATATATGAGTTAGGTAATTGATTAAATGGCATTTTGTTTGAATCCAAGTATAAGAGTTTTTCGAAGTGCGGTTAGCTTCAAATCTCATCAGGTGTGTACAAACGCAACCTATGTAGGTGGGCTTGCGACCGTGTAGGTGGGCCTTGTGATTGAACATGGGCATATTGTGGACATGGCCACCCATGAGCGATTTCATAGGCTGAGGCTGTTCTAGGCCTTAATGGGTTGAACTAGGCTGTGTGGGCCCCACGAGCATATGGGCCCCACACAAGAAAACCATAAGGACATGTGGGAATTATTGGGCCAGGCGGTGTAATACACACGGCCAAGGCCATTTGTGCCACACGAGCGTGTGGGCCCACAATATGGGCCTTGGGCCCATTTTCACTATTGGACTGTTAAGGTTGCACGGGTCGCTCGAGACGATTGTGGACCTACTGTTGGGTCGGTAAGTTGACCTAGACCCCCTAATTGATAAAATGACTGTTATGGCCCTATGTGATAAAATGATTGTTATGCCCCTATATGATGTATGATTTTGTTAAGCATGCTATTATAGACGTATTGAGTACATGTATGATATTATGACATGATGCATGATGTGTTGCATGGGGTTGGGTTTTATTATGATTGGAGGAAGTGTATTGTACTGGCAGCTCTGCTGCAATTACTGTTTAGTGCCGCAGCAGGTACTATTTGAAGTGTAGGGATGGGTGGGTTGATTATATCATCACATGGAGTGCAGGGTTGGACGGAGATGGAGTGTAGAGGCTGGCTGGGTAGGATCTCTTGATTGCATATATGTACTGTTACTGTCACTGAGTTGGGCTCAGGCCCAAACTGATACTGATACTATAATGGGCTAAGGCCCTAACTGGGACTAAACCATTACTGAATTGGGCTTAGGCCCAGACTATTTATGCTCACTCTTTGGTTTTAATATGGGATTACACACTGAGGTTTCATAACTCACTGTGACAGCCCTAATTTGACCTTAGACGGAATGTGGTTTCAGGACCAGAAAACCGAGTCAAAAGTGATTTTAAAAATTTAATTTGCATATCTTTATGTGTGGTAGTGCATGTGTGAAAATTTGAGATTGTTAATTTAGTCTCATGAATGTGAATTTCATTTGATTGATTTAGTTGAGAACTTAAGAAAATATGATAGGTGAATATGTAAGGACCAAATAGTATTAAAATAGGAAAGTTTGGGTTTGCATGTCAAAATGCCAAGTTTATACAAAGTGGCCGGCAATGTAATGATTTTCTCCACTAAGTTTATATTATTTATAATTAAATATTGGTAAGTAATTTAAAATAGATGAAAACTAAAGATTAATAAAAGAGAAAATAGAAGAGGGGTGTTCATCTTCTTCTCCACCTTGCCAAAACCGAAACAAAAAGGAAGGAAATAGGAAGTTTTCATTAAGGCAATTCGCAACCCTTTTCTAGTTGGAGGTAAGTTTTGAAATGTTGGTCTTAACTTCCTTTGTATGTTGAGCTAATTGTTAAAATGCATTTCGGCAATGTCATGAAAAATCAAACTTTTATGGTGGTTTGGGCATTAAGTCGTATATCAAGAGGTTAGGAGTAGAGGTTGTTTCATGTTGTATTGAATAAATAGAGATTATTATGAGGTTGAAATTTGTGGAATTGTAGTTAAGTAATGCTTGGTACATTCGGCCATATGGGTGGAGTTAATGGAATGTTTATTTTATTTGTTAATTTCTTTTATGAGAAATGGGTAATTGTTAAAGTCGAATGAGTTAGGATGGATAGGAGAGTACAAAATTTATGTTATGTGATAATTTAAGTAGTTGACCGAGACATGGAAGAAGGAATAAATTGATATTCTTATGTTTGGAGAGTGAAAGGTCTAATGAAGATATAGTAAATTTAAATGCATATTTTAGTTTAAATGTTAAGTAGAATTTGGTTAAAATAGCTTGATATATATGTGTTTGCCGATTATTTTGTCTATCAAGATAATTGAGTGACCAAATTTTTGTATTTGAAATTTTGTTTGATTAATTAAAATGGGCATTAAGATGTCGAATTCATGAAATTAGAAGTTTATGAGCTTGATAGATTTTAGATGATTGCTAACCGAAAATGAACTTAGCTACTAAAATATGAAAACGTGAGTTACCGAAGTTGATCTTGTAATGTGTCGAATTGTTAGAATAGATGAAAAGTATGTTTGGATATGAATTAAGTTTAAAAGTTAAATTTTAAATTACGTATGGGCAAATATCGAATCTCGGTGTGTGTGACTATGAGAAAGAAGTATAAATTGGGGTTATGATGATTGAGTTATTTTATTTGTTTAATTTGGAGTTGAAGTTCAAGATCGAGAGGAGCCAAGTTCGTTCAAAGGGAAAGCGAAAGCGGTGGAGTAGCCGATCGGAGTTGTTCATCCGATTAAAAAGGTAAGTCCTTAGGCAAATTAAGTTAGATAAGATATCATAGTATGTATGAGTTATTGGGAATAGAATGTGAAATTTTTGATCAATCTATGTCAATGGGATGATTAAAGGTAAGAAAATACAGCACTATGTGTGCTAGATTATGTGGCACTATGTGTGCGAGAAAACATTGCACTATGTGTGCGAATAAGTAAGAGCACTATGTGTGCGGGCTTTCAAATCGAGCACTAAGTGTGCAATGTTGATTATGGAGTATTATTTGTGGAAATCTAAAATGCACTTGGAAATTTAATTGGAAATTTGATTGATAGATGGAGTGACTTGGCTTACGCTTTAAATTTTTGGTTTGTATATTATATATATATATATACATATATATATACGTCAATGGTAGTATATGACAATTTTCATGGTATTTTAATTATGTATATTTAGATTAGGAGTACACGGTGAATTCGGGTAGGTATGTACCAAATGCATAAGGTACGTTTGTGACCTAATGTTTCCTTGTGATATCATGGTTAAATTAGGATAATATGGAGTTAATTATTTAGTTTATAGATGATTGAATTATTATAGTATTAAATTTTCTTAGGACTTACTGAGTTAATAACTCACTCGGTGTATTTTTTTTTTTTTGTTTTTACATAGATCATCTTATCAAGGAGAGCTTGGGAACCATCACGAAGTCATCAAAACTTTTGTCAACCCTTTTGGTACTTTTGTTTTAAACTTTAGTAGACATTATGGCATGTATAGGATAGAAATTTTTGGGAGGTTGCTATTTTGCTATAATTGTATATAAAGCCATACGAATATGGCTAAATTTCTAATTATGGAACTAAAAATGTTTGGTTACAAATCTCAAAACGTAAATTAACTTGATTTAGAACTTCATAATTGTGATAGGATTGATTCATATATTTTTACATTATGTATGTGTATTCGGTCAATAGGGGATAAATCATTAAACGAATAGAAGGGTTTTAATCTGGTAATATTATTCGTTAGGTTTAAGGTTTCACTGTTAAAGTTGAGCAGGTTATGTTATATGACCCTATTTTAGTAATCGACTCGGATGTTGGGGTGTTACATTTTATTGGTATCAGAGCTACGGTTTAGTAGGTTTTAGAACTACCGCAGCGCGTATGAGTCTAGCTATACATGCCTTAATGTTAGTATATGATAGTGTGATGACTTCTGACGGTTGAAATTATTGTTTTGATTAGTAAATGGAACCCAATTTAGAGAGAGCCGTAGCGGATGACGTTGAGAGAGTGTAGCTGCTGCTGCCTCGCACAAGGGACACCGCTGTGGAACCTCAATCATCTGCGAATAATCAAGATGATGGGGCAAAACAAGCTTTCTTTACTATGATGAACGAGTGGGTCGCACAATATGCCCTAACTAACCCGGCTGCTCAACCATTCCCGAATTTAAATAATCCACCTCAGGTGCCTATGGTACCAGCAACTACTGATCCTTTGAGGCCGAGCAAACCTCCTGTGGATTTGATTAGGAAGCGCGGGGCCGAGGAATTCTAAGCCACAGGTAATGATGATGCTGAAAGGGCCGAGTTTTGGCTTGATAACACTATCCATGTCTTTGAAGAGCTGTCTTGCATGCCTGATGAGTGTTTAAAGTGTGGCATATCCTTGTTACGGGACTCGGCCTACTATTGGTGGAGAACACTGATTTCTATTGTTCCGAAAGAACGAGTTACTTGGGATTTCTTTCAGGTGGAGTATTTATGGATCAAAAGCGTAAAGAATTTTTGGAGCTCAAACAAGGTCGTTTGACAGTATTTGAATACGAACGTGAGTTTGTAAGACTCAGTCGATATGCTCGAGAGTGTGTAGCTGATGAAATTGCCATGTGCAAAAGATTCGAAGAAAGATTGAATGAAGATTGAAAGCTACTGGTGGGTATTTTAGAAATAAAAGAATTTGTAACACTAGTCGAACGGGCTTGCAAGGCTGAAGAGCTGGGAGAGAAAAAGAAAGCTGAATCAGAAGCCAGAGACTTTCGTAAAAGATCGACGGGTAAAACTTCTTTCTCAGCTGGAAAGAAATTCAGAGACGATACTAATAAATCGAAGACGACTGCAGGAATTTCTATTAGGGAGCGACCATCAACGGAATCTCGAGCTACTTCGGTTACTAGTGTTGGTAACAATCGACAAGAAAAACCTGAATGTTCACAATGTGGAAGGCGACATGTAGGTGAATGTTGGGGTAAATCTATTAATAGAGCCTGTTATAGATGCGGTTCGAGGGATCATTTCATTCGAGATTGCACAGAATCTGACAAGAAAAATAAGATGCAAGGTGTGAGATCGAGTGGTACAGCGACTAGAGGTAGACCACCGAGAAACACAGGAGGTAGGGACGGTAGTCAGAGAGGGATTTCTAATACAGCTGCTCGATCTGAAACTCGTGCTCCTGCTAGAGCTTATGCCATCCGCGCGCGAGAGGAGACATCCTCCCCTAACGTTATCACTGGTACTTTCACTCTTTTTGATACCGATGTGATTGCATTGATTGACCCTGGCTCTACTCATTCTTATGTATGTGAGACTTTAGCATCTAGTAAGACTCTACCTGTTGAGTCTACTGAGTTTGTAATTCGAGTGTCGAATCCCCTGGGTCGATATGTACTTGAAGACAGAGTGTGTAAGAAATGCCCCTTGATAATCCTAGATTCCTGTTTTTTGGCCGTTTTGAAGCTTTTACCGTTTGATGAATTTGATGTTATCCTTGGTATGGATTGGTTAACCGTACATGATGTAGTTGTGAATTGCAAAAGAAAGACCATTGATTTGAGGGGTGCAAATAATGAGATAGTCCGAGTTGAGTCTACTGACTTGAACAGAATGACAGCAATAATATCCTCGATGATCGCTCAGAAATATGTGAAAAAGGGGTGTGAAGCATATCTTGCGTACGTACTTGATGACAAGGAGTCAGAAAAGAAAATTGAATTAGTACCAGTAGTTTGTGAGTATTCAGATGTTTTTCCTGAGGAGTTACCGGGATTACCACCCGTTCGAGAGGTAGAATTCGGCATCGAACTGGCACCTGGTACCACACCAATTTCGATAGCTCCGTATTGTATGGCACCAACGGAATTGAAGGAATTGAAAACTCAATTGCAAGAGTTGACGGATAGAGGTTTCGTTAGACCGAGTTTCTCACCTTGGGGTGCACCAGTATTGTTTGTGAAAAAGAAAGACGGAACCATGAGAATGTGCATCGACTATCGTCAATTGAACAAAGTGACAATAAAGAATAAATATCCATTACCACGTATTGATGATTTGTTTGATCAGCTAAAGGGTGCCTCAGTGTTTTCAAAGATAGATTTGAGATCGGGCTACTATCAGTTGCATGTTCGAGGATCAGATATACCTAAGACTGCCTTCAGAACGAGATATGGTCACTATGAGTTCTTAGTAATTTTGTTTGGGCTCACTAATGCCCTTGCAGTATTTATGGACTTGATGAATCGAATCTTTAGACAGTATCTAGATCGGTTTGTAGTGGTGTTTATAGACGACATCTTGATTTATTCACGCAATGAATCTGACCATGTTGAGCATTTGAAATTGGTATTACAAATTTTACGAGACAAGCAGTTATACGCGAAATTCAGTAAATGTGAATTCTGGTTGAGAGAAGTTAGCTTTTTGGGACATGTGGTATCCGCATCGGGTATTCGAGCTGATTCGAACAAAATTTCGGCCATAATTGATTGGAAGCCTCCGAGAAATGTTACTGAAGTTAGGAGCTTTTTGGGACTTTCCGGTTACTACAGACGGTTTGTAAAGGGTTTCTCAATGATAGCCACACCGATGACGAAACTACTTCAAAAAGATGTTAAGTTTGAATGGTCAGAACAATGTCAGAAAAGTTTCGACCGATTGAAAATCTGTTTAACTGAAGCTCCAGTGCTAGTACAGCCAGAATCCGGTAAAGAGTTTGTTATTTACAGTGATGCATCCTTACTTGGGCTGGGTTGTCTGTTGATGCAAGAAAGTCGAGTTGTGGCTTATGCGTCGAGTCAATTAAAACCGCATGAGAAAAACTATCCGACTCATGATCTTGAATTAGCGGCCATTGTTTTTGCTTTGAAAATATGGAGACACTACTTGTTTGGAGAGAGGTGTCATGTTTATTCTGACCACAAAAGCCTCAAATATTTAATGACTCAAAGAGATTTGAATCTGCGACAAAGACGTTGGCTTGAGTTGTTGAAAGATTATGAACTCGTCATTGATTATCACTTGGGAAAGGCTAACGTGGTTGCTGATGCTTTAAGTCGTAAATCACTGTTTGCTTTGAGAGCGATGAATGTTCACCTGTCCATTTCATCCGATAATGTGTTAGTAGCTGAATTAAAGGCCAAACCATTATTAATCATCAAATACTTGAATCCCAAAAAGTCGACGATGAATTGGTCGCTAAACGAGCTGAATGTGAATCAAATGAAGAATTAGAGTTTCGGATTGACGACAATGATTGCTTGACATTTAAGAGTCGATTATGTGTTCCAAGAAATTCGGAACTTATTTCGATGATTTTGAACGAGGCTCATAATAGTCGAATGTCAGTTCACCCGGGAAGTACGAAAATGTACCACGATCTAAAACGTCAATTTTGGTGGCCTGGTATGAAACGAGACATTTCTAACTTTGTTTCGAAGTGTTTGATATGTCAACAAGTGAAAGCAGAACATCAAGTGCCTTCGGGATTACTTCAGCCGATCATGATACCCGAATGGAAATGGGATCGAGTCGCGATGGATTTTGTATCTGGTTTGCCGTTGACACAGAGTAAGAAAGACTCAATTTGGGTTATTGTTGATATATTGACGAAGTCTGCTCATTTTATCCCTGTCCATACGGATTTCTCACTCGATAAATTGGCAGAATTATATGTCTCCCAAATTGTTCGATTACATGGAATACCTATTTCTATTGTGTTGGATAGAGACCCGAGATTCACATCACGATTTTGGAAGAAATTACAAGAAGCATTGGGTACCAAGTTGCACTTTAGCACCGTTTTTCATCCCCAGACTGATGGTCAATCCGAACGGATAATTCAGATACTCGAGGACATGTTGAGATGTTGTATCCTAGAGTTTTGTGGATCATGGGAAAGATATTTGCCTTTGGTTGAATTCGCTTACAACAATAGTTTTCAATCAAGCATTAAGATGGCACCTTATGAGGCTTTGTACGGTCGTAAATGCCGTACACCGTTGTTTTAGACCGAACTTAGTGAAAGTAAAATCTTCGGGGTTGATTTGATTAAGGATGCTGAGCAAAAAGTTCAAGTGATTCGTGAAAGTTTGAAAGCAGCTTCGGATCGTCAGAAGTCGTATGCAGATTTAAAAAGAAAAGATATTGAATATCAGGTTGGAGACAAAGTGTTTCTTAAAGTCTCACCTTGCAAATTGAGTCCGAGGTTCATCGGGCAGTATGAAATATCGGAACGAATTGGGCCAGTTGCATACCGATTGATTTTACCCCCTAAACTTGAAAAGATTCACAACGTTTTTCATGTCTCGATGCTTCGACATTATAGATCTGATCCATCGCATATAATTAATTTATCTGAGGTGGAGATTCAATCTGATTTGAGTTATGAAGAAGAACCGGTTCGTATTTTAGCACGTGAAGTAAAGGAACTGCGAAACAAGAAAATCCCATTAGTGAAAGTACTATGGCTTAAGCACGGGGTCGAAGAAGTTACTTGGGAACTTGAAGACACTATAAAGGATCGATATCCTAACTTATTTGCGGGTAAGATTTTCGGGGACGAAAATTCCTTATGTGAGGGAGAGTTGTGACAGCCCTAATTTGACCTTAGACGGAATGTGGTTTCGGGACCAGAAAACCGAGTCAAAAGTGATTTTAAAAATTTAATTTGCATATCTTAATGTGTGGTAGTGCATGTGTGAAAATTTGAGATTGTTAATTTAGTCTCATGAATGTGAATTTCATTTGATTGACTTAGTTGAGAACTTAAGAAAATATGATAGGTGAATATGTAAGGACCAAATAGTATTAAAATAGGAAAGTTTGGGTTTGCATGTCAAAATGCCAAGTTTATACAAAGTGGCCGGCCATGTAATGATTTTCTCCACTAAGTTTATATTATTTATAATTAAATATTGGTAAGTAATTTAAAATAGATGAAAACTAAAGATTAATAAAAGAGAAAATAGAAGAGGGGTGTTCATCTTCTTCTCCACCTTGCCAAAACCGAAACAAAAAGGAAGGAAATAGGGAAGTTTTCATTAAGGCAATTCGGCAACCCTTTTTCTAGTTGGAGGTAAGTTTTGAAATGTTGGTCTTAACTTCCTTTGTATGTTGAGCTAATTGTTAAAATGCATTTCGGCAATGTCATGAAAAATCAAACTTTTATGGTGGTTTGGGCATTAAGTCGTATATCAAGAGGTTAGGAGTAGATGTTGTTTCATGTTGTATTGAATAAATAGAGATTATTATGAGGTTGAAATTTGTGGAATTGTAGTTAAGTAATGCTTGGTACATTCGGCCATATGGGTTAATGGAATGTTTATTTTATTTGTTAATTTCTTTTATGAGAAATGGGTAATTGTTAAAGCCGAATGAGTTAGGATGGATAGGAGAGTACAAAATTTATGTTATGTGATAATTTAAGTAGTTGACCGAGACATGGAAGAAGGAATAAATTGATATTCTTATGTTTGGAGAGTGAAAGGTCTAATGAAGATATAGTAAATTTAAATGCATATTTTAGTTTAAATGTTAAGTAGAATTTGGTTAAAATAGCTTGATATATATGTGTTTGCCGATTATTTTGTTTATCAAGATAATTGAGTGACCAAATTTTTGTATTTGAAATTTTGTTTGATTAATTAAAATGGGCATTAAGATGTCGAATTCATGAAATTAGAAGTTTATGAGCTTGATAGATTTTAGATGATTGCTAACCGAAAATGAACTTAGCTACTAAAATATGAAAACGTGAGTTACCGAAGTTGATCTTGTAATGTGTCGAATTGTTAGAATAGATGAAAAGTATGTTTGGATATGCATTAAGTTTAAAAGTTAAATTTTAAATTATGTATGGGCAAATACCGAATCTCAGTGTGTGTGACTATGAGAAAGAAGTATAAATTGGGGTTATGATGATTGAGTTATTTTATTTGTTTAGCTGGAGTTGAAGTTCAAGATCAGAGGGAGCCAAGTTCATTCAAAGGGAAAGCGAAAGTGGTGGAGTAGCCGATCGGAGTTGTTCATCCGATTAAAAAGGTAAGTCCTTAGGCAAATTAAGTTAGATAAGATATCATAGTATGTATGAGTTATTGGGAATAGAATGTGAAATTTTTGATCAATCTATGTCAATGGGATGATTAAAGGTAAGAAAATACAACACTATGTGTGCTAGATTATGTGGCACTATGTGTGCGAGAAAACATTGCACTATGTTTGCGAATAGGTAAGAGCACTATGTGTGTGGGCTTTCAAATCGAGCACTAAGTATGCAATGTTGATTATGGAGTATTATTTGTGGAAATCTAAAATGCACTTGGAAATTTAATTGGAAATTTGATTGATAGATGGAGTGACTTGGCTTACGCTTTAAATTTTTGGTTTATATATTATATATATATACATATATATATACGTCAATGGTAGTATATGACAATTGCCATGGTATTTTAATTATGTATATTTAGATTAGGAGTACACGGTGAATTCGGGTAGGTATGTACCAAATGCATAAGGTACGTTTGTGACCTAATGTTTCCTTGTGATATCATGGTTAAATTCGGATAATATGGAGTTAATTATTTAGTTTATAGATGATTGAATTATTATAGTATTAAATTTTCTTAGGACTTACTGAGTTAATAACTCACTCGGTGTATTTTTTTTTTGTTTTGTTTCTACATAGATCATCTTATCAAGGAGAGCTTGGGAACCATCACGAAGTCATCACAACTTTTGTTAACCCTTTTGGTACTTTTGTTTTAAACTTTAGTGGACATTATGGTATGTATAGGATAGAAATTTTTGGGAGGTTGCTATTTTGGTATAATTGTATATAAAGCCATACGAATATGGCTAAATTTCTATGTATGAAACTAAAAATGTTTGGTTACAAATCTCAAAACGTAAATTAACTTGATTTAGAACTTCATAATTGTGATAGGATTGATTCATATATTTTTACATTATGTATGTGTATTCGGTCAATAGGGATAAATCATTAAACGAATAGAAGGGTTTTAATCTAGTAATATTATTCGTTAGGTTTAAGGTTTCACTGTTAAAGTTGAGCAGGTTATGTTATATGACCCTATTTTAGTAATCGACTCGGATGTTGGGGTGTTACACTCACCCATCTGTTTATCTGTTTAGGTAGTACCCAGACTTAGGCAGACCGGTGCTATGAGGGACTCAAAGGTGGCCACACAATCGTACATACTTTCTTAGTTGATTTTTAAATATTAAGTAATTTTATTTTGGGTATTTTTATTGTAATAAGGCCTCTTTGGGATTTTATTTTTAATTTGGGATTTTTATTTGCTTTGGTTTATAACTACAAGCAATAGGAAAAGACGCGAGTTTTCAAAAAGATAAACATTTTTTTTCAAAAATACCACGAGTACGTAACATATTTGAAGAGTTTCTGCAAGAAATAACGTTTTAAAAATTAATGACGTTTTAATATGATTAACTTTTTGCCAAACGACTTACATTTTGAAAATGAACTAGACATCCTAAAATCATTGTTAAGATCACAACAAGGTTTAATATGGAACGAGTTTTTCACTGATATCTCACTTTACGAAAAACACTTCAATGTGACATCGTCAGATTCGACCATAATATCCAGGTCGGGTTTGGGGTGTTACATCTACTATCCACCTTCAAGGAAAAAAAATTACATTTTCAGTATCTCACTTGGCAGAAATACATTACTAAAATAAAAGTTTCAAGAATTAACTACTTAACATAAACATAAAATAACTACAAAAATACTCTAAATCACTCTTATCTTGATTAAAATGTAAGCTTAAAAGTAGTAAAATAAGTCTATATCCTAGGGTTATCATAATACATTTTAGTGTTAGTTAAAAGTTAGATAACTAGTGAGACAATATATGCTTTCATTTTTCTTTACGTGAAAAAACCGTTAAGACAATATAAAAGGGTATAAATGTATTTTATGGATATATTCATTAAACCAATTTAATCAAAAAATACAATTATACAAAATAAATATACTACACTTAGGGCATTGATCCAACAATTTAAGGTGTTACTTGTATGCCAAGTAAGTGAAATTGGTGATTGTAATTGTTAATGTTGTAATCTTGTTATTTTCCATCTATGATAATAGATTTAGATGTGTTAAAATGATAAGTTTTTGATGCCCCATAATGTTTCAAAATGAATTGATTTTTTTTTGCATCAAACTAGGTGAGTTTTGGGATCATTTTTGGATCCTAGAAAAATTGTTTTGATATAAGTAGATAGATGTATTGAAACAACAAGTTAGTAGAAAGAAATGAATAGTACTAGTTAGGTGTATCATAACAAGTACCCACTTGTACTGGTACAATTGGGTCAGACTATAACACCAAGTTTTGGCAGGTCCTAAGTTTTGGCGAGTAGGATAAGAAAAATCTGTAAGAGGTAACCTATTTGCCCAAATGTTTTTTTGGCGAACAGATTGGGCCCATAATAGATATATGAATATTATGCAATGATTATTCTCAGAATGTAATGAGTTGTAAAGATCAAGAGATTGGTAGTAGTATTAAGAACATTGGAAGTTAGGGGTAATCGCCAAAGGCATTGTACACCCAGTTCATTCAGTTACGACCTGAATGATCATTTAGTTATGAACTGAATGAATTGTTTAGAAACTAATTGAACAGGTGAACCATAGAAAAATATAAAAATATTGGATTTTTATATCTATAAACCACTGACAAAGGAAGTGTGAAAGTTTGTGACACGTGTCAGGTTCTAATAAGTGCTTAGGTTATTTATATAGATATCATGGTTAGAAAAAAGGTGAGTTTTTCTTCTTCCTTCTTCAAGTAGTATTGTTACCTGCCTATTAAAGAAATTATGCTATTTCTTTCTCCTTCAAAGTTGAGTTGTAGATCTAGATCCTTACCAAAGGTTACTCCATGTCAAGGTAAGATTTATGACTATCCATGTTTTTTTTTTTGTGAAAAGGTAAGTCTTTTAGATCTAGTAGATTAGTAAGATGAACATATAAGGTCTTGCTTAAGGATTTCCAATGTTAGAAAAGATGGGAAAAGGGGTATATAAATAGATCTTGATGGGTTTCCATGTTTTGCAGCAATAGTTGCTACTGATTTACATGATGGAAATTTGGATATGGAGTTTTGAACACGGTAGATGACAATCAGGTGAGTCCCTAAGCAAATTCTTGAATATATATTGTTCACATGAGACAATTTTGTGGAAATTGATTGAACTATGAAATAGAAATTAGAAAAGTATAGTTTGAATGTTTCATAGGGTTTGCAAGTATAGTTTGTATGAACCTATCAAATTAAGTATGTGAAGTTTGAGTATGGCAGTATGGTACATCTAAAATGTATGCGATGAGGTGTATGTTGGTAACTTAAGTGTTAAGTCTCAAATGATGTCATTGCATGATGAGTTTGTCAATTGAGTTTGTGTTTTTTCACCATAATGGAGTCTAAAGCGGTCTATCGGGACTAAAAACACGACCTCGAATATGAATCTTGAAGAAAAAGCCCATCGCCATGACACCTTTCAAAAGGAATTGAAAGACAGTGATTACCCAATGAGGTTCTCTACATGTCCCAGGACGATGATGGGTAGACCTCACATAATGTGAGTCTAGAAAAATCCATATTGAAAACAGGTTAGGAAATGAAAGCCTTTGTGGTAAAGTATGAAAAGAAAAACCTCTGTGGCATATGGATTGTACCATGGGGTCTGAGGTTCGAGGCTTGGCGATGCAAAAGGAGTAATTTATTTTGCTGCAAGTGTCTTGGAAGTGTCCTAGGTTGACTGAAACTGAGGTGTTTGAATAGGCTTTGAATGGAGTAGTTATGAGGAGAGATCGTGGGAGAGAATTAAGGGAGGTTGAGGTGAGAGGGAGTAGTAGGCTGAATGGGGGAATTAGACACTCATGTAATTCGATTTTGGGGTTGTCAATTACTCTCAATTCAGTAATAGTCGTTATTTTTGGTTCTTTCTCCACTTTTTAGTTTGGTACTGAATTTTGGTTTTGAGTTTTACTCTTTGTGCATCGGTTCTTTCGTTTTTCTCTCCTTGGGGCCGTCTATAGCAAAGAATCATTCGGGGTTCTTGCTTTGGCTTGGTTCGAGGTTGCTCTCCCCTAATCTTTTTGCTAACTGATTGCCTTTCTCCTTTCCTCTCTCTCAATCAATTCTCTCTTTGGTCGAATACCTTTTCCTTCCTCTTTCTCAAAATCTTACGATTTTTAGCTTTGGCTATTGGTCGATTCTCCCCTTTTTCTCCCTTTCTCAAATGATTCTCTCTTGACCGAGCACATCTTTTTATCTCTTTCAATTCTTTTTGTGGTAACAGTTTCCTCCTCTTCTCATCTTATTGCTTTAGCCAAACCCTTCATACCTCTCTATTGTGGTTTCGAGTAGGGCTGCAATTGTTACATCTTGTGCCTCGGTTCGAGTGAGTGCTTCTGATGGTAGGCCAAATACTACTATCTTCTATTCTTAGTCTACATTTTCGATAGTCTTTAAGGATTCTAAGTGATTTCTTGCAACGGTTTAATGTGATCAATAAAGGCAGATGATAACATCTAATCGTGTTGGACTTGGTTTACCTATGGAGTTGTAAGGCTACATCGGTTGTAGCAGTGGAAGTACGGTTTATCTTAAGAGGGGTTGCGAACCTAGAATCATACCAGGTGTGTAACCACTGCCCAATCATAAATCGACAAAAGCCGGCAAATGTGATTATTAATGCTACATGGGCGTGCGTTCGTTCGTGTGGTAATTCGAACGCATAAACATGGGCGTTTGATCGTAGAGGCTACCATGGGTGATTTCATAGGCTTAGGCCATTTTGGGCCATGTTGGGCCAAAATGGGCCGTGTGGGCCCCACATGGGTAAACCACACGGACGTGTGGAGAATATTGGGCCAGGCTGTGTAGTTCACATGGCCGAAGCCATGTCTGGGCTATTCGGAGCACACGGGCAGGTGGGCCCACATGGGCCCGCATTGTGGGCCTTAGGCCCATTTTCACTGTTTGACTGTTATGGTTACACGAGTCACGCGAGACGACTGTGGACCTAATGTTGGGTCGGTAAGTATACCTAGACCCCAAGTTGATATATGACTGTTTTGCCCTTATGTGGTAAAAAGACTATTTTGCCCTTATGTGGTAAAATAACTATTTTGCCCTTATATGGTAAAATGATTGTTTTGCCCTTATGTAGTAAAATGACTGTTTTGCCCTTATATAGTAAAATAATTGTTTTGCCCTTACTTAGTAAAATGACTATTTTGCCTTCATGTAGTAAAATGACTATTCTGCCCTTATGTGGTAAAATGACTTTTGCCCTTATATGGTAAAATGACTATTTTGCCCTTATATGGTAAAATGACTATTTTGCCCTTTTGTGGTAAGATGACTAATTTGCCCCTATGTGAGGTATTTATATATATATGTACATGTATGACTATATTTCAGCATGTTGTTTAAACTGTAATGGATACATGTATGATTTTATGATATGACATGACATGACTATATGATGCATTGCATGGGGATGGATTATTATGATTGGAGAAAGTGTACTGCACTGGCAGCTCTGCTGTAAATCACTGATGGCTCTAAGCCTATTATACTGGCAGCTCTGCTACAAATACTGTTTAGTGCTACAACCGGTGCTATTTTGGAGTGTAGGGATGGGTGGGTTGATTTTATCCCCACATAGAGTGTAGGGCTGGACGGAGTGGAGTGTAGAGGCTGGTTGGGTAGGACTTGCATACTGTTTAAACTGTTACTGCACTAATTACTATTACTGTACTAATTACTTTTGCTACACTGATACTGTTACTGTATTGGGCTAAAGCTCTAACTAAAACTGAACTGTTACTGATACGGGCTTAGGCCTAGACTGTATTTGCTTACTACATGATTGACTATATGTTTATTAAGGGATTACACACTGATTTTTTGTAAACTCACCATTCTGCTTATCTGTGCAGGTAACCTTTAGGTGGATCGGTGTTGCGAGGGACTCGAAGGTGGCCACACAACTGCATGTACTATCATATTCGTTTTATATTTACAAGTAATTTTATTCTGGGTATTTTAACTGTAATAAGACCTCTTTAAGTTTTTATTTTAAATTGGTGAATTTTATTTGCTTTGGTTTATAACTGCTAGTGATAGGAAAACTCGAGTTTTCAAAAGAAACAATGTTTTTACAAAGTAACCGCAAGTACACAACTGCTTTAAAAAGCTTCCGCTATAAAAGGATATTTTGGAAATGAATAACGATTTTAAAGTAAATAGTTTTGGATAGTGCAACAAGTTTTGAAATGAATGACACATCTTAGAATCTCCATTAGAAATACACAAAGAGATTAGATATAGAACGGGTTTTTCAACGATATCTCGCTTTACGAAAAACACTTCAATATGACATTGCCAGATTCGGCCATATTCTCTAGGCCGGGTTTGGGGTGTTACATAGATACAGAGTTAGAAATATATTAGGGCCTCAGCCCAATCAGATACAGAATGCAGATCAGAATATTAGAATCCTACCCACCAGCCTCTACACACCATCTCCGTCCAGCCTTACACACCATGTGGGGATATAATCAACCCACCCATCCCTACACACCATACTGTACCGAAATGCGACACATAAACAGAATAATGCAGCTGAGCTGCTAAATAACAGGCTTTTAGACCCCAACATTAATCGACTGATTACGACCCCACAAGAAGAGAACCGCAATCGTCTTGCAATGCTGCAGCCAAAACGATTAGTCATAAAAATTCCAACTTAATCACTTAATCTAAAAACATTAAGGCTTTCCCAAAAGGATAACTTACCAAGCTCGCGACCAAATGATGAACAACCGTGACTAATGAAAGAGAAAAGAAAAACATAAAGAGAGGGATATTCAATGGAGTTTTCGGCAGTAATAAGAAGCAAAAGTATGGGAAACCGAAATAAAACATCGGTGGAAGAGAATGATAGTTTTTTTTTTTGGAAAATTGAATCTAACCAGATAACCCCTGATTCTCTCCACTACTCCACATTCAACATTTTACTAAAACTCAAATTCCTACACTGCACTAGCGGCAAAAATAACTCTCTTGCTCGCGCAGGGATTCGAACTCAAGACCACCAGCGAAACAACACTCCTCCTAACCACCAGACCAACAGGCCAATTCTGATAAGAAATTACAAATAGTTTAATATAAGCCTGTTGTCTAGAAGTTAAGGCTTAATTTAGAAAAAGGACAAAATTTTCCAAATGCAAGGCTTGAACTTGGGACCTCTCACACACACCCAGAACACTTAACCACTGAAGCAGATACACAATTGTGTCAATAAATCACAAAAGGCAAAACATAAAATTTAGGGCATTACAATAAACCTGATACGAAGTCCACAGTGACTTGGTCCCATATCCATACTAGAATCACCACATGTTGTAACAAACCTGACGGAACTCGATGCTTAGTTTTAGTTTGTTGATGTATCAGACATTTTGTCACATGTTCTGAATTCTCTCTTTTCATAATTTATCACTAGAACAATTATTTCATAAAAATATACACTCCAACATTGTTCTACTAAAATAAATAGGTACTAATATGAGTTCCGTGCAAATTATACTATTTCAAGTTCGAATCTTTCAGCATACAAATAAATAATTTTGAAAACATAAATTCTTATTATCAATAACACTATACTCTAAAGTCTGATCATTTTCATGAGTTATCGTTTATCTAATAACTCTAGATCAACTTACTGAAATTCTTGAATTCTCTATAGAAACACCAATTTAGTTTTCAAGTTCTCAAAAATAGAATCGTTACATTCCATAGACAATGGAAATTCATAACGGTAGATACTTCTAGATTATGTGTAAAGCAATTTTGTTTGTGCGGTTTAAATTGTCGAAAAGCCTTAAACAAACGGTATGGAATTCTCATCTAGTCTCAGAAAATTGTGCATTTTTGTGTATTCTTCAAAGATTTACACATCAAATCTGATAATCTTTCGTTCGGATCAAAACAATAACCTTTAGCCGATATTACATGTTCCAAGAATCTTGCTTCTAGGAGTCATAATCCACATTAGATAAATTTTGCATACAACTATTTTTCTCGTAAAGTCTGTAGTACATATCTCAGATGTTGAACATGTTTGTTTCTGTTCCTCGAGTAAATCAAGATGTCATTGGTACGGAACAATAGATATTGAAGCAGTTTCTAGTGCTAATTCAATAACAAATTTAACTTTTCTTTTGGGAGAGAGCTCTGGAAAGTCTTCTAAGAACACATTAAAGAATACATTAGCCGTTGAATTGTTTTATCTTAAATATCTGCATTCTATATCTAAAATGCAAGGCCTTCTCTAATTAGAATTTGAGCTGATAACACTACCACATTATTGGTGGAACACTAAGATCTGTCAATCACTAAAATTAATCAATTCATTATTCTAACATCATTACAATTCAATTCTATTTACAGTTTCTACCATATCGTACAAAGTCAATCAATCTGTATCAAGAAAAATATCAAAATTATCAACAGCAATAACATTAGATCAACAGAGAATTCATGGTTCTGAATTTTCAATGGACATTTTCTACCTATCTCAATAATGATAACATACTAACTTAATAGGTTCATTACTCTAATATCATATTCAATCAACACTATTAACAATTTCTTTCAGTTATGAATGGATTTAACTGAAAGAATGCAATGATTCAAAATTAATAAATGAGTATATAGAAATATCAAATTAAAGAAAATATATCAGTATTAATATTAGGAGTTGTGTCTCTTCATAAGTTTGAATAGTTGGCAGGTTCCCGAGCTTCAAATCTACTAACCATATCTTTAGTCTCAACTTGGCTGTTTTTCGCGTTACCACTATTTCCCGATCATCTACTTTTTGAGGAATGACTTTAGATTTCACACTCTACACTTTGTTTCAATCCACCCAATTCGATCAATCTCGTTTCCCATGTTCCTTGAAACCACACAAAATACAAGCTCCATATTTTGGCCGGTACTTACCTCGATGAGTTTTTCCACAGTGAATACAAACTGATTTATCTATTATACGAACACTACCAAGGCTAGCTACTGGTGTAGTCGGGGATCTGTAGTTACTTAATTTCCGCTTATATTTTCTTGAAAATCCCAACAGAGAAGTGAAATGACTATGAACGTCTTTTGACTTTTCTGTTGGAGGAGATAAGAATGATCTAGTCATACTATATTTACTGAAGTCTTTGAGTTTCAACTTTAGAAATTCTCTTTTTCTCTTTTCTAAGTACAGTCTACTGATGTATCTTTTGTTTTTAGCTTTAATTGAAAGAAATTCCAATTTACTTAATTTTCAGAATCAATAGCTATCAAAGTTGTCCACCATTGATAAACTTCTTCCTTCAAAAGTGTCATGGCCCATCTTAGACTATATTCAAATGAACATACCATTTGATCAAAACTCACTTAGTATTTTCCAATCAATGTTCAATTCTGATCGGATTATAATCAATTTTACCCCTAAATTATTTAGCTCTAATTTTCTAAATATTATTAATTGGAAGTCTGTGAACATTTACTGCGTTTTGAGGACAATAGGGTGCCATGAGAGGCATAGTTGGAGGTGGAGGTTACAAAGCCACAGGATTATCTTGTATAAACTTTAAGAACCATTAGTTCATATTTTAAAAGAAAACATCTAATATTTCACTATCTGGCCTTTATAGAATGGACACAATATGACTAGCTCCCAGATCAGAAGTGAAAACATTATTATTTACCTCATCTAATACCGTACGATTAAACTCAGTAGACATAATATATCTCAAATAAAATAGAGTCAGATAAGATCATATTGCATCACACTATCTCAGGTTAATGTGGCATGTATTTCTAGACTCAACACACGTTACATTTAGTCCTAGAATCGACTAAACCATAGCTCTAATACAACTAAATGTAACACCCTTCACATGGTCTGGTCGTTGGACCTGAGCTATAGGATGTTACGGCAATAAACAAAATAGTTACATGAAAAACCAAATTCACGAATATCAAATAACATGCAATTATTATGTAGCACCGCGAAGTTCGGTTGTTGAATGTCACAATGGTCTAATTAACTTAACACATTTTCATTCTAATTTGAATACATACTCAAAGAACTTAACCTTTCAATTTCCTCACTATTATTATTATTTACGTCATTATTTTTTGATCGTATACAACTAGACACTTTTCCTAATCCAATAGTTATTTACAATTAACAATTCGACTCTATATAGACTCAATCAACTTCAAGCCTGAGGCATGGCCTCTTTGGGTGCCCCTCTATATACATGAACTGTAATATCCTGATTTTGGGCCTAGTCAGAATAGTGGTTTTGTGACCACAAAATCCGAGATAGAAATAATTATTTTATACTTATTTTGATGTTTATGATATGATTGCATGATTGTGTGAAAATTTCGTGATGAAATCCTATGCCTAAAGTGCTTAAATTGAAATTAGGGACTAAATCGAATAATTTGCAAAACTTGCATTCTAGAAGTTTCTAGTATGAAATTGCTTTGAAATATTAATTAGGAGGTCTTAAATAGCAATTTTACCAATTTCTAAGTTTATGGACAAAAATTGGACATGGATGGAATTTTTGGAAAGTTTAGTAGTAAGGGCATTTTGGTCATTTAGGGGTAAAATGAATTAAAATACAAAATTAAAAGCCAATTTTGCTCATCTTCAACCACATGGCCGAATATAGCAAGGAGAAACCATGGCTAGGGTTTTCCAAGCTTCCAATCACGATTGTAAGTCCATTCTAGCCCCGTTTTTCAAGTTCTTTACGTTTTTAGAGTCCCGGTAGCTCGATTTAGCTTATGCTAGCAATAATTTAACCTAGGGCTTATATTTGGAAAAATACCCATAGGTGAAATTTGTGTATTTTGGTGTTTTATGATAGAATATGAGGTTTTAAATTATGTTAGACAGCTTGTGCTACTCGGTTTTAAGTGAAAACGAGCAAAAGGGCTTAATCGGTAAAAATACCTAATAGTCATAAGTACATGTTAGAGTGAGAATTTGATGTTGCCATAGAAGAGAAAAATGATCATCATGTCATAAAACATAAGAAAACAGGCTGAAGTTTAATTTACGAGCTTTGGGGCAAAAGTGTAAATATGCAAAAGTTTAGGGGCAAAATTGTAATTTTTCCAAAATATGATTTTGGGTCAATTTGAATAATGTGAGTTCTAATTAGACTATATTTTAAATGATAGAGCAAGGAAAACTAAAATTCGGGCTAAAATGGGGAAAATACCAAGTTGTGGACGAAATAGTAAAAGTAGCCACTTTCGCATACGAGGTAAGTTCATATGTAAATGTTGGTAACATAGTTATTATTTTAAATGTTTTTATGCTATTTAAATGATATGATAATTATTATGAAATATTATACTCGTGATAATTGTTTGATAATATGTCAAATTATGTGATATACTTGGAAAATGTGAAATACTACCGAGTATCGGTATCGGTATTCCGTAGAAGATGGTTGAGACACATGATTGGGAAAAAGGTCCCGTTGAACCTTAGGAATGGATTAGGATACAAGTGACATGTCACTGGGATATTTGGGCATCCGAACTCGTTGAGTTGAGTCCGAGTTCACTTATGGATGCGAATGTCCGAACTCGTTGAGTTGAGTCCGAGTTCGTGAGATGCAACTAGGCATCCGAGCTCGTTGAGTTGAGTCCGAGTTCACTTATGGATGCGAACGCCTGAGCTCGTTGAGTTGAGTCCGAGTTCGCTTATGGGCGGGTTACATAATAGCTTGGCTACATATGTGGCACTTATGTGCAAACTTTCCATGTATCTGGATTATATTCCGATGTGTTCAACGGGTAAAGTTCTACTCAAATGGAGGAATACTCAAGATGAAAGGGACGTATTAGTAAGTGTTGTGAAATGGATACTTTGAACAGGTATGTACTTAACCCTCGTGTTGAAAAATCGATATAACAACAATATGGTAAGATGATAAATGAAAATATGATATGAATGTCTTGGTGATGATTATGCAAATGATGTTTTATGTTTGCTTATATGGTTATGTTACTTGCTATTTGCATGTGAACTTACTAAGCATTTATGCTTACTCCCTCCTTTTCATTCCTTGTAGTGTTGACAAGCCAGCTCAGAAATCGGGAACGGTCGGAGGCATGCTCACACTATCCGTATACCATCTTGGCATAATGGCTTGTATATTTTGAGTGTGGCATGTATAGCATTATAATCATTTTGTATATATGGTCTTATGATATGGTTATTGAGTAGTATGAAAATGCTTGGTAATGATTAGCCATTGGAATGGCTAATTATGATCATTTTGGTGTTATGTATGTCAAATTGCTAGTTAATCCATGAAAACCATGAAATAGGTAAAATTTACCGTAAAATAGATTCAGACAGCAGTAGTGACGTGAATTTGAAAAATCATTAAAAATATTAGAGATATAATTACATGATGAATAAAATATGGAATTGAAGCATTATGAGTCTATTTTCATATGGAAGAAACCAAACAGGTATATGAGTTATATTTTATGAGATGTTTAAATTTTTGTGAAACAGGGCCAGAGCAATTTCTAGATCCCCTGTTCTGACTTTGGAAATTCACCATAAATTGTATGAAAATAATTAGAAGTCATACTTTATATGTACAGATTTCTTATTGAGTATAGTTTTAAGAGAAAGAAACTTCATAGTCATTGAAATTCTGTACAGAGAGATATCTGATTTGTAATACACAGAGGTCGGAGTAGTTGAACCCTAAAACAGGGGAGACTTTAACTAATAAACTGTACTAATTGGCCTATCCAAAAATTCTAGAAAAAAATTAGTAAATAGATATATGAGTCTAGTTTCAGGGAAAATTTACAGAATTGGATTTTGAGTTTCGGAACTCGAGATATGAATTTTTAAGCGACTGTGATGCAGTTAGCCAGCTTGTCTGGAATTTCTAAAATTAAATTGTTTGAGCTGTTTAAGCAATGAATTAAGTCTGTTAACACCTCGTGTTCGACTCCGGCAATGGTCTCGGGTACGGGGCGTTACATGAACAACTATCACACACCACTTAACTTTAGTGGAGACTGGCTTGGTCCCACATTAATTTCATGTCTGTATCTATCTTGCATTCAAGCGAATAATTTTATAAGTTTTGAAGAACTTAGTGAGGCCTGCTCATACACAATTATTAAGGGCTATTTAGAATTTAAGAAAAAGAGATCTTGTGCACATAGTTAAGCTTCTTAGATTTCGGGGAAAAATC
This sequence comes from Gossypium longicalyx, assembly GCA_025698465.1. NCBI lineage: Eukaryota > Viridiplantae > Streptophyta > Magnoliopsida > Malvales > Malvaceae > Gossypium > Gossypium longicalyx. The sequence goes on from CM047004.1 coordinate 48,836,909, forward strand.
TACGAAATTTATTTGCGTAGCGATGTTTCCATTCCTTTAAGCTAAAAGATGACGGTGTAACCCTAGTATGGTTGTAATCTTGTTCTTATCTAGATATTTTATCACGAGAGTGATATGAGTTTTGGGGTGACGATGCTTTATACGGTTATGGGTCGAAGTCTGCTTAGAGGTCTCGATTGATGGTTGTTATGTGGTCATGGATCGGAGTATAACTGGGGAGCTAGTTGATGGTTGTTATGCATTCACAAGCTCAAACCTTTTGGATACCTGGAGATGTTGCCTTATAAATACCATACATATGTTTTAGGGCATAAGTATAGGGAAAAACTGAAGGGCATCCTGCTATAATCCGTGAATTTTTTCTCTATTTCCACGCAACTAATATCTTTAACATTCCTTCTTATTTGTAGGCCGACAATGTCGTGAATACAAGAGGACTCTCGGGAGGGCAGCGATTGTCATGATGAAGTAAATGTGATGCTCCTTTCTGGACGACAACGATTTTCGTTATTAAATGACTCATTAATAACTAAAATCATTATCGTATGACCCGAGTTTGACCTCTATTACGTCAAAAAATCTGCTCTCCTATTGAGAGTCCTCTTGCATCCACATCAGTGTCAGCCATCGGATAAGAATGAAAGGTTAAAGATACCAGTTACTTGGAATTGGATAAAAAATTAAGTTGATTACACCAAAAAGCCCATTAGTTTTTCCCTATGATTATGGACTCAATATTATGTATGTTATATATAAGGCATCATCCCCGAGTATCGAAAAACCTTGAACTCGTGACCGCATAACAACTGTCAATGGACCCCTAGTTATACTCAACCCGTGATCACATAAGTACCGACGATTGGGACTTAAACTTTTACCCCTGATTGTATAAAGCACTATCTGTAACACCCTTTAACCCGTATCCATCACTAGAACAAGGTTACGGAGCATTACCAAAACATTAAAAAAAATTTACAAATAATTTATGTAAATTATTATTCATTAACCGAGATCATCCAAAACATCCCTTAATTGGACCCTTGAGGCCTAATACGAGCACTAGAATCGAGTTGGGACTTAATCGAGAACTCTAAGAATTTGATGTGAAGTTTCAAAAAATTTCTAAGTTACAGGGTTCACATGTCCGTGTGGTCCAAGGGACACGTCTGTGTGACCCTAGGACACGCTCGTGTTGTAGGCTGTGTTCGAACCCGTGTAACTCTCTGACTTGTGCACATGGCCATGCCACACACCCGTGTGCTAGGTCGTGTGGTTAATTAATTCTTTTCAAAATTTGGTACAGGTTTTACACAGCCAAGACACATGCCCGTGTTCTAGGCCGTGTAGCACACACGGCTGAGACACACGCCCGTGTCTCTACCCATATGCTCAATTCTAAGTATTCTTTTTCTCAAATTTAAGGTGCAGGGGGTACACGGCCTAACCACATGCCCATGTCCCAGGCCATGTGTCACACACGGTCTAGACACATGCCCATGTGTCTACCCGTGTGGACAAAATAAAGCAATTTCTAGCTTCATTTCTCACCCAAAGTCACACCAAAGGCCTGCACTTAAATCTCACATCCAATACTAACTATTTCAAGCATTTAAATCAAGCAAACTTCATTTTTCAACAAGGCATATCATTACATGCATATGCGTTTATAAACTTACCTTGGTTTAACTTAGTCATTAACGTCATTTGATCACATATACTTAACATAACACATGTGTATATATCATAATAACCTACTTATTCATACCAAAATAAACCATTACTAGCCATTCCAATGGCTAGGTTACAAAACATCATTTTCAAGCCGTTATTGGCCAAATTGTCCTGTACATGCCATTAGACCAAAATGATTTTACTATGTATACCCAAAATAAGCTAGTTGATAGTGCGATGATGCTCCAATGATCTCCAACCTTCGCGAGCTTCTGAGCACTATAAAACAGGGAAAATAAAACGAAGTAATCATTACATGCTTAGTAAGTTCGTATAACGGAAACTAAACTTACCAATCCAATTTATTAAATCTAAACATACAATATCATGTTTTCCATCCATTAGCAAAATCGCCTAAACACATGCATTCAATTAAACATGTTAGTCACCAAAATCTTCATATCAATCAAGTAAACATAGGTGAGCTCATCATGCAATATTCTTTCTAGTCATTATCATTTCATCTCACAATTTTCATACCATGTCAAGAGTTGTGTACATTGAATCATTGAAATTTCGATAAATGCTCAAATAGTACACTCGAGGTGAATGATTCAATAATCCGTCAATTTTCTATTTAAGGGTACCCATTAGGGCACTTAATCAAGGAACACGCTCTCGAGCCACATATCATATAACAGGATTACCAGTTCAAGCTAAATCTTTTATATAATGTATGCTCAAAAGAGCTCAATTAGGATTACTAGTCCAGGCTAAACCCTAATCATAACGTATACTCAAGAGGTATTATATCAGGATTACTCATCTAGGCTAAATCCTTTCTATAATGAGCTAAATTCGGTCCACAACAAATGCAGGACCTCATCCATTTCGGGAAAGCACATATATTCATCGGAATTTAATATATCAGGATTTAGCCCTTTTTCACCATTTCAAGCATGTATTAAATTTTCCATTATAGCCTTCAAGTAATGCATTTCAATATAAGTCACATTACATACAAACACAACATTCAATTAACATAATTACATGCTTAATTAAGTTACAAGAGCTTACCTCGACACTTGTTCGCATACGTAATCTACTAATCTGTAACCTTTTCTTTCGCTCGATCTAACCTTGAATATGAGTTGTTCGTGTAACGCCCCCACGCCCGAGACCGTCGCCGGAGTCGAGTATGAGGTGTTACTAAGCTTAATTTAACATTTTAGAACTTTGGATTATTTGTTTCTACATTCACAGCTTTCAAGCTATTTGCCTCACAGTCACAAGAAAAATCATATCTCGAGTTACAAAACTCAAAATCAAGATCCGTAAATTTTCCCTGAATCTAGACTCATATACCTACTTACTAATTTTTTTCCAGATTTTTTGGTTGGGCCAATTAGTACAGTTTATTAGTTAAATTTACCCCTGTTTTAGGACTTGACTGGACTGACCTCTGTTTACTACGAACCACATTTCTTTCTGTGAAAAATTCATATGACTATGAGGTTTGTTTCTCCTGAAACTAGACTCAATAAGGATTCTGAGGATATAAAATAAACCACCTAGTTATATCTGTGAAATTTATGGTGAATTTCTAAAGTTGGAACAAGGGATCCAGAAACTGCTCTGACCCTGTTTCACTAAAATTAAAATATCTTCTAACATATAATTTCTTTACCTGTTTAGTTTGTTTTATATAAAACTAGACATAATAAGCTTCAATTTGATATTTAATCCATCACTAAATTAGATTTCTATGATTTTTAGTAAATTTTCAAACTCACATCAGTGTTGCTGCAATATTCTGATTATGGCAAATTTCATCCCTTTTTATGAGTTTTCATTCACTAAGTATCTTAATAACTTTCCATAACATCAAACTTAATCTAAACTAACCATTTCCATAACTTATCATTATCAAACATTTTCTCAACCATTCCATCACCATATCATAAGATCATTTACACAAAATAGGTATATTGCTATACATGCCATACTTAAATTTACAAGCCATTTACCAAAAAGTCTTCCAGATAGTGTAACTGAGCCTTCGACCTATCCCGACTCCTGAGCTGGCTTGTCCAAAACTACAATGAGTAAGAAGGAGGGAGTAAGCATAAATGCTTAGTAAGTTCATATGCAAATAATAAGTAACATAACAAACAATCATACCAATCAACATTAGCATGGTATCACCAAAACATAAATCACATTTCTAATCATCATTCATCATTTTATTACCTTATCGTTGTTGTATCAATTCTTAACCCGAAGATTAAGTACATACCTGTCCAAAGTATCCATTTCAAAACACTTACCAATACGTCTCTTTTCATCTCGAGTATTCCTCCATTTGAGTAGAACTTTACCCGTTGAACACATCGGAATATAATTCGGATACATGGAAACTTTGCACATAAGTGCCACATATGTAGCCAAGCTACTATGTAACCCGCCCATAAGCGAACTCGGACTCAACTCAATGAGCTCGGGCGTTCGCATCCATAAGTGAACTCGGACTCAACTCAATGAGCTCGGATGCCTAGTTACATCTCACGAACTCGGACTCAACTCAACGAGTTCGGACATTCGCATCCATAAGTGAACTCAGACTCAACTCAACGAGTTCGGATGCTTAACAATCCTAGTGACATGTCACTTGTATCCTAATCTATTCCTAAGGTTCAAACGGGATTTTCCTCGAATACATATCCTTGCCGTCTTCCGTAGAATGCCGAAACCAAAATTCGGTAACAATTTATATTCAACAAATAGCTCACATAATTTACATTTTATTCGAAATTAACCACAAAACATATATTTCATGATAAAAATCAGCATATCATATAATTAACATCAACGACTTAAAAACAACAATTATGCTACATTATTTACACATGAACTTACCTTGGTACCAAAATACAAAGATTTTGCAATTTAGTCCACAATCTTTTCTTTTCCTCGATTGGGGTCGATTCCACGTCTTTCTTGATCTAAAATAACACATTTAGCTTATTTAATACTCACATTATCAAATTAATCCTTAATTCAAATTTTGGAAAAATTACAATTTTACCCCTAAATTTTTGCATATTTACACTTTTGCCCCTAGGCTCGGGATTAAACTTTATTCCTTATTCTTATGTTTTATAACATGCTGATCACTTTTATATTCTATTTCAACATCAAATTCTCACTCTAACATGTACTTGTGACTATTAGGTATTTTTACCGATTAAGCCCTTTTACTCGTTTTTGCTTAAAATCGAGTGGTACAAGTTGTCTAACATAATTTAAAACCTCATATTATATCATAAAACATCAAAATACACAAATTTCACCTATGGGTATTTTTCCAAATATAAACCCTAGGTTAAATTATTGCTAACATAAGCTTTATTGAGTTACCGGGATCTCAAAAACGTAAAAATCATTAAAAACGGGGCTTAGAATCACTTACTATGAAGCTTGAAAGTTGAAGAAACCCTAGCTATGGTGAGAGTGAAATTCGGCAGCAACTAGATGAGGAAGATGACCATTTTGTGTTATTTTTCCCATTTTATTTCATTTAATATCCAAATGACCAAAATGCCCTTAATACCTTTCTTTGAAAATTTTCATGTACAAGCCCATTTTTGTCCAAAATTTTAGAAATTGGTCAAATTGCTATTTAATACCTCCTAATGAATATTTCAAAGCAATTTCATACTAAAAACTTCTAGAATGCAAGTTTTGCAACTTTTTCGATTTAGTCCCTAATTTCAATTTAAGCACTTTATACATAAAATTTCTTCACAAAATTTTCACACAATCATGCAATCATATAATAAACCTCAAAATAATTATAAAATAATTATTTCTAACTCGGATTTGTGGTCACGAAACCACTATTCCGATTAGGCCCTAATTCGGGATATTACAGTTCGGATCTATATAAATAGCTTTAATCATCAATTTCTCATATTTCATACTCATTTGGACTCCATTTATGTCCTAGGAAAAATTATCATTTTGCCCTTAACTTTTCCATAAATTCCAATTTCTTCCCTAGGCTCAGAAAATAAAACTTATGAAATTTACTCCCTATTCCAAGCCTAACCAAAATCCCATTATAAAATTTACAACACATTTATTCATAAAATTCATAATTTTTCATCAAATTTTACAACTTTACATTTTAGTCCCTGAATCACGTTTTCATAAAAAATTACTTTGTAAAATTTGTTTATCTATCAACAACCTTTCATTTTCTACCATAAATTTCTAATTTTCAGCATATTCATCCATGACCCAATTTCCATACCTTGATCACTTTTCAAATTAATTGCCCAAATAGATAGATTAGACTATTCCAGTTTTATAAATATAAAAATTACTAAAAATGAGACTTGATTTCAAACCGTTTTAAGCTTGGAAAGTTTTCTCCCTCTCTCTTTGGGTTTCCTTAAAAATTTTAGTGTAGAAGACATTAAAATAAGATGATAATTTCTTTTTAATTAGTTATCATCTTTAATTTTTGTGATTCCAATTTAGTCCCTACTCTTTTCAAATTTTTCCATGGATGAGTCACCAAAAATCTATATAGTTTTCTTTAATGGTCTAATAACCATATAAGGACCTCTAGTTTTGAATTACATAGCTATTTAATCCTTATAGCTACTAGAATTCAACTTTCGTATTTTATGCGATTTAGTCTTTCTTGTAATTAAACACTTGATTGATAAAATTTTCGTATCAAAATTTTCACACGACATATCTATCATAATACGGACAATATAATAAAATAAAAATAAACTTTATTATTGGATCAGATTTATGGTCCCGAAACCACTGTTTCGATTTCACAGAAATTGGGTTGTTACACTATCACCCAAGAACCTGACTTGCATAAGATGGGTTTATTTGGTAATGGTCCCATCCCGGTATGACATATGAAATGTATGTGTTCTGAGACGCGCTATTGTATCCATGGCCACTTAAATCTTCCTATAAACTTTCACGATGTCACCTTTAATACCTTAAACCATTAAAACCTAAACTCAAAAACCCTAACCCTAAAAAATAAACCTTAAAAATCTTTGGTGGTTGAGGAGAGAGTGTGTGAAAGTGCACACTTTCTCTAAAAAAAATGACCTATTTCTTTAAATTTTCAAAAAATCGACCTATATGGCAAATGAACTGTAAAGCCCCAAATTCCCAAATCCCGAAAACTTTGTAAATATTATTTTTTGAGTGTTTGTGATGTGGATGTATGTCTAATTTAGTGGTTTAGTACTCTGGGAGTGTCTGGGAAGTCATGGGTTCAAGCTTTGGCTTGAGAAAATTTTTTTCTTCTTATTGAATAAACCCTTGTCTCCTGCTAGTAGACCTTTAAATTAATGAGAGTGTTGCATGGCATAAAGGGCTTGCTAGTCTAGTGGTAAGGAGCGTGGGGAGTGTTCTTGGGGTTAGAGGTTTGAGGCTTAGCAATGCATTAGAGCATTTTATTTTCTGCTATGCTGTGTGGGAGGTTGAGTGCTAGTAGAACTCTAAGCTAATAGGCAGTTGGAGTGTTTGAGGGGGAGGGGAGTGTGTGGCCGAATTTCAGGAGGAGTTGGAAAGGAATTTAAATTGGTCAAAGGAGAGATTTTTGGAGGGATTTATGGAGAGGATCATGGGAAGTTGGGGGGAGAGGGAGTGTTCCACTGAATTGGGGCTTTGGGCACTCAGAAGTAGTTCGGCTTTGAGTAGGGGGTGAGTATCATTTTCGGCTAGAGGGTACTGTGTTGTTTTTCTCTTTTTCTCTCTTACTTTTGACTTTTGACTCTACTTTCAGGTTTGTTTCTTTCTTTGTTGTAGAATTACCGAAATTGGTTTTTGACCATTTGGTACTTTAGAGTGATTGTTTTTGGTTGCTGAATACTATCCCCTTCTTGAAGTCTCTCTATTTCTCTTGTGATCGACTTTGGGCATGTCTCATTAATTCTCTTTCTTCATCTCTTTCCCAAATCTATTCCCTCTCTTGGTCAATTGCACATTTTCCCTCTTCAGACTCCCTTTGCGATTGACATATTCCTTTTCTTTTCTTTCTCTTTTGTTCACTTGACAAATACCCCATCTTTTCTCTTCTCCTCTTGTCATTCTTCCACTTTAATCTTCAATCGTTACTACATATACCTCTCCCCTCTCATTTTTTGGCTTTTGCAAGTGTTCTTTGATATTAGTAAGTACTCATGACTCTCTCTGGTTTCTTTCTTTTGGGAGGGGATCGTGTGTCTGACATCTGCTTTCCTTTGCCAAACACTGCTAGGGGTGCCTCTATCATTCTGTTTGTACTCTCGTCTTGTGTGGGTGAGAGTTGATTATACTTTTCTCCCAATCTAGTTCCTACAATTTTGGTAAGTGATCCTTCATCAAAGATTCAAACTATTCTTTTGTTGATGTCTGATAAGACTCGGTTCGTATACAGGTAATCCCTAAGGCATAATGATAAGACTCTTGGAACAAAGTAAGAAAACAAGCTTAAACCGACTGATCTAGGCAAGTGAAAGGTAACCTTATGGTAAAAGGCTTTGATTAAGGCTTGTTTTCTACTCGGTTGTTAGGCAACTAACCAAAGCTTTTGTGAAATAGGTTAGGAATGCTCGTAGTCTTAGAACGTTCTCGCAATCAGGTGTGTAAACACTACCCAATCATAAATCAGCTAAAGTAAAAAAGTATTACCTTTGATGCTATGCGAGCGTGTGTTCGCTCGTGTGGTCATCCGAATGCATAAGCTCGACCATTTGATCGTAGAGGCCACCACGAGCAGTTACGTGGGCTTAGGTCGTATTGGGCCATGTTGGGCCGAAATGGGCTACGTGGACCACACGGACATGTGGAGATTTTTGGGCCAGACTGTGTAGTTCACATGGCCAAGGTCATATTGGGCTTTATGGGCAACACGGGCATGTGTGCCCATTTTGGCTGTGTTATGGGCTTTTGGGCTAATTTCCATTGTTTGATTGTTAAAGTCGTGCGAGTCGACGAACATGACTGTGGACCTACTGTAGGGTCGGTAAGTACCTTAGAACCCGTACTGATAAAATGGCTAATATACCCCTATGATATGTATGACTGTATTCGAGCATGACATTCTTGCATACACATATGATATTATGACATGACATGTTGCATAGGGGTGGGTTTGATATATTTGGAAGAAGTGTATTGTACTGGCAGCTCTGCTGCAATCACTGTTTATTGTCGCAACTGGTGCTATATTATGCAGTGTAGGGATGGGTGGGTTGATTTTATCCCCACATAGACTGTAGGGCTGGGCGGAGTGGAGTGTAGAGGATGGATGGGTAGGATTTCTGATTGCATTACTGTTTCTGTTACTGTATTGGGCTAAGGCCCACACTAAAACTGATGCTATATTAGGCTACGGCCCTAACTGATACTGGAGTGTCACTGAAACGGGCTTAGGCTTAAACTATATTTGCCTACGATTTTACTGAGTTTTGAAAAGGGATTAGACACTGAGTTTTTCATAAACTCACCCTTCTGCTTTCCTGTGTAGGTAATCCTTAGGCGGGTTGACGTTGCAAGGGACTCGATGGAGGCCACACAACTGTTATTGCTGCTGTTTTAAACTTTTGTTCTTTAAGCTATTTAATTTGGGTATTGTTATGTAATAAGGCCTCTTTAAAAATTTACTTTAATTTGGGGTTTTCTTATTTTGAGTTATATCTGCTAGTAGTAGGACGCGGATTTTCAAAAAGATAATTTTTTTCAAAACACCACGCTATTGCAACATATCTCAAAAGCTCCCGCAACATAGATGTTTTTTTTTAAGTGTAATAACAATCTTAAACAATTAAAATTTTGCTAAACCCCTTGGAGTTTTAACAAAGACCAAGATACATAAAAGTTTTTGTAAAAGATCACTACGAGGGTTTTAGTATAGTTTGGACTTTTCAAACAAAACGATGAGTTTCAAAGCACACTTCAATGTGACATCGCCGATTCGGCCATAACGTCTAGGCCGGGTTTGGGATGTTACATTTAGTGGTATAAGAGCCAGGTTACAAAAATCGACTGTGGATTTGGGTTTTTTGTAAAACTTAAAATTTTGAAAAAAAACTGTTTCAATTGATTTGAATTCTTTGGAAATGTTTTATCGAAAAGTGTGGTACATCGAGTTTCCAGCGCCGATCCTGTAAGTCTCTAAAGCTACTACTTGATTAAATTGAAAGATTGAGATTATTGTAGGCAATAGACTATATTGAAATACTCTGTTTAAGGTAACCTAAAACTGTAGCATGACTGCGATCTGTGAAAACAAAACTTTGAATTACTGATAGTATTCTCCATGAAATATCCTGTAATAAACACTGGAACTATAAACTAATACATAAAACTATTAATACAGATAAAACACGAATCGAGATGACCACATGCTTAACGTTGAAACTGGAGAGGCACTAGCTTCACCTGATATTGAGATTGGGTCTCATGATCGAGCGGCTGGAAAGGGTCGCTAGACCTAATACTGGTACTGTGGGCCGTGGGTCGATTACGAAATGACTCCGGTCTAATGGGGCTGAGATTTTTAAGGGTATCGCTGGAGTTGCCCCTAATGTGGCTGAATATTGGATTGAGACCACTGAGAGGATCATGGACGACCTCGACTGCACCCCTAAGCAAAAACTAAAAGGTACGGTGTCTTTGCTGCGAGATGAAGCCTATCAATGGTGGCATGTTGTTAAAGAGGGAACTCAGCCTGTCTTATTGACTTGGGAATTTTTCAAGGCTGCATTTCAAGGAAAATACGTGGGCGCTAGTTATGTGGACACCCGGAGGAGAGAGTTCCTTAATTTAACTCAGAGGGATAAGTTTGTGGTAGAATATAAGGCGAAAGTTCTGCGATTAAGTCACTATGCACGTGGGATGGTGGTAACGAAGTATGAACGCTATGTTCATTTTGAAGATGGCCTCAGAGATAATTTATGAGTTCTGATAGATCCACAGAGGGAGAGAGATTTTGCTATGTTAGTGGAAAAGGCAAAGATCACCGAAGATGTGAAGCACGCAGAGTGCCAGGGTCGTGAGTTGGACAGGGGAAGGAACAAGAGGGTTTGGGAGCCCTCAATTTTAGCTGGGAGGCTTAAGAAAAAAGCAAAAGTTGATGGGCTAGTAAGAGTTGGCTCCCCTGTTGCTGCTTTTGGGCCGCAACCATGTATTGTTTGTGGGAGACGCCATCAGGGCAAGTGCTGGGTACGGATAGGGGCATGTTTGAGATGCGGATCTTTAGAGCATCGAATCAGAGATTGTCCATATAGGCCCGATCAGATGCAGGCTACTGGTATGGGTATTGTTTAGCAGCCGAGAGGGGTTCAGCATCCATTCTGAGGCTGTGGTCAAGCAGGGGTGGAAATGGTATGGGCCATAGACGTGGAACACCAGGCAGAGGTACTGGTCACACTGAGGCGAGGCAGCCAGCCCTGGTTTATGCTTCTCGTCCACGAGAGGACGGAGATGCCCCAGATGTTATTATGGGTACATTTTTAATTTTTAGTGTACCTTATACTGCATTGATAGATGTAGGATCTACCCATTCCTATGTTGCCTGTATTGTTACTGAGAATTTGGGGATTTCGGTTGAGAATACTTCGAGTGGAATTACTGTATTGAGTCCATTGGGGCAGTCCGTCAGAGTTAATAAATTGTTTAGAGACGTCCCTTTAAAGGTACAAAGTGTTATCTTTCTGACAGATCTAATGGAACTCCCTTTCGGAGAATTTGATTTGATATTGGGCGTGGAATGGTTAGTTAAACACCGAGTATGTTTGGACTGTGCCACTAAACGGGTAGTACTGAGAACTGAAGAGAATGAGGAGGTAGTGGTAATTGGGGATCGACGGAATTACTTGAGTAATGTAATTTCTACACTAAGGGATGAGAAATTAGTTCGTAAGGGTTGTGAGGCGTATCTAGCCTACATTAGTGTTTCCGAATCTGAGGGTTCTTCTACTTAGGATATCAGAACAGTCAAAGATTTTCCAGACGTCTTTCCAGATAAGCTACTTGTGTTACTTCTAAATCGTGAAGTCGAATTTGGGATTGAGCTCCTGTCTGGTACAGCTTCGATGTCCATCGCTCCTTATAAAATGGCACCGAAGGAGCTTATAGAACTCAAAGCTCAAATTCAAAAGTTACTGGATAGAGGGTTCATCCGCTCTAGTGTGTCTCCGTGGGGAGCACCGGTTTTGTTTGTGAAAAAATAATGGATACATGTGAAAGTGCATCGACTACCGGTAACTGAATAATTTGACTATTAAGAATAAGTACCCTCTACTGAGGATTGATGATCTATTCGACTAGTTTCACGGTGCGTCAATTTTCTCAAAAATTGACCTTCAATCTAGGTACCATCAATTGAGGGACAAAGAGACGGATGTCTATAAGACAACCTTTAGGACTCGCTATGGCCATTATGAGTTCTTAATGATGCCGTTTGGACTGACGAATGCACCAATGACATTCATGGATTTGATGAACCGTGTGTTGCAGTCCTATCTGGATCGATTCGTAGTAGTGTTTATTGATGATATTATGGTGTATTCAAAGATCGAGGTTAAGCACGATGAACATCTCCTAGTGGTTCTGCAGATTTTAAGAGAAAAGCAATTGTACGCCAAGTTCAGTAAATGTGAATTTTGATTACAAGAGGTAACATTTCTGGTTCATGTGGTATCTGCTAAGGGGATTAGGGTTGATCCTCAGAAAAGTGAGGTTGTTTGGGATTGGAAGTAGCCTAAGACTGTATCAAAAATTCGTAGTTTTCTAGGATTGGTTGGGTACTATCGAAGATTTGTAAAAGGGTTCTCATTGATTGCCACGCCCTTAACTAAGTTGCTATTTAAGGGTGTGCCATTTATCTATACTAACTCGCTGTAAGAGAGCTTTGAGAAGCTTAAGAAAGTTCTGGCTGAGGCACCTATTTTAATACAACTAGAGTTTGGGAAAGAATTCACTGTTTACAACGATGTATCACACGTTGGTTTGGGTTGTGTATTGATGCAAGAAGGTGGCTTATGCGTCTCGTCAGCTTAAGACGTATGAGGCGAACTATCTGACGCATGATTCAGAATTGGCTGTGGTGGTATTTGCACTAAAAATTTGGAGGCATTACTTGTATGGTGAGAAGTGTATCATTTACACGGATCACAAGAGCCTCAAGTATCTCCTCACTTAAAAGGAGCTAAACCTTAGGTAGCGTATATGGATTGAGCTGTTTAAGGATTATGATTGTTCGATTGAATATCATCCTAGTAAGGCCAATGTGGTGGTCGACGCACTGAGCCGTAGGGCTATAACTGATTTGAGAGCAATGTTTGCTCGTCTTAGCTTATTTGTTGATGGTAGCCTGTTAGCTGAGCTCCAGGTTAAACCAATGTAGACTGAGCAGATTAAGAATAAGAAATTGGAGGATGAGTCATTGGGTCTTCAGTTTCGTCAGGTCAAAAATGGTAATACTGTGGATTTTGGGCTGAACAGTGAAGGGGTACTCTATTTCCGAGGCAGAATTTGTGTACCTAAGGATACCGAGTTGAGGCAGTCTATACTGCGAAAGGCACATAGTAGTCCCTATGCTATGCACCCAGGTGGGAATAAGATGTACAGAGATCTTTGTGGGATATATTGGTGGCTAGGTCTTAAGCGTGAGGTGACCGACTTTGTGGGAAAATGTCTGACTTGCCAACAGGTTAAAGCAGAACATCAGTTGCCTTCTAGGTTTCTTCAGCCAGTTAAGATTCCACTGTGGAAGTGGGAAAGAGTAACTATAGACTTTGTGAGTGGGCTACCCTTAATGCCCTCTAACAAAGATTCAGTGTGGGTCATCGTGGATTGGTTGACCAAAACTGCCCATTTTATACCGGTTCGCAGAGATTATTTGTTGCAGAAACTGGCTAAGTTGTATGTATTCGAGATAGTAAGACTGCATGGGGTACCGTTCTCTATAATATCTATAAGAGATCTTCGCTTCACGTCTCGATTTTGGAAGAAGTTCATGAAGCACTGGGTACAAGGTTAGACTTCAGTATTGCGTTCCATCATCAGACAGATGATCAATCAGAGAGGGTGATTCAGATACTGGAGGACATGTTAAGAAGTTGTGTAATAGATTTCCAAGGCAGTTGGGAGGACTACTTGCCTATAATGGAGTTTGCGTATAACAATAGCTATCAGTCTAGCAAACAGATGGCACGCTATGAGGCACTATATGATCGTAGGTGTCGTACTCCTTCGTGTTGGACTGAGTTGGGTGAGTGGCGTGTTCTGGGCCCTAAATTGATTTCTGATATTAAGAACAAGGTTAAACTAATTCGGGATCGACTGAAGGCAGCATCTGACAGACAAAAGTCATATGCGGATCTAAAGCATAAGGAGATTGAGTATTTTGTGGGAGACTTATTTTTTCTCAAGGTCTCGCCATGAAAGAAGGTACTGAGATTTAGACGGAAGGGCAAGCTAAGCCCTAGGTTCATTGGGCCCTATCATATACTAAAACATGTGGGACCGGTTGCCTATCAACTTGAGCTACCTCTAGAGTTGGACTGGGTTCATGATGTGTTCCACGTATTTATTTTGAGGCAATATCGCTCTGATCCTGTACATATCATCTCGACGGAGGAGATTGAGGTTAGGCCAGATCTGACCTTTGAGGAGGAGCTAGTCCAAATTTTAGATCGTTATGTGAAGGTCTTGAGGAGAAAGTCTTTTCCACTAGTTAAGGTTTTGTGGCGTAATCAAAGTTCTGAGGAAGCCATGTGGGAACCTGAGGAGGCGATGCAACAACAATACCCTCATCTGTTTTGATCAGGCAAATTTCGAGGCTGAAATTTTCTTTAAGAAGGGTAGAATTGTAACGCTCTAAATTCCTAAATCCCAAACACTCTGTAAAAATATTTTTTGAGTATTTGTGATGTGGATGTATGTCTGCTTTAGTGGTTTAGTGCTTTGGGAGTGTCTGGGAAGTCATGGGTTTAAGCCTTGGCTTAAGCAAAATTTTTGCTTCTTATTGACTAAACCCTTCTCTCTTGCTAGTAGACCTTTAAATTAATGAGAGTGTTGCATGGCATAAAGGGCTTTCTAGTCTAGTGGCAAGGGGAGTGGGGAGTGTTCTTGGGGTCTAAGGTTCAAGGCTTAGGAATGCATTAGAGCATTTTATTTTGTGTTGTGCCGTGTGACAGGTTGAGTGCTAGTAGAACTCTAAGCTAATGGGTGGTTGGAGTGTTTGAGGGGGAGGGGAGTGTGTGGCCAAATTTTAAGAGGAGTTGGAAAGGAATTTGAACTGGTCAAAGGGGATATTTGTGGAGGGATTTGTGGAGAGGATCATGGAGAGTTGGGGGGAGAGTGAGTGTTTCACCGAATTGCGGCTTTGGGCACTCAAGAGGAATTCAGCTTTGGGGGGGGGTGAGTATTATTTTCAACTAGAGGGCATTGTGTTTTTTTTCTCTTTTTCTCTCTTGCATTTGGCTTTTGACTCTACTTTCGAGTTTGTTTCTTTATTTGTTGTAGAATTTTCGAAATTGGTTTTTGACCATTTGGTACTTTGGAGTGATTGTTCTTTGGTTGCCGAATACTATCCCCTTCTTGAAGTCCTCTCTATTGCTCTTGTAATCGGCTTTAGGCAAGTCTCATTAATTCTCTTTCTTCATCTCTTTCCCAAATCGATTCCCTCTCTTGGTCAATTACACATTTTCCTTCTTTAAACTCCCTTTGCAATTGACATATTCCCTTTCTTTTCTTTCCCTTTTGTTCACTTCTCGAATACCCCATCTTTTCTCTTCTCCTCTTGTCATTCTTCCATTTTAATCTTCAACCGTTACTACATATACCTCTCCCCTCTCATTTTTCGGCTTTTGCAAGTGTTCTTTGATATTGGTAAGTACTCATGACTCTCTCTAGTTTCTCTCTTTTGGAGGGGATTGTCTGTCTGACATCTACTTTCCTTTGCCGAACACTACTAGGGGCGCCTCTATCATTCTATTTGTACTCTCGTCTTGTGTGGGTGAGAGTTGATTGTACTTTCCTCCCAATCTGGTTCCTGCAGTTTTGGTAAGTGATCCTTCGTCATAGATTCAAACTATTCTTTTGTTGATGGCTAATAAGACTCGGTTGGTATACAGGTAATCCCTAAGGCAAAAGGATAAGACTCTTGGAACGAAGTAAGAAAACAAGCCTAAACCAACTGATCTAGGAAAGTGAAAGGTAACCTTATGGTAAAAGGCTTTGATTAAGGCTTGTTTTCTACTCGATTTTTAGGCAACTAACCAAAGCTTTTGTGAAATAGGTTAGGAGTGCTCGTAGTCTTAGGACATTCTCGCAATCAGGTGTCTAAACACTACCCAATCATAAATCAGCTAAAGCCAAAAATTATTACCTTTGATGCTATGCGAGCGTGCGTTTACTCGTGTGGTCATCCGAACGCATAAACGTGACCATTTGATCATAGAGGCCACCACGAGCAATTGCGTGGGCTTAGGTCGTATTTCGCCATGTTGGGCCGAAATGGGCCGTGTGGACCCCACGGATTCATGGGCCCTATATGGGTAAATCACACAAACGTGTGGAGATTTTTGGGCCAGGCTGTGTGGTTCACACGGCCAAGGTCATGTTGGGCTTTATGGGCCACACAGGCATGTGGGCCCACTTGGGCTGTGTTATTGGCTTTTGGGCCCATTTCCATTGTTTGATTGTTAAGGTCGCACGGGTCGCACAGGATGATTATTGACCTACTATTGGGTTAGTAAGTACATTAGTCCCCATATTGATAAAATGACTGATATACCCCTATGATATGTATGACTGTATTTGACCACGACATTCTTACATACACATATGATATTATGACATGACATTTTGCATGGGGGTGGGTTTGATATATTTGGAGGAAGTGTGTCTTTGTGATGGCACTACTGTTGCGATGCTGACTCACATTGCAATCATTGTTTAGTGCCACATTGATATATTTGGAGGAAGTGTGGGGCTAGACGGAGTGGGGTGTAGAGGATGGATGGGTAGGATTTTTTATTGTATTAATGTTTCTATTACTGTATTGGGCTAAGGCCCACACTAAAACTGATACTATATTGGGCTACGGCCCTAACTGATACTGGACTATCACTGAAACGGGCTTAGGACCAAACTATATTTGCCTACGATTTAATTGAGTTTTGAAAAGGGATTACACACTAAGGTTTTCATAAACTCACCCTTCTGCTTTCCTGTGCAAGTAATCCTTAGGCAGGTCGATGCAGCGAGGGACTTGATGGAGGCCACACAACTGCTATTGCGGTTATTTTAAACTTTTTTTCTTTAAGCTATTTAATTTGGGTATTGTTTTCTATTAAGGCCTCTTTAAAAATTTACTTTAATCTCGGGTTTTCTTATTTTGATTTATATTTTCTAGTAGTAGGACGCGGATTTTCAAAATGATAAATGTTTTCAAGACACCATGCTATTGCAACATATCTCAAAAGCTCCCGTAACATAGATGGTTTTTTTTAAGTGTAATAACAATCTTCAACGATTAAACTTTTCCTAAACCTACTGGAGTTTTAACAACGATCAAGATACTTAAATGTTCTTGTAAAAGATCACTACGAGGGTTTTAGTATAGTTTGGACTTTTCAAACAAAATGATGAATTTCAAAGCACACGTCAATGTGACATCGCAGATTCGGCCATAACGTCTAGGCCGGGTTTGGTGTTACATTTAGTGGTATTAGAGTCAGGTTGCAAAATTCGACTGTGGATTTGGGTTTTTTTTAAACTTAAAATTCTGAAAAAGAACTGTTTCAATTGATTTGAAATCCTTGGAAATGTTTTACCGAAAAGTGTGGTACACTGAGTCTGTGGCGCCGATCCTGTAAGTTCTCCAAAGCTACTGCTTAATTAAATTGAAAGACTGAGATTACTTTAGGCAATAGACTATACTGAAATACCCTATTTAGGGTAACCTAAAACTGTAGCATAACTGCGATCTGTGAGAACAAAACTTTGAATTACTGATAGTATTCTCCGTAAAGTATCCTGTAATAAACACTGGAACTATAAACTAATACATAAAATTGTTAATACAGATAAAATGCAAATCGAGATGAGCACTAGAGGTACTCGTGGAAGTGGTACAAGAGGCTGCGGTAGAGGCCGTGGAAGTGCTCGGGGCTGGGTTTTTGACATCGAGCCACGTGCCTAATGTTGAAATTGGAGAGGCACCGGCTTCACTTGAAATTGAGACTGGGTCTCATGATCGAGCAGCTGGGGACGACGCACTGTCCCAGGCCATGTTGAGAATTCTAGAAAGGGTCACTAGGCCTAATACTGGTACTGTAGGCCGTGGGTCGATTACGGAAGACTCCGATCCAATGGGGCTGAGATTTTTAGGGGTATCGCTGGAGTTGCCCCTAATGTGGCTGAGTATTAGATTGGGGCCACTGAGAGGATCATGGACGACCTCGATTGCACCCTGAGTAGAAACTGAAAGGTGCGGTGTCTTTGCTACGAGATGAAGCTTATCAATGGTGGCTTACTGTTAAAGAGGGAACGCAACCTGACCGATTGACTTGGGAATTTTTCAAGGCTGTCTTTCAAGGAAAAGATGTGGACGCTAGTTATGTGCACGCCTGAAGGAGAGAGTTCCTTAATTTAACTCAGAGGGATAAGTCCGTGGCAGAATATGAGGCGGAAGTTCTGCGATTGACTTTCTATGCGCGTGGGATGGTGGAAACAGAGTATGAGCGTTGTGTTCATTTTGAAGACGGCCTCAAAGATAATTTATGAGTTTTGATAGCTCCACAGAGGGAGCGAGATTTTGCTATGTTAGTGGGAAAGGCGAAGATCGCCAAAGATATGAAGCGCGTAGAGCGCCAGAGTCGTGAGTTGGACAGGGGAAGGAACAAGAGGGTTTGGGAGCCCTCAAGTTCAGCTCAGAGGCCTAAGAAAAAGGCCAAAGTTGATTGGCCGGTCAGATTTGGGCCCCCTGTTGCTGCTTTTAGGCCGCAGCCTTATACTGTTTGTGGGAGACGCCATCAGGGCGAGTGCTGTGTATAGATAGGGGTGTGTTTGAGATGCAAATCTTTAGAGCATCGTATCAGAGATTGTCCACATAGGCCCGATCAGATGCAGGCTACTGGTATGGGTATTGTTCAGCCGCCGAGAGGGGTTCAACAGCCACGGAGAGGCTGTGGTCAGGCCAGGGGTGGAAATGGTATAAGTCGTGGCCGTCAAGAAAACCATTGGCCTGAGTTGTCTCTTTAGATTCTATGTCCTTAAAGGCTTTAGGAATGTTGATCTTAATGATCATTAGACTCATTCGATTTGAACGATCCCACCTCTCAAAATCCCTTTTAGCTTCAGGGTTGCTTTTTGTAGTGAAAGGTGCAAGTTGTTCTTCCCTTAGTGCAAGGTCTATATCCATACAACCAAGCACTATAAGTTTTTTTTCATTCCTTGATGTTATTCCCAATAAGCATGAGTATAGAATTTATATTAGCAGATATTGTGGCAGCAGAAGATGAACTAGCAGAATATTGAAAAAACAGATAAAGGCAAGCTCACGTGAATATTCATAAGTAAACACTAAATTCAAAATAGGCTAATCTCATCTCAAGATACCAAACAAAAAATTAATATGAAGTCTTTTGACGGTAATATTAATAGTAACCGATACTCTTGTAGTATCAATCAAACATTGACAATAAATTATGTCAAACAATGAATCAATCTTTAGACTCTCTTATTGCTCACATAAATTACCTCATAATTGTAACACATTTATCACCACAGATGTCGTTGCCATTTTCCAAAATATTAACTCACCTTTGGGTCAATTAATAAACGTATGAATCACAAAAGCATATAATCATCTTGATATTTTAAAAATTAATCTACGCAAAAGAGGTCACTTTGGTGGCATCTTCTTTCAACTAATCAATTTAAAATATTAGATATCCTTAATTAAATCCCAATGCCAAAATCTGAATTTATTTGTTTCAATATTTCAAATTGAAACCAAAATAATTTGAATAAAAGTAAATCTCATCTCAAGATATCGGACACTCCATTAATATTTCATCTTTGGACAAAAACATTAGCTAGTAAGTGATATCTTATTGTAGTAATCAAAGACTGACAATAAAAATATGTTGAAAAATAAATCTTCCTTTGGGCCGATTTATTGCTTATGTGTAAAACCAAATAATCGTTACATGTTTATTACACAGTTGTACATGCAATTTTGTTAAATATTAAATTCCTTTAGGTTGATCAATACTAACGTAACCTAAGTTGTAACACCCCTTACCCGTATTCGACACCGGAATAGGGTACGAGGCATTACCGGACTCAAACACAAGCAAACATACAAAATCGAGGCATAAATTTCCATCCAAATTTAAAAATTTTCACATACATTCAAATCATCCCTAAAATGACCGTATGAGGCCCAAAACATGCATTGCAAGCCGTACGAGACAAAACCGAGAACCTTGGAAAATTTCACAACACTTAGAAAATTTTTAATGTTTTAAGAGCCACACGCCCATGTGGCTTGGGACACGCTTATATGGGTAGGTTGTGTGGTCACACACACCCGTGCCCCTAAGCCGTGTAGCTCTCTGTTTGTTACCAATGAACAAATTTAAGTCACATGGCCAAGGCACACGCCCGTGTGCTTAGGCCGTGTGGTCAATTTAATTTTCATAATTTTTCATAAAATAGGTGCAGACTTCACATGGCCAGGGCACACGCCCGAGTTTGAGGTCGTGCCGTCCACACGGCTGAGACACACGCCCATGTCTCTGCCAGTGTGCTCGATACTGAGCATTCTGTTTTGCAACAAATTAAGGTACAAGGGACACACAATCGGAACACACGCCCATGGGGCAAGCTGTGTGTCACACACGGCCTAGACACATGCCCGTGTGGACAAAAACAAGGCTATTTACCAAGCCATATTGTCACCCTTCCATGCACAAACCTACACAACAAAACATAGCACCATTCCAAGTACATACATTAAACCAAATCATCCACAACCAAAACATCCACACATCATTCACATGCTATTGTCCATCACATATGACATCACAAACTTATCAACTCAAGCCAAAATCCCACATCCTTGAAAAGCATCATCATATGAATATATCAATAGTCAACATAACCATCATAAGCCATCATAACCATTATAGGCCAACATTCAATGGCCATATACAAAATGAATCAATACCATTACAAGCCAACACATTTGGTCAAATCAACTATGACACATAACAAAAAGACCAAGTCCCTATACATGTCATAACTCAAAATAACAAAATCATTGGTACCCAAAATATTATGTTGATAATGTGAATGGATCTCCAACAGTCTTCGATCCCCGAGCTGGCTTGGTGATATTATAAAACAAGGGAAAAGAAAGAGTGAGTAAGCCATATAGCTTAGCAAGTTCTTATGCAAATAATAAGCATTATAACCACACATGTAACATACAAATAAACATGATGAACTTGGCATAAATGGTATTCAGGTCATCGAATCATAACTTACTCATTCATACTCTTATCGAGGGTTCATCACATATCGAGCTCATTATTTAATGAGTTTTAAGTATGTACCTGTACCAACTTGCAACATAACATAACTTTTCATAGCTTGTCATTCTAGTTGAATTTCCCGTTGAACCACTTGGAATACTAAAGGATACTCGGGTGTCTCACACATATGTTACCATATCCCAAATATGGTCTTACATGTAATCTCAACTAACCCTAATGTCATGACATTTGTATCCTATCTATTCCTAACGTCCAAACGAGATTTTTCTCACTTTGTCAATTACATCCACATAGTCAATCATAAGTCATACAATATTAAAGCATTTAAAACATAAATAAAACAATGCATTGTTTACATATGAACTTACCTTGGTACAAATTAGTAGAAAAGAATTTAATCGTCAAACACCTCATTCTTCCCCCGGTCAAGGTCCGAACTTCATTTTTCTTGGTCTAGAATACAAAATTTAGCTTAATATTAACATTACTCAAATCAGTCCAAACATCACATTATGGCAAAACTACCATTTTGCCCCTAAAGTTTCACGTTTTTACAAATTAGTCCCCAGGCTTGTAAAATGAAATGTATTCAATTTCTTGATAACCTAAGCCTAGCTGAACCAATTTCATGCTTATAGTAGCCCACATTGTTCATCAAACCACATTTCTACTACTCATTTTAACAACTTTTACAAATAAATCCTTTTTATACATTTTCACTAAAAATCACTTAGTAAAAGTTGTTTATCACACCTTAAACAAACAATATCTTCCATCAAACATCAAAATACATGCATGTATGTAACACCCCTAACCCGTATCCATTGCCTGACTAGGGTTATGAGGCATTACCAGACATATCGAAATATTTCACAATTATTTCACAATAAAAAATCATACATTGTCATATCATAATCAAATATCAACATAAAGTCCCTTTCTTAGGTCAACGAGACCTTAAACATGCTTTAGGAAGGGGTCGGGACAAAACCGAGCACATGCAAAATTTTTTGAAACTAAACAATTTTTCTAAGTTACAAAGGTCACATGCCCGTGTGAACAGGTCGTGTGCCTCACACTACATAAGACACACCCGTATGTCTAGGCTGTGCCAAAACAGGCCATATATACTGACTTATCCACACGGCCACAAGACACGCCCGTGTGTCTTAGCCGTGGTCGAAACTGACTTGGGTCACATGGCTAACCACATGCCTGTGCGCTAAGGCCTTGCTCGAGACTAACTTTAAATTGTAGGACTACCCCAAGGGACACACGGCCGTGTAACATGACCATGTGTTGCACACGAGTGAGACACACGCCCATGTCTTTGCCCATACTGACAAAAATAGGCTATTTGCAAAACCAATTTGCCACCCATTTTGGGTCCCCCTACAAGCGTCACAACCAAAACATTTCATACCAAATTTTTACAACCAATTCATAACCAAAACATTCATCAATCACGCCATATCATTAACAACCAACTTCATACTTACAATCCATACTAAAAGATATCAAAATCACTTATCATGAACACATGATTCATATCACATTGATAACCATTTCAACTATAAAACTAACTTACCAAGAAGACCATTTCACTAGGCCATACATATACACCAAATTTACCATTCTTGCATCACACATCATAAACCAAAATCATATCATAAGTTCAACCATAATCAAGCCATATCACATGGCTAAATATACACTTCACAAAACATATTCAATACTTCTATCCTATACATGCCATACTTTAATATTCACATTTTCAAAAGGTACCAAAATAGAGTTTGATAGTGTGGTGATGATCCTCAATGATCCCCGAGCTTCCAGTAGCTTCGATATCTATAAAACAATTAAAAATACACACAGAGTAAGCTTTCAAAAGCTTAGTCAGCCATATACAAATAAACTTATCACATAACTCAATTTTAAACCAAATCATTCAAATAGCTCATGGCATAATACACACACTTATTCATATGTCTCATATAGCTCATTTATTCACGATTTGCATATAACATATGTCCACCAATGTACATATACTTACCTTTCATTCTCCAACATGTTGTACATTTCAAATGTACCTAAATCGGATACACATTTTATAGGATCATTCATTTCTCTAAATTCCCATTGAACCGTAAGGAATCAAATAAGTATAATCGGATAGCTCAGAAAGCTTGTACAATGCCAACGTCCCAAACATGGTCTTATATGTAATCAATTATCGATGCCACTATCCCAAATAGTGTCTTACACGTAATCAAATACGATGCTGATGTACCAGACATGGTCTTACACGTAATCTTAAATTGATGCCAACGTCCCAGACGTGGTGTTACACTAAATCAAATATCGAGATCCTATGTCATGACATATGTCTCCTAATTATTCCTATGGTTCGTACGAGACTTTTCGGATGTCACCACATTATCGAAACTTTCTTGGGTTTCTCATATTCAACTGAAATATTCATTCATCACAATTCATTGACTTATAAGAAATAATAATTCAATTCAAACACGTTTATTTGTATATCGACTTACCTCGTACGGATTCAAACGGATGAAATCAACTACTCGATGACTTTTGACCTTCCCCGATCTAATTTCATTTTCTTTAGTTCTTGATCTATATAAATTCAAATTTAACTCTTTTATTTAAAAAATCATTCAATTCAATCCATATACACATATTTTGGGCATTTTACAAATTAGCCCTCACATTTTCACATTTTCACATTTTAGTCCTTAATACACAAAATCACAAAATACACATAATTTCATATTACACATGCTAGGTCAAATTTTCCTCTAGTCCATATAAGCCCACATATTTCATTTATTTCACATTTTAGCCCCTCAATTTCTAATTTTAATAATTTAGTCCAAAATACTCAAATTCATCAAAAATTCAAATACAAAACATATTAACCCAACACATATCTTTCATTTTCCATCAACTAACATCACAAAGCTTACAATTTCATCAATGGCATAACTCAAAATCATCATCAAATTCTAAAATTGAGGCATGGGCTTGATAGAACACAAAGCAACAATCACAAAAACATAGAAATTATAAAAAAATCGAACAAAAATCATACATTAATCTCAACTTCAAAGTGTCGAACCCATAAACAAAGTAAATGGCTTCCTTTTCTTCACACATTTGTCCATAAAAGATGAACACCCACTAACTTATTGATTTGTTTTATTTATTTCTTATTAATATACCATTTACTATTTTAACATTTGTAATTTAATTAGAAAACCATACAACATAAGCCCATAACAATCCATCCCATGGTTTAACGGCCGAATTACAACATAAGGATCCCATCTTTAATTAATCAAAGCAATTAAACACTTTAACAATTAGAATGCCACTTTTACATTTTACGCGATTAAGTCCTTTTATCAAATTAGACAACCAATCGGTAAGATTAAATCACAAAAATTTTTACACATATCAAATAACATGCTATAATTACCAAAAATAATATTAAAATAATTTTATGATGTAATAGCCCGTTTTTGGGGTTAATCGGAATAGTGGTTTCGGGACCATAATCTGACATAGAAAAAAATTATTTTATTATTATTTTAATACTTATAGTATGATATTAGAGTTGTGTGAAAATTTCGTAAAGAAATTTTATCGTTTAAGTGCTTAATTCGGCAAAAAGGACTAAATCGCGTAAAATGTAAAAGGAGCATGCTAATTGATAAAGGTGTCTATTTGCCATGGCTTATTAAATCAAAAGCCTTATGTTGTAATTAGACCATAACTCTAGTAAATGGAAATGGATGGACATATGCTAGTGGATTTTAAATGTATTTATAAAGGTTAATATGGTAAATAGTATAATAATGATATTATAATAAAACAAAACATAAAAAAAACATGCATTCTTCATCTTTATGACCGAATATGAGAATAAAGGAAAACCATTGGAGCTTCTTTAAGTTCGGCACTTACATGCCTTGGTGGAGGTATGTTTTGTGTTTGGTTTTTAATAATTTCTACGTTTTTGAGATCGTTGCTTTGTAATCTAGCTAGCCCATACCTTCAATTTCAAAATTGTTAGAGTATTTGGATGATTCCATTGTTGAAGATTTGAGTATCTTGATATTTAATGATAGAAAATAAATCTTTGATGGTAGATTATTGAGTTTTGTTAAGTGAATTTTGGCAAAAATATCAATTTTGGACTAAATTGTGAAATATAATAAATTGTGTGGTAAAAGTGTAAATAAATGAAAAATATGGGCTGGTATGCGCATGTATGAAATTTGGATAGCTTGGGCTATGATGAAATTGACTAAATTTGCATTTTTCGAGCTTAGGGACTAATTTGTAAAAAGGTCAAAAGTGTAGGGGTAAAATGTAATTTTACCAAAATATGAAATTGAGTTAAAATGAATAGAATATGAATTGAAATAGATGAATTTGATCGATTAGATCAAGTTAAGCCTCGTACGAGTCTATATCGAGGGAAAAACAGAGTTTTGGTCTAGTTGATCCATTTCAACATTTTGACGATCGAGGTAAGTTTGTATGTATTAAGCGTTGTTAAATTTATTCTTTTAATGCTTGATATTGTATAAATTGTCTATACGTGATTATTGCAATGATTAACGACTTATCGGCTAAAATAGAGCTTAGTGTGCGATTCGAAAGAGCTTCGGTTAAAAGTGGCACTTGGTGTGCAATTTGAGATAGCGTCGGCTATATTTATATAAATGGCACTTAGTGTGAAAAGTATCGAGGATGGCACTTAGTGTGTGAAACATATAGAATAGCACTTAGCGTGCGAGGTATCGAGTATGGTACATAGTGTGCGAGACATCGAAGATGCAACGGCATTATGTATATGTATGAAATGGTAAGGATCGATACAGGTATGTTCAGAAACTCAACTTAATGAAATCCATGAATGGTAAGTCCATGACCATTGTGAAATGATGTTGTGTTAATTTGGTGAATAATTATATATGTTTATAAATGTGTGGATTTCTAATTAAAAGAAAGGAAGGTGTGGTAAATTTAGTTATTATCATTTTCTTACTAAAACAGTTTTGGACAGCAACAGCAGTTTGATTTTGAAAATACACCAAAAATAGTATAAAGAGAGTTATAGATTGAATAAAATATGGAATTGAAGCTCATTGAGTCTAATTTTTTATAAAAGAAACGGTGTAAGCAAAACAATTTCATATTATGAGATATTTGAAGTTGTGTGAGACAGTGTTAGAACGATTTCGAAATCCCCTACTCTGATTTGAGAAAATCATTAAAAATTGTAAAAAATTATTTATGGGTTATAATTTATATTCCTATAATTAGTAATGAGTCTATTTTCAATAAAAATAGATGGGAACATCATCTAACTCCCGTACTATGAGATAATTAGTTTTTAGTGAAGAAATGTTGAAGTTGTCAAGTAGCAAAATAGGGGTGATTTTAAAGAATAAACTGTGCTTATTGACTAAACCAAAAATTCTAAAAATTTTATGGTAAGAAGATATGTGAGTCTAGTTTCAAGGAAAATTATCAAAACTTAATTTGGAGTTCCGTAGCTCCATACATAAATAAATTAGTGACTATGACTCAAGAAAATAGCTTGACCTAAACATAAGTAAAAATGTAAATATGATTGTATTACATTGAGAAGCAAGTTACTAAATTGCTTATTATTTTCATATGAACTTACTAAGCTTTATAGCTTACTCCCTTTCCTTTTCATCTCTTATAGGTTTATTTAGCTAGCTCGGGCTGGAGATCGCCGTAGATTCAATCATACTATCAAGCTAACATTTTGGGTATAAGTATTCAAATACTTAAGTGTATGGCATGTATAGGGGCTTTATCTTTTTTAATTATGTCACTAATAATGTGGCCAAATGTGTTGGCCTATAATGGTTATAGTTCAATTTGTGTATAGCCATGAATGGTGGCTTATGTTGATTATATGATTATTCATGTTGTAATATCCCGAATTAGGGCCTAATCGGAATAGTGGTTTCTTGACCACAAATTCGAGTTAGAAATAATTATTTTATAATTATTTTTAGGTTTATGATATGATTGCATGATTGTGTGAAAATTTTGTGAAGAAATTCTATGCATAAAATGCTTAATTTGAAGTTAGGGACTAAATCGAATAAGTTGCAAAACTTGCATTCTAGAAGTTTTTAGTATGAAATTGCTTTGAAATATTAATTAGGAGGTCTTAAATAGCAATTTGACCAATTTCTAAATTTTGGACAAAAATGGGCTTGTACATGAAAATTTTCAAAGAAAGGTATTAAGGGCATTTTGGTCATTTGGATATTAAATGAAATAAAATGGGAAAAATAACACAAAATGGTCATCTTCCTCATTTAGTTGCTGCCGAAATTTCACTCTCACCATAGCTAGGGTTTCTTCAACTTTCAAGCTTCATAGTAAGTGATTCTAAGCACCGTTTTTAATGATTTTTACGTTTTTGAGATCCCGGTAACTAGATAAAGCTTATGTTAGCAATAATTTAACCTAGGGTTTATATTCGAAAAAATACCCATAGGTGAAATTTGTGTATTTTG
This sequence comes from Gossypium longicalyx, assembly GCA_025698465.1. Lineage (NCBI taxonomy): Eukaryota > Viridiplantae > Streptophyta > Magnoliopsida > Malvales > Malvaceae > Gossypium > Gossypium longicalyx. The sequence continues at coordinate 48,864,774 of CM047004.1, forward strand.
ATGTTTTATGATAGAATATGAGGTTTTAAATTATGTTAGACAACTTGTACTACTCGATTTTAAGCAAAAACGAGTAAAAGGGCTTAATCGGTAAAAATACCTAATAGTCACAAGTACATGTTAGAGTTAGAATTTGATGTTTCCATAGAAGAGAAAAGTGATCAGCATGTTATAAAACATAAGAATAAGGAATAAATTTTAATCCCGAGCCTAGGGGAAAAAGTGTAAATATGCAAAAGTTTAGGGGTAAAATTGTAATTTTGCCAAAATTTGAGTTAAGGATTAATTTGATAATGTGAGTATTAAATAAGCTAAATGTGTTATTTTAGATCAAGAAAGACGTGGAATCGACCCCAATCGAGGACAAGAAAAGATTGTGGACTAAATTACAAAATCTTTGTATTTTGGTACCAAGGAAAGTTCATGTGTAAATAATGTATCATAATTGTTATTTTTAAGTCATTGATGTCAATTATGTGATATGCTGATTTTTATCATGAAATATATGCTTTGTGGTTATTTTCGAACAAAATGCAAATCATGTGTGCTACTTGCTAAATATAATTATTCTTGAGTATTGATTTGGCATTCTACGGAAGGCGGCAAGGATATGTATTCGAGGAAAATCCCGTTTGAACCTTAGGAATAGATTAGGATACAGGTGACATGTCACTAGGATGGTTAAGCATCCGAACTCGTTGAGTTGAGTCCGAGTTCACTTATGGATGTGAATGTCCGAACTCGTTGAGTTGAGTCCGAGTTCGTGAGATGTAACTATGCATCCGAGCTCGTTGAGTTGAGTCCGAGTTCACTTATGGATCTGACGCCGAGCTCGTTGAGTTGAGTCCGAGTTCGCTTATGGGTGGGTTACATAGTAGCTTGGCTACATATGTGGCACTTATGTGCAAAGTTTCCATGTATCCGAATTATATTCCGATGTGTTCAACGGGTAAAGTTCTACTCAAATGGAGGAATACTCGAGATGAAAAGAGACGTATTGGTAAGTGTTTTGAAATGGATACTTTGGACAGGTATGTACTTAACCTTCGGGTTAAGAATTTATACAACAACGATAAGGTAGTAGGATGATGAATAATGATTAGAAATGTGATATATGTTTTGGTGATACCATGCTAATGTTGTTTGGTATGATTGCTTTGTTATGTTACTTATTATTTGCATATGAACTTACTAAGCATTTATGCTTACTCCCTCCTTCTTACTCATTGTAGTTTTGGACAAGCCAGCTCAGGAGTCGGGATAGGTCGAAGGCTCAGTCACACTATCCGGAAGACTTTTCGGTAAATGGCTTGTAAATTTAAGTATGGCATGTATAGCAATATACCTATTTTGTGTAAATGATCTTATGATATGGTGATGGAATGGTTGAGAAAATGTTTGATAATGATAAGTTATGGAAATGGTTAGTTTAGATTATGTTTGATGTTATGGAAAGTTATTAAGATACTTAGTGCATGAAAACTCATAAAAAGGGATGAAATTTGCCATAATCAGAATATTGCAGCAACACTGACGTGAGTTTGAAAATTTACTAAAAATCATAGAAATCAAATTTGGTGATGGATTAAATATAAAATTGAATCTTATTATGTATAGTTTCATATAAAACAAACTAAACAGGTAAAGAAATTATATGTTAGAAGATATTTGAATTTTAGTGAAACAGGGTCAGAGCAGTTTCTGGATCCCCTGTTCCAACTTTATAAATTCACCAAAAATTGTAAAGATATAATTAGGTGGTTTATTTTATATCCTAATAATTCTTATTGAGTCTAGTTTCAGGAGAAACAAACCTCATAATCATATGAATTTTCTACAGAGAGAAATGTGGTTCGAAGTAAACAGAAGTCAGTTCAGTCAAGTCCTGAAACAGGGGTAACTTTAACTAATAAACTATACTAATTGGCCCAACCAAAAATTCTAGAAAAAAATTAGTAGATAAGAATATGAGTCTAAATTCAGGAAAAATTTACGGATCTTGATTTCAAGTTTCGTAACTCGAGATATGATTTTTCTTGTAACTGTGACGCAAGTAGCTAGAAAGCTGTGAATGTAGAATCAAATAATCCAAAGTTCTAAAAATGTTAAATTAAGCTTAGTAACACCTCATACTCGACTCCGGCGACGGTCTCGGGCGTGGGGGCGTTACATTTAGTGGTATCAGAGTAGGTTTAGTCGGTTCTCGGACTACGTGTTATATGTACGGATTTTGCTATACATGCCATATGTATAAATTGTGATAGTGTGACGGCTTCTGACCTTTTTAAATGATTTTTTTATAGTAAATGGATCCCGATCCAGTGTGGCGAGATGAAGTAGAAAGTAACGCCAGCTCGGCTGAAGGAGCAGCGCCGGACTGAAAATCCACCTCCTCTTGTTGGTCGGGAGGAGGAGAGAAAGGGTCGGAAAGCCTTTCTCCAAATGATGAGTGCATGGTACACTTGAGTTCGTTAAATGCACGAACCCAAATGTACAACCTCCCCACCTCCCCAATTCCTCAACCTGTACCCCGATGCCTCAAGGTATGGATCGATGAAATCTCATAGAACTCCAGTTGATAGAATCCATAAGCAAGGGGCTGAAGAATTTAAAGCAAATATTGATGATGATGCCGAGAAAGCGAGTTCGGCTTGAAAATTCTATCTGGGTATTTGATGAATTATCTTGTACACTGAAGAATGTTTGAAATGCGCTATATCTTTGTTGAGGATTCAGCCTATAATTGGTGGAAGACTTTGATTTGGTGGTACCGAAAGAGAGAATAACAGGAATTCTTTCAAGAAGAGTTTTGGAAGAAATATATTAGTGAAAGATTTATTGATCAAAAGCGTAAAGAATTTCTTGAGTTGAAGCAAGGTAATATGTGATTCTGAGAATATGAAAGAGAGTTTGTTCGATTAAGTAAATATGCCACATGAGTACGTTCCTCTGAGGCCAAGATGTGTCGGCGATTTGAAGGCGGGCTTAACGAAGATATCAAGGTATTTGTTGGAATTCTTGAATTAAAAGAAATGGTAGTATTGGTTGATCGAGCTTGCAAGGTGAAGAACTACTTAAAGAGAAGAAAAAGTGGAGGTGAGACTAGAAATTGGAAGAAAAGACCGTGAGCAGTTCATTCTAACGACAACTTGGAAAGTCAAGAAATATGAATCCTCGTTCCCAAGCTTCATTTGGGCAATCATATGGGAATTATAAGAAGCAAAATGTGGGTCCTAAGTCCTAGACTACTTGGCGACCGGTGTAGGGAACTCGAGATTTGTTAAACACGAGTGCAAAGAAGAGTGTGGTAGAAATCATTTTGGTTCATGCAGAGAGCAAATAAATGTTTTTCGATGTGGTTCTCGGATCATTTTATTAGAGATCGCCAGAGAGAGCTGAAAAAGAAAAATTTCAGAATACAAAAACAAGTAGTGCTGATTCGAGAGGAAGATATCCAAGAAAAACTGGGAGTGAAGCAAGCAGTAAGAATGTAGCTAGAAATGCACCAGTTAGACCTGAAGGAAAGGCTCGGCTAGAACTTATGCTATTAAAGCGCGAAGATGCTTCCTCACCTGATGTGATTACCGGTACATTTTCTCTCTATAATGTTAATGTTATTGCTTTGATTGATCCCGGTTCTACTCATTCATATGTGTGCATGGAATTGGTGTCTAGTATGAATATACCTGTTGAGAACACAGAATTTATTATTAGAGTGTCGAATCCGTTAGGCAAATGTGTGATTGTTGATAAAGTATGTAAGAAATGTCCTTTAATGATTCGGGATCATTACTTTCCGGTCGACTTGATGTTGTTGCCGTTTGATAAGTTTGATGTTATTTTGGGTATGGATTGGTTGACATTGCATGATGCTAAAATAAATTGTAAAGAAAAGGTTATAGAATTAAAGTGTGAAAATGGTAAAACTCTGCGGGTTGAATCAGATAAATCAGAGGCATTACCTAGTGTGATTTCTTCAATGTCGGCTCAAAGATATCTGAGAAAGGGTTATGAAGCTTATTTGGCATATGTAATTAATACAAAAGAAGTTGAAAAGAAAGTTGAATCAGTGCTGGTTGTGTGTGAATTTACGGACGTATTTCCAAAAGAATTGCCCGGTTTGCCTCTAGTCAGGGAAGTAGAATTTGGTATTGATTTGATACCGGGAACAGCTCCGATTTCGATTGCTCCATATAGAATGGCACCAGCAGAGTTGAAAGAATTAAAGTCGCAGTTGCAAGAGTTGACTGATAAAGGCTTTGTGAGACCGAGTTTTTCACATTGGGGTGCTCCCGTGTTATTTGTGAAAAAGAAAGATGGTTCTATGAGGTTGTGTGTTGATTATCGGCAGTTAAATAAGGTGACAATCAAAAACAAGTATCCGTTGCCAAGAATTGATGATTTGTTTGATCAGCTAAAAGGAGCGACATGGTTTTCAAAGATTGACTTGAGATCAGGTATTACCAACCGGGTAAAAGAGTCGGATGTGCCTAAGGCGCTTTTAGAACAAGGTATGGTCATTATGAATTTTTAGTTATGCCATTCGGGTTGACAAATGCTCTGCTTGTGTTTATGGATTTAATGAATCGCATATTTCGACCATACTTGGACAAATTTGTTGTGGTGTTTATAGATGATATTTTAATTTATTCAAAAGATGAGACAGAGCATCTTTGAGCATTTGAGGATAGTTTTACAAACTTTGAGAAATAAGCATTTGTATGCTAAGTTTAGTAAAAGTGAATTTTGGCTCAGGAAGTTGGATTTTTGGGTCATATTGTTTGGTGATGGTATACGGGTTGATCCTAGTAAAATTTCAGCCATTGTTGATTGGAAACCACCGAAAAATGTGGCTGAAGTTAGAAGTTTCTTGGGGCTATTTGGGTATTATCGGCGGTTTGTAAATGGATTTTCTATAATTGCTTTGCTCCTATAACTAGACTACTCAGAAAGGATGTTAAATTTGAATGGATGGAAGAATGTCAATGAGTTTTGAAGAATTGAAAAAGTTATTAACAGAGGCACCAGTGTTAGTACAGCCCGTATCAGGTAAAGAATTTGTGGTGTATAGTGATGCTTCTCTAAATGGTTTGGGGTGTGTGCTTATGCAAGAAGGAAAAGTGGTGGCTTATGCTTCGAGGCAGTTAAAACCTCATGAAAGGAATTATCCTACTCACGATTTGGAATTGGCTGCGGTGGTGCTTGCTTTGAAAATTTGGCGACATTATTTGTATGGTGAAAAGTGCCGGGTATATACCGACCATAAAAGTCTTAAGTACTTGATGTCACAAAAAGACTTGAATTTAAGACAACGAAGATGGTTGGAGTTATTGAAAGATTACGAGTTTGTTATTGATTATCATCCGGGAAAAGCGAATATGGTTGCTGATGCTTTGAGTAGAAAGTTGTTGTTTGCTTTGAGAGTTATGAACACTCAGTTGAAAATGTCAGATGATGGTTCGATTCTAGCAGAGTTAAGAGCAAAACCGATGTTTTTACAAGAGATTTCTGAAGCTCAAAAAGATGATCAAGATTTGCAAGCCAAGAGAAAGTAGTGTGAAGTTGATACAGAATCAGATTTCAGAATCGGTTCTGATGGATGCTTAATGTTTAAAGATCGGATTTGTGTACCGAAGAATGAGGAATTGATTCAAAAGATCCTACAGGAGGCACATAGTAGTTGTTTCTCGATTCATCCGGGTAGTACGAAAATGTATAATGACTTGAAGAAAATGTATTGGTGGAATGGAATGAAAAGGGCTATATCAGAGTTTGTGTCCAAATGCTTAATTTGTCAATAGGTGAAAGCTGAACACCAAGTGCCTTCGGGATTACTTCAGCCTATTATGGTTCCTGAATGGAAATGGGATCAGATTAGTATGGATTTTGTTTGAGATTGCCATTGACTCGGGAAAGAAAGATGCCATCCGGGTAATAGTTGTGATTAACTAAGTCGGCTCATTTTATTAGATGCGTGCACGGATTATTCTCTTAACAAGTTGGCTGAAGCTGTATGTTAGAGAAATTGTTAGACTACATGGAATACCATTGTCGATTATTTCAGATAGAGATCCAAGGTTTACCTCGCGGTTCTGGCAAAAGGTGCAAGACGCGTTAGGTACAAAATTAAATTTCAGTACTTCTTTTCATCCACAAACTGATGGACAATCAGAGAGAGTAATTCAGATTCTTGAAGATATGCTCAGATGTTGTGTATTGGAATTTCAAGGAAGTTGGGAAAAATATTTACCGTTGGTAGAATTTGCTTACAATAATAGTTATCGACGAGCTTGAAAATGGCACCTTATGAAGCATTGTATGGTCGTAAGTGTCGAGAACGCCTTTGTATTGGGTGAACTCAAGGAAAATCAGATTTATGGAGTTGATCTAATAAAAGAAACCGAAGAAAAAGTGAAGGTAATTCGAGATTGTTTGAAAGCTGCTTCAGATAGACAGAAATCTTATGCAGATTTAAAAGGAAAGGACATTGAATTTCAAGTTGGTGATAAAGTATTTTTAAAGGTGTCCCCGTGGAAGAAAGTTCTTAGATTTGGACGGAAGGGCAAATTAAGTCCGCGTTTTATTGGGCCGTATGAAATAATTGAAAAAGTTGGACCGGTAGCATATCAGCTAGCTTTACCATCTGAATTAGAGAAGATTCATGATGTGTTCAACGTATCTATGTTACGCCGGTATCGTTCGGACCCTTTACATGTGGTTTCACCGACAAAAATTGAACTACAACCAGATATGACCTATGAAGAAGAACCGATTAAGATTTTAGCTCGAGAGGTCAAACAACTAAGGAATAAAAATATTGCACTTGTGAAGGTGTTGTGGCAAAAGCATGGAGTAGAAGAAGCTACATGGGAATCTGAAGAAAATATGAGAAATCAATACCCACATCTGTTTACCGGTAAGATTTTCGAGGATGAAAATCCTTAAAGGGGGGAGAGTTGTAATATCCCGAATTAGGGCCTAATCGGAATAGTGGTTTCGTGACCACAAATCCGAGTTAGAAATAATTATTTTATAATTATTTTGAGGTTTATGATATGATTGCATGATTGTGTGAAAATTTTGTGAAGAAATTCTATGCATAAAATGCTTAATTTGAAGTTAGGGACTAAATCGAATAAGTTGCAAAACTTGCATTCTAGAAGTTTTTAGTATGAAATTGCTTTGAAATATTAATTAGGAGGTCTTAAATAGCAATTTGACCAATTTCTAAAATTTTGGACAAAAATGGGCTTGTACATGAAAATTTTCAAAGAAAGGTATTAAGGGCATTTTGGTCATTTGGATATTAAATGAAATAAAATGGGAAAAATAACACAAAATGGTCATCTTCCTCATTTAGTTGCTGCCGAAATTTCACTCTCACCATAGCTAGGGTTTCTTCAACTTTCAAGCTTCATAGTAAGTGATTCTAAGCCCCGTTTTTAATTATTTTTACGTTTTTGAGATCTCGGTAACTCGATAAAGCTTATGTTAGCAATAATTTAACCTAGGGTTTATATTTGGAAAAATACCCATAGGTGAAATTTGTGTATTTTGATGTTTTATGATAGAATATGAGGTTTTAAATTATGTTAGACAACTTGTACTACTCGATTTTAAGCAAAAACGAGTAAAAGGGCTTAATCGGTAAAAATACCTAATAGTCACAAGTACATGTTAGAGTGAGAATTTGATGTTGCCATAGAAGAGAAAAGTGATCAGCATGTTATAAAACATAAGAATAAGGAATAAAGTTTAATCCCGAGCCTAGGGGAAAAAGTGTAAATATGCAAAAGTTTAGGGGTAAAATTGTAATTTTGCCAAAATTTGAGTTAAGGATTAATTTGATAATGTGAGTATTAAATAAGCTAAATGTGTTATTTTAGATCAAGAAAGACGTGGAATCGACCCCAATCGAGGAAAAGAAAAGATTGTGGACTAAATTGCAAAATCTTTGTATTTTGATACCAAGGTAAGTTCATGTGTAAATAATGTAGCATAATTGTTATTTTTAAGTCATTGATGTCAATTATGTGATATGCTGATTTTTATCATGAAATATATGCTTTGTGGTTATTTTCGAACAAAATGCAAATCATGTGTGCTACTTGCTAAATATAATTATTACATGAGTATTGATTTGGCATTCTATGGAAGGCGACAAGGATATGTATTCGAGGAAAATCCCGTTTGAACCTTAGGAATAGATTAGGATACAAGTGACATGTCACTAGGATGGTTAAGCATCCGAACTCGTTGAGTTGAGTCCGAGTTCACTTATGGATGCGAATGTCCGAACTCGTTGAGTTGAGTCCGAGTTCGTGAGATGTAACTATGCATCCGAGCTCGTTGAGTTGAGTCCGAGTTCACTTATGGATGCGAACGCCCGAGCTCGTTGAGTTGAGTCCGAGTTCGCTTATGGGTGGGTTACATAGTAGCTTGGCTACATATGTGGCACTTATGTGCAAAGTTTCCATGTATCCGAATTATATTCCGATGTGTTCAACGGGTAAAGTTCTACTCAAATAGAGGAATACTCGAGATGAAAAGAGACGTATTGGTAAGTGTTTTGAAATGGATACTTTGGACAGGTATGTACTTAACCTTCGGGTTAAGAATTTATACAACAACGATAAGGTAGTTGGATGATGAATAATGATTAGAAATGTGATATATGTTTTGGTGATACCATGCTAATATTGTTTGGTATGATTGCTTTGTTATGTTACTTATTATTTGCATATGAACTTACTAAGCATTTATGCTTACTCCCTCCTTCTTACTCATTGTAGTTTTGGACAAGCCAGCTCAGGAGTCGGGATAGGTCGAAGGCTCAGTCACACTATCCGGAAGACTTTTCGGTAAATGGCTTGTAAATTTAAGTATGGCATGTATAGCAATATACCTATTTTGTGTAAATGATCTTATGATATGGTGATGGAATGGTTGAGAAAATGTTTGAAAATGATAAGTTATGGAAATGGTTAGTTTAGATTTTTGATGTTATGGAAAGTTATTAAGATACTTCGTGCATGAAAACTCATAAAAATGGATGAAATTTGCCATAATCAGAATATTGCAGCAACACTGATGTGAGTTTGAAAATTTACTAAAAATCATAGAAATCGAATTTTGTGATGAATTAAATATAAAATTGAAGCTTATTATGTCTAGTTTCATATAAAGCAAACTAAACAGGTAAAAAAATTATATGTTAGAAGATATTTGAATTTTAGTGAAATAGGGTCAGAGCAGTTTCTAAATCCCCTGTTTCAAATTTAGAAATTCACCATAAATTGTACAGATATAATTAGGTGGTGTATTTTACATCCTCAGAATCCTTATTGATTCTAGTTTCAGGAGAAGCAAACCTCATAATCATATGAATTTTTTACAGAGATAAATATGGTTCGTAGTAAACAGAGGTCAGTTTAGTCAAGTCCTGAAGCAGGGGTAAATTTAACTAATAAACTGTACTAATTGGCCCAACGAAAAATTCTAGAAAAAAATTAGTAGATAAGAATATGAGCTTAGATTCAGGGAAAATTTACAGATCTTGATTTCGAGTTTCGTAACTTGAGATATGATTTTTCTTGTGACTGTGACGCGAGTAGCTAGAAAGCTGTGAATGTAGAATCAAATAATCCAAAGTTCTAAAAATGTTAAATTAAGCTTAGTAACACCTCATACTTGACTCCGGCGACGGTCTCGGGTGTGGGGGCATTACACATGTGCCTATGTCATGGAGATGAGGCTTGTGACCGTGTGTATGTAATGAGTTATATTGTTGGTGGTGAATGCTTGAGGGTTTAATTGAGATAAGATGATGTGTTGATAACTAAGGCTTAAATGTGTGATATGGGAGTAATCTTATAAACTTTGATGCATGAGAATTAGTAAATTTGAGCTTGACTAAGCATGATGTTTTAAGTATGTAAAATATGATATGAGGTTACCATGATCTTGTATTGTTTGTGGATGATTGAATGTTCAAATGTGCCATATTAATGGTCAATAAAAGTAAGCATGTGAGTTTGTTATTGAGGGTGGCAATTAGCTTGGAAAATAGCCTAAAAATTGTCCACATGGGTAGAGACACGGGCGTGTGTCTAGGCTATGTGTGACACACGGCCTGCCCTCATGGGCATGTAGCCTGGCCGCGTGTCCCCTGCATCATGTACTTTAGTTTCGAATTGGCCACACGGTTTGTGACAAGAAAATGTGTCTCAGCTGTGTGAGGGACACGGCCTGGAGGCACAGGCATGTGCCTTGGCCGTGTGCCCTTATTTTTGTGATGACGTCATAAACAGAGAGTTACACGGGCTGAGGACACAGGCGTGTCCCGAGCCACACGAGCGTGTGACCCTGTTTCATGATGAAATTTTCTAAGTTTTTCAAAAGTTTCTAAAGTTCTCAATTTAGTCCTGAACCACCCCCAATGTATGTTTTTGGCCTCGTAGGCCCGTATAAGGGATGTTACGCATGTGTATGAAAAGTTTTAATTTGGATGAAATTTTATGGCCTGGTTTTGTATGAATGTTTTGATGTAAGTCCGGTAATGCCTCGAACCCTGTTCTGTTGTCGGATACGGGTTAGGGGTGTTACATTTAGTGGTATCAGAGCTATAGTTTAGTTGATTCTCGAACTAACCTAGCGTATGTAAGTCTAGCTATATATGTCATATTACTACTCATGATAGTGTGATATCTCCCGGCTCTAACAAAATTATTTTTTTAAGACAGAGGTGACTTCCAATCGAGCTATTTTCAGTAATGCAAAAAAATGATATTGAGAGGATTGAAACATGCTTATGATGTATCAAAATTGAGAAAGGTATGAATAGAAGTTCATGATATTTATGTGCTAACGTAAGCAATGTGATAATCATAAGTTAAAAAAATGTGGAAACGTGGAATGAAATGAAATTTTATGTGGTGATAAACTTATCTATCTGTGTTGGTATCCATATGATGTTATGTGCCCAATCTATCTTATTAAGTGAATATGATAAGCTAATTTACTCAAGATGACAGAATGTGTGTTTATGTACACTTATCGAATGATGTATAATCAATGTGTTTATATGATTAACTCTTATGTTTAAATTGCTAAATTAAAGGTATTATATTGTTATGTTTTATGGTTTTAATATGGAATCATAAATAATATGATAATATGAAATTGAATTGGAAGATCAATTTGAGTAGAACGCAGGAAATGAGTATAATCGTTCGATGATGAATTGATGGATAAGACCATGGTTGGACCATGGCAATACATGTGAGCTAGTGTAAGACCATGTTTGGGATATGGCATCGGCCTCAATATAAGAGAGTCAGTGTAAGACCATGTCTGGGACATGGCATCGACTCGATATGTGATTACATGGAAGACCATGTCTGGGGTATTGTATTGTGATTTCGTGTAAGACCCTATGTGGGACAGTGGCATCGATATGTGATAACGTGTAAGACCATATCTAGGATATGGCATTGTACGAGCTATATGTGATTATCGAGTATCAGTAATGATTTCAAATGGTTCAACGGGCATATTCAAGATGATAATTAAAGTACGATCAAAATAAGTAATACAGCTACGTACAGAACTTATGTCAGAATCAAATGAAAGTAAAATTGGTGAGTTCATATTGTATTATGTATATTAAATAAGAAAGAATTGTGTATAGGTATGTTTCATGTCAAAATGTGTTTATTTAACTATAATGAAGTATGTATTGAATGCTATGTTAGAAATAAATTATATTTGCTTTTACTAAATATACATATGGCAATCAACTAATAAGACCATAACCGGGTTATGGTAAGTGAAATAAAGACCACGGCAGAGCCTTGGCAATGTACGTGTAAGACCATAGTTGGACTATGGCTTTAAGTAAATGACGTACTTAGACTCATAAGATGCTCTTTAATTTGAAAAATGTTGGTAAGTAGAATTGAAGTTAAATGTTGAAATTTAATCAGATACTGATATTGGGCTCGAGTAAGTAGATTTACTATTTGAAATTGTTGATGACAGAAACAGTTGTAAAATAAATAAGTATGTTAATTTGCTTGGAGTAAACTATGTGATTGTGATGACATTGTATTGACGATGAATGTTGAGTCATAAATGTGTATTTATGATAGTTAAGTTAGAGGCTTTACAACTTCCCCTTACCAGTGTTGCTTTTGTGACGAAAAAAATTTACGAGAATTATGTTGAATAAGCTCACAAGTATGAGATTAAAGAGTTCAATGGTGGGATAATTAGTAATGCAAACAGAGTAGAGTACAGAGTAACAAATGAACTCAGTTTTAGAAGAAATATCAAAATGTTTTAAAAGATCATACAATGTATGTATTATTTTAGTTAAAGAAGAAAATTGGACTCGGCTATTCTACTCATTTGGGTATGAAGTTTAATGATATGTTTGCTGAGATTCCTTCCGAATTGGTTTTCGTTAGTGAGTGGGATAATACGGGGTCCTTGATGACAGAATTAGTCAGAGAAAGGATAAATGAGTTGTAAAGATGTCTGTATGTAATGGTTAAAGTTGAATAAATTACGGTAACTTCTTCTGGGTGTTCTAAATATTCAATTGTCCTCAAGGGTTTATATGATCGTTCTCTTTCTGATGAAATTCTTATTTTGTGAGACTATTAGCTAACTATGATATTAGATGTAAGCACTGTTGGACCCATTGGTTTATGATCGGCATTTTTTATTCTCTTCAAAATTCTATTCTATTAAGTTGGAATAAGGACGATGGTAAAAATTTGTGTGAGGCTATTCTTCCGTTCCTGCCAAATGATGTTTGTCTTATGTGTATACTCGAAAGATATGATATTTCTATTACAATGGAATTCTAGAATAGATAAGTATTATTTTTCTTCTGGTTTTCTCTTAGAAAATTTTTCGAGTCTTCATTATTATTCTCTTATGAGTTATGATCTCGGGTTTCTGTTGCGAGATCATATCTGGGGTTTTCTTATCATCCTCATTGTGTGGATTATTTGACATGGCTCATCTTTAAAGTGCATTCTTTGATCTGTGATGATTATGTTTATTTGAAGGTATTTCTAGATTCAATAATAAAAATGTGGAAATTTCTAGTATCTAGATTTCTCTGATTTTCAGTGTAAAAAATTGTCATCGGCAAAGGCATAAATGATGGAAACTCAAGCTTGAAATGTGTAGTGGTTTTCTTGTCTCGGGTAAGCTTGACTAAGGTTAGTGAGTTGAATCAGAATATCTCTGTTTTCTTGAGCAAATATAGTTGTGAGATCTTTGATTTGTATGACAAGAGAATTATGAACGAGTGCGTGTACTTGGGTTGTAGTAGTGGAAATCAACTTAGTTATTTATATCAGTGCGAACTGATTTGTCGAGATGTGAATTGAGTTATATGTATTTAAATGATTCTTTAGTATGGTGATGAATTTTTGTACAATCATGAGTATATAGATAAACGGATAGTTGGAATAAATAAACTATGTTCTCGAGAGTATGATACGGAACTATGCTTATTGGAATATTCTAGTAGAATGATGTTGTTATGAGTTAAAGTTGTTCTAGTTAATGAGATTATCATGTTCGTGAAAGTTGAATGATCGATGCGAGTTAGCAAAGTTGGAAATAGTTGAAAGTATTATTAACTAAATCTTTAGTGCCGAGTTCAGTCTGGATTAAGTAAAAAAGTTATGATTTTCAATAATGTACTAGTGAACTGATTGGAATATGTTTCATTAAGAGAATATAGAGAAAGCAGATATAATTACAGATGCTGAATGGAAAGATCTTTGCTTATTTTGTGAGAATGGTTACTCGATTGATCTTACCTGATGATGGAAAAAAAATCCGCATGATTGTTTCAGTATATACAGAGTTCCTATTTGATAGATCAACTGAGCTATGTGTTCTGAGTTAGTAATTCAAAATTTTGACAATATGCTCGCAGCCGTGTGTGTTAAAATTCAAAGGCTATGGGAAAAAGATATGCGAGGCTGAAATCGATTTGTGACCTTGAGAAAATAGTGAAAGTGATTCATAAGATTTGGAAGCAACTTCTTCTGGTAAGATTTTCAGGGACGAAAATCCCTAAAGGGGGGAGAGTTGTAACAGCCCATTTTTGGGGTTAATCAGAATAGTGGTTTCGAGACCATAATCTGACATAAAAAAAATTATTTTATTATTATTTTAATATTTACAGTATGATATTGGAGTTGTGTGAAAATTTCGTAAAGAAATTTAATCGTTTAAGTGCTTAATTCGGCAAAAAGGACTAAATCACGTAAAATGCAAAAGTAGCATGCTAATTGATAAAGGTGTCTATTTGTCATGGCTTATTAAATCAAAAGCCTTATGTTGTAATTAGACCATAACTCTAGTAAATGGACATGGATGGACATATGCTAGTGGATTTTAAATGTATTTATAAAGGTTAAATGGTAAATAGTATAATAATGATATTATAATAAAACAAAACATAAAAAAAAAACATGCATTCTTCATCTTTATGGTCGAATATGAGAACAAAAGAAAGCCATTGAAGCTTCTTTAAGTTCGGCACTTGCATGCCTTGGTGGAGGTATGTTTTATGTTTGGTTTTTAATAATTTCTACGTTTTAGAGATCGTTGCTTCGTCATCTAGCTAGCCCGTACCTCCGATTTCAAAATTGTTAGAGTATTTGGATGTTGCCATTGTTGAATATTTGAGTATCTTGATGTTTAATGATAGAAAATAAATCTTTGATGGTAGATTATTGAGTTTTGTTAAGTGAATTTTGGCAAGTGAATTTTGGCAAAAATGTCAATTTTGGACTAAATTGTGAAATATAATAAATTTTGTGGTAAAAATGTGAATAAATGAAAAATATGGGCTGATATGAGCATGTATGAAATTTGGATAGCTTGTGCTATGATGAAATTGACTAAATTTGCATTTTTCGAGCTTAAGGACTAATTTGTAAAAAGGTCAAAAGTGTAGGGGTAAAATAGTAATTTTACTAAAATATGTAATAGAGTTAAAATGAATAGAATATGAATTGAAATAGCTGAATTTGATTGATTAGATCAAGTTAAGTCTCGTACGAGTCTATATCTTAGATCAAGTTAAGCCTCGTACGAGTCTATATCAAGGGAAAAATAGAGTTTCGGACTAGTCGATCCATTTCAACGTTTTGACGATCGAGGTAAGTTCGTATGTATTAAGCATTGTTAAATTTATGCTTTTAATGCTTGATATTGTATAAATTGCCTATACATGATTATTTTTATGATTAACGACTTATCAGCTAAAATGGCACTTAGTGTGCGGTTCGAAAGAGCTTCGACTAAAAGTGGCACTTGGTGTGCAATTTGAGATAGCTTCGGCTATATTTATATAAATGGCACTTAGTGTGCAAAGTATCAAGGATGGCACTCAGTATACGAAACATCCAGAATAGCACTTAGCGTGCGAGGTATCGAGTATGGTACATAGTTTGCGAGACATCGAAGATGCAACGGCATTATGTATATGTATGAAATGGTAAGGATCGGTACAGGTATGTACAGAAACTCAACTTAATATGAAATCCATGACTGGTCAAACCATGAGCATTGTGAAATGATGTTGTGTTAATTTATTGAATAATGATATATGTTTATAAATGTGTGGATTTCTAATTGAAAGAAAGGAAGGTGTGGTAAATTTAGTTATTATCATTTTCTTACTAAAACAGTTTTGGATAGCAGCAGCAGTCCAATTTTGAAAATACACCAAAAATAGTAGAAAGTGAGTTATAGATTGAATAAAATATGGAATTGAAGCTTATTGAGTCTATTTTTCTATAAAAGAAACGGTGCATGCAAAAGAATTTCCTATTATGAGATATTTGAAGTTGTGTGAGACAGAGTCAGAATAATTTTGAAATCCCCTACTCTGATTTGAGAAAATCATTAAAAATTGTACAAAAATAGTTATGGGTTATAATTTATATTCCTATAATTCGTAATGAGTCTATTTTCAATAGAAATATACAAGAACATCATCCAAGTTTTGTACTATGAGATAATTAGTTTTTAGTGAATAAAGGTTGAAGCTATTAGGCCGCGAAATAGGGGTGATTTTAAAGAATAAACTGTACTTATTGGCTAAACCAAAAATTCTGAAAATTTTATTGTAAGAATATATATGAGTTTAGTTTCAAGGAAAATTATTAGAACTTAATTTGGAGTTCTGTAGCTCCACATATCAATAAATTAGTGACTGTGATTCGAGAAAACAACTTGACCTAAACATAAGTAAAAATGTAAATATGGTTGTATTACCTTGAGAAGAAAGTTATAAATTGCTTATTGTTTTCATATGAACTTACTAAGCTTTATAGCTTACTCCCATTCCTTTTCATCTCTTATAGGTTTATTTAGCTAGCTCGGGTTAGAGATCGCCGGAGATTCAATCATACTATCAAGCTACCATTTTGGGTATAAGTATTCAAATACTTAAGTCTATGGCATGTATAGGGGATTTATCTTTTGTAATTATGTCATTATTAATGTGGCCAAATGTGTTGGCCTATAATGGTTATAGTTCAATTTGTGTGTAGCCATGAATGGTGGCTTATGTTGATTATATGATTATGCATGTGCCTATGTCATGGAGATGAGGCTTGTGATCTTGTGTATGTAATGAGTTATATTGTTGGTGCTGAATGCTTGAGGGTTTAATTGAGATGAGATGATGTGTTGATAACTAAAGCTTAAATGTGTGATATGGGAGTAATCTTATAAACTTTGATGCATGAGAATTAGTAAATTTAAGCTTGGCTAAGCATGATGTTTTAAGTATGTAAAATATGATACGAGGTTACCGTGATCTTGTATTGTTTGTGGATGATTGAATGTTCAAATGTGCCATGTTAATGGTCAATAAAAGTAAGCATGTGAGTTTGTTATTGAGGGTGGCAATTGGCTTGGAAAATAGCCTAAAAATTGTCCACACGGATAGACAGACGGGCGTGTTTCTAGGCCGTGTGTGACGTACGTCCTGCCCTCATGGGTGTGTAGTCTGGCCGTGTGTCTCCTGCATCATGTACTTTAGTTTTGAATTGGCCACACGGGCTGTGGCACGAGCATGTGTCTTAGCTATGTGAGGGATAAAGACTGGAAGCACGGGCATGTGCCTTGGCCGTGTGCCCTTATTTTTGTGATGACGTCATAAACAGAGAGTTACACGGGCGTGTGACCCTGTTTCATGATGAAATTTTCTAAGTTTTCCAAAAGTTTCCAAGGTTCTCGGTTTAGTCCCAAATCACCCTCGATGTATGTTTTGGGCCTCGTAGGCTTGTATAAGGGCTGTTATGCATGTGTATGAAAAGTTTTAATTTGGATGAAATTTTATGGCCTGGTTTTGTATGAATGTTTTGATGTAAGTCCGGTAATGCCTCGAACCCTGTTCCGACATTAGATACGGGTTAGGGGTGTTACATATGACTTTAGATTTGTGGTTCTAAAACTACTATTCTGACTAGGGTCTAAACCGGGCTGTTATGACTCTCCCCTTAAGGGATTTTCGTCCCCAAAAATATCACTGTTGAACAGATTCGGATATTGCTGTCTCATAGCATCTACAGGCTCCCATGTAGCCTCTTCAACACCGTGACAATGCCACATTACTTTTACTAACGGAATTTTCTTATTTCGTAGTTCTTTAACCTCGCAAGCTAAGATACGGATCGATTCTTCTTCGTACGTTATATCGGACTGAATTTCTATTTCGGACGGAGATATCACATGCGAGGGATCGGATCTGTATCGTCGTAGCATCGATACATGAAATACATTGTGGATCTTTCCTAGCTCAGGCGGCAATAATAATCTATACGCAACTGGCCTGACACGCTCTATGGTTTCATACGGTCCGATGAATCTCGAACTCAATTTACCTTTTCTGCTGAATCTAAGTATTTTCTTCCACAGTGAGACTTTCAAAAACACTTTGTCGCTGATCTCAAATTCAATATCTTTTTGTTTCAAATCTGTATATGATTTCTGACGATTGGAAGCTGTTTTCAGACTCTCTCTGATTGTTTTTACTTTCTGTTCAGTCTCTTTTATCAGGTCAATACTGTATATAATGGTGTACGACATTTTTGACCGTACAATGCTTCATAAGAAGCATTTTTATACTTGTTTGAAAGCTATTGTTATATGCAAATTCAATCAATGGCAAATACTGCTACAACATACCTTCAAACTCAAGAATGCAACATCTCAACATATCCTCGAGAATCTGAATAATCTGCTCGAATTGACTATCCGTCTGCGGGTGAAAAGCAGTACTGAAGTGTAATTTCGTACCCAAAGCCTCTAGTAGTTTCTTCCAAAACCACAAAGTGAATCTCGGATCTCTATCTGACACAATAGATAATGGCACTCCGTGCAATCTTACAATATCAAAAATGTATAATTCAGCTAACTTATCAAGCAACTAGTCAAATCGTATCGGAATAAAATGAGCCGGTTTGGTCAGTCTATCAACCACAACCCAGACCACATCTTTCTTTCTCGGAGATAGGGGCAAACCCGAAACAAAATCCACCGTTATTCTATCCCATTTCCATTCTGGAATCATAATCGATTGTAATAAACCAGATGGCACTTGATGTTCAGCTTTAACTTGCTGATAGATCAAACATTTCAAGACAAAGTCATAGATATCTCTTTTCATTCTAGACCACCAGTAATGTTGTTTCAAATCATTATATATTTTCATACTTCCCGGATGAACAGATAGATGACTGTTATGAGCTTCTTTCAGAATTATCTGTATCAACTTTGAATTTCTCGGAACACAAATCTGATCTTGGAATCTTAGGAAATCATTATCATTAACGCTAAATTCTGAATCAGAACTCAATTCACATTGAGCTCATTTTGTTATAACATCATTATCAAACTTCTGAGCTTTGCAAATCTACTGAATAAATAATGGTCTCGCTTTCAATTCGACTAATACTGAACCATCATCAGAAAAAACCAAATAAGCATTAATCGTAAATAAAGCAAACAATGATTTTCATCTCAAAGCATCAACAACAAAATTTGTTTTTCCCGGATGATAACCAATAACAGTGTAACACCCCTAACCTGCATCTGTCACCAGATTAGGGTTAAAGGCATTACTAGACGTATCGAAACATTTCAAAATCATTTCAAAATCAAAAGTCATGCATCGTCATAACATAGTCAAACATCAATATTAAGTCCCTTTCTTAGGTCAACAAGACCTTAAACATGCTTTAGAAAGAGGTTGGGACTAAACCGAACACATACAAAAGATTTTCGAAAACTTAACAATTTTTTTCAAAACTACAGAGGTCACACACACGTGTGAGTAGGCTGTGTGCCTTACACGGCATTAGACATGCTCGTGTGTCTAGGCCATGTCAAATCAGGACATACATACTGACTTATTCACACGGTCACAAGACATGCCCGTGTGCCTTGGCTGTGGCCGAAACTGCCTTGAGTCACACGGCTAGCCACACGCTTGTGTGCCTTGGCCATGCTTGAGACTGACTTTAAATCATAGGGGACCCATGGTCGTGCTACATGATTGTGTGTCACACACGGCTGAGACACACGCCCGTGTCTTTGCCCATGTGGACAAAAATAAGCCATTTGAAAAGCCAATTTGCCACCCCTTTTTTGGTCAAACCTACAAGCATACAACCAAACACCAATATACCACATTTTCAGCCAAAATCAATCTCCAAACCTACACCATTCAAATCATGTAATCATCAATCAATTTCATGCTTAATACCTATACCAAAACATACTAAATCATAAGTTGAAATCATTCAATCAAACATCACCAATATCTCAATTTCTTATCAATATTCATGCCAAACTTATACCAAATTTAACAATTAAGCACATAACAATTTGACCATTTCCTTAGTCATTCATATGCATTAAAACATACCATTATCTCATCATATAAACCATAACAAAATCAAACCATATTCATATTCATTATCAAGCCATATCACTTGGCAAAACATATATTTATAACAAAAAACATATTCACCTATTTCTAGCCTATACATGCCACATAACCAAAACTTAAAACATTATTTACCGAAATAATAATCGGATAGTGTGATGACGTCTCCAACAACTTCCAACCTTAGTAGAACTCCAAAAATCTATAAACATAAGAAAAACACACAAAATAAGCTTCGAGAGCTTAGTAAGCCATAAGCAAATAAATCTTTACAAGATTATGTTTATACATCAACTTGAATAAGTCGAATTTAGTTAACTTGATACACATATTCAATCACTTTTCTTAAATAATCCAACATCACCAATTTAAGTTACTTCATTAAGCTTATTTATCGATGAACATATAACCATTTTTCTTAATTCTCATATCCAAAACATAGGACTACAATTTCATATAATAAACATATGTAACACATCGTTCATTATCATATATTTCACATATCGTCATTTGGATCATACTCACCTTTCATATATGAATTTCATATTCAAATCACATGTACCTGAATCATATATGTCAAAACACAATCACAATTCCACATTTCTCATATAATTCATTTGATCATAGTTCATTTGCTAGTAACCACATCTCATTTTCACATAGATCATATATCAACTGATCATAAACATACTCACTTTCATTGCTTAATTTCATATACATAATAACATACTTGATTTGGATGCACATTCTTATACTCATTTATTTTTCGGAATGCCAGTTGAACTGCTCGAAATCAATAAGGATACTCAGATAGCTCATAAGCTCGTACAATGCCAACGTCCTAGACGTGGTCTTACATGTAATCAAATATCAATGCAACTATCCCAAACAGGGTCTTACATAGAATCAGATACGATGCCAACGTCCCAAACGTGGTCTTACACGTAAATCATAAATCGATGCCAACGTCCCAAATGTGGTCTTACACAATAACACATATCGGATCCTATGTCATGACATATATATCCTAACTATTCCTAAGGTTTGCTCGAGGCTTTCGGATGTCGTAACTCGATCGATTCAAGGTCGTAAATACTACTCTCATGCTTAATTCAATTCGGCATACATATATACACTAGTAATAATTCAATTCGGCACTATTAATATATATACAATCGAATTTAACGACATTTATTTACTTATGAACTTACCTCGTACTAACACGAATGGACCGAAACGACTATTCGATAATTTCGACTTTCCCCGATCCAAATCTATTTTCCTCATTTCTTGATCTTAATCCACAATCACAAGTGTCGAATCCTAAAGACTCTTTTCTTTTGTTTTGTTCTTCAATTTTTGGCATATACAAACATATATTAGCCTATTTTCATGTTTTGGTTTTATTAATATAACTGAAGTTCACCTTTTACCATTTTACCCTTAATGAAATAATATTAAAATTCCATTAACTATAGGCATTTATGTCCATCCCCTAAAGCCATGGTCTATTTACATAATAAGGACCTCACAAATAAAATCCATAACAAGTAAACACTTTAACAATTATCAAGCCACTTTTACATTTTACGTGATTAAGTCCTTTTATCAAATCGGACACACAAACGATAATATTTTCACACGAAACTTTCACAGATATCAGTTCACATATTTTAAACACGAAAATTAATATTAAAATATTTTTCTGACTCAGATTTGTGGTCTCAAAAACTGGGTTGTTACAAACAAGCTCGTAATCTTTTAGCAACTCTAGCCATCTCCACTGTCTCAGGTTCAAATCTTTCTGAGTCATCAAGTATTTCAAACTTTTATGATCAAAATATACGTGACATTTCTCACCAAACAGATAGTGTCGCCAGATTTTTAGAGTAAATACAATGGCTGCTAACTCTAAATCGTGCGTCGGGTAATTCTTTTCATGCGGCTTCAATTGTCTCGAAGCATAAGTTATGACTTTGCCTTCTTGCATCAAAACACAATCCAGACCGTTCAACGAAGCGTCACTATAAATCACAAATTCTTTACCCGATTCTGGCTGTACTAATACGGGAGGTTCAATCAATAAGGCTTTCAATTGATTAAAACATTTCTGGCATTTATCTGACCACTAAAACTTTACATATTTTTAAGGCAATCTCGTCAAAGGAGTTGCAATCATCGAAAACCCTTTTACGAACTGTCAGTAATAACCAGCAAAAACCAAAAAATTGCGGACTTTAGAAACATTTCTCAGAGGTTTCCAATCCAAAATAACTGAAATCTTACTTGGATCAACTCGGATATTTGATGCTGATACAATATGTCCCAGAAAACCAACTTCTCATAACCAGAATTCACATTTGCTAAACTTCGCATACGACTACTTATCACGCAAAGTCTGTAGCATTATTCTCAGATGTTTAGCATGCTCAAATTCATCACGCGAATAAATCAAAATGTCTTCAATGAATATGACAACAAATCGATCTAAATACGATCTAAAAATTTTGTTCATCAAATCCATAAAAATAGCAGGTGCATTCGTTAATCCGAAAGGCATAACCAAAAAATCATAATGTCCGTACCTTGTTCAGAAAGCGGTTTTCGGTATGTCTGAATCTTTTACTCTCAATTGATAATAGCCCAATCTCAGATCTATTTTTGAAAACACAGTATCTCCTTTCAAATTATCGAATAAATCATTTATACGTGGCAGAGGATATTTATTCTTGATAGTCACTTTGTTCAATTGACGATAATAATGCACATTCTCATCGTGCCGTCTTTCTTTTTTACAAGCAGAACAAGAGCACCCCAAGGATAATAAATCGGTCGTGCAAAACCTCTATCTGTCAATTCTTGCAACTGAGACTTTAACTCTTTTAATTCGGTCAGAGCCATTCTATACAGAGCTATCGATATCGGAGTAGTTCCTAACACTAATTCAATGCCAAATTCAACTTCTCGTATCGGAGGTAATCCTGAAAGTTCTTCAAGAAACACATCTGGGAATTCACAAACAACCAGCACTGATTCAATTTTCTTTTCTATCACTTTCGAATCAAGCACATAAGCCAAATAAGCTTCACAGCCTTTTCTCACATATTTCTGAGCTAACATTGAAGAAATCATTGCTGATAAACCATTCAAATAATCTGATTCAATCCGGATAATCTCATCATTCTAACATCTCAAATCAATAGTTTTCCGTTTGTAGTTCACTATCGCATCATGCAAAGTTAACCAATTCATACCTAGAATTATATCAAATTCATCAAATGGTAATAACATCAGATCAGCCGAAAAACAAATGTCTCAAAACATTAGCGGACAATTCTTGTAGACTTTGTCAATTAAAACACTTTTACCTAAGGGGTTCGATACCCTAATCACAAATTTAGTAGACTCTACAGGTAAAGTCTTACTGTATACTAAATTCATGCGTATATAAGAATGCGTCGATCTTGGATATATCAATGCAATCACAAAAGTATCGTAAAGTACCACTTATGACATCAAGAGATGAAGCTTCCTCATGAACTCATATAGCATAAGCTCTGGCAGGTGCACAAGCCTTAGATCTAACAGTCGTGTCTTTAGTTCCCTTCTGGCTGCCACTCACATTACCAGTATTTCTAGGCGGTCAACCTCGAGTTGTATTCCACTCAGTTTCGGATTTTGCACAATTTCTTGCTCTATAGACTCAGGACATTCACGAATAAAGTGATCTAAGGATCCACATCTAAAGTAAGCTCAATCATTCAATCTACAACTTCCCATATGTCTTTTACCACAGTGTCTATACTAAGGTCGATCAGATCGGACATTTCCAACACTTGCAATAGAAGTAGCTGGAGCTCTGAAACTCGAATGCAATCTAGTACGATCTCTACTCGGATGTCCTATACTAGCCTTTGAACAGCTAAAATCATCTTGGAATTTATTTGATGCAAACTGAAATGACTTATTTGATGATTTTTTTCGTACCTCTCTAGCTTTTGAGTCGGCTTTTCTTTTCTCTTTACTTAATTCTTCAGCTTTACACGCTCGTTCAACAAGCACCACTATTTCTTTTAGTTCCAAAATCCCATCTAACAAGCGGATATCTTCATTTATGCCATCTTCAAACCTTTTACATATTATTGCTTCAGTTGAAACACATTCTCGTGCATACTGGCTCAATCTCACAAATTCTCGTTCATATTCTGTAATAGACATACGGCCCTGTTTCAGCTCAAGAAACTCTCTGTGTTTCTGATCGATGAATCTCTGACTTATGTATTTCTTCCAGAATTCAACATGGAAGAAACCTCAGGTGACTCGTTCTTTCAGAACTACTGATATCAACATCTTCCACCAATGGTACGTTGTATCTCTCAGAATTGAAACGACACACTTAAGACATTCGTCTAGAGTACAAGACATCTCATCAAACACTTGTATTGTATTCTCTAACCAGAATTCAGCTCTCTCTGCATCATCATTAGTAGTAGCACGGAACTCTTTGGCCCCATATTTTCTAATTTTATCAACCGGAGGCTTATTCAACTGAAACAGATTAGCTTGTGGCATAATAGGGACTTGTGGAGGATTAGGCGGGGATGAAGGTTGTGACACAGCCGGATTAGTTCTCAACTACTAAGTGAACCAATCATTCATCATTTGGTAAAAGGCTTGTTTAGCCTCTCCCTCATGGCTACTAGCAGCAGGTCTAGAATCAGATGGCGCTATCCCTTGAGTGGGAGCAGGAGCATTACTTTCAACATCATCAACTATGACTCGTTCAGATCTATATGCTATATAAAAACACGTTTTCATTGTCAGGAGTCATCACACCATCACAGTTTACAAATATGGCATGTTTAGCTAGACTCACATATACTACGTTAGTCCTAGAATCGACTAAATTCTAGTCTGATACCAGCCAAATGTAACACCCCTAACCCATATCCATTGTCGAACTAGGGTTATGAGGCATTACCAGACATATCGGAACATTTCACAGTAATTTCACAATAAAAATCTTACATCATCATATCATAATCAAATATAAACATAAAGTTCCTTTCTTAGGTCAACGAGACCTTAAACATGCTTTAGAAAGGGGTTAGGAAAAAATTGAGCACATGTAAAATTTTTCAAAACTAAACAATTTTTTTAAGTTATAAAGTTCACACGCTCGTGTGAACAGGCAGTGTGCCTCACACTACATAAGACACACCCGTGTGTCTAGGCCGTGGCAAAACAGGCCATGCATACTGACTTATCCACACGGCCACAAGACACGCCCGTGTGTCTTGGCCGTGGTCGAAACTGACTTGGGTCATACAGCTAACCACACACTCGTGTGCTAAGGCCGTGCTCGAGACTAACTTTAAATTGTAGGACTACCCCAGGGGACACACGATCGTGTAACATGACCCTGTGTTGCACACGGTTGAGACACATGTCCGTGTCTCTGCCCATCTGGACAAAAATAGGCTATTTGCAAAGCCAATTTGCCACCCATTTTGGGTCCTCCCTACAAGCATCTAAACCAAAACATTTCATACCGAATTTTTGCAGCCAATTCATAACCAAAACATTCACCAATCATGTCATACCATTAATAACCAACTTCATGCTTACAATCCATACTAAAAGATATCAAAATCACTTATCATGAACACATGATTCATATCACATTGATAACCATTTTAACTACAAAACTAACATACCAAGAAGACCATTTCACTAGGCCCTACATATACACCAAATTTAACATTCTTGCATCACACATCTTAAACCAAAATCATATCATAAGTTCAACCATAATCAAGCTATATCACATGGATAAATATACACTTTACAAAACATATTCAATACTTCTAGCCTATACATGCCACACATCAATATTGACATTTTCAAAAGGTACCAAAATATATTTTGATAGTGTGGTGATGATCCTCAACGATCCTCGAGCTTTTGGTAGCTTCGATATCTATAAAACAATTAAAAACACACACAGAGTAAGCTTTCAAAAGCTTAGTAAGCCATATACAAATAGACTTATCACATAACTCAATTTTAATCCAAATCATTCAAATAGCTCATGGCATAATACAAACACTTATCCATATGTCTCATATAGCTCATTTATTCACAATTCATTTGCATATAACATATGTCCACCAATGTACATATATTTACCTTTCATTCTCCAACATGTTATACATTTCAAACGTACCTGAATCGGATACACATTTCATATGATCATTCCTTTCTCTGAATGGCTGTTGAATCATAAGGAATCTAATAAGGATACTCGGATAGCTCAGAAAGCCCGTACAATGCCAACGTCCCAGACGTGGTCTTACATGTAATCAACTATCGATGCCACTGTCCCAGACAGGGTCTTACACGTAATCAAATACGATGCCGATGTGCCAGACATGGTCTTATACGTAATCTCAAATAGATGCCAACGTCCCAGATGTGGTCTTACACTAAATCAGATATCGAAATCCTATGTCATGACATATGTATCCTAATTATTCCTATGGTTCGTACGAGTCTTTTCGGACCTCGCCACATTATCGAATCTTTCTCGGGTTTCTCATATTCAACTCAAATATTCATTCATCACAATTTATTAACTTATAAGCAATAATAATTCAATTCAAACACATTTATTTGTATATCGACTTACCTCGTACGGATTCGAACAGGTGAAATCGACTACTCGATGACTTTTGACTTTCCCCGATCTAATTTTGTTTTCTTTTGTTCTTGATATATATAAATTCAAATTTAAATCTTTTATTTAACAAATCATTCAATTCAATCCATATACACATATTTAGGGAATTTTACAAATTAGCCCTCATATTTTCACATTTTGACATTTTAGTCCCTAATTCACAAAATCACAAAACACACATAATTTCATATTACACATGCTAGGCCAAATTTTCCTCTAGTCCATATAAGCCCACATATTTCATTTATTTTACATTTTAGCCCCTCAATTTCTCATTTTCATAATTTAGTCCAAAATACTCAAATTCATCAAAAATTCAAATACAAAACATTTTAACCCAACATATATTTTTCATTTTCCATCAACTAACATCACAAAGCTTACAATTTCATCAATGGAATAACTCAAAATCATCATCAAATTCTAAACTTGAGGCATGGGTTTGATAGAACACAAAGTAACAATCACAAAAACGTAAAAATTATCAAAAACCGAACAAAAATCATACATTAATCTCAACTTCAAAGTGTTGAACCCTTAAACAAAGTAAGTGGCTTCCTTTTCTTCACACATTCGGCCATAAAAGATGAACACCCACTAACTTATTGATTTGTTTTATTTATTTCTTATTAATATACCATTTACTATTTTAACCTTTGTAATTTAATTAGAAAACCATATAACATAAGCCCATAACCGTCCATCCCATGGTTTAATGGCCAAATTACAACATAAGGATCCCATCTTTAATTAATCAAAGCAATTAAGCACTTTAACAAAATAAAATGTCACTTTTACATTTTATGCCATTAAGTCCTTTTATCAAATTAGACAACCAATCGGTAAAATTAAATCACGAAATTTTCACATATACCAAATAATATGCTGTAATTACCAAAAAATAATATTAAAATAATTTTATGACTTCGAGTCTGTGGTTTCAAAACCACTATTCTGACTAAGGTCTAAATCGGGTTTTTACAAGTCACACATGGGTAAATTTTAAATATGACCCTACTTCAAAATAATGGTAGAAATAGGTAAACTAGATTACGAGGACTTCAAAAAT
This sequence comes from Gossypium longicalyx, assembly GCA_025698465.1. NCBI lineage: Eukaryota > Viridiplantae > Streptophyta > Magnoliopsida > Malvales > Malvaceae > Gossypium > Gossypium longicalyx. Next base: position 48,892,578 of record CM047004.1, read on the forward strand.
GTAAAGAGTATTAAAAATGGGGCTAGGATGTACTTACAATCAAGCTTGAAAGTTGAAGAAAACCCTAGCTATGGCACCTTGTAAAATTCGGCCAAAGAGAGAAGATGGACACCAATTTTGGCTTTATTTTCCCTTTTTATTCTTTTATTAACCAAATGACCAAAATGCCCTTCACTTAAAACTTTGAAATTTCACCTAATCATGTCCATTTTTGTCCATAAACTTAACTAATGGTCAAATTATCAAATAAGGACCTCTAATTTAAAATCCCATAGCAATTGGGCACCTTTAACAAGTAGAACTCAACTTTTGCACTTATTACAATTTAGTCCTTTTGGTTAAATTTAGTGCCCAAACGTCAAAATTTTTGAACGAGATTTTTACAAAATCATTCTGTAAAACTGTGGACCATAAAAATATGATAAAAATAAATTTTTCTGCGTCGGATTTGTGGTCCCGAAACCATGTTTTGACTAGCCCCAAAATCGGGCTATTACAACTCTTCCCCGCTTTGGGGATTTTCGTCCCCGAAAATCTTACTACAAAATAGGTTTGGGTACTATTTTCTCATAGCCTCCTCACGTTCTCACGTAGCCTCTTCAACACCATTTCTTTGCCACAAAACTTTTACTAGAGTTATACTTTTATTTCTCAATTGTTTAACCTCTCGAGCTAATATCTTAATGGTTCTTCACCGTACGTCATATCCGGTTGAATCTCAATCTCTATCGGAGAAATCACATATGAAGGATCAAAACAATATCGTCACAACATCGACACATGAAACACATTATGAATCATTTCCAACTCTGTCGGTAAAGCTAATGATGTCACTGGCCCTATTCTTTCAATAACTTCATACAACCCAATGAAACGTGGACTTAACTTGCCTTTATGGCCAAATCTGAGAACCTTCTTACATAGAGATACTTTCAAAAACACTTTGTCACCGACCTGATATTCTATCTCTTTCCTTTTCAAATCTGCATACGACTTTTGTCGATCTGAAGTTGCTTTCAAGAAATCACGAATTACCTTTACTTTTTCTTCGGTTTCTCTGACCAAATCAACCCCATGAATCTGTTTCTCACTAAGCTTGGTCCAGTACAAGGGTGTTTAGCACTTGCGGCCATATAATGCCTCATAAGGTGCCATTTTAATACTAGACTTAAAACTGCTGTTTTAAGCAAATTCGACCAAAGGTAGATATTTTTCCCAACTACCCTCGAATTCTGGAACACAACATCGGAGCATATCTTCAAGTACTTGAATCGTTCTTTTAGACTGACCATCGGTTTGCGGATGAAAAGCAGTACTAAATTTCAGCTTCGTACCCAAAGCTTCTTGCAACTTCTTCCAAAATCGTGAAGAAAACCTTGGATCTCTACCCGAAATAATAGAAATAGGCACCCTGTGCAATCTCACAATCTCAACAATGTACAGTTCAGCTAGTTTATCAAGTGAGTAATTAGTTCGTATCAGTATAAAATGAGCCAATTTCATCAATCTATCAACCACAACCCATACAGCATCTTTCTTTTTCAGAGTCAAAGGCAAACCCGTTACAAAGTCCATCGTAATCCTATCTCATTTCCACTCGAGTACCATCACTGGCTGAAGTAAACTCGAAGGCACTTGGTTTTCTGCTTTCACTTGTTGACAAATCAAACATTTTGAAACAAACTCTGAAATATCCCGTTTCATACCAAACCACCAATATAATTTCTTCAAATCATTGTACATTTTCGTACTACCCGAATGCACAGATAGACAACCATTATGCACTTCATGAAGAATTTTCTGAATAAGTTCATCATTTTTCAACATACAAATTCTACCTCGGAACCTCAAACAATTGTCGGATCTGATATGAAAATCTGAATCACTAACCGATTCACAATGAACTCCCTTGGCTTGCAAATCACTATCACATTTCTGAGCTTCACAAATTTGTTAGAGAAACAACATTTTAGCTCTCAACTCGACTAGAATTGAACTATTTTCGGACAAAGTCAACTGTGTAGTCATCACTCTCAAAGGAAACAAAGACTTTCTACTCAACGCATTTGTGACTACATTTGCCTTACCTGGGTGATAGTCAATCACTAGATCATAATCCTTCAGTAACTCGAGCCATCTTCGTTGTCGCAAGTTTAAATATTTTTGAGTCATCAAGTATTTTAAACTCTTATGATCAAAAAAGATATGACATTTCTCACCGTACAAATGATGTCTTCAAATTTTCAGAGCAAACACAATAGCAACTAATCCAAATCATGCGTTGGATAATTTTTCTCGTGTAGTTCCAATTGTCTCGAGGCATAGGCTATCACTTTGCCCTCTTACGTCAACACACATCCTAATTCATTCAGTGACGTGTCACTATAAATCACAAACTCTTTTCTCGATTCAGGTTGCACTAAAATGGGTGCTTCAGTCAATAGTGCCTTCAACTTCTCAAAACTTTGCTAACATTTTTCGGACCATTCAAATTTAACATCTTTTTGCAACAACTTGGTCATAGGAGTAGTAATCATCGAGAATCCTTTAACAAACCATCGGTAATAACCGGCTAAGCCCAAAAAGCTTCTGACTTCATATACATTCCTTCGCGGCTTCCAATCAATAATTGCCAAAATTTTTCTCGGATCAACCCGAATACCATCACCCGAAATGATATGTCTGTAACATCCTAATTTAGACCCTAGTCAGAACGGTGGTTTTAGGACCACTAATATGAGTCAAAAAATATTTAAATATTATTTTCCATGTTTATTATATGTGAATTTGCATGTGTGAAAGTTTCGTATGAAAATTTGATCATTTGTGTGCTTAATTTAATAAAAGGACTTAATCGAATAAATTGAAATTTTGATAGTTGAAAGCATAAGGGCAGAATTGTTAGTGGCTTTTTAAATTTGAGTATTTATATTGTAAATAAACCATAAAAATTTGTGAAGGACAGTAGTGTCCATGTTTATAATTATTTTATATTTTTATTATAAAGGATAAAAAGTAATTAAGTTATATGTTGACATATAATAAAACATAAAGTAAATTTATATTCATTATATTCTCTCATCACCTAAACTAAGTAAAAGAATAAGAAACAAAAGCTTTGTGATATTTGGCCATTTCTCAAGCTTAATTCAAGGTTAGTTTGGCTTCGATTTTTGATAATTTTTACGTTTTTGAGATCATTGCTTCGAGTACTATCTGACCCATGCTTAAATTTTTTATTTTGATGAATATTTTGAGTTATGAAATTGATGAGAGCTTGTGATTTTTGTTGTTTGATGATGAAATATGAAAGCTATGTTTTAGATTAACATGTTTTGTACTGGAGTTTTTAATGATTTTGAGTAATTAGGACTAAATTTCAAAAATAATAAATTGAGGGACTAAAATGTGAAATAAATGAAATATATGGACTATTATGAATATAAGGAAGATTCTTCCTAGCTATGTTGTTGTGAGATTTTGCATATTTTGTGTTTTATGCAATAGGGACTAAATTGTGAAAAATGTGAAATATCAGGGGTAAAAGTGTAATTTGCCCATTTATGTGTTTTTGGATGAATTTTATTGAATATTTGATTTAATAAGTTTAATATATATTAATTTAGATCAAGAAAAGAGAAAATTAGATTTAGATCGGGGAAAACTAAAGTTATCGACTAGCCAATCTGTTCTAATTTTTCATCATCTGAGGTAAGTTTATAAGCAAATAGACGTATTCAATTTTATGTAAATGCTAAATGTATATGCTATAATGAAATAAATGAATATATGTATGTTATAACCAATTATGAATAAGCTTGGCTACCATATTTTCGAATTCATTCCGACCGAGTTATGACGTTCGAAAGCCCCGTTTGAACCTTAGGAATAGTTAGGATACATATGTCATGACATAGGACTCCGATATATGTGTGCGAGTAAGACGACGTTTATACACTAGCATCGATATGTGACTCCGGTATATGTGTGCGAGTAAGACCCTGTCTGGGACAGTGGCATCGATATGTGATTACATGTAAGACCACGTTTGGGACGTTGGCATTGTACTATATGTGTGATTATCTGAGTGTCCTATCCAATTCCGAATGGTTCATCAGACAACGATAAGTGTGATCGAATGTGTAAATCGAGCTAAATGACCAGGTATGAATTAACTGGTTACTTATTTGAATTAAGGTAAGTGAGTGAATTGATTACTTGATACAAATGAAAGACGTGTGATTATAATGTGTATATTTGGCCAAATAAGTATTAAATGTACATGATGTTATATTATGATTCTTGAGCATATGTATGTTTGGTTATTTAATGACATACTGATTATGAAAGTTGAATATTATTCGGTAATTTTGATTACTTGAATATTCGGGCAAGGTGGAAAGTGGAATATGAAATGTATTATATATGTAATTTTGTAGTTTGAGATTAAGAAATGATGAGTTTAATATAATTTGGTTAGTTTAAATGAATTGGTTATATATTTTGGATTGTTTATTTGCTTATGACTTACTAAGCTATAAAAGCCTACTCTGTGTATATGTGTGTTTCCGTTTTACAGATTTTGGATCAATTTACGAGCTCGGGGATCGTCAGTAAAGTTCATCACACTATCCACTATTTCGGTATTTATATAATTTAACTTGAACTATGACATGTATAGGCTGGAACATACTTCTTAAATGTTGAATTTGGCTATGTACTTAAAGCCATGCGAAAATGGCTTGCTAATTATGCTTAGTCTTGGTTTAATGTGTGTTTAGTTATAATGTTTAATGAGTTCGATTTTAATAATGCGGTTATGTTTGATTGTGGTTTGAAATCGTTTTGGTTATAATGTTATGTGGTATAAATGAATGTTGTGTGAGATGGGTGTTATATGTTTTGGAAATGATTAATGATTTAGTCAAATATGTGGTTGGTTTGGCTACGATATGCATAGATGAAAACATATATGCATTAGGTTGATGTATCTAGTCAATATGTTATAAGTGATTTGGAATCTAAGATTGTTAAGCTATATCCGAACTTATTATAAATATGTTTTAATATGTTTTTAACATGATATGCAAGAATTTTTTTTGAATATATTACGGTTTGTGTTTCGACACATGTTCGTATAAACAAATTATCATTTGATGAAATGATTAGATGTGTATGTGGTTTAAATAATGTGTTTTGGCTATACAAGGTATTAAGTTATAAAAATGATCCAAGATTGTTTTAGTCAATTATTTAGCTTGAATACAATGGTTAAGTGTGGCTTTGAAACCTAGTGCATGTATATATATATATATATATTATGCAATTAAACTTTAATAATATGTTTGGTCAATTTACGATGGATATAGGTTTATTTGTGACTTACGAATGAAAAGGGTATATTATGTTTGGCTTTTGGATTTGATTCTTGAAATGTTTTTCTTTTGTCTTGTTTATGGAATGAGTTAAGTTTTAAAGTTTGACTTTGGTTAAACTCAGTACTAAACATTCAATTATTTGGCTAAAGCATTGAAAAGATCAAATGAATAGTAACTTATGTTATCTTTTGAGTAGGAGTAGGTTGAATGCAATGTTTATATGTGAATAAATGCTAAAACATTATGGTGTTATATAGTTTAAATTTTAGTGGCATGCTATATCATATTTCAATATTATTATTTTATTTAAGAAAAAAATTTAAGTTATGATTATATATATATATTTATATGTTTATATATTTACATCAAAGATGAATGTTAATTTGTTATATATTTAAGACATGAGATATTTTTATAATTTATATTTGTTTTACTTGATGTGGATGATTCTAATGAACTTGATATGCATATAAACTTTGTGTCAAAATGATATGTTTAATATTATTTGCTTATAACTTTATATTGGACATATCTTGATTAAATGGTTACAATTGCTTGGTATTCGAGTTATATCCATGAGTATGATTGTGATTGCCAGAAAGTTGTGTCTCGTCTGGTAATACCCCGTAACCTATTCTGGTGACGGATATGGGTTAGGGGTGTTACAATGTCACAAAAATCTGACTTCTCAAAGCCAAAACTCACTTTTACTGAATTTAGCGAACAATTTCTTATCTCTTAAAGTCTACAAAACAGTTCACAAGTTTTCGGCATGCTCGGACTCATCTCAAGAAAAAATCAAAATATCATTAATAAACACAACCACAAACTTGTCCAAATACGGTCGGAAGATTCTATTCATCAAATCCATAAAAGCAATACGTGCATTAGTTAATCCGAAAGACATAACAAGGAATTCATAGTGTCCATACCTTGTTCTGAAAGCAGTTTTCAGCACATCCGGTTCTTTAACTCTCAACTGGTAGTAGCCGAATATCAAATGAATCTTCAAGAACACTGTTGCCCCTTTCAACTGGCCAAACAAGTCATCTATTCTTAGAAAAGGATACTTGTTCTTTATTGTCACCTTGTTGAGCTGTCGATAATTGATACAAAGTCTCATAGATCCGTCTTTCTTCTTTACAAATAACACTAGAGCACCTTAGGGAGAATAACATGGTCTTCCAAAAGCTTGATCTCTCAACTCTTGCAGCTGAGCTTTTAATTCCTTCAATTCAGTCGAGGCTATTCTATACGGAGCAATAGATATCGGCGAAGTACCAGGGACTAAATCAATACCAAAATTAACTTCTCTAACTGGAGGTAACCTAGGCAACTCTTCCGAGAACACATTCGGATATTCACAAACAATAGGCACTGATTCAATTTTCAATTCAGATTCTTTTGTATGCAACACATAAGCAAGGTAAGCTTCACAGCCTGTTCTTACATATCTTTGGGCAGTCATCGAAGAGATTACAATAGGTAGCTCACATGACTCATCTGAATCAATTCGAAGAATATCACCATTTTCACATTTCAATTTAATAATCTTTCTTTTACACTTCACTACGGCATCATGTAGTGTCAACCAATCCATACCCAAAATAACATCAAATTCATCAAATGGCAACAACATTAAATCAGCTGGAAAACAGTGACCTCGAATCATCAAGAGACAATTCTTGAAAACTCTATCAACTAACACATGTTTACCTAAAGGGTTTGACACTTTAATCACAAACTCGATAAACTTAACAGGCAAGCTCTTACTAGCTACCAATTTCACACAAATGTAAGAATGAGTCGATCCAGGATCAATCAATGCAACTAAATTAGTATTATAGAGAGAAAAAGTACCAGTGATAACATCGATAGATGTTATTTCTTTGCGAGCACGGATGGCATAGGCTCTAGCATGTGCTCAAGCCTCAGATCTCACAGCAGTGTCTTTCGTCAAACCTTTACATTAGCTCCATTTCTTGTATTTCTCAGTGGCCTACCCCTATTAGCAGTATTACTCAGCCTCGTACTCTGAATTTTTTCTTTCTCAACCCTTTAGGGGCAATCTCAAATAAAATGCTCTTGAGAGCTACACTTGAAGCAAGCCCAGACATTCATCCTACACTCGTCGGGATGTCTCCTCCCACAAGGCTAACATTCGGGTCTGTTTGACTTTACATTACCTACACTTGCCATGAAAGTGGCTTAAGATTTAAAACTTGAATGTTGCTTCTTATGATCTCTGTGTGAATACCCCGCTGAAACATTTGAACGGGAAGACATTTCTTTAGATTTCTTGGACTGAGATGGAAATGACTTATTCATCGGTCTTTTTCTCGAATCTCTAGCTTTAAGTTCAACTTTCCTCTTCTCTTTGTTCACCTCTTCGGCCTTACAAGCCCGTTCAACCAATACCACAAATTCTTTCAGCTCTAAGATCTCAACAAACACATGAATATCCTCATTCAATCCATCCTCAAATCTCTTGCACATAATAGCTTCAGTGGAAACACACTCTCGAGTGTATTTACTAAGTCTGATGAATTCTCGCTCATACTCGGTCACTGTCATACGACCCTCTTTCAGCACAAGAGATTCTTTCCATTTTTTATCGATGAATCGCTGGCTAATATACTTCTTTCAGAACTCCTCTTGAAAGAATTCCCATGTAACCCTTTCTCTTGGTACCACTGATACCAATGTATTCCACCAATGATAGGCAAAATCTCTTAGAAGCGAGATAACACACTTTAAACACTTATCCGATGTGCAGGACAGCTAATCGAATACCCTAATGGAGTTTTTGAGCCAAAACTCGGCTCTTTCGGGATCATCATCCACATTAGCTCTGAAGTCCTTAGCCCTATGCTTTCGGGTTTTATTAACCGGAGGCTTGTTAATTCTTACAAATTCCATACCTTGTGGAGCTATGGGAACCGGTCCAGGAATAGGTGAGGGTGGAGGAGGTTGGGCATTCGAATTTGTTCGAACAAATTCTGTATACCACTCATTCATCATATGGAGAAAGGCTTCTCTACCCTCTTCTCCTTGACTAACCATTGGAGGTCTACTATCAGACTGCGCTGCCTCTTGAGCGGGAGCTGGCGCATTATTTTCAACGTCATTAGCCTCACCTCGATTGGGATCCATTTACTATATGAAAATACAGTTTAAAATTGTTAGGAGTCATCACACCATCATAGTTCATTTATGGCATGTATAGCTAGACTCTCACACACGCTACGTTAGTTCGAGAATCGACTAAATTATAGCTCTGATACCACTAAATGTAACACCCATTACCCGTATTTGACACCAAAATAGGGTACGTGGCATTATTGGACTCAAACACAAGCAAACATAAAAAATTGAGGCATAAATTTCCATCCAAATTTAAAACTTTTCACATACATTCAAATTGTCCCTAAAACAAGCCTACGATGCCCAAAACATGTATTGGAAGCGATTGGGACTAAACCGAGAACCTTAGAAATTTACACAACATTTAGAAAATTGTTCATGTTTTAAAAGCCATATGCCTGTGTGGGCAGGCTGTGTGGTCACACGCGTCCGTGTCCCTAACTCGTGTAACTCTCTGTTTGTTACCAAAGAACAAATTTAAGTCACACGGCCAGAGCACATGCCCGTGTTCGAGGCCGTGTCGTTTACACGGCTAAGACAGACGCCCGTGTCTCTGCCAGTATGCTCGATACTGAGCATTCTTTTTTGCAACAATTAAGGTACAGGGGACACACGGGCGGAACACACGCCCATAGGGCAAGTTATGTGTCACACACAGCTTAGACACACACTCGTGTGGACAAAAACAAGGCTATTTACCAAGCCATATTGTCACCCTTCCATGCACAAACCTACAAAACAAAACATAGCACCATTCCAAGTACATACATTCAACCAAATCAGCCACAACCAAAACATCCACACATCATTCACATGCTATTATCCATCACATATGACATCACAAATTGATCAACTTAAGCCATGCAAAATCCCACATTCATGAAAAGCATCATCATATGAATATATCAATAGCCAACATAACCATTATAGGCCAACATTCAATGGCCATATACAAAATGAATCAATACCATTACAAGCCAATACATTGGCCAAATCAACTATGACACATAACAAAAAGACCAAGTCCCTATACATGCCTTAACTCAAAATAACAAAATTATTGGTGCCCAAAATATTAAGTTCATAATGTGAATGGTTCTACGACAGTCTTCGATCCTTGAGCTGGCTTGGTGCCACTATAAAACAAGGGAAAAGAAAGAGGGAGTAAGCCATATAGCTTAGTAAGTTCCTGTGCAAATAATAAGTATTATAACCACACATGTAACATACAAATAAACATGATGAACTTGGCATAAATGGTATTAAGGTCATCTAATCATAACTTACTCATTCATAATATTGTCGAGGGTTCATCACATATCGAGCTCATTATTCAATGAGTTTTAAGTATGTACCTGTACCAACTCGCAACAAAACATAACTTTTCATTGCTTGTCATTCTCGTTGAATTTCCCGTTGAATCACTTGGAATACTAAAGGATACTCGAAAGTCTCACACATACGTTACCATATCAATGCCATATCCTAGATATGGTATTACATGGGGTCTCATATCGATGCCAATAGCCCAGCTATGGTCTTACACAAAGTCTCACATCGATGACATATCCCAAATAAGGTCTTACACATAATCTCAACTAACCCTAATGTCATGACATTTGTATCCTATCTATTCCTAAGGTCCAACCAGGATTTTTCTCACTTTGTCAATTACATCCACAGAGTCAATCATAAGTCATACAATATTAAAGCATTTAAAACATAAATAAAATAATGCATTATTTACACACAAACTTACCTCGGTACAAATTAGTAGAAAATGATTTAATCGCCAAACACCTTATTCTTCCCCCGGTCAAGGTTCAAACTTCATTTTTCTTGATCAATAATAGCAAATTTAGCTTATTTAATATTCACATTACTCAAATCAGTTCAAACATCACATTATGGTAAAATTATCCTTTTGCCCCTAAAGTTTTACATTTTTATAAATTAGTCCCTAGGCTCGTAAATGAAATGTATTCAATTTCTTGATAACCCAAGCCTATTCGAACCAATTTCATGCTTATAGCAGCCCACATTTTTCATCAATTCACATTTCTACTACCCATTTTAACAACTTTTACAAATAAGTCCTTTTTATACATTATCACTAAAAATCACTTAGTAAAAGTTGTTTATCACACCTTAAACATACAATATCTTCCATCAAACATCAAAATTCATGCATGTCACACATGGGTAAAATTTTAAACATGAACCCTACTTCAAAATAATGATAGAAATAGGTAAACCGAGTTACGAGGACTTCAAAAAAGTAAAGAGCATTAAAAATAGGGCTAGGATGTAGTTACAATCAAGCTTGAAAGTTGAAGAAAACCCTAGCTATGGTGTCTTGTAAAATTCAGCCAAGGAGAGAAGATGGACACCAATTTTGGCTTTCCTTTCCCTTTTTATTCTTTTATTAACCAAATGACAAAAATACCCTTCACTTAAAACTTTGAAATTTCACCTAATCATGTCCATTTTTGTCCATAAACTTAACTAATGGTCTAATTATCATATAAGGACCTCTAATTTAAAATCTCATAGCAATTGGATACCTTTAACAAGTAAAACTCAACTTTTGTACTTATTACAATTTAGTCCTTTTGACTAAATTCAGTGTCGAAATGTCAAAATTTTCAAATGAGATTTTCACAAAATCATTCCATAAAATTATAGACTATAAAAATATAATAAAAATAAAATTTTTTGCGTCAAATTTGTGGTCCCGAAACCCCAAAATCGGGTAGTTACATAAGTTACATGCACACAACCTTTAAGTTATTGTAATATATATAAACTTACCAATAGTGAAATTTAATATTTTCATAACAGTCAAAATTTTAAACTAAAATTTCTGATTGTGTTATGATTGTGGAAATAACCAAAATAAAAGTCTAAATGACACCATCAGAAACCAAAAAAGCTTTTTCTTTAACTATTAACTGAATCATTTATACTGTTGTAGTTTTCAAGAATATTAATTGAATCATTTATCTAGCATCCATTAAAGTTGTAACTTTAATCTCATAATACAAATAATAGTGACATAAAGTTCAAAAATTGATTATCTTTAAACCATACCATTACATAAACCGTACACTTAATCAAACAATAAAGTTTAATACACAAATGTAATTCACGCATTCAACCAATCAAAACATGCATAAATATAAACATATATAAATAAAGCAAACAGCGAGGTTGATATCATCAATTTTGGTTTTTAACCAAACTATGTACACTAAATCAACAACCAAATACTTACATCTAATACCATAGCTATACATTGAAAAGTTTGTATAGTCCTTTCATCGTCAAACTTTGAAAAACAATTTTGATTGGTTTTGCCAGATATTAGATAATTGAATTAAAACAAATTGATTTGATCTAAATCAAAAGAATCGTAAAGCTAGTATATAAAGTCAATTACAATTATCACAAAAATAAAAAAAATCATTGACTTCTCCAGTAATAGATAAATGTGCATTCAAATTCAACCTTCTTGAATTTGAACCACACAAATCCATAATGTTTCTTATCTATTAATTATTGGCATTATGAACAAGAAACTAAAGCAATCGTTAGAAAAGTCAAAACCAATCCATAATCTTTCAATCGCGAAGCTTCAATTCTGAATTTAAGCATGGTGTATTTCAATTGAAGCATGAAAAATCAAAATCACCCAAATTAAAAAATAAAATAAAATATAAACCTTAAAATTTTGAACCTAGAAGATTTAATGTCTGTATGCTTGAAACAACGAATTCATAATTTAAACCCATAAAAGTTAAAAAAACAAATCAACCCAAAAATAAGAAAGAATAAATTTGTTCTCAATTATTCAACATAAGGAGGCTATGATACCATGTAACACCCCTCACACGTATTCAACGCCAGAATAGGGTTACGGAGCATTATTGGACTTATACCATATTTTAAATATACATTTCACATACAATTAATCAAATCATATACATTCCATTCACAGCCAAACATTTTGTCCCTAATATGAGCTTACGAGGCTCTAAACATGCATTGGGAGTGGTTCGCAACTAAACCGATAACTTTGGAAACTTTTTGAACGCTTAGAAAATTTTCCAAAAAATAGGGGACAACGCTCGTGTGGCCCGAGTGTGTGTCTCACACTGCCAATAGACACGCTCGTCTCATAGGCCATGTGGACATTTGGAATTGGAGCACATGGCTGTGTCCCAGCCCGTGTCTGGCCCTGTGTAACTCTCTGACTTGGGACACACGGCCAACACACATGCCCGTATGCCCTAAAAATGGCCATACACGCCCGTGTGCCAGGCCGTGCCAAATCTATAGGGTATACTGACTTATACCACAAGGCCAAGTCGCACGTCCGTGTGTGAGGCCTTGTGAAGCATACTGACTTGTTTTTAATTTCAATACCATGGGACACATGACCGTGTAGCATAACCGTGTGTCACACATGACTGAGACACACATCCATGTCTCTACCCGTGTGGAAAAAAATAGGCTGTTTACCAAGCCATTTTGCCACCCAACTTGCATAAATCTACACCAAACCAAATTGCACAATTCATGCCATAAAATAGGCATCTAAATTAGCTCCAAACAAGTTCAATTCATGCTTGTCTCATACCATTAATCGCAATATACACAAATCTCAAAATTTACCATTTCATTCATGTCAAAATCATAACCAAAACCATCTAAATAATCCACCTACTATATGCAATATTTTGCCTACACATAACATGATAATACGTCTCCAATATGAATCCATTACTACCATCAATATTAAATCTCAATAAGTCATTCACAAGACAATTATAAACCACATATCAAAGGCCATTTACATATATATATATATATACATCCAAAACAATCAAAATGAACCAACTTTCATGGCTATGCACAAGACAAAATTTTTAACATTTACAAGACATTTCAAATGACTAAATTCATTAACAACTCATATACCAAAATGACTGAAATCCCTATACATGCCATATACTTAAAACATAAGCTCAAAAGTACCAAATTGATAGTTGGATAGTGTGATGCAGTCTCCGACGATCCACGAGTCTGAGTTAGTTTTAAGATCATTATAAACATGAAAAATTAAACAAAGTAGCTTAGAAAGCTCATATGAAATAAACTCAATCTTAACACAATTATACAAATTATCAATTTGAACATATCAACATGTAATTCATTTAATTAACAAACCTTTCAAATTTTCAATCATAATCTTATGTATGAACTTCATAACTTCTTCGATTTAAGCTTATATAGTTCATGTACATACCTGTACCATCTCGTGTCAATCTCATGCACAACCACATCTTTCATTTACCCGTTGAACCATTCGGAATACTATTGGATACATGGGAAACTCGCACCCAAAGTGTCACGTATATATAGCTGAAGCTATCTCAATCTCATATCATATATACTGCTTACACTAGAGCTATCAACGGGCCTGCTCACACAAGCTGTAGGTCAAGACGTAGCTACACGGTGCTGCTCACACAAGCTATCAAGTAACCGCAACATATGTCGGTATACTCAGCCACTGATAGGATGTACAGGACCAGCCCCCGGAACACATAATCACAATAATCCCCTAATGACATGTCACTAGTATCCAAATTTATTCCTAAGGTTCAACCGAGATTTCAAATATTGAATCATCGTCGAATCATTTTCGAACATATTTGTAGTCTCGTAATCACAGTTTATGCAATATCAAAACATTTAAAATACATTTATAATGAAATTTATCACATACGAACTTACCTCAGATGTAAAAACGGCTAAACTGGTCGATTAGTCGAGAACTTTGTTTTTCCCTCGATCTAGATCCAAGTTTCGCTTTTCTTGATCTATATGTAATCAAAATTAACTTACTTAATCATCTCTCTATTCATTTTAGTCCAAAATTCACTTTAAGGCATTTTTACACATTTGCCCCTATTGTTTCACATCTTTTACAATTTAGTCCTTATTCCATTAAAACACAAATTCATGCAATTTAACCACAATCCATGCTAGCTGAATTACAAATAAGTCCCAGTAGCCCATATTTCTCATTTATTTCACATTTTAACCACAAAGTTTTAGCATTTCACAATTTAATCCCTAATTTGCATTTTCACTAAAAATCACTTAATAAAACTTGTATAACTATCATCAAACATTCATAATCTATCATTAAACATCAAAATACATGCTTATTAATCAATGAAAACTTTCTAAATCTTTAATTTTTTTGCAAATTAGTCCCTGGGCTAGCTAGATTAAGCTGTAATGATCACAAAAACATAGAAATCATTAAAAACTGAACAGAAATTGACTTACATGCTTAAGGAGAAGTGACCGAATGTCTAAAGCCCTAGTTATGGCTTCTTTTCTTCTAATTTCCGGTAATTGAGGAAGATGATAGCATAAAATCATGTTTGTTTTACTTAATTAACTTATTTTACTAAATTACAAAATTAACCTTATTTTAAAACATTAAAAATCACTTAATATATGCCCATAATTGTCCACTCACAATTGAAATGGTCTAATTACAATATAAGGACCTTTACTTTAAGGTTCTATAGCTATTAGATACTTTTAGCTAATAGAACTCAAGTTTTACACTTTACGCGATTTAGTCCTTTTTATCAAATTAAAAACTCAAATAATAAAATTTCTAAACGAAACTTTCACACAATCATATATTCATGCTGTAGACATTAAAATAATTATAAAATAATTATTTCAACTTTGGATTTGTGGTCTCGAAACCACTATTCCAACTTGACTAAAAATAAGCTGTTACAAATCTCCCCCTTAGGGAATTTCGTCCCCGAAAATCTTACCAGTGAATATGTTAGGGTACTGTTTTCTCATAGCTTACTCGGGCTCCCACATAGCCTTTTCAACCCCGTGACATTTCCTAAAGAATTTTACTAAAGCTATGCTTTTATTTCTCAACAGTTTAAGCTCTCGAGCTAAAATTTTGATCTGTTCTTTGTTGTACGTCATATCAGGTTGAATTTCAATCTCTGTCGAAGAAATTACATGTGATGGATCCGATCTATATCGACGCAACATCAACACATGAAACACATTGTGAATCTTTTCCAATTCTAACGGTAAAACTAGCCGATATTGTAACACCCCTTACTTGTATCCAACGCAGGGACAGGGTTCAAGGTATTACCTGACTTAAACATGAACATTCATACAAAATCAGGCCACAAAATTTCATCCCAATTAAAAACTTTTCAAATGCATGCAAATTGTCCCTTATAAGGGTCTACAAGACCCAAAATATGCATCGGAAGCGGTTCGGGACTAAACTGAGAACTTTCGAAACCTCTTCAACACTTAAAAAATTTATCTTACCTTGGGAGAGTCACACGCCCGTGTGAGTAGGCCGTGTAGTCACACACGCCCATGTGGCTTGGGACACGCCCGTGTCCTCAGCCCGTGTAACTCTCTGACTATGACATCATCAATAAAATAAGGTCACACGGCCAAGTCACACACCCGTGTGCTTAGACCATGTGGCGAATTAAATCCTAAAAGTTAAGTGTAGACTTCGCACGGCCTGGGCACACACCATGTCCTAAGGCCGTCTCCCTCCCACAGTTGAGACACAAGGTCGGATCACATGCCCATAGGGCATACCGTGTGTCACACACTGTCTAGACACATGCCCGTGTGTCTAACCATATGGACAATTTCTAGGCTATTTACCAAGCCATTTGCCACCCTTAAACACTCACATACTTACACTCATATCATGGCATTCCACAGCAATTTCATATTTATTTACCATCCTTGCTAACCTACTTTCAAGTTACACATTAATCATATTTCATACATTCAACATACAAGCCATCCAACACACTCATTAACCATAAGCAATTATAACCACATTAAAGCATAAACATATTTACATGCATGCATCAATAATTAGGGTTACAACCTAAATAATCGATAAGAGCAACCTCTCATGACCATATACAAAATAATCATAATAACATCATGAGCCAACACATTTGGCTAATCAATATGACACATACCAAAAAGACCAAGTCCCTATACATGCACACTCAAAATGATAAGACTAGCTATACCCAAATGTTCAGTTGATAGTGTGGTCGTGTCTCCGACGTCTTCCGATCCCTGAACTACTTGGTGACACTATAAGAAAAAGAAAGGAAAGGGGTAAGCTTTAAAGCCTAGTAAGTTCACATGCAAATAAAATGCAACTTAGTAAAGCACTAATCATACATTTAACATAACAGACACAATATTGCATTTTATCAATTCTCATAACTTATTCTTCATGTATATATATATACACATGTTCTTACCACTAGCTCATTAGATTTCATGTCATTCACATGAGTTCGATGTACATACCTATGCCCACTTGCACATAATAACTTACTTTCTTGTCATGATGCCATCGTTAAGTTTACTCATTGAACTTCTCTTGAATTACCCGTTGAACCCTCGGAATACTATCAGATACATCGGAAGCTTGCACCTAAGTGCCTCATATATAGCCAATGCTACTTCATATGTCAGATCACATGTTGCTCACTTATGAGCTACTCACGAGACTACTCATACAGGTCATCAGGTATCTGTAACACATGCCAGACTACCTCGCCATCAAAAGAATATATGAGACCAGTACCTGGACACCAAAACATGCGTCATATATATATATCATGAACTCAGAGCATAACTCAATGAGTTCAGATTACATAGTTCCTAGTGACATGTCACTTGTATCCTAAACTATTTCGAAGATTCAAACAGGATTTCCTCGATACCACATTTCTGTTGAGCTTGCTCGCAGTGTCAATTTCGATACTCATAGCACCAATCGCATACTCATGGAATAATTAAGGCATCGTTCATAATAAAAATGTAAGCATTTAAACACATAGTACAACATCACATTAATTATATATACTTACCATACATGCAACATTAAGCATTTAAATTATGGTACATGTTGCATAATTTGCAAATGAACTTACCTCGGAACAAAATGATAGAAATGAGCCTAATCGTTGTAAACTTTGTTTTTCCCCCGATCAAGACCCGAATCGCATTTTTCTTGATCCATAATACCAAATTCAACTTGTTCAATACATACATTGCTTATATCGACCCATAACGCATACTTTGGTATAATCAACAGTTTACCCCTAACTTTTAACTTATTTACAAATTGGTCCCTAGGCTTGTAAAATGAAATGCATGCATTTTCTTGGTTACCCAAGCCTAGTCGATTCATATTCTATTTCATATCAGCCCATATCTTCATTTATTTTACATTTCTACTACTCATTTTTACACCTTTTTCAAACAAGTCCCTTTTAGGTGTTTTCACTAAAAATCACTTAGCAAAAGATGTTTACCACACATCAAAAATTCATATTCCTCCATTAAACATCAAAATACAACCATGTCACACATCGTTCAATTTTCATACATGAACCCTAACTCAAAATAATAGTAGAAATAGTCAGATCGGTTGATGAGAACTTCAAAAATGTAAAGAACATTAAAAACAGGACTTGGGAGCACTTACAATCAAGCTTGAAATGTTGAAAATCCTAGATATGAAGACTCCCCTAAATTTTGACTAGCACTTGGAGAAGATGAACAAATTTTGCTTTCTTTTTCCCTTTTTATTCTTTTATTTACCAAAAGACAAAAATGCCTTTAAAGCCTTTCTTTCCAATTTTTCCTATTCATGCCCATTTTTGTCCAAAATTTTAGAACTTGGTCTAATTGCTATTTAAGGACCTCTAATTAATAATCCAATGCAATCTCATGCTTAAAGCTTCTAGAACATAAGTTTTGAAATTTATTCAATTTAGTCCCTAAAGTCAAATTGGACACTTTAGGCATAGGATTTCTTCATAAAAATTTCACACAAACATGCAATCATATCATGGACCATAAAATAATCATAAAATAATCTTTTCTGTTTTGGATTCGTGGTCTCAAAACCACTGTTCCCACTAGACCCTAATTCGAGATGTTACAACTCTCCCCCTTTACGGATTTTCGCCCCTAAAAATCTTACCGATAAAAAGATTTGGGTAATGTTTTCTCATGGCCTTCTCGGGTCCCCAAGTAGCCTCTTCAACCCCATGTATTTGCCATAGCACTTTCACCAAGGCAATGCTTTTGTTTCTCAACTGTTTGACTTCTCGAGCCAAAATCTTAATCAGTTTCTCACCGTAAGTCATATCCAGTCGAATCTCAACCTCTGTCGGTGAAATTACATGTGAAGGATCTGATCTATATCAGCGTAACATAGATACATGGAACACATCGTAAATATTTTCCAACCCTGATGGTAAAGCCAATCGATAGGCAACTGGCCCTATTCTCTCGGTGATCTCATACAGCCCTATAAAACAAGGACTCAGCTTGCCCTTCTTGCCAAATCTCAAAACCTTTTTCCATGGAGACATTTTCAAAAATACTTTATCACCGACTTGATACTCAATTTCTTTTTGTTTCAAATTGGCGTAGGATTTCTGTCTATCCGAAGAGATTTTCAGACAATCACGAAATACTTTCACTTTCTCTTCAGTTTCTTTGACTAGATCAACTCTGTGGATCTGATTTTCTCTTACTCAGTCCAATACAAAGGTGTTTGGCACTTACGTCCGTACAGTGCTTCATAAGGTGCCATTTTCAAACTCGACTGATAACTATTGTTGTAGGCAAACTCCACCAACGGTAAATACTTTTCCCAACTACCTTGAATTCCAATACACAACATCAGAGCATGTCTTCCAAGATTTGAATTACTCGCTCAGACTGACCATCAATCTGTGGATGGAAAGCAGTGCTAAAATTCAGCTTCCTACCCAAAGCTTCTTGTAACTTTTTCCAAAACTGTGACTTGAACCTCGGATCTCTATCCGATATAATTTATATAGGTACCCATGAAGTCTGTAACATCCCGAATTAGGGTTTAGTCAGAATAATAGTTTTGAGACCACAAATTTGAATTAGAAATAATTATTTTTTTATTATTATGAGGCCTATGATATGATTTCATGCTTGTGTGAAATTTTCATGAAGAAATTTCATTGATAAAGTATCTAGTTTGAAGTTAGGGACTAAATTGAATAAGTTGCAAAATATGTATTCTAGAAGCTACAAGCATGAAATTGTATTGGATTATTAATTAGAGGTCCTTAAATAATAATTTGACCAAGTTCTAAAATTTTGGACGAAAATAGGCATGAATAGGAAAAATTTTAAAGAAATAAAAAGGAAAAAATCAAGGAAAATTTGCTCATCTTCTCCATGCCATACCCAAAATTCTCAAGTTCACCATAGCTAGGGTTTTTCAACTTTTCAAGCTTGAAAATAAGTCAACCCTAGCCCCGTTTTTAATGTTCTTTGCATTTTTAGGGTCCTTGAAACATGATTTAGCTATTTCTACCCTTTATTTGAGCTAGGGTTCATGTATGAAAATTGACCCATGTGTTCATGTATGAAAATTGACCCATGTGTAACGTGGTTGTATTTTGATGTTTAATGGAGGAATATGAATGTTTGATGTGTGATAAACATATTTTACTAAGTGATTTCTAGTGAAAATGGTTAAAACAGACTTAAATGTAAAGTTTGTAAAATGAATAGTAAGATGCATGATTTAATGAGAAATGTGGGCTGCTATGAGCATGTGTTAAGGTTGGCTAGGCTTGGGTAACGAAGGAAATTGACACATTTCATTTTACAGGCCTAGGGACTAATTTGCAAATATGTAGAAGTTTAGGGGTAAAATCATAATTTTACCTAAATATAGTTTTTGGATTGATTTGAATAATGTGATGATTGAATAAGCTGAATTTGCTATTATAGCTCAAGAAAAATAGAGTCCGGACCTAGACCGGGGAAAGAACAAGATTTTGGACTAAATCGAATTAATTATCCATATTTTATACCGAGGTAAGTTCATGTGTAAATAATGCAATATTGTATCATGTTTTAATGCTTTATTAATGCATGAATTTCTATGTTTGATTTTTATAATGAGTGTATGAACGATATTATGGTTAATGAGAATGACATTGTGAACGAGTTTGACGAATATGTGATATTGAGAATATCCCGTTTGAACCTTAGGAATAATGTAGGATACAATGTGACATGTTACTAGGAACTATGTGATGATGAGCTCATGAAATTATGTGTATATGTGAATATGCAAATTCGGGTGCTAGTCTTGTACGTTCTACCAGTGGCTGGGTAGCCCGGCATGTGTTGCGGGTACCTGTCAGCTTGTGTGAGCAGCCCGAGTAGTTACGTTCTGACTGTCAGCTTGTGTGAGCAGGCCCGTGATTAGCTCGAGAGTGGGCAATGTGTGATTGTGATATGAAGTAGCATGTGGCTACTTTTGAAGCATTATGTGCAAATCTTCTGTGTATCCAATAGTATTCCAAGTGTTCAACGAGTAAAAGTTGTGAGTTAATCGGTGAATAGTCAATGATGAGGAAATATGAATGTGGTTCAAGTTGGTACAGGTATGTATGAAAAACTCATATGTATGAGCTTGGTATGTGATGAATTTTTGGTAAGATTGCAAATGTGTAAGTTATGTCTACAAATTCGAGTTATGCCTATGAATTTATGATAACACATAAGTAAACTATGTTATGTCATTGGTATTTGTATATAAATGACTATGTTGCTACTTATTTGCATGTGAACTTACTAAGCTTTATGCTTACTCCCCTCTCCTTTCCATTTTCTTATAGTATCACCAAGCTATCTCGGCGACCAAAGGATGTCGGAGACTCGATCACACTATCAACTAGACATTTGGGTATAGTTAGTCTCAATATTTTGAGTATGGCATGTATAAGGACTTGGTCTTTTTGTTATATGTCATATTGGTCTAGCCAAATGTGTTGGCTTATGGTAATAGTTGATTCATTTTGGTATATAGCCATGTGACATGGTTCATATTGATTATTTGGGATGTAACCATATTTAATTATGCATGCATGCAATGTGTTATACTTGATGTGGTTGCTTGTGGATGAAATGTGTGATGAATGGCATATATGCTAAACGAATGAATTGTGGTTAATTTGTATGACCAAATTTAAGGTATAATTGAGTAAATTAGGAGTAGGTTTACCATGATGAATAAATATGAAATTGGTGTGGAATGCTATATGAAAGCATGATAGTTTGGATAGGTATTATGCTGATATTACAAAGTCATGAATAAATCAAGTTTATGAGTATTTGAGTGACTAGTATATTATGTTGCATGCCATCAAAAATGTATGAGTGAATGAGCATTTAAGGGTGACAAATGGCTTGGAAAATAGCCTCAAAGTTGTCCACACTGGTAGACACACGGGCGTGTGTCTAGGTAATGTGTGACACACGGTTTGCCCCACGGGCATGCGATTCGACCGTGTGTCCTCTGCACCCAAATTAATGCAAAACAAAATGCCCAGTAGTAAACACACGAGTAAAGACACGGGCGTGTGTCTCTGTCATATGAAGGGCACGACCATAGGACATGGGCATGTGCCCGGGCCGTCTGAAGTCTGTACATGATTTTGGAATTTAATTCACCACACGGTCTGAGCACACAGACATGTGACTTGGCCGTGTGACCCTTTTTGTGTCGATGACATCATAAACAAAGAGTTACAGGGGCTGAGGACACAAGCGTGTCTCAAGCCACGCGGGCGTGTGTGACCATACGGCATGCCCACACGGGCGTGTGACTCTCTGAAACAAGAAAATTTTCTAAGTGTCAAAAAGGTTCCGAAGGATCTCGATTTAGTCCTAAATCGCTTCTAATATGTGTTTTGGCCTCATCAGCCCTTATAAGGGACAAGTTTCATGTGATTGAGAAGTTTTAAATTTGAACGAAATTTTCTAACTTGGCTTTCCATAAATGTTTATGTTTTTGTCCGGTAATGCCTCGAACCCTGTCCCAGCATCGGATATGGGCAAGGGGTGTTACAAAGTCTAACAATTTCACTAATGTACAATTCGGCTAACTTATCAAGTGAAAAATCAATGCGTACCGAAATAAAATGAGCAGACTTTGTCAATTGATCTACAACAACCCATACCGCATCTTTCTTTCTTGGTGTCAAAGGCAAACCTGTCAGAAAATCCATAGTAATTCGGTCCCATTTCCACTCGGGAACCATGATGGGCTGAAGTAAACCTGAAGGTACTTGGTGTTCAGACTTTACTTGTTGACAAACTAAGCATTTCGATACAAACTCTGAGATATCTCTTTTCAACCATTCCACCAATACATTTTCTTCAAGTCAGTATACATTTTTGTACTACCTGGGTGAACTGACAAACAACCATTGTGCACCTCACGTAAAATATTCTGAATCAACTCAGTGTCCTTCGGAACATAGATCCTGCCACAAAATCTCAAACAACCATTGGAGTCACTCAAAAAATCTGGTTCACTACTAGACTCACACTGATTTCTCTTAGCTTGCAAATCTTTATCAACTTTCTGAGCATCACAAATTTGTTGAAGAAAAGTCGGTCTAGCTCTCAGTTCAGCTAGAATCGATCCATCATCGGACCAAGTTAGCCGTCATAGCCCTCAAGGCAACCAACGATTTCCTACTCAAAGCATCAGCGACCACATTTGCCTTATCCAAATGGTAATCGATCACAAGCTCATAATCCTTTACCAGTTCCAGTCATCTTCGTTGCCGCAAGTTCAAATCCTTTTGAGTCATCAAGTTCTTTAGGTTTTTTTGATCAGTGTAGACATGGCATTTCTCACCAAATAAATAATGTCGCCAAATCTTCAAAGCAAACACTATGGTGGCCAACTCTAAGTCATGTGGCGGATAGTTCTTCTCGTGAGGCTTCAACTATCTCGAAGCGTAAGCTACTACTTTACCCCCTTGCATAAGTACACATCCCAAACCATTTAAGGAAGAATCACTATTAAATCACAAATTCTTTACCTGACTCGGGTTGTACCAAAACGGAGCCTTAGTCAATAGTACCTTTAATTTCTCAAAACTTTGTTGGCACTTTTCTGTCCATTCAAACTTGACATTCTTCTGTAACAACTTCGTCATCAGAGTAGCAATCATGGAGAATCCTTTAACAAACTGTCTGTAATAACTAGGCAAGCCTAAAAAGCTCCTAACCTCAGTTACATTCTTCGGCGGCTTCCATTCAACAATGGCTGAAATCTTACTCGGCGTAACTCTAATACCATCACCCGAAACAATGTGGCCCAAAAATCCAATTTCTCAAAGCCAAAACTCATTTTTACTAAACTTAGCATACAACTACTTGTCTCTCAAGGTCTGCAAAATAGTTCTCAAATGCTCGGCATGTCCAGATTCGTCACGAGAATAAATTAATATGTCATCAATAAAAACAACAACAAATTTATCCAAATATGGTCGGAAAATACAATTCATCAAGTCCATAAATGCGACAGGAGCATTTGTTAAACCAAAAGGCATGACCAGAAATTCATAGTGAGCATAACTCGTTCGAAAAGTAGTTTTCGGTACATCCGAGTCTTTCACTCTCAACTGGTAGTAACTGGACCTCAAATCTATTTCAGAAAACCATGTTGCTCCCTTCAATTGGTAAAACAAGTCGTCAATCCTTGGAAAATGATACTTATTCGTAATCACTACCTTATTGAGCTATCGGTAATCTATACATAACCTCATAGATCCATCTTTCTTTTTCACAAATAATACTGGAGCACCTCACGGTGAAAAACTCGGTCTTACAAAACCCTTTTCGGTCAATACTTACAACTGTGACTTCAGTTCTTTCAATTCAGTTGGGGCCATTCTATATGGAGCAATTAAGATAGGTGTTGTACCAGGGACTAACTCAATGCCAAACTCAACTTCCCTAATAGAAGGGAATCCAGGTAGTTCTTCCGGGAACACATCAGGATACTTACATACAATAGGCATTGATTCAGTCTTCAACTCAGACTCTTTTGTATTCAACACATAAGCCAAATAATCTTCACATCCTTTTCTAATACATTTCTGAGCAGACATTGAAGAAATCACAATTGGCAACTTATCTGACTCATCATATTCAACCCGGAGAATTTCACCGTGAACTTTTTGTCTACAATTTACTATAGCATCATAAAGTGTCAACCAATCCATACCCAATATGACATCAAATTCATCGAACGGAAATAACATCAAGTCAGCCAGAAAACAATGATCTCTAATCATCAAAGGACATTTCTTACATACTTTATCAACTAAAACATGCTTGCCTAACAAGTTTGACACTTTAATCATAAATTTCATAGGTTCAACAGGCATATTCATGCTAGATACCAATTTCATGCACACATATGAATAAATAGAACCAGGGTCAATCAAGGCAATAATAGAAGTTTCATAGAGAGAAAAAGTACCCGTAATCACGTCGGGAGAAGATGCGTCCTTTCGTGCACGTATGGCATAGGTCCTAGCCGGAGCTCTAGCTTCGAATCTTACTGTCGTATCCCTTGTTACATTTTTACTACTATCCCCATTACCGACTTTTCTCGAAGGTCTCTCCTTTGTAGCAGTACTACCTGGCCTTGTACTCTGGAATTTTTCTTTCTCGACCATCTCAGGACAGTCCTTGATATAGTGGTCTTGAGAACCACATCGAAAACAAGATCCATCGCTCATCCTACACTTACCAAAGTGGCCTCTACCACATTGTTGGCACTCAAGTCTGGGAGCTCTATCATTACCTACACTAGCCATAGATGTAGCCTGGGATCTAAAACCTGAATTTTGCTTCTTACGATTTCTGTACGAATGCCAGGCCGAAACATGAGTATGAGGATACATATCTCTAGATTTCTTAGACTGGGATGGAAGTGACTTGCTCATCGGCCTCTTCCTTATCTCTCTAGCCTCAGCCTCAGCTCTTCTCCTTTCCTTGGTCAGCTATTCATCTTTACAGGCCCGACAAATTCCTTTAGCTCAAGAATACCCACTAACACTCTAATGTTGTAATACCCCTACCCGTATTCATTGCCGGAATAGGGTAAGAAGTATTACCAGAGTTTACAAATTAAATTTTTTTTAACTCAATATATCCCCCTTTTATAGATATCTAACCTTCCCTGTAAATTTTAAACCGAGACCAATCCACATCAACCAAACCAATTCAACATATTTTCAAAAAAAATTCATGCATATTTATAAGATAACATCATCACATACCCAAAACCAGGTTTGTTAACCATACCAATGGCTAACTCTACATTCATTTCACAAAATCATTTACTTTATTAGCTTATACATGCCATTGATTTCCAAAATAAAGTTTCTTTATATACCGAAATCCCGAGGTTGATAGTGTGATGTATCTCCACCAAACTCGATCTCCGAGCTCTTAACACTACAAAACAGGGGAAAATGAAATAGGGTAAGCACTTTGTGCTTAGTAAGCTCATGTAACAAGAATTATACTTACCTAATATTTTCAATACAATACAATAAACATTTATATATCCATTCAATGCATTATTACCCTAATATGCACAAACTCAACATTCAAGTTAGTAAAATAATTTGCATGTACCAATAATATATACCATGATTTCTATTTCCTTGTTATTTTTCCATATTTATCCAGTTGAATTTCTCGGAATTTCGATGAATTTTTAGAGGTACACTTTTAGTGTACAATTTCGGGTCCGTCAATTTATATTCATGTGCACACATTTCCATTTCAGAGAGCACACTCCCGTGAACCTCATCCTTACAGCGGGATTACCAGTCCAGGCTAAATCCCCTTCAACGACAATTACTCTAATGAGCTTGGATCTCGAATTACAGTCCAGGCTAAATTCGAACCTAATTCGGATTACTGTAGGGCTAAATCCACTTTCCACATATTCTTGGAAGGGCTATATCGGGATAGGATCACCCGTCAGGGCTTGATCCTTTTACCGTCAATTCCTTTTTTGAGAGATCCATCGAATTTTCCTTTCATTCAACTGGGATTTCTTCTTTTTTTATTATTATTATCAAATATATCAATGTTTTATCAATTTTCATACAATGAACATTCAAATCATATTCATACCAAAAACATACATTTCAAGCATTTAAGAATATAACTCAAGTTACATGAACTTACCTTGATACTTGTTTGTGCACAAAAATCTACTAATCCTGAACTTTTACCTTTCCTCAATCTACCTTCGTATTTGAATCTTCTGGATCTAAATAAATAAATTTAATTATCAATTTAATACATTTCATGTTCATATACAACATTCTCTATAATTCAACTATTATTTATAGTTCATTCAAAGCTGTCTACTTAAGTCATATCCACTAAATTATTTATAACTCGAGCTACGGAACTCCAAATTAAGTTCCGTTAATTTTCCCTAAAACTAGACTCATATATATTCTTACCATAAAATTTTCAGAATTTTTGGTTTATCCAATCAGTACATTTTATTCTTTAAAGTCACCCCTGTTCTGCTGTCTAACAGTTCTGACCCTTCTTCACTAAAAATTAATTATCTATTCATACAAGATTAAAATGATATTCTAGTTTATTTCTATTAAAAATAGACTCATTAAGGATTCTAGACATATAAATTTAAGCTCCTAATTATTTTTCTTTAATTTTTTATGATTTTTCAAAGTCAGAACAGGGGAACCCGAATTCATTCTGACCTTGTCTCACAAAATTCATTATATCTCAAAATTTACAAATCCATTGCTTACACTATTTCTTCTATGAGAAACTAGACTTGATAAGCTTTAATTCCATATATTTTTCATCTTCTAATTCGATTTATACAATTTATGGTGATTTTTCAAAGTTAGTGTACTGCTGCTGTCTAAATTGTTTTAGTGCAAACTGTTTATTACCATTTTTCTCCTAAGCTTTTAATAAATGAGAATTTCGTCCCTACTCAATTAGTCTCTCAATTGAGCTTATTTTTCTCAATTAATACTTTATTATATCACCTTAAACTAGTTTACAACCTTTAGGAATCATAGTTTCAGAAATAGACTTTAATTCCAAACATTTTCACAATTAGGTCCTAAAAATCAATTTTCCATTGAAATTACCTAATAAAATCATCTCATAAATAAATTAAAACTTTAATTTCATTCTATTTCATCATAAACTTACAGAACTCAATCATGGTGACTTTCAATTCCGTCCATGAAATCAAAAACTAATGAATTTAATAGTAGGACCTAGTTGTAAAAGTCTTAGAAACACAAAAATTACAAGAAAAAGGCAAGGATTAACTCACTTGGTGCAAAAATTATGAAATACCAGCTTAGAGAACCCTCCTATGGCGTTTTTAGCTGCTGGAATTGAAGAGAAATCTAGATATTTCCTATTTAGTCCTAGCTTTATTTAGTTAATTTTGCAATATTCCAATTTTACCCTTAATTTATCAAATTCCTCTTTGATTTATGCCCTTGCCGTCCAGCCCAAATAAATTTTGGGTCTAATTGCCTTTTAAATCCTTTCTCATTAGACTCTTAAGCTATTTAATCATTCTAGCAACTTTTACACTTATTACAATTTAGTCCTTTTCATTTAATTGACTACCCAAACATTAAAATTTCCTAACGAAATTTTAATACCACATTACTAACATTTCATAAAT
Source organism: Gossypium longicalyx (assembly GCA_025698465.1). Classification (NCBI taxonomy): domain Eukaryota; kingdom Viridiplantae; phylum Streptophyta; class Magnoliopsida; order Malvales; family Malvaceae; genus Gossypium; species Gossypium longicalyx. Next base: position 48,920,808 of record CM047004.1, read on the forward strand.
ATTTATAAAATTATTTTCGACTCGGTTTTACGAGATAAAGGTCTCGATACCTTGTTTTTACCCAATTTCTTCAATAATTTCTTTTTCTAACTAACCACTAAATCGGTAAAATTTTTCTATCAATATTTTCATACGATTTTCCTATCATATCAGTTTTCATGCAAAAATATTGAAATAAATTTCTCTTTAAATCGGATTTGTGGTTACGAAACCACTGTTCTGATAATTTTGAATTTAGGCCATTACAAATGTCCTCATTAAGTCCATCTTCAAACCTTCTACACATTTTAGCCTCAGATGATACACACTCTCAAGCATATTTACTGAGCCGAACAAACTCTCTTTTGTACTCAGTAATTGACATGCGGCCTTGCTTTAAATCGAGAAATTCCTTATGCTTCTGATCGATGAATCATTCACTAATGTATTTCTTTCGGAACTCTTCTTGAAAGAATTCCTATGTGACCCTTTCTCTTGGTACTATCGAAACTAGCATCATCCACCAATGGTATGACGCATCTCTCAACAATGAAATGGCACACTTCAAACATTCATTAGGTTTGCAGGATAGCTCATCGAATACCCGAATAGAGTTCTCGAGTCAAAATTTTACCCTTTCGGGATCATCATCAGCATTGGCCCTAGATTCCTCGGCTCCTTGCTTTCGAATTCTATCAACTGGGATTCTATGAAATCTCATAAAATCTATACCTTGAGGCACTTGAGGTACGGGTTGGGGATTTGGAGGGGGTGGATGTAACACCCCTAACCTGTATCCATCGCCAGATTAGGGTCACAAGGCATTACTAAACCTAAGTACATTTCTGAACATTCTCATTCCTAACACAAATCATATTCATAAATATATATATACATATTTGTTACTTATTAAATATACAATTTACTAACAAAACATCTCTAATACCTATTCAATATTAAACTTCATCATTTATACCTATTTTACCAACCGCATAAACATCATATACACAAATACACTTCCATTACAAGCCAAATCATTCAATTACAAATTCATACACATGTACATATAAATATAATCAACATCTTACCCAACTGTTAAGCCAAATTACAAAACCTTTACAAGATAGAACATGTCATAAATAACCTTTACCATATTCGAACCTATATATATATCATCAAATGCCCATTCACATTTAACGCCTATATCAAACTTATCAATCAATTTCATCTGTATACTTTATCTATATACAATCAAAACCAAATCATTTAACTATACTTATGAAAATTAATATACACCATGACCAACTTATCAACTATAATCAAGTTCACCAACCATTAACAATCCATTTCCAAAACATATAATACAAATCACATATACCATTCATTCATAGTATATAACATTATAACCACATACCTTAACCATAAATACCACACATAAATCAAACCACAAGTTCACTTATTATCATTTAAGCCATTTATATATATATATAAACCTTGACCGAACTTCATCACCTTTTGCACTTATATTTTTATCATCTAAATTAATCACATAACCAAATCACCAAGGTTATATTCAATTCACTCCATCATCATTCACGCATAGCACACTTAAAAATTATACTTGAAATAACATAAATTCATAAATCAACTTAGCCATTTTCGCATGGCTATCATTAAACATAGACCAAAATACAATATTCCAAAACATAATCTAGCTTATACAAGCCATAGATTCAAAAGTTTGCTTATTAAAATACCAAAGACAGTCGATAGTGTGATAGACTTGGCTGACGATCCTCGAGCTCGTAACTCGAATCTAAAATTTATAAAACAGAAACACATATATACACAGAGTAAGCTTTTATAGCTTAGTGAGTCATAAGAAAATATCAATTCAATAATATATTCAACTTCTTAAAAATCTAAAATAAACTAATTTTACTATATCAATGTCATATTTAATTTCAACTAAATCAATCCATAACCATACATGTTTAACAAAACTATCAACTTGACCAAATACTTATAAGGTTAACAGTTCACAAATTTTCATTCAACTTTCAAAGCCAAATATCATTATATATTCAAATATACTTCCACACATTTACACAAGTTCATAAAACAAAATTTAACTTTCTATACCAACATCACTCATTTGGCCGAATATACAAGATCAAGAATAACATCACATAAGTACATACCTATATGGCCGAATATACAAGATCATTTAGCTCAATTTACTTGCTTAATTCACACATCAGCATGAAATCTTATAGGCATAGGCTTGAAAATAAATCACCCGTATAAAACCGGCTAGGCATAAGCCTGAATCACACACTGGCACAAGGCCTGCTAGACTCAAAGTCTGGTTTTATTCACCGGCAATAAGCCTGCTAGGCATAAAGCCCGATTAAATTCACCAGCACAAGGCTTGCTAGGCTCATAGCCCGAATATCATTATTATAAAGCTGTCTCATAAATAATTCATATATCGAACACTTCAAATATTCCACATAATTCATACTGTCTTCCAAATGTTATAACTCAGTCGAGTTAAACTCAAGTACATTATCTCTTTGCTTTATCACATTCGGCTAACTATATCATAAATTCTTGAATTCCAAATCAACATAATAAACTATGTTACATTCAAAATTAATGATGTTTAATTGCTTAAAGACTTACCTCGGATACCGACAAATAATGTAAATCGACAATTCGACTATTTTTGCTTTTCCCCGGTCCAAGTCTGATTTCTTTTGTTCTTAATCTATAAAATTTCAAATTAATTTTATTCAAACACAATTTCATTCAATTTAATCCAACAACAACTAAATGGTAAAATTATCATTTTACCCCCAATATTTCATATTTTTACAAATTAGTCCTAATTGCATAAAACACAAAACAAGCAAAATTTGCTCATACTATACTTAGGCCGAATACTCCTCATACCTAAACAAGTCCTCACATGTCGTTTATTTTTTATTTTAGTCCTTCAATTTATTATTTTGCAATTTAGTCCTAATTACTCAGAATCTTCAAAAACTCCAATACAAAACATGTTGATCTAAAACATATTTTTGATATTTCATCATCAAACATCACAAAACACAAATATTCATCAATGGCATAACTCAAAATATGCATCAAAATCAGAAATTTACACATGGGCCGGATAGTACTCGAAGCAACGATCTCAAAAACATAAAAATTATCAAAAACCGAAGTAAAAACATACCTTGATTTAGCTTGAGAAGTAGCTGAATGTTCAAAGATTTATAAACCTTTATTTTCTTTAAGTTCCGGTCATAAGAAATAAAATGAAGAACATGGCTTTAATTATTATATGTTTTATTATATACATATTTTTACATATTTTACATATTTAACCTTAAGTTAAAAATATAAAACCATTTTAAATGCATGGTCACAACCATCCATAACATTTAACTAAGGTCAAATTACATTTTAAATACCTCCACTTACAAAGACATATTCATTTTAGCCCTTTTACAATTAATCATCAAATTTTCATTTTATGCGATTAAGCACTTTTATTTAATTAAGCACACAAACAACCAAATTTTCATACGAAACTTTCACACATGCAAATTCACATATAATAAACACAGAAAACAATATTTAAATATTTTTTTGACTCGGATTCGTGGTCCCGAAACTACTGTTCCGATTAGGGTCTAAATCAGGCTGTTACAGTGGAGGAGGTTGAGCATTCCGGTTCCTTCGAATGAACTCCATGTACCAAGCATCCATCATATGGAGAAAGGCTTCTCTGCCTCCTTCTTCTCTACAAACAGTCGTGGGCTTCTCTGCCTCCTTCTTCTCTACAAATAGTCGTGGTTCTACTATTAAATGGCACTGCCCCTTCAATGGATGCAGGCGCGTTACTTTTAACATTATCCGCCATTGCTCTGTCAAGATCCATTACTATATGAAAAACACAGTTTAAAATTGTCAGGAGTCCTCACACTATCACAATTTATGTATGGCATGTATAGCTAGATTCGTACACATGCTACGTAGTCCGAAAACTAACTAAATCGTAGCTCTGATACCACTAAGTATAACACCCTTACCAGTATCCGACGCCGGGACAGGGTTTGAGGCATTACCTAACTTAAACATGAACATTCATACAAAATCGGGCCATAAAATTTCATCCAAATGAAAAACTTTTCAAATACATGCAAATTGTCACTTATAAGGGTTTATAACACCCAAAACATGCATCGGAAGGGTTCGGGACTAAATCGAGAACTTTCAGAACCTCTTCAACAATTAGAAAATTTATCTTGCCTTAGGAGAGTCACACACCCGTGTGAGTAAGCCATGTGGTCACACATGCCCGTGTGGCTTGGGACATGCTCGTGTAACTCTCTGATTATGACATCATCAATAAAATAAGGTCACACGGCCAAGTTACACACCCATGTGCTTAGACTGTATGGCGAATTAAATTCCAAAAATTAAGTGCAGACTTCGCATGGCCTGGGCACACGCCCATGTCCTAAGTTCGTGTCCCTCACACGGCTGAGACACACGGTCGTGTCTCTGCCCGTGTGTTTACTACTGGGCATTTTGTTTTGCATGATTAGGGTGAAGGGGACACACGACCAGATCACATGCCCATGGGGCAGACCGTGTGTCACACACGATCTAGACACAGGCCTGTGTGTCTAACCGTGTGGACAATTTCTAGGCTATTTTCCAAGCCATTTGCCACCCTTAAACACTCACATACTTACAATCATATCATGGCATTCAACACCAATTTCATATTTACCATCCTTGCTAACCTACTCTCAAGTTACACATTAATCATATTTCATACATTTAACATACAAGCCTTCCAACACACTCATTAACCATAAGCAGCTATAACCATATTAAAGCATAAGCGCGTTTGCATGCATGCATCAATAATTAGAGTTACAACCCAAATAATCGATAAGAGCAACCTCTTATGACCATATACAAAATAATCATAATAACATCATGAGCCAACACATTTGGATAATCAATATGACACATACCAAAATGACCAAGTCCCTATACATGCCATACTCAAAATGATAAGACTAGCTATACCCAAATGTTTAATTGATAGTGTGATCGTGTCTCCGATGTCTTTTGATCCTTGAGCTACTTGGCAACACTATAAGAAAAAGAAAGGAAGGGGGTAAGCTTTAAACCTTAGTAAGTTCACATACAAATAAAATGCAACTTAATTAAACATTAATCATGCATTTAACATAACAGACACAATCTTGCATTTTATCAATTCTTATAACTTATTCTTCATGTATATATATACACATGTTCTTGCAACTAGCTCATCGTATTTCATGTCATTCACATGAGTTCGATGTCCATACCTGTGCCCATTTGCACATAATAACTTACTTTCTTGTCTTGATGCCATCGTTAATTTACTCATTGAACTTCTCTTGAACTACACATTGAACACTCGAAATACTATCAGATACATTGGAAGCTTGCACCTAAGTGCCTCATATGTAGCCAATGCTACTTCATATGTCAGATCACATGTTGCTCACTTACAAGCTACTCACAGGACTGCTCATACAGGTCGTCAGGTATCCGCAACACATGCCAGACTACCTCGCCATCAATAAAATATACGAGACCAGTACCCGGACACCAAAACATGTGTCATATATATATATCATGAACTCAGACCACAACTCAATGAGTTCAAATTACATAGTTCCTAGTGACATGTCACTTGTATCCTAAACTATTCCTAAGGTTCAAACGGGATTTCCTCGATACCACATTTCTGTTGAGCTTGCTCACAGTGTCAATTTTGATACTCATAGCACCAATCGCATACTCATGGAATAATTAAGGCATCGTTCATAATAAAAATGTAAGCATTTAAACACATGGTACAACATCACATTAATTATATATACTTACCATACATGCAATATTAAGCATTTAAATTATGGTACATGTTGCATAATTTGCAAATGAACTTACCTCTGTACAAAATGATAGAAACGAGCCTAATCCTCGTAAACTTTATTTTTCCCCCGATCAAGACCTGAATCACGTTTTTCTTAATCTATAATACCAAATTCAACTTTTTCAATACATACATTGCTCATATCGACCCATAACACATACTTTGGTATAATTACCATTTTACCCCTAACTTTTCACTTATTTACAAATTGGCCTCTAGGCTCGTAAAATGAAATGCATGCATTTTCTTGGTTACCCAAGCCTAGCCGATTCATATTATATTTCATATCAGCCCATATCTTCCTTTATTTCACATTTCTACTACTCATTTTTACAATTTTTTCAAACAAGTCTTTTTTAGGTGTTTTCACTAAAAATCACTTAGCAAAATATGTTTATCACACATCAAACATTCATATTCCTCCATTAAACATCAAAATACAACCATGTCACACATGGGTCAATTTTCGTACATGAACCCTAGCTCAAAATAATAGTAGAAATAGCTAGATCGATTGATGACAACTTCAAATATGTAAAGAACATTAAAAACGAGACTTGGGAGCACTTACAATCAAGCTTGAAATATTGAAAACCCTAGCTATGGAGACTTCTCTAAATTTTGGCTAGTACCTGGAGAAGATGAACAAATTTTTCTTTCTTTTTTCCCCTTTTATTCTTTTATTTACCAAAAGACAAAAATGCCCTTAAGGCCTTTCTTTCTAATTTTTCCTATTCATGCCCATTTTTGTCCAAGATTTTAGAACTTGGTCTAATTGCTATTTAAGGACCTCTAATTAATAATCCAATGCAATCTCATGCTTAAAGCTTCTAGAACACAAGTTTTGTAACTTATTCAATTTAGTCCCTAAAGTCAAATTGGACACTTTAGGCATAGAATTTCTTCATGAAAATTTTACACAAACATGAAATCATTTCATGGACCATAAAATAATCACAAAATAATTATTTCTATCTTGGATTCATGTTCTCAAAATCACTGTTTTGACTAAACTCTAATTCGGGATGTTACAGATATGCCACTGGCCTATCCTTTCAATTATCTCATACGATCTGATAAATTGCAGACTTAATTTACCTTTACGACCAAATCGAATGACTTTCTTCCATGAAGATACTTTCAAAAATACCTTATCACCAATCTGAAATTCAATGTCCTTTCGTTTCAAATCCGTGTATGATTTCTATCGATCTGAAGCTGCTTTCAGATTGTCACGAATTACTTTCACTTTTTCTTCAGTCTCTTGAATCAAATCAACCCCGTGAATCTTTTTTTCACTCAACTCAGTCGAGTACAACAGATACAACAGAGTTCTACATTTACGACCGTACAAAGCTTCGTACGGTGCCATCTTTATGCTCGATTGAAAGCTATTATTATACGCAAATTCAACCAACAACAAATATTTTTCCCAGTTGCCTTCAAATTTAAAAATACACCAACAAAGCATATCTTCGAGAATCTGTATTACTCTCTCAAACTGACTGTTGGTTTGTGGATGAAATGTTGTACTGAAATTCAACCTCGTACCCAAAGCTTCTTGCAATTTCTTCCAAAATCGTGATGTAAACCTCGGATCTTTATTCGAAATAATCAAAACTGGCACCCCGTGTAATCTAACGATATCAATTATGTATAGTTTAGTTAATTTATCAAGTAAATATTTAGTATGTACCAGAATGAAATGTGTAGATTTCGTTAGTCGATCAACGACAACCCAAATAGCATCTTTCTTCTTCGAAGGTGGGGGTAATCTCGATACAAAATCCATCGTAACTCTATCCCATTTCCACTCTGGTATCATCATAGGCTGTAGAAATCTTGAAGGCACTTGATGTTCAGCTTTGACTTGTTGACAAATCAAACACTTGGATACAAACTCAGAAATGTCTTGTTTCATACCAGACCACCAATACAATTGTTTCAAATCATTGTACATTTAGGTACACCCCTGGTGAACAGATAAACAACCACTGTGTGCTTCATGCAAAATTTTCTGAATAAGTTTGAAATTCTTTGGCATGTAGATTCTATTTCGGAACATTAAACAATCATCAACTCCGATCTGATAGTCTAAATCACTATTCAACTCACATTGCACTCTTTTAGCTTGCAACTCATTATCAGACTTTTGAGCTTCACAAATTTGCTAAAAAAAATCGGTTTAGCTCAACTCTGCTAGAATTGAACCATCATCAGACAAAGTCAGTCTCGTATTCATTGCTCTCAAAGAAAATAGAGATTTTCTATTCAAAGCATCTGTGACTACATTTGCTTTCCCAGGATGATAATCAATTACTAGTTTGTAATCTTTCAATAGCTCAAGCCATCTCCATTGTCGCAAGTTCAGATCTTTCTAAGTCATTATGTATTTCAAGCCCTTATGATCAGTAAAGATGTGGCATTTTTCACCGTACAAATGATGACGCCAAATTCTCAATGCGAAAACAATAGCAGTCAACTCTAAATTGTGCATCGGATAATTCTTTTCATGCGGTTTCAATTGTCTGGAGGCATAAGCTATAATTTTTCCTTTTTGTATCAAAACGTAACCCAAACCATTCAATGGCGCATCGCTGTAAATCACAAACTCTTTACCCAAGTCAGGTTGAACCAACACTGGTGCCTCAGTTAACAATGTTTTTAACTGATCGAAACTCTATTGACATTTTTCAAACCACTGGAATTTCACATCTATTTGTAGCAATCTGGTCATAGGTGTAGCAATCATCGAGAACCCTTTAACAAAACATCGATAATAACCAGCTAACCCCAGAAAAATTCTAACTTTGAATACGTTTCTCGTTGGTTTCCAGTCAACAACTGTAGAAATCTTGCTCGAATCAACTCTTATACCTTCCGCTGAAATAATATGTCCCAAAAATTTTACTTTTTGAAGCTAGAATTTACACTTGCTAAATTTAGCAAACAGTTGTTTATCTCTCAAAGTTTGTAGCATAATTCTCAAATGCTCGGCATGCTCAGACTCATCTCCTGAATAGATCAGTATGTCGTCAATAAATACAACAATGAATTTGTCTAAATACGGTCTAAAAATCTGATTCATCAGATCTATAAAAACTGCAGAAGCATTAGTCAATCCAAAAGGCATAATAAGAAATTCATAATGTCCGTACCTCGTTTTAAATGCAGTTTTTGGCACATTCGAATCTTTCACTCGCAACTGATAGTAGCCAGATCTCAAATCAATCTTCGAGAACATTGTTTCCCCTTCCAACTGATTAAATAAATCATCTATTCTCAGTAATGGATATTTGTTCTTTATCATAACTTTGTTGAGTTTTCGATAATCAATACACATTCTCATTGATCCGTCTTTCTTCTTTACAAACAAGACTGGCGCACATCAGGGCAAAAAACTAGGTCGTGCAAAACCACTATTTGTTAACTCTTGCAACGGAGATATCAATTCTTTCAGTTCTTTCGGAGCCATTCTGTATAGAGCTATCAATATCAGTGAAGTTCGAGGTACTAACTCAATAGCAAACTCAACCTCTCTTATCGGTGATAACCCCGGTAATTCTTCTAGAAATACATCTGGATATTCACAGACTACAGGCACTGATTCAATCTTCGATTCAGACACTTTTATATCTAAAAAATAAGCAAGATAAGCTTCACACCCTTTTCTCACACATCTCCGAGCTGACATACACGAAATCACAACCGGCAATTCACTCGATTCATCTGATTCAATTTGAATAATTTCACTATTCTGACATTTCAATTCAATGATTTTTCGTCTATAATTCACAACAGCATCATACAGAGTCAACCAATCCATACCCAGAATTACATTGAATTCATCAAATGGCAAAAGCATCAAATCAACCAGAAAGCAGTAACCCCGAGTCATTAAAAGACAGTTCTTGCAAACTTTATCAACTAGCACATACTTGCCTAAGGGGTTTGATACTTTAACCACAAACTCAGTAGACTCAATAGGCAAATTCTTAATAAACACTAAATTCATATAGATATACGAATGATTTGATCCAGGATCAATCAATGCAATCACATTAGTGTCGTAAAGAGAGAATGTACCAGTAATAACATCTGGTGATGACGCGTCTTCGCGAGCGCGAATAGCATAAGCTCTAGCAAGTGCTCTAACCTCGGATCTCATAGCTGAATCTTTTATCGCATCTCTACTACTAGTTACATTTTTGCATTTCTCGGTGGTTTTCCTTTATTAACTGTGTTACTCGATCTTACATTTTGAATCTTATCTTTCTCAGCTAACTCTGGGCAATCACATATGAAATGATCTTGTGAACCACATTTGAAACAAGCCCGATTATTCATTCTACATTCATCAGGATGTCGTCTTCCGTATTGTTGACATTCAGGTCTATAATTTTCCACACTACCAACACTCGATACTGATATAGCTTGAGCTTTAGGACTTGAGTATTGTTTTCCATAATCTTTACTCGAATGCCCAATTGAAACATTTGGACGAGTGAACGAATCTATGAATTTCTTTGACAAAGATTGATATGGCTTACTCATTGATCTTTTTCTCGAGTCTCTAGCTTTTGAATCTGCTTTTCTCTTTTCTTTGCTAAGCTCCTTAGCTTTGCAAGCTCTATCAACAAGGACAACAAATTCTTTCAATTCTAAAATTCTAACTAGAAGTTTAATATCTTCGTTCAACCCATCAACGAATAGTTTGCATATGATTTCTTCAGTAGAAACATATTCCCGAGCATACTTACTTAGTCTTACAACTTCTCTTTCGTACTCAGTCACAGCCATTCGGCCCTGTTTCAATTCTAAAAACTCTTTATGCTTTTGATTAATAAATCTTTAACTTATATATTTCTTCAGGAAATCAGTCTGAAAGAATTCCTAAGTCACTCTTTCTCTTGGTACCACTGATACCAATGTATTCCACCATTGATATGTTGTATCCTTCAATAATGAAATGGAAAATTTTAAACACTCAGTTGGTGTGCACGAAAGCTCATCGGATACCCGAATAGTGTTTTCAAGCCAAATTTTAGCTTGCTTGGGATCATCATCAACAGTAGCTCTGAACTCTTCAGCCCCGTACTTTTAGATTTTATCTATTGGCGGCTTATTCAGTTGTTAAAGTTCTACAATTTGGGGAGCTACAGGAACCGATTGGGGATTAGGTGGGGGTGGAGGTTGTTGAGTAGCTAGATTTGTCCGGACAAATTGTGTGAACCATTCATTCATCATTTGGAAAAACAGGCTTTTTTAGCCTCTTTTCCGTGACTACTCGATACATTTCTAGATTTAGACGGGGCTGTCCCTTGGGCAAGAGCTGACGCATTACTCTCGGCATCATCAGCCACAACTCGATCGGGATCCATTACTATACAAAAACACATTTAAAATTGTCAGGAGTCATCACACTATCACAGGTTATATATGACATGTATAGCTAGACCCTCACACAAGCTACGTTAGCCCAAGAATTGAAAAACCTAACTCTGATACCGATAAATGTAACACCTCTCACCCGTATTCAACGCCGGAATAGGGGTTTCAGAGCCTTACTGGACTTATACCTCATTTTAAATATACATTTCACGTACAATTAACCAAATCATATGCATTCCATTCACAACCAAACATTTTGTCCCTAATACAAGCCTATGAGGCTCTAAACATGTATTAGGAATGGTTCGGGACTAAACCAATAACTTTGGAAACTTTTTGAACATTTAGAAAATTTTTCCAAAAAAATGGGATGTACGCCCGTGTGGCCCGACCATGTGTCTCACACCGCCAACAGACACGCCCGTGTCATAGGCCGTGTGGACATTCAAAATGGGAGCACATGGCCGTGTCCCAACTCGTGTCTGACCCCGTGTAACTCTCTAACTTGCGCTACACAGCCAACACGCACGCCCGTGTAGCTAGCCCATGTGCCCTAAAAATGGCCATACACTCCCGTGTGTCAGGCCGTGTACTAGGCTGTGCCAAACTTGTAGGGTATACTGACTTATACCACACGGCCAAGTCACGCGCTCGTGTGTGAGGCCGTGTGAAGCATACTGACTTGTTTTTAATTTCAACACCAGGGGACACACAGCCGTGTAACATAACCAAGTGTCACACACAGCTGAGACACACGCCCGTGTCTCTACCCGTATGGACAAAAATAGGATATTTACCAAGCCATTTTGCCACCCAACTTGCATAAACTTACACCAAACCAAATTGCACAACTCATGGCATAAAATAGACATCTAAATCAGCTCCAAACAAGTTCAATTTATGCTTGTCTCATACCATTAATCACAATATACTCAAATCTCAATATTTACCATTTCATTCATGTCAAAATCATAACCAAAACCATCTAAACAATCCACCTACTATATGCAATATTTTGCCTACACATAACATGATAATACATCTCCAATATTAATCCATTACTACCTTCAATATTAAATCTCAATAAGCCATTCATAAGACAATTATAAACCACACATCAAAGGCCATTTGCATATTACATCCAAAACAACCAAAATAAGCCTACTTTCATGGCTATGCACAAGACCAAATATTTAACATTTACAAGACATTTCAAATGACTAAATTCATTAACAACTCATATACCAAAATGACTAAAATCCCTATACATGCCATATACTCAAAACATAAGCTTAAAAGTACCAAATTGATAGTTGGATAGTGTGATGTAGTCTCTGACGATCCCCGAGTCCAAGCTAGCTTTGAGATCTCTATAAACACGAAAAATTAAACAAAGTAAGTTATATAACTTAGTAAGCTCGTATGAAATAAACTCAATCTTAACACAATTATACAAATTATCAATTTGAACATATCAACATGTAATTCATTTAATTAACAAATCTTTCACATTTTCGATCATAATCTTATGTATGAACTTCATAACTTCTTCGATTTAAGCTTATACGGTTCATGTACATACCTGTACCATCTCGTGTCAATCTCATACACAACCACATCTTTCATTTACCCGTTGAACCATTCGAAATACTATAAGATGAATGGGAAACTCGCACCCGAAGTGTCACATATATATAGTTGAAGCTATCTCAATCTCATATCATATATACTACTCACACTAGAGCTATCAATAGGCCTGCTCACACAAGCCGTGGGTCAAGACGTAGCTACACGGTGTTGCTCACACAAGCTGTCAAGTAACCACAACACATGTCGGTATACTCAGCCACCAGTAGGACGTACAGGACCAGCACTTGGATCACATAATCACAGTAATCCCCTAATGACATGTCACTAGTATCCAAATTTATTCCGAAGGTTCAACCGAGATTTCAAATGCCGAATCACCGTCGAATCATTGTTGAACATATCCGTAGTCTCGTAATCATAGTTTATGCAATATCAAAACATTTAAAATACATTTATAATGAAATTTATCACATTAGAACTTACCTCGAATGTAAAAACGACTAAACTGGTCGATTAGTTGAAAACTTTATTTTTCCCTCGATCTAGATCCGAGTTTCACTTTTCTTGATCTATATGTAATCAAAATTAACTTATTTAATCATCTCTCTATTCAATTTAGTCCAAAATTCACTTTAAAGCATTTTACACATTTGCCCCTGATGTTTCACATCTTTTACAATTTAGTCCTTATTTCATTAAAACACAAATTCATGCAATTTAACCACAACCCATGCTAGCCAAATTACAAATAAGGCCTAGCAGCCTATATTTCTCATTTATTTCACATTTTAACGACAAAGCTTTAGCATTTCACAATTTAATCCCTAATTTGGATTTTCACTAAAAATCACTTAACAAAACTTGTATAACTATCATCAAACATTCATAATCTATCATTAAACATCAAAATACATGCTTATTAATCAATGAAAACTTCCTAAATCTTTAAAATTTTTGCAAATTAGTCCCTGGACTAGCTAGATTAAGCTGCAACGATCACAAAAAACATAGAAATCATTAAAACCGAACAGAAATGGACTTACATGCTCAAGGAGAAGTGACTGAATGTATAAAGCTCTATTTAAGGCTTCTTTTCTTCTAATTTTCGGCAATTGAGGAAGATGATAGCATAAAATTATGTTTGCTTTATTTAGTTAACTTATTTTGCTAAATTACAAAATTAACCTTGTTTTAAAATATTAAAAATCACTTAATATATGCCCATAATTGTCCACTCATAATTGAAATGGTCTAATTGCAACATAAGGATCTTTACTTTAAGGTTTTATAGCTATTAGATACTTTTAGCTAATAGAACTCAAGTTTTACACTTTACGCGATTTAGTCCTTTTTATCAAATTAAACACTCAAACAATAAAATTTCTAAACAAAACTTTTACACAATCATATATTCATGATGTAGACATTAAAATAATAATAAAATAATTATTTCAACTTCGGATTTGTGGTCCCAAAACCACTGTTCCGACTTGACTAAAAACTGGTTGTTACATACCACTTGTTAGAACCGTAAAAACATCTGATATAAAACTTAACAAACCATAAACTAGGATTTTTCATGTCAAATCATCAAGAATAAATCATGAATAAAACTAGATGGGGAAGCTTACGTTAATTCATCAATTTCTTCAAATCTATGGATATTACAGTTTTGATCTTTCAAAGCAACACACAAATAATTTAGAGAAGGTGATTCTCTCTTTTCTAAAGATAAGATATTAGAAAAGTTACATATGAGTAATTTGGGATTATAACCCTAATATATACATTTTGACATTAACATAATTTCTAATCAGCCCATCATTAATTAAAAACTAGTTATTAGAATATCTACATATATTTAACTCATATTTTATTTAATAACTGAAGCTCAATAAATCATAACTAAATTAGATCACTTTTTATTTGGGCTAATCTTTTATGATAGTAAATAATAACATATAATTATTCTTATTATATATGTGATGTCCATATTTTTCAACAATCCGATCTTTCAGTTCATGTCTATATTCTTATCTTGATATATTTGGGCAAACTTTACAATACTTTTGAAAATGCCTACAGTAAATTTTCTTCCTTTCGCATGAATTAAGGCTTCTCAAATCAGAAATAGAGATGGTTGCTGCAAATCTTGATATTCCACTGTCCTCACAAAAGAAAACAGTACTTCCTTAATTTGGTCCATCAATACGCAAGCTATGCCAGTTTCAGCTTGACCTCTTTTCATTGCAAAAATTTCAAAACAGTAGTAGTTTATATTGTCATTGCTAAATAACCGAGTACTATTCCACGTAAAATTTCTCTTGATTCCCATTTTCTGAGCATATGAGTTGAAAGCTTCTTGCCAAGTGTTGCTTAGGACTCTTTCTCTCTTGATCGTTGCTTCCGTCCTTGCTTCCTTCCCTTGAAAGCAACATTCATTCTTTTGTAGCCATATATTCCATAAAATACTGATGAAATCGTATAAAAATATTTATATTTAAGTTTAATTAAAAATATTAAATATTAATTTTTTATATTAAGTTTAATTCAAATCTATGGATTGATGTAGATGGAGCTCGAGTAAGAAAAATAAAATATTTTAAAACAATGAATGTATGTCCTACCGAACTATCTTTTTAATACATCCAGGGGAAAAAGGACCTTTTACTAAACAATTCCAATGGCGTGGTTATGGCACAAAAATGTTCAAATTGAATATGTTTGCAAATACATATTATGAATTGAGTTTAAAGTACAATTTTGAATATGTAATGCTAGGTTCAAATTATTACAAGATTTGTTTAAATTAAAGGGTCTATAAAGTTGCAATATTTTTGCAGCAACTTTTTTTGAATGTTGTTATGAGATATAAAAAATAAAACCTTTATATATATTAGCATGTGAATGTAAGGATTGCATATGTTTCCTTCATAAAATAAGGGTCACATGGAAACATTAGCAGCTGAAAATCAATGGAATAATAAAATAAACTTGGGAGAAAATGTAAACTATATAATATTCGTACAAAGCCACTTTTAAAGCATCTCAACTCCCAAAAACAATCATTTGATTTTAATATATATATATTTTAATTATTTAACTTCAAAAAATTATAAAATGATTTCTAATTTATTCTAAAGATTTTATTTAATCAGTTAATTGTTCGAGAGTTTTTATTTAAGTCAGTAAGTTGTTAAATTTTTTTTTCTTTTTTAAAGTTTGACTTGCAAGCTCTAAGAATGATTTGACAGTCGGTACAGTAGATCAGTACCCATAAACAAGTAGAAGAATGTACATTAGATTTAAGTGAATCTGACAACCTACGTCGAAAGTCAAAGAAGAAAGCTGTATGAAATTTGGTTATTAAATTTATGATATTATCAAAAAAAAAAATTGAACTATAGAAAGAGAATTTTTAATTGGTGCATTCGGTGAAAAAAATAATATACAATAATAAATTTAATATCCTGGTGATTTAAATAAAAAATTTTAAATAATTTAATGATCATTTTATAACTTTTTAAAGATAAATTATTAAAACATATATACAATAATAATTTAGTAACTTGAGTGTAGTTTATATGTATGTGTATGTAGTAGTTATTGTAGTTATTTTCCCTTTGTAATCTTCCATTTGACTTTGTGATTCCTTATTTGACTAATGAGAATCCACTACTTATTAATTATTGATATATTATTTCCTATAATAAGATACGTCTCTTACATTAAATATTCCCCTTTAAATCCAACGGCAAAACTTAAAATAATTGCCATCTATAAATTATTTGTCTGCTTGGAATTTGGCAGTTTATATCGTGATTTTGTTTTCGCAATTTCAGTTTTTCATTTATAATCTAAACCTGGTTATATTAAAAAACATATATTACTACAAGTTAAATTTCTTATATGAAAATAAATATTTTTATTAGCCAAAAAAAATATTAAACTCATTTAAAAGGGTTATGATTAAACCTAAAAGATGCCGCAGGTAATGTAAATCAACTGGAGATCATTATTAGTCTTCAATTTTGGTCAAAATTTGGGTGGTTTCCCAACCACAGCATACCAATCATTTGTGTTGTTTGAATATAAGAGAATTATTTGATAATCATTTAGCAATTTTCAATTTAATGAGAAACTTAATGCCTTTTTTTTTTTCTTTTCTTCATTTCCTCATAAAAGAATCTCAGCTAGAAGAAGCAAAAATTAATGTTAAGAAACTCAGAAGAAAGTAATTAACTAATTAATTTGAAGAGTGCAATCAAAACAATGATTGAAATTGGTGGGCAACTCTCTAATATTTTATAAAGTTTTGTTAATATTGTGAATTTTTATAGTATTATATTAGAACTGAGGGAATTAATTAGAAAGATAATAGAATGAGTTCAATAGATGTCTTATTCATCCTCTCTCTCTATTTTCAAATATATGCTATAATAGAACTATATGCTATTTATTTTTAATTATTTTCAGTTACATCCATAATGGTTCATCATTTCTATTACTTATTTTTAATTTAATTTATAATCAATTCATAATCTAGAATCTATCTATCTATAATATATATAAATACAAGTTTTTTAAATTAATGAGAATAGTTTTTTAAATTAACAAGAATATTTTTTATTTTCTATCATATTATCAACTTCACATTTAAAAATAATTTTGATATTTAATTTATAATTATTAGTTAAAAAAGTTGAAATAAAATAGACGTTGTGATAATTGCACATTTACAAATAACTAGAATTTAAATTATGATTATTAGTTAAAAAGTTATTCTAATTTTAAAATAGAGTTATTAATTAATTAAAACTTTAAATAAAATAAAAGGGTAAACCACACTTATGGTCACTTTTGTTTACCTCAAGTTGTATTTTAGTCACTTATGTTTAAAATATTATATTTTAGTTACGTTATTGTGTTGTAACATTTTAGTCATTGAGCCGTTAATCACCGTTAATAATGTAACGGTAAGCTGATGTGGCACGTTAAATCATCATTTCAAATAAAAATTTTAGATTAAATTATACAATTGGTCCCTATATTTTTTTCATTTTGAGCAATTTAATTTTTTTTCTTTTATGTTCTTTAAACTTTTTGTATTTTTTTTCATTATGGTTTGCTTCTCACTCTGTTTTCCTACCTTCTCCATTTCTTTTAACATATCAAGAAGTTGAATTAACAATGAAGAAAGAAGTAGGAAGTTGAAAGCCATCATTGCCCATAACCAAAACCAATAAACTCATACCATCTGCTCACTAACAAAACTAGCCACCACCACCTATCATCTTCATTTCATCCACTAACACCTTCACCACTACCATCACCTCCTTTCGAAAACATCTCAAAAAATCTCCAACTTTTGGACTACCCAAGATCAAATCTTTGTCACTGGTCACCAGGCCGGCTTGATTTTTTAATATGTGCTTCCCCACAACTGGTCATTATCAAATCTTTGACTCTCTGTGATTTTTTGGGGCTTATTAGTTGTTGTTTACTTAGATTCTTGATTGATTTGAACATGGGTTTATTTGTTGATTGGATAATATTGTTGGGTTTGTCATGAATGAAGTCATGGTAGTGGTGAAGGTGAAGGTGTCAGTGGATGAAATGAAGATGATGGGTGGTGGTAGAGGGTTATGATAGTTAACAGATGGTATGGGTTTATGGGTTTTGATAGCTTTCGACTTGCTACTTCTTTTTTCACTGCCAATTTTACTTTTTGATACGTTAAAAGGAATTGAGATGGTAGGAAAACAGAGGGAAAATGTTGAGTATGACTCATATTTCAATCAAATTTAGGGGATAATCTCCCAGTTAAACTCTATTTATTTGTTTTAGTCAAACTCTAATTAGTCTAGATTATTTTATTATTATTTGACCTACGAATTTAGCCTATAAATAAGCTCTTTTACAACCTTAGAAAAATGACCCATTAAAAGATTAGAACTCATAACACTTTTGGAGAATCCTGTGTTTACGTTTTGAGGGTTCTTTATTTTTAGGTTTCGGGGTTTAGTTTTTATCTCCATCATTTGTACTCTTCGTTCTTTTTCCATTATAGTAAAATTATATTTGCTCGTCGTTTTTTATCCTCATTGAAGTGGTTTTTCTATGTTAAATTTGTATGTTCAATTTCTCAATTTATTCTCCTATTTTTTACTTATTCTTTGCTTAATCGGGTCCACCCCCGACAAGTGGTATCAGAGCTAGTTCAATTTTTGTAGATTAGCCTATACAGAGATGGCAACAACAAGGTTTGACATTGAGAAGTTCGATGGTGTTACAAATTTCAATCTGTGGCAAGTTCGAATAATGACAATTCTAGTTCTGACTGACTTGAAAATGTTGTTACTAGGAAAAAGATTGATAATTTAGACCAGACATAATAGGAAGAGCTTAATGAAAATGCTCTGTCTTCAATCTAGATGTGCCTCGTGAATAGGGTATTGCAGAATTGATAGAGATAACATCATCCTCTTTGTGGAAAAAGTTAGAAACTCTTTATGCGACTAAGTCTCTAGGTAACCTTTTAGTGTTGAAACAACGTCTATTTACATTTTACATGAATGAAGGTGAGCTTCTTAGAGATCAAATTAGTCAATTTATTACACTTTTGAATATTTTAAAGAATATTGAGGTTAAGAATGACGATGAAGATCAGGTTATGCTATTATTGTGTTCTTTACACTCTTCATATAAGTCTTTCAAAGAGACCCTGATTTATAGTAGAGACAAACCCTCGTTCGAGGATGTGAAGGGTCATTTGTTGAGTAAGGACAAAATCAACAATAAGTTTGGTTTAGATAGCAAGATAGATAGACAAACTTCCATTTTGGTAGCATCAAAGAAGCGAGACAAAAGGTGTTGCTATTGTAAGAAGCTAGGTCACGTCAAATCAAATTGTTATAAACTACAAAATAAAGGCTGCTGAGATTAGTGAAAAAGATGTATGTAACACCCCTAACCTGAAACTGTCGCTGGAATAGGGTTACGGAGCATTACCAGAACTTACAGATTAAATAACAGATATTCTACACCATACAGTATTCATGTCAAAAATCAATCATAAAGTCCCTTATATGAACCCTCGAGGTCCAAAACATGCATTAGAAACGAATCGAGATGAAACCGGGGACTTAGAGAATTTTCACAAAATCTCAAAATTTTTCCTAGAAGCAGGGGTCACACGCCCTTGTGGTCAGACCGTGTGGCTCACACGGCTAAGGACATGCCTATGTCTTAGGCCGTGTAACAATCTGACTTGGGTCACACGGTCAGGTCACACACTCGTGTGCTAGATTATGTGTAGGTGCAGGGGTCACATGGTCAAGCCACACACTCGTGTGCTAGGCCGTGTGATCTATTCTGAGCATTCTGTTTTGACATTTTAAAAATGTAGGGGACACACAGCCAGATCACACGCCCATGTGCTAGGCCGTGTCACACACGGCTGAGACACACGCCCATGTCTCTGCCCGTGTAGACAAAAATAGGCTATTTTCCAAGCCACATTTCTCACCCAATTTGTCTTCCTCCTATACCAATACTTAAATATATTCACAAGCCATTTTAAAACAATAAATTCAAGTCAAAACCAAGTCTCATGTATAACATATCATCACATACAACTAATGTGCTCTTAAACACCTCAAATGACACTTTACCATCATGTAATTAAATATAAAAACTTACTTAACTTATCAAATTCACCTATATGCATATTTTACCAATTATGTTAGAATAAATTTTCAAAATGCCAAAATGATTTCTATCAGTCAATCATTTAAGCACACACCAAACATGTTATAACCTCATTTATACATATCAAAACATGTTCATTACAAGCCATTCTAATGGCTAGTTATAACCCAAACATTTACATGCCAACATTGGCTAATTAACCTATACATGCCATTATAACTATAATTAATTTACCATATATACCAAGATAGGCTGATGGATAGTGTGAGTGATCTCCACCGATGCTTCCAATCCAACGACCTTCTGAATTACTATAGAACAAGGGAAAATAAAACAAAGTAAGCATGAAATGCTTAGTAAGTTCGTATAACATGGGAAATAACTTACCATATATTTATGTTCAAAATAAACATGCAAGGCACTATCAACCAATTTTATCACAAGCCCTACACACATATCCTCATCATGTTAGCCAAGTAATCACATATAATAGTCCTTAATTATGGATGAACAAAGTCATCAAGCATGATCCATATTCATGTAACAACCAATTCATGCATCATTATATCAGGTAATGTCATTTCCATTTACTTCATGTACATACGGGTAATAGTTTGTTTCTAAGTCATACTATCTCATATAAACATCATGAAACATGTATGGGCTCAACAATGACCAAATTCTCATATACATATACTTTTCACATCATGAATTCACATAACATCTATAAATCATACCCATGTATTTCAAGTACACTTTCATAATATTTCGTCTCAAGTTTAGATTATTTCATGTCAGGATTTTGCTCATTAAATCAATTAAAATATCAATGGAAACTCGAGAAAATACACTCGAAGTGTACAAATCTATAATCTTAGATGAACAAATTCATCAAACAAGTTTCATGTTCATATATCATCATCTTATATTTCCATATATCATGTATCATCATTTTCATGTATTTCAGGTAGATACATGTAATAATTCATTTCGTGTTCATATTTCCTCATGTCAGGATTTTGCATGTTAAATTTATTTGAAATATCGATGGATATACATGTAGTACACTCGAAGTATACAAATAAGAAACCGTTAATTCATATGCAGGGGTACCCGTAAGGGCACATAATCAGGAAGCACACTCTTGAGCCATAAAATAGGATGCTCATGTGAGCCATGTAACAGGATGTTTATCTGGGCTATATCAGGAAACTCATAAGAGTTTAAAACAGGAAGCTCATTGAGCTTAACAGGTAACTCCAAAGAGATAATATTAGGGAGCTCCGAATAGCATAACAGGGAGTTCAAGCGAGCTATATTAGGAAGCTCATAAGAGCCTACATCAGGATGCTCACAAAGAGCTGTGTTTGTGTCCGCAATAAATGCTGGATCATAACCGATCGAATCGTGTAACAGGACGCTCACAAAGAGTTGCGGTAGTGTGCAACACATACAGGATCACTAACGATCAGGATACTCGCATGAACTATATAATAGGACACTCAAGAGGGCTTATAACAAGATTTCTCATCTGAGCTATAGAGTATCCGCAACATATGTTGGACTACAACCAATACAGGAAATCATGTATCCATCGACTTTCATTATTCAAAAGGGATTTAATTTTTATCAAGCTTTATCAGATATATATATATATATTCAATTTCATATGCATGAATACTACATAATTGTCATACACAATATTCAATTCAAGCATATAAATATACACAATTTAGTTACACGAACTTACCTCAATAAATGTTCGTGTGCGTAAAATCTACTAATTCAACACTTCCTCTTTTCCTTGCTCTAACTCCGAATTTGGTCTATCTAGATTTATACGAGTAAATTTAACATCAATTTAATACAATTCACACTCAATTTAGTCCAATTCACATCTTCGAAAAAATTACCATTTTGCCCCTAAACTTTTAATTAATGACGATTTCGTCCCTAGGCTCTAAAAATGAAATTCATGCAATTTAATCCTTATTCCAAGCCTAGCTGAATTTTACATGTAACATTTACAGCCCATATATTTCATAAAAATTCAAAAATTTCCATGAATTTTACAACTTTACAATTTAGTCCTAAAATCATGATTTCATCAAAATTCACTTTACAAAATGTTTATCTATCAATAACCTTTCATTTTCTACCATAAGTTTCAAAATTTCAGCATACTCATCCATGGAAAAACCCTAGTACTTTGATAACTTTGCAAATTAGTCCCCGAGATAGCTAAATTAAGCTATTACAATCTCGAAAATATAAAAATTACTAAAAACGAGACAAGATTACTTACCCAATTATGTCAAATCTCTTAGCTAGGGTTTCCATGTTTTATTTGGGAAAGATGATAATAAATTGATGATATTTTCATTCTTTTATCATTTATCATCTTTATTTTTTTCACTTTCCAATTTCATCCTTTTCTTTATTTTATTTTCCATGGATGAATTATCATCCTTAACCACTAAGCATTTTTAAATGGTATATTTGCGATATAAGGATCTCCACTTTAAAGTTCTATAGCTATTTAATCCTTTTAGCTATTAGAACTCGATTTTTGTACTTTGTGCAATTTGGTCCTTTATCAAATTAGATATGTAACCAGTAAAATTTCTTTACGAAATTTTCATATGAAATTTCCATCATACTTTAGACCATAAAATAATATTAAAATAAATTTCCTTTCCAGAATCGAATTTGTGGTCCCGAAACCACTGTTTCGATTTTATTGAAAATGGGCTGTTATAATGTAGCTGGTGTAAATTTGGCTAATGAAAGCGGTGTTGATTTATTGTTAGTGTCAAAAAGTGATAACTCCGAGCTTACATCTGAATGGATCCTAGATTTGGGATGTTCTTTCCGCATGTGTCCCAACAGAGAATGGTTTTTTACATACAGTTCAGTTGAAGGTAGAGTTGTGCGCGTGGGAAACAATTCATCCAGTAAGGCAATCGATATTGGTACTTTTAATATTAGGATGCACGATGGGATGCTTAGGACACTCTCAGATGTTAGGCATGTACTTGATAGAATTTCATCTCCTTGAGTATTTTAGACTCGAAAGGTTGTAGAATCAATATCGAGTCTAGCGCATTAAGTTCTCTCGTAAGGCTCTCAGTTTGTTAAAAGGTAAAAGGTAAAAGGACTGACAGTCTTTATATTCTGGAAGGTTCTTCAATGACCGATGAAGCAAGACGTCCCTCCTTTGTGACAGATTTGAAGTCAACTCGTTTAGAGCGGAAGCAACTTGGTCATAGGAGGGAAAAATGTATGACCGTTTCATTGAAAAGAGGTTCTCTTTTGGATACAGGTTTTGAAAAGTTAGGGCATTGTGTTCATAAAAATCAGAACTGGGTTAGTTTTGATTTGACAGTGCACAAGTTGAAGGCTAGAAATCTTCTAGCTACTAAGCATATATTCGACTCAATTAAATCCCTACATAGTTCAAGATGGGCCCATGACGAACTTTGGCAAAGATGACATTGTGGAAATATGAGTCATGTTGGAGATTTGTTGAGCATGACTCATATTTCAGTCAAATTTGAGAGATAATCTCCCAGTTAAACTCTGTTTATTTGTTTCAATCGAACTCTGATTAGTATAAATTATTTTATTATTATTTGACCTACGAATTTAGCCTATAAATAGACTTTTTTTTACAGCTTATAAAATACACCCATTAAACGATTAGAACTCATAACACTTTTGGAGAATTTGGTGTTTACGTTTTGAAAGTTATTTATTTTCGAGTTTCAGAGTTTAGTTTTTATCTCCATCTTTTGTACTCTTCGTTCTTTTGCCATTATAGTAAATTATCTTTGCTTGTGGTTTTTTATCCTCTTTAGAGGGGTTTTCCATGTTAAATTTATGTGTTCAATTTCTCAATTTGTTCCACTATTTTTTACTTGTTCGTTGCTTAATCGGGTCGATCCCCAACAGAAGAGAATGGAAAATAAAGAAAAAAAATGATAGTTAAAAGAAGATAAAATGAGAAAAATTGAATTGCTCAAAACAAAAAAATAGGGGGACCTATTGTATAATTTAACCTAAAATTCTTATTTGAAATGATGATTTAACGTTACACATTAGCTTATCGTTACACTGTTAGCAACAATTAACTGCTCAGTAACTAAATGACTAAAACGTAACATTTTTAAACATAACTAATTAAAATGTAACCTGAGGTAAATAAAAGTGAGCATGGGTGTAGTTTACCCAAAAAAAAAAGGAAAAAAGTTGTGATACTTATAATTATGATTAATTTGCAATTATTAGATAATTTTTTTTACATAAACAAAACTTTTATTCATTTCATAGATGTAGAATAGAGTTCTTACTTTAATAGAATTCTAAGCGTATTAATTATCACTTAATTAATATTTTTAATTAATATTAGATTTAATTATGGTAATTTGTTATTATTTTGAATAATGTTACTTTGCATTAATCACATAAAGTAAAACTATATTTCATGTTGAATATGTTAAAAATGCTTTAATTATTATTTAAAATTTTTTATTATAATATTTGAATTGATAAGCTAGCATATTTAAATTATATTCAATAATTCAAATAAAATATATTACTTTTTACTTATTACTGCAATAACAAATAAAAGATTTAAAAATTAATTAAATATTAAATGCGTAAAATTACATGCAACACATGTGACATTAGAAGTTAATAATATATAAAAAAAAAACATGAGTTTAAATAAACTTTTAAATCAACGAAAATAACCTTTAATGTTCATTTAATTACTTTATTAACATTAAATAAATAAATTTATTTTTAATAATCGAGTTTTTATTCATTTGCACCAGTACCCTTAAAAATAATAGATAAAATATACTATAAAAATAGCAGATAAAATCATATTAATAATATTGTTTTTTGGTAATAGAATTTTTTATTGGTTTGAACTACACAGTTGAATATATTAATTATTAGTAATATAATATTTTCATTCAATTAGTGTTATAGTTATATACCAATTAAAATTAAGATTTTATCATTATGAATAGTATTCAACAAAGGGAGATTATTAAAACTAGTAAGTTTGATGTGTCTTAAAAATAATCAAGTATTATAGTAATGAATTTTTAAAGAGGAAATTTTAAGTCATAGTCAAATGACAATAACACCGAAAAGAGATGAAATATCATTTAATCAATGATGAGGTAAAATTATAATATTCATTCATCATCATCACACATTTATTTAGTTTATGATATAATATAATACTGATTTTATTTTAAACTCACCGTTATTTTTTTCTCCCTATCATTGTCTAATATGAAAGCTTCACTTTATAATTTTATGTTGTTTTTAATTTTAATTTTCTTTATACTATTCTTTTTATTAGTATTCCAATTATAAATTTATAAAAATCTTTAATTTGTTATTATTGTTTAAGTAATTTACAACTTCAAAACAATTAATTGCATTAGAAGTCCAATGTTGATTAAAGATGATGATGATGGATAAATAGATAGATAGATAGATTGAAGAAGATTAAGATAGAAGATGATGACAGGAATGATAGACTCTAGTAGAAAATTAAGATAGAAAATTTTAAATATATTTGTAATAATATTAGAATTTATTTTTAAATTAGATTTTATTTTAACTTTTATGGAAGTTGGATTTTTAATTTTATGGAAGTTGGATTTTTAATTTTCCTTTAATTGATTCCATTGTTTTTTATAATACAATTAGACTATTTAATCTCAATAATTATTTCACTTAGGAAAATAAACTATAAGAAATTATATTATGATTTGTAAAGTTTAATTTGATAATATTTATACAATTTGAATTTTCATTTTAATTAATAACAATGTTATTTAGTTTTAAATTGAAAAAAATAAAATGTTAAAATAGTTTTTTAATACTAAAATTAAAAAATAAATTAATATTTTAAAATTAATTTTAAAAAATCAATAGTTAATTTGATAATTTTAATCCATTAAGATCATAATTAATTTTATCTATTATTAGTGTGCACATAAAAATTAAATAAATTTTTAATTTCAATTTTGAAAAATAATTTTTATTTTTTGAAATTTAATCTTTTAGGATATTTACATAAAATTTAAAGATAGTATTAATTTTTTTTTTTACTTTTATTCAAAATCATAATAAATATTAGAAGTAATTCATCTTTAATTGCAATTTCATTATATTTTAAACTATTCAATTTAATCAATAAATAATATCTTATTAGTTTAAATTATTTTATTATTTTATTTACATCAATTTTGTAAAGATTGAAATTATAGATCTAAAATATGTTATCTTTTAAACATAGTACAAATATAAATTTTTTAATATTTTACAAAATAATAAAAATATAAATGTAAATATCTATGCGCAACACACATTATATTGAAGGCTAATATATATAAAACTTCGAGTTTGAAGAAATTTTCAAAATAATAAAATACCATTGATTTTTCACCATATTACAAGATTTAATTTAAAATATATATATAATTTAGTTTAGAAATATTAGTTAAATGAAGTTATGTTAATTTTAAAATAAATTTATTACTTGAATAAAATTTTTAAGTATAAAAAATAGAAAAAAAATTGTGATAATTATAATCATAATTTACTTTTTAGTTTTTAGTTAAAAGAAATTGATGTAAAAAAAATTGAGTTATGATTTTTTTTTTTAAAATTGTGCTAATTTTATTGATGTAAGATAAATATATTACTTGAACAGAACTTTAAGCATATCACTTAGTTAATATTAGAGTTATATATCAATTAAAATTTAAGTTTAACTTTATAAATAGGATTCAATAGTTATAAATAGGATTCAATAGTTAGACATATTCAATCAAGTAACATTTAAGAAAAATTACCAATAAAAAAATAGAGATTGTTAGCATAAATAATTTAAAATTATATTAAAAAAAGAATAGAGCATTAAAGCAATGATTCTTCGAAAAGGCAATATTGAACCATAGTTGAACAACAATGGAACTAGACAGTGATAAAAAAACTATTTTAATTGATGATGAGGTATTGTATATCATTATATTATTATTTACTTTTTTTCTATAAGTTGTTTTATACCATGTAAAGCAAACACTATTAAAACCATTTCTTTTTTTATCTATTCGTTATTTGTTTAGTGCAAGTGAAAATATTTTTTGGGTCTGATTTAAAAAGAAAGTTAAATTTCATCAATTATATTTTAATCACTATTATTAAATGTGCTTATTAATTTAGTTTAAATATTTTCCCTATTTATCATGAGCTATTATTATAACGGATGTATGTTGTTTAACCTAATTTTTAAAAAAAAATTCAAATTAACATTATAGTTTGTTTTCTTATATAGACTCAAATTTATATATTATATAAAAACAGTAGAAATTATCATTATCGATGATAGGAAACAACAATTAAAAATATGTTATTGAAAAACTAATTAAAAATTAAACGCGTAAAATCACATATGACATTAGAAACTAGTAACATATAAAAACATAAATGTAGAGAATCTTTTAAACTAATATATATTATTGCTTATTATGTTAAAAATTTATAACAATGTAACACCCCTCGCCCCGTCCCGACGTACAGTACAAGTGAGAGGTGTTATCGGAGCATTTTTAGACTTGTACAAAAGAATTCTTTTATAAAAATATTCATTTTGCAACATACTAGTGTTCTTTAAATAAATTTGACAGAGTTTAGAATGATTTAAATACTACTAGAAATGATTTTGGGTCATTTAATACATATAGACACATTACTAAATCATAAAGCGAGTGTTCAAAGCTTATCGACTTAAAACGATGTCATTCGGGTTGAAAAAACAAGAGTTTTATCATAGTTTAAAACCTTAAAATTATAAATAAAATCAACAATATAACAACATTTTTTAACACATTAAAATCATCTTAAAATCATTTAGAAACATTTTCCAAGTGATCAAAGGTCCTCGAGGTCAAGTACGAGCCTCAAAGGGCTCAAAAATGACCAAAACAGTGTAGTGGCCTTGTCCAGGGGCCAAGGTATCGATACTTAAGGCCTAAGTATTAGTACATGATTAATGTATTGTAGCATTTTAGCTAATTACTTATTCTAGTCTGATACCTATGATAAAGATACCGGACCTTAGGCCCCTAAAATTAAAAATTTGCTCAAAAACACCTTAAAACATATCCAAACACCACTAAATCATTTCAATATGTTTTAAAGCATTATAGAACAAAATTTTAACACTTTCAAGAACGTATGCATAACATGAACACATCTAAATTGAAAATAAACATGACTTTATTAAGAAAAATGCAAAAGCGTTTCAAAATTGTCATTTAACTTCACAATTATACAATCAATCTAAGTTATACATGTCAATAACAAAATACTAATGATATTTAAATGTTTAAAATAAAATCTTTAAACTTGAATGATGATGCAATGCTCCCAAGCTGACACCATGACTTCTCAGTAAGCCCAAAACCTACGAGTTTAAAACAACTAACACGTGAGCTTAGAAAGCTCAATAAGTACACAAGGATAATCAAACTCATCATAATATGTTCTTAATGTTGAGCCCTTAAAACAATTTTTTTTTTTAGAATTCATTAATTTTAAGTTTAGCCTTTCTATCGATTCTTATCTGATTACCCAATCTTGAGTATCTACTTTCATGTTAACGATATATTAGTTATTCATATTATGGAATTTAAACAAGTGGCTCTAATGAGCATTAGACCTTACATGTGTTCATCTTTCTAACCAAATTCATTTAACGCAATTTCACTTATGGTCATTTTTTATTTGTGCAAATCATACTGTTGACTTACTTTATATTTCAGTTATGTCACGAGTGGTGGGAACATAGTATCATGACATGATAATTATTCAAATTGGTTTCTCTTTTATTCTAACTCATTAAGCTATTATCCCATACCACCTTAGTAAATGCCTTACAATTATGATTACATTATCAAATTTTAATATGTTTGGTCATAAACACAATTAATATAACTCAGATACATGAAACTCTCTCCAAACCACACTAATGAGCACATAAGGCTAGGTATCAAACCACATACCTCCTAACACACCAAGGGGTACCAAAGTGTTAAGCCACCAAAACACACCAAAAAGCACCGAAGTGCTAAGCTCGAAGGCAACAAAACACATCCCTCCAAACAAACCAAAGAGAATCGACATGCCAAGCCTGAAGGTGTCAATATATGCATCTGACTGCATAAGACAAAAGGCAATAGAGAGTCCACATGATATTTGTAAAGCCCGAAGGCAACAAAAATCCAGGTATAGAACTCTAGGTTCACATAATCCCTATTGGCATGCCAATCATATCCTAACTATTTCACAATGTTTACTAGGGCATTTAAGGTTACAAATAGAATTATTTATTTAAGACCATTAACACATTTAATTACTCAAACAGAAGCATAATCAAAGTAACAAAGTTTAGAGATCGTTTAAACCATTCTTATCTAAACACACATATTAGCACATTAAGTGCCTAATACAAATACATTATACAAAATCATCCTAGGCCCTAACTTCACATTCATGATTCTCACTATCTTTCAAAGGATCATTTATGACCATTTCTTTCATTTACCAACATTTCCATAACAAAAATTCAAGAAAAGTCTTTATGGCCTTACTTTAAACCAATTTTCCAAACTTTATGATTATACGTATGTTTCTATAGATATTAATATGTCAACTCTATCGATAATTAGTAGGAATTGATTAATTCATCTCATTCTTAGCCATAATGACATTATTTACATTTTCACATTAATAACATAATTCATACTTATCAAATCAAACTTATTAATACTTCCGTGACAACCAAAGTTTTATAATATCTCATTGATTACTATGTCATCTCACATTTAAGCTTTTAGAAAAACTTAATAATAACTACTTTCATCACTTTTAAGCCATGAAATTTACATATGTACATTATCTGATTATTCTATATTTATCACATACATATTACCTATCTCATAAATCTTAATATAAGATATGTAAGAATATCCAAGGTACTTACCTTTTTCAATGCTCTATAACATAAAATATTGCTTCTATAAGCTTTAATATATTCTTAACTAAGCTTAGAAATACCATTCTCAACATTTCCTCTTTTTCCATACACCAAAATATATCAAAATATCCATATACAATCTTTCCAATCTATCCAATCTTTCTCATAATCATTAAACTCAAATACCATGCTATGAGAGGTAGAAAATTCCATTACTTACCATTTTGAATCTTTATCTTACTAGCTTCTATTTTCTCTCTCATGAAATACCTAAACCTAGCTAAAATTTGGTTAAGATGATACAAGAAATAAGTTTGGAGGTAAATTTTCAAGTGATTTCATTAAAGGTGGGTATTGAGATTTTTGATAAAAAATTGCAAGAAAAAGGCAAGGAAAATGAGAGAAGAAGAAGAAGCATCCATGGATAGCATTGGTTGACTATAATAAGGCTGATGGAGGGGCTGGTTCTCCATCTTTTTCCTTTTAAAAAAATCCAAGTGGGCTTAAGGCCCAAGTCCACTCATACAAGTCCAAAGATTTAAAATTTGTGGCCCAATTCTTTATCTCATTGGACCAATAGTCCATAATAATTTCATAAATCAAGTATATTCCAATGTAAAATACTTAAGAAATGACCAAAATACCCTTTTGGGGTCAAATTATATCTTTGCCCTATTATGCCTTAAATTATAGTTTCTTTACAAAAAAAAAGTTATTAATCAACCTAAATTCCATTACTCTAATTTAACACTTAATATACATTATTGGGTACTGAAAATTATACTTTTACCCTTTTCTTGGAAAAATTGGAAATTTGTAGTTTTATTCCATGTATTATCAAATCTTTCCAATTTGGTCCCAAATGAAATTCTCATCATACAAATACATATTCAAACCTATTTTTATGCCTATTAATCAATACTAGCTCTTCAAATTTTGGGCAAATTGCACTTTAGTCTTCAAAATTTTTTAATGTTGTGATTTGGCTGTTTCATCATATTTTCACTTTTAAAATTCTTTTCATTAATCCACATAATCGAAATCACTTTATTATAATAAGAAATATTATGTCTAACAAATTTTTTAATTTTCTCAAAAATTCAATAAATTTGTTGCCAAAATAGTGTCACAAGTTTAGTCAGAAATTGTGGGATGCTACAAACACTCATTACTTGTCTCAGTAATTTGTATCGCATGTAATTCTATACTGACACTTACAAGTTTTTACAAAATTGGGCTTTTATAAAATAGTCTTTTCATGGTACATTCTTTTTTTTAAAGTACATGGTCACTTTTAGAAGATTTAGATGTAATTTGAAGTTATTTTAAGTCATTAAATACTAATAGGGACAAGTCACAAGCACATATCTTAGTGAAAGTCCAAATTTATTTCATTAAGTTAAAAACAATTTGAAGGTTTTAGAACAATTCTAAAATCATTTAAAAATAATTTGGGGATGATTAGAGGTGCTTTAGACCCCATAAGTGCTTGGGATAGTTCAAAATAGTGAAGTGGCCACTAATCAAGGGCAAGGTATCGTTACCTTAGCCTTGCACTGTTCCAAATTTTGGCCACTAACTTGCAAAGTTCCAATACTTTCAGTCAAATTTACAAAATATTGATGTAAGGGATCAAAATTTCAAGTTTAAAATACTTCGAACAAACCCCAAATCACCTCCTAACAAACAATTACAAAGCATACCCATAAAGACCAATGTAAAACATGCAAATTCAAGCTTATACACATCTCGACTTAACTCATTTTCAAATGTCAGTGTATTAATTCTTGAAAACCATTTTAGTGCCTCAATAATACACATTTCAACCTCAAGTGGTGTTGTTGATGTGATGTGTAACACTCCAAACCTGGCCTAGACATTATGGCCGAATTCGGCGATGTCAAATGGAATGGAATTTGAAATCGAATTTATCAAGTTAAAACTGTTTCCGTTTGTTAGCTCTTATTTATCTTTCGTCAATTTCAAATCTATTTTCTCTTTAATTTAATTCGTTTAAAAACATATTCTGTAATGGAAGCTTTTAAAACTGTGATATATAAAGAAAATCATTCACTTTTAGGAAAAACGTTGCATTTAATAAAACCGAGTTTTTATTGTGTGTTGTAGTTTAAAAGTCCATGTAAATAGTTAAAATCCAAAGTAATGGCAACAGTTCAAAAGTCCAAATTACATAAAAAATACTCCAAAAATAGGAATTAAAAACCTTAAATGGAATTAAAACAGTTCAATTGTCATGTGGTCACCATTGAGTCCTTCGTCGCACCAATCCGTCTAGGTCTGGGGGTTACCTGTACAAATAAACAAAAAGGGGTGAGTTTACGTAAACTTAGTGTGTAATCCCCACAGAAGACAAACATACAGTCAAATAACAATTATCAGTCAAATGCAGTCTGGGCCTGAGACCATTACAGATTCAGATATAGTTTAGGCCTTAGCCCATTCAAATACAGTCTCAGATATAAATTAGGGCCTTAGCTAATCTCAGATACAGTATACATACAATAACAGAAAATAGTATCCTACCTACCAACCTCTACACAACATCTCTAACCATCCCTACACACATGTGGGGTTTAAAACACCCACCCCAATAATCAGTAATATTGCAACTCGGCTATCAGATAATAGGCATAAAAGCCTTTCAGTACACTTCCTCCAATAATCAATCATCCCACCCAATGTAGATGCAACTAAACATGCTCAATGCAGATATACATAAATACATGCTTACATGCTATTATTCAGTTACCAGTCATACATACAGATCAGTAAACATGCATAAATTTAACATGCTCAATACATACATTATATGTTCAGATCACATAATTTAGGGTCTAAGTAGCACTTACCGACCCTACAGCAGGTTCACAGTTGACTTGAGCGTCTCGTGCAACCCTAGGAAACATTTTAGCTAAATGGACCCACACGCCAATATGGTTTACCCGTGTGGGCCCATACGCCCAGATTGGCCTTGGCCCGTGTGGATCACACGGCCTAGCCCAAATTTCACCCGCCCGTATGGAAACCCTTGGGAGCCCACACGCCTGTGTGGCCCACATGCCCAGTTTAGTTTGGTCTGTGTGCCCACACGGCCTACATGCCTTCGTCGATCACACAGCCGTGTTGTCGCACACGCCCTACCAAACGAGTGACCACATGCCCATATGGCGTCGATAGTGAGGTTTTTTGCCTTTCGTTGAATACCATTTTCTGCATTTTCGGGTACACATCTAGTTCATTTTCGATGCAAAATCACTCCTAAAGCCTTGCAACCTAAGAAAGAAGCACCCAAAAGCCAATTTAGTAGCCAAAGTTACCAATTGGTTCAAAACCTAAAACAACACTCAAGACATACCGACGACGAAAAACCACTTCTAAACCGTGTGAGCAATTGGTGCGATGTTCACTATTCACAGCCTTCTTCTACCCAAAATAATGGTAGAAAAATCAAATTCCACTATTATACCAACAAAGCTAACGCATAAACATAATTATTCCAAGACACCACGAACCACTTACCTATTCAACAGTACGAAGGATCAACGCACCAACGAATCGTGATTTGAAAAGGGAAGGTTTTAATAGAAGTCAGAATAAGAAAAAGAAAAATAAAAGTTTGGACTAGAATAGTAGAAAAGAAAAACAAGCATCACAAGAGGAAATTTTGGGGAAAACAGAGAGAGAAGATAACTGCTTACATATCCCTAATTTCTCTCCACTAATCCCACTAACAACTACTTACTCAGATTCCCAACTCAGTAGAAACTCTTATCAATTCACAGAGTAAAAATATAATGTCCATGCTCACGCAGGAATTTGATCACAGGACATCCAACATACAAACTCCCTTACCACTTGAACCAGCGAGCTCATTCTGATATGAATTTACAGATAATTTAACATAAGCTTGTTGAACAAGTATACGACTTAAGTTAGAAAAATACCAAAATTTGCCAAATGCAACGCTTGAACTTGGGACCTCACACACACAACCAGAACACTTAACCACTGAACCAGATACACAATTGTGTCCAATATTCACAAAAAAAAAAATATAAAATTTGGGGTGTTACAACTCTACCGCCTAAAAGAAATTTCAACCTCAAAATTTACCTGATTAGAACAGATGAGGATACTACTGGCGCATTGAGTCCTTAGGTTCCCACGTGGCCTTCTTAGTGCTATGATTCCGCTACAGTACCTTCACTAATGGGATAGAATTCTTCCAAAAAACCTTTATATCGCGATCCAAAATTTGAACCAGTTCCTCTTTAAAGGTTAGATCTGGCCTAATCTCAATCTCCTCAACAGGGACAATATGAGTAGGATCAGAGTGGTAACGCCTCAACAACGAGATGTAGAATATGTCATGAATACGGTCTAGCTCTGGAGATATCTCCAATTGATAAGTGATGGGTCCCACTCACTTCAGGATTCGATGAGGCCCAATAAACCTAGGGCTTAACTTGCCCTTGTGACCGAACCTCAGAACTTTCTTTCATGGCGAGACCTTAAGAAACACAAAGTTCCCCACATAATACTTAATTTCACATCTCTTTAGATCAGCATAAGACTTCTCTCTATCAGAAGCAGCCTTCAGACGATTCCGAATCAGTCAAATTTTATCCTCAGTCTTTAAAAACAACTCAGGAGACTCGACGTTCGCCCAAATCAGTCCAACACAAAGGAGTACGACACTTATGACCATAAAGAGCCTCATAAGGTGCCATCTAAATACTCGACTGAAAACTGTTATTGTAGACGAACTAGG
This sequence comes from Gossypium longicalyx, assembly GCA_025698465.1. Lineage (NCBI taxonomy): Eukaryota > Viridiplantae > Streptophyta > Magnoliopsida > Malvales > Malvaceae > Gossypium > Gossypium longicalyx. The sequence goes on from CM047004.1 coordinate 48,956,349, forward strand.
CTAACGGCAGATAATCTTCCCAACTGCCTCAAAAATCGATAACACAACTCCTCAACATATCCTCCAATATTTGAATCACCCTATCAGATTGCCCATCGGTCTGAGGATGGAACCTAGTACTGAAGTCCAATCTCGAACCCAGAGCTTCATGTAACTTTTTTCCAGAAATGAGACTTGAAGTGAAGATCCCTATTAGAAATGATTGAGACTGGTACCCCATGTAGTCTCATTATCTTAGAAATATAAAGCTTCACAAACTTCTGCAGTGAATAGTTGGTCCTAATCAGAATAAAGTTTACAGACTTGGTCAATTGATCCAAAATGACCCAAACAAAATCCTTCTTAGTGTGTGTCAAGGGTAACCCATTAACGAAGTCCATCGTTACTCGCTCCCATTTCCACAACAAAATCTTAACCGGCTGTAGCAAACCCAAAGGTAACTGATGCTTAGCCTTAACCTGCTAGCATGTTAGACATCATGCTAAAAAATTAATAGCCTCTCGCTTCAAACCTAGCCACCAGTACAGTTCTCGAAGATCTCGGTACATCTTGTTCCCACCAGGATGCATAGCATAAGGGCTACTATGCGCCTCTCTCAGATTAGACTGCCTCAGATCAGTATCGTTTGGTACACAAATCTGACCATAGAAATAGAGTACCCCATCATTATTCAGCCCAAAGTCCGTAGTGCTGCCATTCTCAACTTGACGGAACCGAAAACCCAACGATTCATCTTCTAACTGGTTATCCCGAATATATCCTATCTAAGTTGGTTTAACCTACAGCTCAGCCAATAAAATTTCATTGTCGAACAAACTAAGTCGAGTGAACATCACTCTTAGACCAGTCATCGCCCTACAGCTCAACGCATTGACCACCACATTGGCCTTGTCAGGATAGTACTCAATCTTACAGTCATAGTCCTTAAGTAGCTCAATCCATCTACGCTTGGCCTAAGATTCAACTCCTTTTAAGTCATGAGGTACTTGAGGCTTTTGTGATCAGTGTAGATAATACACCTCTCACTGTAAAGATAGTGCCTCCAAAATTTTAAAGCAAAGACTACTGCGACCAATTCTAAATCATGTGTTGGATAGTTTACCTCATGCGTCTTGAGGTGACGAGACATATATGCCACAATCTTACCATCCTACATCAGAACACAACCTAAACCTACATGCGACGCGTCACTGTAAACCACAAAATCCTTTCTAGGTTTAGGTTGTATCAGAACAGGAGCCTCATTCAGAACAGTCTTAAGCTTCTCGAAGCTCTCCTGCTGCACATCAGTCTAGACAAATGGAACACCCTTACGTAGCAGCTTAGTTAAGGGCACTGCAATCAATAAAAACCTTTCTAAAAACTGTCGAAATAACCTGCCAAACCCAAAAAGTTGCGAATTTCTGACATATTCTTAGGTTGTTTCTAATCCAGTACAGCCTCAATCTTTCAAGGATCCAGTCGAATCCCCTCAGAAGAAACTACGTGCCCCAGTAAAGTGACTTTACGAAGCCAGAACTCACACTTACTAAATTTAGCATAGAGCTACTTCTCATGTAGAATCTGAAGCACAACTCTAAGATGCTCATTATGCTCATCATCAGTCTTAGAGTATACCAAGATGTCGTTGATGAAAACTACAATGAACTGATCCAGATAGGGTTGAAACACTCAGTTCATCAGATCCATAAATGCGACCGATACATTCGTCAACCCAAAAGACATAACTAAGAACTCGTAGTGCCCATACCAAGTCCTAAGTATAGTCTTATGCACATCCACTTCCTTAACCCTCAACTGGTGATACATTGAATGGAGATCAATCTTAAAAAACATTGAAGCCCCTCGGAATTGATCAAATAAGTCGTCGATCCTGGGAAGCAGATACTTGTTCTTAATGGTCAACTTGTTCAACTGCCAATAATCTATACACATTCTCATGGTCCCATCCTTCTTCTTAACAAACAGAACCAGTGCTTCCCATGGAGACACACTGGGACGGATGAAACTACGGTCTAAAAGTTTCTGTAGTTGAGCCTTAAGCTCTGTAAGCTTTTTTGGTGCCATACGGTAGGGGGCGATAGACACCAGAGCTGTACCAGGAAGAAGCTAAATCTAAAATTCCATTTCCCGATTCAGAGGTAAACCCGGTAGCTCCTTAGGAAAGACGTCTAGAAAACCCCTTACAGTTCTGATGTCCTTTACAATAGAGTCTTCAGAAACGAAAACACTAATATAAGCCAAAAATGCCTCACCTCCCTAACGAACCAGTTTCTCAGCCACTAGTGCAAAGATCACATTAGCCAAATAATTCTGACGTTCTCCTATCATGACAACCTCAATATCCTCCTCAGTTCTCAAGATGACCCTTTTAGTTGCACAGTCCAGACTGACACGGTGCTTGACCAACCAGTCCATACCTAGAATTAGGTCAAACTCCCCAAACGGAAGCTCCATCAAATTAGCTATAAATACCGACCCTTGAACCTCTAGTGGAACATCTCTATATAGTTTGCTAACCCGAACCAATTGCCCCAGTGGACTCAGTACAGTCATCTCACTAGAAGTACTCTCAACCAAAATCCCCAAGTTTCCAAACACAGTGCTAGCTACATAGGAATGTGTGGAACCTATGTCTGTCAAAGCAAAATAATGTACATCATAAATTAAGAACGTATTGGTAATGACGTCCGGAGCATCTCTGTCCTCTCGGCCACTAGCAGTATAAACAAGAGTAGGCTACCTTGCCTCAGTCTGTCCAGCACCTCTGCCAGGTGCTCTCTATCCACGACCTATACAATTTCCACCCCTAGCTTGACCACGGCCTCTAGGTCGCTGCTAAACTACCCTCTATGGCTGTGTAGTACTAGAACCCGGAGCTTACACCTGATCGACCCTCAGCGGACACTCCCGAATGCAGTGCTCTAATGACTCACACCTCAAACACGCCCTAGTTCTCCTCTAACACTCACCTTGATGATGTCTACCATAATCTCCACATAGCTGGAATCTAGTAGGAGCAACAGGGGGCCAACTCTAACCTGCCCATTAGTCTTGGTCTTTTTCTTAGGCCCCTCACGAACCCTGTTTTGGCGCTTAGCGCGCTTAACCTCTTCGGCGATCTTTGTCTTTTCTACCAGAACGGAGAACTCTCACTCTCATTACGGAGCTATCAGCACCCTTAAATTATCCCTAAGACCGTCTTAAAAACGAACACATCTCTCATACTCAGACGCCACCATACCTCGCGCATAGCAGCTCAGTCTCAGAAATTCGGTCTCATACTCGGCCACTGATTGGTCCCCCTGAGTGAGGTTCAAAAGCTCACGCCTATGAGCATCGATGTAACTTGCTCCAACATACTTCCCTTGAAAGGTAGACTTAAAGAACTCCCAAGATAAACGATCGGGCTGAGTTCCCTCCCTAACAGTCAGCCACCACTGATAGGCCTCATCGCGAAGCAACGAGACTACACCATTCAATTTTTGTTCAGGGGTACAGTCTAAATCATCCATTATCCTCTCAGTAGCCTCCATCCAATACTCAGTCACATTAGGGGTGACTCCAATGACACCCCTAAAAATTTCATCTCTATTGGACCGAAGTCGTTCCATAACCGACCCTCGGCCCCCAGATCCAGTGTTGGGCCCAGCGACCCTCTCTAGTATCCTTAATATAGCCTGAGACAATGCGCCATCCCCAGTCATACGATCTTGAGACCCAGTCTCAATAGCAGGTGACACCGACGTCTCACTCATATCTAAGTTTGGCATGCTGCCCAGAGAAGATGACTCAGCTTGAGGCCCCCTATGACCTCTACCTCGGCCTCTACCTCTACCTCGACCTCTAGTACCACGTCCACGGATACCTCGTGCGCTCATGTCTTTTCAAATTTGTCTGTATTATGAATTTTATGAATCAGTTACAATTCTAATATTTATTAACAGATGTTTTATGTAAAGTAGTATCATAAATTCATAGTTAGTTTTTTGCAAGTACAATCTCTATCAGTTTCAGTTTCACTACAGTTTCAGTATACACTAACTAGAGTGTTTTCAGAATAGACTATATATAATACCATAACATTTTATCAAAATACTTACAGGATCGGTGCCGGAGACTCGGTGTACCACATTTTCAGTCAAATCTTTTCAATCATTTGGAAATCGACTCTTAAAAACCAAGCTTTAAAAATCAAAAATCCATAGTCGAGTTTTGCAACCTGACTCTGATACCACTAAATGTAACAACCTAAACCTGGCCTACACGTTATGGCTGAATCTGGCGATGTGACATGGAATGAAATTTGAAATTAAATTTATCAAGCTAAAATCGTTTCTGTTTGTTAGCTCTTATTTATCTTTTGTCAATTTCAAAACTATTTTCTCATTAATTTAATTTGTTTAAAAAATATTATGTAGCAGAAGCTTTTAAAACCGTGATATTTAAAGAAAACCGTTTGCGTTTAGGAAAAATGTTGTATTTAATAAAACTGAGTTTTCGTTGTGTGTTGTAGTTTAAAAGTCCAGGCAAACAGTTAAAATCCAAAGTAACAGTAACAGTCCAAAATTTCAAATTACAAAAAAAAAGTACTCCAAAAATAGGAATTAAAAACCTTAAATGGAATTAAAATAATTCAATTGTCATGTGGTCACCATTGAGTCCTCCACCGCTTCGATCCATCTAGGTCTAGGGGTTACCTGTATAGATAAACAAAAAGGGGTGAGTTTACATAAACTCTGTGTGTAATCCCCACAGAAGACAGGCATACAATCAAACAACAGTTATTAGTCAAATGCAGTCTGGGCCTAAGTCCATTATAGATTCTGATATAGTTTAGGCCTTAGCCCATCTCAGATATAGTATGCATACAGTAACAGAAATCAGTATCCTACCCACTAGCCTCTACACACCATCTTCGACCATCCCTACACACCATGTGGGGTTTAAAACACCCACTCAGCCCTGTACACCAATTCGTACCGAATGCGGTACATATCAGTAATATTGCAGTTGAGCTGCCAAATAATAGGTATAAAAGCCTTTCAGTACACTTCCTCCAATAATCAATCATCCCACTCCAATACAGATGCAACTAAACATGTTCAATGTAGATATACAGAAATACATGCTTACATGCTATTATTCAGTTATTAGTCATACATACAGATCAGTAAACATGCATAAATTTAACATGCTCAATACATACATTGTTTATTCAAATCACACCAATTTAGGGTCTAAGTAGCGCTTACCGACCCTATAGTAGGTTCACAGTCGACTTGAGCGGCCCGTGTAACCCTAGGAAACATTTTAGCTAAATGGTCCTACACGCCCATGTGGTTTGCCCGTGTGGGCCCATACGCCCAGATTGGTTTTGGCCCATGTGGATCACACGACCTAGCCCAAATTTCACTCCCGTGTAGACTACTCGTGGGAGACCAAACGCTTAGTTTAATTTAGCTCGTGTGGCCCACACGGCCACACCTCGACCATTACACGGTCATGTCTTATGCATGGCCCGGCCTTCGTCAATCACACGGCCGTGTTGTCACACATGGGCAACCACACGCCCGTGTGGCATCGACAGTGTAGTTTTTCAACTTTCGCCGAATCCCATTTTCTGTATTTTCGGGTACACACCTGGTTCATTTTCAATGCAAAATCACTCCCAAAGCCTTGCAACCTAAGAAAGAAGCACCCAAAAGCCGATTTAGTAGCCAAAATTACAAATTAGTTCAAAACCCAAAACAACACTCAAGACTTACGGACGATGAAAAACCACTGCTAAACTGTTTGAGCAATTGGTGCAAAGATCACTGTTCACAGCCTTCTCCTACCTAAAATTATGGCAGAAAAATCAAATTCTACGATTATACCAACAAAGCTAATGCATAAACATAATTATTCCAAGACACCACGAACCACTTACCTATTTAATAGTACGAAGGATCGACATGCCAAGGAATTGCGATTTGAAAAGGTAAGGTTTTGATAGAAGTCAGAAAAAGAAAAAGAAAAACGAAAGTTGGGAGTAGAATAGTAGAGAGGAATTTTGGAGAAAATAGAGAGAGAAGAGAACTGCCTACATATCCCTAATTTTTCTCCACTAATCCCACTAACAACTACTTACTCAGATTCCTAACTCAACAGAAACTCTTATCAGTTCACAGAGTAAAAATATAACGTCCATGCTCACGTAAGGATTCGATCACAGGACCTCCAACATACAGACTCCCTTACCACTTGAACTAGCAAGCTCATTCTGATATGAATTTACAAATAATTTAACATAAGCCCACTGAACAAGTATAAGGCTTAAGTTAGAAAAATACCAAAATTTTCCAAATGTAAGGCTTAAACTTGGGACCTCACACACACACACCCATAACACTTAACCACTGAACCAAATACACAGTTGTGTCCAATATTCACAAAAACAGAAATATCCAACCCAATAACAAGTTTTCTTGTAATGCACCGAATTTTTTAGTTTTGAAATTGCTAGATTATGTCAAATAATTTAATTTGGTTCAGTGGTTACGTGTCTAGTTATGTGCTAGAGGTCTTGTGTTCAATTCCCTTTCCTAAGGAATTTCTTTATAAATTTTGATTCTATATCTGATTTGGTTTGAAAGGGTTATCTTTAATTTTTGTTAGTTTATTGATAAGAATAAGCTTGCTGATTTAATGATAAGACCTTAGTTTTCCTTTAAGTCCTGAGTTAAAATATTGTTGTGTTCAAAAGTGGAATTCGTTTTGCTAATCACAATTAATTTGATAGGTTAGGATTTGGTGAGATTTTATTTTATTTTATTTTATTTTATTTTTGAGAATTTTTCTCCTAAAATTTCTCTCTAGTTTGTCGTCCTCTTTTCTCTCAATTCCCACGTTCATTTTCATTCTCATTTTTATTCATTTTTGTGATAGAAGTTTTCTTTTCTTTTGCAAAATTTTACTTATTTCCCCTTCTTGGCTTTCTGTTCTTTTCGTTCCTTTCGTTGATTCTCCTATATCGCAATGAACACTATTCTATTTATCTCACTTGTCATTCTCTTCTTTGTCTTGTTGTCGTCCATTTGATTTTGTGCGGATTCTTTTTTTTTTTTTTGATTTGGTGTTGGCTGTGCGTGACCAGAAGGCATTTAACACTATATTTACATCCTTCTATAAGTATATTCTATATTTCTTAAGGTTGGCTGATTCATTTCGGTTTCATACTTTAAGGAGGTAGTTGTTACGTTGGTTGATTAGTGTATATTTGTGAGGTTTGATTACCTTGTGTTTCTGTTCAAGTGAGTTGTGTATGGAAAATAACTCCTTAGTGGATTAAGAGTCTATAAACCGCTCTTATTTGTGTAAGTGATCGATTGCTCAATTGATTTTTGTTGGATTATCTGATTGTTTAGGGGTTGAATACATAGATCAGTTTCGAGTATATTTCGTATTAATTAATTAGGTTGTGAATATTGACTACAAATTTTAGAGCTATTGTAGTGCCAACATCCTAGGATCAATCAAGTGTGTGGCATTAACTCAAAATTTCATAAAACAGTGAAAAATCGAATTTGTCAATGCCACACGGGCTGTGCCAAGTACGGCTTCTAGGCTCATTTTGGGTAAGATTAGTTGGGGTCATTTTTTGTAATGCATTTTGAGGTCAGCGATTCTGTGGGTTCTGATTCGTGATATGTATGCGGTGCAATAATTGAAACTATTGATCCAATGTGTTTGCATATTTTCTGAAAGCATAGTAGTCATATAAATTGTAAATCTGATTTGTAATCTGAGTATCGTTAGCATGTTTTCGTTCTGATAAGCATACAAAAGCATGTTTATTCTGATTACATCTGAATATATACTATGATTTTGCATGTTCGTTGGGGTGGGATGTGATAATGTGACAGGATGTTTTGGTAGACTACGTTTTGCAATTTTTGGCAGTAAAACCAAAATATCTGTATCTAGTAGTTTAAACTGCTAGATCTTATTACAGCAAATTTCTGCATATTATATGGCAGCTTGATTGCATATTTCTGTATAGTGACATATTATCGCTATTTGGTGTGTGGGGTTAGATGGTTTTTAATTACCTTATTTTGTGTGTTGGGTGGGACGAAGATGGTGTGTAGCGGATAGGGGTAGGATCTAATCTGTTTGTTATTTTTGCATTGCTAAGCATGCCATGCCATCTTTACTCTATTATGATCTGTGTTATTCTCTACTATATGTTCTGTAAGTGGGCTAAGTCGCACATTGGGCTTTATAGCTCACCAATTTTTTTTTATTCTTTTAGGTAATCAGCGAACTTAGGATTGGGCAGCGTTCGAGAGCTCGATTTGGATTCTCTTATAAAAGACGATTTTTAGGAAACTTCAAATTTAACTATCAGACTTTTGGATTATTAAATTTTTTTGGACATTATTTTTAGTTTTAGGATTTTTAGTTCAACTTTGATAATTTTGGTTTCACTAAACTACAAGTTTTTGCGTTTTCACATACTGAAATCACTATTTTCAAAAATGGAAACTTTGAAGTTTTCCGCTGCAAATCCAAATAATCAAAATAAGTACTCTAAATAATAGATAAGCTATCAATGTGTTTTTAAATTTATTTAAGTGGTAGTAAATGAACGATTTTGAAAACACACCCTATCGAGGTTTAAATGGATTTATCTAGAAATATAAAACGAATAGAAGATGTAACACTCAAAATTTGGTCATAACGTCTAGGTCGAGTTTTGGATGTTACATTTCTATTCTCAAAATATTAATTAATTAATTAATTAAAATAAATTTAATTAAGCTACTCAATTAAATTATTTTCTCAACTCAATTCTAATTTTGTTAACGTCATGGTGATTTTACTGTACTAGAATCTTTAAGTAAATAAATTTATTTGTCTTGTTCAACAAAGTTGGACAATTAATTAATTTCATTTCCACTTCGAACTTCAAGTATTTAATTACAATCAATTAAACAATAATTCGAAGAAATTAATTTAATCACTGAGTCGTCTCTTGCTCCTAGTGAGTAAGCGCATTCACGACAATTATTGATACATGTGATCTATTTTTCTAGTTCATTATATTAGTTCAAATGCAATCTGTAAATGGTTGTATTGAGCTAGCGAAAGGGACAGATTAGACATATATAATTAGGGCCGAAACAATTTGTAGTTAAGTTGCAACTCTTTGTCTATTAAATATAATATTATTTAGTCATAAAATCAACCGACTGAAAGTACCATGACTGAACTCTCCCTTATTGTATACCATTACAAATGTAACTTATTTTAGGCTCATCCATTGACCTTATTGTATATGTTTACCCTCATAAGATACTTTATCTTTTTGGGTTTAAACAATTAACTCAATATGATCCCATTTTATCTCATGGTAACCATTACATCTTCTTTGATGAAAAATTCAATTACTAACACATAGTAATTAAATCATTTTCCTAGACAAACGACTCATTGTCACATTACTTTTCTATCAACCATGTAATGCCTATGAAAGGATATCATTTACCCTTTATTTGGCTATGAGTTCCACTACTCTAAAGGAAGCCATGTCATGTAGAAGCTGTATACTCAACATACTAGCTTCCGGCTCTATTACCAATTGAACTCAAGCTTTTAATACATCAAAGGATAATGTCACATTTGGTACTTGTACTTTCATAAAATGCTTAATATAGTACCTGACCTATCAATATGTATTTTATTATGACACCTTTACTTTCATAAAATGTCCAATGTGGTACTTGAACAATCAAAATGTATTTTATTATGGTACCTGGTGCTAACATCATTAGTGAATTGCTAAACTAACCAATGAAAATTTGACGCTTAGAATTTTTTATTTTTAAATCATCAAACCCACATAGATAATATAAGACCATGTGAAAAACTAAATAAAACAAAAAATTCAATTCAATTCAATTAAAAGGTAAATAGCTAAACACATGGTTAGTAAAAAAAAAGAAGTAAATGCATAACTCTCGTCGAATATATAATAAAAATATTATTTAAAAATCAATGAAAATTATTATTTCAAATGAAAAACTCTTTTTAAATGGAAAATATTACTTTTTTTTTGTTTATATAAGTTTAGTGTTTCTTATTTATTTTATTTTATTTTATTTATTTTATTTTATATTTTTCACATAATATTATATTATTCATACAAACTTGATGATTTAGAAAAAAAAATTTCTACGTGTCGAAATTTCATTGATTTGTTTAGAAATTTAGTAACGATGTTAACACTAGGTATAGTAATAAAAAATCATATCAATAGTCTAGATACAACATTAAACATTTTTAAAGTACACGTACCATATTAAATATTTTATGAAAATACAAATATCATAATAAAATATATATTGATAATTTAAGTACCATAATGAATAATTTTAAAATGCATAAACTACATTCAACATTTTATAAAAATATAAATGCCAAATATTACAGTTTCCCTTTTAAAATAGGAAAAAAAAGAATTATTTATATGTTACATATATTAAAAGAGTCATAACTTTAATAGCTTTTTTTAATACACTCGTAAAACATTTTGTTTTAAATATTTTTTTTTTGCGTAAGTTTTTTTGACATGAAATTTAAATTGACAAAATTATATATAAATGATTTGTTTAATTGGACAAACACGTAAAGAAAAAAATTTATGGTTTAAGGTCTTTACAAGTATGAAAATGAGCCTTATTTAGGTAAAAAAAAATTACGTGGTTTCCGCTATTGAACAAGACCAAATTTTTAGGATTTTTTAAAAGGTTTTATTTTATTTTTTAAAATATTCTAAAAAAAAAGATTACTGGAACTTATTCAAATAAAATATTATAGTTTAAGGGTTTATCATATTCTTTAATATTTTCTTAATTCATGTCTTTATTTTTATTAAAACTTAACATGGTAAGAAAATTTCACAAGAGTACATACCTATTCTTTTTAAATTTCACTTCTTTTACTTCACTTTTCTTCCTTTCTACACTTTTGTCGCCCCTTTTATTTTGTTCACAACACTTTCAGCAATTTCTTTCTCTTTCTCTTCATGAACACAACACAAGCATAATGAAGATTCATATCATAAATCACTATCTCTTTATTTCTACTTCAACCAAATACTAAATTCAGAATAAATTACTTGAATTCTTAATTTCTTCACACTTTCTTAACATTCACCTCCATCAATGAACCCAAATACGAAAACTAAGCTTTTGATGTTGCTAGACACTTTATTTTACTTGGAAATTTGCTTAGAAATCAAAGGTTTTAAGTGGAGATTTACTTGTTGGATGGAGGAGGACTAAATTGAATGAAAAGCAAATATAATTATAGTCATTTCAATCCATGGCCAGAATTCAATCTCATTTTCCATCAAAATCCAAGGTCTCATATTGTGCCAAACTTATATTTATCATTGATCATATGACCCATATTAAATCTTTGACCATAAAGCCAATCCAATTGCTCAAATTTCAGTATATATGTCAAAGGGGATTTTGATAATTGTACCAAACTCACTTGCAAAATAATTATTTTACCCCTAATAATTTTTAATATTTACATTTGAGTCATTCCCACGTTTGGTATAATTATAACTTTGGTTCTCGTCTTTTCAAAAAATTAAATTTAACCCCTTAACTTTAGAATATTTATGATTTGACCCTTTAATTTTCACTTTTTATAATTTAGTCCATACTCCGAATTAATATCTCTCAACATACTACTTGTTTTGTAAGACCCTATACCTCGTTCGGTCACTCTACTCGAGTTATACGGCGATACAACTATAAAATGCTATCAGTTTTCAATAGTCAAACAAAATATAGACAAATTATATCATTTCATAATAAATATAACCATTTCCATGTTGTCCAATCATATATGGACCTTAATCGGGCTTATGGAACACTTAAAACAAATTGGAATCAATTCTGGATTAAATAGAAACTTCTACAAAATTTTGAGTAAAAAGTGTAAACAAGGTTTGAGTAAAAAGTGTAAACAGGGGTCACATGATCGTGTGACAGAGTCCAGCCTGTGTGGCCTCAAGCATGGTCGTGTGGCTACTCCACACGCCTGTGTTCTCAGATCGTGTAAATTTGAATATAGGGTCACATGATCGTGTTGCTAGGCCATATAACAACCTGTGACCGTGTGAAAATTCTTGCACCTAAAATCAAACAACCACACGGTCGTGTGGTTGACCGTGTGTGGCACACGACCGTGTGACAACTTGTGTCCCAGGCCGTGTACACCTGAAATAACTTCAGAACCATGATTTTTCAGCTACCATTTCTTAAATTCCAAGCCAAACCATTTCCAATCATTTTTACCTATTCAAAACAGAATTAAACATGCCCAAAACATACCAAAATCATTCAACCTAAGTGCCTAACCAATATGCCTTCAATGGCACCACATTATAATCATAAAACAACAACCATTCAAAGTATTCAACTCATTCATTCTAACAAAAGGATTTGCAATATTCATACCAAAACTTGCTATCACTTAAACATCTAAAATACCATTCAAACTTGACTTATAACCACACGTTACCAAAACATCAAATATTCATTACATACACCAAGTATGCATATAAGTGCACTTCCCAGTAAAGTACCAAAACATATTCAACATTTGCAAAGTAAACATCCTATATACATGCCACAAGTAACCAAAATTTCAAACATCATAATCCACAAAGTCAAAAGATGGTAGGTATGAGCTCCTGTTGATCCATTCGACACGTTTAGAGTACCCAAAATCTACAGAATATAATAACATAAGTAAGTATGTAAAATACTTAATAAGCTCCTACAATTCAATTCAATAACTTACCTTATTCATTTAATAGCTAATTGAAAATCACTATTCAAACTATTATCCCTATCATGACAAAGTTAAAAATTCCGGATCAACAAAGAACGATCACATAGATAGTCAGAATTCATATTTTGTCCATATTAACAACACACTGTATATCCTTTGATTTTTCGATAGAACTTTGTAAAAGAACTCAATACATGAGTGCGGGAAACATTTAATGCTCGTTTGAGCTAGTTGGATACAGAAATACATGTGTCAGGTTATCCGTCCAGGTTAAACCATTGACAACACAGAAAAATAGTTTGGCCATGGCTATATATACATGTAAGGATATTAGTCCAGACTAAACCTTTAAAATGAAAACAGATTACCAGTTTAGACTAAATCTATGTCACATGTATATCCAAGTCCTCAACAAATGCTAGAGCTCGGTCTAGAACGAGAATCATTCAGAAACCTCGTGTATGAGGCTTTTATTTGGTCCATCGGGATTATCTCAGTATTTGATTTATTACCACATAGTCTGATTTCCATTTCAGCAGTTTATGTACAAATAATTAACAGCATTTAATAACAAATTGTAACCACCACAAAACATAATATGAACTTACATGTCGAAGTGATTTAACTATTACGGACTAATCGACAATTTTTTCTTTTCCTCCTACGTCCTCCAATCATTGATATTATTGATCTAAAGTATAGTCTAATTTAATTAATAAATTCAAACAATATAAACAATCAAATTTATGCATTTAAACCCTTTCATTCTTATTTTTTAAAAAAATTCCCCAAAACTTTACCTTTTATGCAATTTAGTCCCTATGTCAAAACTTGCAAAATTTTCACAATTAGCCTAAAAACATTAGTGCTGAATTCTTTATGGTCCTTCTACAACCCATAAACAATAGAATATTTGCAATAGAACCATGCTACTTTCAAAATTATAACAATTAAATCCTTAGATTCAAAACTAATTAAACTACTTTACAAAATGTTCTTATTTAGTCATCAAGATCATAATTCAATCAAATAATTTCACAAACACAGAAAATTCATCCATGGAAAGTCCTTAAAATTTTAAAATTTTAACAAAATAGCCCTTAGGTTAGCCAAATTAAGCTACAACGATCTCAAAAACATAAAAATTACTTAAAACGAACTAAAATTTCACTCACATGCAAGGTGAATTTAGTAGTCGAAACTCAAGCTCCCCTATGGAGTTTTCTCTTCTCAAATTTAGTGGTGAGAGCTAACAGGGATGATGATTTTTTTGTTTTATTTTTGTTTATATTTTCTTATTTTTTAATTTACTATATTATCCTTTTAATTAACCATAAAATTTAACTAAATGATGGTCTACTTGCCTTTTAAGGCTTTCAAATAATAAATTCATACTCAATTTTTACAATTAAAAATAGTTATTAACCTTTGGAATTTTCACGACTTAGTCATTTTTACTTAATTTACCAACTAAACGTTAAAGTTTTCTAACCAAATTTTAATACGACACTATAACAGACTCGTAAATATTAAATAAATAATATTTACTGACTCACTTGTCAGAATTGTGGTGCCAAAACCACTATTTCTGACACACTGAAAAACGATATGTTACAACTCTTTTCCTAAAGGAGTTTTCATCCTCGAAAATCTTACCAGAGAATAAGTTCGGGTATTACAATTTCATAGCTTCTTCTAGTTCCCAAGTAGCTTCCTCAACCCCATGACATTGCCAAATTACTTTAACTAAATCTATGCATTTATTTCTTAATTCTCTAATTTCCCAAGCCAAAATTTTAACTAGTTCCTTATTATACGAAAAATCCGACTGTAACTCAACTTCATCATTAGATAACACATGTGACAGGTTTGAAAGATATCGACGTCGTGACACTCCAAACCTGGTTGGGACAGTCCAACCTGAATTTCAAACATCACATTCACCACTAAGGTGGCTTTCCATTTAAAACTTTACGAACCACATCAACCAACACATTTGCAGAATATTTCATATAATAATTAGTCCTAAGTGCATGCTTTTCTAAATTAATTATTTCATTCTCACAATTAGAAGGTATAGGGTGTACCTTAATACTCAGCGATCTCCTTTAGCTGCAAAAAAATCGTTAGTTCATTTGATTATCATCACATTAAACTAGTAATAAACTCATTCACGTAAAACCCCAGAACCCAGCCTAGAAGTTTAGACCGAATCCCGAAGGTTACATTGATCATCGAAGTGATTGTAGGAAAATTTTGGTTCAACAAGTGAGAAAACATACATTATTTTGGTTACGTAAAAATTTTCAATTATTAAATCCTGGTACTTCAAAATATAGTTGTTTAATCCAAATAAAGTCTACTTGCATTTAACACAAAATTTCATACCATAGTATTTAAACAGAACTTACAGTCCAAAACTGTTTACATAAACTCAGATTTACAGTAAACACTTTTTTTAACTAGGTTTTTTTAAAAAAAGTGACACTACTGAGACCTCCGCATACTGAGCCCGGCGTCAGAACATGATCTGTACCTAAAAGGGGAAACATTGAAGGGGGTCAACATGCCCATGTGGGGGATCAATACACCCATGTGGGGGGTCAACACGCCCGTATGGGCTAGGGACATGGTTGTGTGACAGGTCGTGTAACTCCCTGTCCATTTGTGCTAGAATAGAGTACAGGATAGACACGGGCATGTGAGGGCCTCACAAGCCCGTGTTGGATCCCTAAATCCCCAAATTAGCCACACAGCCATGTGGCACCAAATTATCAAATCCCTAATTCCCAAACACACACGCCTGTTTGCCCAAGGGACACGGCCGTATGGAAATCGACTATTTTCCCCAAATCAGCCACACAACCGTGTGGCACCAAATTTTGCCAAAAAACCCTAATTCCTAAAATGTGCACAGCCGTGTAAACTATCTGTGTAGGGGCAAACGCCCGTGTGGCCACCCGTGTGGTCATTAAACCAAACCAAAACTGACCAAAATCTTAGTTTACGACATCAGCACAAACCCCAGTCGTTAACCACCCTTAAAACAACAGAATTTTACAGAAATTCTCTTGATTCAACAACAATTTCATGTCGAAAATAAGCAGTTCAGAACACACACAAGTTACCAAACTTCATAGCAATTAAGTACCAATTACCCAGTTCAGTACACACTCATAATTATCAGATACTACAGAATTGAATTAACAAATCAAAGATAGAAGAAAAGAGGTTCGAAACCCACACCATAATTTGTGATAAAAAGGCCCTAATAATTAGTGAACCACAAAGCCTTCACTCACTGCGTAATTATATCTCCCTCAAGAACTTGAAACCAAATCAAAACGATGGAACCACAATGACGAAAGAGAAAAAAATTAGTGAGAAGAGAGGGAGAGAGGAGAAAAGGGGAACGCACCGAGAAACATTAAGAAACCCCCAAAAAAATACGTGGAAAGAAAACTCATGTTTTCTTTCTCCCTTTTTTTCCATATTACAAAATAATAAATAAAAAAAACAAAACAAATAAAAATAAAATCTAACCTTTTAAAACTAGATCAAAACTAAATTAAAATATTTCCCTTAAAGCATATACTGACGACTCAAAGCCGAAATCCCCGGGCTAAACTAACACACAACCAACCACTAGACCAGTAGGGCCATTTTGACACTTGAACGCGAAAACAAACTCAAATGCTCGATCTAACCACTAAACCTACCTACAAATCTCAAAACTTCTAACCCCAAAAATCGATGCATTACAATCGAGACAAGCAATAAAAAACAATTAAAATGTTTAAAATCCACATAAAATTTAAATAGTCCGAAATGTCTGTTTACAACCAGTTGAAAATTTTATTTAAAAAGTCTAAGTCTAATTCTAGTACTAAACCCTTGGAGTAACCCACATTGTCTTCACTTCAGAGTTTAAAAGCTCAACACACATACTCTAAAAAGAATGCCTTGCGATGATGGATCACCGGTTTGCCACCCTCCTCGCTAACTCACGAACTATTTATCTATAAGGTAAAGTAAAGAGTGTGAGCTTGGTTAAGCTAAATGAGTACACATTAGTGCTGAATTCTTTATGGTCCTTCTACAACCCATAAACAATAGAATATTTGCAATAGAACCATGCTACTTTCAAAATTATAACAATTAAATCCTTAGATTCAAAACTAATTAAACTACTTTACAAAATGTTCTTATTTAGTCATCAAGATCATAATTCAATCAAATAATTTCACAAACACAGAAAATTCATCCATGGAAAGTCCTTAAAATTTTAAAATTTTAACAAAATAGCCCTTAGGTTAGCCAAATTAAGCTACAACGATCTCAAAAACATAAAAATTACTTAAAACGAACTAAAATTTCACTCACATGCAAGGTGAATTTAGTAGTCGAAACTCAAGCTCCCCTATGGAGTTTTCTCTTCTCAAATTTAGTGGTGGGAGCTAATAGGGATGATGATTTTTTTGTTTTATTTTTGTTTATATTTTCTTATTTTTTAATTTACTATATTTTCCTTTTAATTAACCATAAAATTTAACTAAATGATGGTCTACTTGCCTTTTAAGGCTTTCAAATAATAAATTCATACTCAATTTTTACAATTAAAAATAGTTATTAACCTTTGGAATTTTCACGACTTAGTCATTTTTACTTAATTTACCAACTAAACGTTAAAGTTTTCTAACCAAATTTTAATACGATACTATAACAGACTCGTAAATATTAAATAAATAATATTTACTGACTCACTTGTCAGAATTGTGGTGCCAAAACCACTATTTCTGACACACTGAAAAACGATATGTTACAACTCTTTTCCTAAAGGAGTTTTCATCCTCGAAAATCTTACCAGAGAATAAGTTCGGGTATTACAATTTCATAGCTTCTTCTAGTTCCCAAGTAGCTTCCTCAACCCCATGACATTGCCAAATTACTTTAACTAAATCTATTCATTTATTTCTTAATTCTCTAATTTCCCAAGCCAAAATTTTAACTAGTTCCTTACTATACGAAAAATCCGACTGTAACTCAACTTCATCATTAGATAACACATGTGACAGGTTTGAAAGATATCGACGTCGTGACACTCCAAACCTGGTTGGGACAGTCCAACCTGAATTTCAAACATCACATTCGCCACTAAGGTGGCTTTCCATTTAAAACTTTACGAACCACATCAACCAACCATACAAACCACACATTTACAGAATATTTCATATAATAATTAGTCCTAAGTGCATGCTTTTCTAAATTAATTATTTCATTCTCACAATTAGAAGGTATAGGGTGTACCTCAATACTCAGCGATCTCCTTTAGCTGCAAAAAAATCGTTAGTTCATTTGATTATCATCACATTAAACTAGTAATAAACTCATTCACGTAAAACCCCAGAACCCAGCCTAGAAGTTTAGACCGAATCCCGAAGGTTACATTGATCATCAAGTGATTGTAGGAAAATTTTGGTTCAACAAGTGAGAAAACATACATTATTTTGGTTACGTAAAAATTTTCAATTATTAAATCTGGTACTTCAAAATATAGTTGTTTAATCCAAATAAAGTCTACTTGCATTTAACACAAAATTTCATACCATAGTATTTAAACAGAACTACTGATCCAAAAGCTGTTTACATAAACTCATTCTGATAAACACTTTTTTTAACTAGGTTTTTTAAAAAAGTGACACTCACCTGAGACCTCGCATCATCGAGCCGTCGCCGAACATGATCTGTACCTAAAAGGGGAAACATTGAAGGGGGTCAACATGCCCATGTGGGGGATCAATACACCCATGTGGGGGGTCAACACGCCCGTATGGGCTAGGGACATGGTTGTGTGACAGGTCGTGTAACTCCCTGTCCATTTGTGCTAGAATAGAGTACAGGATAGACACGGGCATGTGAGGGCCTCACAAGCCCGTGTTGGATCCCTAAATCCCCAAATTAGCCACACATGACCATGTGGCACCAAATTATCAAATCCCTAATTCCCAAACACACACGCCTGTTTGCCCAAGGGACACGGCCGTATGGAAATCGACTATTTTCCCCAAATCAGCCACACAACCGTGTGGCACCAAATTTTGCCAAAAAACCCTAATTCCTAAAATGTGCACAGCCGTGTAAACTATCTGTGTAGGGGCAAACGCCCGTGTGGCCACCCGTGTGGTCATTAAACCAAACCAAAACTGACCAAAATCTTAGTTTACGACATCAGCACAAACCCCAGTCGTTAACCACCCTTAAAACAACAGAATTTTACAAAAATTCTCTTGATTCAACAACAATTTCATGTCGAAAATAAGCAGTTCAGAACACACACAAGTTACCAAACTTCATAGCAATTAAGTACCAATTACCCAGTTCAGTACACACTCATAATTATCAGATACTACAGAATTGAATTAACAAATCAAAGATAGAAGAAAAGAGGTTCGAAACCCACACCATAATTTGTGATAAAAAGGCCCTAACAATTAGTGAACCACAAAGCCTTCACTCACTGCGTAATTATATCTCCCTCAAGAACTTGAAACCAAATCAAAACGATGGAACCACAATGACGAAAGAGAAAAAAATTAGTGAGAAGAGAGGGAGAGAGGAGAAAAGGGGAACGCACCGAGAAACATTAAGAAACCCCCAAAAAAATACGTGGAAAGAAAACTCATGTTTTCTTTCTCCCTTTTTTTCCATATTACAAAATAATAAATAAAAAAAACAAAACAAATAAAAATAAAATCTAACCTTTTAAAACTAGATCAAAACTAAATTAAAATATTTCCCTTAAAGCATACTTGACGACTCAAAGCCGAAATCCCCAGGCTAAACTAACACACAACCAACCACTAGACCAGTAGGGCCATTCTGACACTTGAACGCGAAAACAAACTCAAATGCTCGATCTAACCACTAAACCTACCTACAAATCTCAAAACTTCTAACCCCAAAAATCGATGCATTACAATCGAGACAAGCAATAAAAAAACAATTAAAATGTTTAAAATCCACATAAAATTTAAATAGTCCGAAATGTCTGTTTACAACCAGTTGAAAATTTTATTTAAAAAGTCTAAGTCTAATTCTAGTACTAAACCCTTGGAGTAACCCACATTGTCTTCACTTCAGAGTTTAAAAGCTCAACACACATACTCTAAAAAGAATGCCTTGCGATGATGGATCACCGGTTTGCCACCCTCCTCGCTAACTCACGAACTATTTATCTATAAGGTAAAGTAAAGAGTGTGAGCTTGGTTAAGCTAAATGAGTACACATGCATACAACACAAATATACACACCAGACATGTTAGGATTTAAACATACTTTAACAATTCACATATAACACAAATTTCATACTCAACATAGTGATATATTGGCAATTCATGAATATGAAACATAGTCAAATTATATACTCATTGGATAAACGGATCTCCAAAACACACCACATGACTCAAAAAGTCGTACGCTATCTCCATATAAGTGTAGCACGTATGCTTACACTCTCCAAACACACCACGCTATCTATGGTGAATGGAGCTGCTCTCGACATTCCTTTATCTCTCCAACGCTATCTATGGGCCACAATGCTCAACACATAATAAAAAAGAGTGAGTACTCACAATTTTATGGCATGCCAATGATATTCAACGGTTTCAAGTGTTCACATTGCCAACATATCTAATTAATCACATTTTATTACACAATATAATTGGCTCGCACTATTATTGAGCTCGCACTTAACATTTTACGATAATATAATTTTGCACTAATCAAAACTCACAATATCATAAAACTCATAATTCACTTACGAGTTCGTGCATGCATAAACGTGCACTATCAATAGAATTCGCATGTTATAAAAGTCTATATTATATTATTTATTTTTATGTCCATTCTCAAGTACTATATAACCATATACAAATATATATTACCTATATATATATTTAGTGACCTTTGTCACATCAACTTTAGCATACATTTAAGTCCTTTATACATTTATATATATTAGAAAATACAAAACATATAATCCCATATATATGTTATATATAATAAAACCCACACATATATAATATGTATAGCAGAACCACACATATATATGTATTATGTATATAGAAGACCAACGCAAATATATTATAAATATAACATGTAACACCCGAAACCTGGCCCAGACGTTATGGTTGAATCTGCGATGTCACATTAAAGTGTTTTTTTGAAAAAAACATAATTTCGTTGAAAAATCCATTCTATATTAAAACCCCTTTTATGATCTTAATGAAAATTTAGGATATCTTGTTTATTGTTAAAGCTCAAGTCGTTTTAGCAAAATGTTAATCACATTAGATTATTATTACACTTTAAAACAATGTTTGTTACATAAGCTTTTAAAATAGGTTGCATAAACGAGGTGTTTTGAAAAGCGTTTATCTTTTTGAAAATCTGTGGCCTAATAGTAACAGATATAAACCAAAGTAAATAAATCCCAAATTAAAATAAAAATTGACAGAGGCCTTATTACAAAACAAATACCCAAATTAAATTACTTATAAATTAAAAGTTAAAAATGGAAGCAAATGCGGTTGTGTGGCCACTTTTGAGTCCCTCGTAGCAACGATCTGCCTAAGGATTACCTGCGCAGAAAAGCAGAAGGATGAGTTTATGAAAACTCAGTGTGTAATTCCTTAACAACAGTCAGTCATACCGTAGGTAATTACAGTCTGGGCCTAAGCCCGTTTCAGTAACAGTTTAATTTCAGTTAGGGTCTTAGCCCATTATAGTATTAATATCAGTGTGGGCATTAGCCCATTACAGTATCAGTAATAGTACAGAATGCAAACAGAAATCCTACCCAACCAGCCTCTACATTCCACTCCGTCTAGCCCTACACTCCATGTGGGGATAAAATCAACCCACCCATCCCTACACTCCAAAATAGCACTGGTTGCGGCACTAAACAATGGTTGCAGCAAAGCTGCCAGTATAGTACACTTCGTCCAATCAATCATAAACCCATCCCCATGCAACATATCATAATATCATGCATGTATGCAATATATATAAAATGGCATGCTCGATTATAGTCATACATACATAAGGGCAAAACAATCATTTTACCTCATAGGGACATAACAGTCACTTATCAATATGGGGTCTAGGTATACTTACCGACCCAACAGTAGGTCCGTAGTCGTCTCAGGTGACCTGTGCAACCTTAACAGTCAAACAATGAAAATGGGCCCAAGGCCTATAATGCGGCCCATGTTGGCCCACACGCCCGTGTGGCCCACAAAGCCCAAAAATAACCTTGTCCATGTGAACTACATAGCCTAGCCCAATAACCTCCACACGTCCGTATGGTTTACCCGTGTGAGGCCCACGAGCCCGTGGGGCCCACAAAGTCCATTTCGGCCCAACGTGGCCCAGAACGGCCTAAGCCCATGAGATTGCTCATGGTGGCCTCTACAATCAAACGCCCACGTTTTATGCATTTGGATTACCTCACGAGCGAGCGCATGCTCGTATAGCGTCAATAGTCATATTTTTCAGCTTTTGCCAATTTTCGATTATAGCAATATGGTTACATATCTGTTTGTGAAAACATGCGTCCAGCTCAAGAGTACCCCAAACCTATATCAACAAGATACACTATTAGTCCTTTAATTAATAGGGTTAATAGTCCCTTAAATAATACTTAACCAAGCTATAACTTAACACTTGCCTTGATCGAACGATTAAGACTCCTCACACTTCAATCGTTGCCAAAGATTGATTATAGGCTCTTACAAATCATCTGCACTCAAACATAAACCTATTAACCTTTATCAATAATGTTCACATAAACAATTTGAACCAATATATAGCACTTACCAAAATCGCAAAACCGATTTTAAGGAAGGAAAGCAATCGGCCTTCTATCTCCAAAAAGAATACCCACACAATAGAGGAAAGGCTAGCACCAACACGTCTCTAGCCATAAACGACAGCAAAGGAAGAAGTTAGAAGTAATATTACTACAAAAAAAAAAAGAGTGAGAGAATAGAGAAGAACCAGGCACCAACTGATTGTTCAAAGAAGAACTGCAAAAATTGAAACAAATAGAGAGAGAGCTAGGCAGAATTTGGCCCAAGTATCCAGAGGAGAAGAAGGGAAAGTCGATTGAGAGAAAGGGAGAAGAAATGAAGAGTCGAGCAAAACCAAAACTAAAATCCAGAAAAGTTTAAGAGAGGGGAAAGGAGGGTGTTCAGCCAAAACAAAAAGAACAAGGGGAAGAACGATTGTTAAGGGTGTAGAGAGAACAGAGGAGGCCAGTCAGTAAGGCATTGATGAAGAGTAAAACCAATACAAAAAGTTCCTGAATGGTTGCAAGTAGTGTTTGGCTACCAAGCAAAACAACAAACCAAACAAAGAAAAGGAGCAAAAGGAGCAATATTTACCGAAATAGAGAGTAGAAACAACACAATTTTGACACTAAGAGCCTATGAACGAATTGGCATAATGGAATTCCCACATTTGACAAACTACTCCCTCACACCTCAACCTCCCTTAATTCTCTCCTAAAATCCCTCCTCAAATCACTCCCATCGGTCACCATCCAAATCCCCCCGTATTCCTCCTAAATTTCGGCTACACAACTCTCATCCCCCAAACACTTCAATCGTCCGAGCATCAGAGTTCCACTAACATACAACCTCTCACATGGTAACTTGCAAAATAAAACACAACTTACGCGCAGCAAGATTCGAACTCCAGTCTCTTGGTAACAGTAACACGCCACTATCCCCTAGACCAACAGGCTTTTTATGAAATGTTTTACCAACATTTATTTAAGAAGCTTACTGACTAGAGACATGCTTTAATCAAGTAAAAACAAAACTTTGTACAAGCCAAGGCTTGAACTCAGGACTCCTTCAACACTTCTCAGGACACTAAACCATTGAAGTAAGCATGCATTTATGCAACACAACAAAAAAAATAAATGCTTAGATTTTGGGGCGTTACATAACACCCATGCACGTAAACATATATTATATACAACACCAAAACCCATAAATATTATATATAAATAACAAAACCCCTCTACGCATATATTGTATTTTCACAACACGGATACTTAACAATTCAAACAAAATTGCAAGAATTTGCACAGGAAAAAGTTGAGGTTCGCATACCATAAGTGGGGGTTCACAAGCTTCACTTCAACTGTCTAGATTTCGTAATTCATACTAGAACACGCTATACAAATGCACTCACCTATAGTTCATCACGACTCGTCGAAGTAGGCAACTTTATTCTTGCTTTTATCCCGATTTGTTAAGGCTCTACCAATGTTTTCAGTTTTGCACAAAAATATACATATTACTAAGCATTCAAAAATAATCTAACTTATCTCTTTATGTACATAAAACGACTCTCCATTTACACATACTTATTCGACTTATTTCATACAATCTAGTTCACTTAATTTCTTCTTTTTAACTTAATTAGATCCTTAATTTCACCTCCTAACCCCCTAAATTGTGCCTAATTATAGATCTAGGCCGATAATTCAACTCAATTTTACTAGACACTACTTTTCTCGAAAAATCACCGTTCATCCTCATTCTCAAAAGAAAACCATTTAATTCATGCAATTATTTAAAATTTTTGATCAATTGAATTTTTAAACCTCTTAATCTCATCAAAATATACTAAAACTCATTTTAAAAACATCTCTTAGCTCTTTATTATGAGATTCACCATTTTTATGCAAAACATAACTTTAAAACCATGGATCTTTAATATTCTTACTTGGATCTATGAAAATTCAAATTAAAAACAATTAATAAAAATTTAATACATAAGAAAACAATAGGATTACCTTTAGTTTGAAAACCTCCATGAATTTGTACCAATTGAGCAAAAACGAGCTAAGTTTAGGTGAGAAATTGGAGAAGAAAAAGTGATTTTCTTGCAAAATTGAAGGAATTGGGGTGTTTCGATGCCAAGAATATATAAAAGATTTATAAAGTTTTGAGAGAAAATTTTCCAATCTAGAGCTAACAAGTTTTTAAAATGAAAAAGGATGGAGAGAAATTGGAAAGGCAAGTGGCTTTTATAGCCAACTAATTTATTTAATATTAGACTATTTACCTTCTAAGTCCTCTCTTATTTCTCTCTGGTTCTAAAAACTCCCTTTTTAACAACTAGTCTTAATTTACACATTTAACCTCTACTTTAACCACTATTTCAAATTAGTCTCTATTAATTTTTACTAATGCCCCAATTATTAATACCATTATTATTTAATTTAATTATTATTATCATTATTAACTAATTATTTATTTTATCCTATTTCAACTTCTACGACACAAAACCTGATTTTTCTCTTGAGCCCACAATTTAATGCCCATTTCTACTTTGAAATGTGACAGACATTACATCGATACATGGAAAATATTGTGAATCTTTTCTAACTTTGGTGGTAAAGCCAAACGATATGCCACCGGTTTGATTTTCTCAAGTATTTCAAATGTCCCGATGAATCTCAGATTAAGCTTTCATTTTCTATAAACTTTTTTTCCAAGGTGAGACTTTAAAAAAATACTTAATCCCCAACTTCAAATTCGATATCTTTTTGTTTCAGATCAACATAAGATTCCTATCGACCAGATGCAACTTTTAAACAATCATGGATAACTTTGACTTTATCTTCAGTTTCACAGATCAAATCAATACCAATTATCTTTCTTTCACTCAACTCAAACCAATACAAAGGAGCTCTACCTTTTCATTCGTATAATGCTTCGTATGGTGTCATTTTGATACTCGTTTCATAGCTGTTATTATAAGAAAATTTAGCTAAAGTAGAAATTTCTCCCAACTGCCTTCAAACTTGATAATAGAACATCTTAGCATATCTTCAAGAATCTAAATTACATGTGCGAACTGACCATCTATCTAGGATGGAATACTGTGCTAAAAGCTAATTTGGTGCCCAAAACTTCGTGTAATTCACTCCAGAATCTAGAGGTGTGCCACGAATCTCGATCTGAAATAATTGATAATTTTACACCGTGCAATCTTACAATCTTAAACTTATACAATTCAATTGATCTCTGCAGTGAATAATATTTTCTGACTGGAATAAAGTGTACCAATTTCGTCAATCTATTGACAACAACTGAAACAACTTCTTTTTGGAGTCAAGGGCAATCTCGTAACAAAATCCATAGTGACTCATTCCTAATTCCATTTCGGGATCATTACCGATTGTAATAACCCTAGTGGAACTTAATGTTCGATTTTCACATGCTGGCACACTAAACATTTAGTTACAAAATCAAATATTACACGTTTCATACCTGACCACTAGTACATTTTCTTCAAATAATTACATATTTTCGTACTAGTAGGATGAATTGAATAGGAACTGCTATGAGCTTTGCTCAAAATGACTCGTTTTTTCATACTATTTGGAATACAGAAACGACCCCTGAGATACAAATTACTATCGTTATCGATATTGAACTTTGTATTTTGACCGTTTTCAATCAATTCATGCTTTAATTTCAACTCAAAATCATATTTTTGTAGCTTTGAAATTTGCTAAAGAAATGTTAGTCTAAGACTTAATTCAGCTCCAAAGCCAACTGACTATTCACTGCTTTTAAAGCAAATAAGGATTTCCAGCTTAAAGCCTCAGCTACCACATTTACTTTACCAGGATGATAATTTATAATCAGATCATAGTCTTTCAGCAATTTGAGCAACCTGCGCTAATGAAGATTCGATTCTTTTTGGGTCATCAAATATTTCAAGCTTTTATGATCTGTGAAAATGACATTTTTCACCGTAAAGGTAATGTTGCCAAATTTTTAAAGTGAACACGACTGCAGCTAATTCTAGATCATGTGTCGGATAATTTCTTTCATGTGTTTTCAACTGATGAGAGGCATAAGCTATCATTTTGCCTTCATGCTGAAGTAGAAAACCTAGTCCATTCAACAAGGCAACACTCTAAACTATAAATTTTTTTCGGATTTAGGTTGAGTCAACAATAGAGCTTAAGTTAGCATCTTTTTCAATTGATCAAAACTCTATTGACATTTATCAGTCCAGACAAACTGAACAACTTTCTATAACAAATTCGTTAATGCCAAGGCAATTATCGAAAACCCTTTCAGAAAACACTAATAAAAACCTGTCAAACCTAGAAAACAACGCACCTCAGTAACATTTCGTGGAGGGTTCCAATTCACATCTATAAAATTTTTTTTCGAATAAACTCGAATACCATTCGCAGAAATCACATGCCCCAGAAATCCAACTTCGGGTAACTAGAACTTACATTTGTTGAATTTAGCATAGAATTAAGATGTAAATTAAGATGTAATCAGTAAACACAACCAAGAATCGATCTAAATGTGGTTTAAATAATTATTCATCAAATCCATGAATGCAGCAGGGATATTCGTTAAACTGAACGACATGAAAAGAAACTCATAATGGGCATATTGAGTTCTAAATATTGTTTTCGAAACATCTGGTTCTTTGACTCACAACTAGTAATAACCCGACCGTAAATCAATCTTTGAACATATAGTCTCTCCTTTCAATTGGTCAAATAAATTGATGATTCTCGGTAATGAATATTTATTCTTTATTGCCACTTTGTTCAACTGTCGGTAATCGATAAATAACATTAGAATGTCGTCTTTCTTTTTAACAAATAAAATAGAAGCTTCTCAAGGTGATACATTCGGTCTAATGAACCCGTAATTTATCAATTCTTGTAACTAAGACTTTAACTCTTTTAGTTCTGTTGGTGTCACTCTGTATGATGCTATAGATACCGGAGTAGTTCCTGGTACAAGATCAATTACAAACTCAAGTTCTTTTTCTGGTGGTAAGCCAGGTAATTCTTCAGAAAAAACATCTGCAAATTCACACACCGTTGGAACCTGATCTATTTTCAATTCAGATGCCCAAGTGTCTAATATATAAGTCAGAAAAGCTTCAGCACCTTTTAGGATAAACTTCTAAGCAGTAAAGGCTAATATCATGCTAGTTACATAATTAGATTTGGCTGTTTCAATGCTAACCAAATCTTCGTTCAAATATTTTAAAACAATCCATTTTTTTTGCAACTAACAATTGCATCATGATCTGTTAACCAATCAATCCCCAGAATAATATCGAATTCATAAAACTACAACAATATTAGGTTAGCAAGAAATTCGTCACCCTAAATTTTTAGTGGACAATTTTTACAGAATTTATTAACTATCACACTTTGACCTATCGAATTTGACACCCTAATTTCAAATTCAATAGATTCTACTGGTAATTTATTTTCTATAGTTAATGTTGTACATATATAAGAATGTGTGGATCAAAGATCAATTAATGCAAATGTGTGGATCAAAGATCAATTAATGCAATAACAATAATATCAAAAAGAGTGAAAGTATCAACAATAACATCAAATGTCATAGCCTCCTCTCTAGCATGAATTGAATAAGCTCTGGCTGATGCTCATCCCACAAATTTAACAGTCGTATCATGTGTTTCATTGCGACTAACTCCAGAAGCATTTCTAGACCACGGTTTCGTACCCCTTTGAGACACAGTTACTGATCTAGCAACTTGTTTTTTAACTGAATTTAGCTTTATTCAGACATTCTCTTAGCAGGTGTTCATGTGAACCACAGTGAAAACATGCTCCTATTTTGAGCCTACATTCCACAGTGATTATAGGTAGGCATGTCTGTATTCCAAACACTACCAGTACTTGCCACCGAAGTAGCTTGAGTCTTTGATGGAGTTTGCCTGAACGTACTTTTTACCATATTCCCAACAGTAGGAATGGATTGGCTTTTAAAATTTCTTAGCTTCTTAAACAAAGGTATGAAGGAGTTTCTGAATTCACTTCACTTGTTCGATTTTTCCTTCTTAGCTTTTTCCCATTTCTTATCTTTCCAAATTGCCACTATTTTTTGGAGCACACTCGACAATATTACAAATTCTTTAAATTCAAGTATTCCCACCATTTCTTGAATGTTTTCATTTAATCATCTTTCAAGTCTAGCACATATTTTAGCTTATTAAGTGATTTTCTCCCAAGCATATTTACTCAAATTTATAAATTTATCCTTGTATTCAACAACTGGCATGTTTCCCTATTTCATATCCATGAACTTGGGTTTCTTGTCTTTCAAATACAATTGAATGACATATTTCTTCTTGAATTGGGTCTCAAAAATTTCTCATGTTACCTGATCTTTTGGAACCACTGATGTTAAGGTAATCCACCATTGATAAGCATCTTGTTTCAATAATGAAATAGAAAAATTTTAAACTATCTTCAAGTGAGCAATTCAGTTCATCAAAAACACGTTGAACATTTTCTAAACAATACTCATCTTTTGCCGGATATTCATTATACATTCCTCGAAAATCTTTGGCTTCATATTTACGAATTTTATCTCTAGGGAATCAATGAACAAATACTTGATTTAAGTTTTGAGGATGAAAAAATGTCGAGAGAGGCACATGAGGGAGTGGAATTTATGGAGCCATCCAATTATTCCGTAAAAATTATGCAAACCTATCATTCATCAACTAGAAGAAGGTACTATGATCACCACTTCTCGATAATTGAGTTCCAAACATATCCTAACTTCCTCCCTCATCGAAAGCCGGAACATAACTTTCAACATCATCATTATCAGCACGATTAAATCATCTGCCATCATAAATCTATAAAAGAAAACATTGTCAGATCGGATCATGAGCATCACATAGCTTAGAGGTTATTGTGGAATGTATTTTTAGAGTCAATACAAGCTATGTTTAGTCTTACAACCGACTAAACCATAGCTCTAATACCACTAAATCTAATACCCTATACCCCGGCCTAGTCACTCAACTCAAGTTATAAGGCGATACAACTATAAAATGCTATCACTTTTTAATAATCCAACAAATATAGAAAAAATATATCATTTCATAATAAATCATAACCATTTCCTTGTTATTAAATCATATATATTCCTTAATCAGGCTTACAAAACATTTAAAACAAACTAGAATCAAATCTGGATTAAATTGAAACTTCTACAAAATTTTGAGTAAAAAGTGTAAACAAGCTGTGTGGCCCCAAGCATGGTCGTGTGGCCACTCCACACACCCATTTTCTCAAACCATGTATAAGTCGAATAGATGGCCGTACGGTCGTGTCGCCAAGCCATGTAACAACTTGTGACTGTGTGAAAAATTTGCACCTAAAATCAAACAACACTATTTGTAACATCCCGAATTAGGGTCTAGTTGGTACAATAGTTTTGAGACCATGAATTTGAGATAGAAATAATTATTTTATGATTATTTTATGATCCATGACATGATTTCATGTTTGTGTGAAATTTTCATGAAGAAATTATATGCCTAAAGTGTCCAATTTGACTTTAGGGACTAAATTGAATAAGTTGCAAAACTTGTGTTCTAGAAGCTTTAAGCATGAGATTGCATTGTATTATTAATTAGAGGTCCTTAGATAGCAATTAGATCAAGTTGTAAAATTTTGGACAAAAATGGGCATGAATAGAAAAAATTGGAAAGAAATGCTTTAAGGGCATTTTTGTCTTTTGGTAAATAAAAGAATAAAAAGGGAAAAAGAAAGCAAAATCTATTCATCTTCTCCAAGTGCTAGTCAAAATTTAGGGGAGTCTCCATAGCTAGGGTTTTCAACATTTCAAGCTTGATTATCAAGAAAAATGTGATTCAGGTCTTGATCGGGGGAAAAACAAAGTTTACGAGGATTAGGCTCATTTCTATCATTTTGTACCGAGGTACATTCATTTGCAAATTATGCAACATGTACCATAATTTAAATGCTTAATATTGCATGTATGATAAGTATATATAATTAATGTGATATTGTACCATGTGTTTAAATGCTTACATTTTTATTATGAACGATGCCTTAATTATTCCATCAGTATGCGATTGGTGCTATGAGTATCGAAACTGACATTGCGAGCAAGCTCAACAGAAATACGGTATCGAGGAAATCCTGTTTGAACCTTAGGAATAGTTTAGGATACAAGTGACATGTCACTAGGAATTATGTAATATGAACTCATTGAGTTGTGGTCTGAGTTCATGATATATGTGACATCTGAACTCATTAAGTTGTGGTCTGAGTTCATTATATATATATGACACATTTTTTGGTGTTCGAGTACTAGTATCGTATATTCTATTGATGACGAGGTAGTCTGACATGTGTTATAGATACCTGACGGCCTGTATGAGCAGTCTCGTGAGTAGCTTGTAAGCAAGCAACATGTGATCTGACATATGAAGTAGCTGTAAGGCCCAAAATTTGCCCGGCTCGTTACAACACCTAAAACCAAATACAATGGCCTATTAACCTAGACCCAAAAATACAGCCCGATTGGCCCAAAGGTCAAGCAATCCTCAAGAACCCTAAGGTTCCCCTTACGCCGCAGCAGCTGCACCACCAGCAGCCCCCGATCGCCAGTTACCTTCGTACGCCAGTGCATAGCCTCCGTACGTGCTCCACGTTCTCCTCCGTACCTACAAAAGAAGACAAACAAAGGACAAGAACAGCATAGCAAAAACAGCAGCAAGAAAAAAAGAAAAAAAGAAACTCTTTGTATTTTCATTTTTATTTTCGGCTATATAAAAGCCCTATATTCTTTGTAATAGAGGGAGAGGATTTTGGGATATACAAGAAAGATTGTATTTTTTACGAACAAACAAAGGTAGAATAGAACCTAAAAGGTGTTTTGATCTTTCTTTTTATTTGTTTCTCTTCATTTTCTTGTTTATTTTTATTTATTGTTTAAATACAAATCTACTTAAAAAAAATCAAAAAGAAAAGGAAAACGAAGCCTTACCTTCGCATACGAGCCATCAGAGACCATCTCTTCTTTGTCGAAATCGAAGCTTGAGATAGGTTTTCGGGGCTAAAAATCTTACCTTTTGGGGCGAGGTTTAGAGCAGGAAAATAAAATGCCTCCATGGCGAGCTATCATCCATCAGTTTCAATGGTGGAAAGTAGCAGTCGAATGGTCAAAAAAGGGAGGGGAAAGCCTAAAAAATCTGCTGTTTTGAAACCCTAATAATTGGGTCTTCTGTTTTGTGGCTGAAAGGGAGAGCAAGCTGCCATTCAATGGCTTTTAATTTTGGGGATTAAACGAAACAATGCCGTTTCAGTTATTAGGGTGCGTGCCTATTGTTCAAAATGGGTTAATCGCGCGTCTGGTCCTCCCTTTTCGCGTAATGTTTCAATTGGCTTCCATTTGTTTTATTTTTTTTTAAAATTCGGCATTTATAATTTATGCGCGTTTCATTTTAGTCCGTAATGAAATGCAGTGTTTTGGGGCCTAGAATAATTCAGTTTTTAGTCCTTGTATATTTGTGCACATTACTCACATTGGTCCTTATTTCGTTACATGATTTATTATATTTATAAATCATCCTTTTATTTTAATGTGATTTCAGTTTAGACCCTCTCCTATTTTTATTTTTTACGGCTTATTTCCTTTAATTTCATTTCACTTTCGAATCAACCCTTATTTTATTATAGTTTATATTTGAAATTCCGTTTTAGTTCAGATTTAGCCTTTTATATAATTTCAGTTTTTTTATTTTGTTATTCGTTCGTATTATTCTTTATTATAAATATTTATTTCTTATTGTCATATGTTTCATGTTAAAATTTATATTACTTATATCTAGACATTTTTGTTCTGTCGTCATTATTACACATATATCTTAGTATGGTTTATTTACTTATTTACCTTTTTATATATACGTTATTTTTTATTATTGTTGCTGTTATCATTTTTAAATATTCACATGATTTGTTTACTTATTTTATTATTATATACTTTCCATTTTACTTTGTTTTTAGTTTACTTTATTTTACCATTCATTTAATTATATCCTTTTTATAATTTTAAAACTTTAGATTTTATTATTATATTATTATTTTTCTTAATCTTTACATTTTTATCGTATTATTATTATTATTATTATTATTATTATTATTATTTTATTTATTAGTCTATTTATTTATTTTTCATTTGCTTGTTATTATTATTATTATTATTATTATTATTATTATTATTATTATTATTTTTAACCTTTTCTAATAACTAAAGTTCATTTATTTTCTTTTCATGTATTCTTATATTTTATTACTATCATTATTATTTATTTACATATTTTATTACAATTTTTTTATACATATATATATATATTTAATTACCTTACGAACAATGTATTTAAATTTGTTTTTACTAATTGTACATTAAACTCACTTATTTTATCTATTTTATATATTGATCAATAACCTTTATATGTTATTTAACTTAGATATTATTATATGTATCATTTGTTATAAAATCTATTTTACATACTAGCTATTTTGAAAATTCTTTATTATTTTATATATTACTCATTTTAAGTTTTATAGTATTCATTTTAAACTGTTTTAACACATATACCTTGTTTCATTTATTTATTTTAGTCTTTTTATAGATCGTTTTTTGAATTGCTTATGTTTTTATGGATCATTTATTTTCAAATTTTGATATATATCGTGTACCTTAAACTCTTTATACATATTTTATTGTTATTTATTTTAGACCTTTCATATGTTATTTTAGATTGTTATATGTTTATTTTAATTCGCTTATTTTACTTTAAATTGTTTTGTATATTGATTATTTTAAATTGTTCTATACTACTCACTTAAAGTCGCTTTTTATGACATCTTCTTT
Organism: Gossypium longicalyx; assembly: GCA_025698465.1. Lineage (NCBI taxonomy): Eukaryota > Viridiplantae > Streptophyta > Magnoliopsida > Malvales > Malvaceae > Gossypium > Gossypium longicalyx. The sequence continues at coordinate 48,990,008 of CM047004.1, forward strand.
CAAACTTGTTTTTATGTATTATTTATTTGAAATTGTCTCATCATTTATTTTAAAGGGTTTCATGTTGTTTATTTCATTCTTTTGACTATTAAGTTGATAATTAAGTAACATATGTTATGTGGTTATTGTCATTGTGTATATTATAATTCGTTCGTTCGTATTTTCATATAATTATCACCCGTTTGTATAGTATTTTATCCATATATATTGTTCCATGTTTGTAATTTCGTCTTTCATTCGTGATTGTCGTATTGTAATTTTCAATTTATTGATCCGAAACTGATTATTCCATTTTATTTCAAGTCAAATTAATGTGTCTTAGGTCGGTTTTACAATTATCCGTTTGAAAGTTCCTTAAAACGAAGGCAATATTTGATTGCTTGAAGATTCGGGAATCATGCCCTATTGTGCTGGGTTTCGATTTCTCGTTTGTTCAAAATAATCGAATATTCCTTTAGAATTTCACTCGTGTTTTTCTAAATCCTAAAATAAAGCAATGTTCGATGTTTGGCAATTCACGAAATCGTGCCCTATCTTGCTGGGTTGCGATTTCTCGTTTGTTCGAAACAACCGAATATTCCTTTAGAATTTCACTCATGTTTTTTTAAATTCTAAAAATAAGACAATGTCTGATATCTAGAAATTAGAGGAGTCGTGCCCTACTATGCTGGGTTTCGATTTTCTCGTTGGATTAGATAATTGGGCATCCTTTTACGGTTTTCAACGTATAAACTTCTGGAACTCGAAACTTATCATGTTTTCGAGGGTATAAAGGATCGTGTCCTATCGTGCTGGATGTGATGCTATATTCCTCTTAAGCAAGAGAATTTTGATGACCGACTCGGGTTATTCAAACGTTATAAAAAGAACCACATTTCAAAAACTTTCAATTTTAGACATAAGGACAGTATTTAATCGATTCGGTACCAATTTTGGGCGTAGTGAGGGTTCTAATCCTTCCTCATGCGTAACCGACTCCCGAACCCATTTTCTCAAAAGTTCGTAGACCAAAATCGTTGTTTTAATAAACCAAAAATGTCTTATTAAACTAACCTCATTTTTAGGTGATCCGATCACACCAAAACAAAGGATCGGTGGCGACTCCATGAATTTGTTTTTCAAAAGTCAATTTCCCCCTTTTTAAAATTTAAAATTTTTAATTCGAGGGATGGTTTCGACAGTAGCATTGGCTACATATGAGGCACTTAGGTGCAAGCTTATGATGTATCTGATAGTATTTCGAGTGTTCAACAGGTAGTTCAAGAGAAGTTCAATGAATAAGCTTAATGATGGCATCAAGACAAGAAAGTAAGTTATTATGTGCAAGTGGACACAGGTATGTACATTGAACTCATGTGAATGACATGAAATACGATAAGCTAGTGGTAAGAACATGTGTATATATATACATGAAGAATAGGTTATGAGATTTGATAAAATGCAAGATTGTGTTTGTTATGTTAAATGCTTGATTAAGTTGCATTTTATTTGCATATGAACTTACTAAGCTTTAAAGCTTACCCCCCTTCCTTTCTTTTTCTTATAGTGTCGCCAAGTAGCTTAGGGATCAGAAGACGTCGAAGATATGATCACACTATCAATTGGACATTTGGGTATAGCTAGTCTTATCATTTTGAATATGGCATGTACAGGGACTTGGTCTTTTTGGTATGTGTCATATTGATTAGCCAAATGTGTTGGCTCATGATGTTATTATGATTATTTTGTATATGGTCATGAGAGGTGGATCTTATCGATTATTTGGGTTGTAACCCTAATTATTGTTGCATGCATGCAAATGTGCTTATGATTTAATATGGTTATAGTTGCTTATGGTTAATGAGTGTGATGGATGGCTTGTATGTTGAGTGTATGAAATATGATTAATGTGTAACTTGAAAGTAAGTTAGCAAGGATGGTAAATAAATATGAAATTGGTGTGGAATGCCATGATATGAGTGTAAGTATGTGAGTGTTTAAGGGTGGAAAATGGCTTGGAAAATAGCCTAGAATTATCCACATGGTTAGACACACGGGCATGGGCGTGTAATCCGGCTATGTGTCCCCTACACCCTAATCATGCAAAACAAAATGCCTAGTAGTAAACACATGGGCAGAGACACGGCCATGTGTCTCAACTGTGTGAGGGACACGACCTTACGACATAGGCCTGTTCCCAGGCCGTGTAAAGTCTGCACTTAATTTTTGAAATTTAATTCTCCACACGGTCTAAGCACATGGGCTTATGACTTGGCCGTGTGACCTTATTTTATTGATGATGTCATAGTTAGAGAGTTACATGGGTTGAAGACATGGGCGTGTCCCAAGCTACATGGGCATGTGTGACTACACGACCTACTCACACAAGCGTGTAACTCTCCCAAGGCAAGATAAATTTTCTAAGTGTTGAAGAGGTTTTGAGAGTTCTCAGTTTAGTCCCGAACCGCTTCCGATGCATGTTTTGGGTCTTGTAGACCTTTATAAGGGACAATTTGCATGTATTTGAAAAGATTTTAACTTGGATGGAATTTTATGGCCTGGTTTTGTATGAAAGTTCATGTTTAAGTCAGGTAATGCCTCCAACCCTGTCCCGACATCGGATACGGGTAAGGGGTGTTTCACTTGTAATAACCCGATTTAGGGCCTAGTCAGAATAGTTGTCTCGAGACCACAAATATAAAGTTATAAAATTTATTTTATTACCATTATGAGGTTATAACATGATTATATTAGTGTATGAAAATTTTGGTGAGTTAATTTTGATGTTTGTGAGCCCGATTGCGAAAAAGGACTAAATCGCATAAAAGGGAAAAGTTGCATTTTAGTACCCAAATGTTCCAAATAGCTAGAGAATTAAAATTGGGGGCCTTTAAAGAACAATTAGACCCTTAGAGACTAGGGTGGCCGGCCATAGGAGACAAATTGATGGGAAAGTCAAAATTAGGTGGTGTTTGGTCACCAATTTTGACTAATTTTAAATTAAATAAAACAAAGGCCATTTCCTCTTTATTTTTTTCTTCTTCTCCACCGATTTTTACCAGCCATAGGAGGGTTTTGAAATTTGAAAATTTGCATCAACTTATTCCTCTCATAATGTAAGTGATCTTGATGATTTTTATTTTTTTAAGACCCTTGAGGCATGAGCTTCCAAATAAGGGGTCTATGTTGCAAAATGATTAAGAGTTTAGTGTTTTGACATGAATGGATTTATGATAGTTGTTGAGTTTTTATGGATGAATATGAGTCCTAGTTGTGTTATAAACAACTTTTGTGAAAGGTGTTAGGATGAAAACACCTAAGGGGACTATTTTGCATAAGTTGCAAAATAGGTGATAAACGTGTGATATAGTGGGATTTTGGGGTTGTTATATGACTAAAAATAATTCGGATAGGTCCATAATACGAAGAAATTCGATAAAAATTAATTTTCGAGCACGAGGGTAAAATAGTCAAATTGCCAAAGTCTAGGGGCAAAATAGTCATCTTATTAGAGATGTAAATTTATGATTTCCTAATTGTAATTAGTGATTAAATGAGTGTATTTTGTTATTATAGATCAAGATTTGCCAAATCTGAACCTAGACTAGGGGAAAGTCAAGCAAATTGACTAAATCGACTAGTCGAGTACATTTTGTAAACAGATGTAAGTTGTATGTAAATAATGCAACTACATTGTTAATGCACGTATTCAAATTGTTATTAATTTGATATAGTATTAGTTGCTAGATTGTGAACTGAGAATGCATATTAATGATTGAGATAATAGAAAGATCCCATTGGAACCCTAGGAAACAAATCGGATATTCATGCCATGACATTTGAGTTATTTGTGTACCAGTGTAAGACATGTCAGGGACATCCATCGGCCACATAATGATAGCCAGTGTAAGACCATGTTTGGGACATGACATTGGCATTGAGACAAGTGCTAGTGTAAGACATGTCTGGGACATGCATTGGCCTCGATGATGATAGCAAGTGTAAGACATGTCTGGGACATGCATCGGCTAAGAGTTGTGCTAGTGTAAGGAATGTTTGGGACATGCATCAGCATGTATATACGAGAGCTCGTATAAGACCATGTCTGGGACATGGCTTCGGCAACTTATCCCATGTTTGAGGCTTATAGAATACCTGGTAGTATTCTGAAAGGTTCAACCTTAAAGGTTATGAAAGTGATTTAATAAGAAAAGTATAATAATATTGTGAGTGGTATTCCGAAAGGTTCAACCGAAGACTACTTTTCGGATAAGATACAGGCATTATGAGTTCCTCGTCATGCCTTTTGGCTTGACTAACGCCCTGGCAATTTTTATGGATTTAATGAATCGTATTTTTAGGCCGTATTTGGATAAGTTTGTCGTCGTCTTCATTGATGGCATATTAATTTACTCGCATGATGAGGGTGAGCATGCTGAGCATTTGAGAGTTGTGTTGTAAACCTTGAGAGACAAACAATTATACGCCAAGTTCAGCAAGAGTGAATTGTGGCTTAAAGGGGTCAGGTTTTTAGGACATATTGTGTCGGGAGACGAAATTCGAGTTGATCTAAATATGATCTCCGCTATTGTGGAATGGAAACCTCTGAGGAATGTAACAGAGGTTCGAAGCTTTTTGGGTTTATCCAGATATTACAGATGATTTGTAAATGGATTTTCTATGATAGCTACCCCGATGACTAGACTTTTGCAAAATGACGTCAAGTTTGAATGGACAGAAAAATGGTAGCAAAGTTTTGAGAGATTAAAAGTTTTATTAACAGAAGCCCCAGTGTTAGTGCAACCAGAGTCGGGCAAGGAGTTTGTGATTTATAGTGACGCATCCTTAAATGGTTTAGGGTGTGTGCTCATGCAAGAAGACATGGTTACAGCCTATGCCTCGAGACAGCTAAAACCATACGAGAGAAATTATCCGACCCATGATTTGGCGCTAGCGGCTGTAGTGTTCACTCTGAAGATTTGAAGACATCATTTGTATAGAGAAAAATGTGGGGTATTCACTGACCATAGAGCTTAAAGTACTTGATGACTCAAAACGAATTGAATTTGAGGCAACGCCGATGATTAGAGCTGTTAAAAGATTATGAATTAATCATCGACTACCGTCCAGAAAAGGCGAATGTAGTCACCGATGCCTTGAGTAGGAAGTTGTTGTTTGCCTTACGAGCCTTGAATACTCAGTTGACTATAGCTAATGATGGTTCGATTCTGGCTGAGTTGAGAGCTAGATTGACCTTTCTTCATAAAATCCGAGAAGCTCAGAAAGGTGATGAGGAATTACAAGCTAAGAAAATTCAGTGTGAGTCAGAAATTAAATCAGATTTTCGCATTAGTATCGATGGATGTTTAATGTTCAAAGACAGAGTTTGTGTACCCAAAGACAATGAACTTATTCCGAAGATTCTGAGTGAGGCACATGGTGGTTGTTTATAACGACCTTAAGAAAATGTATTGGTGATCGGGTATGAAAAGAGACATTTTCGAGTTCGTTTCTAAATGCCTAATGTGTCAGCAAGTAAAGGCTGAACATCAAGTACCTTTGGGTTTACTTCAGCCTATTATGGTCCCCGAGTGGAAATGGGATCGTATCACTATGGACTTCGTGACCAGTTTTCCTATAACCCCAAAAAAGAAAGATGTAGTATGGGTTATTGTCGACAGACTAACTAAGTCCACACATTCGCATCAAAGATGCATCGATTATTCCTCGAGAAATTAGCTGACTTATATATTTCTGAGATTGTGAGGCTTCATGGACTGCCATTGTCGATTGTGTTAGATAGAGATCCAAGGTTTACCTCAAGGTTTTGGAAAAAGGTACAAGAGGCTTTGGGAACCAAGTTGAGTTTCAGCACGACATTTCATCCGCAAACTGATGGTAGTAGGAAAGAGTGATACAGATCTTAGAGGACATGTTGAGATGTTGTGTTCTCGAATTTCAAGAAAGTTAGGAAAAACACTTACCATTGGTTGAATTCTCCTACAACAACAGCTATCAGTCGAGTTTGAAAATGACGCCTTATGAGGCTTTATAAGGGCGAAAGTGTCGAACGCCCTTATATTGGATGAGGTGAGAGGGAATCAAATTCACAGAGTCGATTTGGTTAAAGAGGCTGAGGAGAAAGTTAAAGTAATTCGTGACTACCTGAAAGTCGCCTCGGATAGACAAAAATCCTACGCAGATTTGAGACAAAAGGAAATTAAGTTTGAAGTTGGTGGTAAGGTATTTTTTAAAGTTTCCCCGTGGAGAAAAGTCCTTAGGTTTGGTAAAAAGGGCAAGTTGAGTCCCCGTTTCATAGGACCTTATGAGATTACCGAGAGAGTAGGGCCTGTTGCCTACCGATTAGACTTGCCATCAGAGTTAGAAAAGATTCACGATGTGTTTCATGTGTCCATGTTACGCCGGTACAGATTAGACCCTTTGCATGTAATTGCTCCAACTATAGTTGAGATTCTTCCGGATATGACTTATGGTGATGAGCCGGTCAAGATTTTGGCTCGAGAAGTTAAACAATTGAGAAATAAGAACATACCACTTGTGAAAGTTTTATGGCATAGACATGGGGTCAAGTAAGCCACATGGGAATCTGAAGAGTTTCTGAGAGCGCAGCATCTGAACTTATTCACCGGTAAGATTTTCGAGGACGAAAATCCCTAAAGGGGGAGAAATGTAACAGCCCAATTTAGGGCCTAGTCGAAACAGTGGTCTCGGGACCACAAATCCAAAGTTAGAAAATTTATTTTATTACAATTATGAGGTTATAACATGATTATATTAGTGTATGATAATTTTGATGAGTTAATTTTGATGTTTGTGAGCCCGATTGCGAAAAAAGACTAAATCGTATAAAAGGAAAAAGTTTCATTTTAGTACCCAAATGTGCCAAATAGCTAGAGAATTAAAATTAGGGGCCTTTAAAGAGCAATTAGACCCTTAGAGACTAGGGTGGCTTGCCATAGGAGACAAATTGATGGGAAAGTCAAAATTAGGTGGTATTTGGTCACCAATTTTGTCTAGTTTTAAATTAAATAAAACAAAGGCCATTTCCTCTTTATTTTTTTCTTCTTCTCCACCAATTTTTACCAGCCATAGGAGGGTTTTGAAGGTTGAAAATTTTCAGCAACTTACTCCTCTCATAATGAAAGTGATCTTGATGATTTTCTTAATGATTTTTACATTTTTGAGACCCTTGAAGCATGAGCTTCCAAATGAGGGGTCTATGTTGCAAAATGATTAAGAGTTTATAGTTTTGTCATGAATGGATTTATGATAGTTTCTGAGTTTTTATGGAAGAATATGAGTCCTAGTTGTGTTATAAACAACTTTTGTGAAAGGTGTTAGCATGAAAACACCTAAGGGGACTATTTTGCATAAGTTGCAAAATAGGTGATAAGTGTGTGAAATAGTGGGATTTTTGGGTTGATATAAGAGTAAAAATAGTTTGGCTAGGTCCGTAATATGAAGAAATTAAAAAAAAATTGATTTTCGAGCACGAGGGTAAAATAGTCAAATTGCCAAAGTCTAGGGGCAAAATAGTCATCTTACCAGAGATGTAAATTTATGATTTCCTAATTGTATTTAGTGATTAAATGAGTGTATTTTGTTATTATAGATCAAGATTTTCCAAATCCGAACCTAGACTGGGGGAAGCCAAGCAAATCGACTAAATTGACTAGTGGAGTACATTTTGTAAACCGAGGTAAGTTGTATGTAAATAATACAACTACATTGTTATTGCATGTATTCGAATGGTTATTAATTTGATATAGTATGAGTTGATAGATTGTTAACTGAGAATGCATATTAATGATTGAGATAATAGAAAGATCCCGTTGGAACTCTAGGAAACAAACTGGATATTCATGCCATGACATTCGGGTTATTTGTCTGCCAGTATAAGACATGTCTGGGGCATGCATCAACCACATAATGATAGCTAGTGTAAGACCATGTCTGGGACATGGCATCGGTACTGAGACGAGTGCTAGTGTAAGACATGTCAGGGGCATGCATCGGCCACATAATGATAGCCAGTGTAAGACCATGTCTGGGACATGGATCGGTATTAAGACGAGTGCTAGTGTAAGACATGTCCGGGACATGCATCAGCCTCGATGATGATAGCCAGTGTAAGACATGTCTGGGACATGCATCGGCTAAGAGTTGTGCTAGTGTAAGACATGTTTGGGACATGCATCAGCACGTATATACGAAAGCTCATATAAGACCATGTCTGGGACATGGCTTCGGCATCTTATCTCATGTTTGAGGCTTATAGAATATTCGGTAGTATTCCAAAAGGTTCAGCCTTAAAGGTTATGAAAGTGATTTAATAAGGAAAGTATGATAATGTTGTGAGTGCATGAGTAATGAGCTCAGATTAGAAAATGTGACTTGAGTAGTCGGTAATGAGTAAGTCAAGTTTATGCTTATCTTTGAACTATGAGTATGATGGCTATTAGTGATATTGTTGTTGTGTATTTGTTTATATGCAACTTACTAAGCTTTATGCTTACTCTCATTCCTTTCTCTTTTCTTTCAGAGTCGCTTAACTAGCTCAAGGATCCCTTAAAATTAGAGATATCGATCACACTATCAGCCGTAATATTCGGTATAGTAGGATTTATATTTTTTATTATGGCATGTATAGGACTAGACCTTATTAATTTATGTCTTGAGAATTGGCCAAATATGTTGGCTTGGAATAGATTCCACACTTCACATTAAGCCTTGAATGAGGATAACATTCGTTTTGAGTCTATAATAGATGCACCTTCATGGTTAAATGAATATCTATCATGCTTGATTTGGTATTGGTTTGTATTGACATGAAAATAGGCATACTAGGGTGGCAATGAGGCTTGGTAAATAGTCTCATATTATCCACACGAGTAGGCACACGGGTCTGTGTCTAGGCCGTGTGTAACACATGGACAGCCCCATGGGCGTGTGAGAAGGTCGTGTGTCCCCTGCACTTAGAAATTTCAAGTCAGAATGCTTGGTAATGGTCACACAGGGAGAGACACGACCGTGTGTCTCAGCTGTGTGGAAGGGCACGGCCTAGTACACGGGCGTGTACCATGGTCGTGTGATGCTGACGTCAGAAATAGAATACCCAGGTTTTTGCACACGGACTGTGCCACGGGCATGTCGTGGCCGTGTGAAAGGACACGAGCGTGTGTCCAGACCGTGTGGAGTCTGCACCTATTTTATGAAAAATTGTGGGATTAAATTGGCCACACGGGTGCGAGACACGGGCGTGTCCCTAGCACACGGGCGTGTGACCTATACCCATACTGGCGTGTAGAGCCTTAAAGCATGAAATTCTCTGAGTTTTTCTTGAGCCCTCAGTTTGGTCCCGAGCCGTCTTGAATGTATGTTTTGGGCCCCGTAAGCCCTATTAAGGGACAAATTGTATATGAAATGAAATGTTTTAAATTGATCTAAATTTTATGGCCCAATTTCCTAAGAATGGTTGAGTTTAAGTTTGGTAGCACCTCAAACCCTATTCTAGTGTTGGATACCGGTGAGGGGCGTTACATTTAGTGGTATCAGAGCTATGGTTTAGTCAGTTTTAGGACTAACCTAGCGAGAGTACAAGTCTAGCTATACATGCCATAGTTGTACATTAATAGTGTGACAAATTCTGACGATTATAAATTATGTTTTCATATAGTAAATGGATCCTGATAGAGCCACGGTGAATGACATAGAAAGTAATGCACCGGCTCCTGCAGAAGGGACTGTGCCCGTAGAGAGTGAGCCCGTTACTATGGGCTATGATAAAAGGGCTAGAGAAGCCTATCTCCGTATGATGGACGCTTGGTATACGGAGTTTGTTCGTGTGAACCCGAACACTCCACCTCCCCCACCTTTTTCGATTCCTCATTATGCCCCATAGCTTCGCAAGGTGCGAACATATTTAGAAGAGAGAAGCCTTCGGTAGATCCGAAAATAAGGGGCCGAGGAATTTCGGGCTAGTATAGATGATGATCTGGAGAGGGCAGAGTTCTGGCTAGAAAACACCATCAGGGTATTCAATGAACTGTCATGCACGCCTGAAGAGTGCGTAAAGTGTACCGTGTCACTTCTACGAGACTCAGCTTATCAGTGGTGGAACACTCTCGTGTCCGTTGTACTGAGAGAGAGGATTATATGGGAATTCTTCTGGGAGGAATTCTAGAAAAAGTATATTAGCCAAAGATTCATGGATCAAAAGAGGAAAGAATTCTTAGAGTTAAAGCAAGGCTGAATGTCAGTAATGGAATATGAACGGGAATTTGTGAAGCTCAGCAAGTATGCACGGGAGTGCATATCTACAGAAGCCATCATGTGTAAGAGGTTTGAAGATGGCCTCATTGAGGATATTTTAGTTTTTATTGGCATTCTTGAACTACGAGAATTTGTAGCCCTTGTTGATAGAGCCTGTAAGGCCGAAGAGTTAATTAAAGAAAGGAGGAAGGCAACTTTTGAGTCGTGAGACTCAAAGAAAAGACAGACGGGGAAATTACAATAATCCTCCTCTAAGAGGTCGAAGGAATTCGTTACCCGATCAAATACTTCGATGGGATTCTCAAATAGAAATAGGAACCGATAGAACATAACTTCAAGAGCCCAGACCAGTTCAGTCACAAGTGTCGATAGCACTCGGCCCAGTAGGCCAGAATGCTTGCAGTGTGGTAGGCGTCATTTTGGCGAGTGCCGAGGGAACAAGAGGGGCTGCTATAAGTGTGGTTCACTAGACCATTTTATTCGCGATTTCCCTAAGATGGAAGAGAGGGAGAGGAAGCAAGAAATGAAGGCAAACAGTGCTCCGTTGAGGGGTAGACCACAAAAGAACCCCAAGAGTGGGGCTAGTAGTAGGGGTATGACAAAAGATGTTACAGTAAGGTCCGAGGACAGAGCGTCTGCAAGGACTTATACTATTCGTGCCCGCGATGAGGCAGAGTCTCCTAATGTGATCACAGATACTTTTTCTATCCATGATATATTTGTTGTTGCATTAATTTATCCGGGGTCTACCCACTCCTATATTTGTATGGAATTGATTCCTCTAATGAACATGATTGTGGATTCTACTGGATTTGTAATAAGAGTGTCAAATCCTTTGGGTAGATATGTGTTAGTAGACCAAGTGTGTCGAGATTGTCCTTCAACAGTTAGAGGTCATTGTTTTCCGGCTAACTTAATGTTATTGTCGTGCAATGAGTTTGATGTAATCCTCAGGATGGATTGGTTGACTCCCCATAGTGTTGTAGTGGACTGTGGAAAGAAAGAAATTAAGCTGAAATGTGAAGACGGGAATGTTCTTCGAGTTGGACCAAATGAGTCAGATCAATTGCCCGTAATAGTATCATTTTTAACTGCCGAGAAATTTTTGAGAAAAAGATATGAGGCTTATTTAGCTTTTGTGCTGAATACTCGAGAGTCAGAGTTAAAGATTGAATCAGTGCCGGTAGTCTACGAGTTCGCAAATGTGTTCCTGAAAGAGTTACCCAGATTACCTCCAGTGAGGGAAGTTGGGTTTGAGATTGAATTAGTTCCTGGAACGGTACCCATCTCGATCGCCCCGTATAGGATGGCTCTAACGGAGTTGAGAGAATTGAAAGCACAGTTGCAAGAGCTAATAGACAAGGGTTTTGCAAGACCGAACTATTCCCCGTGAGATGCTCCAATACTTTTTGTGAAGAAGAAAGATGGGTCGATGAGGCTATGCATCGACTATAGACAACTCAACAAGGTGACAGTGGAAAACAAGTATCCTTTACCAAGGATTGATGACTTGTTCGATCGGTTAAAGGGAGCCACCGTGTTTTCTATGATCGACCTGAGGCCTGGCTACTATCAGCTAAAGGTTAAAGAGAAAGATGTACCAAAGACTGTATTTCAGACAAGATACGGGCATTATGAGTTCCTCGTCATGCCTTTTGGCTTGATTTGGAGCTAGCGGCTGTAGTGTTCGCTCTGAAGATTTGGAGACATCATTTGTACGGAGAAAAATGTTGGGTATTCATTGACCATAAGAGCTTAAAGTACTTGATGACTCAAAACGAATTGAATTTGAGGCAACGCAGATGATTAGAGCTGTTAAAAGATTATGAATTAGTCATCGATTACCATCCGAGAAAGGCGAATGTAGTCGCCGACGCCTTGAGTAGGAAGTTGTTGTTTGCCTTACGAGCCTTGCATATTCAGTTTACTGTAGCTAATGATGGTTCGATTCTAGCCGAGTTAAGAGCTAGATCGACCTTTCTTCATAAAATTCAAGAAGCTTAGAAAGGTGATGAGGAATTACAAGCTAAGAAAATTTAGTGTGAGTCAGAAATTGAATCAGATTGTCGCATCAGTACCGATGGATGTTTAATGTTCAGAAATAGAGTTTGTGTACCCAAAGACAATGAACTTATTTAGATGATTCTGAGTGAGGCACATGGTGGTTGTTTATCCATTCACCTGGGTAGTGCAAAAATGTATAACGACCTTAAGAAAATGTATTAGTGGTCGGGTATGAAAAGAGACATTTTCGAGTTCGTTTCTAAGTGCCTAGCATGTCAGCAAGTAAAGGTTGAACATCAAGTACCTTCGGGTTTACTTCAGCCTATTATGGTCCCTGAGTGGAAATGGGATCGTATCACTATGGACTTCGTGACCAGTTTGCCTGTAACCCTAAAAAAGAAAGATGCAATATAGGTTATTGTCGACAGACTAACTAAATCAGCACATTTCATACCAGTGCGTACTGATTATTCCCTCGAGAAATTAGCCGACTTATATATTTTTGAGATTGTGAGGCTTCATAGACTGCCATTGCCGATTGTGTCAGATAAAGATCCAAGGTTTACCTCAAGGTTTTGGAAAAAGTTACAAGAGGCTTTGGGAACCAAGTTGAGTTTCAGCACGACATTTCATCTGCAAACTGACGGATAGTCAAAAAGAGTGATACAAATCTTAGAGGACATGTTGAGATGTTGTTTTCTCGAATTTCAAGGAAGTTGGGAAAAATACTTGTCATTGGTTGAATTCCCCTACAACAACAGCTATCAGTCAAGTCTAAAAATGGCACCTTATGAAGCTTTATACGGGCGAAAGTGTTGAACGCCCTTATACTAGACTGAGTTGAGAGAGAATCATATTCACAGAGTCGATTTGGTCAAAGAGGCTGAGGAGAAAGTTAAAGTAATTCGTGACTACCTGAAAGCTGCCTCGAATAGACAAAAATCCTACGCAGGTTTGAGACAAAAGGAAATTAAGTTTGAAGTCGGTGATAAGGTATTTTTGAAAGTTTCCATGTGGAGGAAAGTCCTTAGGTTTGGTAAAAAGGGTAAGTTGAGTCCCCGTTTCATAGGACCTTATGAGATTACTAAGAAAGTAGGGCCTGTTGCCTACCGATTGGACTTGCCACCAGAGTTAGAAAAGATTCACGATGTGTTTCACGTGTCCATGTTACGCTGGTACATATCAGACCTTTTACATGTAATTGCTCCAACTGAAGTTGATATTCTTCCGGATATGACTTATGTGAGGAGACGGTCAAGGTTTTGGCTCGAGAAGTTAAACAATTGAGAAATAAGAACATACCACTTGTGAAGGTTTTGTGGCATAGACATGGGGTTGAGGAAGCCATATGGGAACCTGAGGAGTCTCTGAGAGTGCAGTATCTAAATTTATTCATCGGTAAGATTTTCGAGGACGAAAATCCCTAAAGGGAGGAGATGTGTAACAGCCCGATTTAGGGTCTATTCGGAACAGTGGTCTCAGGACCACAAATTCAAAGTTAGAAAATTCATTTTATTACAATTATGAGGTTATAACATGATTATATTAGTGTTTGAAAATTTTGGTGAGTTAATTTTGATGTTTGTGAGCCCGATTACGAAAAAGGACTAAATCGCATAAAAAGAAAAAGTTGCATTTTAGTACCCAAATGTGCCAAATAGCTAGAGAATTAAAATTGGGGGCCTTTAAAAAGCAATTAGACCCTTAGAGACTAGGGTGGCCAGCCATAGGAGGCAAATTGATAGGAAAGTCAAAATTAGGTGGTGTTTGGTCACCAATTTTCACTAATTTTAAATTAAATAAAACAAAGGCCATATCCTCTTTATTTTTTTCTTCCTCTCCACCGATTTTTACCAGCCATAGGAGGGTTTTGAAAGTTCAAAATTTGCAGCAACTTATTCCTCTCATAATGTAAGTGATCTTGATGATTTTCTTGATGATTTTTACATTTTTGAGACCCTTGTGTAAGAGTATGCCCAAAGATCAATCACGAGATGGTTGTAATAACATACTTGATTTATCATGTTTTTTGATATAAGGCGTTGCCATTATTATTTCAGTTTCTTTTTTATGTACATAAATAAACTGTTTTATAATAATGTCTTGAGAATAATATGATTATTCTTAAAAGATCTTTAGTCAAGTATTATTGTTGGCTAGGACAACAATAATGCATTAAGACTAACATGTAGTTGATTGATGATAAAGAGTTGTCATTGATATGGAGTGTCAAAATCAGTGCATGAATATGTGTGTTAGAGAACAACATATTGGACAGACTTGCTATGAGTATGTTTCTTGGATTATTATGTAATTGTCACAACATTACTCATAGTGATTAATATGTATATGATCCTCATACTTGAGATCATCATTATCCCAACATCGTGACTTGTATATTTTGATATAGTCAAATGAACATCGTAACTTGTTGTTCTATAAAGACTGATGTTGGATATACCACAATCTATGTAGAGGGATATGGTTGATCAATATAGGATAAGTCCCCCTACATAATGGGAGTAATATCTTAGGCCCCTTGATTGAGTGAGACTAGAAATGCATGGCCATGCTCAAATAATTTGATATGAGATGTCATACTTATTTGTGTATCATAGTTCACTTAAAGTATCAAGAAACATGGGATGGACTATGCAAGTGTGACTACTCCATGACTTGTGTCCATTCCAAAGGTATAAGACTTAAGGATTAATGCATGAAAGGTTAATCACAAAAGGTTATGTGGAATCATGACTTCTCGTAACTTAGGTAGCAATGATGCATTGCTAGATGCCACTCATTGTTTGTAACATTAGAATCATTCTAATATTACTGCTAACGTTACAAGAACCTATAGGTCACACCCTATGGTTGAAATGAACGGAGTAAAACATAGTTGGTATTGTATTCTGATTGTCAGATGAATTAAATTAATTATAGAATTAACTTAATTGGGCAATCAAATTTTTGAACATACTATACGTACAAGGATGTTGTACACATAATCAGAACATAATTTCATTAGTATATGAATTTGGTTCGTATATAAGTTTAAATAAATATAGTTTACCGAAATCTTTATTATAATTAATGTAATTATAATTTTCAGTTAAACATTATTATATTTATTTTAATGATGACTATTATGTTCAGATTAATTTTAATGAATTAATATTCATTAAAAAATATACCAATTAAAAGGGTGTTATATATGGCAAGGGTAAAAACCCTAAAGAGATAACATATAAATAAGCCCGAAACTATGCTAAAGGGTCTAGCAGCCGTCAAGCATAAAAAATCACTGAAATAGTTTTTGATATTTTTTTACCGTTCGTTGTCAACTGGATGGACTACGTAGAGGCCGACATCAGAAAGGTTACGGCTTGGTTTGATAGTGGTTCAGGATTCCCGTTGCCTAGGCGTCGCTGTTTACTCAGATTAAAGTTTCGGTAATTTCGAAACCTTTTATCACCTCGATACATTCCTTACACATGGATCCATGGTTTGGATCACCGAAATGTTTTTAATTATTTTACTTTTTCGCTGCGCCTTGGAGGCATTGGTGTTCGAACAGTGGAATCAGAGCCACTTGTGTGATACGGACTCGGGTTTAAATACTTGGGTGATGCAATTGTATGAGATGCATGTTTTAATTTTATTATGTTTTTCTGTTTAAATCGTTTAAGCAGAATCTAATAACTGTTCCTGTCGATAAGTGATTAAATGTTAATCATGGTGTTATGGCCTATTCGGTTTTATGTTATTGCTGTAAACCTTAATAAATCTGTTATGATGTAGCGGTGATTTTACAATTTCCAGTAAGAGTTTACTAGCCAGTGGAACAAAGGATTGTTCCGATATGAAACCTCAAGGATTAAAATCCTAAAAACACGATTCTGTTGATAAAAGTTATCAAATCGTGAGGTTTCATTCGACTAGGGTATGCGGTTTGTACCGCTGGTCCATACCGCGGGGGCTCCGCCCTTGCACCCCCATCATCTTCCAGTATGTTTTGTAATAAATAAAACTTAATGGGCCATAAAAAGGTTGAAAGGATATTTTAATATTTCACTTGACAAAAAACGTTGAATGATATATGAAATGCACGGTGTTTAAAATGCATAGTTATAGCCCGATGACCCATTAGATAAAAGGATGTAATTTTATAAATACATCATGCGTGTCGTGCCTTACTACTATTCTTTTGTATTTCTCTTCTTATCTTACTCCCTAGTATGTAAAACGAGTTTCTGAATTTTGTAATTTGTAAAAGTTGTTGTGGACTAGACGAGAAGGAAGATGGTCCGACTAGTATGGATCGACATCTTGTGAAACGGCTTACACCTTTAGGTTCCCTTTTGGTTCTCCCATTGGCTTGGGTTGAACCACCATAGTTTATGGGCTATAACTATTGCATTTATTTATTGCTTTACTTATTCATGTATGAGATGCTATGGATGTCTAAAGCATGCAAATTTGATAATAATAAACCCCATTAATTGATGAGATCAATTAAAAGATTAAATGGACTAAAGTAGACCATAATTGGTGAGATGTAACACTCTAATAAAATCCCTCTATTAAAATATTAAGTCAACATGGCCTTACAATTTATGCCTTCGTTAAGGCCTCGATCAAGACTATGTAGGTTTTGCCAAAGCGAAGTACTAGTATTTATCTTGGTTAAACGCGAAGAATAAACAAGTGATATTCGCTGGTTAAAAATTGGTTAATGACTTAAATAGGTTACTCTAATAGGATTAGAAACCTAGAGGCAAGTAATTTGGATAAATCATAAGATGATTAGAACAAGAGTTGTTCACCAAATTGTAGGAGTTACATATGATGTAATTAGAAAGTGTTGCTTACCTAAATAACCATAATCTTGAGAGTAAAGCCAAAGCTGACTTAAGAGGAGGTGAAATATGGATCCTTGACCCACTAGGAATACTTTCAAGAAAGTCTTTCCGAAATTAATATATGAGGGTTATTAATTTTGAAATAGAATAGTGTGAAACATCATATAATAAAATCATTTTAATGATTGATATAAACTTGGTAAATTTATTCACACGCATATTTTATTGTTGTAGATATATTATGGCTACAAACACTAATACACTCTCATTGCGATCGGTCCTTGAGAAGAACAAGTTGTATGGTTTGAACTTTCTTGATTGGTTCCGTAACTTAAGGATTGTCCTCAAACAAGAACGAAAATTATATGTCATTGAAAAATCACTTCCTGATGAACCACCTGCTAATGCCTCGAGGGCTGATAAAGATGCTTACAAGAAGCATCTCGATGATATGGTAGACGTTGGATGTCTTATGCTTGCCACTATGAATCCTGAGCTTCAAAAGCAACATGAGGATATGGTTGCTTATGATATGATCGAGCACTTGAAAGAACTATATCAAGGGCAAGCAAGGCAAGAGAGGTTCGATATCTCTAAGGCTCTATTCCAATGTAAGCTGGCTAAAGGAAGCCCAATAGGACCTCATGTCCTTAAGATGATTGGTTATATTGAAAGCCTGTCTAAGCTTGGGTTTCCATTGGGCCAAGAGTTGGCCAATGATGTTATTCTGCAATCGTTTCCGGATAGCTACAGCCAGTTTGTCCTTAATTTCAATATGAATGAAATTGACAAGACTCTGCCACAATTGCTTAGCATGTTACGAACTGCTGAAGGCAACATGAAAAAGGTTGGACCCAAGCCCATACTGATGATCCGTAACAATAAGGGCAAGGGAAAGGCCAAAGTCCCGACAAAGCCTAAGGGCAAAGGTAAGCCTAATCTTGGAAAAGGAAAGGCTGCACTGAAACCTAAAGGTGAGGTGTCTAAGGAAGGAAACTGTTTTCATTGTAGTGTGACTGGACATTGGAAGTGGAACTGCTCTGTCAATCTTGAGGAAATCAAGAAGGCCAAAGCAAGCGGAACGTCTGCTTCAGGTATTTATGTTATTGATATTAATTTATCAACTACTACTTCTTTGGTATTAGATACTGGTTGTGGTTCTCATATTTGTACTTCTGTACAGGGACTACAAAGGAGTAGGACTTTGGCTAGAGGAGATATGGACCTGCGAGTTTAAAACAGAGCAAGAGTTGCTGCATTAGCTGTGGGAACATATACTTTATCTTTGCCTAGTGGACTTGGTTTAATTTTAGAGGATTGTTATTTTGTGCCCAGTTTGACTAAAAACATTATTTCAATTTCTTGTTTAGACAAAATTGGTTTTGAGATAATAATTAAGAATAATTGTTGTTCCTTTTATCTCAATAATGTTTTCTATGGTTCGGTACAATTGATTAATGGCCTCTATATTTTAGATCAAATGAATCCCATTTACAACATAAATACTAAAAGATCTAAAATAAATGACTCAAATCAAACTTATCTTTGGCATTGTCGTTTGGGCCACATAAGTGAGAAACGCATATCCAAACTCCATAAAGATGGTCTTTTGGATTCATTTGTTTTTGAACAATTTGAAGTATGTGAATCTTGCTTATTAGGTAAAATGACTAAATCTCATTTTACTAGTAAAAGTGAACAACCTAGTGATTTATTGGGCTTAATACATTCAGATGTATGTGGACCAATAAATACACAAGCCAGAGGTGAATTTCATTACTTCATTACTTTCACTGATGATTTCAGTAGATATGGGTATGTTTATCTCATGCGCCATAAGTCTGAGGCACTTGAAAAGTTCAAGGAATTCAAAAATGA
Source organism: Gossypium longicalyx (assembly GCA_025698465.1). Taxonomy (NCBI): domain Eukaryota; kingdom Viridiplantae; phylum Streptophyta; class Magnoliopsida; order Malvales; family Malvaceae; genus Gossypium; species Gossypium longicalyx. The sequence goes on from CM047004.1 coordinate 49,009,021, forward strand.
AGTACAAAATCAACTAGGTAAAACTATTAAGACACTTCGATCTGATCGAGGTGGAGAGTATTTGAGCCTAGAGTTTGATGATCTTTTGAAGGAATGTGGGATTGTCTCACAACTTACTCCTCCTGGTACTCCTCAATGGAATGAAGTTTCTGAGAGAAGAAATCGAACTCCGATCCATGATGAGTCATGCTGATCTACCGACTTCCTTTTGGGGACATGCACTTGAAACAACTATTTTCACACTAAATCGTGTTCCATCTAAATCGGTTAAAAAGATGCCATATGAGATGTGGACTGGGAAACGTCCCAGTATGTCTTTTATGAAAATTTGGGGTTACGAAGCTTATGTTAAACGTCAGACGTCTACTAAGCTTGAACCCAAATCTGAAAGGTGTATCTTTGTGGGGTATCCGAAAGAAACCAAAGGATATTATTTCTTTAATCCCACTGAGAACAAAGTGTTTGTTGCTCGGGCTGGTGTCTTCTTAGAGAGAGAATTTGTTTCTAGAAAAGGAAGTGGGAGAAAGATTGAACTTGAAAAAAATTCGGGAATCATAAGATACTACTAAACTAGAGATAGAACAACAGCAAATTCCACAAGAAATTGAGGAACAAGTAACTGCTGTAGAAACACAACCACCGCGTAGATCTTTAAGAGAATGCCATGCACCTGAGAGATATGGATTTCTCATTACAACGCATGGTGACATTCGTCTTATAGATCAAGATGAGCCTAGGACTTATCAAGAAGCGGTGGCAAGCCCAAACTATGAGAAATGGCTCGAGGCCATGAGATCTGAGATGGATTCCATGTATGAAAACCAAGTATGGACTTTGGTTGACCCACCCGAAGGGGTTAAACCTATAGGGTGCAAATGGGCTTTCAAAAAGAAAACGGACATGGATGGTAATATACAAACATACATGGGGTGATTAGTCGCTAAAGGTTTTCGTCAAATTCATGGTGTTGACTATGATGAAACTTTTTCTCCTGTAGCTATGTTTAAATCCATCAGGATATTGCTCATCATAGCTGCATTTCATGATTATGAAATCTGACAGATGGATGTCAAAACAGCTTTCCTTAACGGGAAACTTGAAGAGGATGTGTACATGACACAACCTGAAGGTTTTGTCAATCCAAAGGATGCTGGAAAGATATGTAAGTTACAAAGATCCATTTATGGATTAAAGTAAGCTTCTCGAAGTTGGAATCTTCGTTTTAACGATGCAATCAAAGAGTTTGGTTTTATCAAAAATGAAGATGAGCCATGTGTTTACAAGAAAGTGAGTGGGAGCACAATCACATTCTTGGTACTGTATGTGGATGACATACTTATCATGGGCAATGACATACCTACCTTACAGTCTATTAAGACTTGGTTAGGAAGTTGTTTTTCTATGAAGGACTTGGGCGAAGCAACTTACATCTTAGGAGTCAAGATCTATAGAGATAGATCAAGACGACTACTAGGTCTAAGTCAAGGTACATATATAGATAAAGTATTGAAAAGGTTCAATACGGAAGAATCTAAGAGAGGATTCATAGCTATGAGACATGGTATTTCACTCTCGAAGGAAATGTGTCCTTCAACTCCACAAGAGAGAGAACGCATGAGTAAAATTCCATATGCTTATACTATTGGATCTCTCATGTATGCCATGTTGTGTACCCATCCAGATGTCTTATATGCCTTAAGTATGACGAGTAGGTACCAAGTAGATCCCGGTGAAGGTCACTGGACCACAGTCAAGAATATCCTTAAGTACTTGAGAAGAACTAAGGATATGTTCCTAATATATGGAGGTGAGGAAGAGTTAAGTGTAAAAGGTTACACTGATGCCAGCTTCCAAACCGACAAGGATGATTCTCGATTGCAATCAGGTTTTGTGTTTTGCCTTAATGGTGGTGCTGTGAGCTGGAAAAGTTCAAAGCAAAGTACAGTAGCCGATTCTACAACAGAGACCGAGTACATTGCAGCTAGTGAGGCAGCGAAAGAAGCTATTTGGATCAAGAAGTTCATTACTGAACTAGGGGTTGTGCCTAGCATATCAGATGATATAGAACTTCGATGTGATAACAATGGAGCTATTGCACAAGCTAAAGAACCCAGATCTCACCAGGGACCTGAACATATACTTAGGCACTACCATCTTATTCGAGAGATTATCGATCGAGGGGATGTAGAGATATGTAGCGTACCTACAGATGATAACATTGCTGATCCCTTGACCAAGCCTCTGACACAGTAGAAGCATGATCGTCACACTAAGTCACTTGGTATTAGATATATGAGTGATTGGTCTTAGTGCCAGTGGGAGATTGTAAGAGTATGCCCAAAGATCAATCACGAGATGGTTGTAATAACATACTTGATTTATCATGTTTTTTTTATATAAGGCGTTGCCATTATTATTTCAGTTTCTTTTCTGTGTACATAAATAAACTGTTTTATAATAATGTCCTGAGAATAATATGATTATTCTTAAAAGATCCTTAGTCAAGTATTATTGTTGGCTAGGACAACAATAATGCATTAAGACTAACATGTAGTTGATTGATGATAAAGAGTTGTCATTGATATGGAGTGTCAAAATCAATGCATGAATATGTGTGTTAGAGAACAACATATTGGACAGACCTGCTATGAGTATATTTCTTGGATTATTATGTAATTGTCACAACATTACTCATAGTGATTAATATGTATATGATCCTCATACTTGAGATCATCATTATCCCAACATCGTGACTTTTATATTTTGATATAGTCAAACGAACATCGTAACTTGTTGTTCTATAAAGACTGATGTTGGATATACCACAGTCTATGTAGAGGGATATGGTTGATCAACATAGGATAAGTCCCCCTACATAATGGGAGTAATATCTTAGGCCACTTGATTGAGTGAGACTAGAAATGCATGGCCATGCTCAAATAATTTGATATGAGATGTCATACTTATTTGTGTATCATAGTTCACTTAAAGTATCAAGAAACATGGGATGGACTATGCAAATGTGACTACTCCATGACTTGTGTCCATTCCAAAGGTATAAGACTTAAGGATTAATGCATGAAAGGTTAATCACAAAAGGTTATGTCGAATCATAACTTCTCGTAACTTAGGTAGCAATGATGCATTGCTAGATGCCACTCATTGTTTGTAACATTAGAATCGTTCTAATATTACTGCTAACGTTACAAGAACCTATAGGGTCACACCCTATGGTTGAAATGAACAGAGTAAAACATAGTTGGTATTGTATTTTGATTGTCAGATGAATTAAATTAATTATAGAATTAATTTAATTGGGCAATCAAATTTTTGAACATACTATACGTACAAGGATGTTGTACACATAATCAGAACATAATTTCATTAGTATATGAATTTGGTTCGTATATAAGTTTAAATAAATATAGTTTACCGAAATCTTTATTATAATTACTGTAATTATAATTTTCGGTTAAACAATATTATATTTATTTTAATGATGACTATTATGTTCAGATTAATTTTAATGAATTAATATTCATTAAAAAATATACCAATTAAAAGGGTGTTATATATGGCAAGGGTAAAAACCCTAAAGAGATAATATATAAATAAGCCCAAAACTATGCTAAAGGGTCTAGCAGCCGTCAAGCATAAAAATCACTGAAATAGTTTCTGAGATTTTTTTACCGTTCATTGTCAACTGGGTGGACTACGTAGAGGCCGATATCGGAAAAGTTGCGGCTTGGTTCGATAGTGGTTTAGGATTCCTGTTGCTTAGGCGTCGCTGTCTACTCAGGTTAAAGTTTTGGTAATTTCGAAACCTTTTATCACCTCGATACGTTCCTTACACATGGATCCATGGTTTGGATCGCCAGAATGTTTTTAATTATTTTATTTTTCCGCTGTGCCTTGGAGGCACGGTGTTCCAACACCTTGAAGCATGAGCTTCCAAATGAGGGGTCTACGTTGCAAAATGATTAAGAGTTTAGAGTTTTGCAATGAATGGATTTATGATAGTTGCTGAGTTTTTATGGAAGAATATGAGTCCTAGTTGTGTTATAAACAACTTTTATGAAAGGTGTTAGCATGAAAACACCTAAAGGGACTATTTTGCATAAGTTGCAAAATAGGTGATAAGTGTGTGAAACAGTGGGATTTTGGGGTTGATATAAGAGTAAAAATAGTTCGGCTAGGTCCGTAATATGAAGAAATTAAAAAAAATTAATTTTCGAGCACGAGGGTAAAATGGTCAAATTGCCAAAGTTTTGAGGCAAAATAGTCATCTTACCAGAGATGTAAATTTATGATTTCCTAATTGTAATTAGTGATTAAATGAGTGTATTTTGTTATTATAGATCAAGATTTTCCAAATCTGAACCTAGACCGGGGGAAAGCCAAGCAAATCAACTAAATCGACTAGTCGAGTACATTTTGTAAACCGAGGTAAGTTGTATGTAAATAATACAACTACATTGTTAATGCATGTATTCGAATTGTTATTAATTTGATATAGTATGAGTTGCTAGATTGTGAACTGAGAATGCATATTAATGATTGAGATAAAGATCTCGTTGGAACCCTAGGAAACAAACCAGATATTCATGCCATGACATTGGGGTTATTTGTGTGCCAGTGTAAGACATGTCTGGGACATGCATCGGCCACGTAATGATAGCCAGTTTATGACCGTGTCAGAGAAATGGCATCAATAGTGAGATGAGTGCTAGAGTAAGACATGTCTGGGACATGCATTGGCCTCAATGATGATAGCCAATGTAAGACATGTCTGGGACATGCATCGGCTAAGAGTTGTGCTAGTGTAAGACATGTCTAGGACATGCATCAACACGTATATACGAGAGCTCGTATAAGACCATGTCTGGGACATGGCTTTGGCAACTTATCCCATGTTTGAGGCTTATAGAATATCCGGTAGTATTCCGAAAGGTTCAACCTTAAAGGTTATGAAAGTGATTTAATAAGGGAAGTATAATAATGTTATGAGTGGTATAGGTACCTAGTTGGTGTGTATGAGTAATGAGCTCAGATTAGAAAATGTGACTTGAATAGTCGGTAATGAGTAAGTCAAGTTTATGCTTACCTTTGAAATATGAGTATGATGACTAATGGTGATATTGTTGTTGTATATTTGTTTTTATGCAACTTACTAAGCTTTATGCTTACTCTCCTTCCTTTCCCTTTTCTTTCAGTGCCACTTAACTAGCTCAAGGATCCCTTGAAGTCAGAGATATTGATCACACTATCAGTCGTAATATTCGGTAAAGTAGGATATATATTTTTGATTATGGCATGTATAGGACTAGACCTTATTAATTTGTCTCTTAAGAATTGGCCAAATGTGTTGGCTTGGAATAGATTCCACACTTCACATCAAGCCTTGAATGAGGATAACATTCGTTTTGAGTCTATAATAGATGCATCTTCATGGTTAAATGAATGTCTATCATGCTTGATTTGGTATTGGTTGGTATTGACATGAAAATAGGCATACTAGGGTGGCAATGAGGCTTGGTAAATAGTCTCATATTGTCCACACGAGTAGGCACACGGGTGTGTGTCTAGGCCGTGTGTAACACATGGACAGCCCCATGGGCGTGTGAGAAGGCCGTGTCTCCCCTGCACTTAGAAATTTCAAGTCAGAATGCTTGGTAATGGTCACACGGGCAGAGACACGACCGTGTGTCTCAGCAGTGTGGAAGGGCACGGCCTAGTACACAGGCGTGTACCATGGTCGTGTGATGCTGACGTTAGAAATAGAATACCCAGGTTTTTGCACACGGACTGCGCCACGGGCGTGTCATGGCCGTGTGAAAGGACACAGGCAAAGGACACGGGTGTGTGTCTAGGCCATGTGAAGTTTGCACCTATTTTATGAAAAATTGTGGGATTAAAACGGCCACAGGGGTGCGGGACATGGGCGTGTTAAAGCGGCCACAGGGGTGCGGGACATAGGCGTGTTAAAGCGGCCACAGGGGTGCGGCACATGGGTGTGTGCCCTATACCCACACGGGCATGTGCAGCCTTAAAGCATGAAATTTTTTGAGTTTTTCTTGAGCCCTTGGTTTGGTCCCGAACCACCTTGAACGTTTGTTTTAGGCCCCGTAAGCCCTATTAAGGGACAAATTGTATATGAAATGAAATGTTTTAAATTGATCAAAATTTTATGGCCTGATTTCCTAAGAATGGTTGAGTTTTAAGTTTGGTAGCTCCTCAAACCCTGTTCTGGCATTAGATACGGGTGAGGGGCATTACAACACTATTTATGGCACACGACCATGTGGGTGACCGTGTGTGGCACATGACCGTGTGACAGCTTGGGTCCCAGGCCAGGTGCATTATTTCTTAAGTTCCTAGCCAAACCATTTCCAATCATTTTTACCTATTCAATGGCACCACATTACAATCATAAAACAACAACCATCCAAATCAGTCAACTCATTCATTCTAACATAAAAAATTTGCAATACTCATACGAAAACTTGTATCACCTAAATATCTAAAATACCATTCAAACTTGACTTATAACCACACATTACCAAAACATCAAATATTCATTATATATATCTAGTTTGCATATGTAACAACCCATTTCTCTGTAGTGTTAGAACAATGGTTTCGGGGCCACAAATCTGACGTGTGAGTCTGTAAATGATATTATTTAATATTTATGTGTAATATATAGCATAATGATAAAATTTTATTTAATGATTTATGTTAAATAGAAGAACAAGCAGGTTTAAGTGGTAAAACCTTAAGGTCAAGTAGTTTTAGAAACTGAGGTACCGGGATATCATTTCTATAAACTGAGCTAAAAATATTTTATTAATTATTTATGGGATATTAGTATGATTGTATAAAAATTTTGTTAAAAAATTTTGACGTTTGCCTGCTTAATTAACTGAAAAGGACTACATTGTAAAAAGTATAAAATTGGAGTTCTAATTGTTAAAAGAGCCAAATGGCTATGAAACTTAAAAGTGAGTGGACTTAGATGGTAATTAGACCATTCATAAGGTTAGTGTACAATATTTGACATGGTTTAAGTGAAATTTAGAGTAAATAACTAAGGTTAAAATGGTAAATTAATAAATTAACTTAAAATTAAAGCAAAGGAAAGATGTATCATATTCTTCATGTTTTATTCTCACTAAAATTGGAAGGAAATGAAGCCATTTTTAGGGTTTGGACATTCGGTTACCTTCCTCTCTTGCATGTAAGTGTTTGCGAGCCCTATTTTTAATGATTTTTATGTTTTTTAAATCGTTTTAACATAATCTAGCTAGCCCGGGGATCAATTTGTAAAACTGTCAAATATTGAGGGTTATGAAATGAATGTTTTTAATATGTTTTGATGTTAATTGATGGATTATTGATCTTTGTTATGAAATAAACAAGTTTTGTTAAGTAAATTTTGACGAATTTTGGAATAAATGATTAAATTGTTAAAAGTATAAATTCTAAGGTCTTATTGTACAACGATGGTAAGTATGAGTTATCCCAAGGTCCCTTTTGATTGTGGTTAAGTTAGATTTAAGTTAAAATGGTTAAATTGCACGATATGAACTTAAGGTCTAAGTTGTGAAAAAGCTAAAATGTTAGGGGAAAAATAGTAATTTTGTAAAAATATGAAATGTGGACTAAATTGAATGCGAGAGATGTTAAATGAATTAATTTGTCTATTTTGATCAAGATAGACCATGTACGGATCTAGATTAGGGAAAAGCTAAAGCGTCGAACTAGTCAATCTCGTTTTTACGCCTTAGTCGTCGAGGTAAGTTCGTATGTATGGATTATTATGTTTATGTTGTTTAATTATATGTTAATATGTAATTAAAATGCTATTGATCAATGTATATCCAAAATCATGCTATGATGGTTAATGAGTCCCAGTTGAACCTGAGGAAGTCGTAGGATACAAATGAATTGTCATTAGGGATTTCATGTTTCGGGTGCTGTTATTAAATGTCCTACCGATGGCTAAGGTCCTGCATTTATTGTGGATACTCCACAGCTCGTGTGAGCAGCATCGTGTAGCTTACATTCTGACCCACAACTTGTGTGATTAGGCCCATTTCACAGCTCGTGTGAGCAATGATGTGAAGGAAATGTTACAGTTATATGTTTAAGCACACTTCATATTAACTTTCCCGAGTATTCGGTGACATTCTAAGTGATTCAACGGGAAATGAAAAGGATTGAGAAGGTAAGTTCTCATGTAGTAAAATGCATATGTTCATGGAAAGGTTAAATGATACAAGTGATATATGTTCACATGGAAATTAATCATCATATGTTTGATTCAAGTGAATTATGTATAAATGCACTAACTTGTATTGGTGATGATGCTTAGGCTTGTGCCAAGCTTGATGTAACGGTTTGGCCCAAACATTATGGCCGAATCTAGCAATGTCACATGAGAGTATTTTTGGAAAACCGTTTTAATACATAAAATCTGTCAAATTATTATTTTTTACTTAGGTCGAGAAAAACGTGAAAATAATCTAACTATTTGAATACATGTCTTTATCGCTGAAGCTTTCGAAACCAATATATTTCTAAAAATCATTTTTAATTACGAAACCTCTTAGTGTTTAGGAAAACCATATTTTACCATTGCAATTTATATTCCAAGTCACAGTTCAAAACCCAAATTAAAACCAAGAGTCCAAGTCCCTAATTACATCAAAACTCCCAAAAAAAATAATGAGTAAAGCAAAAGCATTAAGTTCATAAACCATAATGTATATGGTCGTGGTCATCGTCGAGTCATCTGCTGCACCTATCCACCTACTGCTGGGGATTACCTGAACAGATAAAACAGAAAGGGTGAGTTTTCGCAAACGCAGAGTGTACATCCCCACAGTTCAGCATGCTTACAGACATATCACAGAATACGGTCACAACTCAGGCCTGAGCCCTTAACAGATGCGGTGTGGGCCTTAGCTCACTCAGAACAGAATCAGATATATCATGTTTACAAATCAGAATAACAGAAACATACCCGCCAACCCTGCACACCAGCTCCATCCAACCCAACACACCATGTGGGGATAAAATCGACCTACCCATCCCTACACACCAAATATGGGGATAAAATCGACCCATCTAACCCTACACACCATAAAGTACCGTAATGCGACACGTGTCATAATTATGCAGCTTAGTTGCCAGATAACAGGCTTAAAAAGCCTTTCAGATACTTCCTTCACTTCATCAATCCGACCCCAATGCAATGCACCTACAATATGGCATGCTATAATACAGATTGACAGTCATACATTTATATTCAAAATAGAACAGATAAACATGCTAAGTATAACATGCTAGTGCATACATCACATAGTCAGATCACAATAATAGGGGTCTAAGATATCCTTACCAACCTTATGACAGGTTACAATTGACTTGGGCGACCCGTGCAACCTTACAGTACATTTCAAAAAAATGGTTCACACGCTCATGTGGCCTCCCCGTGTGGGTCCACACGCTCGTTTGGCCCACACGGCCCACTCTAGCCTTGGCAGTGTGGATCACACGGCCTGGCCCAAAATTCCACATGCCTGTGTGGTTCACCCGTGTGGGCCCACATGTTTGTGTAGCCCATACAGCCTATTTGGCCAAGTCCGTGTCTCACACACGGCCTAGCCAACCATCACATGGTCATGTCTGTCGCGCCTGTGTCATGCGCGCACGGCCTGGTTTGTCGACAACACGCCCGTGTACTTCTGCACGGCCTACCACACGGGCAACCGCACGCTCGTGTGGCATCGATAGAGACTTTTCAGCTTCATTAAAACCCGTTTTTTGTGCAATCAGAGTACACACCTGGTCGTTTTTTACTCAAAACCACCCCTGAGCACTCTAGAACCTTTGCAAGCTACGGTGACTTCTACGCACTTAACTTGTTCAATACGATAATCAGTCCTCTAAATAACTCCGATCAATCAGTGGGAGCGATGCGCAGAAAAACAGAAGAGAGGTTAAGACACGAATCAAGGCAACAGCCAAAGAGAAAAAGAGAAAGAGAGAATAATCTCAGCAAAAAGATGAAAGTAAAAATCAGTAGCAAAGGAGAATGGTGAAGAACACAGCAACAAAGGGAGAAAATTTTGAGAGAAAGAGAGACCGAAAATTCTTAATTGAAGCAACTACTCCGATTCTGACAACTCACCTATCACCTACTCTTTAATTTTCTCCATCAACCTCTCCACTAGCCAGCATTTCACTGAAACTCAAACTCCTACAAGACACTAGTAGTAAAAACAAATCCCTTGCTCGCGCAGGGACTCAAACTCCAGACCTCTAGCAACACCTACACTCCTCTTATCCACTAGACCAGCAGGCCCATTTTGGTATAATCTTACTAACTTTTAAACTTAAGCCTACTGAACAAGAATAAGGCTTTAATCATAAAAATACCAAAATTTGCCAAAGACATGGCTTGAACTTGGGACCTCACACATACACCTAGAACACTTAACCACTAAAGTAGATACACACTTGTGTCACAGACATACAAAAATAAATATATGGGATTTTGGGGCGTTACACTTAAGGTTGGATTGCATTATGCTTATACTTATTTTAAATGAAATGGTATGTTATGCTTCATGGTTTATGAACTTACTAAGCATTATATGCTTACGTAGTTTCTTTCCTTTGTTTTATAGATAATCAGAAGCTCGATCAGTTTAAAAGCTCATCGAAGATCTATCACACTATCTAGCATAAATATCAGTAGTTTTTGATATTTTGATTAGTAGTTAGCATACCAAATCATTATTCAAACTATTATCCCTATCATGACAAAGTTCAATAATTTCAAATCAACAAATAACGATCACTCAGATAGTCAGAATTCATATTTTGTCCACATTAATAACACACTGTATATCCTTTGATTTTTTATGGAACTTTTTAAAACAACACACACGAGTACGGGAAACATTTAATGCTCATTCAAGCTAGTCGGGTACAGAAATACATGTGTCAAGTTACCCGTTTGAGCTAGACCATTGACGGCACATAAAAATAGCCTGGCCAGGGCTATATATACATACAAGGTTATCATTCCAAGCTAAACCTTTCAAACAACAATAGATTACACGTCTAGGTTAAATCTGTGTCACATGTATATCTGAGTCCATAACAAATGGTGGTGCTTGGTCCAGATTGAAAATCATTCAGAAACTTTGTGTATAAGGCTTTTACTCAGTCCATAGGAATTATCTCAAAATTTGATTTATTACCAAATAGTCTGATTTCCATTTCAGCAGTTTATGTACAAATAATTAACAACTTAATAACAAATTATAACCACGAAAATAGTATGAATTTACCTGTCGAAGTGATTTAACTATTAGGGACTAATCAATAATTTTTCCTTTTCCTCATATGTCGTCTGGTCGTTGAAATTCTTGATCTAAAGTATAGCTTAATTTAATTAATCAATTCAAACAACATAAACAATCAAATTTATGCGTTTAAACCCTTTTATTCAAACTTTAAAAAATTACCCCAAAACTTTACCCCTTATGTAATTTAGTCCCAATTTCAAAACTTGCAAAATATTCACAATTAGCCTAAAAGCATGAGCTTCAAATTCTTTATGGTCCTTCTACAATCCACAAACAATTGAATATTTGCAAGAGAACCATACTACTTTCAAAATTATAATAATTAAATCCTTAGATTTAAAACTAATTAAAACTACTTTACAAAATGTTCTTATTTAGTGGTCAAGCTCATAAGTACATAACAATTTCGCAAACATATAAAATTTATTCATGGTAAGTTCTTAAAATTTTAACAATTTAACAAAATAGCCCCTAAGTTAGCTAGATTAAGCCACAATAATTTCAAAAATATAAAAATTACTTAAAACGAACTAAAATTTCACTCACATGCAAGGTGAATTTAGTAGTCGAAACTCAAGCTTCTCCCATGGAGTTTTCTCTTCTAGAATTCAGTGGTGAGAGCTAATGGGGATAATGATGTTTTTGTTTTTGTTTATGTTTTCTTATTTATTAGTTTAGTATATTATCCTTTTAATTAACAGTAAAATTTAACGAAATGATGGCCCAAAATTATCCATTACAACTAGTAATGGTCTACTTACCTTCTAAGGCTTTAAAATAATAAATTAATACTCAATTTTCACAATTAACAATAGCTATTAACCTTTGCATTTTTCATGATTTAGTCCTTTTTACTTAATTTACTAACTAAACATTAAAATTTTCTAACCAAATTTTAATATGACACTATAGTAGAATCGTAAATATTAAATAAATAATATTTACTAACTCACTTGTTAGAATTGTGGTCCCAAAACCACTATTTTTGACAATACTGAAAAACAAGATGTTACATGTTTCAACTTCATTTAGCTTCCATCGGCCTTTTCTCCTATAATTGATATATTTTATTTCATTTCATTGAGAAATCTACTATGTATGTTCTCAATTTAGTATCACTTATATAGCATTGTGGTTTTAGGGGTGTTACAATATTATTTGATAGGGATATGGTGTAGGCTTTGTGAATCACCTCAAGAAATGTTTCTTTCTCGCTCTGATAGTAATGCATGAAATATGCTATCATAGCCCAGCAAGAGGCTCCCATAAGCTGGCTCGGTCCAATGTCATAAAAATTGAAAACACTAAGAAAGAAAGGATGAAGGGGCAAGTGGAATCTCGTTTTAAAGCATACAAAGGAAGTAAAAAGTGAAGTCAACCTTCGCCTTTCAAACCAACTTCGCTCAACCAATGCCTCCCTTTTGAGAACTGAAAACTCATAATTAAAGTTTGAATAAATTTCAATTCCTCTGAACTCCAATAATCTCCTCATCTCCTCTATAGCCGCAATATATTCAATCAAGTCATTCTCTTAGACAACATCCTCGAGTCCTTTCTATTCTTTTTTCCATTTCAGATTATCCCCCTTGTCCATTATAATAATAAAAACTAAAATGAAATATTAATAAAAATTGAACATAAACTTGCCAAATCAGAACAAAATCCTCAAACTCTTCACCCCCACAAAGAAATAGAGAAAATACAAAAATACAAAAAGTGGAGAAAAGAAAAACAGGAAGACAAAAGAGAAAAACTGAGAAAAACTTAGTAGTTTATAATTGGGTCAACTAATATAATGAAAATTGGCTGGTAAGTCTTCCTATTTATAAAATAAAGAAAACCCTTCACATACTAAGCAACCATTCACAACCCTCATGTATGATTAGCAAAAATGCACGATGCAACCTTTTCCCAAGTCATAATGTGTCTCAACCACGTTATTATCATTAATAACTAATCATGTTGACTGGCAAAAGACACATTGTCACTTTACACACTGCTCTACATATTCATCTCAACACCCAAATTTCATCTACATTTCAAAATTCAAAATTTAATTTTTTATTTTTGAGAACCTAAAATCTAGCGTCCTTAAACTTAACCCTAAACTTTTCTAACTTTCTTTAATTTTTAAGATGCTTCAGCAATCTTGGTAGATTTTACTTTATAACCTCCCCTTTGATTGGAGGAGAATTGTTATACCGCCTTTGTCATACCTTTATGAACATCTACGTGTCACTCTTGAGCATCACATCACCACCAAGCATACCTTCACAGAAAGTACATAAGGCTCTTCAATTACGATGGTACAACCATTTATTACTAAGCTATCCTATGCTATCATCCCCAATCTATGAGCTCACGTTGCCACCTCTACAAGGGAAAAAGATGTTACCCTACCGCTAATAAGATGTTTACACATGGTATCTCCATGCCTCGTATATAAAGAAGATGAACACAAAACTGGAGGGGATCATCTCTTTTTCTCCCCCCCACACTCTCTCTCCTCTAATTTTATCTCTATATCAAAGCTCTATTTACTCTTCTCTTCTCTCTTCTCATTCTTCCCTTTTCACCACCTTACCTAAAGATGGCTCTTTGCCCTTTAAGGGTGAACTACCATTCACCTTTTTCAATCCTATCTTTTATTGATCCCACCTATCAATGAATTTCAACATTTATTATTTGGTTGGGAGGGTTCTACTTTTGATTCTTGTAACATACCGAAATGTGGCCTAGTCGGAATAATGGTTTTGAGACCATAAATTTGACATTAAAATATTTATATTATGATTATTATGAGATTTAAAATATAAGAATATACATGTGGTAAAGTTTCATGAGGAAATTTTAAGAATAAAGTGTCCAATTAGAAAATAAGGACTAAATTGAATAAGATGCAAAACTTGGGTTTTAGGTGTAATTTGTGTGAAATTGTTTTGAAATATGAATTAGAAGGTTTTAAAGAGAAATTTTCCCAAATTCTAAATTGTTGGACAAATATGGACATCCATGGAAATTTTTATAAGTTTAGTGAGTAAGGGCATTTTGGTCAATTGGTTATTAAATGAATTAAAAAGGGAAAAAGAGGCAAAAATTAGCTCATATTCTTCCCCTTTGCTACCGAAAATTTAGGAGACCATAGCTAGGGTTTTCAACATTTTGAAGCTCAATAGTAAGTGCTCCCAAGCCCCTTTTTAATGTTCTTCGTATTTTTGAAATCCCGGTAACTTGCTCTCTCCATTTCTACCCATATTTCATGCTAGGTTTTATGTTTGGAAAATTACCCATGAATGATTTAGGTGTATTTTGATGGATTATGGAGGAGTATGATAGTTTAAAGTATGGAGAAAAATTATTGTTAAGTGATTTTGCACAGAAACCCTAAAAAGGACTTATTTGTAAAGATTATAAAAATGAGTAAAAGTGTGAAATGAAGGAAAATATGGGCTGCTATAAGTACAAGAAGTATTTTGCTAGGCTTTGGTAGCCAAGAAATCACTTACATTTCATCATATGAGCCTAGGGACTAATTTGTGAATAAGTGAAAGTTTATGGGTAAAATGGTAATTTATCAAAGCAAAAATTTAGAGTCGATTTGAGTAATGTATGAAGTTAATGAGCTAAATTTGCTATTATAGATCAAGAAATACGAGAATCGGATCTTGATAAAGGCAAGAACAAAGTGCACGAGGCTTAGGCACTATTTCAAATATTTTGTACCGAGGTAAGTACATGTACAAATAAATACCTTAATTGATGTTTTAAATGTTTAAATAACATTTAGTTAATTAATATGTTATTTGGTTACTTTGTTGTTATAATATGTTTCGATGTTTTATGCTAATGTTACAAGTGTTGCCATGTTAGCATTTGTATATGATGATGTCATATGTTATGAGGCCAACATTTCGAGAATGTTGTACAAAGAGACGAAAGTTTGAAAATCCCATTTGAACTTAGGAATAGGTAAGGATACAAGTGACATGTCACTAGGGTAGCTATGTATGTATAAGTTCATTTGATGACATGATACATGCTAGGTCCAGGAGTTTGTGTAGCCTTGTTGAAAGGCATGTAATTATGTGGTACACGCTAGGTCTGGGAGCTTATGTAACCCTGTTGAGAGGCGTGGTTATGTGATGCATGCTAGGTTTGGGTACTCTTATGTAGCCCTGTTGAATGACGTGCTATGTTATGATTATGGCACTTTGGTGCGTTCGTACCCGAGTATCCTGTCCATTATTCCAAAATGTTCAACAGGTAATGTAATGCCCCAAAAATCTTGAAACCCAAAAATCCTGAAATCCTGAACTTTCTTTGTTTTCGGTCTTGATAAAAATTGTGTTTTATATTTCTGGCCCATTGATAATTATAGTAGGTCTTAATTCAAACTTAGGGGTAAATGAAATTATAGTTTAATTATTAAAAGAATCAGGGTTGGCAAGTAGTTGGGCTTTTAAATAAAGTTAGGGGATAATAGCATCAAAAAGCCCTGTGGAGGAGTGGCTAAGTGATGCCACTTAGGGTGTAAGAAGGTGGCGTTAATAGCTAGCAAGGAAGTTCGAGGTTCGAATCCTAGCTTAGTATTTTTTAGAAGTTAAATTTTAGCCTTCTAGAAGGATGGAAGTGGCGTGAAAGTGGACTCCAAGGGAAGTGTTTAGGAGAGAAAATTTAGGAAGGGATTAAGGGATTATTAGGGAGAAAAACGAAGAGATGAGAAGGGAAAAGTGATGGAGCCGAATGGGGAATTGGGCATGGGAAAATTCAGCTATAAGGCTTATAAATAGGTGTCAAATGCTAGGGTATGAAGCTAATGCCAAATTTCCTCCACCTTGTTTCCAGAAACTCTTTTCTCTAAAAGCTAAAAACTCTTTGGCTTCTTTTCTTTTTCTTTTCCCTTGTGCTGAATTCTATATCTCCTCTACTCAATATTTTCTTTGCTTTAGCCGATTCTTCTTCCTCTCTTCTTTGGTGCCGACTAATCAATTTTTGCCATTCAAATCTCTAAGAGCCAAATATCCTTTGGCCAAATACCCATTGTGCCGCCACTACTCTTTCCACCCAGTCGATTCTAGTGTAAGTGTTTGCTCTCCCAATCGGTTTTTGATAAGTATCGAGTATTCAGTTCCTCACTTCTTTCTAATTTAATTTAGTATGAAATTAGTGTCTCAAATATCAGTTTTGGATTCCTGCTGATTTGCTCTTCAGATCTGAGAGATATACGTGATTAGTGACTAAGAGTAGAAGCTAGTAAAGGCTTAGCGTTCAGGTAAGGTTAAGGTGAGATTCCAGCTTTTGGTAAAGTATTTGATAAGTATGTGAATCTTTGAGTGATATCGATTGTAGGTTTAGGCTACGAAAATTGCAGCACGCTTGCTTACCAGCTGTGTACATACACTGCACACACACATTGAATCGGCAAAAGCCGAAAACCCAAAATGTCGAAAAGCCGAAAGTTTGGCTACGCTAGTCTTGTGAGTGCGTGAACACTCGTAAGGGGGAAATCGATAGGTTACCTGAGACCCACGGGTGATTTCGTGGACTTAGGTTGTGATTTGGCCATATGGGCCGAAATGGGCTAAATGGGCCCAATGGGATGTTGGGCCCATAATAGGCAAAGACTGAATATTGATGCTTTGTGATAGGAATTTGTATGTGAGCATGAATATGAATGTGACTGGGCCTAACAAGCCAAATAAATGTGATTTGGGCCTAATGGGCCATATATAGGTGATTTGGGCCTAATGGGCCATATGAGTATGATTGGGCTTAATGGGCCAAATACAGGTATGTGAAATTGTTTGGGCTTTGTAAAGGGTTCTGGGCCTAGTATATGATATCCATATAAGACTTAATTAATATATTGCGACCGTAGACAAGTTAATAGGTTAAGGTGTGGCAACGGGTATATGCATGTCTAGGATTGGATCTAGGGAGAGCTTGGTACTTAAGCGGTCTTAATGACCCACCTACTCTTCTCTGAAATCCTACCTGGTGCATAGTATTTGTTCATCTTAGCTCACGAGACTTGTTAACGGGCCAAGATAAGTGAAAATCATAATTAAGGAAAAATTATTGAAATGCCCCTAAGGGCGAAAATGACCAAAATACCCCTAAGTGTTGAATGTAAGTTTTGTGGATGCGACATGCATATATAAGATATTCTATTTATGTTGCATATAGGTTGGGAATTATGGAACGGAGGAAGTAAATGAGGATCGCATGGTTGCTTGACAATCGTGGATCCACCGACGACTTTTAAAGCCCAATATGTAAATGAAGGTAGTTCCGTAATCGGGCTACCATGGTGTGTGGGCTGGGTGGGTCGATATTTATATCCCCACATGGTGTGACAGGGGACGAAGTTGGTGTGTAGCGGATGGATAATTTGGATAGGATTGCATTGCATGAATGGTGAATTATGTTTTTTTTAATGCTTGTTTTCTTCGAGGGTTGTACACACTGAGTTTGCGACAACTCACCCCCTTTTTTTATTTTTTTTTAGGTGATGCTCAGTAGAAGGTTCGATGTTTGGAGGGACTCTGCGTGGCCAGCTAGCAAGATGATTTGGACTTGGGTTTTTTTTAAGCATTTAAGTTTTTATTTCTTTTTAAGTATGTTTCAGACCAGATTGTAATAAGGTTTTCACTGTGTTATTATTACTTGAATTATTATTATTTTCATTGTAATTGCGAGAAGTTGAACACGGATTTCTTAAATTATAGTATGTTTTCTACGTTTTCGCAACTAAGTTTTTTTTTAATCAATTTTATACAAGGCTTTTGTAACTGAAGGGTTTTTTTTTTTAAGTTAACTAGGGTTCTTTTATTTTAAGAAGGGTTTTCAATGAAAATACGGTTTTCGCTAAAACACTTCAATGTGACACACCAGATTCGGCCATAGCATCTAGGCCGAGCTTGGGGTGCTATATTTAGTGGTATTAGAGCCCGATTACAAAACTCGGGCTGTGAAGTGGGCCTTATTACTATTTGGTTTCTTTTTCCATTTTTTTTAAAATTTGGATCGCACCGTTATGGAAAAGGGAAATCTTGCTGAGCGGCATACCGAGTCTCCGACGTCGAACCAAGTAAATACTTTTATTTAAGTTTCTTTAAATTGTTATACAGTAAATTGTTAGAGGGCTGCTTCAGATGATGGTTAGAATGGAACTAAAGCCCGTAGAATCTAGAAACTGTAGAGGATTTTCGAAAACGATCTTCCCTTTAAATATTTTCATAAAACATCGGTGTAATTATTAAACTAACTAAAAATTCATAAAATTTCTAATCTAGATAATACGTGAATCGACGATGAGTGCTAGAAGAGGTACAAGGGGCCGTGGCCGAGGCCGCGAAAGCGTCAGGGGTGAATCGTCGGCATCGGGCCATATGCCCGATGTTGGAGTAGAAGAGGCTCCAGCCTCACCGGTGTCTGGGAATGGACCATATGATCGGCCCGCGGGAGAAGATGCATTGTCACAGGCAATGCTAAGGATTTTGGAAAGGGTCGCTGGGCCCAATAATGGCACTCGAAATTAGGGATCCATTCCGAAGCTATTTTGTTCGAACGGGGTTGTGATCTTTAAGGGCGTGGCTGGCGTGGCTCCTAACGTGGCAGAATATTGGTTGGAAGCCACTGAAAGGATAATGGAGGACCTAGACTGCTCACGGGAACAAAAGCTGAAATGAGTCGTGTCACTACTTAGGGAAGAAGCCTACCAGTGGTGGCTGACGGTGAAAGAGGGCACCCAAGCGGAGCGGGTCACTTGGGAGTTTTTCAAAGTTTCATTCCAGGAGAAGTATGTGGGTGCAAGCTATGTGGATGCTAGAAGGAAGGAGTTCCTGAACTAGACCGAAGGCAATAAATCGGTGGCGGAGTATAAGGCGGAGTTTCTACGCCTTAGTAGGTATGTAAGGGTAATGGTGGCAACGGACTATTAGCGTTGCGTTAGGTTTGAGGACAGATTGAGAGATAGCCTCAGGGTGCTGATAGCTCCACAAAGGGAACGAGTTTTCTTGGAATTGGTGGAGAAAATAAAGATAGCGGAGGAGGTAAAACGCACTGAGCACCTAAACCGGGAGAAGAAAAGGGGTAAGAATAAGGAGGCTGAGACCTTGGGTGTTGGACAGAGGCCTAGGGCTCGGGCCAGAAATAACGGGCCAGTTAGAGTAGGGCCCCCTGCTCCTAATCCAGGGGTGCCACCTTGTGCTAATTGTGGGAGAAGGCATGGAGGCGAGTGTTAGAAGAAAATGGAAGCTTGGTTCGCTTGTGGGTCTATGGAGCATAGGATCAAGTATTGCCCTCGAACGCTAGGTCGAGAGCCAGTAGTGGGTCAAGGAGGTGCTTAGCCACCAAGGGGTGGATAGCTGCTGCCAAGGGGTCGTGGACAGGCCACGGGTGGTAACGGCAATGGGCATGGACGCGGAGTACCAGGCAGAAATACGGGCCATGTTAAGGCGAGACAACCAACTTTGGTTTATGCTGCTCGTCATCGAGAAGACAGGGATGCCCCGGATGTGATAACAGGTATATTCTTTATATATGACTTATCTTACACAGCCTTGATTGATATTGGATCGACGCATTCATATGTTACATGCAATAAGACTGAGTCTTTGGGTGATATGTTTGAGATTATTGCGAATGAAATAACTGTGATAAGTCTGTTAGGGCAGTCTGTAGGAGTGAATAAGATGTTTAGGGAGGTACCCTTAGTTGTCCAAGGGGTTACCTTTTTAGCGGATTTGATGGAACTGCCGTTTAGCGAATTTGACTTAATCTTAGGTATGGATTGGCTGGTGAAGCACCGAGCCACCTTGGATTGTGCTGAAAAGCGAATGGTGTTAAGAACGGTAGAGGATAAAGAAGTAGTGGTGATTGGTGAACGCCGGAACTATCTGTCGAACGTGATTTCAGTATTAAGGGCCGAGAAGTTAGTACGAAAGAGATGCGAAGCCTTTTTGACTTATATTAGTAATACGGAGGCTAAGAGCCTTACTGCTAAGGAGTTGAGAATAGTTAGGGAATTTTCGGATGTCTTTCCCGAGGAGCTGCCTGGGTTGCCACCCAGCAGAGAAGTGGAATTTGGAATCGAGTTGTTACCTGGGACAGCTCCGGTGTCTATCGTTTCTTATCGAATGGCACCAAAAGAGTTCGTGGAACTTAAGGCACAAATTCAAGAGTTGTTGGATCGAGGATTCATTCGGCCAAGTGTGTCCTCATGGAGAGCACTGGTGTTATTCGTGAAGAAGAAGGATGGAACCTTACGAATGTGCATCGACTATCGATGGTTAAACAAGTTAACTGTTAAAAACAAGTACCCTCTATCGAGAATCGATGATCTTTTTGATCAGTTTAGGGGAGCTTTTGTTTTCTCAAAGATTAACCTGCGTTCGGGATATCAATAATTGAGGGTAAAGGAGGCGGATGCTCATAAGACAGTTTTCAGAACTCGTTATGGGCACTACAAGTTCTTGGTGATGCCATTCGGGCTGACGTACGCACCTGCCGCTTTCATGGATCTCATGAATCGGGTTTTCCAACCCTACTTGGATCGGTTCGTGGTAGTCTTTATAGATGACATTTTGGTGTACTCAAAAGATGAGGATGAGCATGATGCACACTTAAGGATTGTGTTGTAAACTTTAAGGGAGAAGCAGTTGTATGCCAAATTCAGTAAGTCTAAATTTTGGCTAAGGGAGGTTACTTTTCTAGGTCATGTGGTGTCAGCCGAGGGGATTAAGGTGGATCCTCGAAAAATTGAAGCGGTGTTAGACTAGAAAACACCCAAGATGGTATCAGAAATCTAAAGTTTTTTGGGCTTGGCAGGATACTATAGGCGGTTTGTTAAGGGCATTTTCGTAATTGCTGCACCCTTAACTAAGTTGTTGAGGAAAGGGGTACCGTTTGTTTAGACGGACAAGCAGCAAGAGAGTTTTGGAAAACTTAAGAAAGTTTTAACTGAGGCCCCTGTATTGATTCAGCCAGTGCCTGGGAAGGAGTTTACAGTTTATAGTGACGCATCACATGTGGGCTTAGGATGTGTATTGATGCAAGAAGGAAAGGTGGTTGCATATGCATCACGGCAACTTAAGACTCACGAGGTGAATTACCCAACCTATGACTTGGAGCTAGCTGCGGCGGTGTTCGCGCTCAAAATATAGAGGCATTACTTATACGGGGAGGAGTGCATAATCTATTCGGACCACAAGAGTTTGAAGTACCTCCTTACCCAAAAGGAGCTAAACCTTAGGTAACGTAGGTGGGTGGAATTATTGAAGGATTATGATTGTACGATTGAATACCACCCTGGCAAAGCGAATGTGGTAGTTGATGCCTTGAGTCGTAGGGCTAAGTTAGACTTAAGAGTTATGCTCGCCCGTTTAAGCTTGTTGGATGATGGTATCTTGTTAGCTAAGCTTCAAGTAAAGTTGGTGTGGGTCGAGCAGATAAGGAGTAAGCAATTAGCGGATGAGACTTTGAGTGTTCACTTTAAACAAGTGAAGAGTGGGGAGACATCAGACTTTGGGATAAATGGTGAAGGAGTATTGTGTTTCCGTGGGAGAATTTGTATGCCAAAGGACAATGATATATGGCAGTCTATTCTGCGGGAAGCACATAGCAGTCTCTATGCAATGCATCCTGGCGAAAACAAGATGTATTGGAATTTACGTAAGCTTTATTGGTGGCTTGGACTTAAGCGTAAGGTTATGAAGATCGTAGGTAAATGCTTGGTTTTGTAAAAAGGTGAAAGCGAAACATCAGTTGCCTTCGGGATTGCTTCAGCCAGTGAAGATTCCACTTTGGAAGTGGGAAAGGATCACTATGGACTTTGTTAGTGGGCTACCCTTGACGCCTACTAAGAAAGACTCGACATGGGTTATAGTGGATCGGTTAACCAAGTCTACCCATTTTTTACCGGTTCACACTGATTACTCGTTGCAAAAGCTAGCTAGGCTGTATGTGGCAGAAATTGTAAGATTGCATGGAGTGCTAGTCTCTATAATATCTGATAGGGACCCACGTTTCACTTTGCAATTTTGGAGGAAGTTGCATGAGGCGTTGGGTACTAGGTTGAATTTCAATACGGCTTTCCACCCTCAAACTGATGGATAGTCGGAAAAGGGTGATCAAAGTGTTGGAAGATATGTTGAGGGGATGCGTGATTGAGTTCCGAGGTAGTTGGGAGGACTATTTACCGTTAGCCGAATTCGCATACAATAATAGCTACTAAACAAGTATTGGGATGGCTCTGTATGAAGCACTGTATGGGCGAAGGTGTCAAACTCCAACATGTTGGACGGAGTTGGGCGAACGGAGAGTTTTGGGGCTGAGTTAGTAGCTGATACTGAGCATAAGGTAAAATTGATTCGGAATCGTTTGAAGGAGGCCTTGGATAGGCAGAAGTCGTATGCTGACCTTAAGTGTCGAGAAATAGAGTATGCAGTAGGAGACTTAGTTTTTTTGAAGGTCTCTCCGTGGAAGAAAGTCTTAAGGTTTGGATGAAAGGGGAAGCTAATCCCAAGGTTCATTGGGCCATATTGGGTGGTAAGACGGATTGGGCCAGTTGCTTATCAGCTGGAGTTACCTCCTGAACTAAGCCAGATCGACGACATGTTTCATGTTTCCATGCTAAGGCGGTATCATTCAGATCCTTCACATGTCGTGGCGGTAGAAGAAATTGAGGTTAGGCTAGACCTGACTTTTGAGGAAGAGCCCATACAAATAATTGGTCGAGATGTCAAAGTACTGAGAAGGAAGTCCGTTCCATTCGTCAAAGTACTTTGGCGAAATCACAAGGCGGAAGAGGCTACTTGGGAACTTGAAGAAGTGATGCGACGTCAATATCCTCAACTGTTTGAACAAGGTAAATTTCGAGGATGAAATTTCCTTTAGGGTGGCAGAGGTGTAACGCCCCAAAAATCCCGAAACCCGAAAATCCCGAAATCCCGAACTTTTTTTATTTTTGGTCTTGATAAAAATTGTGTTTTATATTTCTGGCCCAGTGATAATTATAGTAGGTCTTAATTCAAACTTAGGGGTAGATGAAATTATAGTTTAATTATTAAAAGAATCAAGGTTGGCAAGTAGTTGAGCTCTTAAATAAAGTTAGGGGATAATAGCACCAAAAAGCCCTGTGGAGGAGTGGCTAAGTGACGCCACTTAGGGTGTAAGGAGGTGGCGTTAATAGCTAGCAATGAAGTCCAAAGTTCGAATCCTAGCTTAGTGTTTTTTAGAAGTTAAATTTTAGCCCTTCTAGAAGGATGGAAGTGGCGTGAAAGTGGACTCCAAGGGAATTGTTCAGGAGATAAAATTAAGGAAGGGATTAAGGGGTTATTAGAGAGAAAAACGAGGAGATGAGAAAGGAGAAGTGATGGAACCGAATGGGGAATTGGGCATGGGAAAATTTGGCTATAACGATTATAAATAGGTGCCAAATGCTAGGGTATGAAGCTAATGCCGAATTTCCTCCACCCTGTTACCAGAAACTCTTTTCTATAAAAGTCGAAAACTCTCTGCGTTCTTTTCTTTTTCTTCTTCCTTGTGCCGAATTTTATTTCTCCTCTACTCAATATTTCCTTTGCTTTAGCCGACTCTTCTTCCTCTCTTCTTTGGTGCCGAGTAATCAACTGTTGCCATTCAAATCTCTAAGAGCCAAATATCCATTGGCAAAATACCCTTGGTGCCGCCACTACTCTTTCCACCCAGTCGATTCTAGTGTAAGTGTTCGCTCTCCCAATCGGTTTTTGATAAGTATCGAGTATTCAGTTCCTCACTTCTTTCTAATCAACTTTGGTAGGGAATTAGTGTGTCAGATCTCAGTTTTGGATTCCTGCCGATTTGCTCTTCAAAATACCCCTAGGTGTTGAAAGTAAGTTTTGTGGATGCGACATGCAACATATGATATTCTGCTTAGGTTGCATATGGGTTGGGAATTATGGAACGGAGGAAGTAAATGAGGATCGCATGGTGCTTGACAATCGTGGTTCCATCGACGGCTTTTAAAGCCCAATATGTAAATGAAGGTAGTTTAGCAATCGGACTACCATGGTGTGTGGGTTGGGTGGGTCGATATTTGTATCCTCACATGGTGTGACGGGGGACAGAGCTGGTGTGTAGCGGATGGATAATTTGGATGGGATTGCATTGCATGAATGGTGAATGATGTTTTTTTTAATGCTTGTTTTCTTCTAAGTTTGTACACACTGAGTTTACGAAAACTTACCCCCTCTTTTATTTTATTTTCAGGTGATGCTCAGTAGAAGGTTCGATGTTTGGAGGGACTCTGGGTGGCCAGCTAACAAGATGATTTGGACTTGGGTTTTTTTTTAAGCATTTAAGTTTTTATTTCTTTTTAAGTATATTCCAAACCAGATTGTAATAAGGTTTTCACTGTGTTATTATTACTTGAATTATTATTATTTTCATTGTAATTGCGAGAAGTTGAACATGGATTTCTTAAAATATAGTATGTTTTCTATGTTTCCGTAACTAAGTTTTTTTTAATCAATTATTTTAAACAAGGCTTTTGTAACTAAAGGTGTTTTTTTTTTAAAGTTAACTAGGGTTATTTTATTTTAAGAAGGGTTTTCAATGAAAACACGATTTTCGCTAAAACACTTCAATGTGACACACCAGATTTGGCCATAGCGTCTAGGCCGGGTTTGGGGTGTTACAGGTAATGTATGCGGAGTTCGAATGTAAGCTAAGTAAGGTATATATGTGTGTAAGTAAAAAAAGGTATGTGCTTAAACTTGTGTACTCTTATGACTATGATGATTAATGGCAATGCTTGCCTTTATGTATTATGCTTGAAAATCTAGATCATATGTTTTGATGAAAGGCATGAAATAGCAACAAAGATGTAAATAATGTTCTAAGGCCTTATTAAAATTTACTTTGTTTGTATGTGTACTTACTAAGCTTTATAGCTTACCCCTCCTTTTCCATTGCTTTTAGATTCGTCAAGCTAGCTCGAAGGATCGGGAACGTCGGAGCTTGGGTCACACTATCAACTAAACATTGGGTATAATACATTTGATTATTTTAAGCCATGGCATGTATAGGTGCTTGTTATTTTGTATATGTGTCATGTGGCTAGCTCAAGGTAATAGTTCCCCATTTAGTATGATTATTTTGTATATGGCCAAGTGATTTGGTCCATATAAGTATTGGAGATGTTTTCATATAGTTATTCAATTGAATGCATGCCAAATTGTGTATGTACTTGTGGTTGATGCTAGATGGTATGATGATAGGCATGTTGGTGTCCATAAGAGATCTTGGGTGACTAATGGCTTGGAAAATAGCCTACAATGGTCCACATGGATAGACACGAGTAGGTGTCTAGACCGTGTGTGACACACGGGCAGCCCACACGGGCGTGTTGTTCAGCCATGTGTCCCCTGCATCCCAAATTTTTCATGTTGCATGCTTTATAGTAACCATACAGGTTGTAGACATAGCCGTGTGTCTCAACCGTGTAGAGTACACGGCCTACGCACAGGTGTGTGCTTTGGCCGTGTGCCCTTAAATGAATGATGACATCATAAATAGAATGTCCAGGTTTTTGAGCACGGGCGACAACACGGGCATGTCTAGGCCTTGTGAAGGACACGAGCCAAGGACACGGGCATGTGTCTAGGCCGTGTGAAAACCATTGTACCTTGAACTGGAAAAAAATAAAAATTCAGAATTCCACACGGGATAGGGACACAGGCGTGTCCCAAGCACACGGGCGTGTGGTGTGCCTCCACACAAGCGTGTGAGGCCAAATGCAAAAACTTTCTTAAGTTTTTTCATATGTTTTCAGTTCAGTCCCGGACCACTTCAAATGTATGCTTAGGGCCTCGTAAGCCCATATAAGGGATAAAATGATGGAATTGGTTTGAAATGAAATTTTATCGCTCGCATTTTAGTCGAATGTTCGTATGTTTGTCTGGTAACACCTCGTACCTTATCTCAATCTCTGGTACGGGTAAGGGGTGTTACCATTCTAGAGTGCTAAGAAATGTTGCTTGGGAGAAATCCCAAAATAGGTTAAAAATTACATTTGGTGATCCACTAATATTATCATCACCTTGCCATTATTTATTTGATTTTTCTTATAAATTATTTAAACTATTACATATTATTTTTGTAAGAAAATATTATGAGGTAAATGTTGGTTATACAAATGCAAAAGATTTTTTTACATCATATCATAAGGTACTATATATACATTTAAGAGAATGAAGTCGTATATAAGCAGTAGAGATAGTTAATGAACTCTTTAATTTGAGACATTCAAAGTTTTGAAATATGGTTGAGAGGGAATTTGATGTTCTAAAAAAATTATTTCACATATTAACAACATTACCTTAGCATGAAAAAAAAGAAAACAAGGTTAGGTCGTGTTAGCATGTTGCATACTTCATAATTTCATTCGTAGATGGAACTTGGGTGATCCATATTTTGAAGAGTATATGGCATAATTAGATCTTGATAATCTTTATGATGCAAATTCAGATAATGAAGAACACAATGTGCATTTCCACAGCATGAGTGTAACATCCCAAAATTAAGGTTAGAAGGATTTAGGTTTGCAAATAAGTCAGTGGTTTTGTGTAGACTTTTATGTTTATCCTTGTATTTTAGGAGTAGAATGAGCCTGCGAGTTCAGTGGTAGTGGCTATGCTAGTTTACTTGTAGGTCTCAGGTTCAAATCCTCATGTGTGTTAAAGAGGAATTAATTTTATTCTAGTTTTGGTTTAAGTTTTGTTTTGTTTTAAAGATTTAATTAATTAATTAATTTTTTATTTTTATTTAAAAGTAGGAAGTTTTCCCGTAAAATTTTCATGTTCTATTTTCTTCTCATATCTCCTATTCTTATGTCTCTATTTCTCTCCACCAAATTTCAAATTATGGTCTTTTACTTCTCAAAACTTTGTTCCCTTTCCATCAATGTTGGGCCATTTTCGCTACTCAATTTCTGTTTCTTGTCTGCCATTTTTTTACACTTTTGTCAACAAAAAATTTTCAGGTAAGTGTGGTTTTAAGTTATGGATTGATTTTACTTTTGTTTCATTTGGTACTGTAAACTTTAGATTCTTATATGTTTTTGTGTGTGTTGTATTGAGGTTCAGATTGAGGTTATTGTGGTGCATGGATTGATTTTTGGGTGCTTTGAATCACTAATCAGGTGTGTTCTTGAACTATTAGTGGTTAGGGATCGTTTTTCTATTACAATTCATAAAATTCAGTCAATTCTGTTGTGGTTTCGAGGCCACATGGGTGTGTGTCGTACATGGACTATCTACACGACCATGTGTCACTGTAGAAATTAGATTTTTGTTTTAGTCACACGGTCTGGAGTGTGTCACATAGGCTAGCCACATGGTCGTGTGACCTCTATGGGGAAATTTATTGTTGTTCACATAGGCATGTGCCTTAGTCACACGGTTGTGTTTCTTAGCCACATGGGCATGTGAATTATCCAAACGGTCGTGTCTACTATACTTCTTAAATATGTCAATATTTGTCACATGGCACAATGAGTTACACGGGTTGGCCACACAGCCATGTAACTCTGTCACACAAATGTGTTACTCTTTCACACGGTCATGTAGACCCCTCACAGAGTCTGGACTCTTCCACACGACCTAGGCATACGGCCGTATGGCTTTGTTTTGCAGATTTTGTTCTATGTTGGAAAATTGACTTGTTATTATTCTTGTGTAATCCTACCCTCGTTTAAGCCTCTGTAATTGTTTTTGGGACTCCATTACAGCTTGGATTCATGTATGTATGTGTTCTTATGGGGGGTTAAGTTTAGTTGATTGGAAAAAAAAGTATTGATGTGATATAATGAATGAGTCTGAGTTATTTTCTTATTATTGTTACTTAATAAATGTATACATGTGTTATTGATTCTGAATTTGTTCGACTGAATATGTACCTCTATTTCTATGATTCTGTTAGCGAATTATGTGCATTCCTGCATTTGCATAAAACAATATGGGATTTTGGTTGTGAAGAGAAGAAAGACTAATTTGGCAGTTTAACTACAATATTTCTGTACACCGGTTTACCATATTATATTATACATATGTCAGCTCAACTGCATTTTTTTATTTGAATGGCTTAGTTCTACATTTGTGGTGTGTAGGGTAGATGTTCCTATCATGGTCCTATGTGGTGTGCAGGGTGGATGGGCCTACTGTAGCCCTAATGTGGTGTGTAGGGTGGACGAAGTGGTGTTTGGTTGGTTGGGTGGGTTTTAATGTTTATTGCTACAAATATGTGCATGTTTCGTTGTATGAACATTTGAATATGAATGTTACAACATTGGTAAATAAGTTGTTAAGTTATTGTAGTAAGGTAATACGTATGTTATGAATCTGTTTAGTTTTTGTGTGTTTTCGATTCGCATATTTGTTACATGTTTTGATATTGCGAGTAAGATAAATTGGTAGAAGTTCCAAATTTATGAACGACTCTGTTACTTTGATGGAATTTGTTATTTCTGTTCCGACATGATCTAACTGCTTAGTTTTAAGACTCACATTGAGCTTGCGTAGCTCACTCCCTTTAGTTTCTCCCTTTCAGGTAATCCACGTGATTAAGCTTTGGACTTAACACATCGAGGTAGTTTTGGTGTTGGTTTAGGTTAAATAAAATTTTCAAAAGTTTAGTATGTGTAACATCCCGAAATAGGGCCTAAAAGGAACAGTGGTTATGAAACCACAAATCCGAGGTAGAAAAATTTATTTTATTATTATTTTGAGGTTCATAATATGATTACATGATTGTGCGAAAATTTCGTGATGAGATTCTATGCATAAAGTCCTTAAGTTGAAGTTAGGGACTAAATCGAATAATTTGCAAAACTTTCATTTTAGAAGTTTCTAGTATGAAATTGTTTTGAAATATTAATTAGAAGGTTTTAAATAGAAATTTGACCAATTTTAAGTTCATAGACAAAATTAGGACATGGAAGGAATTTTTAAAAGTTTAGTAGTAAGGGCATTTTGGTCATTTAGGGGTAAAATGAATTAAAATACAAAATTAAAAGCCAATTTTGCTCATCTTCTTCACTATGGCCGAATATAGCAAGGAGAAACCATGGCTAGGGTTTTTCAAGCTTCCAAGCTCAATTGTAAGTCCATTCTAGCCCCATTTTTCAAGTTCTTTACGTTTTTGGAGTCCCGGTAGCTTGATTTAGCTTATGCTAGCAATAATTTAACCTAGGGTTTATATTTGGAAAAATACCCATAGGTGAAATTTGCGTATTTTGGTGTTTTATGATAGAATATGAGGTTTTAAATTATGTTAGACAACTTGTGCTACTCGGTTTTAAGTGAAAACGAGCAAAAGGGCTTCATCGGTAAAAATACCTAATAGTCATAAGTACATATTAGAGTGAGAATTTGATGTTGCCATAGAAGAGAAAAATGATCAGCATGTCATAAAACATAAGAAAATAGGTTGAAGTTTAATTTACAAGATTTGAGGTAAAAGTGTAAATATGCAAAAGTTTAGGGGTAAAAATGTAATTTTTTAAAGTTTGAGTAAAGGAATGTTTTGATAAATGTGAATATTAAATAAGTTAAATTTTCTATTATAGATCAAGAAGAACGGAATTCAGGAGTAGATCGGGGAAAAGAAAAAGTAAAGGACTAAATTGCAAAGTTTAGTCACATTTTGTATCGAGGTAAGTTCACAGTAAATAAATGCAATATTCTTATATTTTACATTATTATTGTTAATTTCCAGCATTTATATACTTATTTTTTTAGAATATTTAAAGTCGAATTAAAGGCTAAATAGCAGAGAAAAAGCATTAGGAAGCCCCGTTTGAACATTAGGAATATTAGGATATTAGGGTTGACAGGACAGGACAGAAATGAGCCATGCAAGTCCATATCAGACATATGGCTTTGGAGACAGGAATGAGCCATGTAAGCCCATATTATATATATAAATATGGCATTGGAGACAGGAATAATTCATGTAAGTCCATGTCGAAGACGTGGCATTGGGAGGACATTGATAGACAGGAATGACCCTAATATCCTTAGTATTCCGAGTGGTCCATCGGATCATTGTATATGTTAAATCATAGTGAATTATCAGCAAAAAGGGAAGGTAGATTATATTTATGAATAGTGAAAGGTCAGGTAAGAAAGAAGGTAAGTGAGTAAAGAAGAAGATAGAAAATGAGAAGTAAAGAAAGTTTATGAGGCTAGGTGATTTGATGTATATTTATTCATTATGTTGAATGTTGTAATTTATTTGCTTGTAAGCTTACTAAGCCTAGTGCTTACTCTCTTATTTTATTTTTCTTATAGTTTTTATCAAGCCACTCGGGGATCGAAGGAAACGTCGGAGACCCGATCACACTATCGAAGAAATTACATTGGTATAGTTAGACGTTTCGTTTTGTGTATGGCATGTATAGGAACTTGGTTTCTTTTGATATGATATGATCAATGAATGATGTGTAAATATTTTCTAGTTATTAGCTAATAGAATGGCTGATGATATACATGTTTAATAGTATGTATAATTAAGTAGTAACTATCACATGAAAATTATGAAAAATGTGAAAGTAACTTAAAAACGGATTCAAGTATCAGAAATAATGTGATTTTGAAAAATCACAAAAATTTGTAGAGACATGGTTTGATAGTGAATAATATATTAAATTAAATCTCATTGTGTCTATTTTCATATGGAATAAGCAAAGCAAGTAAAGGTT
This sequence comes from Gossypium longicalyx, assembly GCA_025698465.1. NCBI lineage: Eukaryota > Viridiplantae > Streptophyta > Magnoliopsida > Malvales > Malvaceae > Gossypium > Gossypium longicalyx. The sequence goes on from CM047004.1 coordinate 49,040,143, forward strand.
TTGCATTTTATAAGATATCTAAGTTTTAGTGAAATAGGGCCAGAACAATTTTTGGATCCCCTGTTTCAAATTTAGAAATTCACCATAAATTTTATAAAAATAATTAGGTGGTGTACTTTATATTTTTAGAATCCTTATTGAGTCTAGTTTTAAGAGATACAAACCTCATAGTGATTGAGATTCTGTACAAAGAGATATCTAATTCGTAATACACAGAGGTCAGAGCTGTTGAACCCTGAAACAGGGGAGACTTGAACTAATAAACTGTACTAATTGGCCTAGCCAAAAATTCTAGAAAAAAATTAGTAAATATATATATGAGTCTATTTTCAGGAAAAATTTACGGACTTAGATTTCAAGTTTCGTAACTCAAGATATGAATTTTTAAGCAACCATGACACAGAAAAACTGTTTATTCCGAAAATTAATATAAGTAGTTAGAATTGTTTAAAAAGGTAAAATAAGATTAGTAACACCTCAAGCTTGACTCCGATGACGGTTTCAGGCATGGGGCGTTACATTTATTGGTATCAGAGTAGGTTTAGTCGGTTCTAGGAACAGTTAGTGTGAGTAAAAGTCTAGCTATACATGCCATACCTGTATTTTGATAGTGTGACGACTCCTGACGATTTTTAAATATTTTGTTTTATAGTAATGGATCCCGAGTGAGCTGGTGATGATGATGTAGAGGGTAATGCGCCTGCTCCCACGGAAGGGGCAGCGCCACCTGAGAATAGGCCAGTAACAGTTAATCAGGGAGGAGTGACTCGAGAAGCTCTCTTCCAAGCTTTGAATGATTTGTTTGCCGAGTTCGTTCGTACGAATCCGGAAGTTAGACCTCCACCCCCTCATGATTCTCAGGCTACCCATGCAGCTCAAGCTTCCCCAGTCACAGGTACAATGATAAGAGAAAAGCCACCAGTTGATAGAATCAGGAAACAAGGGGCAGAAGAGTTTCGAGCAACAAAGGATGACGATGCAGAAAGAGCAGAATTTTGGTTAGAAAATACTATCAGAGTCTTTGACGAATTATCTTGTACACCCGAGAAATGTATGAAATATGTAGTATCACTTCTTAGAGACTCAGCCTACCACTGGTGGCAAACACTTGTATCAATTGTACCAAAGGAGAGGGTCACTTGGGATTTCTTTCAGGAGGAATTTCGTAAAAAGTACATCAGTCAGAGGTTTATTGATTAGAAGAGAAAGGAATTCCTGGAATTGAAACAAGGTAATATGAAAGTGATCGATTATGAGCGCGAATTTGTCAGGCTTAATAAATATGCTAGAGAATGTGTGTCCATAGGGGCTATCATGTGTAAAAGGTTTGAGGATGGGTTAAATGATGATATCCGACTGTCAGTGGGTGTCCTAGAAATAAAAGAGTTCATTATTTTAGTTGAGAGAGCCTGTAAGGCAGAGGAGCTGTTAAAAAGAAAAGGTAAAGTTGAGATAGAGACACAAGATACAAAGAAGAGACAGATGAGCAGGTCATTCCAAGCTACATCCAAAAGGCCAAAGGAGGTTTCTACTAGATCTAATTTCTCAGCCAGGTATTCTAGTCAGAATAGAGGCAACAGATTTATGGATTCGAAGGCTCATACCACCTCGACTACGAGTGTAGGTAATGTTGGACAGGATAGATCAGGGTGTCCACGGTGTGGTAGACTTCATTATGGTCCTTGTCGGGTAGGCGAAAATGTTTGTTATAAATGCTCCAGATCATTTTGTACGAGAATGTCTAGAGGTAGCTAATCGAGAGATAACACAGAGTGCTAGATCCGAAAATGCTCCTACTAGAGGCAAATTACCGAGGCAACCGGGAGTAGGAGCAGCAAATGTGAGGTACCTCAAGAGATTTGGTGTGAGACCAGATGCTAGAGCCCCTGCAAGGACTTATGCTATTCGTACACGCGAAGAGGCATCCTTCCCCGATGTGATTACGGGTACATTTTCTCTACATAATATTAATGTCATTGCTTTGATTGATCCGGGTTTAACTCATTCATATGTTTGCAAGAAATTGATGCCTAGTAGAAGTATGCCTATAGAATCTACAGAATTTGTGATTAAAGTATCGAATCCATTAGGCAAACTGTATTAGTAGATAAAGTATGTAGAAATTGTCCTTTGATGATTAGAGGTTACTGTTTTCCAGTCGATCTCATGCTATTACCATTTGATGAGTTTGATGTGATTCTCGGTATGGATTGGTTGACTACACATGATGTGATAGTGAATTGTGGGAAGAAATTCATTGAGTTGAAGTGTTCAAATGGTGAAATTATTCGGGTTAATTCAGAAGAGTTAGATAGTTCATTTTCCATAATTTCTGTTATGTCTGCTCAAAAATGTTTGAGAAAAGGGTATGAAGCTTATCTTGCTTTTTGTGTTGAACACTAAAGATCCGAATTGAAAATTGAATCGAGTGTTCGTGGTATGTGAGTTTCCCGATGTGTTTCCGGAAGAACTACCAGGTTTGCCTCCTATTAGAGAAGTTGAGTTTGGTATTGAGTTGATTCCAGGTACCATGCCCATTTCTATTGCTCCTTATAGAATGGCTCCGTTGGAATTGAAAGAATTGAAAGCTCAGTTGCAGGAATTAACAGATAAAGGCTTTGTAAGACCCAGTAGTTCACCATGGGGTGCAGCAGTGCTATTTGTGAAAAAGAAAGACAGATCGATGAGATTGTGCATAGATTATCGGCAACTTAACAAGGTAACAGTAAAGAACAAGTATCCATTGCCTAGAATTGATGATCTGTTTGATCAATTGAAGGGAGCTACTGTGTTTTCCAAGATAGATTTGAGATCCGGATACTATCAGTTGCGAGTTAAAGAGTCAGATGTCCTGAAGATTGCTTTCCGGACTAGGTATGGTCATTATGAGTTCCTTGTGATGCCATTTGGCTTGACTAATACTCCTGCCATTTTCATGGACTTAATGAACCAAATTTTCAGACCGTACCTGGATAAGTTTGTAGTTGTGTTCATTGATGATATTTTGATTTATTCTCATGATGAGACTGAGCATGCAGATCATTTGAGAACATTTTTACAGATTCTGAGAGATAATCAATTGTATGCCAAGTTCAGCAAAAGTGAGTTCTGGTTACGAGAAGTTGGTTTTCTTCAGGTGAAGGTATTAAGGTTGATTCGAGCAAGATTTCAGCCATTGTTGATTGGAAGCCTCCTAGAAATGTATCAGAAGTTAGAAGTTTTCTTGGTCTTGCCAGATATTATAGACGATTTGTAGAGGGATTTTCTATGATAGCTACCCCGCTGACAAGATTGCTGTGAAAGGATGTCAAGTTTGAATGGACTGAGAAGTGTCAACAGAGTTTTGATAAGTTAAAAGCATTGTTGACTAAAGCTCCTGTTTTAGTACAACTAGAACCAGGTAAGGAGTTTTTGATTTACAATGATGCGTCCATGGATGGACTTGGTTGTGTACTTATGCAGGAAGGGAAGGTAATCGCTTATGCCTCTAGACAGCTAAAACCACATGAGAAGAACTATCTGACACATGATTTAGAACTAGCTGCCATTGTTTTTGCACTGAAAATTTGGAGACATCATTTGTATGATGAGAAGTGCCACATATTTACTGATCACAAAAGTTTGAAATATTTGATGACTCAAAAAGATTTGAATTTGTGGCAAAGAAGATGGTTAGAGTTGATTAAAGATTATGAGTTAGTGATCGATTATCACCCAGGTAAGGCAAACGTTATTGCTGATGCTTTGAGTAGGAAATCTTTGTTTGCATTAAAAGCTTTGAACACTAGTCTAGCCTTATCATATGATGGTTTTATCTTAGCTGAGTTGAGAGCCAAACCAATGTTTCTTGAAGAAATTTGTAAAGCTCAGAAAAATGACAGTGAGTTGTTAGCCAAAAGAGATCAGTGTGAGTCGGATATAGAGTCAGATTTTCAGATCAGTTCTGATGGTTGTTTGATGTTCAGAGACAGGGTATGCGTACCGAAGAATGATGAGCTTATTCGAAAGATCTTACAGGAAGCACATAGTAGTTCTTTGTCTATTCATCTAGGTAGTACAAAGATGTATAATGATTTGAAGAAAATGTATTGGTGGGTAGGAATGAAAAGGGACATTTCCGAGTTTGTTTCTAGATGCTTGATTTGTCAGTAGGTAAAGGCCGAACATCAGGTACCTTCAGGTTTGTTGCAGCCCGTGCTAGTCCCTGAATGGAAATGGGATCGAATTACTATAGATTTTGTGACAGGATTGCCGTTTATACCGAGAAAGAAAGATGCAGTATGGGTTGTGATTGATAAATTAACGAAGTCGGCTCATTTTATCCCAGTTCGTATGGATTATTCACTTGACAAGTTGGCCGAGTTGTATATTTCAGAGATAGTCAGACTACATGGGGTACCATTATCGATCATTTCAGACAGAGATCCAAGATTTACTTCACGATTTTGGAAGAAATTACAGAAGGCTTTGGGCACAAAGTTGAGTTTTAGTATAGCTTTCCATCCTCAAACCGACGGTCAGTCAGAGAGAGTTATTCAGGTACTTGAAGATATGCTTAGATGTTGTGTACTGGAATTTCAAGGCAGTTGGGAAAAATATTTACCATTAGTAGAGTTTGCCTATAATAATAGTTATCAGTCGAGTTTGAAGATGGCACCTTATGAAGCTTTGTATGGACGTAAATGTCGCACACCTTTGTATTGGATGAGCTTAAGGAAGATCGATTTCTGGGGTTGATCTAGTTAAGGAAACAGTAAGAGAAAGTAAAATCATCGAGATTGCTTGAAAGCGACTTGAGATGGACAAAAGTCGTATGCAAATTTGAAGAGAAAAGAGATTGAATATCAAGTTCGTGACAAAGTTTTTTTGAAAGTATCCCCGTGGAAGAAAGTTCTTAGATTTGGCAAGAAAGGCAAACTAAGTCCACGTTTATTGGACCGTTTGAAGTGATTGAGAGAGTCAGACCATTAGCATATTGGTTAGCTTTGCCGATTGAGTTAGAGAAGATTCATAATGTATTTCATGTGTCTATGCTACGTCGTTATCGTTCAGATCCGTCACATGTGATTTCTCAGACAGAGGTTGAGATTTAGCCAGACATGATTTACGGTGAAGAACCAGTAAAGATTCTAGCTCGAGAGGTAAAGCAATTAAGGAACAAAAGTATTGCACTTGTGAAAGTACTATGGAATAGACATGGGGTAGACGAGGCTACATGGGAACCCGAAGAGGCTATGCGAAAATAGTACCCAAATCTCTTCACAGGTAAGATTTTCGGGGACGAAAATCCCTAAAGGGGGGAGAAATGTAACATCCCGAAATAGGGCCTAAACGGAACAGTGGTTACGAAACCACAAATCCAAGGTAGAAAAATTTATTTTATTACTATTTTGAGGTTCATGATATGATTACATGATTGTGCGAAAATTTCGTGATGAAATTCTATGCATAAAGTGCTTAAGTTGAAGTTAGGGACTAAATCGAATAATTTGCAAAACTTGCATTCTAGAAGTTTCTAGTATGAAATTGTTTTGAAATATTAATTAGGAGGTTTTAAATAGCAATTTGACCAATTTCAAGTTCGTGGACAAAATTAGGACATGGAAGGAATTTTTAAAAGTTTAGTAGTAAGGGCATTTTGGTCATTTAGGGGTAAAATGAATTAAATTACAAAATTAAAAGCCAATTTTGCTCATCTTCTTCACCATGGCCGAATATAGTAAGGAGAAACCATGGCTAGGGTTTTCAAGCTTCCAAGCTCGATTGTAAGTCCATTCTAGCCCCGTTTTTCAAGTTCTTTATGTTTTTGGAGTCCCGGTAGCTCGATTTAGCTTATGCTAGCAATAATTTAACCTAGGGTTTATATTTGGAAAAATATCCATAGGTGAAATTTGTGTATTTTGGTGTTTTATGATAGAATATGAGGTTTTAAATTATGTTAGACAACTTGTGCTACTCGGTTTTAAGTGAAAACGAGCGAAAGGGCTTAATTAGTAAAAATACCTAATAATCATAAGTACATATTAGAGTGAGAATTTGATGTTGCCATAGAAGGGAAAAATGATCAGCATGTCATAAAACATAAGAAAATAGGTTGAAGTTTAATTTACAAGATTTGGGGTAAAAGTGTAAATATGCAAAAGTTTAGGGGTAAAAATGTAATTTTTCCAAAGTTTGAGTAAAGGACTGTTTTGATAAATGCGAATATTAAATAAGTTAAATTTGCTATTATAGATTAAGAAGAACGGAATTCAGGAGTAGATCGGGGAAAAGAAAAAGTAAAGGACTAAATTGTAAAGTTTAGTCACATTTTGTATCGAGGTAAGTTTACAGTAAATAAATGCAATATTCTTATATTTTACATTATTATTGTTGATTTCCAGCATTTATATACTTATTTTTTTAGAATATTTAAAGTCGAATTAAAGGCGAAATAGTAGAGAAAAAGCATTAGGAAGCCCCGTTTGTACCTTAGGAATATTAGGATATTGGGGTTGACAGGACAGGACAGAAATGAGCCATGTAAGTCCATATCAGACATATGGCTTTGGAGACAGGAATGAGCCATGTAAGCCCATATTATATATATAAATATGGCATTGGAGACAGGAATAATTCATGTAAGTCCATGTCGAAGACATGGCATTGGCAGGAAATTGATAGACAGGAACGACCCTAATATCCTTAGTATTCCGAGTGGTTCATCGGATCATTGCATATGTTATATCATAGTGAATTATCAGCAAAAAGGGAAGGTAGATTATATTTATGAATAGTGAAAGGTTAGGTAAGAAAGAAGGTAAGTGAGTAAAGAAGAAGATAGAAAATGAGAAGTAAAGAAAGTTTATGAGGCTAGGTGATTCGATGTATATTTATTCATTATGTTGAATGTTGTAATTTATTTGCTTGTAAGCTTACTAAGCCTAGTGCTTACTCTCTTATTTTATTTTTCTTATAGTTTTTATCAAGCCACTCGGGGATCGAAGGAAACGTCGGAGACCCGATCACACTATCGAAGAAATTACATTGGTATAGTTAGATGTTTCGTTTTGTGTATGGCATGTATAGGAACTTGGTTTCTTTTGATATGATATGATCAATGAATGATGTGTAAATATTTGCTAGTGATTAGCTAATAGAATGGCTGATGATATACATGTTTAATAGTATGTATAATTAAGTAGTAACTATCACATGAAAATTATGAAAAATGTGAAAGTAACTTAAAAACGGATTCAAGTATCAGAAATAATGTGATTTTGAAAAATCACAAAAATTTGTAGAGACATGGTTTGATAGTGAATAATATATGAAATTAAATCTCATTGTGTCTATTTTCATATGGAATAAGCAAACCAGGTAAAGGTTTTGTATTTTATCAGATATCTGAGTTTTAGTGAAATAGGGCCAGAGCGATTTCTGGATCCCCTGTTTCAAATTTAGAAATTCACCATAAATTTTATAAAAATAATTGGGTGGTTTACTTTATATGGTTAGAATCCTTATTGAGTCTAGTTTTAAGAAAAACAAATCTCATAGTTATTGAAATTCTGTACAGAGAGATATTTGATTCGTAATACACAGAGGTCAGAGCAATCGAACCCTAAAACAGGGGAGAATTTAACTAATAAACTGTACTAATTTGCCCAGCCAAAAATGATCCAAAAAAATTAGTGAATATATATATGAGTCTATTTTCAGGAAAAATTTACGGAATCGGATTTCGAGGTTCGTAACTTTAGATATGAATTTTTAAGCAACCATGACACAGAAAAACAGTTTATTCCAAAAATTAATATAAGTAGTTAGAATTGTTTAAAAAGGTAAAATAAGATTAGTAACACCTCAAGCTTGACTCCGATGACGGTTTCGGGCGAGGAGGCGTTACAGTATTGCTGGTTTTAAAATTATTTGTAAGTCGATTATACAAACTAGGGTATGGGTTCGGGTTTGGACTTTTCGTTAAATTATGTGTTTTCGGTTTTGAACAACATTTTGAAAGTTTCACGCACGCTTTTTAATTAGACTTTTTGCTATTGTTCCAAAGTTCATACATTTTTGAGAAATGACCTACGGTCCTCTATTATAAAGAAAACAACATATTTTCCATTATATTTCTGATTTGAAATTTTGGGTTACAATTGGAAAATTTTGATGCATTTTCAAACTGTTCAAGAAACATCAATTTGATTTATTTCTGAATTGTTTTTAATGCTAATTATATGGTATTTGTAAAGCATAAGTTTAGTTTTACTAAAAATTTTGTTAAACATTCAAGGAGTATGACTTTTGAAGAGAAATTTGGAAATTCAATAATGTGACATTTAAGATCCGATTGAAACTTTTGAGTCGGGTTTGGGGTGTTACAATGAGCTATGCAGAAGAGGGCTGATTTATGATTAGCTTTGAAAGCCTAATTAAAGGAATAATGGACCTTGGAAGTTCTTTTGACCTAACTCAAGAATTGGGTGAGCAAAATGGACAGTCTGCTAAGGAGAAAGGAGCCCAAACCATCTATTAACGAGGAGAAGCCCAACCGTCCATAGAGGTGCCCAAATCAACCATCAAAGACTTGATAAAATATTTAAAATCATCCACAAAATTCCTCATGTGACCATTCTACTCCCCTCTCCTTTTTAGGTTTCACTCCCTTGAATCAAGCATGAAACTAGCTAAAAATAGCAAAACCATCCACCCACTTTCCTTGAAGCAAGGGTCGACCATGGGAAGAGAGATTTTCAAGGCTCTCATTTGCTAAAAAATATCGAACCTATTTAAGTATAAATATCTCCTAGTCATTCACTCATTTTATTCATCCCTCATTAACCATCTCTTCTCTCATTTCCTATTTGAGAGAGCAACACAAGAGTTGTAAGGAGCATTTCAAAAGATCTTGTGAGTTGAAAAAATTTGGCATCTTTAAGGAAGTTGAGCGAAGGAGCAAAGTAGAAGGAAGGAGGAAAAGAAAATGAGTTGTGCAACGAAGAAACACCAGATTGTCTTCTAATTTCTTTCCCTAATTTATTTTTATTTTGTTCTAAATTTATGAACACGATTGCTAAATATATTTTTGCTTTTGATTTAATTATAGTGGCTTAATTCTATTTATGTTTGTTTGATTGCATATTTTTTAGCTTAGATTAATAAAGTTCTATTAATGATTATATGTGCCTTAGTTGGTTATTCATTTAGATAAAATCATGAACATGTTATTCATGCATTATAAATGTAGGGATGCAATTAAATTAATTATTAAATCAAAACCAGATTGTAATTAATTGACTCAATATATGAATCATGCTTATTTGATTTGTTTATGATAAATTAGGTCAAATTAGTAATAATATCGAAAGAAATTTATTGCCTTGTATAACCTTAGGATTTATGTGATTGAACTATTAGTAATAAGTTGATTGAGCATAGACATATGCTAGAAAAACTTAATAAATTTACCAGTGTGGTTAACCTTAGGTCTTTGAGAGAAGTTGAGACTTGAAAAATCAGGGTTAACAAATAGTTGAGTTGCCACTGTAACACCCTTTACTCGTATCCAATGCCAGAACATGGTACGAGACATTATCAGACTTAAACACAAGCAAACATACAAAATCGAGACGTAAATTTTCATCCAAATTAAAACTTTTCATGCACATTCATTTCGTCCCTATAACGAGCCTACGAGGCTCAAAATAGGGTTTGGAAGCAGTCCAGGACTAAACCGAGAACTTTAGAAATTTTTAAAACACTTGGAGAATTTTTGCTAAAATAGGGGTCATACACCCGTGTGGCTTGGGACACGCCCGTGTCCCTAACCCGTGTAACTCTCTATTTGTCACCCAAAGGCAAATAAAAGTCACACGGCCAAGGCACACGCCTATGTCCCGAGGTCGTGCCCTTCACACGACTGAGACACACGCCCGTGTCTCTGCCCGTGTGCTCAATTCTGAGCATTCTGTTTTGCAACAAATTAGATGCAGGGGACACACGGCTGGATCACACGCCCATGGGGCTGACTGTGTGTCACAGATGGCCTAGACACACGGCCGTGTGTCTACTCGTGTGGACAAAAACAAGGCTATTTACCAAGCCATTTTACCACCCTCACTTGCACACATATACACCACATCACATAGCACAAATGTAAAAGCAACCAAGACAATAACATGTCATTCTCATACCATTATTAAACATTCTTAAAACACTAACCTTTCCACATCAAATTGTGCAAGTTCTCACATTCACAAAGGACATTGATACAAATATACTCATATTCCTCATCTCATCAATAGATCACAATTCCAAGCATTACACAATCATGCCATAAATTACATTTCCAAACATATCACATTCACCAAGCATACCATGATCATATCACCACAGACATTGACGCATATATGAATATACTGAGGCCTACAACCACGTTAGCCAATATAAGCCAACTTACTCGGCCAAATAGCAAAACAAGCCTTTGACGATTATAAGCCATTACATTGGCTAAAATCATATGACACATATAACCAAATAGCTAAGTCCCTATACATGTCATAAACTCAAAATACTTGGATTCATCAATACCCAAAATGATAGCTTGATAGTGTGATAGAATCTTCGGCGACCTCCAACACGAGCTAGCTTTACGGCACTCTAAAACATGAGAAAGGAAGGGGGTAAGCTATATAGATTAGTAAGTTCATATGAAAATAACAAGCAAGTCTTACCAATAATGTACAAAGTTTAATAATATAAACACAAGGTAATATAAATTGCTATAGTCCTCACAATTATAATTTATTCAATCACATAGTTTACTCTATCAATTTGCAAACATAGTTTAACATGTTTTGATATTAGCCTAACAGTTGTAATCTCTCCGTTAACACAAATATCCATAATCAACCAATCATTTCAAACCTTATAATAAACATGCGCGTTACTCATTAGTACTCATCTTTCAAGCATATATTTTAACGTCTTTCAATGTTTAAAACTTATATCTCCTCATACTTTTATAATCATTTTAATATGCATTTATGCCAATCTTTTCTTTTTCTTATATACGATAAATCACATATTGTGTGAATATGTCATAACTTAATTTTGGCCCGAAAGCCAATTACACAATTTCCAACCGAATTTACCATAAACTTAGAATATCATGAAATCAATGCTTATAAACTTATGTACATACCTGTACAAATTCGTAACATAGTCACATACTTTGTCATCTTTGACATACTCTTCAGATTACCTGTTGAACACTAGGAATATTATTAGATACACGAAAAGTCTTGCATAGTAGTGCCACATATGTAGCCAATGCTACCTCATATCTTATAACACATAGGGCTCTCACACAAGCTAATCACGGGCTTGCTCACATAAGCTGTCAGTCAAGACATAACTACACGAGCTGTCAGGTATCCACAACACATGCCGGACTACCCAGCCACCTGTAGGACGTACATGACTAGCACCCGGATTCACACAGATCACATAACACATGGTATCCTAGTGACATGTCACTTGTATCCTAATCTATTCCTATGGTTCAAACAGGATTTCTTATTGTACCGAATCTCTATCGATCATTTCTGTAGTACCGTACTCAATAATATTCACATTTCATTTAAATAATATAGCATTTATCACAAATATAAAAATTAAGTATTAATACATATATAGTTTAATACTTATTAAATATACGAACTTACCACGACGTAAAAATGGTGAAAAAGACCTAATCGTCAAATACTCGTTTTTCTTCCGTTCTAGGTCTGAACCTCATTTTTCTTGATAATCGAGCTTGGAAGCTTGAAAAACCCTAGCCATGGTTTCTTCATGGTAATTTCGGCCATAGCTTGAAGATGGACAAAAAATGGCTTTTAATTTATTTAATTACCAAATTACTAAAATGCCCTTAATGAAAAATTTAGAAACATACCTAACCATGTCCATTTTTGTCCAAAAACTTAACCAATGGTCTAATTACAATCTAAGGACCTCTAATTTAAAATTTCATAACAATTAGACACCTCTAGCATGTAGAACTCAACTTTTGCACCTTTTACAATTTAGTCCTTTTGACCAAATTGAGTGCCCAATCGTCAAAATTTTTGAACGAAATTTTTACAAAATCATTCCGTAAAATTATAGACCATAAAAATATAATAAAAATAAATTTTTACACATCAAATTTTTGGTCTCGAAACCACTGTTCCGACTAGACCCAAAATCGGGTTGCTACAACCCTCCCCCCTTTGAGGATTTTCGTCCCCAAAAATCCTACCAGAAAAGAGTTTAAGGTAACATTCTCGTAGTTTCCTCTACCTCATCGAAGAGTCCTCTTCAAGGATAAAACTTCCAGAAGCACTCTATTATCGATCTGGAATCCAATATCTTAAATTTTCAAATTTTTATACTACTTATGTCAGTCTGAAGTTGCTTTCAACTTTCATGAATCACTTTACCCATTTTCATCAGAATCAAAAATCAATTCCACCTTGTATATCTCTTTCCAATCACCTTTGAACTCTAAAACACAGTGTCAGAGCATATCGTCAAAGATCTGAATTATTCTCTCAGGCTTACCATCAATCTAAAGACGGATTACATTGCCAAGATGCAACTACGTACTCAGATTATATTCCCGATCATCAGAACATCTTTTTCAAGTAACTGCATATTCATTACTCCCTGAATGAATAAACGAGATACTACTGGTTTCGTACAACATTTTCTACATAAGCTCTGGATAATTCATTGCACGAATTCTATCTCGGAGTAATAATAATAGAAATTAAAATCAAAAGTCGTCTCACACTGTACTCGTTTAGTTTACCACTCACTATCACATTTATGAGGTTTTCAACCTTGCAAAGAAAACATCGCCTTATCTTTTTAATTTAGCTAAACTCAGACTTCCATCAAATAAGATTACTCATGTAACCAATACTCACAAAATGAACGAAGACTTCCCATTCAAGCATCTGCAACTATACCTATTTCCCCAAAGGTTAATCGTTAACTATTCACAATCTTTCAATAGTTCAAGCCATCAACGTTGTCTTAATTTTCAAATTTTTCTGTAACATTAGATACTTTATACTCATGGAATCAAGAAGCACATGGCATTTTTTTTTGAACAAACGCTATCATCAATTTCTCAACACAGACATACTAGCTGCCAACTCTAATTCACTCGTCGAACAATTCTTTTAATGAGACTTTAACCATCCGAAAGAATAAACTATCACTTTACATTCTTGTATTAAAACACATTCCAATCCGTTCGATAGTGCATCACAGAAAAATCGTGAATTCTTTACTCAATTCAAACAGAACCCAAAAACAGTGCTCCAGTTAATAACATCTTCGACTATTTTCAACTTTGCTAACATGCAACAGACCATTCACGTAACACCCCTTACCCATACCCGAGACCAAGACCAGGTACGAGGCATTACTAGACACATGCTTGGACATTTTCAGAAAATATGGGTTATAAAATTTTCATTCCAAATTAAAACCAATCAAACGACATCTTAGTATCCTTATTGTGGGCCTACGAGGCCTGAAACAAACATTGAGAATGGACTGAGACTAAACTAAGAACTTAAGAAATTTTTTTTTAGAAAATTTTCTAGGTTAAGCCTCATATGCCCATATGGAGACAATGCACATGCCCGTGTGCTTTGGGACAAGTTTGTGTCCCTAGCTCGTGTGGAATTTATTTAATTTATTTCTCATTTCGAACCTACAGGGGTTTTCACGCAGTTGAGCACACGTCTGTGTCCCTGGCCCGTGTCCTTCACACGGCCTAGACACACCCGTGTTGTCATCTGTGTCCAAAAACTCGAGCATTCTGTTTATGACGTCAGCATGCGATTAGGGGCACATGGCCAAGGCACACGCCCATGCACTAGGCCATGTCCTCCGCACGGTTGAGACACACGATCGTGTCTTTGCCCGTGTGTTTACTGCCACGTATTCTGACTTAAAAATTTTAGGTGCAAGGGACACATGGCTGTACTACATGCCCATGGGGCTATCCGTATGTCACACACGACCTAGACACATTCCCGTGTGTCTATCCGTATGGACCTTGTTAGGCTAATTTCCAAGCCTTTGGTCACCCTATAACATCTATACACACTTATAGGTTTCAAAAATATTTAACATAGCCTAATTAAACTCTTAAATAACCTCGATATACCCCATTGCATGTAAACCTCATCTCATCGGTTTTATATATGCTAGGTTATCCCCTTTTGTATTAAGAATTTCTATGTCTTGTAACACATTTAAGCTTGGCTCATTATCTTAACTCATTGCCAATTATCGTCTAACCATCCCATTTGATTTGGTCACATGATATATGTTTAATTGTGATACACCATATTTAATCATCACAAGAACATTTGAACATAAACATGTGCAAATTGGTCGGTCATAACCTACATAAAAATGAGCCATATCCCATGGCCATATACAGTGAATATGTATACCTTTATAAACCTTCATATTGGCTAATCAAATGACACATATAACAAAATAAACAAAAAGCCCTATACATGCCATTGAACAAAATAAAAGTATCTATATACCAAAGATGGACAAGATGATAGTATGTTAATTTTCCAACCATCTTCCAATCTCTACGAGTCCTCGAGCTCTGTACGACAAGGAAAAGAGAGGGGTAAGCATTTACATGCTTAGTAAGCCCGAATAACTGGAAAGTAAACTTATCGATTAATTAGCATACAATCATGTTAGGCAACCAATCCAATAAATATAGGATAGCCTCCTATTACATGCACTCAAACATCAAGTTAGTCCCACAACAACTCATCATGTAATCTATCATAGGTTAGCACATTATCCAACAATTTCATTTCTATATGTCAAGTTAATCCCGTTGAGTTTCTCGAAAAATCTCGATGGATTATCCATTTACCGTCAAGTCGTAAGAGCGATCATTTCAAGTATGCACTCCCGCGAAGCTTACATCTTACGGTGGCATGACTAGTACAGGCTAAATCCCCCGTAAGATAAACTCTTGGAGTGATGTCGGGATTACCAGTCCAGGCTAAATCCCTTACAATGACATATACTCTAATGAGCTCGGATCTGAATTACCAGTCCAGGTTAAATTCAGATCCTAGTCAGATTACCCATCCGTGCTAAATCCTTAATGCATACATATTCTTCGGGAGGCTCGATCACTTAAGGAACACCTGTCCGGGCTAATTTCTTTCTATATTTGAGATCAATGGATTACTCGTTCAGGCTATATCCTTCTCTGCAACCATGCAGGATCTCAAGTCATATAAGCCATGGTTTATCCATCGAATTTCCCTTTTAACTTCAACCGGGACATTTATCATCTTGTTATTGTTATAGGGATTCTCATGCCATCATTACATATAATTATCACACATTCATAAAACATGCATTTGGGCATATTATAGGTTTACTTTAAGTTATTCGAACTTACCTGGTATTCATTTCGGTTTTGCGTTTCGATTATTTTGAAAGCTTTCATTTTCCTCGATCGACCTTCGAAATTTGTTCTTCGGGGTCTATAACATTAAAAATAAATCATCATTATCTCACATTAGTCTTTTTGAGCCTAATTTTCACCCCGGACAAAATGATCGTTTCGCCCATAACCTTTCACATTATTTATAATTTAGTCCCTAGGCTCGTATAATGAAATGCATGAAATTTCTCGGTTACCCAAGCCTAACCGAATATTTTTCATTCTTATAGCAGCCCACATTTTCTTTCATTTCACATTTTTCTACCCACTTCTTACAACTTTTACAATCTAGTCCGTTAAGCCATTTCCATGAAAAACCACTTGGTAAAAGTTGTTTGCCATCTTTTAAACTCTTATATTCCTCCATAACCTATCAAAATACAAGTATCTCATGCATGGTTAAGTTTCTAAACATGAACCCTAGCATGAAATATAGGTAGAAATGAAGAGGGTAAGCTACTCGGATTTCAAAAATACGAAGAACATTAAAAACTGGGCTTGAGAGCACTTAGTATTGAGCTTCGAAAGCTTGAAAACCCTAGCTATGGGGAACCTCAAATTTTCGGCAGCAACATGAAGAGAATGAGCTGATTTTTGGCTTATTTTCCAATTTTATTTCATTAATATACCAAATGACCAAAATGCCCTTCCTTACTAAACTTTCAAAATTTTCCATACATGCCCATTCTTGTCCAAAAACTTAAAAATTGGGCAAATTGCTCTTTAAGGACTTCTAGTTAATTTTCCAAAGCAATTTCATACAAATTGTTTCTAGAATCCAAGTTTTGCACTTTATTCAATTTGGTCCTTACTTTCCAATTGGACACCTTACTCATAGAATTTCTTCATGAAAATCTAACTCATGCATATTTTCATATTCTAGACCTCAAAATAATCATAAAACAAATATTTCAACGTCGAATTTGTGGTCCCGAAACCACTATTCCGACTAAGCCCTCTTTTGGGATGTTACATTTCTCCCCTTGAGGGACTTTCGTCCTCGAAAGTCTTACCAGTAAACAGGTTTGGATATTGGCTTCTCATGGTTTCTTCCGGCTCCCATGTAGCCTCTTCCATACTATGTCAATGCCATGAAACTTTTACCAAAGCTACATCTTTATTTCTTAGCTGTTTAACCTCACGAGCCAAAATCTTGACCTGTTCTTCACCATAATTCATGTCCGGTCTAACTTCAATCTCCGTTGGTGAAATCACATGAGAGGGGTCTGATCGATATCGCCTTAACATAGATACATGGAATGCGTCGTGAATCTTTTCCAGTTCTAGTGGCAATGCCAAACGATAGGCTAATGGTCCAACTCTTTCAATGATCTCGTATGGTCTGATAAATCGCGGACTCTGTTTGCCCTTTTGGCCAAATCTCAATACCTTTTTCCATAGAGATACTTTTAAAAATACTCTATCTCCAACTTGAAATTTGATTTCTTTTCTTTTCAGATCAGCATATGACTTTTGTCTATCCGATGCCGCTTTTAAACAATCACATATCACTTTAACCTTTTCTTTAGTTTCATTAATCAAATTAACTCCGTGAATCTGTCTCTCTTTGAGTTCTGTCCAATACAATGGAGTTCGGCACTTTCTGCCATACAAGGCCTCATAAGGCGCCATCTTCAAACTTATTTGAAAATTATTGTTGTAGGCGAACTCTACCAATGGCATGTATTTTTCTCAGTTGCCCTGAAATTCGAGGATGAAACATCACAACATATCCTTAAGAATCTGAATCATTCGCTCAGACTGACCATCAGTGTGCGGGTGAAAAGTTATACTAAAGTTCAACCTAATACCCAAGGCTTCTTCTAGTTTCTTCTAGAATCTCGAAGTGAATCTTGGGTCTCTGTCTGAAATAATCGATACCGATACCCCGTGTAATTTCACAATCTTAGATATATAGAAGTCGGCCAACTTGTCAAGTGAATAATCTGTCTTTATCAGAATAAAATCAGCCGACTTTGTCAACTTATCCAGCATAACCTATATAGCATCTTTCTTTTTCGGGGTCAATGGTAATCCTATCACGAAGTCTATAGTAATTCTGTCCCATTTCCATTCGGGGACTATCAAAGGGTATAACAAATGTAAAGGTAATTGATGTTTAGCTTTGTGTAACACCCCTCACTCGTATCCAGCGCCGGGACAAGGTTCGAGGCGTTATCAGGTTTAAACTTTCATGACATACAAATCCAGCTCACCAAATTTTACACAAAATTAAAACTTTTCAAACACAAACATACAATCCCTTATACAGGCCTTCGAGGCCTAAAACACACGTCGGGGTGGTTCGAGACAAAACCGAAAACATTTGATAGGCTTTGGGAAACTTAACAAATTTTCTTGCTTTGGAGAGTCACACGCCCGTGTGGGTGGGGCCATGTGGTCACACACGCCTGTGTGGCTTGGGACACGCTCGTGCCCTCAGCCCCTGTAACTCTTTGTTTATGACGTCAGCATGTATTTAGGGGCACACGGCCAAGACGCACGCCCGTGTGTCTAGCCCGTGCACTATACTGACTTAAAATTTTAAGTGTAGGGGACACACGGCCATACCACACGCCCATGGGGGCGAGCCGTGTGTCACACACGTCCTAGACACACGCCTATGTGTCTACCCGTGTGGACCTTATGAGGTCATTTTCCAAGCCTTTGGCCACCCTCTATCAACCAATCACAATTATAGGTTACTTTAATACATGATAAGGCCAAATTATACATTTATACAAAACTTTGATAAACCTCATTGCATGAAAACCTCATATCATCGGTTTTATACATGCTAGATTAATTCCCTTTTTGTATTAAAGGTTTCCATATCTCCTTGGCACATTCAAGATTGGCTCATTCTTATAACTCAATGCCAATTAAAACCAAGTCATCACATATGAACATAAACATGCATAGATTTGTAGGTCATAGCCCACTTCAAAATGAGCCAATTCCCATGGCCGTATACAAAAAGATATGTATATCTTTACATGCCTTCATCTTGGCAAATCAAATGACACATATAACAAAATTCTCAAAGTCCTATACATGCCACTAAAGAAAACAAAAGTGTCTATATACCAAAGCTGGACTAGTTGATAGTGTGTTGACTCCCCAACCTTCTTCCAATCTTTGCGAGTCCTCGAGCTCTGTAAGACATCGAAAAAAGAGGGGTAAGCATTTACATGTAACACCCCTATCTCGTATCCGTTACCAGAATAGGTAAAGGGCATTACCAGACAAACAGAACATTTCAAATCAATTCAGAATCACAGATATTATTTAATATCATTTCATAAGAAATTATTTCTTAAGAAGGTCTACGAGAACTAAAACATATGTTTAAGAACGATTAAAGCTAAACCGAACACATTCATAAAATTTAGAACATAGAAAATTTTTCAATTCTGTTGAGGCCACACGCTCGTGCGTCTAGGCCGTGTGCCTCACACGGGCATCAGACACACCCGTGTGAACAAACCATGCCAAAACAGAGCATGCATACTGACTTTTTCACACGACCAATAGGCACGCCCGTGTACTATGGCCGTGTGATACTTAGCCAGCTACTGAGTTTAGCCCACGACCGTATGATACGCTCGTATATCAAGATCGTGTGATTCTTGGGAGAATACTACTTTTCTTACACGGCCATAAGGCACGCCCGTGTCCCCTGACCGTGTGGCACCAAGCAGACTTGGTTTAAGCCAAAATTTGCCACCCCTTTTTGGGTCCAATCCTACCAGTAATAATATACAACATTCATACCAAAATTTCCAACTAGTTCCATGCTTAAGAATGACCAAAACAATTTAGAACTTAGCATCTTACAAACATACACCAAAACTGTACACAAACTTATTGTTTGTTAGCCAACTCCCATGGCATAATATATACACCACAAAACTTATATACATAGACCTTCTAGCCTATACATGCCATACTTTAATATATTTACACTTTTCAAAAGTACCAAAATGAGATCGATAGTGTGATGACGATCCTTGATGATCCCCGAGCTTTCAATAGCTTTGATATCTATAAAACAATGCAAATACACACAAAGTAAGCTTTCAAAAGCTTAGTAAGCTCGTACTCAAGTCATTCATAATATATGAAACATAAAATAACAACATATAAGTATTTGCACAATTTCAATCCATAAATCTATACCAACTCAATGAAATTCATATACTTAACATCATCTACCACTTAGGTATTATACATACTTGATTCTTCCCGTACTTATACACTTTCATACTCACCTCTTGTGAATGTTATAAGACTTCCCATAACTTATTCATATTTGAGACATCTACACACTTACTGCTATATGGTTAGCCTAAAATAAATATTTTCGCACACTTAGTGTCATCTCAAATAACCAAGACTAAGTCAGTATTGCACACTTAGTGCCTCAAATAGCCAAAGCTAATTTAAATCGCATACTTAGTGCCAAGATAGTTTAAATCGCACACTTAGTGCCAAAACTTCCGATTCATCCTCATATCGTCCAATTTAATTATACACAAACCATGTATAATAAAGGCATCAAAGCTTACTTAACATCATATTTTAAGTACGAACTTACCTCGTACTCGGAATTTGTCGAGTTGGACTACCTACTCGGTAACCTTTGACTTTCCTCGATCTAAGT
Organism: Gossypium longicalyx; assembly: GCA_025698465.1. Lineage (NCBI taxonomy): Eukaryota > Viridiplantae > Streptophyta > Magnoliopsida > Malvales > Malvaceae > Gossypium > Gossypium longicalyx. Next base: position 49,060,344 of record CM047004.1, read on the forward strand.
CTGAATTCCTCCTTTCTTGATCTTAATTAAGAAATCAAAGTGCCGAAACCTAAAATGGCTTTCTCCTTTTTCTTTTTTTCTTTGATTTTCGGCAATGCATGCATGAATTGGCTTCATTTTCATGTTTATTTTCATTTAATATACATTAATATGCATTTTCCAATTTTTCCCTTTAAATAACAAATAAAAATTCCATCCACTAGTGTCCATACTTGTCTATGCATTAATACAATGGTCAAATTGACATGTAAGGACCTTTATTTTAAAAGCCAAACCAAAGAAGTGCTTTAACATTTAGCACTCAACTTTTACACCTTATGCGATTTAATCCTTTTTCATAATTTAGCATAGAAACGGACAAATTAAATCACAGAGATTTCACAGATGTAAATTCACATATCACAGACATAGAAAATAATATTAAAATATTTTTTGGACTCAAATTTATGGTCCCAAAACCACTATTCTGACTAGGGTCAAGACCGGACTGTTATAATTCTCCCCCATTAGGGATTTTCGTCCCCGAAAATCTTACCATTAAATAGATTTGGATATTACTGTTTCATAGCATCTTCAGGCTCCCACATTTCTTTTTCAATACTGTGTCGATGCCATATCACTTTAACTAACGAAATCTTTTTATTACGTGACTCTTTAACCTCTCGAGCTTAGATTCGAATCGGCTTTTCTTTGTAAGTCATATCAGATCGAATTTCAATCTCAGATGAAGGAATCACATGGGAAAGATTAGATCTGTACCGACGAAGCATCGATACGTGAAACACATTATGTATCTTTTCTAATTCAGACGGTAGCCTTAATTTATAAGCAACTGGCCCAACTTGCTCAATGATTTCATACGGCCCGATGAACCTCAGACTCAACTTGTCTTTTCTACCAAACCGAATCACTTTCTTCCACGGAGACACTTCCAGAAACACTTTATCACCTATCTCAAATTCGATATCTTTTCGTTTTAAATCTGCATAAGATTTCTGATGATCAAAGGCAGCGTTCAGACTATCTCAAATTATTTTCACTTTTTGTTTTGTTTCTTTTATCAGAACAATATTGTAAATCTTATTCTCGCTGAGCTCAGTCCAGTATAACGGAGTTCTACACTTTCTACCGTATAAGGCTTCGTACGGTGCCATTTTAATGCTTGACTGAAAACTATTATTATAAGCGAATTCAATCAAAGATAAATATTGTTCCCACATACCTTCAAACTCAAGAATACAACATCTCAACATATCCTCGAGAATCTGAATAATCCATTTAGATGGTCCATCTGTTTGCGGATAAAAAGCAGTGCTAAAGTGTAATTTAGTACCCAGAGCATCTTGTAATTTCTTCCAAAATCGCAATGTAAATCTCGGGTCTCTATCTGACACTATCGACAATGGCACACCACGCAATCTCATAATATCAAAAATATACAACTCAGCTAGCTTATCAAGCGAATAATCAAACCGAATCAGAATAAAATGAGCTGATTTCGTCAAACGATCAACTACAACCCAAATTGCGTCCTTCTTTTTCGAAGACAAAGGCAAACCCAAAACAAAATCCATGGTTACTCGATCCCATTTCCACTCCGGAATCATAATCGGTTGTAATAACCCAGATGGCACCTGATGCTCAGCTTTATCTTGCTGACAGGTTAAACATCTAGAAACAAAGTCAGAAATATCTCTTTTCATTCTCGGCCACCAATATAGTTATTTCAAATCGTTATACATTTTCGTACTTCCTGGATGTATAGAAAATTTACTACTGTGAGCTTCACTCAAAATCGTTTAAATCAGATCTAGATTTCTTGGAACACAAAGTCTATTTCTGAACCTTAGACAGTCATCATCATCTATTCAGAAGTCAGAATCAGAATCAAAATTACACTGAGTTTTTTTAACCATAATCTCATTATCAACCTTCTGAGCTTCGATAATCTAATGTAAAAACAAAGGTCTTGCTTTTAATTCAGCTAAAACTAAACCATCATTAGACAAAACCAAATGAACATTCATTGCACTCAAAGTAGACAATGTTTTCTGACTTAAGGCATCAGCAACAACATTTGCTTTTCCTAGATGATAATCAATCACAATTTCGTAGTCTTTGAGCAGTTCTAACCACCTTCTCTGTCACAGATTCAAATCCTTTTGCGTCATTAAATACTTTAGACTTTTATGATCAGAAAACACGTGACATTTCTCACCAAACAGATAGTGACGCGAAATTTTCAAAGCAAACACAATAGCAGCTAACTCGAGGTCGTAAGTCAGATAGTTCTTTTCACGCGGCTTTAATTGTCTCGAGGCATAAGCTATAACTTTTCCTTCTTGCATTAAAACACAACCGAGTCAATTCAATGAAGCATCGCTGTAAACAACGAATTCTTTACCTGACTCAGGTTGTACCAATACCAGAGCTTCAGTTAACAGAGCTTTTAACCGATCAAAACTTTTCTGACATTTCTCAGACCATTCAAATTTCACATCTTTCTGAAGAAATTTTGTCAACAGAGTCGCAATCATCGAGAAACCTTTTACAAATCTTCTACAATAAGTAGCAAGTCCCAGAAAACTACAGACTTCAAAAACATTTCTCGGAGGTTTCTAATCCAAAATAGCTGAAATCTTGCTTGGATCGACTCGGATACCAGACCCTGATACTAAATGACCCAGAAAACCAAATTCTCTCAACCAAAACTCACATTTACTAAACTTTGCATACAATTGTTTATCTCGCAAAGTTTGTAGCACTAATTTCAGATGTTCAGCATGCTCAAATTCATCACGTGAATAAATCAAAATATCATCAATGAATGCAACAACAAATTGATCAGGATACGGTCTAAAAATTCTATTCATTAAATCCATAAATACAGCAGGTGCATTCATTAATCCAAAAGGCATAACTAAAAATTCATAATGCCGGTACCTCGTTCTAAAAGCAGTGTTTGGAATATCCGAATCTTTCACTCGTAGCTGATAGTAGCCCAATCTCAAATCTATTTTCGAAAACATAGTAGCTCCTTTCAACTGATCAAACAAATCATTAATTCGGGGCAAGGGATACTTATTCTTGACAGTCACTTTGTTCAACTGACGATAATCCAAAAACATTCTCATTGTACCATCTTTCTTTTTCACAAATAGAACCGAAACACCCCAAGGTGAAAAACTCAGTCTAGCAAACCCTCGATCGGTCAATTCTTGCAACTGAGATTCAATTCCTTTAACTCAGTCGGAGCCATTCCATATAGAGCTATTGAAATTGGAGTAGTACCAGGTATCAATTCAATGCCAAACTCTACCTCTCTAACTAGAGGTAATCCCAAAAGTTCTTCAGGAAATACATCAGGAAATTCACAAACAACTGGTACAGATTCAGCCTTCTTTTCTGATACTCTCGAATCAATCACATATGCAAAGTAAGCTTCACAACCCTTTCTCACAATATTTAAAGCTTTCATCGAAGATATCACAGCAAATAATACTTTCAAACCACAAGATTCAATTCTAACTATTCCATCATTCTTGCACTCAATTCAATAGTTTTCTATTTACAATTCACCACAGCGCCATGCAAAGTTAACCAATCCATACCCAAAATAATATCAAACTCATCAAAAGGCCATAACATCAGATCAACCAGAAAACAATTATCTCGAAACATTAACGGACAATTCTCACAGACTTTATCAACCAGAACACATCTGCCTAGGGGGTTTGAAACTCTAATTACAAACTCAGTAGACTTTACAGGCAAAGTCTTACTGCTCACTAAGTTCATGCATATATATGAATGTATTGATCCAGGATCTATCAAAGCAATCATAGAAGTATCATAGAAAGTAAATGTACCCGTAATCACATCTGGCGATGAAGCTTTCTCTCGAGCTCGGATAGCATACGCTCTAGCAGGTGTAGCAGCCTCAGATCTAACGGTTGTGTATTTCGTTCCTCTCTGACTACCACTCACATTTCCCAAATTTCTGGGAGGTCTACCACGAGAAACATTACCACTCGGTCTCAGATTTTGAACATTATCTTTTTCAGCTAAATTTGGACAGTCTTTAATAAAATGGTTTCTTTAACCACAACTATAACAAGCTCGGTTATTACTCTTTCCCCAACATTTACCAAAGTGTCGTCTTCCACATTGATCATATTCAGGCTTTTCATTCATTGCATTATCAACACTAGCAACAGACGTGGCTGAAGATTTGTAATTCGATTGCGATCTAACATGATTTTTGTTCAGATATCCCGCACTAGCCTTTGAACGACTATTATCATCTCTAAACTTTTTGGATCCAGACTGAAATGATTTACCCAATGATCTCTTTCGTACCTCACTAACTTCAAAATCAGTATTTCCTTTCTCTTTCCCAAGATCTTCTACTTTACATGCTCATTCAACAAGCACCACGAATTCTTTAATTTCCAGGATCCCAACTAGCAAACGAATATCTTCATTCAAGCCATCTTCAAATCTCTTACACATTATTGCTTCCGTAGATACGCATTCACGAGCATATTAACTCAGCCTTACAAATTCCCACTCGTATTCTACAATAGACATATGGCCTTGTTTAAGCTCAAGAAACTCTTTGCGTTTCTGATCAATGAATCTTTGACTGATATATTTCTTCTGGAATTCAGCTTGAAAGAAATCCCAAGTAATTTGTTCACTCGAAACCACGGATGTCAAAGTCTTCCACCAATGATACACCGTATCTCTCAAAAGAGAAACAACACATTTTATACATTCTTCAGGGTTCAAGGACAATTCATCAAATACTCTTATTGTGTTCTCTAACCAGAACTTGGATTTTTCAACATCATCCTTTGTTGTAGCTAGGAACTCTTCAGCCCTGCATTTTCTAATCTTATCAACTGGTGGTCTACTTAACTGTATCGAATTTACTGGTGGCATAATAGGAGTTTGAGGAGAAATAACCGGGGGTGGAGGTTGTTGTCCAGCTGGGTTGGTTTTAATGTATTATGTGAACCAATCATTCATCATTTGATGGAAGGCTTGCTTAGCCTCACCATCACAGCTACTCGTAGCCGGTCGAGAATCAACTTGCACTGTCCCTTACATGGGAGCAGGCGCATTGCTTTCAATATCATCAGCTACAGCTCTATCGGGATCCATTGCTATACAAAAGCACATTTCAATGTCAGGATTCATCACACTATCACAGTTTCGAATATATGACATGTATAGCTAGACTCACAAACACTATGGTAGTCCTAGAATCGACTAAACCATAGCTCTGATACCAATAAAATTAACACCCCTATCCTGTATCCGTTACCGGAATAGGTAAAGGCATTACCAGACAAGCAGAACATTTCAAACCAATTCAAAATCACAGATATTATTTAATATCATTTCGTAAGCAATTATTTCTTAAGAAGGTCTATGAGACCTAAAACATATGTTTAAGAACGGTTAAAGCTAAACCGAACACATTCATAAAATTTAGAACATAGAAAATCTTTCAACTTTGTTGAGGTCACACACCCGTGCGTCCAGGCCGTGTGCCTCACACGGGCATCAGACACACCCAAGTGAACCAACCGTGCGAAAACAGAGCATGCATACTGACTTTTTCACACGGCCAATAGGCACGCCCGTGTACTATGGCCGTGTGATACTTAGCTAGCTACTAACTTTAGCCCACGACCATATGACACGCCCGTATGTCAAGACTATGTGCTTGAGAGAATATTGCTTTTCTTACATGGCCACAAGGCACGCCCATGTCCCCTGACCATGTGGCACCAAGCAGACTTGGTTTAAGCCAAAATTTGCCACCCTTTTTTGGGTCCAATCCTACTAGCAATAATATACAACATTCATACCAAAATTTCCAACCAGTTCTATGCTTAAGAATGACCAAAACACTTTAGAACTTAGCATATTACAAACATACACCAAAACTATACACAAACTTATCGTTTGTTAGCCAACTCCCATGGCATAGTATATACACCACAAAACTTATATACATAGACCTTCTAGCCTATACATGCCATACTTTAATATATTTACATTTTCCAAAAGTACCAAAATGAGATCGATAGTGTAATAACGATCCTTGATGGTCCCCGAGCTTTCAGTAGCTTTGATATATATAAAATAATACAAATACACACAAAGTAAGCTTTCAAAGGCTTAGTAAGCTCGTACTCCAGTCATTCATAATATATGAAACATAAAATAACAACATATAAGTATTTGTACAATTTCAATCCATAAATCTATATCAACTCAATGAAATTCATATACTTAACATCATCTACCACTTAGGTATTATACATACCTGATTCTTCTCGTACTTATACACTTTCATACTCACCTCTTGTGAATGTTATAAGACTTCCCATAACTTATTCGTATTTTAGACATCTGCATACTTAGTCCTATATGGTTAGCCCAAAATAAATATTTTCGCACACTTAGTGCCATCTCAAATAATCAAGACTAAGTCAATATCGCACACTTAGTGCCTCAAATAGCCAAAGCTAATTTAAATCGCACACTTAGTGCCAAGATGTTTAAATCGCACACTTAGTGCCAAAACTTCCGATTCATCCTCATATCGTCCAATTTAATTATACACAAACCATGTATAATAAAGGCATCAAAGCTTACTTAACATCATATTTTAAGTACGAACTTACCTCCTACTCAGAATTTGTTGACTTCGACTATCTACTCGATAACCTTCGACTTATCTCGATCTAAGTCGAATTCCTTCTTTCTTGATCTTAATCAAGAAATCAAAGTGTCGAAACCTAAAAGTGGCTTTCTCCTTTTTTTTCCTTTTTTTCTTTGATTTTCGGCAATGCATGCATGAATTGGCTTCATTTTCATGTTTATTTTCATTTAATATGCATTAATATGCATTTTCCAATTTTGCCCTTTAATTAACAAATAAAAATTTCATCCACTAGTGTCCATACTTGTCCATGCATTAATACAATGGTCAAATTGACATGCAAGGAGCTTTATTTTAAAAGCCAAGCCAAATAAGTGCTTTAACATTTAGCACTCAACTTTTACACCTTATGCGATTTAATCCCTTTTCATAATTTAGCACAGAAACAGACAAATTAAATCACAGAGATTTCACAGATGTAAATTCACATATCACAGACACATAAAATAATATTAAAATATTTTTTGGACTTGGATTTGTGGTCCTGAAACCACTATTCCGACAAGGGTCAAGACCAGACTGTTACATACATGCTTAGTAAGCCCGAATAACTAGAAAGTAAACTTACCGGTTAATTAGTATAAAACCATATTAGGCAATAGAATCAATAAGCATGAAAATGGTATTCCTATCACATGCACTCAATCAACAAGTTAGTCACAAAAATAATGTACCATGTAATTTGTCTTAGATGAGCTCATCATTCAATATTTCCTTTTAAACATATATCTCATATTAATCCCGTTGAGTTTCTAGGAAATCTCGATGGATTATCCATTATCTGTCAATTCATAAGAATGATTATTTCAGGTATGCACTCCTGCGAACCTCACATTTTACGGCGGGATTACCAGTCCAAGCTAAATCCCCCGTATCGTAGACTCATATGGTGATGTCAGGATTACCAATCCAGGCTAAATCCCTTTTAGCGACAAACACCCTTTCTAAGTTCGGATCTAAATTGCTAGTCCAAGCTAAATCCAGACCCTAATCGGATTACCCGTCCGGGCTAAATCCATAATGTACAAATATTCTTCGGGAGGCTAGATCATTCAAGGAACACCCGTCCGGGCTAGATCCTTTCTATATTTGAGATCAACGGATTACTCGTCCGGGCTAAATTCTTTTTGCAACGCATGCAGGATCTCAATGTCACTTGCAACATGGTTCATCCATCGGACTTCCTTTCCAACCTCAACCGATACATTTTTCAATATGTCATTGTTAAGAATGCATTTCATGTATTTTCATGCCATCATCGAATGCAATTATCATACATTGTTAAATTATGCAATTAGGCATATTATGAATTTACTTTAAGTTATCCGAACTTACCTGGTATTCGTCTTAGTATCGTGTTTCGGTTATTCTAAAACCTTTCGTTTTCCTCGATCGACCTCTGAAATTTGTTCCTCGGGGTCTATAACAATAAAAATAAATCATTAACACCTCACATTGTACTTTTTGAGCCTAAATTTCACCCCCGGTCCAAATGACCGTTTTTCCCCTAACCTTTCACATTTTTACGATTTAGTCCTCAGGCTCGTATAAAGAAACACATAAAATTTCTACCTTACCCAAGCCTAGCAGAATATTTTTTCCTCCTATGACAGCCCACATTTTTCCATTATTTCTCATTTCTACCACACATTTCACACCTTTTGCAAAAAGGTCCTTTTAGGGGCTTTTCATGAAAATCACCTAGGAAAAGATGTTTAACACACATCCAACATTCATATTCCTCCATAAAACATCAAAATACAAGTAACTTATGCATGGGTAAATTTCCAAACATGAACCCTAGCATGAAATATGGGTAGAAATAGAGAGAGTAAGCTACCAGGATTTTAAAAATACGAAGAACATTAAAAACAGGGCTTGGGAGCACTTACTATTGAGCTTGAAAAGCTTGCAAACCGTAGCTATGGAGAACCCTAAAGTTTCAGCAGCAACAAGAAGAGAATGAGCTGATTTTTGACTTATTTTTCCCATTTTATTTCATTAAAATGCCAAATGACCAAAATGCCCTTAATTCTTTAAGATTTCATAAACTTAGAAATTGGGAAACATTTCTCTCCAAGACCTTTTAATTTATAATCTAAAGCAATTTCATACAAATTGCTTCTAGAAACCAAGTTTTGAAATTTATTCAATTTGGTCCCTAATTTTCAGTTGGACACCTTACTCAAAGAATTCCTTCATGAAACTTTAACACATGCATATTATCATATTCTAGACCTTATAATAATCATAAAATAAATATTTTGATATCAAATTTGTGGTCCCGAAATCACTATTTTGACTAGGCCCTATTTCGAGATGTTACACTTTGACTTGCTGACATATCAAGCATTTCGACACAAATTTGGAGATGTCTCTTTTCATGCCATTCCACCAGTACATTCTCTTCAAATCATTGTACATTTTGGTACTTCCAGGATGAATAGACAAACGGCTATCATGTGCCTCTTGCGAAATTCTCCGAATAATTTCATTGTTCCTCGGTACATAAACTCTGTCTCTGAACATGAAACATTCATCAAGACCGATCTGAAAATCGGTTTCAATGCCCAATTCACATTGAGTTCTTTTAGCTTACATGTCACTATCATTAGTCTGAGCATTATAAATTTCATGAAGAAACGTTGGCCTAGCTCTTAGCTCTGCCAAGACCGAACCATCATCAAACAATGTCACTCGAGCGTTCATGGCCCTCAAAGCAAACAAAGATTTTCTGCTTAGTGCGTCGTCGACCACATTCGCCTTTCCCGGGTGGTAATCGATGATCAGTTCATAATCTTTAATTAATTCTAACCATCTCCGTTGTCTGAGATTCAATTCTTTTTGAGTCATCAAATACTTCAAACTCTTGTAGTCTGTGAATATACGACAAGTCTCACCATATAAATAATGCCCCCAAATTTTTAGGGCAAAAATAGTGGCGGCAAGCTCTAACTTGTGCGTCAGATAATTCTGCTCGTGTGGCTTCAACTGCCGTGAAGCATAGGTTATCACCTTGCCATCTTGCATAAGCACACAACCCAGTCCATTTAAGGACGCATCACTGTAGACCACAAACTTTTTTCCAAACTCAGGTAATACTAGAACTGGAGCTTCAGTCAGCAATGTCTTCAACTTTTCGAAACTCTGTTCACACTTTTCTGACCATTCAAACTTAATGTCTTTCTGTAGCAACCTCGTCATTGGAGTTGCTATCATGGAGAATCCTTTCACAAATCTTCAGTAGTAACCGGTTAAGCCCAAAAAGCTTCTAACTTCGGTTACATTTTTAGGTGGTTTTCATTCAACGATAGCAGAGATCTTACGTGAATCAACTCGGATGCCATTAACCGAAACAATATGACCAAAAAACCCTACTTCTTGGAGCCAAAACTCACTCTTGCTGAACTTAGCATACAATTATTTTTCTCGTAAGGTCTGCAACACAGTCCTCAGATGTTTCGCATGCTCTATCTCATCCTTGGAATAAATCAAAATGTCGTTAATGAACACAACGACGAACTTGTCCAAGTATGGCCAAAATATCCTATTCATTAGGTCCATAAATACGGTTGGTGCATTCTTCAACCCAAACGGCATGACAAGAAATTCATAGTGGCCATACCTTGTCTTGAAAGTTGTCTTAGGCACGTCTGATTCCTTAACTCGCAACTGATAGTAGCTAGATCTCAGGTCTATCTTAAAGAATACAGTAGCTCCCCTCAACTAGTCGAACAAATCATTGATCCTTGGCAAAGGACACTTATTCTTGATAGTTACCCTGTTCAGTTGCCGATAATCTATTCATAGCCTCATCGAACCATCTTTCTTGTTTACAAATAATATGGGAGCACCCCAAGGCGAAAAGCTTGGCCTTGTAAAACCTTTATCTGTTAGCTCTTGCAACTGTGCTTTTAACTCTTTTAGCTCGGTTGGTGCCATCCTGTACAGAGCAATAGAAATAAGAGTTGTTCCTAGCACCAGTTCAATACCAAACTCTATCTCTATCAGGAGGTAGTCCGGGTAATTCCTCTGGGAACACGTCTAGATATTCACATACTATTGGTACGGACTCAATCTTCAACTCCATTCCCTTAGTGTTCAGTACAAAAGCAAAGTAGGCTTTGTACCCCTTTCTCATATGTCTTTGAGCAACCATTAGTGTAATTACAACTGACGATGTATCCAATTTTCTTGAACCAACCCGTAGCATCTCACCATCTGGGCATTTCAATTCAATATACTTGCTACCACAATTTACAATTATATCATATAGGGTTAACCAGTCCATGCCAAGTATTATATCAAACTCATCAAATGGAAATAACATAAGGTTAGCCGGAAAATAATGACCTTGAATCGTCAAAGGACAATTCTTACAGACTTTATCAACTAGGACTAACTTGCCTAATGGGTTCGACACTCTGATTATAAATTCTGTAGGTTCAATGGATATATTCACACTAGACACCAATCTCATGCAAATGTATGAATACGTCGATCCCGGATCAATTAAGGCAACAACACAAGTATTAAAAAGAGAAAAGGTACCCGTGATGACGTCAGGAGCAGAGGCTTCCTCTCGAACTCGTATTGCATACGTTCTTGGCGGGGCTCGAGGCTCTGATTTTATAGTGTCTTTGGCCGCAATCCAACTGCCACTAGCACTTCCAGGATATCTTGGAGGTCTACTTCGTGAAATAGGAGCACTCGAATTCGGGACTAATTCCACCTCTTTCTCGGTTTGCTCTGGGCAATCTCTGAGGAAATGGTCAAGAGAACCACATCTATAGCACGCACCACTCTTCATTCGGTACTCTCCAAAGTGAAATTTATTGCAACTTTTACACTTCGACTTTTGGTCATCTACACTACCCACACTAGTCACCATCGGGGAAGAAGACTTCTGGTTACGTCGTTTAGAACTTCTCGCTCTACCAGAATATCCTACCGATGAAGTTGAGCATTCATGTTGGCTCCTTGATTTCTTTGTCGAAAATGAGAGTGCCCTACCCTTGGATCTTTTGCTTAAAACTTGAGTTTCTCTCTTAGCTTGCTTCCTTTCATTATTGAGCTCCTCGGCCTTGTTGGCCTTATCAGCTAATATAGCAAACGCTCGTATCTCAAGGATCCCAATTAACAGCTTGATTTCCTCATTCAGACCTTCCTCGAAATGTTTACACATTTCTGACTCTGTTTGAACCCATTCAGTCGCATACTGACTTAGTCTTAAAAATTCCTTTCCATATTCCAGTACAGTCTTATTTCCTTGTTTGAGTTCCAGGAACTCCTTTTGCTTCGAGTCTAAGAACCTTTAACTGATGTATTTCTTCTTAAATTTTGCTTGGAAAAATTCTCAAGTGATGTTTTCCTTTGGTACCACAGAAGATATAGTCTTCCACTAGTTGTATGTAGTATTCTTTAGAAGAGATACAACACACTTTAAACACTCCTCAGGTGTACACGATAACTCGTTCGATACTCGTGTAGTATTCTAGAGCCAGAACTCATCTCGTTCAGCATCATCATCAATCTTAGCTCTAAATTCTTCAGCCCCATACTTTCTAAGCTTGTCCACAGGGGCTTTACCAATTCTTACAGGTACCACACCTCGTGGCACTTCTTCATCTAGTCGGTTAGGGGGTGGGAGAGGTCGTGGTATATTAGGATGATTTTTCAAATAATCCCCAAACCACTCATCCATCATGTCAAAGAAGGCGGCTTTGGCCTCTTCTCGACCTTCGAACATAGGCCTTCAACTACTACTAGAAACAACTAGTTGTACGGAAGCTGGAGCATGGCTCTCAGCTCCCTCGTACTCATCTTGTGCTTGATTGGAATACATTTACTATATTCAAAGACAATTAAACAGTTAGGAGATGTCACACTATCAACGTTCGTATAATGGTATGTATAGCTGAACTCAGTACACCCTACGGTAGTCTTAGAAGTGACTAAACTGTAGCTCTGATACCACTAAATGTAACACTCCTTACTCGTACTCGAGACCGAGACCAAGTACGAGGCGTTACCAAACACATGCTCGAACATTTTCAGAAAATACGGGTTATAAAATTTTTATTCCAAATTAAAACCAATCAAACAACATCTTAGTGTCCCTATTATGGGCCTACGAGGCCCTAAACGTACATTGACAATGGTCCGAGACTAAACTGAGAACCTAAGAATTTTTTTTTTTGAAAATTTTCTAGGTTAAGCCTCACATGCCCGTGTGGAGATAATGCACAAGCCCGTGTGCTTTGGGACACGTCTGTGTCTCTGGCTCGTGTGGCATTCATTGAATTTATTTCTCATTTCGAACCTACATGGGTTTTAACACGGTCGAGCACACGCTCGTGTCCCTTGCCCGTGTCCTTCACATGGCCTAGACATGCTCGTGTTGTCGCCCGTATCCAAAAACTCGAGCATTCTGTTTATGATGTCAACACGCAATTAGGGGGACACTGCAAAAGCACACGCCCGTGCACTAGGCCGTGCCCTCCACACGGTTGAGACACACGACCATGTCTCTACCCATGTGTTTACTACCATGCATTCTGACTTAAAAATTTTAGGCGTAGGGGACACATGACTGTACTACACACCCATGGGGCTATCCGTGTGGACCTTGTTAGGCTATTTTCCAAGCCTTTGGTAACCCTCTAACATCCATACACACTTATAGGTTTCAAAGATATTTAACATAGCCTAATTATACTTTTAAATAACCTCGATATACCCTATTGCATGTAAACCTCATCTCATAAATTTTATACATGCTAGGTTATCCCCTTTTGTATTAAGGATTTCTATGTCTTGTAACACATTTAAGCTTGGGCCATTATCTTAACTCTTTGCCAATTATGGCCTAACCATCCCATGTGATTTGGTCACATTATATATGTCTAATTGTGATACACCATATTTAATCATCACAAGAACATTTGAACATAAACATGCGCAAATTGGTAGGTCATAACCTACATCAAAATGAGCCATATCCCATGGCCATATACAGTGAATATGTATACCTGTATAAGCCTTCATATTGGCTAATCAAATGACACATATAACAAAATAAACAAAAGCCTTATAAATTCCATTGAACAAAATAAAAGTATCTATATACCAATGCTGGACAAGATGATAGTGTGTTAATTCTCCAACCATTTTCCAATCTCTACGAGTCCTCGAGCTCTGTGAGAAAGGGAAAAGTAAGGGGTAAGCATTTACATGCTTAGTAAGCCTGAATAATTGGAAAGTAAACTTACCAATTAATTAGCATACAACCATGTTAGGCAACCAATCCAATAAATATAGGATAGCCTCCTATTACATGCACTCAAACATCAAGTTAGTCCCATAACAACTCATCATGTAATCTATCATAGGTGAGCACATCATCCGACATTTTCATTTCTATATCTCAAGTTAATCCCGTTAAGTTTCTCGGAAAATCTCGATGGATTACCCATTTACCATCAAGTCGTAAGAGCGATCATTTCAAGTACGCACTCTCGCGAACCTCACATCTTACAGTGGGATTACCAGTCCAGGCTAAATCCCCCGTAACATAAACTCATGGAGTGATGTTGAGATTACCAATCTAGGCTAAATCCCTTGCAACGACATATACTCTAATGAGCTCAGATCTGAATTACTAGTCCAGGCTAAATTCAGACCCTAGTCGGATTACCCGTCCGGGCTAAATTCTTAATGCACACATATTCTTTAGGAGGCTCGATTGCTCAATGAACACCCGTCCGGGCTAGATCCTTTCTATATTTGAGATCAATGGATTATCCGTTCGGGCTAAATCCTTCTCTGCAACACATGTAGGATCTCAAGTCATGTAAGTCATGGTTTATCCATCAAATTTCCCTTTTAACTTCAACCAAGACATTTATCATCTTGTCATTGTTATTAACACATTTCGGGGATTTTCATGCCATCATTACGTACAATTATCACACATTCATAAAACATGCATTTGGGCATATTATAGGTTTACTTTATGTTATTCAAACTTACCTGGTATTCGTTTTGGTTTCGCGTTTTGGTTATTCCGAAACCTTTCATTTTCCTCGGTCGACCTCCGAAATTTATTCCTCGGGGTCTATAACAATAAAAATAAATTATCATTATCTCACATTATTCTTTTCGAGCCTAATTTTCACCCCAGACAAAATGACCGTTTTGCCCCTAACCTTTCACATTATTTACAATTTAGTCCCTAGGCTCGTATAATGAAATGCATGAAATTTCTCTGTTACCCAAGGCTAACCGAATATTTTTCATTCTTATAGCAACCCACATTTTATTTCATTTCACATTTTTCTGCCCACTTCTTACAACTTTTACAATCTAGTCCGTTAAGCCATTTCCATGAAAAACCACTTGGTAAAAGTTGTTTGCAATCCTTTAAACTCTTATATTCCTCTATAACCTATCAAAATACAAGTATCTCATGTATGGGTAAGTTTCTAAACATGAACCTTAGCATGAAATATGGGTAAAAATGAAGAGGGTAAGCTACCGAGATTTTAAAAATACGAAGAACATTAAAAACGGGGCTTGGGAGCACTTACTATTGAGCTTGGAAAGCTTGAAAACCCTAGCTATGGAGAACCCCAAATTTTCGGTAGCAACATGAAGAGAATGAGCTGATTTTTGGCTTATTTTCCTATTTTATTTCATTAATATACCAATGACCAAAATGCCCTTCTTTACTAAATTTTCAAAATTTTCTATACATGTCCATTTTTGTCCAAAAACTTAGAAATTGGGAAAATTGCTCTTTGAGGACTTCTAGTTAATTTTCCAAAGCAATTTCATACAAATTGCTTCTAGAATTCAAATTTTGCACTTTATTCAATTTGGTCCTTATTTTCCAACTAGACACCTTACTCATAGAATTTCTTCATGAAACTCTAACTCATGCATACTTTCATATTTTAGACCTCATAATAATCAGAAAACAAATACTTCAACGTCGGATTTGTGGTCTCGAAACCACTGTTTTGACTAAGCCCTATTTTGGGATGTTAAAATTCAAACTTTCACAAATGTGATAATTTTATCAATCAAAACAACTTTAACTCATAACTACATCATTTGATTAGAACAAATCTAATAAATATATCTTTCTATCACGCTTCCTAGAATATGAATTCTTTCCTCAAACTGTCCGTCTATTCACCCATAAATGTACAATATTTTATTTTCTAACCTGAGGATAAACTTAAATGCATATATCTCAAATTACCTTTCAACTGACCAGCTCTTTCTGATAGAAACAACTGAGTCGATCTCAACTATCAAATAATAACATATCAAAATACTCCTTTCTTCATGCTGCTAAACAACTCAAACATACAATCTTTTATAATTCCCTTAACATGCTAATCAAAGATCTTTACAACTGCATTAGCTCAAGGAAATAGAATATCCTGATTGAACTCATTGACCTTAATTAACTTACCTGGGAAAAGAAAACCATCATACAATTTGAGCTTGAGTTTTCACTATCTATACCCTTGCTGATGCCAATTCCTTTCATGAAAATTAGAGAAATCTTGATACCAGAATAACCACATTCCTATGATCGAACTGGAAATGCACCTATGATAAACATAGTTATCATAAGCCAAAGAACACACTTTAAAGATGAGCCAAGATTGATAATTTACGAAATAAGGATGATAAGAAAATCGAGATAAAGAAATCCAAGATGCGATACCATACTGGAAGTCCGAGAACATAACTCATATGAAAATAATAAAGATCTTGATGATTATTCAAAGAAAACTAGAAGAAAAACAATGCTTACACACTCTGGAATCAATTGTAACAGAGATAATATATTTTCCAAGTATATATATATGTAAAACAAAACAACATCTAGTAGAAACAGAAGAATAGTCTCACATTAATTTTCACCATCAACTTTTATCTCAAACATAATAGAATAGAACCCCAAAGAGAGAGATAAGATATACTGATCATCAACCATCTAGAACAATAGTGCTTTCATCTAACATTACAATCAGCTAGCATTCTCATACGATAAGAGTTTCATCAAAAAACAAACAATCACATATATCTCTGAGGATAGATGAATATATAACATAACTAGGAGAGATCATCATAATCTATTCAATTTCAGCTCTTACACTTAGACATCTTTAAGATTCAAATATCAATCTCTCACTAATTTTGTCATCACTAAATCTGTACTATTCCATCCACTAACGAAAATCAATCTAGAAGAAATTCCAGCAAATACATACTTTATACATCATACCTGAATGAGTCGATTAGCCGAGATTAACTTTTTCTTTAACTGTGACATTGTGAAATCCGAATGATCTTTAGAATAACTTGACATCTTTTCCAAAACTATATTCACTTGCCAAACTATTTTCAACTCTGACCACATTATTATTTATTCTGCTACTGAACTCTTTAGTCACTCACTTATAGGCTTATTCAACATAAATCTCGTGAAATTTCGCTATAAAATACTATATTGGTAAGGGGGTGAGGTCGTAAAGTCTCTAACTCGACTCTTTCATATACACACATGTGACTTAACATTCATCATCATCATAATATCATCATAGTTATATAATTCACTTCAGGAAAATTAACATACATATTTATGTTACATGAACTTTCCGATTACCTTATTCAAACAAGTGCACTTATACATACATTCCATAAATTTTTAGTAAGTTTACTTATCGCATTCACTTAATCAAACAAGTCAAGCACCTAACATCATATGACTGCCAAACAGACATGGATGAGCTTATCATAGTATAAACTTTCATTTCATTTCATAAAATCAACATATTTCATCGAAACACAATGTTCAATCAGAACAATGACATTTTACCCATATTTCTCAGCTTATGATTATTTCATTTTATACATCATCACATACATATCATGAACTCTTATTCATACCTTTCCAAGATTCAGCTCATCACAAACACATTTTCATTTATCTTAGTATCACTTTCAGCGTTTTCGAAAGTAACTCAGTTGGAAAGCATCTCTTTCTCAACAAAACAATTTCATTAGAGTCGAGAGATATCACACTATCACAGGTTATATATGGCATGTATAACTAGACTCTCAAACATGCTAGGTTAGTCTGAGAATTGACTAAACCATAGCTCTGATACCACTAAATGTAATACCCCTTTATCCGTATCCAATGCCAGAATAGGGTATGAGGCATTACCAGACTTAAACACAAGCAAACATACAAAACTGAGACGTAAATTTCCATCCAAATTAAAACTTTTCACATACATTCATATCGTCCCTATAACGAGCCTACGAGGCTCAAAACATGCTTTTGAAGTGGTTCGGGACTAAATCGAGAACTTTAAAAAAATTTACAACACTTAGAATTTTTGCTAAAACAGGAGTCATATGCTCGCGTGGCTTGGGACACGCCCGTGTCCCTAACCCGTGTAACTCTCTATTTGTCACCCAAAGGAAAATTGAAGTCACACGGCCAAGGCACATGCTCGTGTCCCGAGGACGTGTCCTTCACACGGTTGAGACACACACCCGTGTCTCTGCCCGTGTGCTCAATTCTGAGCATTTTGTTTTGCAACAATTTAGGTGTAAGGGACACACGGCTGGATCACATGCCCATGGGGCTAACCGTGTGTCACACACGGCCTAGACAGATGCCCGTGTGTCTACCTGTGTTGACAAAAACAAAGCTATTTACCAAGCCATTTTACCACCCTCACTTGCATATAAATACACCACATTACATGGCACAAATTTAAGCATGTAATAGCAACCAAGACAATAACATGTCATTCTCATACCATTATTAAACATGCTTAAAACACCAACCTTTCCACATCAAATTGTGCAAGTTTCCACATTCACAAAGGACATTAATACAAATATACTCATATACCTCATCTCATCAATAGATCACAATTCCAAGCATTACACAATCATGCCATAAATTACATTTCTAGACATATCACATTCACCAAGCATGCCATGATCATATCACTACAGACATTGACACATATATGAACATACTTAGGCCTACAACCACGTTAGCCAATATAAGACAATTTACTCGGCCAAATCGCAAAACAAGCCTTTGACGATTACAAGCCATTACATTGGCTACAATCATATGACACATATAACCAAATAGCTAAGTCCCTATACATGCCATAAACTCAAAATACTTGGATTCATCAATACCCAAAATGATAGCTTGATAGTGTGATAGAATCTCCGGCAACCTCCAACTCGAGCTAGCTTCACAGCACTCTAAAACATGGGAAAGGAAGGGGGTAAGCTATATAGCTTAGTAAGTCCGTATGAAAATAACAAGCAACTTTTACCAATCATTTACCAAGTTCAATAATATAAACACAAGGCAATATAAATTGCTATAATCCTCACAATTATAATTTATTCAATCACATAGTTTACTCTATCAATTTGCAAACATAGTTTAACATGTTTTGATATTAACCTAATAGCTGTAATCTCTCCGTTAACACAAATATCCATTATCAACCAATCTTTTCAAACCTTATAATAAACATGCGCATTACTCATTAGTACTCATCTTTCAAGCATATATTTTAACGTCTTTCAATGTTTAAAACTTATATCTCCTCATACTTCTATAATCATTTTAATAGGCATTTATGCCAATCTTTTCTTTTTCTTATACCCGAAAGCCAATTACACAATTTCCAACTGAATTTACCATGAACTCACAATATCATGAAATCAATGCTTATAAACTTATGTACATACCTGTATAAATTTGTAACATAGTCACATACTTTGTCATCTTTGACATACTCTTCGGATTACTCGTTGTACACTTGGAATATTATTGGATACACGGAAAGTCTTGCACAGTAGTACCACATATGTAGCCAATGCTACCTCATATCTTATAACACATAGGGCTCTCACACGAGCTAATCACGGGCCTGCTCACACAAGCTGTCAGTCAAGACGTAACTACATGGGCTACTCACACAAGCTGTCAGATATTCGCAACACATGCCAGACTACCCAACCATAGGTAGGACGTACATGACCAGCACCCGAATTCACATAGATCACATAACACATGGTATCCCAGTGACATGTCACTTCTATCCTAATCTATTCCTACTGTACCGAATCTCTATCGGTCATTCTCGTAGTACCGTACTTAATAATATTCACATTTCATTTCAATAATATAGCATTTATCACAAATATAACAATTAAGCATTAATACATATATAGTTTAATGCTTATTAAACATACGAACTAACCTCGATATAAAAATGGCGAAAAAGACCTAATCGTCAAATACTCGTTTTTCTCCTATTCTAGGTCTGAACCTCATTTTTCTTGATAATCGAGCTTGGAAGCTTGAAAACCCCTAGACATGGTTTCTTCATGGTATTTTCGTCCATAGCTTGAAGATGGACAAAAATTGGCTTTTAATTCATTTAATTACTAAATTACTAAAATGCCCTTAAGGAAAAACCTTAGAAACATACCTAACCATGTCCATTTTTGTCCAAAAACTTATCCAATGGTCTAATTACCATCTAAGGACCTCCAATTTAAAATTTCATAACAATTAGACACCTCTAGCATGTAGAACTCAACTTTTGCATTTTTTTACAATTTAGTCCTTTTGACCAAATTGAGTGCCCAATCGTCAAAATTTTTGAACGAAATTTTTAGATTATTCCGTAAAATTTTAGACCATAAAAAGATAATAAAAATGAATTTTTCCACGTCGAATTTGTGGTTCCGAAATCACTATTCTGACTAGACCCAAAATCGGGCTGTTACAGCCATGGGTTTCTTCTATAACATTATTAACACTGTTTTAATAATCTAAGTTAAAGAAGACAATTAATCTAACTTTTTTATGTTATTGAAATTAAACCTTGTGAATTGTTCCTTATTGCTCTTTGTTTACATCTTTTCATTCATTTTTAGCATACTTAGTTACCTTTCAGTTAAGTAAATTAGTTAATTCAATCTACCCCTAATTATTTCCACCACCAATTTACTAATTCTTTATTTCACAAATTTTCCCTTGGACGATTGTGTGTACACTTGTACATCATTTGAATATTACGCGACACTTATTAACTGTCTCGGGTAGAGTTGGGTATAATTGACTTGCCATATGATTAGTGCATGGGATTTAATTCAGTTTATACCGATGAGGCATGGAGCACAATTTATACTTCGGACATTCCAATGAGGTACTAGGTGCTAGACATATTAGTGTGATGGTTAAATGATCCGCATATCCATTTTGAGTGTGTGTTCAGTTAATAGGAATAATAAAACATAATCTTTGCCTATTGACATATGATATGTGAAGCTAATAGCTAATGGTGAAATTTTCATTTATGTGACAAATGATAGCATGTGAAAGATCATGCAACCCAGTTTAAACGAGCCTAAGGATCAATGGATATGAAATGAATCGATAGATTTGAAAAAGAAATGAGAAAATGAAATGAATAAGTGATATGCTAAGAAATATAAGTAAATGTGATATGATGATAGAAAACATAGTATGATATATTCATATGTGGTTGGCAAATGAGATAGGGCATGAATTTTGGTTTATGAGACATGAATGGTAAATTGAAATTGTTGAAAACTAATAATGTTTTGTTGTATTCTTGACATGTTATTTTATTTTATTATCAATTTGAACCACGAAAGTACCAATGAGCCCTGTTGCTCAGCATACATTTTATTTATTCCGTGCGCATGTTTCGTTAGATCTCGAGGATTCAAGTTGTGCAACAACATCCAGGACTCAATTCTCAACTCAGTAAATTTTGTATGAGTTTTATCATGGTCATAATTAGTGGCATGTACCTAAGGTTGTAACACCCCTTACCCGTATCCGAAGTCGGGACAGGGTTCGAGGCGTTACCGAACTTAAACATTCACAAACATGCAAAATCGGGCCATTAAATTTAATCCAAATTAAATATTTTAAAACACATGTAAATCATCCCTTATATAGGCCTTCGAGGCCTAACACATACATCGGGGTGGTCCGGGACTAAACCAAGGACTTCAGAAAGTTCTAGGAAAACTTAGAGAAATTTTCATGAAATAAGGTCACACGCCCCTGTGGACAGAGGGACACGCTCGTGTGTCTTCAACATGCCCATGTCCTGAGGCCGTGTAACTCTCTGTTTATGACGTTAGCAAAAAAAATTGATCCATATGGCCAAGCCACACACCCGTATGCTAGGTCGTGTCCTCCAAATGGCTAAGACACATGGCCGTGTCTCTACCCGTGTAGCCAACACTTAGGCTATTTTCCAAGCCTCATGTTGTCCTTAATTCTCTCCCATACTTATACACATTATAGACACACATTATAACATCAATTTAATGGTTAATCATCCTTTAGTAAAATTCCGTTAAAGCATTTACATGTTGTCATACATGTGTTTATTACCTATACTCATGTTACGCCAAGTTAGACATTCTAATTCACATTCTACAATTGTCCGTATTCAATCATTATCAACTTACTACCATGTCACACATTCATTCCATGGCCATGACCACCTCGAATGGTCTTAGAGCATCCATCATGTACATGTGTTATACTAATCATTCATAACAACCAATTATAAACACATCACAAACATTAACACATAGCAAAATTAATTAGGCTTACAAGCCGTAACCATTTAAGCCACATATCATTGCCATATACAATAAATCAATATAAGCCGAAACATTTGGCTAATCATAACAACATCAAACATAAAAACTAGTCCTTATATATGCCACTCACTTGAAAGTATTTAATACACATATGACAATACTCCGGAGTTGTTGGCTTGATAGTGTGATGCTGCCTTCGATGGTCTCCAACCCTGAGCTGACCTGAGAACACTAAGGAAATGGAGAGGAGGGAGTAAGCTTAAAGCTTAGTAAGTCCATATGAAAATAATAAGCAAATTATCAACATGATTCCATGAAAATGTAATCATAATTACACTTTTGCTGAATTTCTGGTCATGTTGTTTTCTCAAGTCATAGTTACTAATTTATTTATATATGGAGATACGAAACTCCAAATTAAGATCCATTAGTTTTTTCTGAAACCAGACTCATATATATTCTTACCATAAAATTTTCAGAATTTTTGTCTAGCCAATAAGTACAGTTTATTCATTAAAGATACCCCTGTTTCACTATCTAACAGTTCCGACCTCTCTTTACTAAAAACTATTTATCTCATGGTACGAGACTCCAAATTGATAACCGCTAATTTTCACAGAAAATATACTCACATATATTTTTACGATAAAATTTTAAGAATTTTTTGTTTAGCCAATTAGTACAGTTTATTAATTAAAGATACCCATGTTTCACTGTCCAATAATTCCGACCTCTCTTCACTAAAAATTATTTATCTCATGGTACAGCTATGGGATGTTGTCCAAATCAATTCTTCTTGAAAATATACTTATTAAGGATTTTAAGCATGCAAATTATGACCCATAATTATTTTTTTTCAAATTTTAATTATTTTCCCAAATCAGAATAGGGGATTCTAAAATCATTCTGACCCTATCTCACAAAAATCCAATTATCACAGAATATGAAATTCTTTTGCTTTCACTGTTTCTTTTATGAGAAAATAGACTCATTAATATTTAATTTAATATCTTATTCAACCTATAATTCAATTTCTATCACTTTTGGTGATTTTTCAAATCCACACAACTGCTGTTGTCCAAAATTTTTTTATTACAAAATTTCACTTTTACATAATTTCACTTACTCCATTCTATCTTAGCAAAAGATTCGCTCAACTATCGAGCATATTGCTCACAACTTTTCACATAGATATACTTGCACTTATTCATCACATAGTCATGTACATATGTATTTTCACTTAGTACATTTCCCATTGAACTCATCGGAATAATAACAGATACCCGGTGGCCTGTGCATATACCACCCTTGTAACTGAAGCTCTCTGGTACGCATAGTAGCCTGCACTTAGTACTACACATGCGACCTATCAATCTGGTACATGTAGTAGCCTACACTTAGTAATACACATGTGACTTAACCATCTGATATAGGTAGTAGCCTGCACTTAGTACTACACACGTGATCGAAGTTAACGGGTACGCATAGTAGCCTGCACTTAGTACTACATATGCGACCTATCAATCTGGAACACGTAGTAGCCTGCACTTAGTACTACACACGTGACTCACAACGGATCATTTCTATCTCTTCTATTCTGAAGGTTCAATCGAGAAATTCTTCACTTTTCAACATTTTACTAACTCGTTCTTAGCCAATTCTGATTTGTAGTTTACATCAATTGATCATTCTATAGGCAGCCACATCTCATATAATAACAAAAGATAATAACATAAAAAGAATCGAAATATTATTTACATACAAACTTACTCGTTTCAAAAAAACATCATATTCCATCAAACTTCCAAACCTTTATCGGACGTACTCAAATTGTGGTTTCATTCACATAGCAGTATCTCATAATCACATGGCATTGCAACATTTTCATCATAATAGCAAAACATCAAGAACATGTTATATCATCAAAATAATCACATAATATCAAATTATTCACATATATATACTTACAACTCATGTAATATCGAAGCATTAGCATTCAAATACAATATTTCATTATTAAAATCACATGAACTTACCTCAGGTTCGAGTACGACTATATATTCTGATTTAGTCCATAATCTCATTCATTTCCAATCTATGCCCGAATCTCATTTTCCTTAATCTATGATACCACATTTAGCTTACTAATTAGTCACATTATACATATGGGTCCAAAAATCATACTTTTACAAAAAAATTTTACAAATTTTCATTTTGACCCCTAAACTTTCCCATATTTGCACTTTGGCCCCTAAGCTCGTAAAATGATTTTTATTTAATTTCCTTTCATTTTAAGCGTAGCCGAATCACTTTCATAACTGTAGCAGCCCCTAATTCCACTAAATCAAACTTTTATGACAAATTTTGTAACTTTTACAAAACGGTCCTTTTTGACAATTTCATCGAAAATCACTTAGTAAAAGTCATTTATTACACACCGAGCATTCATATTCTACCATTAGACATCAAAAAACATGCATGTCATCCATGGATAAATTTTTAAACACAAACCCTAGCTCAAAATATGGGTAGAAATGAGTAAATCTTATTACGAGGATTTCAAAAACGTAAAAATCATTAAAAACGGGGCTAGAACGGACTTACAATCGAGCTTGGAAGCTTGAAAAACCATATCTATGACTTCTCCATGCAAGTTTCAGCCATGAGGTAGAAGATGGACAAATTGGCTTTTAATTTTGTTTTTAATTCATTTTAATTACTAGATTACCAAAATGCGCCTAACTTAAAAATATTCTATTTCACCCATTTCATGTCCATTTTTGTCCAAAAATTATCTAATGGTCTAATTACTATTTAAGGGCCTCCAATTTAAAATTTCATAACAATTAGACACCTCTAACATGTAGAACTCAATTTTTGCACTTTTTACAATTTAGTTCTTTTAACCAAATTGAGTGCCCAAACGTCAAAATTTTCAAACAAAATTTTCATGAAATCATCCCATGAAATTGTAGACAATAAAAATATAATAAAAATAAATTTTATTGTGTCAGATTTGTGGTCCCGAAACCACTGTTTCAACTAGGCCCTAATTCGGGATGTTACAAAGGTCATAAGTTGGTTTTGAGTTTGTTTTGAATGTTTTGGTTCAAATGGTAGGAAACAAAAACATTGAGATATCACTATATAAGCATAATGATATATATATGAAATCATCTAGTGAGTTAATGTTTAATTGTATAGTGGATTATGTCATGCTTATAATTGAGCCGTTTATGCTTTCCAAGTAAACAAATATGTGTATAAGATTGTGAATATGTATAGTTAAATGTTGATATGTTGTGAATGACAAATTGGCACTTGACATAATGCCTAAGACTGTTAAGTGATAAGTTCTTGGTCACTTTGACCATTTGGTAATGATGCTTAGCAGGTTGTGAGTTGAATGATGTAAATATAGGAGAAACTGCTTTTGAAGTCATGACACTACCCTTTTAATGTTGCAAAATAGAGCTTCTGACTCCATGGTCGTGATTCTCCCCTATTGAGGTCATGACACTGCATACCCTTTTCCTCCAAAAGTCATGGCATCCCCTACTGAAGTTGTGATATTAGCCCTCTATCTTCAAGATCGTGGCTCGCCTTAATCGAAGTCGTGACGTCTAGCTTCTACCTTGAATTTCTTGACATGATTCCTTCATGATTGTGACGTAAACCTGGTATTTTGAAAATTTTACATTTTAATCCTCCAATTAATATTGATATTTCATAAGAGCTCTCGTAAGCTCATTTATAATGTGGACTTGATTAAATAACATATTATACTTAGATATTGAACCTAATGACTTACGTAATTTGTTTGTTTGATATGCAATTGAAGTTGTAGTTGCTCCAGCAATGGATTTGACATGTTGCATCTCGAATTTGGCGATTGGGTTAGGTGTAAGGTGTTACATTCTTAGACTAACATATTGTATACGATGGTTTTTATTTTAATTTTTTTTACTTGCTTAGAAATTTTTTCTCAAGTATTATTGATATTTTTATAATAATTGATAGTTTTAAAAAATTAAATATATGTAACCATGTAATTATAATTTGTGCTATCAAACCTGATATAGGGAATTAAAATGTAATTACATTATGTCAACCAAATACATCTAGAGAATTACAATTCCTTATAATTTTAAGATGGTGTAATTATTACCCTAGTAATTAGACTTTAACATATTATTTTGTAGTGTTCAAACATAACAATTTATGAATTGTGTCTCGGATTGTAGCAGTTTCAATCCGTTTCAATTTTTTATTTAATAATACTTTTTTATTTAAAATTTACTATCAAAATATAGAAAAGATCAAACTAAAATATATTCTATTTATTAAAATTTTATTATAAAAATATAAAAAAGTTTTTTATGACCAGGATTTATTTAGTGCTTGTTTTATTGTGCATGAGAACCAATTTTTTTAGAATTTGAGATTGTACTTTCCAATAACATTAATTTTAGAATTTAAATTTATATCTTCTCTTTAAAAATATAATGTAATTTACTATTACAATTACACTTACACCTACGCTTGTTAATGTTAAATATATACTATTGGTGGTTAGATATAAACTTTTTTTATTTCGCTTTTCATGGTGCATGTGGAAATGATTATTGTGATAATCTTTTATTTTGGTAGAAATTATTACTTATGAAACTCTTGATTATTTGCTTCATCGTGTGTATGGCCCAACATTGATAAACTGTATTTCTTTTATGTTATCTTTAATAAAATGAAGTGATCAATTAAAACAAACAATTTGATACACCCCATGTTCATAATCAAACATGATTACTTTATATTGGTGTAATCCATATTACTATTTTGCATACTATAAGTCAAGTAAAGAAGATATTATAAACGAATTTAGATGATGCTATATGTTTTTAAGTAGTAGGATAATAATAATAATAATAACATTTGATAGTATCATAAATCTACTAGTAAAATTTGTAAATTTTTTTACTTCATTGACATTCAACAAAATAATTATCAAATATATTAACATAAACAAATTACAAATTTAATCTTCTTACAAAAACAATTTTAAGCTAATATATTTAGGATTTTATTACGTAATTCTTTATCAAAATATCGAAATTTATCAATCAAATTCAATTCTTTCTGCAGATTTCGGCCTGATATTCTACTCAAGGCTAATTTGAATGGTTTTTTGGGATCAAGATTACGACACAGTTTCCAAGTAGGGCATATCCCAAGCTGGCTGAAGTTTTGGTGGAAGCCATGGAATGATTACAAATCGCCTTGTTTCCAATTAATTTGATTATAGATATGATCTCGTTCTAGATGCTTTTGCTTGTAAATTATATTTTATCACAAAGGAAAGCCATCATCACTCACCAATATTGGAATGATGGTAATACTAATAACTCTATAGATTAAATACAGTTGTATGTATATATAAATGAACCCAAGAACAACCAAATAACTCTATATTTTTTTCGTAAGAGAACATAAAATATAGACTTTTATAAAGCCTAGGTTCGTAAATCTTCCTTTTACATGCATGCATGCACGTGCTGGACCTCTTTTTTCTCATCAAATTTTCTTAATGCTCAACTTGCTATAAGTAATGACAATATTTAAGTTGTAGTTCTATCTTCAATACCTACTCAGCCCTATGGTTCACACTTATCAACTATTTCACACTAGATTTGGTGACAAAATAAATAAATAAAAAGAGAGAGAGAGAGGGACTCCATATATGGCACCATGCACGTGCGATGGCTTTTGTTTTCCCATGAAAATGATGAACCTCATTTGCCAAAGATCAATAAGTCTTGAATTCCCTGATTGGTAGAGCCGACTTACCTGTTTATCTGTGTCATTTTCATGCTCTCATGCTTAGGGATTTGAAGTGCGAATATGATTGGATTTTGGTTGTATTGAGTATCGTGTTTTGGACGTAATCAATTACGATAATATCAGCAAAGGAAATAAACTGAAATTACGAAATAAAAACCGTAAATTCATGTTGAAATCACTGGTTAAGTGGTGACTGTGGTCCATAAAACAACTTGTTCCAATGTAAGAACATAGTTGTGGTTCCAAATTCCAAGCCAATGCTTGGAATTCCATTCCTAGAAAACTGCAGTCGTCGAACTTGCGTGTCAAGCAAAATCTTGGTCCTACAATATCAGCTCTGGCATGCTATAATTTATTGCCGTGGAGCATACCATGTACTTGTGACTTCTAGGGATCTGGAAATTAGCTTCTTAGCTGGTTAGCATATATATTTCATCAAGAAAAACAATGGTGTAGCTACAATTTCTTATTAGGATTAGTTCTCATTACCAAATCTCAATGAACTAACCATGACAATATCATCTATATTTATATTTGTGATTTTAGAAGTTATCTTAATGAATATGACATATCCAAGGAAAATGTTGTTATATTAGTTAATGTGAAATGTGTCTCGCATTTATCAGACATGTTATAGGCATTTTAGATGAGAATCGACGAGCAATCAAAAAAGGGCAAAATAGGCCCAGCTCGTCGGGACGAGGAATGCCGGCTCGTCGGGACGACGGGATGCACGGTGTCATGACGAGACAAATGAGATTTTTCAACGTTACGACGTGTTCTCCTATTTGGCAACTGCGTTTTAGATGTCAAGCACGATTGCTTCTCCCAATTAGACTCTAATTATTCGAGGGATATTTTAGGATCATTAGAACTCTAATCTAAGCCTATTTAAATTGGCCATTATATTCATGTTTTGATATGCCAATCAATAAGGGCTTTTTTTTAGGGCGACAAAATGTAGTTGCAAATTAGTTTTGCGTGGTAATTATGGAGAGTATTTTATACCCCTTTTATGAGTGCCTTATGAGATTTAGGGTTTTATTTACCAATTTTATCTTTGAGATTTTCAGCTTTCTATTCGGGGTTTTGGGTAATGTACAAGTTGTACATTTAGGTTTATTTTCTCCATATTGTACTCCTATTTGTTTACTCATTAGTGAAAAGCCAAAGCCTCATCTACTTGTGGTTTTATATTTTTTAAGGTTTTTCCACGTAAAATATTTGTGTTCATTCTTCTTCACATTTATTATCTTGTTGTTTATATAAGTCAATCCCCATCAAATTGGTATCAGAGTGTAGGTTCAACCTTCGTCGATCGAATCGTTTGGTGACAAAACAACAATTTTGGATATCAAGAAGTTTGACGGATCACAAATTTTAGTTTCTGGTAGATTCGAATAATTACGGAGATAGCAGATGCGGCTGAAGATAAGGGTCATGATTCGTTGCTCTCCACATAATCCGGTTGAAGGTGGAGTTGTGTCAGGTACCAGGCATGTGCATGAGTTAAAGAAGAATCTCATTCATTTGTTTTTAGATTTTAGGACTCGAATGGTCCACAAAATGTTTGAGGCAAGGTTAGTCTCAGAAGGTTACAGTAAGGTAGAGATAGTTGATGTTCTCTACTGTTTGGGTGTTTGTAACGCCCCTTACCCGAGTCCGACGCTGGGACAGAGTACGAGGCATTATCAGACTTAAACATTCACAAACATCCAAAACCGGGCCACAAGAAATTATCCAAATTAAAACTTTTCAAACACATGCATATCGTCCCTTATACAGGCCTTAGAGGCATAAAACATACATTAGGGTGGTTCGAGCTAAATCGAGAACTTTCTATAAACTTTGGGCAACTTAACAAATTTTCTTGCTTTGGAGAGTCACACGCCCATGTGGGTTGGGCCATGTGGTCACACACGCCCGTGTCCTCAGGCCGTGTAGCTCTTTGACTATGACAACAGTAGACAAATTGAACCACACGGCCAAGCCACACGCCCGTGTGCTAGGTTGTGTGACGATTTAAATTCTTGCAAAAATGCTACAGACTTCACACACCCTGGACACATGCCCATGTCCCTAGGCCATGTCCCCTACTCGACTGAGACACACGGCCGTGTCTCTGCCCGTGTGGCCAACACTTAGGCTATTTTCCAAGCCCTTGGTTACACTTAAACACTCCATAAGCACATAATATAGTATCAATTTATGGATTAATGATCCTTCATTTAGACACAAACATAACAATTCATGTTCATTGCGCTTGTCGTTTTGATGACCACTTTTACCAATTATCCATGATCTTTTTCCCATCTCTTAATCTTTACTTATTAAGCAAACATTCATGATCAATCATTATCAACTTGTTACCAAATTATACATTTAGTCTAAGGCCTTGACAACTTCGAATGGTCCTAAGGCATTCACCACGTATATATGTCACAACATTAATCCTTCATGTTAAACAAGCATGATCAGTTCAACACATCATAAGACATCAACATATAGCATGGATAAACAGACTTACAAACCATCACCAATATGAGCCAATATATTTGGCTACATTATAAAAACATATCATGATAACTAAGTCCCTATACATGCCACTCACTTGAAGACGTTTAACATATATATGTCAATACTCCAAAGGCGATAGCTCGATAGTGTGATGCTGGCTCCGACGATCTCCAACCCCAAGTTGACCTGTCAACACTAAAGAAATGAAAATGAGGGGGTAAGCTTTACAGCTTAGTAAGTCCAAATGAAAATAATAAGCAATTTATCAACATGTTTCTCAACGAAATATAATCACCTTTACTTATATTCAAGTCAAACTGTTTACTCGAGTCATAGTCACTCAATTACTTATAAATTGAGCTACACGACTTCAAATCAAGAGTCGCTAATTTTCCCTGAAACTATACTCACATATCTTCTTACCATAAAATTTTCAAAATTTTTGGTCTAGCCAATAAGTACAGTTTATTCTTTAAATTTACCCCTATTATGCTATTTGACAGCTTCGATCTTTCTTTACTAAAACTCAATTATCTCTTAGTACGAGATTCGGATGATGTTCCCGTCTGTTTTGCTTGAAATTAGACTCGGATTTAGTCATATAAATTCTAAGGATTTAGTCATATAAATTCTAACCCATAATTATTTATGTACAAGTTTTAGTGTTTTTCCAAACTTAAGACAGGTGAGCCTGAAATCACTCTGACCTTGTCTGACAAAAATTCAAATATCTCATAATATGAAATTCTTTTACTTACATCATTTCCTTTATGTGAAACTAGACACAATAAGCTTTAATTTCATATTTTATTCAACCTCCAACTAAAATTCCACAATTTTTGGTGAATTTTCAAAGTCACACAACTGCTGCTGTCTAGCACTGTTTAGTGCAATATCATGATAACCATCATATGATAACATAATAAGCACAATCATAAACATAAACATAAGTTTATTCATCATTCAAAACCTTTGACTTACTTATCACCCATATACCTTTTTATCATAGAACATTATGTATCATGGAATTACTTGTTAGTTTAGTGTACATACCTGTACCAGCTCGTAATAAAGCATATAATCATACCTTCCTTAACATGTGCTCCTTAGGACTTTCATCACATCGTCCATTACATTACCCATTGAACACTTGGAATACTATTGGATATATAGAAACTTGCACGTAAGTGCCACATAAACATATGTAGTCGAAGCTACCTCATAACATGTAACGCTCGCTATGGAGCTACTCACGGGCTTGCTCATATAAGCTATCAGTCAAGGTGTAACTACACGGGCTGCTCACACAAGGTATCCGACCACTCAAGGATTACATAGCCACCGGTAGAACACACAAGACCATTTCCCGGAACTCAATCACATGTATCGCATCCATTATGAACTTGGACCACTCAACGAGCTCAGATGCCACATATATCACGAACCCGGACCACTCGACGAGTTCAGACTTCACATATATGTCATGAACCCGGACCACTCAATGAGTTCAGATCATAAAATTTCCTAATGGCATGTCACTTGTATCCTAAACTATTCCTAAGGTTCAAACGGAGTCCTTCTCAGTTGCACGTTGCACCTTTATTGCACTTGCTCGTGACGTCGTGGATGGTGACCAGAATATCATTTATACTTTCATAAACACCATTCATATTCATGGAACAAACATGGCATTGCTCATAATAAAGTTTAAGCATTTGTTACATAATACAATTATCACATCAACTATATAAACTCACCACATAATTTTAACTCATCACAAGCATAAAGAATGATATTATTGTATTATTATTAACATACTAACTTACCTCGAATCCAAGCACGGCTAATTATTTCATTTTAGTCCACAATCTCGTACTTTCCCTATTTAAGCCCGAATCTCAGTTTTCTTGATCTAACATTTCAAATATAGCTTATTTAGGACCCACATTATTCATATAGACCCAAAAATCATATTATGGCAAAATTACATTTTCCCCTAAACTTTATCATATTTACACTTTTGCCCTAAGGCTCGTAAAATGATTTTCATTCAATTTCTTTGTTCTTCAAGCCTAGCCGAATCATTTTTATAACTATAGCAGCCCACATTTTCCACTAAACCACACTTTTATGACAAATTTTATAACTTTTACAATTTAGTCCTTTTTAGCGTTTTCACTGAAAACTACTTAGTAAAAGTCGTTTCTCCAACTATAAACATGCATAATCTACCATTAAACATCAAAATGCACAAATTTATAACATGGTTAAAACCCTAGACCTTCATCGTAACTCAAATAAATGGTAGAAATAAGTAGATCTTGTTACGAGGATTTCAAAAACGTAAAAATCATTAAAATCTGGGCTAGAACAGACTTACAATCGAGCTTGGAAGCTTGAAAAACCCTAGCCATGGTTTCTTCATGCAAGTTTCGGCCAAGGAAGGAGATAGACAAAATTTTTGGCTTTTATTTTGTTTTTAATTCATTTTAATTACTAAATGACCAAAATTCCCCTAACTTAAAAATATTCTATTTCACCCATTTCATGTCCATTTTTGTCCAACAAATTAACCAATGGTCTAATTACCATTTAAGGACCTCCAATTTAAATTTTCATAGCAATTAAACACCTTTAGCTTCTAGAACTCAAGTTTTACACTTTTTACGATTTAGTCCTTTTGACTAAATTGAGTACCCGAACATCAAAATTTCCATAGAATTGTAGACCATAAAACTAAAATAAAAATAAATTTTCTTACGTCAAATTTGTGGTCTCGAAACCACTATTTTGACTAGACCCTAATTCGGGATGTTACAGTATTAGTAGCCCTTGCTACATTATACAACATTGATTTGAAGACTAAAAGTCTTTCTGTTTTCAAGTTTGAGTACGGTTTAGACTTGGTTGACATTTTGCAAAATTCAAGTTAGGCCTGTGATGGGGCATGGAAAAGAAGGCGTTATAAATATGAGTCAAGGTGGGGATTTATGGGGTGTGCCTCGCATTTGTCAGACATGTTGCAGGCTCTATAGAAGAGAATCAACAAGAAACCGAAGAAGGACAAAAATAGGCTTGTAGTTGGGATGACATGATGGACGACATCATGACGAGGCGAATGGGATGTTACAATGTCATAACGTGTTCTCCTATTTGGCAGTCGCGTTTTCGACTTCAAGCATGACTCTTTCTCCCAATTGGACTCTAATTATTCGAGGGATATTTTTGTATGATTAGAACTCTAATCTAAGCCTATTTAATGGGGCCATTATATCCCATTTTGATATGTCAATCAATAAGGGCTTTTTTTAGGCCGGCAATATGTAGTTGTATATTAATTTTAGTGAGAGTTTCGTGGTAATTATGGAGAGTATTTATACCCCTTTTGTGACTGGCCTATAAGATTTAGGGATTTGTTTCCCAACTTGCTCTTTGAGATTTTAAGCTTTGTATTTGTGGTTTTGGATCATGTATAGGTTGTACATTTAGGTTTATTTCTCCATATTTTACTCCGTTTGTTTAATCATTAGTAAAACGTCGAAGCCTCCTCTAGTTTTGGTTTTATATCCTCTTCAGAGGATTCCATGTAACATATTTGTGTTAGTTCTTCTTCATTTTTATTATCTGTTGTTTATACGGGTCAATCCCTATCAAAACTGGGATCAGAGTCTAGGTTTAGCTTTCACAGATCGAATCATTTGGTGACGCAACAATAATTTTGCATATCGAGAAGTTTGACGGATCATAAATTTTAGTTTCTGGTAGTTTCAAATAATTACGAAGGTAGCTGATATGGTCGAGATTAAGGGTGATGTTTCGTTGCTCTCCACATAATCTGGTTGAAGGTGGAGTTGTGTCGGATATCAGGTATGCGCCTGGTTTATAAAAGAATCTCATTCCTTTTCTTTTTTTTTGGTTTTTAGGACTCGAAAGGTCCACGAAATGTTTGAGGCAATGTTAGTCAAAGAAGGTTACAATAAGGTGGAGATAGTTGATGTTCTCGACTGTTTGGGTATTACTAGGCCTTGTTGCATTATACAACCTTGATTTGAAGACTAAAAGTCTTTTTGTTTTCAAGTTTGAGTACGGTTTAGGCTTGGTTTACATTTTGCAAAATTCGAGTTAGGCTTGTGATGGGGATTGGAAAGTGAGGCGTGATAAATATGAGTCAATGTGGGGATTTGTGGGGTGTGCCTCGCATTTATCGGACACTGTAATATGAAAAACCCGACCTTATAATAGGATCCAATTATGGTGTGTCACTACTTAAAATCAAACTAACTTTTAAACATTTTGGCGATAACTTTATATATTTCTGACAAAGTTAGAAATATAAAACATATATTAGCTATTACTTTACCAATGTTTGAATGAAAACATCAACAGTTTAGAGCTCGAATGAACCACAAAATGTCTGAGTCAAAGTTAGTTGCAGAGGGTTACAACCAAGTGTAGATATTTGATGTTCTTTCTCCTATTCTTGTATTATTGGTCTTGATGCGTTACACAACCTTGATATGAAGACTAGAAGCCTTTTGATTTTCAAGTTCGAGCATGGTTTAGACTTGGTTGACACTTTGCAAAATTAGAGTTAAGCCTGTGACGGGCATGGAAAAGAAGGCGTGATAAATATGATTCAAGGTTGGGATTTTTGAGGTGTGCCTCTCATTTTTCAAACATTGTAACACACAAAACCTGACCCTATAATAGGATCCAATTATGGTGTGTCACTACTTAAAATCAAACTAACTTTTAAACATTTTGAGCGATAACATTATATATTTCTTACAAAGTTATAAATATAAAACATATATTAGTTATTACTTTACCAATGTTTAAATGAAAACATGAATAGTTTAAAAATAAAATACAAACCATATGGCATATAAGTTTAAATATAATAACTTAATTAAACAAAATATTTTAATTTAAAACCAAACATTAATACTTCATAGAAATCTCATAAAAACAGAGTCTTATCAAAATAGAAGTTCTTTGTACAAATCATTTACAAATACACTTATGTGCCACCCCCATGAATCATGCATGATACGAAAAAAAGTCAACTCATAATAGTAGTAGAACTTTAGCGTTGTCCTTCTAACAAAGTCGTCCTTCAGTCAGCAAGCCTGAGAAGGAAAAGGTAACAATGTATGTTCATACAAACTTAGTGAGTTCCAAAGAGAAATCATACAAACGTTACTGATAGTGCATTCGAACCTTTCTATAGGATTTACACACACTTACATAATATGCCAAATGGCGTATACAAAACACATACAAACTCAATACACTAGCTACTTATCACTTAGGCCTATACTATATGTCAGCTTAACAGAACTCTGACAAATCCATTCTCATGCGAACCACATATCTAGAAATTAGAATCAGAAGCATATCATTCAGTCTTATTCATATATATTCTCCCCATTAACTCCTCATACCATTTTTGTTCAGAACAACATGTATTATCATGATCTGCCAGTCTATTTTGCTATATAGTTACCTATTGGAGGCTGCACAAACAAATCTCTTCATCTCTATGTCCTCATATCGTATCATACATATTAGAAACAATTGAAAGTGACTTAATCATGAAAAATGGCACTTACTTTATATTTTAAACAAACTACACTAAAACTGATAACTTTGAATAACCATTGCCCACACAACATCTTTCATATATTACAGAGGAGGATTACTCACCTTACATGAATTATTAAATAAAGAAAATTACAACACATAGAAGTAAGAAGGAACTCACCAGAAACTCTAGTACAAGTCTATAAAGAAGGTCCTTTCTCTTTATCACTTGGACCTTTGTTAACTTCTTAAGCTAAAATAAAGATAATTAAACATATCAGATCATCAATTGATCAAATTTGATCATTCATGCAAGAATAGACAACACTTAATCAAAAATCAGAAAGTTTCCTTCCTCACATACAATTGTAACATTTATGCATGTAGAACGAGAAACACGTTAATAACTTAGAGGGTAACCTAGGGTTCATTAGTAAATACTAGTGAGTTGGTACTGACTTAAAAGTTAAATGAATATTATGAATCTTACTTTGAAGAGGTTTTCTGAACTTAGGTTTTTAAAGAGTTTTTAGAGGAAATTGAGGAAGAATAAGTAAATGTAAAAGTGTTCAGAAAGACCACCTCTATCGTAATATACTTAAGCTCAGGGATAAGAATTAGTGGAAAAATCAGATAATTCACTAACTCTTTTGATTCCCGTGATTAAGTGCACTTGACATAATTTAAGTCTTACAATCTACAGTAGTCTAGTTGAATTGTAACTAAATATCAACTTAACTAACCAAATTATCATACTTAAATAATAAACAAATATAAATAGCTATGAACTTAATGAGTTCGCCCAAAGCAACTAGGTTGGGCAGATACTTAATAGAAGATTCTGCCAAACTGCAAAACCCGCTAAAACTAAGAGTTTGCCAAATGGCACAATACACATAATTTTATACTTAGCCAAGAAAAACATTTTACTTACTCATATCTATCCTAATTTTACCAACTATATGCCAAAAAATAACCAAATATAGAGACTTCACTGAGTGGGTTGTTACAATTCTCCCCCACTTAGAAAATTTTGTCCTCGAAATTCATACCTGTGAATAATTGAAGATACTGCTATTTCATTAAAATTTGTCTTTCCCAAGTAGCGTCTTATGTATTATGATTTGTCCATAATACTTTCACCAAAGGATTCCTCTTATTTCTAAGCTCTTTCACCTCTTTTGCCAAGATACAAATGGGCTCTTCCTCATAAGACAGATTTTGTTCTACCTCTAACTCTTCAATTTGCACAACATGGGTTAGCTTTCATCTATATCTTCTCATCATAGACACATTAAACACATTGTGAATCTTTCACCACTCTAGAGATAAAGCCAATCTATAAGCCACCGGTCCAACTTGCTCTAAGACTTCATATGGCCCTACAAATCGTGGACTTAACTTTCCTTTTTGACCAAATCTTATAATCTTCTTCCAATGAGAGGTTTTTAAGAACACTTTCTCACCAACTTCAAAAGAAATCTATTTTTTTCAGATCAGCATAGGTTTTCTGACGATCCTGTGCAACTTTTAGATGACTATGAATGACAAAGACATTTTTTCTATTTCACGCATGAACTTAGGACCTACTAATTTTCATTCACTAAGCTTCATCTAATAAATAGACGTTCTACATATTTTACCATACAGAGCTTCCAATAGAGACATTTTCAGATTGACATGATAACTATTATTTTACACAAATTCAACCAGAGGAAGATACTTTTCCCAGTTCAGCCCAAAGTTAATTACACAATTTCATAATTTATCCTCTAGAACTTGAATGACACTTTCAGATTGACCATCTGTCTGAGGGTAGAATACAGTACTGAATTGCAACTTACTTCCCAATGATCTCTGTAATTGCTTCCCAAATCTTGATGTAAACCTTGGGTCTTTGTTTGCAACTATGCAATATGGGATTCCATGCAAGCACACTATCTCAAAAACACAGAGCTCAGCTAAACTTTCCAAAGAACAAGTAGTGTACACTGACAGAAAATGAGCTGACTTAGTAAGCCGATCTACTATCACCCAAATTGAAATCTTCTTTGAAGGACTGAAAGGTAGCCCTAACACAAAATCCATGGTAATTCTATACCATTTCCATTATGGTATTTCCAAACGATACAACTTACCCGAGGGAACTTGATGTTCTACTATAAATCTTTGGTAACTCAAACAGGTTGAAACATATTCTGTGATTTCCCTCTTCATTCCAGGCCCCAAGTATAAGCTTTTTAAAATTCTATACATCTTAATACTCCTTGGATGGAGTAAAAAGGGTCCCTAATGAGCTTCCTTTAGTAGTTAATTTCTTAAACCATTCCCAACCAGTACATATATTATTTTCATGAATCCCAGTTCACCATTTTTACCAAGACTGAAATTTGTTGCATTACTAGACATCATATGTTGCTTATACATATCACACTACGTATCCTTCATTTGCTTTTCCAGAATTTGAGAAAGAACAGTTGGATTAACAGTTATCTCTACCAATAAGGATTCATCATCAACCATACTCACTTTTGCTTGTAGTGATGTTAATGCTGCCATTGTTTTTCTACTTAAAGAATCAACCACAGTATTTTTTTCCAAGGTGATACTCTATAGCCAAATCATAATCTTTCAACAGTTTCCAACTCCTTTGACATATATTCAAATCTTTCTATGTCAACAAATACTTTATACTCTTGTGATCAGAGAATACACAACACTTTTCTCCATACACATAGTGTCTTCATATCTTCAATGCCAATACTACTACTAGCAGTTCCAAATCATGAGATTTGAGTTGGCACCACGCATAAGCTATAATCTTACCTACTACATAAGCATGCATCCAAGCCCATTCAGAGATGTATCAGTATAAAAATTACAGTCTATTGTAACGCCCAATTTTCAGGTTTTCTGTGTTTTTGTGTTTTTTTTTTAAATTTTGTGTTCTGGTTGGTTAAAATATATATTTTAGTAGGTTAGTGGGCCTTTGGAAGGCCCAAACTTAAGTTAAATCCGTGGTAGTCTTCAGAATTTTGATTTTAAGAATAAGTGATGCAATTGGCGTTTGGGCTTTTAAGAGTAAAGGGGTAAAAGATGACACAAAAAGGAGTGTGGTGTAGTGGCAAGGTAGCGCCACTTAGGGGACAAGGAAGTGACGCCATAGAGGTAGCAAGGGGTCCAAGGTTCAAGTCTTGGCTCTTGCAATTTATTTTGGTTTTCCTTTTCAATAAATCTGGAAGCAAGTAGGTGTGCTTTAAAGTTTAATGTGTTGGACTTATGACACAAATGAGTTGATGGCCTAGTGGTGGTGGCGTGATTTAGCATGTGAGAGAACTTTGGTTCGAATCCCTTGGCATGCAAAGGTTGATTATTTTGCTATGTTGGGACGGCAAGAGTTGGTGTTGGTTTTAAACTCTGATGATGGAGGGATCCCACATCGGGAAGCTAACATAAGAGTAGATGGAGAGCTGGCTTTAAATAGAGCAAACCATGAGGAGAGTTGGCATACCCTTCTTGGTTGATCCCTTTCGCTTGGTGGCATGCTCATTTGGGTTTGGCGTCAGCTAAGAGTGTGGGAGCACGGATTAACTGCAGTCTCCTAACAGGTGTGTATTTCTCATTACTCTAGCAGTAGGACGGCTATTTCGGGCCACGATGGGCTGAAATGGGCCATGTAGTCCCAATGGGTTCGTAGGCCCAAGTGGATAAGTTGTAGAATTACTAAAATACCCCTGTAGGGTAGGGCTACCGATTTACCCCTAGAGGGTAAAATGACTATTTTGCCCCCGTGCGTAAATGACTAACTTGTGTGATGATTGGGTTAATTGACATGGATTTATAGTAGTTATCGTTAATTCGTAAGTCTAATGTGTTAGTGATCGATCGTAGGATTATCGCGTGGGAGATATCGTTATCAATCGTCATCAAACAGGTGTGTAAACGACACCCTTCCTTAGACTGAATCAGTAACAGCCGAAATATCGAAACGTTGGTATTTTGTGAACTCGCGAGCGTGCGAGTGCTCATGAGGCAGTTGCTAATGAATATGGTGCATTTGGATGATTAGAGTGAAGAGTGCGTATTTTCGTGCACAACGATATTTTTGGGCTTAATGGGCCGAAAACGGGTCACTGGGCCAACAGGCCCACTTTGGTAAAAAGACGAGGTAAGTACTTTTGATTACTTGGTAAATATTAGAATGAGCATGAAACTCTAGCAATAGGTAATAATTACTGAAATACCCTTATGCATGTAAAATTACAATTTTACCTCTAGGGATATTTTATTTTATCTGAAAAGCATGATGTTATGTTCGTATGCCATGACATATTATTCTGTTGCATGGGACATGGGTTTATATTGATGGAGGAAGCGTTCTGGCAGCCTCGTTGCAATCTGGTGGCCTCGCCATATATATATCTGCGGTGACCTCGTCACAATATCGCGACCTCATTTGCAATCAGTGGCTCGCCACATATATAAATATATATATATTCATTACGGTGGCCTCGCCACAATATCATATCTGGTGACTTCGTCACAATATCCGCGACCTCATTTGCAATTTACGTGGTGTGTAGCGGTTGGATGGGTTGAGTAGTCTCCCCACATGGTGTGTAAGGCTGAGTGCGGGGTGTTATGGATGGCTCTGGGTTGGGATTTCTGCATTCATGATATATTTGTTCTGTATCTACTATGGGCCTATGAGTTTCATTCTGATTTCATCTTTGAGGCATTTGCTAGTACTAGTACATCTGAGAATTCTTAATTGGCTGGTTGTAAATAGCCCCGGGACTATGGAACAAAGGATTATCCCAGACACCTACACCGAGGTATTGACGGTGATTCTCAAATATTGCAGAACAGAATGTGATACGATGAGATTGAATGCAATAGAAGCAAAGACACAGGAAACGGTTTACCTGCTCTTAATAGTCAAAGCGAACCCTTTCATTCTGACATTCTGAATTCTTTAATTCCGAATAAATCAAATCTCCTCAAGTAGGATTCGAACCTATGACCAGTCAGTTAACAGTCGACCGCTCTGCCGCTGAGCTACTGAGGAACAATGGGAGATTTGGAAAAAGGAATAAATACAAAGGAAGTGAGAGGGTCAACTATAGGTCTGTCTGTAAAGCCTGACGGTACTAGGCCAAGGCCCAGATAAGTCTGACTCTGAGGCTTGATCTGTTTTGGGCTATGGTTGGGTTATGTTACACACTGAGTTTACCAAACTCACCCTTTATTTTCATCTCTGCAGGAAATCCCCAACCATAGTGGGCTTGGAGCTGTGAGGGATTCGGAGTGGCCATATCATCTGCAAAGTTGGTTTTTTTAAGTTAGTTTATTTTTATTTTTTTTATATTCTAATTTAATTTTGGGTTTTAAGTTGTAATAAGGCCGCTATATAAATTTCTCTTTCCGCTATGGTTTTTATTTTCTGATTATATTTATACTATGTTGAAACTGCTAGTGTTAGGCTACGCGAGTTTTCAAAATTAATAAACGTTTTCAAGACTCAACAAGCACTACAAATGGATAGCCTAAAGATTGATAAACCGGCTTTTCATTCAATTGTTGTTTTTACAAAGACCACCCTAGTCACTTAAACCAATGAATGCATACTAAGTCGTAACTCCATGTGACACGTTAGATCTGGCCATAACGTCTGGGCCAGGTCTGGGGTGTTACATGTATACTAGACTCTGACTGTGCTAAAATTAGAGCTTCAGTCAATACTGCTTTCAATTTCTCAAAACTTTTTTATCACTCATCAGTCCAAACAAACTTTCCTTCTTTTTCAACAGTCTAGTAATGAGTTGCCACATAAC
Source organism: Gossypium longicalyx (assembly GCA_025698465.1). NCBI lineage: Eukaryota > Viridiplantae > Streptophyta > Magnoliopsida > Malvales > Malvaceae > Gossypium > Gossypium longicalyx. Next base: position 49,102,581 of record CM047004.1, read on the forward strand.
TTTCCTACATACATCTGGGTCACATACCTTTCTCTGAACTTCTCTAGAACGAACACGCAACTCGAGTCAACCACTTCTCAACTATAATGAGATCATCACATTTATCATCCATAAGTTCTTTATCACCTCTCTTACGAATTTCTTTCATAGGATTTATTTTTGGTTGAGTCACAATAGGTACTAGTGGTGCAAGTTGTATTGGGCAAACTACTTCTGGTTGGGGTTGCTGAGTCTATTGAGGTTAAGGCACTTAAATATTCCCCATAAACTGGTAAAAAAATTGTGTCATCATCGTAAAAAAAACATTCTTGAAAGCATTTCTAGCTCCTTCCAAGCCAGTTGTAGGTGCTTGTTCTGGAACAGGAGGCACATGACTTTCAATTTATTCTCTAGTCGCTTCTCTAAATCCTTCAGACACCTTTTTTCAATACTACAATAAAATTCAAATTAGTTTAACACACTCAAGGACTAAGCTAGAGACGTATCATGTACGATAGGGTATGGCTTAACCATTGGTTTTTTAGAATCAACTCAACCTTGGCTCTGATACCAAACTTGCAACACACCAAACCCGACCCTATAATAGGTCCAAGTACAGTGTGTTACTACTTAAAATCAAACTAACTTTTAAACATTTTAGTGATAAGTTTATATATTTCTTACAAAGTCATAAATATAAAACATATATTAGCTATTACTTTACCAAGGTTTGAATAAAAATATGAACAGCTTAAAAATAAAATAAAATTCATATGATGTATAAGTTCAAATATAATAACTTCATTAAATAAAATATTAATTTAAAACTATATATGAATACTTCATAGAAATCTAGTAAAAATAAAGTCTTATCAAAATAGAAGTTCTTCGTAAAAATCATTTACAAATACACTTATGAGCCACCCCCACGAGTCATGCATGATACAAAATAAAACAGTCAACTCACAATAATAGTAGCACTCTGGTGTAGTCCTTCTAACAAAGCCTTCCTTCAGCCAGTAAGCCTAAGAAGGGAAATGTAAAAAAGTAAGTTCATACGAACTTAGCGAGTTCCAAAGAGAAATCCTACATAACGTTACTGGTAGTACATTTGAAAATTTTTATACGATTTACACATATTCATATAATATGCCCAATGGTATATATAGAACATAGATAGACTCAATACACCAACTATTTATAACTTAGGCATATACTGTACGCTAGCTCAACACAACTCAGACAAATCCATTCTCTTGCTAGCCATGTATCCATAATTTACAATTAGAAGTATATTATTTAGTCTTGTTCACATGTTGTAACACCCTAATTCTGGTGGGTACAAGGTTTGGCGTATAGTTCTAAGGTAGTATGATTGGTAGAGTAGGCTTTGCCCAAGTGCATCTTTTAGTGTATAAGGCGAGTGTGTACAATTATGTAGCTAAGTTAATAAAGGTTCCTTGTCAAGTGGCTGTGTTTGTTGTAATAAGATCAGTGGCCAAGTAAAATGGCATCGAGAATGAGTTTGCGTCAGGGATATAGTGCGCCCATTAGCTATGGTACTATGCAAGTTAAGTTACAAGGTAAGCTGGTTAGGAATAAACTAAATGTGAACCAAAATAGTTAAAAGAGAATGGAATACTTAAGTTGTTGATTTTTTATAAAATAATTCAATAATGGTGTGACATTTTTCAAGTTCAATAAGGACATCAATTATAATAATAGATATTAAATTTTGGGAAATGAGAGTTCTCTTCTTCTTTCTTTTAATATAAAATTATTTTGAGGCTTCAGAAACAGAAGACATTTCATTAAGCTGAAGTTAACATCTCAAATTTTATTAGTGATTACTCCATTGCAATGTAAGTTTTATGACTCTTCATGTTGTGCTATGAAAAAGTAGGTTCAAATGAGTGCGTGAACAGTAAGATAAAAGAGTAAGGCCTGTATAGGGTTCATTTGGGTTTGAGATAATAGTATGATTACTCGAATTAGCTTTAATGGTGGTCCTTTGTTTTATAAGTAGTGGTTATTATAGTATCTTGATGAAGGTTAGGTTTGGAGTTCAAACTGCTACTTATGGTTATCAGGTGAGTCTCTGCACTGACTCTTGCATGTTGTTCATACAAGATACTTTCGTGGTAGTTGATCAAACTATGAAATAGAAATACGAAATGCATAGTTTGAATGTTTATTGAGGTTGCATGTATACTAAGTATGAGTTTGACAAGTTAAGTATGTAAAGTTTGAGTATAGTTGTATGGAACATCTAAAATGCATGAGATGAAGTGTATGATTAGTGACTTAAAGTGTTCAACCTTTGACAATATGAGTACATCTAGAGCCTCCCAAGTATGTTAGTGTTTGTTCATTACGGTGGAGTCTAAAAGGGTCCGTCTGGTCTAAAATCATGATCTCTGATATGAATATTGAAGGAAAATCCCATGGCCATGACATTCTTTAAAATAACTTAAAGGAAGGTTATTATCCATATAGGTTTTCTACGTGTCACATGCAATGATGGGCGAACCTCATAGAAGTGAGTTTAGGCAAATACATATTGCAAAAACACAATAGATAATGAAAGCCTTTATGGCGTAAAATGAAAGAAAACATTTGTGGTGTAATCTAAAATAAATTCATTGTGGCATACGATGAAAGAATGTCTTTGTGACATAACATGAAAGAATTCCTTTGAAGAAAACTCCTTAAGGAACATTTTCATGGCGCACTCTTAAGAACCACTTGTAATACCCTAGATTTTAGGGTTAAAACTTCTAAGCTTTGTGGTTGGGGGCAGTGAGTAGGTTGATCTATTGTGTTTATTTTCGCATTCTAGTGTCAGAATGGGCTTGCTGGTTTGGTGGCTGGGAGTGTGTTAATGTGCTTTTAGGACCCAGGTTTGAGTCCTCAGGAGTGTTTTGAGGGACTATTTTTGTTTTGTTTTAAGGATTTAGATAATTATTTCCTTTATTTAGTGTTTTCATTTTATTATTATTATTTATTTTCCTTAATGTTTATTTTTATTTTATTTTTTGGTTTTTCTTTTTTTCTACATGTTCTCCATCATTTTTTTCTTCTTCTCTGCTTTACTTTTTCTTTTTGGCTTTCTTGCGTCTTTTGAAAAGGAAGAGAAGAGAACGATTTTCTTTTGTTTTCGAAAAGCTTTGGGTTCGTATTGAGGTCGTCAATGTGTGTCAATTGGTTTCTAGCGTCTTGATTGCAAATCAGATGTAGGTTTCAAACCTTTGTTCTTCTATTTTTTATTTGTTAATTCAATTTTGTGGTAATTGATAATTTTGAGTGTGTGTTCTGAATTGTATAATTTAGTACGGATTTGATATAGAATTCGACAGTCTTTTTAGGCTTCAGTAATTGAGCAATTGGGGCTTGTGTCGTTTCAATTATCTGTAATTTAGTGTGTTGTAGTTGGTTTCTGGGATACTTGGATTAGGGGTCATTTTTGTGACTGGGAAACGAGACTTTCAGTCAATTTTGGAGTGGTTTCATGACCACATGGGTGGCCACACGGGCGCGTGCCTGTTCACACGACTTTGTGGAATTGGGAATTAGGGTTTTTGGGCAGGATTAGGTGCCACATGGCCATGTGGCTGATTTGGGGAAATTAGTTAATTTTCACATGACCGTGTCCCTTGGGTACACAAGCGTGTGAAATTGGGAATTTAGGGTTTTCGATGATTTTTGGTGCCACACGGCCTGGCCACACTGGCATGTGTACCCACACAGGCGTGTGAGATCTCCACACAGTCGTGTCTCCTCTGCTATGAATTTTTAGCACTTTTGGACAGTGAGTTACACGGGCTGCTCACACGGGCGTGTAACATCTCGAAAGAGGGCCTAAATGGAATAGTGGTTGCGAAACCACAAATCTGAGATAGAAAAGTTTATTTCGATGAATTTTTTTATGATTTACCGAGTGATTAGATGCATGTGTTAGAGTATTGATAAGAAATTTTATAGATTGCATGTTTAATTTGCCTATTAGGGCTTTTTCCAGAAGTTGCTATAACAGCCCGATTTAGGGCCTAAACGGAATGATGGTTTTAGAACCACGAATTCGAAGTCGAAAAATTTATTTCGATTAAGTTTTAAGGTTTATTTATTGATTAAAATATTGTGTAAAAATATCGTTAAGTAATTTTACTGATAAAGTGCTTAATTGGACTTTTAGGACTAAATTGCAAAAGTTGCAAAATATGTGTTCTAATTCATAAGTACTTGATTGAAATGGGGGTTTAAAGAGGAGGTCCTTAAATGGTAATTAGACCATTATTTTTCGTTTGGACAAAAATGGGCATGAATAGGACAAAATTTTAAAGAAAGGCCTTAAGGGCATTTTAGTCATTTGGTAATTAAAAGAAATAAAAAGGGAAAATAAAGCCAAAATTGACTCATATTTTTCATGGAGGCCGAAATTAGCATGGGGGAAGCCATGGCTAGGGTTTTCAAGCTTTGCATGCTCAATAGTAAGTCCGTTCTAGCCCCGTTTTTCAAGTTCTTTACGTTTTTGGAATTCCGGTAACTTGATTAAGCTTATTCTAGCAATAATTTAAGCTAGGGTTCATATTTGGAAAAATACCCATAGGTGAAATGTGTTTATTTTGATGTTTTATGGTATAATATGAAGGCTGAAATTATGTTAAACAACTTTTGCTACGCGGTTTTAAGCAAAAATGAGTAAAACGGCTTAATCGGTAAAAGTTCATAACTATGTGTTAGAGTGAGAATTTGATGTTTCCATAGAAGGAAAAAATGATCAGCATGTCATAAAACATAAGAATAAGGGATGAAGTTTAATTCCCGAGCCTAGGGGCAAAAGTGTAAATATGCAAAAGTTTAGGGGCAAAATTGTAATTTTGCAAAAGTTTGAGTTAAGGACTGTTTTGAATAGTAAATTAATTAAATAAGTAAAATATGATGTTTTAGATCCTGGCAAATGAGATTTGAACCTGGAATGGAATAAAAATCGAAAATTGGGAAAGTTAGTAAAATGGCTGTTTTAGTATCGAGGTAAGTTCATATGTATAATAAGCATTAATTTATGCATGTTTCAATGTAAAATTGATATATTTACTAGGATTGCTGAGGTGTTGAAAGTAAATATAATTATGATGATTTAAATGTTCAAGATTAATTCGACATGGAAATGAGAAAGTATGTAAGTTTTTATGTAAATAATACATTATCTTTATTATGTTTTTATATTTCAGCATATGTTATGCATTGTAGCTGATTTTTGAATCATAATTGACTATTGGAAGTATGGAATGAAGTATTAGAAAGAGAGAGAAATCCCGATTGAACCTTCGAAAAATTGGATGATACAGATAGTATGTAGCTAGGTCACATGTATGGTGCTGAGTGCACATCATGTGTACAAGAGAGTTACGAGACATTATGATGTAGCTAGGTCGCATGGGTGATACTATGTATACTCCATGTAGACAAGAGAGCTACGAGATATATGTAGCTAGGTCGCATGCGTGGTTCCAGGTGAAGGACACCATGTAGACAAGAGAGCTACGAGATAAACTGGCTAGGTCACATGGGTGGTACTAAGTGTTCACCATGAATATAAGAGAGCCAAAATTATATGTACAATCGAGCTAGGTCACATGAGTTGTGCTAAGTGAAGGCCACTATGTGTACAATAGAGCTTCGATTTTAAAAGGGGGCTGTGTGCGATACCATCGCGTATCTGTTATTATTCCGAAGCGTTCAACTGGGAAATTGATAAAATGAAATTGTGTATGACTTTGTGATGATAAGTGTAAGTATATACGTGTGTAGCTTATGAGCAATATGCTCGATATGTGATTGGAAATTGGAAAGATTGTTATGGGTAAGTGATGAATAATACAATTGAAGTGTGAAAAATCAAAATTGACAATAAAACTGTTATGGATAGTTGCAGTGACGTGAATCTAAAAATTTAGCAAAAATATTATAAATTGAATCAGAGACTGAATGAGATATCAAATTAAAACTTAAGGAGTCTATTTTCATATAACAGAAAAAGAGCAAGTAAAGAAATTCTATATTATCAGATATTTAAGTTTTTGAGAGACTGGTTCAGAATGACTACGTGATCCCTTGTTTTGACTTGAAAAAATCATTTAAAATTGTACAAAAATAATTATGGGATATAATTTATATACTTGAAATCCTTAATGAGTCTAGTTTTAAATTAGATAAACAAGAACATCCTTTGAATTCTGTACAAGGAGAAAATTGATTCATAGTGAAGAGTATTCAGAACAGTTGAGTAGTGAAACAGGGGTAACTTCAATGAATAAACTATACTAATTGGCGGGACCAAAAATTCTGAAAAGTTTATGTCAAGAATATACGTGAATCTAGTTTCAAGAAAAATTAACGTTTTGTAATTTGGAGTTCTGTAGCTCCAGCAATAAATTATTTAGCTGCTGGTACTCTGCTAGACAGCTTATTTTGAACATGTTTATGATTGTAATAGTGAAAGTATGTGTGTGTTTGTGATGGTAATATTCCGGAAACATAAGGTGACTTCATTTAAAGTATGATAATGTATTTTTTATTAATATTTACATACTTACTTACTAAGCTATAATGCTTACTCCCTTCCTTTCCTTTTTCCTATAGTGTCGCAGATGTTAGCTCTAGTTTGAGGTCGCCGGAGGTTAAATCACACTATCAAACTATTGATCGATATATAAAGGTTTTAAAGTATTTTTAAGTCTTTTGCATGTATGGAGACTCGTTTAGTTGTTACTAAGTTGCTAGGAAATGGCCTAAAATACTGACCTATGTTATTTGAAGGTCTCTATTGTATAAAGTCATTTAATGTAGATAGTCTTGATTATGTTATTAATTAAATGATGCAATTTACGAATGTGTTTAAAAAAGTTTTAAATTAGAGTGAAATTATGAATCAGTTTTTATACGATGATTAGTGATTAAGTCCGGTAATGCCTCGTACCCTATTCCGGCGTCGAGCACGGGTAAGGGGTGTTACATTTAGTGGTATCAGAGTAATGATTTAGTCGATTCTCGAACTTACCTAGTATGCGTAAGAGTTAAGCTATACATGCCATATTACTACCTTTGATAGTGTGATGCCTTCCGATCCCGATGAAATAGTTCTGTTGAGACAGAAGTGTTTTCCAACCGAGCTACCATCGACAGTGTAAAAAGGTGTTAAGTAAGTTCGTATAATTTGGTGGATATATTGGTGTACTTAACTTGATCTTGGTGTCTTGTGATGATATGTGTGAGATCAAGTGTAAAATGAAATAGACATAAGTGGAGAAACATAGAAAAGTGAAACGAAACGAAAGTTTACCGCATTATAAACTCATTTATGTTCGTTTGACATTGACATGATATTATGTGTCTAACTTATTTGACTAAGTGAATGTGATAAATAGATTTACTCAAATTTGTGGAAAGTATGTTTGAGTGCATTTGTTTTAAAATATGAATCTGTGTAAGCCTGTCTAAAGTGAATTATATAAATGTGATAACATTAAGATAAAATGTGACTCGTAAAAGGTAAGAGTACTAGTTCATGATGTTTATGTGATAATGAATGAGTCGTGAATAAGAATTTCTCTTGGAATATGAAAGATGAGATGAAGGGAAAGTTTATATTATGATAAGTGTTCATGTTGATTGGCAATTGTGTGATGCTATAAGTGGAACTTGTGAAATTAAATGAATGTTATAAGTAATTCTATTTGAGAATTATGAACGCATGTACAAGTGTATTTGTTTGTATAAGATGATAGGAGGGTTGTGTAAAATGAATATGCGTGTTGAGTTATTTGAAGCAAATTATATATATTGATGAGTGTTGAGTTATATGCATGAATATATAAGAGGCAAGTTAGAAGTGTTACAGCCTCACCCCCTTCCAATAAGATTAATTGACAATGTGATAGCATTTGAGAATGGTTTAATAAATGAACTCAGTTGAAGAAAAGAAGTCAGATTAATATGAAGGTTTTCTGTATTCTGAAATGTTACAGTTAAAGAAAATTTAGACTTAGTTAATTAACTCATCCAGGTATGATGCTTAAAGTACACGATTGCAGGATTTTTAAAAAAATAAATAAATTTTGATTGTGAATGAGATAATGTGGATTTAGTAATGATAAAATTAGACAGAAGAATAATGATTGAGCTGTATTAATAGCTGAATGTAGAGTTTTTGGTTAAAAAAAAAGAGGTGAAAGCAAATGTGAAAATTGGAAATAGTTTTCGATTAATATAGAGGTCATACCGAGTTGAAACTTAGTTATATTGGATTTCAATTTGATAGTGGGGTGATTTTGAAAGTACTGCTTTGAAGAACATTTGTTTGGAGACGTTTAAGAAATTTTGAGAAAAGATATTGAATCTTTTTACCGGTAAGATTTTCGGGGACGAAAATCCCTAAAGGGGGGAAGAAATGTAACATCTCGAAATAGGGCCTAAATGGAATAGTGGTTGCGAGACCACAAATCTGAGATAGAAAAGTTTATTTCGATTAATTCTTTTATGATTTACCGAGTGATTAGATGCATGTGTTAGAGTATTTATAAGAAATTTTATAGATTGCATGTTTAATTTGCCTATTAGGGCTTATTTGCAGAAGTTGCTGTAACAGCCCAATTTAGGGCCTAAATGGAACGATGGTTTTAGAACCACGAATTCAAAGTCGAAAAATTTATTCCGATTAAGTTTTAAGGTTTATTTATTGATTAAAATATTGTGTAAAAATATCGTTAAGTAATTTTAGTGATAAAGTGCTTAATTGGGCTTTTAGGACTAAATTGCAAAAGTTGCAAAATATGTGTTCTAATTCATAAGTTCTTGATTGAAATGGGGGTTTAAAGAGGAGGTCCTTAAATGGTAATTAGACCATTCTATTTCGTTTGGACAAAAATGGGCATGAATAGGACAAAATTTTAAAGAAAGGCCTTAGGGGAATTTTAATCATTTGGTAATTAAAAGAAATAAAAAGGGAAAATAAAGCCAAAATTGACTCATATTTTTCATGGAGGCCGAAATTAGCATGGGGGAAGCCATGGCTAGGGTTTTCAAGCTTTGCATGCTTAATAGTAAGTCCGTTCTACCCCCGTTTTTCAAGTTCTTTAAGTTTTTGGAATTCCGGTAACTTGATTAAGCTTATTCTAGCAATAATTTAAGCTAGGGTTCATATTTGGAAAAATACCCATAGGTGAAATTTGTTTATTTTGATGTTTTATGGTATAATATGAAGGATGAAATTATGTTAAACAACTTTTGCTAAGCGGTTTTAAGCAAAAATGAGTAAAACGGCTTAATCGGTAAAAGTTCATAACTATGTATTAGAGTGAGAATTTGATGTTTCCATAGAAGGGAGAAATGGTCAGCATGTCATAAAACATAAGAATAAGGGATGAAGTTTAATTCTCAAGCCTAGGGGCAAAAGTGTAAATAAGCAAAAGTTTTGGGGAAAAATTGTAATTTTGCAAAAGTTTGAGTTAATGACTGTTTTGAATAGTAAATTAATTAAATAAGTAAAATATTATATTTTAGATCCCGGAAAATGAGATTTGAACCTAGAATGGGAGAAAAATCAAAAATCGAGAAAGTTGGTAAAATGGCCGTTTTAGTATCGAGGTAAGTTCATTTGTATAATAAGCATTAATTTATGCATGTTTCAATGTAAAATTGATATATTTACTAGGATTGCTGACGTGTTGAAAGTAAATATAATTATGATGATTTAAATGTTCAATATTAAATCGACATAGAAATGAGAAAGTATGTAAGTTTGTATGTAAATAATACATTATCTTTATTATGTTTTTATATTTCAGCAGATTTTATGCATTGTAGCTGATTTTTGAATCATAATTGACTATTGGAAGTATGGAATCAAGTATTAGAAAGAGAGAGAAATCCCGATTGAACCTTTGGGAAGATTGGATGATACAGATGGTATGTAGCTAGGTCACATGTATGGTGCTGAGTGCACATCATGTGTGCAAGAGAGTTACGAGACATTATGATGTAGCTAGGTCGCATGGGTGATACTATGTGTACACCATGTAGACAAGAGAGCTACGAGATATATGTAGCTAGGTCGCATGCGTGGTTCCAGGTGAAGGACACCATGTAGACAAGAGAGCTACGAGATAAACTGGCTAGGTCACATGGGTGGTACTAAGTGTTCACCATGAATACAAGAGAGCCAAAGTTATATGTACAATCGAGCTAGGTCACATGAGTGGTGCTAAGTGAAGGCCACTATGTGTACAAGAGAGCTTCGATTTTAAAAGTGGGCTGTGTGCGATGCGATACCATCGCAGTATCATTATTATTCCGAAGCGTTCAACTGGGAAATTGATAAAATGAAATTGTGTATGACTTTGTGATGATAAGTGTAAGTATATACGTGTGTAACTTATGAGCAATATGCTTGATATGTGATTGGAAATTGGAAAGATTGTTATGGGTAAGTGATGAATACAATTGAAGTGTGAAAAATCAAAATTGACAATAAAACTGTTATGGATAGTTGCAGTGACGTGAATCTAAAAATTTACCAAAAATAGTAGAAATTGAATCAGAGACTGAATGAGATATCAAATTAAAACTTAATGAGTCTATTTTCATATAACAGAAACAGAGCAAGTAAAGAAATTCTATACTATCAGATATTTAAGTTTTTGAGAGACTGGTTCAGAATGACTACGTGATCCCCTGTTTTGACTTGAAAAAATCATTAAAAATTGTACAAAAATAATTAGGGAATATAATTTATATAATTCAAATCCTTAATGAGTCTAGTTTCAAATGAGATAAACGAGAACATCCTTTGAATTCTGTATGAGGAGAAAATTGATTTGTAGTGAAGAGTATTCAGAACAGTTGAGTATTGAAGCAGGGGTAACTTCAATGAATAAACTGTGCTAATTGGATGGACCAAAAATTTTGAAAAGTTTATGGTAAGAATATATGTGACTCTAGTTTCAAGAAAAATTAACGGTTTGTAATTTGGAGTTCTGTAGCTCCAGAAATAAATAATTTAGCTGCTAGTACTCTGCTAGACAGCTTATTTTGAACATGTTTATGATTGTAATAGTGAAAGTATGTGTGTGTTTGTGATGGTAATATTCCGGAAACATATTGTGACTTCATTTAAAGTATGATAATGTATTGTTTATTAATATTTACATACTTACTTTCTAAGCTATAACGTTTACTCCCTTCCTTTCTTTTTTCCTATAGTGTCGCAGATGTTAGCTCGAGTTGGAGGTCGCCGGAGGTTAAATGACACTATCAAACTATTGATCGATATACAAAGGTTTTAAAGTATTTTTAAGTCTTTGGCATGTATGGATACTCGTTTAGTTGTTACTAAGTTGCTAGGAATTGGCCTAAAATACTGACCTATGTTATTTGAAGGTCTCTATTGTATAAAGTCATTTAATGTAGATAGTCTTGATTATGTTATTAATTAAATGATGCAATTTACGAATGTGCTTAGAAAAGTTTTAAATTAGGGTGAAATTATGAATTGGTTTTTATACGATGATTAGTGATTAAGTCCGGTAATGCCTCGTACCCTGTTCCGGCATCGAACACGGGTAAGGGGTGTTACATTTAGTGGTATCAGAGCTATGGTTTAGTCGGTTCTCGACCTTACTTAGTGTGTGTATGAGTTAAGCTATACATGCCATATTACTACCTTTGATAGTGTGATGCCTCCCGATCCCGATGAAATAGTTCTGTTGAGACAGAAGTGTTTTCCAACCGAGCTACCATCGACAGTGTAAAAAGGTGATAAGTAAGTTCGCATAATTTGGTGGATATATTGGTGTACTTAACTTGATCTTGGTGACTTGTGATGATATGTGTGAGATCAAGTGTAAAATGAAATAGACATAAGTGGAGAAATATAGAAAAGTGAAAAGAAACGAAAGTTTACCTCGTTATAAACTCATTTATGTTCATTTGACAATGACATGATATTATGTGTCTAACTTATTTGACTAAGTGAATGTGATAAATAGATTTACTCAAATTTGTGGAAAGTATGTTTGAGTGCATTTGTTTTAAAATATGAATATGTGTGTAAGTCTATCTAAAGTGAATTATATATCTATGATAACATTAAGATAAAATGAGACTCGTAAAAGATAAGAGTACTAGTTCATGATGTTTATGTGATAATGAATGAGTCGTGAATAAGAATTTCTCTTGGAATATGAAAGATGAGATGAAGGGAAAGTTTATATTATGATAAGTGTTCATGTTGATTGGCAATTGTGTGATGCTATGACTGTAACTTGTGAAATTAAATGAATGTTATGAGTAATTCTATTTGAGAATTATGAACGCATGTATAAGTGTATTTGTTTGTATAAGATGGTAGGAGGGTTGTGTAAAATGAATATGCGTGTTGAGTTATTTGAAGCAAATTATATATATTGATGAGTGTTAAGTTATATGCATGAATATATAAGATGCAAGTTAGAAGTGTTACAGCCTCACCCCCTTTCAATAAGATTAATTGACAATGTGATAGCATTTGAGAATGGTTTAATAAATGAACTCAGTTGAAGAAAAGATGTCAGATTAATATGAAGGTTTTCTGTATTCTGAAATGTTACAGTTAAAGAAAATTTAGACTTAGTTAATTAACTCATCCAGGTATGATGCTTAAAGTATATGATTGCTGGATTTTTTAAAAAAAATAAATAAATTTTGATTGTGAATGAGATAATGTGGATTTAGTAATGATAAAATTAGACAGAAGAATAATGACTGAGCTGTATTAATAGCTGAATGTAGAGTTTTTGGTTAAAAAAAAGTGGTGAAAGCAAATGTCAGAATTGGAAATGGTTTTCGATTAATATAGAGGTCATACCGAGTTGAAACTTAGTTATATTGGATTTCAATTTGATAGTGGGGTGATTTTGAAAGTACTGCTTTGAAGAAAATTTGTTTGGAGACGTTTAAGAAATTTTGAGAAAAGATATTGAATCTTTTTACCCGTAAGATTTTAGGGGACGAAAATCCCTAAAGGGGGGCGAAATGTAACATCTCGAAATAGGGCCTAAATGGAATAGTGGTTGCGAGACCACAAATATGAGATAGAAAAGTTTATTTCGATTAATTTTTTTATGATTTACCGAGTGATTAGATGCATGTGTTAGAGTATTGATAAGAAATTTTATAGATTGCATGTTTAATTTGCCTATTAGGGCTTATTTGCAGAAGTTGCTGTAACAGCCCAATTTAGGGACTAAATGGAACGATGGTTTTAGAACCACGAATTCAAAGTCGAAAAATTTATTTCGATTAAGTTTTAAGGTTTATTTATTGATTAAAATATTGTGTAAAAATATCGTTAAGTAATTTTACTGATAAAGTGCTTAATTGGGCTTTTAGGACTAAATTGCAAAAGTTGCAAAATATGTGTTCTAATTCATAAGTTCTTGATTGAAATGGGGGTTTAAAGAGGAGGTCCTTAAATGGTAATTAGACCATTATATTTCGTTTGGACAAAAATGGGCATGAATAGGACAAAATTTTAAAGAAAGGCCTTAAGGGAATTTTCATCATTTGGTAATTAAAAGAAATAAAAAGGGAAAATAAAGCCAAAATTGACTCATATTTTTCATGGAGGCCGAAATTAGCATGGGGGAAGCCATGGCTAGGGTTTTCAAGCTTTGCATGCTCAATAGTAAGTCCGTTCTAGCCCCGTTTTTCAAGTTCTTTAAGTTTTTGGAATTCCGGTAACTTGATTAAGCTTATTCTAGCAATAATTTAAGCTAGGGTTCATATTTGGAAAAATACTCATAGGTGAAATTTGTTTATTTTGATGTTTTATGGTATAATATGAAGGATGAAATTATGTTAAACAACTTTTGCTAAGCGGTTTTAAGCAAAAATGAGTAAAACGGCTTAATCGGTAAAAGTTCATAACTATGTGTTAGAGTGAGAATTTGATGTTTCCATAGAAGGGAAAAATGATCAGCATGTCATAAAACATAAGAATAAGGGATGAAGTTTAATTCTCGAGCCTAGGGGCAAAAGTGTAAATATGCAAAAGTTTTGGGGAAAAATTGTAATTTTGCAAAAGTTTGAGTTAAGGATTTTTTTGAATAGTAAATTAAGTAAATAAGTAAAATATGATGTTTTAGATCCCGAAAAATGAGATTTGAACCTGGAATGGGAGAAAAATCGAAAATCAAGAAAGTTGGTAAAATGGCCGTTTTAGTATCGAGGTAAGTTCATATGTATAATAAGCATTAATTTATGCATGTTTCAATGTAAAATTGATATATTTACTAGGATTGCCGAGGTGTTGAAGTAAATATAATTATGATGATTTAAATGTTCAAGATTAATTCGACATGGAAATGAGAAAGTATGTAAGTTTGTATGTAAATAATACATTATCTTTATTATGTTTTTGTATTTCAGCGGATTTTATGCATTGTAGCTGATTTTTGAATCATAATTGACTATTGGAAGTATGGAATGAAGTATTAGAAAGAGAGAGAAATCCCGGTTGAACCTTCGAAAAGATTGGATGATACAGATGGTATGTAGCTAGGTCACATGTATGGTGCTGAGTGCACATCATGTGTACAAGAGAGTTACGAGACATTATGATGTAGCTAGGTCGCATGGGTGATACTATGTATACACCATGTAGACTAGAGAGCTATGAGATATATGTAGCTAGGTCGCATGCGTGGTTCCAGGTGAAGGACACCATGTAGACAAGAGAGCTACGAGATAAACTGGCTAGGTCACATGGGTGGTACTAAGTGTTCACCATGTGTACAACAGAGCCAAAATTATATGTACAATCGAGCTAGGTCACATGAGTGGTGCTAAGTGAAGGCCACTATGTGTACAAGAGAGCTTCGATTTTTCATGAAGGTCAAATGAGTGGTGCGATACCATCGCGTATCTGTTATTATTCCGAAGCGTTCAACTGGGAAATTGATAAAATGAAATTGTGTATGACTTTGTGATGATAAGTGTAAGTATATAAGTGTGTAACTTATGAGCAATATGCTCGATATGTGATTGGAAATTGGAAAGATTGTTATGCGTAAGTGATGAATACAATTGAAGTGTGAAAAATTAAAATTGACAATAAAACTGTTATGGATAGTTGTAGTGACGTAAATCTAAAAATTTACCAAAAATAGTAGAAATTGAATCAGAGACTGAATGAGATATCAAATTAAATATTAATGAGTCTATTTTTATATAACAGAAATAGAGAAAGCAAAGAAAATTATGTATTATGAGATATTTAAGTTTTTGAGAGACTAGATTAGAATGACTATGTGATCCCCTATTTTGAATTAGAAAAATCAATAAAAATTGTAAAAAAAATAATTAGGGGATATAATTTATATAATTGAAATCCTTAATGAGTCTAGTTTCAAATGAGATAAACGAGAATATCTTTTGAATTCTGTACGAGGATAAAATTGATTCGTAGTGAAGAGTAGTCAAAACAATTGAGCAGTGAAACAGGGGTAACTTCAATGAATAAACTGTACTAATTGGATAGACCAAAAGTTCTGAAAATTTTATGGTAAGAATATACATGAATCTAGTTTCAAGAAAAATTAATAGTTTGTAATTTGGAGTACTGTATCTCCAGAAATAAATAATTTAGTTGCTGGTACTCTGTTAGACAGCTTATTTTGAACATGTTTATGATTGTAATAGTGAAAGTATGTGTGTGTTTGTGATGGTAATATTCCGGAAACATATTGTGACTTCATTTAAAGTATGATAATGTATTGTTTATTAATATTTACATACTTACTTACTAAGCTATAATGCTTACTCCCTTCCTTTCCTTTTTCCTATAGTGTCGCAGATGTTAGCTCAAGTTGGAGGTCGTCGGAGGTTAAATCACACTATCAAACTATTGATCGATATATAAAGGTTTTAAAGTATTTTTAAGTCTTTGGCATGTATGGAGACTCGTTTAATTGTTACTAAGTTGCTAGGAATTGGCCTAAAATATTGACCTATGTTATTTGAAGGTCTCTATTGTATAAAGTCATTTAATGTAGATAGTATTGATTATGTTATTAATTAAATGATGCAATTTATGAATGTGTTTTAAAAAGTTTTAAATTAGAGTGAAATTATGAATCGATTTTTATACGATAATTAGTGATTAAGTTTGGTAATTCCTCGTACCCTGTTCCAGCGTCAAACACGGGTAAGGGGTGTTGCAGGGCGTGTGTCCCCTCCACACGGGCATGTGTGGCCTCCACACGGGCATGTGTGGCCTTCACACGGGCATGTGTGGCCTTCACACGGGCATGTGTGGCCTTCACATTGGCATGTGTGGCCTTCACATGGGTGTGTGTAGCCTCCACATAGGCTTGTAGACCGCTACATGGCCTAGGCATTTTCCACACAGTCGGGCCACATGGCCGTGTGGCCTTATGTTGCCAACTTTTGTACTGTGTCTGTTTTTGACTTATTTGTGATCCAATGTGTTTTGACCCTCGATTACGACTTAGAAAGGGTGGTAAGCACTCTATTTTGGCTCGGAGATATCTGTTATAAGCAATCGTTGCAATAGTTAAGTGACTCGTTAATGTGATGTTGCTTAATCTTTGAACATTGTGATATAAGATTCTAAATTTGGTCGATTGAACGTGCGTACTTCCGATTTTGTTTATCTGGTTTATGATTGTCTGGAAACTGTGTACATCGATTCTGTAATTGATTGACTAATTACGAGCTTCTGCATCTGTGTAATTGTTAGTGTTTGGTGTGCATTCTTGCATTTGCATTATGATTTCAACTGCAATACGTTTGTATAGTGTGTTATCGTACAGTACGATACTTCTGGCAGCTCAGCTACATACTGTTATTTATGTGGCTTTGTTCCACATGCATGGTGTGTAGGGTTGGATGGGCCTTTCGAGGTCCTACATTGTGTGTAGGGCAGGTTGAGTTTCTTATAGCTCATTTGTGGTGTGAATGAGGGACGAAGAGGTGTTTGGCTAGATGGGTGGGTTTCATGTTGATGCATTTGTTCCATATTTTATCTATCTGTTTGTCTGATTGCGAGATTAACAATATATAGATCAATGTGTTTACTACTAATGATTCTATTTTGGTTGTGATGATTATTTGGATACAGAATTGCCATTGTGATTTTTTTAAATTGTAGCACTTAATTTTCATTTTTCTATCATTTTGAACTCGCACTGAGCTTGTGTAGCTCACCCTCTCAGTTTCCCTTTGTCAGGTATTTTTATATGCTATTGCTAGACTCGACACGTCAGAGGTCTCGGACAACCACATTTAGAATCAAATTTAAAAGTATTTTTATAATTTCTGCATTTAGAAATAAATGGTTTGAACTGTAAATTTTATTTAGAATATTATGGTATGAATTCTGGGTTTTGCGCACGTAAGCATCTTTTGGACTGAAAGTTTTGTAATATTGAGATTTTACAATAGAGAGTTTTATGTAACATAAATACCGTTCATTTTCTAGATGGTCAAACTAAAATTTTACTACGGTCACTTCGGTGATCAATGTAACCTTTGAGATTCTGTCTAAACTTCTAGGTCGGGTTTTAGGGTGTTACACCACTATTGTGGCAAATAATGAATAAATAGCTTTTATGGCAAATTCTGACTTGATAGCCTTTGTGGCAAAAACCTAAAAGAACTCCGTACATGGTGAAATTTGAAAGCAGTACCCTTGTGGCATATACTATGAAGGGTCGCAATGGCGTAACCTAAAGGAATGACTTTAGGTGGATTCTTTATTAAATCTCTTTAGCGCATTCAGTATGGTTTATAAGTGATTAGAAAGATCAGTAAAGGCACAATGTATCTATGGGCTACAATAAAGTGTTATACAAGACCATGATTTGACTATGAATAATGAAGTGATGAGATATAGAGAAGGTGATGAGCAAACATAAAAGAAGCATATTTTGAATAAGGATTTTTCTAACTGTATATCAGAATGAATTTACCTGTTATCTATATATGTGATCAAACATGGATTCTGTAACTATGACTTAAAGTTACGTATCCAATAGTAAAGGTGTTTCTGTCGTATGGACTTGTAACGCCCCAATTTTTCGAATTTTCAGGATTTTTGTGATTTCCAATGAATTTTAGAAATTCTATGTTTTAAGCTGTCTCTGTGGAGTGAGTATGTTCTTCGGGGCCTTAAAAGGCCCAAGAGTATATCCAATTCGAGGCAATTTCTAAATTTCAGATTTTAGAAAGAGAAGGTACTGGCGTTGAGGGCTTTGAAATTAAAGATGGTAAAAATAGGGCACAAGGGACCTGTGGTAAATTGGCATGTGACGCCACATAAGGTATAGGGGGAGTGGCGTGTAGATGTCTAGGGGGAGCCAAGGTTCGAGCCACAAGGTATGCAAATAGGGTATTTATTTTTATGAACAAAAAGGGGAGGTGATGGAACTCAAGAGGGAACTCTGTTAGGGGGAGTTTAAGCTAGTAAGGGGATTTAGTAAAGATAAGATAAGGGAGAAAATTTAGGAGCTGATCAAGGAGCAAGAGTTGGCCGGCCAAGGGACTTTAGCATGGGAAATTCGGCTAGGTCATTTAGTGAGAGGAATTTCGGCTTTTGGAGGGGGTGCCATTTCTGACAATTCTTTTCTCTTTTTCTCTCTTCTCCTATTCTCTTTTCTTCTTCTTTTCCTTTTCTTACATAGTCGAACCCTTCCTACCATTCTACTCTTCCATTCCATTCGTTTCTAAGCCTTTATAGCCGATTACCATAAAAGCTAAAATCCCGAAAGCCTATTTTTCTTCTGTGTCGATTTCTCCTAGCCAACTTCTTTGATTTTTCCTTCATCTTTCCTGGCCGAATTTCACACTCTCTAAACCCCAACCTCTGTCGACTTCAACTTTGCAAAACCCTCCTTATCAAATCATCTTTTATTTCACAAGTTTCAAAAGTCGAAAACACCATAGTCATTGGGGCATAGCCGAATCTTTAGACCTTTAAAGATTTGATTTATGCTAACACTTGAAGGGATAGATCTGCATTAGAACCGAATAGAAACTAAAGTGGAATCATTGATTGAAGGAACCGGTGGTAAGTTTTCGAATCTATTCTTTATTTCGAGTTTTAGAAAAGTCGAAATCCCTAAAGGCTTAGGGAGGCTGTCGATTGGGCCCTATGGCTCTAAGGGTTGTGACAATTGTTTTATTATGATGTTAGTGTGATCTAGAGGCTGCTGATCGAATGCTTGGACAAGTGGAACGACTGGATCTAAACCTAGTCGCTAGTGCCTGAGGTGTTAATGGATGACTTTTGGTAAGGATTTGTATACAAGTTGTATGGATTCGTAGTTAATGTATTAGTAACTCGATTGTAGGCAACTTGTGTATGGATCTCGCCAGCGTGTCGTTATAGAACAGGTGTGTAAATGACACCCACTCATAGACTAGATCGACAAAAGCTAAAAAGCCAAAATGTCGAAAAGTCGGCATTTTTGGGGACTTACGAGCGTGCGAGCGCTTGTGAGATGGTTTGGATTGTTAATCCTGGTAATCTCAAATGATATGATTGTAGAGTGCGCAATTTCGTGCACTTCGGTATATTTGGGCTTAATGGGCCGAAAATGGGTTAATGGGCCAACGGGCCCAATTCGGTAAAAACGCTCGGTAAGTGTTTCTGTTAATGCGTTAATGGTTGTAATGTGTATGTAAACCCTAAAATAGAAAGTTTTACCGAAATACCTTAAGTATAAAAATTACCATTATACCCCTAGGTGCAAAATTACCATTATACCCCTATGGTTGATTTTGACTGAAATGCATGATATTCTGATTCTGTTTGTTGTATACTATGACATGTATATTTGTTGCATGGGATATCGGTTATATTGATGGAGGAAGCGTTCTGGTGGCTCTGCCACAAATATCTAATCTGGTGGCTCTGCCACAAATATCTATTTTTGGTGGCTCTGCCACAATTATCTGTATCTGGTGACTCTGTCACAATATATGTTCTGGAAGCCATGCTGCATACTTGTGACATGTAGATGGATGGATGGGTCGAGTAGTCTCCCCACATGGTGTAAGGTTGGCACAGGGGTGTATACGGATGGTTATGGGTTGGGTCTTCTGCATACATGATATATCTGTTCTGTATCTGTTATGGGCCTATGGGCTTCATTCTGAATTCTGTATAGGGCTAAGGCCCAATTTAATCTATTTCTATGGTTTGAACTGATCTGGACTATGGTTGGGCTATTTTACACACTGAGTTTTCCAAACTCACCCCTTAACTTTATTCTTGCAGGTAACCCTCAACCATAGTGGACTTGGAGCTTTGAGGGATTCGGAGTGGCCACACGTACTGCAAACTGGATTCTCTTTTTATAATTTAATTAGTTTTTATTTACATCAATTATTTTGGGTTTAAGTTGTAATAAGGTCACTTTAATGATTTTTAATTGTTTTTAATATGTTTTACTAGAATAGGTATAATATTATCTTAATCACTGAAACTGATTAGTTTTAGGGCGCGTTTTCAAAAACAGTAATTGATTTTAAAATATCACGACAACAAAGCAAAAACTTTTTCCAAAGTTAATCACTTTTTCTTAAATTAGACTTAAATGAATTGGTTTCCTAAGAACAGACACTAAGTTATGGTGTGGCAATGGTGGTGTGCATGTCTAGGATTGGATCCGAAGGGAGCTTGGTACTTAAGCAGTCCGATGGACTCACCTCCTCCTTTCCAGTTTCCTACCTGGTGCACAGCTTCCATTCACTTTAACCTATAATGAAATCATCCTTTGAACACTGAGTACGATTTCCTGGACTAAAAAATAGAAAATGTTTTTTAACGTTCCGATGTGGCATGTCGGATCCGGTCATAACGTCTAGGCCGGGTTTGGGGTGTTACAAGACCTCTATAAAGGAAATGGGTAAAGAGTTATGAAAGATCAAATTGAAAGAGGTAAGTGGTGTATAGAAGATGTTATGGGTAAGAAATGAGGTTTGAGCAGGGTATGGTATTTGATGTGTATATGAGAATAGAAATTGAGGGAGTATTTTCCAGTGACTAAGTTGAAGGTTCAGAACAATATGATTATCTAAATAAGTTACCAATTGAGATGTGCAAAAATGACATAGGTAAATGATGTTTTCTTCTCTAAGTTCTTACAAACTTTTATAGGTGTCTGTCTTGTAACAGGCAAGTTGATATGAGTCTACACTAGGAGGGACGATGCCAAGACTACGCCTAAGGAGTAGCGTATTAGGCTGTAACGTATACAGAGCAAGTTGGTGGCGTGTTCAAAGACTATAATACTCCTTAGAAATTTCATTGGGGTATCTTTAAAAATTAGGGTTCCAATTTGTATATTATTTTAGTTTAATTACCTCATGTTGTTCATGTATTTATTCATTATATTTACTCATGTATTTTAGTTTGAAATATGTAGTTAAGCAAGTTGTCATTATTTATAAAACGTAGAAGAAATTAAGCCTATGTCTGTAATTGTGTGGTAATGCCCATGATTCGAATCCAGTTAATTGAATCGAGTTGAGGGCGTTACAAGTTTGGTATCATTATCAAATTTAACCAATTCTTGGAGCACGAAGATGAAGAAACCATGTATGAATAATATAACGAACATGGTAAAGTTCCTCAGGTACATTGACAATTATCTTATCATGAGATTGATGTATTAATAATGGCCTAAAGAATAGAAATAATGATGAAACAAAAGATAAAGGATCGATTCATTAATATGAACAAAAAAGGGTTGTTACATGATATGAATGATAAGAAAAGGAAAGATAAAATAAAAAGAAATTCAATCCTCTCGCTCGATATGATGCTTAATGGATGCAGCAGAAATCTTCTCTACTAAGGGGACCTGCTCTATTTGTTTGACTTCCCCATGAGCTTGCTCTGAGTCATTGGGCTTCTTGAGACTCTTTTCACCTTCTATTTTGGGCTAGCTAGGGATGAAAAAATAAACAATTTGTTTCCATTTTGATTGGAAGTCTTCTCACTCTTTACCTTTGTGATTGTAAATATTAAAACCCAATGAATCTATAAAAATGTCTTTTAGGAAGTCGAAGTCTACCGAACTCAAGTCCATGGGACTAGCGACCACTTGGGTGTGGAGAACCAAGTTAGCCTTTAACTCTAGCAATACCTTGGTCAAGTTATTGGTTGTGTCCTCTTGGTATTTTCAGAAGGCTTCATCATTGGATTGGTGAAGGCTATACAATTTGGCCTCATAATGTAGCTTATGGGCCTGGACTTGTTCCCTAAAGGAGGACTTGCCCTTCTCCAATGACTCAACCTTACTTTCCAATAGTTTGCACTTATTCTCTGAGTCCTTGTCTTTGAGCTTCCAAGCCATGATGCATGAGTTGAAATGTTAAAATTTGCTTTTAAGGACCTATTCATTGTAGTATAGCTCTTCTATCATCTTAAATTTTTGACTTACTCACCTCTTCCAAGGTTGTAATCTTGGCCTTATAGTAATTGCTAAACTCTTGAAAGGTTCCACTCAATAGCCCATATTCCACAGATAAAGCCTGTACAGACCGACCATTTGCTAGTTAGGGGATGTGTCTAATTTGGGTGCAATGTAAGATCTAAAAGACTCTTTTAATTGTGGAGGGATCTTGTTGTATTGGCTTTGGAAGATTGAACTTAAAGAAATAAAGGATAACCTTGAAGCATAAAGGTTACACCAAGGAAATAATTCATCACTCTCAACAGAAGAAGAAGGTTGTGGTTTAAGATTTATGGGGATCGCAGGTAGATCCAATGGTAAGTTTCTAATGGGGTGTCAGCATGAGAAAGACACGTGTTTTGTGCAGGTGAGTCTACAGTTTGGGAAGACTCTATTGGGACTGATGGCACAACAGACAATGATGGAACAATAGGAGAAGGAACCTTTATGTCTTGAAGTCACTTCTTAAGTTTATGCCATTTAGGTTGAGAGGGCTCAGTCTCCTTAGCAATTGAAGCATCTTCACTTGCTCTAGGCCTCTTTTGAAAGTTCTTTGTAACTGGTTTCTTAGAAGAAGCAGTTGAAGAACTCACCTTAACATGAGATTATTCCAAGATAGCTCTGATATCCATATTCGGTGTTAAGATGATTGAAGTGTGAGACTTTGGATTGGGTTCTACACTATCAATGTAAGTGATAGCTTCTCTTGATGAAGAAGAAGTAAGAGGATGAATACCGTGAGTAATAAGCTAATTGCAGGAATGGATCCCACTGAATTCGTAAAAATAAAATGGGGGTTCTCTTGTATACCGGTTATGATCTTTGCTAAAACTGTGTTGCCATTGTAAGGTATGCCGCCAAAGATAATGACACATTATAGTGGTTTAGAAAAATGATTCAGTCCATACTTCTGCGGTCATTGGGACTTTGATTTAGCAAACAATATTGGAAGACATTCCTAACCATAACTAATTCCACAAACTCTAGAATGTGGCCCCCACTCAAACTTTCGAACTGCTTATATGTAATCTTAGAATCAAGAGGCAGATTTTGAGAACAAATGGAATCCTTGGGATGTGACCATTAGGTAGAAAAGCCAAACCCATTTTCAAGCTTACAAATGACCCTTATGAATTTTTCCCTCATTTAGTGAATATTAGAAATGCTATTTTGGAATATTTGTTCACGACCTTGTCGAACACTAAAGTGGGCATAACTAACATTTTCCCCTTGTTTTGTAATCTTTAATTGATAAATATTTTGGAAAACCATTAAGAGAGGTGGCTCGTTTCGTTAGCAACAATTAATGAAATAAGCTAACAGAGTTTATTAAGAGAACATTGATAGTTGTCTCGGTGTAGTACTATACTCAGTCAAAATTGAGCAAAAGAAAGGGTGTAAAGGTAAGTGGAATCTAACCTCTAATATAATAAAGGGAAGGATAAAACCTTGGGTGTTGTCACTTAGACGACACTTTGGTGGTATTTCAACATCAGAAGCAAAATTTGGATGATAGAAGCCTCGAGCTACTAAGGATCGATCTGCTTCTTCTTCGGTGGTCCTATACTAGTGAATGAGAGTGGAAACTCATGGATTAATGTTATCAAGACCAAAGGGATCTAATAATGATATGATTTTTGGGGGGTTAAAATTTGGCTACTTTGGGTATGACCTCTACTGCAAACATTCATTCTTGACATTCTTGTCTAAAATTAAGAAAAAGCATGGAAAAGAATAAAAGATAGGATTACCTTTAAGAAAATCAAGAATCGAAAAAGATGAAGGCAAATAGAGGAATAAAAAAAAGCTATTAAGAAAATTTAAGAGTTTGGCAAAAGTGTTCAAAAAAGGGTTGGAGTCTTTGTTTAATAGGTATAATCATGTTTTCATGAGAAATTGTTTGAATTTTTCAATACAGGTTTGACATCTGTCAAAAAGGTATGAGTGACATCCACGTTTGAGTGTCTAACAACAAAAATGTTGATTTCATTCAAGGCAGTCTAATGACAACCTTTTAATAAGACTTTCAAGAAGTATGAGAATGAGAAAGAGACCTCGAAGAGTAAGTAAGGAAATTCGTATCATTGTTGATAAGTAAAGAAATTTATATCATTGTTGATAGATGTTGGTTTGTATCACCAATTTATCTTGTTATCTAAAATTGTAGGAGGCATTAAACTTTTGAGGACAAAATTTTGTTAAGGCTAGGAGAGTTGTAACACCCTGGTTCTGGCGAGTACAAGGTCTTCCGAATAGTCCTAAGGTAGTATGATTGGCAGAGTAAGCTTCACCCAAGTGCATCTTTCAATGTATAGAGCGGGCATGTACAATTATGTGGTTTTGTTGATATAGGTTTCTTCTCAGGTGGTTATGTTAGTTGGAATAAGATTAGTGCCTAAGTAAAATGGTATCAAGAGTATAAGTTCACATTGGGGATATAGTTCGTCTATTTACTGTGGTACTGTGCAGGTTAAGTTACAAGGTAAGCTGGTTTGAAACCAATTGAATGTGAACTAGAATAGTTAAAAGATAAAAGATTATTTAATTAGTTTTGTCCGAAAGTTGTAGATTTGTGATAAGATAATTCAGTAATGATTTTCCATTTGTTAAGTTCCAATAAAGACTTAGATTATAATAATAGATATTGAAGTTTGGGAAAGAAGAGTTCTCTTCTTCTTTCGTCTAAGATAAGGTTATATGAGACTTGAGGAACTAAAGGCATTTCTTTAAGCTAAAGTTGAGATACCATATTTTATCACTGATTACTCCATTACAAGGTAAGTTTTATGACTCTTCATGTTGTGCTATGAAATAGTAGGTCTGAATGAGTGTATGAATAGTAAGATGAAGGAGTAAAGCTTGTATTGGGTTCACCTGGGTTTGAGATGATAGTATAGTTACTCAAATGAGCTTCAATGGTGTTCTTTTGTTTTTATAAGTAATGGTTGCTACAATATCTTGATGAAGCTTGGATTTGGAGTTAAACTACTTTCTATAGTTGTAAGGTGAGTCTTTATACTAACTCTTGCATGTATACTGTTCATATAAGAAACTTTTGTGGTAGTGGATCGAACTATGAAATAGAAACCAAAAATTAATAGTCTGAATGTTTGCTAAGGTTGCATGTATACTTCGTATGAGTCTGACAAGTTAAGCATGTGAAGTTTGAGTATGGTTGTATGACACATCTAAAATGCATGTGATGAAGTGTATGATTAGTAACTTAAAGTGTTGAGTTTTAAATGATGTCAGTGTATGTAGAGTCTGTCTTTGTTCACCATGTTAGAGTCTAAAGGGATCCGTCGGAGCAAAAAACATTATCTCTAATATGAATATTGAAGGAAAAGCTCATGACCATAGCATTCTTTAAAGGAACATAAAGGAAGGTTATTACCCATAGGGGTTTTTTGCGTGTCCCATACGATGATGGGAAAACTTCACATATGTGAGTTTAGACAAATCCATATCGCAAAAACACGACAGATATAATAAGCCTTTGTGGTGTAATTTGAAAGAAAGCCTTTGTTGTGTAATATTAAATAATATTTTTGTGGCAAACTTCATAAGGAACGCCTTCATGGCGCACTATTAAGAACTGCCCTTGTAGCTAGCAATGAATTAATAGCCTGTATGGCAAATTCTGACGTGATAGACTTTGTTGGGAAAAGTTGAAAGTATGGCGTACATGGAAAAATCTAAAAGTAGTGCCCTTGTGACAAATCCTGGTAAGGCTCACAATGGCGTAACCTAAAGGAATGATTTTTGGCAGATTCTATATTAAATTGCTTTGGTGCATTTAGTATGGTTAGTAAGTATGATTAGAAAGATCAATAAGAGACAATGTCTCAATAGGCTACAATAAAGTGTTATACAAGACCATGATTCAACTATGAATAATGAATTGATGAGATATAGAAGAGGTGATAGGAAAACATAAAAAAAAATGTATTCTGAATAAGGATATTTCTAACTGTATATAAGAAGTAATGTACCTGCTATCTATATATGTGATCCAAAATGGATTGTGGAACAATGGCTTAAAGTAACAAATACAAGAGTAAAGGTGTTTTGGTCGTATGGACCTTTGTAAAGGAAATAGGTAAAGACTTATGAATGATCACATTGAAAGAGTTAAGTGGCGTATCATAGACGATAATGGGTAAAAAATGAGCTCTGAATAAGGTATGGTATCTAACATGTAAATGAGAATAGAAATTGAAGGAGTATTTGTCAGTGACTAAGTTAAAGGTTTAGAATGATATGATCATTTGTGATGTGATTTACCGAGCTTTGTGGGTTCGGAAAATAGCTTGATTGAAGAATCGTCTTGAAATGGTTCAAAAGGTGGAAACCTTAATTCGAAGTACTTGAATTCTCTAAGGAATCGTAGCTATATGAAAACTGCAACCTGCATAAACTTGACCTTATACTCCAATCTTGGTGTATAGAAGTCGCCACACCCTGGGATGGTAAACGGAGTGATAAGAAAATTTTTTGATGCCACAAACTTTGAAGAAATTTTGATAAGTTCAAACAGTTCAATGAAGAACCAAGAGAGAAATATTCTCACAAAATATGATTTAGTTTCAAGCAAAAGTTTTTTTTTACATAAATGAATTAAAACAAAATTTATAGGCCTCAAATGACCTTTCAAGTTCCTTTAAGACTTTTAAAATTTGGTCATTTAACAAGCTTAAATTAGACCATTAAATTCGGTTTAACTCTTTAATGATTAGCCCAAAAGGAATGTATCTTCACTTATCTTTGAGTAGATGAAAGGGCGTGTCTTTTCATTAGTCCATGTATAGCTTAAAGGTCACCATCTTTATGTAGATTAATGCTCCTTAAGTTGTTGTTTGTAGTCCTTTCTTCTACCATAACCAAATGCTTTCATTCTTTGTATATCCTCCTTTTAATTGGTGACATGAATTGGCCTTTAAGTGCACCAAAATTGATCAGTATTTGAAGAGTCTTCCCTTGGTCTTTTGAAGAGTCACCTGATCAAGAATGAATGCTTATTAGACACTTGAAACCTATTCACATTCTTATTCAACTCAAAGGACTTAAATAAAAATAAAAATAAATACACTTTAACTTATGCATTAAAATAACAGCCAAATTAAATAACACATATATATAAACTAACTGAAACATATTTATTAACTAAGATGCTTAAATGCATGGTTTGAAGCTACGAACTAAATGAACAAATGAGTTACTTAATGCATGACTTAATTTAAAGATGCAAACATTAACTAAAATGGGAGTTACATAATGGATGCCATTATTTATGATGCATACTTAACTAACATGAGAGTTACATAATACATGACTTTATTAAATGCAGTACACATAATACACGTAATAATTTAAAAGATGTAGAACAATAATGCAAGACACTAATTTAAAGATGCATCCAAAAACAAAGATAAACTTAAATAAAGTCCTTGATGAATTAAAACCCATAAAAAGGAATAATTCAATCTCTTGGATCAGAATTTGACTTGATCTTGGCCCAATTAGAACTTGATTATTTTGGACTTGTTCCCCACGTCCACACAAAGGCCCTTAAAACTCCTCTTACCCTCTTTGTTCGACCTTCCATTCTTGACTAAATTGAAAGTCACAAAAGGATCAGTCCTCGTTTTTATCATCACAAGAAGATCTGGCTCTTGGAGATTCAGCCCATCATCAACATGTTTCACCTTGATTGGATTTAATTCAACCTTGATGCTCAGAATCACATCATTCCCTCTCCCTTGAAAAGGATTTGTCCTCAAATTTAGACCTAAATAAAATAGAAAATGATTAAAAATAGAATAAAACCTTCGAAGAACACTTAAAATTTCATCAATAAAACAAGTTTAAAAATCCATTAAAACAATTTGTTTGTCTATCTCCAATGGATCCAAATGCAGATGGTTCCAAATGGCATGTTTTTGTCGATTGTGGACAAACGAAACAACAAACAATAACTAGAAATGTCATTTTCCTTCTTTTTCCTCCTTGTTGAAAACTTCTTGTGAGCTTTCAAAACTTCAAACCGATGAACCTGATCAAATAGAACATTAAACACAAAATATTTCTTCAGATCCCTTTTCATGAATGGGACTAACAAATCAACTCCGGGATCAAATTGTCTTACCATTTTAATCTGACTAAAAAATTTCGTGGCTGGCAACATAGAAGAAACATGAAGCAATTGAAAGTTATTCAAAAACTCATGCAAATAAAGAATCCAATGCTTGAATAGTTTCAAAAACAATACATGACAACTTCTGGGATCAAATACATAAGTTTTCTTTACCATTTCAGCACAAGTCACACACATCATTTCTAATGGCAAAGATGAAAAATTGATTAAACAAGTCATTCATAAATTCATGCAAAACATGCTCAAATCCTTTCAACCATAATGTAGAACAATAATCTTCGGGATCAAAGATTTGATTTTGACTTTGTAAGTCATCACAATTCACATATTTTTTTTAAACATAATGATAAAGCATGGAGAAAATGAAAGTGACCAACACATTTATACAAAACAAAATTATGATGCTCACATTCTCTCAACAATGACTTATGAAAACATGCTCTGGGTTTAAACACATGTTTTTGATCACTTTTTTCCGAATACAACAATTTCAACAACAATTCACACATGTTAAACATACAAGATTTAGGCATAGGAATCTTCAAAAAATCATAACTCTCAAAATTCCTTCAAACAGGTAAAGATATCCACAAAAGTTTCTCACATTGATTTAAAGAATTCATATAACAATCTAAATCAAACAGATTATGCTTTTTACATGAAAATTCTTTATCACATATGACAATCAAATTTTTTTGACATCTACTTGGTCCAAAGACATCAATGGATACATCAAATTGTTGCTTAATGGCACTTAATCCAACACAATGCATGTCACAAAAAAAATATTATGAAACATTATTCAAGATAAACCCGTCAACAATAATCGAAGAATAACAACAAAGAGGAACTTTGTAAAAAAATGATTTGAGAACAAAATCATTGGCAGCTTTACCAATAACATTCAAAGAATACCAACTTGGTTGAATCCCAAAAATTTCCTTACCTTTCGATTCTTGTACAGACCTCTTAACTTCCAACTTACCTTCTTCGATCAAATGGAATTGTCTCTTGGAAGCAAAGTAGTGTAATGAAAATTTTGGCAAAAGATTTTTGCAAACCTGTGACAAAGAAACATCACAAGACAAACTTGAGTTATAGTTAGTTAAAATTAACTCACTCCTTACTTTTACTTGAATATTTTCCCGCTTGCTTTCTTTTTCCACAACAAGATGCTAATCACTTGCCTTTTCTTTTTCTTTTTCTTCAATCTCCTTTTCTTTTTGACTTTCTTTTTCTTTTTCTTTTTTATTCTCTTTTCATATAACTTCTTTTCTCACACACTCTCTTTTTATTTCCTTTTCTTTTTCCCTTATTTCTTTTTTTTCTTTCTTCAATCTCCTTTACTTTCCTTTCATAAAAAATTGTCTCTCTTTATATTCTCAATTTCTTTTGTTCAACGCTTTCATTTTATTTACAAAACTTGGTTGGAATGAAAGAACTGAAATGAATGGACTTCCTTTGAGCATGAATGGAATGATTTACATACGAAACATGATCACCTCTTCGTGATTGAATCTCCATGGATAAGTACCTTGGAGTACTTGAGGTAACACTCATATAATGGATTCGCGTAACTTCGTGTTTGTTACCACGGAGGGCTTCAAACTTGCGATTTTCTTTATTTTGACTTGAATCCCATGAATAATAAGAATCATGATGTGACTCTCTTCTAAAGGAATCATAAGATGATTGATCCCTTGATGATCTTCCCCACCTATGTAACATTCCTTCCACTTGATCAAGTCGATCCCTTTTTTCTCGATTACTATCCATTAACCTTCACAACTCCCGAGTTAAGGCTCCTATTTGCAAGTTAGGATTTTTCCCTCGTCCTCGTTCGTTGTTCACTTGAACTCCTTGTGACATGTTTTAAATAAAAGATTAAAATAAAATGAAAATTAAGATTTAAAACCTCACCAAATCAAATCCTCACGAATCCTCTTGGAAAGAAAATAATATTTTCACTTCGGTCATGTTTCACTCCACAATTTTTTGCCTTTCTTTCTCTCGGATACTCTTACCACACTCGTGCCTTTTACAACTCGTAGTTTTCTCTCATAGGCTCTTAAGAGAACTAAAATAGCTCTTTCAATCCTTTTTAAAATAAGTAGCTTGGAAAAATTGCTTTATCGTTTTCATGAGTGCTTGCAACAAGAACACATGTTAGATTTTTCACAAGATAATTCACAAGATAATGAATGAAAAGTGCTCGAAATGATATCAACTTGATGAAAGGAACAGAAACTGAATTTTTTTTTAACTCAAAATTTTTTTCTTCTTTCTTTTTTTAAATTCAAAATTTTGCTTTCTTTTTTTACTTGAAAATTTTTTCAATATTTTGATTTTTTTAAAAAAATTATTTCATTTTTTCGAGATACAAAATAATAGTAAGATAGAAACGAACCTAAATTTAAGATTCTCAAGCTCTGATACCAAATGATGTGATTTCTCGAGCTTTATGGGTTCGAAAAATAACTTGATTGAAGAATAATCTAGAAATAGTTTAAGAGGTGGAAACCTTAATTTGAAGCATTTGGATTCTCTAAGGAATCATAACTATATTAAAACTACGACCCGTTTAAACTTAACCTTATACTCGAATCTTGGTGTATCAAAGTCGCCATACCCCGAGATGGAAAATGGAGTGATAGGAGAAATTTTGAATGCCACAAACTTTGAAGAAAGTTTGATAAGTTCGAGTAGTTCAATGAAGAACCAAGAGAGAAATATTCTCAAAAAATATAATTTAATTTCAAGCAAAAGTTTTTTTTACGTAAAAGACTTAGAATGAAATTTATAGGCCTCAATTGACCTTTCGAGTTCCCTTAGACCTTTCAAATTCGGTCATTTAACTAGCTTAAATTAGACCATCAAATTCAATTTAACTCTTTGATTTAGCCCAAAAGGCATGTCTCTTCACTTGCCTTTGAATTGGTAAAAGGGCACGTCTTTTCATTAGTCCATGGATAGATTACTGATCACCATCTTTATGTAGATTAATGCTCCTTAAGTTGCTGTTTGTAGTCCTTTCTTCTACCATAACTAAATGCCTTCATTCTTTGTATATCCTCCCTTTAATTAGTGACATGAATTGGCTTTTAAGTGCACTAAAATCAATCGGTATTTGAAGAGTCTTCCCTTAATCTTTTGAAGAGACACCTGATCAAGAATGAATGCTTATTGAACACTTGAAGCCTATTCACATTCTTATTCAACTTAAAACACTTAAATAAAAAATGAAAATAAATACACTTTAACTTATACATTAAAATAACAACCAAATTAAATAACACACACATATATAAACTAACTCAAACATGTTTATTAACTAAGATGCGTAAATGCATCTTTTTAAGCTGTGAACTAAATGAACAAATGAGTTACTTAATGCATGGCTTAATTTAAAGATGCAAACTTTAACTAACATGGGAGTTACATAATGGATGTCATTATTTATGATGCAAACTTAACTAACATGAGAGTTACATATTGCAGGTCATTATTTATGATGCATACTTAACTAACATAAGAGTTACATAATGCATGACTTTATTAAATTCAGAACACATAATGCATGTAATAATTTAAAAGATGTAGAATTATAATACAAAACACTAATTTAAAGATGCATTCAAAAACAAAAATAAATTTAAATGAAGTCCTTAATGAATTAAAACCCATAAAAAGGAATCATTCAATCTCTTGGATCAGAATTTGACTTGATCTTGGCCCAATCAGAACTTGATTATTTTGGACTTGTTCCCTACATCCACACGAAGGCCCTTGAAACTCCTCTTGACCCTCTTTGTTCGACCTTCCACTGTTGACCCAATTGAAAATTACAAAAGGATCAATCCTCATTTAGATCATCACAAGAAGATGTGGTTCTTGGAGATTCAACCCATCATCAACTTGTTTCACCTGGACTAGATTTAATTCAACATTGGTGCTCAGAATACATCAATTTGAGTAAGTTACCGGTTGAGATGTACATAAATGACACATGTAAATGATGTTTTCCTCACTAAGTTGTTACGACCTTCTATGGTTGTGTGTTTTGTAACAAGTGAGTTGATATGAGTCTGCGCCGAGAGGGATTATGTAACATCCGAAAAATTGGGGGCTAGTAGAATCGAGTTTGTGAATCGAGAGAGTGTGATCATGCTTTAATTTTTTAAATTATATATGCAGTTATACAAAAAAAATGAGGTATTGGTTTGTTGGTTAAGTGTTAGTGTAATGTTTCTTGAAACCTAAATTCAAATCCCTTCTCTCGCATTATTTTTATTTTTTTACAAATTTTACCTTAAACCCTAGTATGTGACATGCCTTGTTTTTTAAAATAAATATTTCAAATTATATCAAGAATGAGTTATTGGTTTGATGGTTAAACATTAGTGAATCTATCCTTGAGGTCCTAACTTCAATTCCCTTCCCATGCAAATAATTTAATTTTTTAACAGAACACCTTATTTTAATGGGTGGGCCATCCAAGCCTAGTTAACCTAGGTATAAATATTAATTTTTCACTAATAATCAGCCTTAATACTCCTCCTCATTGCCTTAGTTGTTCCTCTGCTCCTCTCCTTCTCTCCTTCTCTTTGATTTTAATTTGTTTTTCCTTTCCTCCATTGTTGTCGTCGCCTACACCTAGTTTTATCATCTCTTTCCTTTTTTTTTTTTTTTTTTTTTTGCCACAAGATTTGTTAACATATTCTCCACCATGTTTTTATCATTTTTTGTCATTAAAATCAGCCCCAAATCTAAAATATTGAACTCCAAGATCGATTCCAAACATTGCCAAGTAAGTGCCATTGCCGTTTCTCTCGACTAGCTTGAGTAAGGTCTATTCTCTCTTCAATTTCTTAATTAATATTGTCCATTAAAAAAACTAAATTTCCAGATCTGGAACTTGGTGGATTTTAAATTATTTCAATGGTATTTTTCCAGATTTTAATGAAATCTCAAACCGTCTTAAAATTCAGCCCTAATTTTGGCCATTGTAGGTGGTGGTCTGTGCACCTATGTGCAAGAAAAGAGGTTGTTTTGTTTCTTGGTTCTTGATTATATTTTTTCAGCCTTAATTTGAGTTCCTGAACCCTCCTAATCATTTTTAAACCCATTTCAATTAGGGAAAAATGGTCGTGATCGATTGGTCATTTGAAACTCACAAATCGTGAAGCGTAAGTGCAATTAAAGGTAACTAGTTTGTTATTTCGACATAGTTTTTGGGTAAAGTTTATGAATTGATTAGATGAAGGAATTTAATCATTAATTAGCTACTAATTTTCCAGTATATTATTGAATTATGTGCTGACCCAAACGGTCCAAATCATCTGTAAAGGTGAAGAATGATTGTACGTATGGTTTGTATCGATACAGTGTAAGGAATCTAACTAGTTTGGATTGATAAAATAGTTATAATTTCAACAATTGGTTTGAACTCATAAGTGGGTTTTTGGGGACTGGTTTAATGGTAAATTTATTGAATTTGTAACTAATCAGAACGGTGATTTCGGGACCATGAATCTGAGTCAAAAAATATTTAAATATTATTTCTTGTGTTTATTATATGTGAATTTGCATGTGTGAAAGTTTCGTATGAAAATTTGATTGTTTGTATGCTTAATTTAATAATAGGACTTAATTACGTAAAATGAAAATTTAGTGGTTATTTGTGAAAGGGCCGAATAGTGGTTGTTCTTTTAATTTGGAGGCTTTAAGTTGCAAATTGCCCATGATATATTGTGATGGACGGTAAAAGACAACCATTATATGGTTTTGTTATTATATTATAAAGGTTATATATGTAATTTGGTTAATAAACTTATAATAATTAAAATAAAAGTTATCAAATTCATTATTTTCATGGTTCATCCACTGAAATTAGAAATAAAAGAAAAGAAAAAGAGTTCTAAAGGGTTTGGCCATTAACAAGCTTGATTAAGGTATGTATCTAGCTCGATTTTTGATGATTTTTATGTTTTTGAGATCGTTGCTTTGAGTACTACCCGACCCATACTTGAATTTTTTATTTTGATGAATATTTTGAGTTATGCCATTGATGAGAGCTTGTGATTTTTTTTTTGGAGATGATGAAATATGAAAGATATGTTTTAGATTAACATGTTTTGTATTGGAGTTTTGGATGATTTTGAGTTATTAGGACTAAATTGCAAAAATAATAAATTGAAGAACTAAAATGAAAAATAAATGAAATATATGGATTAGTATGAGTATAAGGAAGATTAGACTTAACTATGATGTAGTGAGATTTTGTGTATTTTGTGTTTTGTGTAATTAGGACTAATTTGTAAAAGTATGAAATATTAAGGGTAAAATGGTAATTTGCCCATTTATGTGTAGTTGGATTAAATTGAATGAAATTGTGTTTGAAGGAGGTTAATTTGAAATTATATAGATCAAGAACAAAAGAAATTGGACTTGGATCGAGGAAAAGCAAAAATAGTCGAATAATCGATTTACAACGTTCGTCGATATCCAAGGTAAGTCTTTAAGCAACTAAATATCGTCTATTTTGAATATAAAATGGTTTAATATGATGATTCAAATTTTATAGATTTATAGTAGAGTAGCTGAATGTGGTTAAACCTGGAATTAATGTGGTTGAGTTTTATTCGATTGAGTTAAAACCTCTGAAAGTTCGTATGAACTACATGGAATATCTGGATGATTCGATATATGAACTGTTTATGAAATGACTTTATAATAGTGATATTCGGGCTTTGAGCCTAGCAAGCCTTGTGCTGGTGAATTAAATTGGGCTTTATGCCTAGCAGGCTTATTGCCGGTGTATAAAATTAGACTTTGAGTCTAACAGGCCTCGTGCCGCTGTGTGATACGGGCTTTATGCCTAACAGACTTTATACTGGTGAACTATTATAATTTTACGCCTAAAAGACTTTATGATGGTGTGGTAAATGAATACATTAAATGAGCTAAATGTCAGGTACGAATTTGCTTGTTGTTTATTTAAAACAAGTTAAGTGTATTCAGCCTTGAGATTATCATTGAAATGAAACTTAGTTATATCCATGCATGATTATAAGTATTCGGTTTCATATCTAATATATGAATGTGAAAATATGCTATAACACATGAGCTTATATGTTTATGAGTATGTGAATTAGGTTACAATGATTACTTGGTTGTGGAAGTTAAGTGATAATAATGATAATTTGACTACATGTGCATTCGGCCAAAGTGATTATTTGAGAATGAATGTATATACCAATGTATATATCACGAACTTCATACGTTTGGACTTAATATGTTACGATACTATAATTTAGCTTGATTAAATTAAGTTAATAATATCATTGGAATGTTCATTTGCTTATGACTTACTAGGCTAAGTTAGCTTACTCTGTGTGTTATGTTTATTCTGTTTTATAGATTTTGGATTCAAGTTACAAGCTCGGGGATCGTCACCAAAGTCTTTC
This sequence comes from Gossypium longicalyx, assembly GCA_025698465.1. Classification (NCBI taxonomy): domain Eukaryota; kingdom Viridiplantae; phylum Streptophyta; class Magnoliopsida; order Malvales; family Malvaceae; genus Gossypium; species Gossypium longicalyx. The sequence continues at coordinate 49,138,697 of CM047004.1, forward strand.
ACACTATCGACCGTCTTCGGTATTTAAATAATCAAACTCAAATTATGGCATGTATAGGCTGGAATATGTTTTGAATCAATAGATTTTGGCTTGTATAACTTGAGCCATGCGAAAATGGCTTAATCTCCATGATAATTTTGGTTATGCTTTGGTTATGGTTTGAGTTCACTTTTGGTTATAATGCTATATATTATGCATGAATGGTCTATGTGATAAATGTTATATGTGTGGAAATGGCTTGATGATGTTGGTGAATTTGGAAATGGTTGATGTAATGATCATTGTATGTATACAATTTCATAGCATGATTAATTGATTCGACTAAAGTTTTGCTTAGGTAAAACATTTATGAATTGGTTTGAATCTTATTTCAATAATGTATTGGTACATTCGGTCATAGGATGGAATTGAATAAGATGGTTATGTTTAAGTCATGATTCGATATTGCTTATATAAAAATATCCATGCATATGATAATTTGACTTGATTTGTTTGATATACAGTATTTAAGATTTATGTTTTGAATATGTTTATTTTTGGTTAATGCCTTGTAATGATAGAAATAATCCCCTCTAGTTGATAAGTGTTTTTGGTCAAACTTCATTGGATTATGATCGCAAGCTTAAACTTGGTCACCATGATTTTGTTATTAAAGTTGAGTCATGTATGGCAATAAGTGAGCTATAAATTAAGATGTCTGAATATTGACCGTTATTTAGTCATTGTATATGAAATTTTAGACATATTAATTGATATATGTAATAGGTGTACTTTTGGTGGTGTGTTCCTAATTTGATTAAATTTTGCTAAAGCTAAATGCGCATGATTAATGACTAAAAATAGGTATGTATATTTCTTCATGATTAATACTCAAAATAAATTGTATGGAAATGAATGGTTATTACCAAATGGATATTTCAACATATACTTAAAGGTTAAGCATGAAAGTTTAAATTTATCTTGACCTAAGCCATATATGTTGGTAGTTTTATTTATGAGTATTATGGCATATTAAATTATAAGAATATGCATGTGATATATTGGGTGATTATATATGAATGTTTAAAATTGTGCTTTTGATCAGTAATGCCTCATAACCCTAATCTGACGATGAATTTGGGGTTAAGGGTATTACAGAATTTGTATTGAATTTTGGTTTAGGTTCATTTAAGGAATTATTAAGGAAAATTGGAAGATTGCTAGTGTGCTGCGAGGAAGCAAAAATTAAGGGGTGGGTCCTAAACTCATAAAATTGTTTGAAAATGCTAAATATCATGTTATATATGATAAATTAGCTTGCTAATTGGATTGTATTAATAGCCAAATTATTGATTTTGTGAGTGGTCTAACCAGGTATGTTTCGAGCCTTAAAAGATTGACATGTTGGCAAAATTGCTAGTTTGATAGTATGGATGTTTGATTGAGTTTGTAATGACATATTTAAGTTATGAGATATGAGAATGTTTGACTGAATGATATAATGTGTTGAGATATTAAGCTTATGTATGATTTAAATGCATGAGATGTTTGTTATATTGTGTACTGGAAAGGGTCCTATTTATGCACAATGAAAATCCGTAAAGTATGTGAAATTGAACGATATTGGTTGATACCAAAACAATGGTAATTTGAAAGATTGGAACACTGCTTCCATTTACTGAAAGTATGTGACTATAGAGGACATGCTGAGCATGTCAAATGAATGTGAAAAATATTGAAATATGATTATGTATGAGATTGTGTGACATATCGCATATGCATTGGGTTGGGATTTTGTAGTTGACAGAGGAGTTCCAGGGAGTACCGGTGGCATATCAAGTCTGCATTATTCGTAGTCAATGCACTGCACCTGTAGTACTGAGGGGATTGGTGATTTTATCGCATATTATATGTTATTGGTGATTGTATTGCACTATTTGATATCCAGAAAATTTTCTGCATTATTGATGATTCGGTGGTTTTACCACATCGAGCTATGCTCATAATGTTTTGGAGTTTGGCAGACAGGTTCTGGGGAACTCGTGGTGTGTAGCGGATGGTATGGGTAGGAACCTTTTTACATTACATCATGTGCACGACATATTTGAATGTTATTGATTTATACTACGTCTTGTATTTTGTTGTTTTGAATGGTATTGAAATTAATGATTGTTACTCGAATGAATGATGACCTATGACCTATGCTCATACACTATTTGACATCATTTTGATAATGGCTATTTAATGATATGAAATACCTATTATTGTTCTATATTCTTCTGTTAATGCTAATATGTTTCATTGTATTTGATGTTTTTGTCTATTTAAATATTTGTTCGACTCACACTGAGCTTTTCGTAAGCTCACCCTCAATAATGTTTAACTTTTTAGGTAAACCTCGAAATTAGGACTGAACTTGGCATTCGGAGAATCACTTTGGACCTTGGACTATTCTTAATAAGTATTATTAAGTCTTTATTGGTTTTGATTTGTAATTTTTAATTATTTGTGGTCTGTGACTTGGTAACTTTTCTTTTGGGGATTTTTACATACATGGATTACTCAAGCATAATAATCGGATAGTGCATGATATCAAACTTAAGTAAAATTTCATATTGTTCCCTATTTTCCATTACATTGCAAATGAATCGTTTTTGAAAAAGAAATCGATAAGGAAACTAAGTTTCAAAATGACTTGAAAAATGGTTGTTTTTTTGCTGCATTAATTTAACATTTAGTTTTTTTTAAGAAGAGCGACAAGCAAATAGTTTTTCTAAAACAATACTATCAAGAATAAAATGAATCCTAAGTATACACAACCTAATGAATGAATGCTTTTAAGCTAACTCAAAATACAACTACGATTTTCTTTAAAAATGAGTTTATTTAAGGTCTTCGAAAGTAACGTAAGTTAGCGTAGCCATTTTGATGGCTAATGTAGCCTTCTCAATCTAGCCATAACGTCTAGGCCGGGTTTGGGAGGTTACAGATGATGTCAAGACTACACCTCAAGAGTGGTGTACTGACCGTCTCTGGTCGTACTAACGTCCAAAGTGTGAATACTACAATAAAATATAGAAACACAAGGTTATATCTACAAGTATATAGGTTGAGTTGTAATATAGTTTTACAATGAAGTAGGTGAGTACTCCGAGGATCGTACCCAAGGGAGGCGAGTGCCAAATCAATTCTAACCTAAACACTAAAAGATCTAATTAATACTTTTAAATCAGTTATAGTACGAACAATATGAAATAAAGGATTTTTAGGGTTATATAATAATAGTAATAAAAAAATAACATAAAAAGATAAAATTCAAGAGATTAAAAAGGAAGTGTAAATCAAATCTGATAATGGGTTATTAGCTTGCTTCGGTAATCTACATCAATTGTCATTTCAAGTTCCTCGTCAATTAACTAGTCGCTACCCTAGCAGGATCTTCTGATCTTCCACTAACATAATGAGTCAACAAGAACTACTTATCGTCTGATCTCACAGTTCAGACTGGTTTGGGGTTAAGGTGTTCACTATTGGGCAATACCAATTTTGGGTTAATTCCCACCTTGATGACTTCTGCGGTTGTCAAGCCTAGGGTTTCTTTCATGTTCTTTCTTTCCTAAACAACTTATCCATTGAGTAACCCTACAAAACAGGTAACAGATCATACCGCCTCTCACTAATCCCCCATAGAGGGATTAGTTCTGTAACACCCCTTACCCGAGTCTGAGGCCGGGACTGAGTACGAGGTATTACTAAACTTAAACACATGCATTCCAACATTTACAAATCATAAAAACTTGATCAAATTTAAAACTTTTCAAACCTTGTCTAGAATTCCTTATTATGGACCTACGAGGCCCAAAACAAGCTTTAAGGACGATTCGAAACCAAACCGGGTCCTTTAAAGAACTCTGGAAAATGACTCTTGAAATAGGGGCACACGCCCGTGTGGCCTTCTTGACAAGGCCGTGTTGAAGACCCATGCAGTTCACATAGCCTAAACACATCAGGACACACTCGTGTCCCTAACCCATGTGGAATTAATTCGTAATTCGAACCTACAGGGGTTTTTAGACGGCCTGGCACACACTTGTGTCTCAGCCGGTGTCCAATAACCTTGACATTTTGTTTCTGACGTCAGCAACCATTTAGGGGCACATAGCCAAGGCACACGCCTGTGTGCTAGGCCGTGTGGTGAATTTAATTCCACATTTAAGGTGCAGACTTCACGCGACCTGGGCACACGCCCATGCCCAGAGGCCGTGTCCTCCATACGACTGAGACACACAGCCGTGTCTCTACCCGTGTGTTTACTACCATGCATACTGACTTGAAATTTTAAGGTGTAGGGGACACATGGCCAGACAACACGCCCATGGGGCTGATCATGTGTTGCATACGACCTAGACACAAGCCTGTGTATCTACTCGTATGGAATACAAGGCTATCTACCAAGCCTTTTTTCCACCCTTACTAGCACCAACCTACATAACAACAAATATCTCCAATCCACACATCAATACAAGACTAAATCATCCGCAACATGACATTCAAATGCAAACCTCATGGCACTCTAACAAACCAAACATGCATTTGATCATTCATACATTTCATTCATCCATGGAAGCATCATCATTTACAATTATCAATAATGAATATTAGCCATCGACCATGGCCTAAAAAAAAGAAGGTTCTCGTCCTAAGCCAACACAATTGGCTAACTTAACAATATGACACATAACAAAAAGACTCAAATCCCTATACATGCCATACTCAAGATAATAAAACTAACTATACCAAAAGCTTTGAGTGATAATATGAGTGATGCCTCCGACGTTCTTTGATTCACGGGCTAATTTAGCTGCACTACAAGAAAATGGAAAAGGCAAGCACAAAGCTTAGTAATTGCATGTAAAATATCGAATAACAACCATGTTACCTCGTGTGATCATACCCTCAATATATCATAACTCACACAAAGAGTAAATGTTCATAACACAACTTACTCATAATCATTCCTCGCTATTCATGTAACAAGAATAGAGTTCACATATCATCAATTTCATATAAGTACCTGTACCACTCACAACATGGTCATAAGTGCTATCATTTTGACATAAACCGTAAATTTCCCGTTGAACCATTTGGAATATTACATGATAATCACTAAGTCTCAAACATAGGGTATGATGCCAACACCATGTTTCAAACATGGTCTTACACTGGCTCTAACGTCTAAGTCAATGCCATGTCCCAGATAGGTCATACATTGACTTTCTTACATCGAGGCCGATGCCATGTCCCAGACAAGTCTTATACTGACACACCTCAAGCCAATGCCATGTCTTATGCAGGTCTTACACTAGCTTGCATATCTTGAGGACGATGCCATGTCCTAGACAGGTCTTACACTAGCACACACATCACTCAAATGTCATTGCATCGATATCCAAATTATTCCTAAGGTTCAACCGGGAGTCTCTACTATATCAATTCTCATCATGCACATTCACAACAATATTCCATAATTTATGCCATATTAATTTTACAATACATAATTATAGATAAGTTACATTATTTACGTACAACTTACCTCGGTACACAAAATGTAGACAACTAATTGTATTTAATCTACTTGCTTGGCTTTTCCTCGGTCTAGGTCCGAATTGTTTATTTCTTGATCTAAAATGATAAAATTTCACTCATTTAATCATCACATTAACAAAAACATACTACAATTTACAATTCGACAAAATGACTGTTTTGCCCTTAGACTTTACAAAAATTACAATTTTTCCTTTAGACTCGTAAATCAATTTTTATCATGTTTCCTCTTTAACCAAGCCTAGGCAAACTCTTTTTATACCTATAGAAACTCACAATTTCAAACATTTCACACAATTACCACCTATTTTACAAGCTTTACAAAATAGTCCATTTAGGTGTTTTCATGAAACCCATTTTTACAAAAGTTGTTTATTTAACAACCGAGATTCATTTTCTTCCATAAAATTTCAGCTAACGACATAAATGATTTCATGGAAAAACCTTAGACTTTAATCCATTTTGCAAAATAGTCTCCTTATTAGAAAGCTCATGCTACAAAGGGTCTAAAAATACAAAAATCATCAAGAATAACCTTCTAAATGACTTACTTGCAAGAGATACAAATGGCTGATATTTTTAGCTCTCTAAACCCCCCTTAGTTGTTGAAAAAAAAATGATGGATAAGATAACACTATAGCCTCTCTTTTCTTTATTTTTATTTTAGTCAAATAATTCACCAAATGTCGACCTAACCTAGTCAACATGACTCTCTTTGTCCCCTATGGTCGGCCACCTCTTTTAAAAGGGTCTAATTGCACTTTAAAGACCCCAAATTATGGTTCTCTAGCTATTTAACACATCTAGCTAGTAAAACAAAACTTTTGCCCTTTATGCGATTTAGTCCTTTTTCGTAATTGAGCTCACAATCGCTAAAATTAATTCACCAAAATTTTCATGCACTCATATAATCATGCTATAACATCAAAATAATAATAAAAAGATTTATCCAACTCCAAATTTGTGGTCCTAAAACCACTATTTTGAATAGGCCCAAAATCGGGCTATTACAAGTTCCACATGGCTTCCATAGACAATATATAATTTATGTATAGAGAAAGCATGCTAATTAAATCAACAAGATAAAGTAAATGGAAGAGCTTGATTGTATTGAAATCAAGCTCGAACCCACAGAGTTTGAATGCTTCCACAATTCAGATCTCTTGAAATCAATAAGAACAATTGAAATAAATCTGAAACTCTAAGAAAGAAAGAAAGCTAAACTAAATTTACAAGAGAGAATCAAGGTTAAAGGAATGATATGCATAACAGGTGATAAATGAACCTATTTATAGCCTTCAGGTGGTCTTCATCCTTAACCCTAGGTTAGCTGACGTTCCCGAGCTTAAAGTTTGATTGTGTAGACCAAAATGCCCCTGTTTCTTGTTTTGTTTTCGTCACATGGTTGATGTCATGACACACCAAGACCTGTATTGCGACATAGTAATCATTATACTCTTCTATAACTATCTTCAGGGTTATGTCACGACACCTTCAATCTGTGTTGCGACATCGAAGGTAGTCTTGAGTTTTCTCCATTCTTCTCCTTATGTTGCGACATCGAGTCACCTGTGTTGCGACAGAGCGACCAGTGTAGCATCCCGAAACAGGGCCTAGTCAGAATAGTGGTTTCAGGACCACAAATCTGACATCAGAAATTAAATTTTTGATTATTATGAGGTCGAGAATATGAGAATATGTATGTGTTAAGATTTCGTGAAGAAATTCTTTGAGTAAGGTGTCCAATTGGAAATTAGGCACTAAATTGAATAAATTAAAAAACTTGGGTTCTAGAAGTAATTTGTATGAAATTACTTTAGATATTAAATTAGAAGGCATTAGAGAGAATTTTTCCCAATTTTTAAGTTTTTGGACAAAAATAGGCTTGCATGGATGAAATTTTAAAGAAAGGGCTTAAGGGTATTTTGATCATTTAGCATTTTAATGAAATAAAATGGGAAAAAGAAGGCAAAAATAAGCTATTCATCTCCCTCATTCAGCTGAAAATTGAGGAGTCTGAATAGGTAGGGTTTCCAAGCTTTTCAAGTTCAATAGTAAGTGCTCCCAAGCCCCGTTTTTAATGTTCTTTGTATTTTTGAAATCCCAGTAGCTTACTCTCTCCATTTCTACCCATATTTCATGCTAGGGTTCATGTTTAAAAATTTACCCATGCATGAGTTGCTTGTATTTTGATGGTTTATGGAGGAATATGAAAGTTGAAGGTGTGTTAAACATCTTTTCCTTGGTGATTTTCATGAAAAGCCCTTAAAGGGACCTTTTTGTAAAAATTGATAAATATGTGGTAGAAATGTGAAAATAATGGAAAATGTGGGCTACCATAAGAGGGAAAAGTGTTCGACTAGGCTTGGGTAAGATAGAAATTGTATGTGTTTCATTATACGAGCTTAGGGACTAAATCATAAAAATGTGGAAGGTTAGGGGCAAAATGGTCATTTGGACCGGGGGTGAAATTCAAGCTCGTATAGTACAATGTGAGGTGTTAATGTTTTAATTTTATTATTTTAGACCCCGAGGAACAAATTTCAGAGGTCAACCGAGGATAACGAAAGGTTTTGGAATAACCAAAACACAATACCGAAGCGAGTACCATGTAAGTTTGGATAACTCACAGTAAACTCATAATATGCATAATTGTATGATTTATAAATTCATGATGATTGTATTGTTGAATGACATGAAAATGCATGGAATTCATCCTTGATAATGATTTGTTGGGAAATGTCTCGGTTGAGGTTAGAAAGGGAATTCAATGGATAAACCATGATTTACATGTGACTTGAGATCCTGCATGTATTGCAGAAAGGCTTTAGCTCAGACGGGTAATCCGATGATCCCAAGTATGAAAAGGATCTAGCTTGGACGGGTGTTCCTTGAATGATCGAGCCTCCCGAAGAATATGTGTGCATTATGGATTTAGCCCAGACGGGTAATCCGATTAAGGTCTAAATTTAGCCTGGACTAGTAATTCAGATACGAGCTCATTAAAGGTGTTTGTCATTGTAAGGGATTTAGCCTGGGCTTGTAATCCCGACATCACCTTATGAGTTTATGTTACGGGGGATTTAGCCTGGACTGGTAATCCCGCCGTAAGATGTGAGGTTCGCAGGAGTGCATACTTGGAATGATCATTCGTATGAATTGATGGAGATTGAATAATCCATCGAGATTTCCAAAAAACTCAATGGGACTAACACGTGGTATATGCACAAATGACATGTTGAATGATGAGCTCATCTAAGATATATTACATGGTGTTTCGTTATGTGACTAACTCATCGATTGAGTGCATATGATAGGGAAACCATTTTCACATTCATTGGTTTCATTATTTAATAAGGATATATGCTAAATAATCGATAAGTTCACTTTCTAGTTATTCGAGCTTACTAAGCATGTAAATGCTTACCCTCTTCTCTTTTCCCTATCTTATAGAGCTCGAGGGCTCGTAAAGATTGGAAGACGGTTGGAGAATCAACACATTATCAACTAATTCAACTTTGGTATATAGACGTTTATGTTTTGATCAATGGCATGTATAGAACTTTTGATAATCGGTTATATGTGTCATTTGATTTGCCAAGATGAAGGCATGTAAAATTATACTTATCTTTTTGTATATGGCCATGGAAATTGGCTTGTTTTGAAGTAGCCTATGACCTACAAATCTATGCATGTTTGTGTTCACATGTGATGGCTTGGTTATAATTGGCAATGAGTTATGAAAACGAGCCAACCTTAAATATGTCAAGTAGACATAGAAATCCTTAAATACAAGATGAGAATTAACTTAGCATGTATGAAACCAATGACATGAGGTTCACATGCGATGAGGTTAATCAAAGTTTTATATATATACATAAGTGTATAATTTGGCCTTAACATGCACAAAAGTAGCCAATAAGTATATTTAGTTGATAGAGGGTGATCAAAGGCTTGGAAAATAACCTAATAAGGTCCACATGGGTAGACACACAGGTGTGTGCCTAGGCCGTGTGTGACACACGGTGCTTCCCCATGGTGTGTGGTATGGCTGTGCGTCCCCTGTACCTAAATGTTTAACTCAATATAGAACACGGGCTAAGCACATGGGCGTGTGTCTTGGCCGTGTGTTTTTAACAGAATGATGAGGTTGAAGTCAGTGTTGCACATGGGCTGAGGGCACGAGCGTGTCCCAAGCCACACGGGCGGGTGTGTCACACTTTAAAGTAAGGGAAAATTTTTTAAAGTGCCCAAAGTTTATAATGTTTTCGGTTGTGTCCCGTACTGCCCCTAGGTGTGTTTTAGGCCTCGAAGGCCTATATAAGGGACAAGAGGTACATGTTTGAAAGGTTTTAAATTTGGGCGAAGTTCCGTGACCCGATTTAGTATGTTTGTAAAGATGAAATGTCAGTAACGCCTCGAACCCTATTTCGGCATCAGACACGAGTGATGGGTGTTACATTTAGTGGTATCAGAGCTATGGTTTAGTCAGTTTTAGGACTACCGTAGAGGGTATTGAGGTTGCCTATACATGTCATTATATGAACGTTGATAGTGTGATATCTCCTAAGTGTTTAATGTCTTCCAATCAAGCACAAGATGAGTCCGAGGTAGCCGATAGCCATGCTCCAGCTTTCGTGCAATGAGTTGTATGTAGTAGTAGTAGACGAGTTATGTCTAAAGGCCAGGAAGAAGCCCGAGCTGCCTTTTTTAACATGATGGATGAGTGGTTTGGGGATTATTTGAGAAATCGCCCCAACATACCACGACCGCCCTCGCCTCTTAACCAACCCGATGAGGAATTGTAAATCCCCCGTAGATAAGCTTAGAAAGTATGGGGCTGAGAAATTTAGGGCTAAAATTGAGGATGATGCTAAGAGAGTTGAGTTCTGGCTCGAGAAGACCACACGAGTTTTAGATGACTTATCGTGCACACCTGAGGAGTGTTTGAAGTGTGACGTGTCTCTCTTGAAGGACACTGCGTACCACTGGTGGAAGACCGTGTCTTAGGTTGTGCCAAAGGAAAATATCACTTGGGAATTCTTCCAAGTAGATTTTAGGAAGAAGTATATATGTCAAAGGTTCTTAGGCTCAAAGCAAAAGGAGTTCTTGGAGCTCAAACAAGGGAATAAGACTGTGGCTGAATACGAAAAGGAGTTTGTAAGGTTGAGTCAGTATGCAACTGAGTGGGTTCAAACTAAGTCAGAAATGTGTAAACGCTTCGAGGAAGGTTTAAATGAGGACAGCAAGTTATTGATTGGGATTCTTGAAATACGAGAGTTTGCCACATTAGCTGATCGGGCCAAGAAGGCTGAGGAACTCAATAATGAAAGAAAACAAGCAAAGAGAGAGGCTCGAGTTGTGAGCAAAAAATCCGACGGTAGGACGCTTTCATTTTCTACAAAAAAATTAAGGAGCCAATATGAACGCTCCACTTCATCTGTAGGATATTTGGGTAGAACGAGAAGCTTTAAATGACAAGATCAGAAGTCTTCCTCCCTGATGGTGACTAGTGTGGTGAGTGTAGATGACCAAAAGCCGAAGTGTAAGAGTTGCAACAAATTTCACTTCGGAGAGTGTCGAGTAAAGGCGATGCATGTTTCAGATGTGGTTTTCTCGACCACTTTCTCAGGGACTACCCAGAGCAAATTGAAAGAGATGTGGAAGTAACTCCGAAGTCGAGTGCTTCCATGGCACGAGGTAGACATTCGAGATACCCTGGTAGTGCTAGTGGCAGTCGAGTTACGGCTAAAGACACTGCAAAATTAGAGGCTCGACCCTTGGCAAGAACGTATGTAATACGCACTCAAGAGGAAGCCTCTACTCTTGATGTTATTACGGGTACTTTTTCTCTTTTCAGTATATGTGTTATTGCCTTAATTGACCCGGGATCGATGCATTCATACATTTGCATGAGATCGGTGTCTAGTATGAACATACCTGTTGAACCTACAGAATTTGTTGTTAAAGTGTCGAACCCACTAGGCAAATCAGTTCTGGTCGATAAAGTCTGTAGGAATTGTCCTTTGACGATTCATGGTCAATGTTTTTCAGCTAACCTTATGTTGTTACCTTTTGATGAATTCGATGTAATATTTGGCATGGATTGGTTAGCCCTGCATGATGTAATTGTAAATTGTGGTAGCAAGTATATTAAATTGAAATGCCCAGATGGAAAGATTCTACCGGTTAATTCAAGAGATTTTTGCATGTCGCCAGCTGTAATCATCGCAATGGTTGCTCAGAAATATATGAGAAAAGGGTATGAAGCCTACCTTGCTTTTGTGTTGAACACGAGGGAAACAGAGTTGAAGATTGAGACTGTGCCTATAGTATGTGAATATCCAGATGTATTTTTGGAAGAATTACCCGGATTATCTCCCAAGAGAGAGATAGAACTTGGTATTGAATTGGTGCCAAGGACAGCTCCCATCTCTATTGCTCTATACAGAATGACACCAACCGAACTGAGAGAATTAAAAGCACAATTGCAAGGGATGATGGATAAAGGTTTTGCTAGGCCAAGCTTTTCACCTTGGGGTGCCCCCGTATTGTTTGTAAACAAGAAAGATGGTTCAATGAGACTATGTATAGATTACCGACAACTAAACAATGTAACTATTAAGAATAAGTATTCTTTGCCAAGGATCGATGATCTATTCGACCAGTTGAGAGGAGCCACTGTGTTCTCTAAGATAGACTTAAGGTCTGGCTACTACCAGTTACGTGTTAAGGAATCTGATGTGCCAAAGACAGTTTTTAGAACTAGATACGACCATTATGAATTTTTGGCTATGCCATTTGGATTGACAAACGCACCGGCAGTATTCATGGACTTAATGAATAGGATCTTCGGCCATATTTGGATAAGTTTGTCGTTGTGTTCATTGACGACATCTTAATTTATTCTAAAGATGAGTCAGAGCATACAAAGCACCTGAGAACTATGTTGTGGACCTTACAGGAAAAACAACTATTTGCTAAGTTTAGAAAGAATGAATTTTGGCTCCAGGAAGTTGGATTTTTTGTTCATATTGTTTTGGGTGAAGGCATCCAGGTTGATCCAAGTAAAATCTCTACTTTTGTTGAATGGAAACTGCCTAAAAATGTAACCGAGGTTAGAAGCTTTTTGGGCTTAGCCGGTTACTACCAAAGATTTGTGAAAGGATTCTCTATGATAGCAACTCCAATGACGAGGTTGCTATAGAAAGATGTTAAGTTTGAATGGATAGAAAAGTATCAGTAGAGTTTCGAGAAGTTAAAGACATTGCTGACTGAAGCTCCTGTTTTAGTACTACCTGAGCCGAGAAAAGAGTTTGTGGTCTACAGTAATGCATCCTTGAACGAATTGGGTTGTGTACTTATGCAAGATGGCAGAGTTATAGCCTACGCTTCACGACAGTTGAAGCCACACGGGAAGAACTATCCGACACATGACTTAGAGCTCACCGCCTGTAACACCCCTTACCCGTTACCGTCATCGGAACAGGGTACGAGGTATTACTAGAACATAATACATACCATTAAACAAAACCGAGATAGAAATATGTCATCCAATTTGATAGTGCATCGTTATAACATATGTTTTGAACAATATTAATCAACTTCTATGGCTTGTACAAAGTAGTTGGTCGAGCATCAGAACCAATATTTTAAACCTAGGCAATTATGACACGTAACAAAATAATTAAGCCTACTATACATGCCATAATTCAAAATGTTTAGTTCGAATACCCTAAAGTATTGATAGTGCGGCAGATCTTCACGATCCTTAACTCCTGAGCAAGTTGGAGGATACTACAAGACAAAAGAGAGAAAACAAAGTAAGCTTATAGCTCAGTAAGTAAGTATGTAAATAATAATTAAAGAATTTAATATGTTTACACAACAACTCAAGTATATCCGCTTTAATTTCAATATTCACTCCACTTTGATTAAGCTGTCTTTCCTGCGTTGTGTTCACTAAATAAATCATAACTCGAGTTACAAAACTCGAAATTCAAATCCATAAAATTTCCCTGAATCTAGAATCATAAATATTCTTGCTAATTTTTTTTTTAGAATTTTTGGTTCAGCCGATTAGTACAGTTTATTAGTTAAAGTTTCCCCTGTTGCACAGCCCGACTAGTCTGACCTCTGTTCACTACGAATTGAATTTCTCTCAGTACACAATTCAAATAACCCTAAAATTTGTTTCATTTAAAACTAGACTCAATAAGAAATTTAGGTATGTAAACTATATTTCTTAATTTGCTTTGTACAATTTTTAATGATTTTTCAAAGTTGAAACAGGGGATCACATATTCATCCTGAGCAAGTCACACACAATTGTAAATATCTCAAAATATAAAATTCCTTTGCTTGTTATGTTTCTTTTATATGAAAGTAGACTCATTAAACTTTAATTTCACATCTCATTCAACCTCTAATTATGTTCCTTCTATTTTTGGTGATTTTTCAAAATCACGTCACTGCTACCATCCAAAACAGTTTTAATGCTAATTTCACTCTTTCACACATTCTTTATGCTAACCTCATTTTATCTTACATATATAGATATACCACAAATCATTTTCACCACAATTCATTCATCACAAGTATAGGTCCATAACCACAACGTCACCACAAAACCATCCCGTTGAACAATTCGGATCAATCCTCGATATTTAATGGTTTTAGCACACACCCCACCATCATACTTCATTTAGTTCGGCTCTCTTGTACACATGGTGAACACTTAGTACCACTCATGCGACCTAGCCGATTTGTCTCGTAGCTCTCTTGTCTACATGGTGTCCTTCACTTGGAATCACGCATGCGACCTAGCTACATTTATCTCTTCACGTAGCTCTCTTGTCTACATGGGATACATCCCGTATCACACATGTGACCTAGCTACTACATGGTATTTCGTAGCTTTCTTGTACACATGATGTGCACTCAAGCATCATACATGTGACCTAGCTACGCTCCTCTATTTTATTCGATCTCTCCGAATGTTCAACCGGGATCTCTCTCTATTATTTATTTCCATTCTTCCAATAGTCGATTTATATTTTAACATCAGCTAGTATATTTATATAATAGGCTGAAATATAAGAATGTAAATGAAAATAATGTAATGTTTACATACAAACTTACCTCGGTGCAAAATGTGAAATTTTGCGATTTAGTCCAAAACTTTTTCCTTCCTCGTTCGAGGTCAATTCCACGCCTTTCTTGATCTATAACAACACATTTAGCTCATTTAGCACTCATACTATTTATTTCAATCCAAAGATCACATTATGGAAAAATTACATTTTTGCCCCCTAACTTTTACAAAATTGCAATTTTGCCCCTAGGCTCGGAAATTTAATTTCAGCCCTTATTCTTATGTTTTATGACATGCTGAACATTTTTATCTTCTACGACCACATCAAATTCTCACTCTAACACATAGTTGTGAACAATAGGTATTTTTACCGATTATCTTAGCTTTACTGTTTTCACTTAAAACCGAGAGTAGCACAAGTTGTCTAAAATAATTTAAAACCTCATATTCTATCATAAAACATCAAAATACACAAATTTCACCTATGGGTATTTTTCCAAATATGAACCCTAGGTTGAATTATTGTTAGCATAAGCTTAATCAGACTCACAGGGAATCCAAAACGTAAAGAACATTAAAAACGAGGCTTGAAATCACTTACTATGGAGCTTGAAAGTTGAAGAAACCCTAGCTATGGAGAGAGGGAGAATTCGGCAGCAACTAAGGAGGATGATGACCAATTTTGTGTTATTTTTCCCATTTTATTTCATTTAATATCCAAATGACCAAAATGCCCCTCCTTACTAAACTTTCAAAAATTCCTTCCATGTCCTAATTTTGTCCATGAACTTAAAATTGGTCAAATTGCTATTTAAGACCTCCTAATTAATATTTTAAAGCAATTTTATACTAAAAACTTCTAAAATGTAAATTTTGCAACTTATTCGATTTAATCCCTATTTTCAATTTAAGCACTTTAGGCATAGAATTTCATCACGAAATTTTCACACAATCATGCAATCATATCACAAACCCCAAAATAATTATAAAAAAATTATTTTTATCTAGAATTTGTGGTCAGAGAACCACTATTCCGATTAGGCCCTAATTCGGGTTGTCACAATTCTCCCCCCTTTTAGAGATTTTCGTCCCCGAATATCTTACTGGTAAAGAGGTTTGGGTACTGTTTCCTCATAGCTTCCTCAGGTTCCCACGTAGCCTCTTCTATTCCATGTCTGTGCCACAATACTTTCACTAAGGCTATACTTTTATTTCTTAACTGTTTAATTTCTCGAGCCAAAATCTTTATTGGTTCCTCCTCATAGGTCATATCCGATCGAATCTCAATTTCCTGTTGGGAGATCACATGTGAAGGATTAGAACGATAACGTCGTAACATTGATACGTGAAACACGTTATGAATTCTCTCTAACTCTGCCGGTAAGGCCAACCGATATGCCTGCTGGTCCAATTCTCTCATGAATCTCATGACGCCCAATAAAACGCGGACTCAACTTGCCTTTTCGACTAAATCTCGAATCTTTTTCCATGGTGACACCTTCAAGAACACTTTATCACCCACCGAAATTCAATCTCTTTTCTTTTCAAATCTGCATATGACTTTTGTCGATCCAAAGCGACTTTCAAGCAATCCCGAATTACTTTTATTTTCTCTTGGTTTCTTTAACTAGATCAACTCCGTGAATCTGTTTCTCACTAAGTTCAGATCCAATATAAAGGAGTCCGACACTTACGACCATACAAGGCTTAAATGCGGTGCCATTTGTATACTTGACTGATAAGCTGTTATTGTAGGCAAACTCAATTAAAGATAGATATTTCTCCCAACTACCTCCAAATTCTAAAACACAAGACATCTAAGCATATCTTGAGTACTGGATTACTCTTTCCGATTGACCATCTATTTGTGGATGAAACGCGGTACTAAAGTTCAATTTTGTACCCAAAGCTTCTTGTAACTTTTTCCAAAATCTCGAGGTAAATCTCGGATCTCTATCGATATTATAGACATAGGTACCCCGTGCAACCTCACAATTTCAGCAATATATAATTCGGCTAATTTATCAAGTGAGTAATCAGTGCGTCTTGGTATAAAGTGGGCTGATTTTGTTAATCTATCAACCACTACCTGATAAAGATCCTTCTTTTAGGAGTCAAAGGCAAACCGGTTACAAAATCCATGGTAATCTTGTCCCATTTCCACTCGGGCACCATTATCGGTGAAGTAGTCCAAAAGGCACTTGATGTTCAGCTTTTACTTGTTGATGATCAAACACTTGGTTACAAATTCGAAATGTCCCTTTTCATACACGCCACCAATACAACTTCTTTAAATCTTTATACATTTTTGTGCTACCATGGTGAACGATAAACACCATTGTGCGCCTCATGTAATATTTTACGAATCAATTTATTATTTTTGGCACACATATTCGTCTCGAAACATTAAGCGATCGTCGTCCAACTCGAAAATCTGAGTCGTAACTCGATTCGCATTGAGTTCTTTTGGTCCGCAACTCATTATCATTCTTTTGAGCATCACAAATCAATCTGGAGAAATAACGGTTTAGCTCTCATCTCTCGCTAAGATTGACCTATCATCGCAGACAATGCTAACCCCGTATTCATGGCTCTCAAAGTAAAAAGAAATTTTACGCTCAAGGCATCAGCAACTATATTTGCTTTTCCGGATGATAATCAATGACTAGATCATAATCCTTTAATAATTCAAGCCATCTTTCACGTCGCAGATTCAGATCCTTTTGATTCATCAAATACTTCAAACTTTTGTGATCGTAAAAATTCGGCATTTTTCATCAGTACAAATAATGTCGCCAAATCTTCAAAGCAAAGACAATAGCGACCAATTCCAAATCATGTGTAGGATAATTCTTTTCATGCGGTTTTAAGCTGTCTCGAAGCATAAGCTACCACTTTACCCTCTTGCATCAACACACATCCAAGGCACATCAACGATGCATCACTATAAATTACGAACTCTTTTTCTGGCTCTAAAATTTGTACTAAAATTGGTGCTTCATCAATCGTGCTTTCAACTTTTCAAAACTCTCACGACATTTATCGGTCCATTCAAACTTAACATTCTTTTGCAGCAACTTAGTCATAGGAGAGGCAATCATTGAAAATCCCTCAACAAAACGTCTATAATATCCGGCTAAGCCTAAAAAGATTCTAACCTCAAATACATTCTTTGGCGGTTTCCAATCAACGATCGCAGAAATCTTGCTTGGATCCACCCGAATACCATCACCTGAGACTATATGTCCCAAAAATCGACTTCACGAAGCGTAACTCACTTTTACTAAACTTGGCAAACAATTTCTTTTCTCTCAAGATCTCGCAATATGGTTCTCAAGTGTTCGGCATGTTCAAACTCATCCCGAGAATAAATTAGAATGTCATCTATGAACACTACTACAAACTTATCCAAATATGGCCGAAAGATCCGATTCATTAAGTCCATAAATATTTGTTAAGCCGAAAGGCATTACAAGAAACTCATAATGTTCATACCTTGTCCTAAAGGCGGTTTTCGGCACATCTGACTCCTTAACTCTCAACTGGTAGTAACCAGACCTTAAATCAATCTTTGAAAACATCAGTAGCCCCTTTTAACCGATCGAATAAATCATCAATCCTCGGCAATGGGTACTTGTTCTTTATAGTCACCTTATTGAGTGACGGCAATCAATACAAAGTCTCATTGAACCATCCTTCTTCTTTACGAATAATATGAGAGCACCCTGGGGAGAGAAACTCGGTCTCACAAATCCTTTATCTGTTAATTCGTGCAATCGAGCCTTCAATTCTTTTAATTCGGTCGAGCCATTCTATATGGAGCAATCGAGATCGGTGCGATCCGGCAACAAATCAATGGCAAACTCTATCTCTCTGTTCGAGGCAACCTGTAATTCTCTCCGAAATACATCCGAAACTCACAAACTATAAGTGACTCGATTCAAACTTCAGATTGAGGCAACTCGGTATTCATTACATAAGCCGGATAAGCTTCACACCCTTTCCTCATGTATTTCATTGCAAACATATGCGAAATCACCATAGGCAATTTATTTGATTAAATCTGTTTCAACCCACTGTAATTTCTCCATTTTCACATTTCAACTCTAGTGTCTTTTGTTTACAATCTACCTTAGCATCATACAATGTCAACCAGTCCATTCCCAAGATAACGTCAAACTCATCAAATGGTAACAAAGATCAAATTGGCCGGAAAATAGTGACCTTGAATCATTAATGGGCAATTCTTGCAAACCTTGTCAACTAGCACATATTGGCCTAAGGGTTCGACACTTTAATCGTAAACTCGAAGAAACTCAACAGCAACTTTTTATTAGATACTAAATTCATGCAAATATAGGAATGAGTGGACTCAGGATCAATCAATGCAATAACAATAGTATCATAGAGAGAAAATGTACCAAGAATGACATCGGAGATGATGCATCTTCTCGGCACGTATAGCATAAGCTCTAGCAGGTGCTCTAGCTTTCGATCTTGCCATCGAGTCTTTCATCGCAGCTTTATCGCTAGTCCCACCTCCGGTATTTCGGTGGTCTACCTCTACTAGCGGTGGTATTACGTCTAGCACTCAAATCTTTCTTCTTTAACTTTCTCGGACAATCTCTAATAAAATGCTCTCGAGAACCGCACTGAAACAAGCTCGCTCGGTTCCCCAACACTCACCATAATGTTGCTCGCCACATTGTCGACACTCGGGCTTTCTAGGTCGCACATTATTACACACTTGCCACCGAAGTAGCTTGAGCTTTAGACCCCGAATACGCCTACCACGATCTCTGTGTGACTCCCAATTGGCTGTCATTCGAGGGTTTGCCTCTTTGGACCTCTTTGATTGAGATTGAAATGGCTTGCTTATCGACCTTTTTCTGGCATCTCGATCCTTAATAGCAGCTTTTCTTTTTTCTTTGTTCAATTCTTCAGCTTTAAGAGCTCGATCAACCAATACAACAAATTCTTTCAATTCCAAAATTCCTACAAGCACTTTAATGTCCTCATTCAGCCCATCTTCAAACCTTTTGCACATAATGGCCTCGGTTGACACACATTCCTGGGCATACTTGCTAAGTCTCACAAATTCGCGTTCATATTCTGCCACAGACATCTTGCCTTGCTTCAATTCAAGGAACTCCTTCCATTTTTGATCCATAAATCGTTGACTTATGTATTTCTTTCTAAATTCTTCCTGGAAGAAATCCCAAGTAACTTTTCCTTTTGGCACCACTATTCCGATTAGGCCCTAATTCGGGTTGTCACACCGCCATTGTCTTTGCCTTAAAAATCTAGAAGCATTATTTATATGGTGAGATTTGTCATATATTTACAGATCACAAGAGTTTAAAGTATTTGTTGACTCAAAAAGAATTGAATCTGAGACACCGGAGGTGGTTGGAATTAATTAAAGATTTTGAACTGATCATTGACTACCACCCGGGCAAGGCAAATATGGTCGCCGATACGTTAAGCAGAAAATATATGTCTGTATTGAGAGCCCTAGACACTTGGTTAGCATTGCTTGATGATGGTTCGGTCTTGGCAGAGCTAGAGGCTAGGCAGACATTTCTTCAAGAAATCTATGATACTCAAATTAATGATAGAGACCTGCAATAAAAAAGGACTCAATGTGAGTCGGGCATTGAATCGGATTATCAGATTGGTCTTGATGGATGTTTGATGTTTAGAGATAGAGTTTGTGTACCTAAAGATGATAAACTTATTCGAAAAATCTTGTGAGAAGCACATTATAGCCGTATGTCTATACATCCGGGAAGTACCAAGATGTACAACGATTTGAAAAAAATGTACTGGTGGAACGACATGAAAAGAGACATTTCCAAATTTGTATTGAAGTGCCTAATATCCCAGCAAATTAAAGCTGAAGATCAAGTGCCTTTAGGTTTGTTACAGCCTGTAATGGTCCCCGAATGGAAGTGGGACAAAGTTACTATGGATTTTGTGACAGGATTACCATTGACTCCGAAAAAGAAAGATGCTATATGGGTTATGGTGGATAAATTGATGAAGTCGGCTCATTTCATTCCGGTACGAACAAATTACTCTCTTGATAGATTGGTCGAATTGTACATATCTAAGATTGTGAGATTACACGGGGTACCGCTATCGATTATTTCATATAGAGACCCGAGGTTCACTTCGAGATTCTGAAAGAAGTTACAAGAAGCCCTGAGTACAAAATTGAGTTTTAGTACGGCTTTCCACCCTCAGACTGATGGTTAGTCTGAGCGGATGATTCAAATTCTTAAGGATATGTCGCGATGTTGCATCCTCGAATTTCAAGGTAGCTGGGAAAAGTATTTGCCATTGATAGAATTTGCCTACAACAATAGTTTTCAAACAAGTTTGAAGATGGCACCTTATGAGGCCTTGTATGGTAGAAAGTGCCGAACTTCATTATACTGGACAGAACTCAAAGAAAGTCAAATTCATGGAGTTGATCTGATTAAGGAAACTGAAGAAAAGGTTAAAGTGATACGAGACTGTTTAAAATCGGCATCGGATAGGCAAAAGTCATATGCAGATCGGAAAAGAAAAGAGATTGAATTCCAAGTCGGAGATAGAGTATTCTTGAAAGTATCCCCATGGAAAAAGCTGTTGAGATTTGGTCGGAAAGGCAAATTGAGTCCGCGATTTATCAGACCGTACGAGATCACTGAAAAAGTTGGACCATTAGCATATCGTTTGGCATTACCACCCGAATTAGAAAAGATTCATGATGTGTTTCACGTATCCATCTTAAGGCGATATCGATTAGACCCCTCTCATGTGATTTCTCCAGCAGAGATTGAGATTAGACCAGACATGACCTATGGAGAGGAACCGGTCAAAATTTTGGCTCGTGAGATTAAACAATTGAGAATGAAAAATGTGGCTTTAGTAAAAGTGGTATGGCATCGACATGGTGTGGAAGAGGCTACATGGGAATTAGAAGAAACTATGAGAAACCAATATTCAAACCTGTTTACTGGTAAGACTTTCGAGGATGAAAGTCCCTAAGAGGGGAGAAATGTAACATCCCGAAATAGGGCCTAGTCGGAATAGTATTTTTGAGGCCACAAATCTAACATAAAAATATTCATTTCATGATTATTATGAGGTCGAGAATATGCATGTGTTAAGATTTCATGAAGAAATTCTTTGAGTAAGGTGTCCAATTGGAAATTAGGGACTAAATTAAATAAATTGCAAAACATAGGTTCTAGAAGCAATTTGTATGAAATTGCTTTAGATATTAAATTAGAAGGCCTTAGAGATCAATTTGCCCAATTTCTAAGTTTTTGGACAAAAATAGGCTTGCATGGATGAAATTTTAAAGAAAGGGCTTAAGGGCATTTTGGTCATTTAGCATTTTAATGAAATAAAATGGGAAAAAGAAGGCAAAAATCAGCCATTCATCTCCCTCATTCAGCTGAAAATTGAGGAGTCTCCATAGCTAGGGTTTCCAAGCTTTTCAAGCTCAATAGTAAGTGCTCCCAAGCCCCGTTTTTTAATGTTCTTTGTATTTTTGAAATCCCGATAGCTTACTCTTTCCATTTCTACCCAAATTTCATGCTAGGGTTCATGTTTAAAAATTTACCCATGCATGAGTTGCTTGTATTTTGATGGTTTATAGAGGAATATGAAAGTTGAAGGTGTGTTAAACATCTTTTCCTAGGTGATTTTCATGAAAAACCCTTAAAGAGACCTTTTTGCAAAAATTGATAAATATGTGGTAGAAATGTGAAAATAATGGAAAATGTGGGTTGTCATAAGAGAGAAAAGTGTTCGGCTAGGCTTGGGTAAGATAGAAATTGCATGTGTTTCATTATACGAGCCTAGACTCTAAATCGTAAAAATGTGAAAGGTTAGGGGCAAAATGGTCATTTGAACCGGGGGTGAAATTTAAGCTCATATAGTACAATGTGAGGTGTTAATGGTTTAATTTCATTGTTATAGACCCTGAAGAACAAATTTCGGAGGTCGACTGAGGAAAACGATAGGTTTCAGAATAACCGAAACACAATACCGAAACGAGTACCAGGTAAGTTCAGATAACTTAAAGTAAACTTATAATATGCATAATTGTATGATTTATAAATTCATGATGATTGCATTGTTGAATGGCATGAAAATGCATGGAATTCATCCTTGATAATGATTTGTTGGGAAATGTCTAGGTTGAGGTTAGAAAGGGAATTCGATGGATAAACCATGATTTACATGTGACTTGAGATCCTGCATGTGTTGCAGAAAGGATTTAGCCCGGACGGGTAATTCGATGATCCCAAGTATGAAAAGGAGCTAGCCCAGACGGGTGTTCCTTGAATGATCAGGCCTCTCAAAGAAAATGTGTGCATTATGGATTTATCCCGGACGGGTAATCCGATTAGGGTCTAAATTTAGCCCAGACTGGTAATTCAGATCCAAGCTCATTAAGGGTGTTTGTTATTGTAAGGGATTTAGCCTGGATTGGTAATCCCACCGTAAGATGTGAGGTTCGCGGGAGTGCTTACTTGGAATGATCATTCGTATGAATTGACAGAGACTGGATAATCCATCGAGATTTCCTGAAAACTCAATGGGACTAACACATGGTATATGCACAAATGACATGTTGAATGATGAGCTCATCTAAGATATATTACATGGCGTTTTGTTATGTGACTAACTCATCGATTGAGTGCATATGATAGGGAAACCATTTTCACATTCGTTGGTTTCATTATTTAATAAGGATGTATGCTAAATAATCGGTAAGTTTACTTTCCAGTTATTCTAGCTTACTAAGCATGTAAATGCTTACCCCTCTCTCTTTCCCTTATCTTACAGAGCTCGAGGACTCGTAAATATTGGAAGATGGTTGGAGAATCAACACACTATCAACTAATTCAGCTTCGGTATATAGACACTTATGTTTTGTTCAATGGCATGTATAGAACTTTTGATAATTGGTTA
This sequence comes from Gossypium longicalyx, assembly GCA_025698465.1. Lineage (NCBI taxonomy): Eukaryota > Viridiplantae > Streptophyta > Magnoliopsida > Malvales > Malvaceae > Gossypium > Gossypium longicalyx. Next base: position 49,162,347 of record CM047004.1, read on the forward strand.
TATGTGTCATTTGATTTGCCAAGATGAAGGCATGTAAAATTATACTTATCTTTTTGTATATGGCCATGGAAATTGGCTTGTTTTGAAATAGGCTATGACCTAAAAAATCTATGTATGTTTGTGTTCACATATGATGTCTTGGTTATAATTGGCAATGAGTTATGAAAATGAGCCAACCTTAAATATGTCAAGTAGATATAGAAATCCTGAAATACAAGATGAGAATTAACTTAGCATGTATGAAACCAATGACATGAGGATCACATGCAATGAGGTTAATCAAATTTTTAAATATATATACATACATAAGTGTATAATTTAGCCTTAACATGCACAAAAGTAACCAATAAGTATGTTTAGTTGATAGAAGGTGATCAAAGGCTTGGAAAATAGCCTAATATGGTCCACATGGGTAGACACACGGGCGCGTGCCTAGGCCGTGTGTGACACACGGCCCTTCCCTATGGGTGTGTGGTATGGCTGTGCGTCCCTTGTACCTAAATTTTTAAGTCAATATAGAACACGGGATAAGCACACGGGCGTGTGTCTTGGCCATGTGTTTTTAACAGAATGATGAGGTTGAAGTCAGTGTTGCACACGGGCGTGTGTGATCACATGGCCCCACCACACGGGCGTGTCACACTTCAAAGTAAGGGAAAATTTTCTAAAGTGCCCAAAGTTTATAATGTTTTCGATTGTGTCCCGTACTGCCCTTAGGTGTGTTTTAGGCCTCAAAGGCCTGTATAAGGGTCGAGAGGTACATGTTTGAAAGGTTTTAAATTTGGGCGAAGTTCAGTGACCCGATTTAGTAAGTTTGTAAAGATGAAATGTCGGTAACGTCTTGAACCCTATTCTGGCGTCGGACACGGGTGAGGGGTGTTGCAACCAGCATCTATTTAGTGCACCTTCTAATGGTCTCTTGCACACTCACAAAGTGCGTTAGCTCACCCTTAGTCCTTATTCTACCCCCAAGGTTAATACAAGACTCAATTTGCACATTTTATTGAATGTAAACAAAACTTATGAAGACTTAACTAAAACATAATGAAAATGTTGTATTCAAGTTCTTTAAATGTGAAAACTAGTTTAATCTACTACATCAAATTACGACAGATCAATCTCCCCCACACGTAAGTCATTGCTTATCCTCAAGAAACATAAAAAAAATGAAAAATAAGATCATGACCTTTGAGCAAATTTGATACAGGTATTGACTTCGGAGCATATGACTTAGGCACTTTATTCTTACTAACAATTTCAGCATGATGAAAAGATGATTTACCACATTTGATTTCAAATATCTAAGTTCAGTATGTTACACAATATATAAGTATTAAGGGTCTCACCTATAGGAATCCATCAACAAATCATACAAGTACTTTGATTATTCGAGCAGAATACAAATAGGTGTTTTTGCATATGTTTAGTATGATATCTATTCATGTATAAGGGTATGTAGGTCACATAAGACTTTTCGGCTCGTAACGTTTTGAGGCTTAGGATAGGTATGGAACTCAAATGTAGTAAGCATCAAAAAAGTTGCAAACATAAAAATAGTTTGACACATAGTATTAATCCCTATTCTTCCCCCTTAGTGACCCTTACTCGCTCACCGCCTTATTTCTCCTTCTCTCACCTTCCTTGTCTCTCCATGTATAGGAAATCATAGTATGACATAGTAACTATGGCTGGCCTACGAGTTTTTGTGCACTAATGAACGAGTTTCTCTATCTTTTGCGACTTTGTCACTTTCTTTTTCAACTCATCTCACTCATGAATGCTTTTTTTATTTATTTTTCAAGAAATTTTTCTACTCGTATTACTTTTTCTTTTTGGATTTCTCTTTTGTTTTGCACTTTCGAGCTAACCTATAATTCCCATATCACACTAATCCTTCCTATTTCACTATGTTTTTTACAAACTCCTGCTTAATGTATCTACTTAACCCTCAATACTCATGACCAGACATCTATAATCATGCAGTGCAAGACTAAAGGAAAATGGCGAATACAAATTAACATTTTAAGGCTTGAGGTTTGTAATGAGGTTCATCAAGAAGTGTCAAAAGGCTAAAAAATCGGTATTATAGGTGAGTATTAATAGGTTGGATTTTTGGCTTAGGATGTGTTCCAAACAATGACTTAGGTCATCCCGAAATACCTCAACATGCACGAAATTAATCAACAAAACAAACTCAAATTCAACCATTTATCAGTCATACTAGCATGCTCGTTTCCTTGTATTTTCTATATCATTTGTTATAGTTGATTGCTTAATACCTATTTACACTGTAACATATAGAAATTTAGTAATCTAATGCTCAAAAATTTAAAATCATCTACCATCATTCCAAATTTATTTATAAACATAAGCAACCTATCTACATGCTCCTAACCAATCACTTGTATTTCTACAAGCTTAAGCACACCAAAAGAAAAGAAAAATTTTTAAAAACAAATTTCCTATGTTAGCCCCCTACACTTTAGTTGACACATTGTCCTCAATGTGTAGCCCATAAGAAGATAAACAAAGAAGTTACTCGATTGATTGTGGGCACTCCAACCGCTAATGGTAAGTGCTTCCTCCTTTGATCATGTGAAGTTCAAATTGTTTGTGTCTACTTTGTGTTGGGTTTCTAAAAAAATTAAACAAATTACAAAACAAAGAATTATGTATGCAAGTATCCCTAATCCTCATTTAACACCCCTTACCCATATCCAACATCGGAATAGGGTACGAGGCATTACCGGACTTATACAGAAGCAAACATACAAAACCAAGATGTAAAATTCCATCCAAATTTAAAACTTTTCATATACATTCATATGTCCCTAAAACAAACCTACGAGGTCCAAAACGTGCATTGGAAGCGGTTCGGGACTAAACCGAGAACTTTAGAAAAGTTCACAACAATTAGAAAATTTTTCATGTTTTAAGAGCCACACGCTCGTGTAGGTAGGCTATGTGGTCAAACACGTCCATTCCCCTAACCCGTGTAACTCTCTGTTTGTCACCCAAGAACAAATTGAAAACACACGGCCAAGTCACACGCCCGTGTGCTAAGCCATGTGGTCGATTTAATTTTCATAATTTTTCATAAAATAGGTGCAGACTTTACACGCCCAAGGCGTACGCCTGTGCCTGAGGCTGTGTCATCCACACGGCTGACACACACGCCCGTGTGTCTACCCATGTGCTCAATTTTGAGCATTCTGTTTTACAACAATTAAGGTGCAGTGGATACACAGCCGAAACACACGCCCATAGGGAAAGACGTGTGTCACACACGGCCTAGACACACACACCTGTGTGTCTACCCGTGTGGACAAAAGCAAGGCTATTTACCAAGCCATGTTGTCACCCTTTTATGCACACACCTACATCACAAAAGATAACACCAATCCAAGCAATTACATTCAACCAATTCAGCCACAATCAAGACATCCACACATCATTCACATACTACCATATACCACATACAACATCACCTACTTATCAACTTCAATCATGCAAACTTCCACATCCATGAAAACATCATCATATGGATATATACTTAAACCAATACTAACCAATTCCATATGGCTATTTACAAAATGAATTATCAACCAATATAGGCCAACACATTAGGCCAATTCAATTATGACACATAACAAAAGAACCAAGTCCCTATACATGCCATAACTCAAAATGTCAAATTCATTGGTACCCAAAATAATCAGTTGATAGTGTGAGTGGATCTCCGATATTCTCTGATCCCCGAGCTAGCTTGGTGACACTATAAGAAAAGGGAAAGAAAAAGGCAGTAAGCTATATAGCTTAGTAAGTTCCCATGCAAATAATAGGCATCATCAACACACATTTAACATACAATCAACATAATGATAATTGGCATAAATATTACTAAGATCTTATAATCATAACTTACTCAATCATAACCTTACCGATGGTACATCACATAACGAGCTCATTTTGTATGATTTTTATGTACATACCTGAGTTATCTCGAATTGGATTTACATACAATTCATCTTTGACATACTCGTTACATTACCCGTTAAACCACTTGGAATACTAAAGGATACTCGGGAGTCTTGTACACACGGTACCATACCAATGCCATATTCCAAATATGATCTTACATGTAATCTCGTATTGATGTCAATAGCCCAGCTATGGTCTTACATGAAATCTCATACCAATGCCATATCCCAGATATGGTCTTACACGTAGTCTTAGTAACCCTAATGTCATGACATTTGTATCTATCTATTCCTAAGGTTCAACCGAGATTTCACGCTTGTCCTGACTTTGTCGAATACGTCCATGAGTCAATCACAATTCATACAATAATAAAGTGTTTAAAACATAAATAAAATAATGCCTTATTTACATAAGAACTTACCTTGGTACAAAAATAGTAGAAATGGGACCTAATCGTCAAACACTTTGTTTTTTCCCCGATCTAGGTCTAATCCTCGTTTCTCTTGATCTATAATAGCAAATTTAACTCATTTATTATTCACATTACTCAAATCAGTTCAAAATCCATATTATCAAAAAATTATAATTTTACCCCTAAACTTTGACATTTTTGCATTTTGGTCCTTAGGCTTATAAAATGAAATAGATTCAATTTCTTCAATTCCCAAACCTAGCCGAACCTCTTTCATGCTTAATAGCCTACATTTTTCATTTAGTCACACTTTTACACACATTTTATAACATTTTTACAAATAGGTCCTTTTGACATTTTCATCAAAAATCACCTAGCAAAAGTTGTTTATCACACACCAAACTCACATTTTCTACCATTAGACATCAAAATACACACATATCTAACATGGGTCAAACCCTAGACCTTAATCATTTCTCAAATTAATGGTAGAAATAGATAGATCGAGTGATAGCGACTTAAAAAATGTAAAAAACATTAAAAACAGGGCAAGAACGAACTTACAATCGAGCTTCAAAGTGGCCAAACCCTAGCTATGGCTACCCTTCTAATTTTCGGCACAAGCATGAAGCAGATGGACAAGATTTTGGCTTGATTTTTGCTTTTTAATTCATTTAATTACTAAATGACCAAAATACCCTTTTCTTAAAACACTAAAATTCTCTTACCTCGTGTCTATTTTAGTCCAACTTAAAGTAAAATGGTCTAATTACCATCTAAGGACCTTCAATTTAAAATTTCATAACAATTAGACATCTCTAGCATGTAGAACTCAACTTTGCATATTTTACAATTTAGTCCTTAAAATTTTCGAACAAAATTTTCACGAAATCATTCTATAAAACTGTAGGCCATAAAAATATAATAAAAGCAATTTTCACTATGTCAGATTCATGGTCCTGAATCCAATATTCCGACTAGGCCCTAAATCAGGTTGTTTCAACTCTCCCCCTTTTAGGGATTTTCGTCCCCAAAAATATTACCAGAAAATAGGTTTGGGACTTTTGACCCCATGTCGTTGCCATAAAACTTTCACTAGGGTTATACTTTTATTTCTCAACTGTTTGACTTCCCGATCTAAGATCTCGATCAGTTCTTCACCATATGTCATATCCGGTCGAATCTCAATCTCTGATGGAGAAATCACATGCGAAGGATCAGAATGATATAGTCACAACACCGACACATGGAACAAATTATGAATCATTTCTAACTTTGTTAGTGAAGCTAGCCAATATGCCACTACCCTATTCTTTCGATAAACTCATACGGCCTAATGAAACGTGGACTCAACTTGCCTTTACGACCAAATCTAATAATTTTCTTCCACGGAGATAATTTCAAAAATACTTTATCACCAACCTCAAACTCAATCTCTTTTCTTTTCAAATCCACGTACGACTTCTGTCGATCTGAAACTACTTTCAAGCAATCACGGATTACCTTTACCTTTTCTTCGATTTCTCTAACCAAATCAACCCCGTGAATCTGTCTCTCACTAAGCTCTGTCCAATACAAGGGTGCTCGGCACTTGCAGCCATACAATGCCTCGTAAGGTGCCATCTTTATACTTGACTGAAAACTGTTGTTATAGGAAAATTCGACCAATGGCAGATATTTTTCCCAATTGCCCTCACATCCTAGAACACAACATCAGAGCATATCTTCGAGTTATTGAATCTTCCTTTCAGACTAACCGTCGATTTGCGGATGAAATGCGGTACTAAAGTTCAACTTCGTTGTAACACCCCTTACTTGTATCCGATGCCGAAATAACGTTCGAGGCGTTACTGGACTTACAACACAACATTCATACATATTCGAATTATAATTTTTGCGTGCAAATTAAAACTTTTATCAATCACAATCATATTGTCCCTTACTAGGCTCATCTCAGCCTCCAAACATGATTAGAAGTGGTTCGGGACTAAACTGATCACTTATTAAAATTTCTGAACACTTAGAAAATTTTCAACATTTCATGGGTTACACACTCGTGTGACCAGGCCGTGTGCCTCACACGGCTACCAGACACGTCTGTGTGTTTAAGCCGTGGCAAAATAGGGTATACATACTGACTTATCCACATGGTCGGAGACACACCCGTGTGCCTTGGCCGTGGTCGAAACTAACTTGGGTCACACGACCGACCACACGCCCGTGTGTGATCCCGTGTGACATACACGACCATTAGACACACCCATGTGTCTAGGCGGTGTCAAAATTGTAGGGTATGCTACCTTAATTCGAAAAGCTACCCCAGGGGACACACGACCGTGTAACATTACCGTATGTCACACATGGCTGAGACACACGCCCGTGTCTCTGCCCGTGTGGACAAAAATAGGCCATTTGAAAAGCCAATTTGTCACCCATTTGAGTCCTCCCTACAAGTCCAAAATCAAGCATCATATCTACAACATTTTCAACCAAAAACAACTCCAGACATTTATCAGTCACTCCATAATATCATTAACCAATTTCATGTTTAGTCTTTGTACCAAATCATACCAAAATCTCATGCCAAATTCATTTACTCATAATTCAATATCATTAATCATTTCCATACATAATTCCAACTCAAACATAATAATTCCATGTACCTAATTTATACTATGAACACATGATTCACGTCACATTTATAACCATTTCAAGATCTTAACAACCTTACCAAAAGACCATTTCACTAGGCCATATATAAACACACATAATAACATCATTAACAAGCCATTTTCGCATGGCTACATATATACAAATCAAATTGAACCATATCAAAATTAGCCTATACATGCCACATAACCGAAAACTCAAAGCTTTTATTTACTGAAACGATAACCAGATAATGCGATGAGATCTCCTACAACTTCCAACCCGAGCAAGTGTCCGAAACTCTATAAACAAAGGAAACACACAGAGTAAGCTTCGAGAGCTTAGTAAGCCATAAGCAAATAAATCTTCACAAGGTCACATATATAATTAAACTTGAATAAGCCAAAATTTAGTTAACTTGATACACATATTCAACCACTTTTCCTATATAATCCAACATCGCCACATTAAGAAATTTCATTAGGCTTATTTATCAGTAAACATATAAACCACCTTTCCAATTTCAAATAACAACCATTAGATCATTCATATATATTAAACTTGCACAATTTCATTACATAACCAACCGAAACATAGTCATTTATTTCATTTTATGCATAAAAATATATCAATTCCTTTTTATGCAGTTCCAAAACCTGAATAACCATACCAAATCACACATTCCAACCATATTCCATTTTTCATAATTCTCAGGTCCAAAACGTAAGACCACAATTTCATATAACGAGCATATTTATAACATATCATTTCTTCTCATATATTTCACATATCATCATTTGAATCATACTCACATTTCATATCAGAATTTTTCATCTACTTCATACTTAACATCATCAATCACATACGTTTCGTACATATCTGTACCATTACATTCTTGTCTATCACATTTATCACTTCAAAGCTTAAAGCACCAATTCATTTGATCATCCTTGAACATTCAACGAACTCGCTCACTTAGTACCAATTAATTAGCCGAAGCTATAATTATATCGCACACTTAGTGCCATTACATTAAACTGAACTTATATAGGTATCGCATACATAGTGCCATTTATTCAGCCAATGCTATTATAATCTCGCACACTCAGTGCCACTTTAATAGCCGTAGCTATTCATTTATCGCACACATAGTGCCAAAAATTCAATTCATAATTTACATACTTCAACTTCACATTCATAATTCCTTTACAACTTAATTCAGTACATATGATGCACATACATTTCAATTTAATAACATTTATTACTTATGAACTTACCTCTTACTAACACAAACGGATCGAAACGACTATTTGATAATTTTCGACTTTCCCTGATCCAAATTCTATTTTCTGATTTCTTGATCTAATCAATACAAATTCAAATTATTTAATCATATATTCAATCAAATTCATCTAAAAACACATAAATGGGCTAATTACATTTTAGCCCTTGACATTTCACATCTTTCGCAATTTAATCCCTATTTTACAAAACACAAAATATTCAAAATTTGACCACACTCATGCTTGACCGAATTTCACTAAGTCCCTTAGCAACCCATTTCTTTCATTTATTTCACATTTTAGTCCCTCAAAATATCATTTTCACAATTTAGCCCAAATTACTCAAATTCATCGATAATTCAAAGACAAACTATATTTAGCTATCACATATCTTTCATTTAGAAAAAATTAAAAACACAAAGCTCACTAAATCAACAATGGCATCTCATGAAATCATCATTAAATTCTAAAATTCAAGCATGGGTTTTGTAAAACACGAAGCAGCGATCTCAAAAACATAAAAATAATCAAAAATCGAGTCAAAGCACTTACCTAATCAAGCTACCAAGTTGCCGAATATGAAAACCCAATTTTTTTCCCTTTTTTTCTTAGTACATTCGGCCATAAAAGATGATAAATGGCCATCAATTCCACTTTGTTTTATTATTATGTATTTAATACATAATTTACTATTTTATCCTTTGTAATATAACTTGGAAATCATTTAATAGTTGTCCAAAATTGTCCATAAAAGTCCACTATCAACATTAAGGGTATAATTGCCTAGCAAGGACCCTTCCTTTAAAAGCCAAAGCCAAATAACACCTTTATCAAATAGCATGCTACTTTAGCATTTTACGCGATTTAGTTCTTTTACTAAATCGAGTACACAAACGATAAAATTTTTACACGAAAATTTCATACATATCAATTCAAATACTATAAACACCAAAAATAATATTAAATATTTTTTTGCCTCAACTTTGTGGTCCCAAAACCACTATTTCGATTAGGGTCTAAACCGGAGTGTTATAACTCTTCCTCCTTTAGGGATTTTCGTCCCCAAAAATCTTATTAGAAAGTAAAATAAGAATTTGCTTTCACATAGTACATTTCAAATTCACATATATCTTCAGACTTCATATCTCTTTAATCTCACAATTAAAATTCTAATTTGTTTTCCACTATACATCTTATCAAACTGAATCTACTTCTAACTATATTGATTTATCTTTATTTTCTGCTTTATTACGCTGATGATATCTCTTGAATCATTTACTCACAAAGCTCAATCCTAAACAACAGAGTTAAGTAACTGTCACCATACAATACCTTATACAATGTCACTTTTATTAACACCTGACAGTTTATCAAACAACAACAATCTTTCTTAGTTGCTTTGAAACTCCAAAACATAGTGATACATAAATATTTCAAGAATTTGATTTGCGTTCCTCGATTTCACTGCAATTTCATTCTCACAGGTTACTATAATTTCTGTCAAAATTATCATATGAGTTCTAGATCTTAATCCGAAACAACAATGACTAGCACCATAAGCAGACTTGCCATCATAGAAATGGATAACTCAGTTGTTTAATCAAAAGAGGAAATCTATACATACCAAGAGATTTCTTCAAACGACTAACAACGTTTCAAATAACTCTATCTTTTTCGATAACAAAGATAATTCTGATACAGAATGCATCTACACTCTATTTCTATAATTAACAAAGTTAGGATTATCACATTTCACACTCAATCATTGATATCATGTCTCAGACTGTTGTGCATCTTGTTAATCTCACATGAACAGATAAACTATCACTGAGAGTTTCTTGTAGCAGTTGTTATATATTCGTATAACTTTTCAGTATACACACTCTATCTCGTAATAACAAATAATCATCAGTACCACATCTGAGGTTCTGAATCAGAAATTAATTTACGCTGGACCCCTTTTTAACTTAAAATTCGCTGACACATTTCTAAATTTCATAGCTTACAACTATTCATTACCTGATAAAATCCATCACATATTCATCGCTCAAAAAGCATACAAATGTTTCCCGTTCAAAACATCTGAAACTATAATCATTTTCCTCAGATAAGAATCACTTACAGACTCAAAAGTTTTTCAACAATTCAAGCTATCTTTGCTGTGCCAAGTTCAAATCTTTCTCTGATAGTAAACATTTTAAACTCTTGTAGTCGTCATATATATCACATAACTCTTTATTCAGCTCAGACAGAACCAGAACTAACATTTTGGTTGTTAATGTCTTCAAGCAAAAGAAAGCTTCAACATTCGAACTAACTTTAATTTACCACCATTTCTCATATAGAACTACTCCGATAGATATAATTTTGTATCAAGTCTTCAAGAATATGAATTCTTCTTTAAAACTATCCTGAATTCACACATGTACGTTCAAAGTTTATTTCCAATACGATGGATAAATTCAAACACATATAACTGAATGATCTTTTCAATCATATAATTCAAATCAGACTAAATCACGGAATCGATCTTTTCAAAGAAATCTTTTCTTCTCATTAGAAGAATAACCCCAGTCATATCATTATATAGATGTCACCATCATCATATAGAAATTGAAATGTCATAATAAGACCGACGTCTCACCCATAACAACAGAAAATATCTCGGCTGTTAAGAAAGCATTTGAACATAGAAGAAAATCCAATATGATTTGGACAACAATTGTAACACCCCTCACCCGTATCCAATGCGGGGATAGGGTTCAAGGTGTTACCGGACTTAAACTTTCACGACATACAAAATCGGCTCATAGAGTTTCACTCAAAATTTAAAACTTTCGAAACACATGCATATCGTCCCTTATATAGGCCTTCGAGGCCTAAAACGTACATCGGGACGATTCGGGACAAAACTAAAAGCATTCGATAGATTTTGGGCAACTTAATAAATTTTCTTGCCTTGGAGAGTTACACGCCCGTGTGGGTAGGGCCGTGTGGTCACACAAGCCCATGTGGCATAGGACACGCCCGTGCCCTCAGCCTGTGTAACTCTCTATTTATGACGTCAGTGTGCATTTAGGGCATACGACCAAGACACAAGCCCATGTGTCTAGCCCATGCTCGAAACTGACTTAAAATTTTAGGTGCAGGGGACGCATAGCCATACCACACGCCCATGGGGGCGGTCTGTGTGGACCTTGTTAGGCTATTTTCCAAGCCTTTGGTCACCCTATATCAACCAATCACACTATAGGTTACCTTAATACGTAATAAGGCCAGATTATACGCTTACATATATCCTTGATAAACCTCATTGCATGTAAACCTCATATCACCGAATTTATACATGCTAAGTAAATTACCTTTTTGTATTAAGGGTTTCCATGTCTCATTGACGCATTTAAGATTGGCTCATTCTTATAACTCATTGCCAATTATAACCAAGTCATCTTATGTAAACATAAACATGCATAGATTTGTAGGGCATAGCCTAGTTCAAAATGAGCCAATTCCCATGGCAATATACAAAAAGATAGGTATATTTTTACATGCATGGCAATATACAAAAAGATAGGTATATTTTTATATGCCTTCATCTTGGCAAATCAAATAACACATATAACAAAATACACCAAAAGCCCTATACATGCCATTGAACAAAATAAGAGTATCTATATACCAAAGCTGGATTAGTTGATAGTGTGTCGACTCTCCAACCGTCTTCCAATCTTTACGAGTCCTCGAGCTCTGTAAGAAAGGGAAATGAGAGGGGTAAGCATTTACATGCTTAGTAAGCCCGAATAACTGGAAAGTAAACTTACTGATTAATTATTATACAACCATATTAAGCAATATAACCAACAAGAATGAAATGGTTTCCCTATCACATGTAGTCAATCAACAAGTCAGTCAAAATAATAATGTACCATATAATTTGTCTTAGATGAGCTCATCATTCAATATTTCCTTTTGTACATATAGCTCATATTAATCTCGTTGAGTTTCTAGGAAATCTGTATGAATTATCCATTTACCGTCAATTCATAAGAATGATCATTTCAGGTATGCACTCCCGCTAACCTCACATTTTACGGCCGGATTACCAGTCCAGGCTAAATCCCTCGTGTCGTAAACTCATACGGTGATGTCGGGATTACCAGTCCAGGCTAAATCCCTTATAGCGACAAACACCTTTAATGAGCTCAGATCTGAATTACCAGTCCAGGCTAAATTCAGACCCTAATTGGATTATCCACTTGAGCTAAATCCACAATGCACACATGTTCTTCGGGAGGCTTGATCACTTAAGGAACACCTGTCCGGGCTAGATCCTTTCTATATTTGAGATCAACGAATTACCCGTCTGGGCTAAATCCTTTCTGCAACACATGCAGGATCTCAAAATCACATACAACATGGTTCATCCATCGAACTTCCTTTCGAACCTCAGCCGGGACATTTTTCAACATGTCATTGTTAAAAATGCATTTCATGTATTTTCATGCCATCATCCGATGAAATTATCATACATTCATAAATCATACAATTAGGCATATTATGAGTTTACTTTAAGTTATCCGAACTTACTTAGTATTCGTCTCGTTATCGTGTTTTGGTTATTTCGAAACCTTTCGATTTCCTCGATCGACCTCCGAAATTTGTTCCTCAGGGTCTATAAAATAATAAATCTTTAACAACCCACAATATAATCTTTGAGTCTAAATTTCACCCCCGATCCAAATGATCGTTTTGCCCCTAGCCTTTCATATTTTTACGATTTAGTCCCTAGGCTCGTATAATGAAATGCATGCAATTTCGACCTTACCCAAGCCTAGCCGAATGTTTTTCCCTCTTATGGTAGCCCACATTTTTCCATTATTTCTCATTTTTACCACACATTTTACACCTTTTGCAAAAAGGTCCTTTTTGGGGTTTTTCATGAAAATCACCTAGGAAAATATGTTTAACACACATCCAACTTTCATATTCCTCCATAAACCATCAAAATACAAGTAACTCATGCATGGGTAAATTTCTAAACATCAACCCTAATATGGAATATGGGTAGAAATAGAGAGAGTAAGCTACCGGGATTTCAAAAATACGAAAACATTAAAAATGGGGCTTGGGAGCACTTACTATTAAGCTTGAAATGTTGGAAAACCCTAGCTCTGGAAACCCTTGTAGTTTCGGCAGCATGGGGAAGAGAATGAGCTGATTTTTGGCTTGATTTTTCCCTTTTTATTTCATTAAATTGCCAAATGACCAAAATGCCCTTAAGCCATTTCTTTAAATTTTTACACATACATGCCCATTTTTGTCCAAAAACTTAGAAATTGGGCAAATTGGTCTCCAAGACCTTCCAATTTATAATCTAAATCAATTTCATACAAATTGCTTCTAGAATCCATGTTTTGAAATTTATTCAATTTGGTTCTTATTTTCCAATTGGACACCTTACTCAAAGAATTTCTTCATGAAACTTTAACACATGCATATTCTCATATTCTACATCTCATAATAATCATAAAATAAATATTTCAATGTCAGATTTGTGGTCCCAAAACCACTATTCTTACTAGGCCCTATTTCGGGATGTTACATTTCTCCCCCTTAGGGACTTTCGTCCTCGAATGTTTTACCAGTAAATAGGTTCGGATATTGACTTCTCATGGTTTCTTTCGGCTCCCATGTAGCCTCTTCGACACCATGTCGATGCCATAAGACTTTCACCAAGTCCACATTTTTATTTCCCAACTGTTTAATCTCACGAGCCAAAATCTTGACAGGTTCCTCTCCATAGGTCATGTCCGGTCTAATCTCAATCTCTGTCGGTGATATCACATGAGAGGGGTCTAATTGATATCGCTTCATCATGGATACATGAAACATGTCTTGAATCTTTTCCAATTCTGGCGGTAATGCCAAACGATAGGCTAATAGTCTAACTTTCTCGGTGATCTCGTACGGTCCGATAAATCGCGGACTCAATTTGCCTTTCCGGCCAAATCCCAACACCTTTTTCCATGAGATACTTTCAAGAATACCCTATCTCAAACTTGAAACTCAATCTCTTTTCTTTTCAGATCAGCATATGACTTTTGCCTATCCGATGCCACTTTTAAACATTCTCGTATCACTTTAACCTTTTCTTCAGTTTCCTTGATCAGATCAACTCCGTGGATCTGACTCTCTTTAAGTTCTGTCCAATACAATGGAGTTTGGCACTTCCTACCATACAAGGCCTCATACGGCACCATCTTCAAACTCGTTTGAAAACTGTTGTTGTAGGCAAATTCTACCAACGGTAAATATTTTTCCCAGCTACCCTGAAATTCAAGGATGCAACATCGTAACATATCCTCAAGAATCTTAATTATTCGCTTAGACTGACTGTAGGTCTATGGGTGAAACACCGTACTAAAACTCAATTTTGTACCCAAGGCTTCTTGTAACTTCTTCCAAATTCTCGAAGTGAAGCTCGAGTCTATGTCCGAGATAATCGACAGTGGTACCCCATGTAATCTCACAATTTTAGATATGTACAAGTCGGCCAATCTATCAAGAGAGTAATCTGTTCTTACCGAAAGGAAATGAGCCGACTTTGTAAACTTATCCACCACAACCCATATAGCATCTTTCTTTTTCGGAGTCAATGGAAATCTTCGGGGACCATAACAGGCTGTAACAAACCTAAAGATACTTGATGTTCAGCTTTGACTTGCTGACATATCAAGCATTTCGATACAAATTCAGAAATGTCTCTTTTCATGCCGTTCCACCAGTACATTTTCTTCAAATCATTATACATCTTGGTACTTCTTGGATGAATAGACAAATGGCTATCATGTGCTTCTTGCAAGATTTTTCAAATAAGCTCATCAAACCCTATCTCTGAACATTATACATCCATAAGGATCAATTTGAAAATCTAATTCAATGCCCGATCTCACATTGAATTCTTTTAGCTTGTAGGTCACTGTCATTAGTTTGAGCATCGTAAATTTCCTGCAAAAATGTCGGCCTAGCCTCCAACTCTGCCAAAACTGAACCATCATCAAGCAATGCTAATTGAACATCCATGGCTCTCAGTGCAAACAAAGATTTTCTGCTTAACGCGTTGACAACCACATTCGCCTTTCCCAGGTGATAGTCAATGATCAGTTTATAATCTTTAATTAATTCTAGCCATCTCTGCTGTCTCAGATTCAATTCTTTTTGCGTCATCAAATACTTCAAACTCTTGTGATCGATAAATACACGATAGGTCTCACCATATAAATAATGCCTCCAGATTTTAAAGGTGAAAATAATGGCGGCAAGCTCTAAGTCATGTGTCAGATAGTTCTTCTCATGTGGCTTCAACTGCCGTAAAGCAAAGGCTATCATCTTGCCATCTTGCATAAGTACACAACCCAGTCCATTCAAGGATGCATCACTATAGACCACAAACTCCTTTCCCTGCTCAGGTAATACTAAAACAGGAGCTTCAGTCAACAATGTCTTTAACTTCTCAAAACACTGCTGACACTTTTCTGTCCATTCAAACTTAACGTCTTTCTGTAGCAACCTAGTCATTGGAGTCGCTATCATAGAGAATCCTTTCAAAAATCTTCAGTAGTAACTGGCTAAGCCCAAAAAGCTTCTAAACTATGTTACATTTTTAGGTGGTTTTCCTTCAACAATAGCATAGATCTTACTTGGATCAACTTAAATACCTTCACCCGAAAAAATATGACCTAAAAACCCAACTTCTTGAAGCCAAAACTCACTTTTGCTAAACTTGGCATACAATTGTCTTTCCCTTAAGGTCTGCAACACTATCCTCAGATGTTTCGCATGCTTTGTCTCATTCTTGGAATAAATCAAAATGTCATCAATAAACACAACGATAAACTTATCCAAGTATGGCCGAAAGATTCTATTCACTAGGTCTATGAATACGGCCAGTGCATTCATTAACCCAAACGACATGACAAGAAATTCATAGTGGCCGTACCTCGTTCTGAAAGTTGTCTTAGGTACATCCGATTCTTTAACTCGCAATTGATAGTAGCCGGACCTCAGGTCTATCTTAGAGAATACGGTGGCTCCTCTCAACTAGTCGAACAAATCATCGATCCTTGGCAAAGGATACTTATTCTTGATAGTCACCTTGTTCATTTGCCGATAATCTATACATAGCCTCAATGAACCATCTTTCTTCTTTGCAAACAATACGGGGGCACCCCAAGGTGAAAATCTTGGCCTTGCAAAATCTTTATCCGTCAGCTCTTGTAACTGTGCTTTTAACTCTTTCAGCTCAGTTGGTGCTATCCTGTATGGAGCAATAGAAATGGGAGCTATTCCTGGCACCAATTCAGTACCAAACTCTATCTCTCTTTTAGGAGGTAACCCGAGTAATTCTTCCTAGAACACGTCTGGATATTCACATACTATTAGTACAGAATCAATCTTTAACCCTGTTTCCTTAGTGTTCAATACAAAAGCAAGGTAGGCTTCGTACCTTTTTCTCATATATCTCTGAGCAACCATCGCCGTGACTACAACCAGCGGCATACCCAATTCTCTTGAATCAACCCGTAGAATCTCACCATCTGGGCATTTCAATTCAATATACTTGCTACCACAGTTTACAATTACATCATGCAGGGCTAACCAATCCATACCAAGTATTACATCAAACTCATCAAATGGTAACAACATAAGGTTAGATGGAAAGCATTGACCTTGAATCGTCAAAGGACAATTCTTACAGACTTTATCAATCAGAACTAATTTGCCTAGTGGGTTTGACACTCTAATAATAAATTACGTAGGTTCAATGGGTATGTTCATAATAGACACCAATCTCATGCAAATGTATGAATGCGTCGACCCTGGATCAATTAAGGCAACAACACATGTATTAAAAAGAGAAAAGGTACCCATGATGATGTCAGGAGCAGAGGCTTCCTCTCGAGTGCGTATTGCATACGTTCTTGCCGGAGCTCGAGCTTCTGATTTTACAGCGTCTTTAGCCGTAACTCGACTGCCACTAGCAGTTCTAGGATACCTCGGAGGTCTACCTCGTGCAATAGGAGTACTTGACTTCGGGGCCACTTCCACTTCTTTTTCAATTCGCTCTGGGCAGTCCCTGAGAAAGTGGTCAAGGAAACCACATCTAAAACATGCACCGCTCTTCATTCGGCACTCTCCGAATTGAAATTTGTTGCAACACTTACACTTTGGCTTTTGGTCATCCACACTCTCCACACTAGTCACCATCGGTGAGGAAGAATTCTGACTACGTCGTTTGGAGCCTCTCGCTTTACCCAAATATCCTACCGATGAAGTGGATCGTTCATGTTGGCTCATTGATTTCTTTGTAGAAAATGAGAGCGTATTACCACTGGGTCTCTTGTACGAAACTTGAGCTTCTCTCATTGCTTGTTTTATTTCATTGTCTAGCTCCTCGGCTTTCTTGGCCCGATTAGCTAATGCGGTGAACTCCCTATTTCAAGAATCCCAATCAACAGTTTGATTTCCTCATTCAAACCTTCCTCGAAGCGTTTACACATTTCTGACTTGGTTTGAACCCATTCAGTTGCATACTGACTTAGCCTTACAAACTCCCTTTCGTATTCTGCGACAGGCTTATTTCCTTGTTTGAGTTCCAGGAACTCCTTTTGCTTCGAGTCTAAGAACCTTTGACTGAAGTATTTCTTCTTAAACTCTGCTTGGAAAAATTCCCAAGGGATGTTTTCCTTTGGCACTACTGAAGATACGGTCATGTTTTCCTTTGGCACTACTGAAGATACGGTCTTCCACCAGTGGTATACGTTATCCTTCAAGAGAGACACGGCACACTTTAAGCACTCATCAGGTGTGCACAATAATTCATCTAATACCTGTGTGTTATTCACGAGCCAGAACTCGGCTTTTTCAGCATCATCATTGATCTTAGCTTCTAATTCCTCAGCCCCAAACTTTCTAAGCTTATCTACGGGGGCCTTACCAATTTTTACCGGTGCCATACCTCGTGATAAATCCTCATCAGGTCAGTTAGGGAGCGGGGGAGGTCGTGGTATGTTGGGGAGATTCCTCAAATAATCTCCAAACCATTCGTCCATCATGTCAAAGAAGGTGGCTAAGGCCTCTTCCCAGCCTTTACACATAAGCCTTCTACTACTAGATACAGCTCATTGTACGGAAGCTGGAGCATGGCTCTCGGCTCCCTCGGACTCATGTTGTGCTTGATTGGAAGACTTTTACTATATTCAAAACAATTTAAATAGTTAGGAGATGTCACACTATCAATGTTCGAATAATGGTATGTATAGCGAAACTCAATACTCTCTACGGTAGCCCTAGAATCGACTAAACCATAGATCTGATACCACTAAATGTAATACCTCTCACCTGTATCCAATACCGAGACAGGGTTCGAGGCTTTACCGGACTTAAACTTTCACGACATACAAAACTGGCTTATCAAGTTTCACTCAAAATTTAAAACTTTTTTAAACACGTGCATATCGTCCCTTATACAAGCCTTCGAGGCCTAAAACATACATCGGGGCGATTCGGGACAAAACTGAAAACATTCGATATATTTTGGGCAACTTAATAAACTTTCTTACCTTGGAGAGTCACACACCTGTGTGGGTAGGGCCGTGTGGTCACACACGCCCGTGTGGCATGGGACACGCCCGTGCCCTTAGCCAGTGTAAATCTCTGTTTATGATGTCAGTGTGTATTTATGAGCACACGACCAAGACACACGCTCATGTGTCTAGCCCGTGCTCGAAACTGACTTAAAATTTTAGGTACAAGGGACGCACGGCCATACCACATGCCCATAGGGGCGGTCTGTGTGTCACATACGGCCTAGACACACGCCCGTGTGCCTACCTGTGTGGACCTTGTTAGGCTATTTTCCAAGCCTTTGGTCACCCTCTATCAACCAATCACACTATAGGTTACCTTAATACGTAATAAGGCCAGATTATACGCTTACATATATCCTTGATAAACCTCATTGCATGTAAACCTCATATCATCGATTTTATACATGCTAGGTAAATTCCCTTTTTGTATTAAGGGTTTCCATGTCTCATTGACGCATTTAAGATTGGCTCATTCTTATAACTCATTGCCAATTATAACCAAGTCATCTTATGTAAACATAAACATGCATAAATTTGTAGGTCATAGCCTAGTTCAAAATGAGCCAATTCCCATGGTAATATACAAAAAGATAGATGTATTTTTACATGCCTTCATCTTGGAAAATCAAATAACACATAAAAAAATACACCAAAAGCCCTACACATGCCATTGAACAAAATAAGAGTATCTATATACCAAAGCTAGATTAGTTGATAGTGTGTCGACTCTCCAACTGTCTTCCAATCGTTACCAGTCCTCGAGCTCTGTAAGAAAGGGAAATGAGAAAGGTAAGCATTTACATGCATAGTAAGCCCGAATAACTGGAAAGTAAACTTACTGATTAACTAGCATACAACCATATTAAGCAATATAACCAACAAGAATGAAATGGTTTCCCTATCACATGTACTCAATCAACAAGTCAGTCACAATAACAATGCACCATATAATTTATCTTAGATGAGCTCTTCATTTAATATTTCCTTTTACACATATATCTCATATTAATCCCGTTGATTTTCTCGGAAATCCTGATGGATTATCTATTTTCTGTCAATTCATAAGAATGATCATTTCAGGTATGCACTCCCGCGAACCACACATTTTACGGTGGGATTACCAGTCCAGGCTAAATCTCCCCTGTCGTAAACTCATACGGTGATGTTGAGATTACCAGTCCAGGTTGAATCCCTTATAGCGACAAACACCCTTTTGCAATGCTCGCAAGCCGAAATGTTTGGACGCGTCTTAACACATTTCATAGAACGGGGCTCCTACTTCAGAGGACTGTGATCCCTCTTCCTGCTGCACTCCAAGCGCCTAGCCTAAAGTGTTTCACCATAGGCCTTAACTCTTGCTTCAAACACTTCTTCCAGTACTTCCCTTACCAATCGGGTCAGTGCCTCCATACTAAGCTCCAGGTTATTGTTACCCGAAGTTGGTGGACTTACCTTGACTATAGTTTCCTAAACCATCTCATGTTCCGGAGAGACGGGCAACTCCTAACGACCTTGCTTGCCTTCGAAATCCATCACAGTACTGTTGCTAACTTAAAAACAATCTGATTTTCAAAACATACACTGAATAAATACAAAATCTAACTTTAAGTACAGTCTAATAGAAAACTTATGGATTCGGCGTCGGCGACTCGGTAACCACACTTTTAGAAAAATATTCAGAAAAACATTTCAAATACTTCAAATCTTTTTGAACCTTTTTGAAACAATTCTTTCATAAATCCAATTTTAAAACCCATTCCACAGCCGAGTTTTGTAACTTGGCTCTGATATCACTAAATGTAACACCTCAAACGCAGCCTAGAAGTTAGGCCCGAATCTGGCGTGTCACATTAAACTATTTTTTGAAAACCATGTTCTCATTGAAAACCTTTCTTAAAGAATTTAAAACTTCTGGCCATTTTAAAACTTGTGAAAACCTAAATTTACATTGGTATATTAAAATTCATTCTCTTGTAAAACATTATTACCTTTAAAACTTTATTTGCTGCGGAAGCTTAATTTAAACAGTTACAGAAATGTGATATTTTGAAAAATAATTATTGTTTTGGAAAACCGCGACCTACTTCTGAAAAATATGAAACATAGTAAATAAAATCCAAAAGTTTAAAATAAAAACTAGAAATTAATAGAGGCCTTATTACAACCCAAATCAAAATACTCAATAGTAAATAAACAAATCTGAAAACGTAAGCAGTGTGTGGCCATCTCCAAGTCCCTCGCAGCACCAATCCACCTATCGATGGGTATTACCTGCACAGTTAATAAACGGGGTGAGTTTATGAAAACTCAGTGTGTAATCCTCTTACTAGAGTAACAGTCAGTATAAAGAAACAAAAATAGTATGGCTAGAGCCCGTTAACAGAAACAGTACAGTCTAGTTCAGAGCATACGTGGGCGAAAGCCTATTACAATAACATTTGGGTCATAGCCCATAAGAGAATCAATTGGGCCTAGCCCAAATCAGTAAATAGAACAGAATGTGTGAATGCATAGATGCATGCTATCCCATCCAACCCTCCACTTGCCTCCGTCCAACTCTGCACTACCTGTGGGGAATAACTCACCCACGCAATCCTTACACTTATAATGTTAGCACCGGTTGAAGTACTAACCAAAATCGCATCAAAGCTGCTAGTATATATACGACTTTAAGCCTTCAGTAGCGGTATTATAATTGGCACAAAGCCATCAGTAACTGTATTATGTTTGGCACATAGCCATCAGCAACGGTAATATAATCAGCACACAGCCTTGGGTAAATATGATCGACACAGAGTCATCAATAAGTATGTTAGGCACATAGCCACGGGTAAATACGTTTGGCACAAAGCCATAGTCAAGATGGCATAGAGCCATTTTTGGGTTGGCACAAAGCCACAATTAGATTAAGCGGCACTAAGCCGTCATTGGTCCACAGTCATCTCGTACGACCCGTGCGATCCTATCAGAACTTCCTCCGTATCAATGTACCAACCCTATGCAATATGTCGTGTATGTCATGCTCAATCATCACACGTGTATGCAAAATGGCCATCCTCAGTAACAATCATTTAAACGTATATTAAAAGCATATCAGTTTTACAACCACAGTCAAGTCAGTTAAATCACAGTCAAATCAGTCAAATTCATAGTCCAAGTCAGTCATTTACCCACAAGGGTAAAATAGTCATTTTACCTTATAAGGGTATTTCGGTAATTTTACAAATCGTGGGCATTTCAGTAATTTTACAAATCGAGGGTATTTCGATAATTTTACAAACTAGGGGTATTTCAGTAGTTTAACAAATCAAGGGTATTTCGATAATTTTACACTACAGGGTATTTTGATAATTTTACAAATTAGAGGTATTTCGATAATTTTACAAATCAAGGGTATTTCGGTAATTTTACACTACAGGGGTATTTCTGTAAATTTACAAATCGAGGGTATTTCGATAATTTTACAAATCGGGAGTATTTCGATAATTTTACAAATCGAGGGTATTTCGATAATTTTACACTACAGGGGTATTTCGATAATTTTACAAATCGAGGGTATTTCGATAATTTTACAAATCGAGGGTATTTCAATAATTTTACAAATCAATGGTATTTCGGTAATTTTACACTACAGGGGTAATTCGCTAATTTTACAAATGGAGGGTATTTCAGTAATTTTACAAATCGGGAGTATTTTGATAATTTTACAAATCGAGGGTATTTAGATAATTTTACACTACAGGGGTATTTCGATAATTTTACAAATCGAGATTATTTCTGTAGTTTTACAAATCGGGGGTATTTTGATAATTTAACAAATCGAGGATATTTCGGTAATTTTACAAACTGGGGGTATTTCAGTAACTTTACAAATCGAGGATATTTACGACCCAACAAAAAGTCGACCGTCACCTCGAGCGACTTAAATAACCTAAACAGACATAACGGTGCAAATGGGCCTAAGGCCCATTACCCAGCCCAAGTAGGCTCACACGCTCGTGTGGCCCATTTAACCTAATTTAGTTACAGCTATGTGACCTACATAGCCCAGTTCAATTTTTATCACTTACCGTGGATTTAATCTGTATGGGGCCCACGAGCCTATTGGGCCCACACGGTCCATTTCAGCCCAACGAAGCCCTTAACGGCCTATGCCATGCACACGGCATGACCAACCCAACTACTTCCCACCTAACAGTTAAATTTACACAAGCGGGCCCACGGGGCCCATCGGCCTAGAACAGCCCCAGCACACGAGAACGCTCGTGGCGGCCTCTACAGTCTGTCGCCCATGGTTTGTGGGCTCGGTTTACCCCACGAGCGATCGCACGCTCGTGAGACCTCAAATGCTGAAGTTTTTACTTTTCAGCTTTTGCCGACTTCCAACAAAGAAGGGCGCGAATACACACCTGTTTATGAGAACGCGCCGAAGTCCACGATCACCAACCTTGGCACATCCTGCATTGAGTCTTCCTCACCAACACATTTGGTTCGCTCTATTTAAAGCCAGCTTCTCACCAATTCTCATGTTAGCTTCCCGATGTGGGATTGCTTTCAACCATTAGGAAAATTCCTCATTCTTATGACCACTTCAACCACAGAGTTCCAGTCCAACTCCACCTCATACACAGCTCAAATAGCAAAATAAATACTCCACTATGCATCCCAAGACTTGAACCTTAAACCTCACTGTTGCACAACACGCCACCTTGTCACTCCACCACAGGCTCTTTCTGTGATAAAAACGTCCTTAACTTACTTTAAAACATATGTGCCAGCGTCTAGATTCACTTAAGAGAAAAACCAAAATGAATTGTAAGAGCCAAGACTTGAACCCAGGCTCCCTTGCAACCTTAATGACGCCACAACCACTAGACCACATGCTTCCTTGTGTCATTTATTTAACACAATAATTTAAAAGGCCATCATCCAAGCATCCAGGGTTTTATTCACTTAATACCAAATTTTTTGCTAAATCCCAGGTTTGAACCCAAGATTTCTCCAACACTTCTCAGGGCCATTAACCACCAAAGCAGACATTTAATTGTGTAATTTCCTTGCACAACTAAATACTTATATACAAATTCCTTACAGACCCATACTAAAGGCCCAATACTTCTAGGCCCAAATTCAGGGTGTTACACATTGTGTAACTATGGGTAAATGAAAGAGTGTTGCAGTTGGAGAGACATAAATAGGGGTAATTGGTTGGGTAGTTTGTAGAAACTTCCAATGGTGTTCTATATTTACGACCGTATAAAGCTTCGTACGGTGCCATCTTTATACTCGATTGGAAGCTATTATTGTAAGCAAATTCAATTAACTATAGATATTTCTCCCAACTACCTTCAAACTCAAGAATGCAACAATGCAACGTATCCTTAAGTATCTGAATAACTCGTTTGGATTGACCATCTGTTTGAGAGTGAAATGCAGTGCTAAAATATAGCTTTTTACCCAAAGTTTCTTGCAATTTCTTCCAAAATCGCGAAGTAAATCTCGAATCTCTATCCAAAACAATAGATAGGGGAACACCATGTAATTTCACAATCTCTGAGATATGCAACTCAACCAATTTATCAAGCGAGAAATTTGTACGTGCCAGAATGAAATGAGCTGATTTCATCAATCTATCAACAACAACCTAGATTATATCTTTCTTTCTTGGAGATAAAGGCAAACCCGATACAAAGTCCACTGTTACTCTATCCCACTGCCACTTGGGAATCAAAATAGGCTGTAGCAAACCCGATGTACCTGATGTTCAGCTTTAACTTGCTGACAAATCAAACATTTCAAAACAAATTCTGAGATATCTTGTTTCATGTCGTGCCACCAATAATGTTGTTTCAAATCGTTATACATTTTCGTGCTTCCTGGATGTACTAATAAACAACTACTGTGTTCTTCGTTTACAATCTTTTGAATGAGCTCAGAATTTTTCGGTACACATATTCTATCACGAAACATCAAAATGAGTCATTAGGCCCTATTTGAAACTTTGAATCAGAAATCGACTCACACTGAGCTCGTTTCGCATGCAATTCATTATCAAATTTTTGAGCCTCACAAATCTACTATAAAAATAACGGTCTCGCTTTCAACTCGGCTACTATCGAACCGTCATCAAACAAAGATAAATGTGTGTTCAAAGCATGTAAAACAAATAAGGACTTTCGACTCAAAGCATCAGTAACTACGTTCACTTTTTGTAACACTCCTTACCCATACTCGAGATCGGGATAGGATACGAGGCATTACTGAGTACATACACAGTCATTCATGCAAAAACCAGGCCATAAAATTTCCGTCCAAATTAAAACTTTTCAAACACATATATAACATCCCTTTCACGGGCCTTCGAGGCCTAAAACATACATCGGGGTGGTTCAGGACTAAACCGAGAACTTTCAATAAACTTTGGACAACTTAGCAAATTTCTTGCTTTGGAGAGTCACACGCCCATGTGGCTTGGGACACGCCCGTGTAACTCTCTATTTGTGACATCAGCAAAATAATTTGAACCACACAGCCAGGCCACACGCCCATGTGCTAGGTCGTGTCCTCTACACGGCTGAGACACATGGCCGTGTCTCTGCTCGTGTGGCTAACACTTAGGCTATTTTCCAAGCCTTCACGTTTCCCATAAACCCTTACAACCTTATACACATCAAACCCACAACTCATGGCATCATTTTAATGATTAAACACCCTTTATTAAGAAACATTCAGCATTAGCTCGTCATTATACATATGTTCCACCTACTCATGATCAACTAGTCTAGCCACATTATTACACATTCATTTTACCTTGTCATCTCACTAATCGCTTATACCATTAAACTATGGTTACTAACTTATACATCAAACATTGATGTTCAAGGCACTATCATCTTATTACCATATTACACATTTAATTCATGGTCATGACCACCTCGATTGGTCATAAAACATGCATTCAACACACATGACATATTACCAACCATGCATGGCAATCAACCATATTCATATCATCACATCATATGCATTAAAACGTAACATGATTAGCTAGACTTACAAACCATAATCAATATGAGCCACCTCTCATGGCCATATACAATAGCTCGATATAGGCCAATAAATTTAGCCAAATCATAATAACACATGTCATAGAACTAGGTCCCTATACATGCCACTCACTTGATATGTCTAACATATGTATCAATACTCCAAAGGTATTGGCTTGATAGTGTGATGCTGCCTCTGACGATTTCCAACCCTGAGCCGACCTGACAACCCTAAAAGAATTGAAAAGGAGAGAGTAAGCTTTATGCTTAGTAAGCTCGCATGAAAAACAATAAGCAATGTATTAACATGATCTTTTTCAATTCCTCTCTATTTATTCAAAGTCTAGTTAAGTTGTTTTCTTGAGTCACGGTCACTAAATTATCTATATCCAGAGATACGGGACTCCAAATTGAAAACCGCTAAATTTTCTAGAAAATAGACTCATATATCTTCTTACCATAAAATTTTTAGAATTTTGGGTCTAGCTAATAAGTACAGTTTTTTCTTTAAACTCAACCCTTTTTCGCTGTCTGATAGTTCCAACCCCTCTGCACTAAAAATTAATTATCTCTCCGTACAAGATTTGAATAATGTTCCCATTTGTTTTTTTTTCGAAAATACTCATTAAGGATTTTAAGCATATAAATTATAACCCATAATTATTTTTTTACAATTTTTAATGATTTTCCCAAATCATAATAGGGGATTCTAAAATCATTCTGACTCTATCTCACAAAAATTCAAATATCTCATAATATGAAATTATTTTTCTTACACCGTTTCCTTTATATGAAAATAGACTCAATAAGATTTTGTGTCATATCTTATTCAACTTCTAATTCGATTTCCACTATTTTTTGTGATTTTCAAAGTCACACAACTGCTGCTGTCCAAAACTATTTTATTACTAAATTTCACTCATTCATGTTTTTCTTTGTTGTAACTTTCATTGTAACACTTACTCCATATCAATCTTACCAAAGTTCGATCACATATCGAGCACGTTGCTCATAAGTTTACACACACGAACATTCACTTATTCATCACATAGTCATATTCAATTACACCTAATCATTTCCCATTGAACACATCAGAATAATAACGAATGCCCGGTAGCCTGCACATGGTACCACCCTTGTAGTCAAAGCTACCTTCTTCACAAAGTGGCCTTCACATAGTACCACACTTGTGACCAAAGCTATCTTTTACACATAGTGGCCTGCACTTAGTACAACACATGTGATCGAAGCTATCGGGTACGCGTAGTAGTCGCACCTAGTACTACACATGCGACCTAACCATCTGGTACATGCAGTAGCCTGCACTTAGTACTACACACGTTATCTAAAACCATTTTAAACACATAGTAGCCTGCACATAGTACTACACATGTGTTCTCATAACGGATCATTTTTATCTTTTCTATTTTGAAGGCCAACTTGGAAATTCCTCACTTTTCAACATTTTACCAATTCATCCATAATCAATTTCAATTCATAATTTACATCAAGTGATCATTCAATATGCAACCACCTCTCATATAATAACAAAATATTATAACATAAGTAAAAACGATATATTATTTACATACAAACTTAACCTCCCTTTTCACTCTTTCACAAGTTATCCAACTTAAAAAAACATCATGTCATATCAAATTCTCAATATATCCATCTATTATATAGCAAGCCATCAATGATTGAACCATCAAACATTTCATGTGCTACTAGTCATATATCATTGTTCTCACAAATTTTATATACCATTCTTTCATCACTTTTCAATATATTAAATCATGTCATTCGTGCAATAATAATATAGAATTTTCAATTCAAATATAGCATTGCAATATTATTGAGACACGAACTTACCTTGGCACCAAAATAGCAAAAAGGAACCTAACCGTCGATTTTTTCATTTTTCACCCAATATAGGTCCAATCCTCATTTTCCTTGATCTATAATATCACATTTAGTCCAATTATTAGTCACATTATTTAATGTGATCCAAAAATCATATTTTGGAAATATTATGTTTTTACCCCCCAAACTTCGTCAAAATTACACTTTTACCCCTAGGCTCGTAAAGTGATTTTTTTTCAATTTTCTCACTCTAAAGGCCTAGCCTAACCATTTTCATAACTATAGAAAACTAAAATTCCCATCAAAACACCCTTTTATACTAGTTTTACAACTTTTACAAAATGGTCCTTCAAGACGTTTTCATCGAAAATCGCTTAGTAAAAGTCATTTATTTAACACCCAACACTCATTTTCTACCATTAGACATCAAAATGAATGCATGTCACACATGGTTCAATTTTTAAACATGAACCCTAGATCAAATTAATGGTAGAAATAGATAGATCTTGTTACGGGGATTGCAAAAACGTAAAAATCATTAAAAATGGGGCTAGAACGGACTTACAATCGAGCTTGGAAGCTTTCAAAACCCTAGCCATGGTTTCTCCATGCATGTTTCAGCCAAGAGGTTGAAGATGGACAAAAATTGGCTTTTAATTTTGTTTTTAATTCATTTTAATAACTAAATGACCAAAATGCCCTTAATGAAAAACTTTGGAAACATGCCTAACCATGTTCATTTTTGTCCACCAACTTAACCAATGGTCTAATTACCATATAAGGACCTCCAATTTAAAATTTCATAATAATTGGACATCTCTAGCATGTAGATCTCAACTTTTGCACTTTTTACGATTTAGTCCTTTTGACTAAATTGAGTGCCCAAACGTCAAAATTTTCGAACGAAATTTTCATGAAATCATTCCGTGAAATTTTAGACTATAAAAATATAATAAAAATAAAAATTTCCTCATCGGATTTGTGGTCCCGAAACCACTATTCCGACTAGGCCCAAAATCGGGATGTTACACTTTTCCCGGATGATAGTCAATCAGTAATTCATAATCTTTTAATAATTCTAACCATCTCCGCTGTCTCAAATTCAAATATTTTTGAGTCATCAGATATTTCAAGCTTTTGTGGTCGGTATAAATATGACATTTCTCACCAAACAAGTAATGACGCCAAATTTTCAATGCGAACACTATCGCAGTTAACTTTAGATCGTGCGTCAGATAATTCTTTTCGTGTGGCTTCAATTGTCTCGAGGCATAAGCTACAACTTTGCCTTCCTACATCAAAACACAACCTAGGCCATTTAACGATGCATCACTGAAAACTACAAATTCTTTACCCGACTCAGGCTAAACTAACACTGGTGCCTCTATTAATAATGCTTTCAATTGTTCAAAGCTCTACTGACACTTTTTTGACCACTCAAATTTAACATCTTTTTGAAGAAATCTTGTCATCAGAGTCGCAATCATCAAGAAGCCTTTCATAAATCATCTATAATAGTTATGTTCTAGAAAACCAATCTCTTGTAGCCAAAACTCACATTTGCTAAATTTTGAAACAACTATTTATCTCTCAAACTTTGTAGCACGATTCTCAAATCCTCAGCATGCTCAGATTCATCTCAAGAGTAAATTAAAATGTCATCAATAAACACAAATATGAATTGGTCTAAATACGACTTGAAAATCCGGTTCATTAAGTCCATAAAAATATCAGGTGCATTTGTTAGTCCGAAAGGCATAACAAGAAATTCATAGTGTTTTTACCTTGTTCTAAATGCAGTCTTTGGTACATCTGAGTCTCTAACTCGCAACTGGAAATAACCCGATCTCAAATCAATTTTCGAAAACACTGTTGCCCCTTTTAACTGATCAAACAAATCATCTATTCGTGGCAAAGGGTATTTATTCTTAATCGTCACTTTGTTGAGCTGTCGATAGTCTATACACATTCTCATTGTAACATCTTTCTTTTTCACAAATAACACCAGTGCACCCCAGGAAGAGAAACTCGGTCTAGCAAAACCTTCATCTATCAACTCTTGCAACTGGGCTTTCAATTCTTTTAACTCTGTCGGAGCCATTCTGTACAGAGCTATCGATATTGACGTTGTTCCCAGTATTAATTCAATACCAAACTCAACCACTTTGATAGGTGGTAAACCTTGTAACTCTTAGAGAAATACATTTGGATACTCACACACAACTGGTACTAATTCAATCTTTGTTTCTATCACTTTCGTATCAAGTACATATGCAAGATAAGCTTCACACCCCTTTCTAACAAACTTCTAAGCTAATATAGACGAGATCACAACTGGCAAACTACTCAAATCATCAGATTCAATTCTAATAGTCTCAGTATTCTAACATTTCAGTTCAATTGTCTTTCATCTACAATTCACTATAGCCTCATGCATTGTTAGCTAATACATACACAAAATCACATCAAATTCATCGAATGACAATAACATTAGATTAGCTAGAAAATATAAATCTCGATGCATTAATTGACAATTCTTGCAAAATTTGTCAACCAAAACACATTTTCCTAAGGGGTTCGATACTCTAATTACAAATTCAATAGACTCTACAGGCAAAATCTTACTAGATGCTAAATTTGTAACATCTCGATTTAGGATCTAGTCAAAACAGTGGTTTTGATACCACAATTTAGACGTATGAAAAATTATTTTATTATATTTTTATGGTCTACAATTTCATGAAATGATTTCATGAAAATTTTGTTTGAAAATTTTGACGTTTGGGCACTCAATTTAGTCAACAGGACTAAATTGTAAAAAGTGAAAAAGTTGAGTTCTACATGCTAGAGGTGTCAAATTGTTATGAAATTTTAAATTTAAGGTCCTTATATGGTAATTAGACCATTGGTTAAATTTGTGGACAAAAATATACATGGTTAGGAATGTTTCCAAAGTTTTTCATTAAGGGAATTTTGGTCATTTAAGTTATTACAATGAATTAAAAACAAAATTAAAAGCCTATTTTTGTCCATCTTAAATCCCTTGGCTGAAACTTGCATGGAGAAACTATGTCTAGGGTTTTTCAAGCTTCCAAGCTCGATTCTAATTCCGTTCTAGCCTCGTTTTTAATGATTTTTACGTTTTTACAATCCCTATAACAAGATCTATCTATTTCTACCATTTATTTGAGCTAGGGTTGATGTTTAAAAATTTACCCATGTGTTACATGTGTGTATTATGATGTTTAAGGGAGGAATATGAATGTTTGTTGTGTGTTAAATGACTTTTACTAAGTAGTTTTCGGTGAAAACGCTAAAAAGGACTAATTTGTAAAAGTTATAAAATTTGTCATAAAAGTATGATTTAGTGGAAATTATGGGCTGCTATAGTTATGAAAATGATTCTTCTAGGCTTAAATTTCAATGAAATTGAATAAAAATCATTTTACGAGCCTAGGGGCAAAAGTGTAAATAAGATAAAGTTTAGGGGTAAAAACGTAATTTTTCATAGTATGATTTTTGGATCACATTGACTAATGTGACTAGTAAATAGACTAAATGTGATATTATAGATCAAAGAAAATGAGGTTCGGACCTAGAACGGGGGAAAACGAGAAATTGACGGTTAGGTCCCTTTTGCCATTTTGGTGTCGAGGTAAGTTCATGCATAAATAATGCAACCTTATGTTATGTATTTAATATTTCAATATTGCATGAATTGCATACTTTTTTTTTATGAAATTCATTAATGATGATTTTGACGAAGTTTCAAGAAATGGGAAATCCTGATTTAACTTCAAGGGTAGAATACAAATGTCATGATATTAGGGCTACCGAGATTCTGTATACGACCATATTTGGGATATGGCATCGGTATTTGATTTCGTATAAGACCATGTCAGGGACATGGCGTCGATATGATATTTCATGTAAGATCATATCCGGGATATTGAATTGATACGGTACTATGGGTATGAGATCCCCAAGCATTCTTAGTATTCCAATGTGGTTCAACGGGAAAATCAATGATGAGTATGAGAATGAAATTACTATGAGTAAATAGGCATGTACGTAAGCCTATAATTGTAAATTCATGATTATTGTGGAATAATTGTTTATTACCCATTGTGATTGATAGTGCACATACTTGTGATGTTGGAGATATGATAAATATAAATGATGATTACGTGTTAGGCTATTGGGCCTAATAGAGATATGATCTAATATGTTTATGTGCTTGAATTGTATTTCAATAGGTATGTTAAGAATGAGAAAGTATGTGACTATATTTCGAGTGGTAGAGGTATGTACACAGAACTCATGTGAAATGAGTTTGGTATATGATGAATTCTTGGTGAGAATGTACATGAACAAGTTATACTTGTGAAACATTGATAACCTTGTGACAAATGATCTATATTTATGATGAATGGATGCATGATAAAATTTGATAATGATCATGTGATAGGCTTAGGAGCCTAATTGATTTGTAATATTTTATAGTTCATTTATTTAAATTGTGTTTCATTGGATATGAGGAAAAGAAAGACAGGCATAATTGCCGAATAAAGACATTATGAGAATATAGTAAGATACGAGCTTAGACAAGTGAAAGGTGGTTGAACTATATGTTGAAATTATGATTACTCACAAATAATGTGCACGTGATTAAGAGGATGGAAATAAATTGTTAGTTAATGTGATATGTTATAATGGGAAGACTATAGTGGCTAGGCTAATGCCAAGGCATGTAAATGGTGTTTATAAGTTAAAAGAGTAAGCACTATGAATGAATAAGTAGAAATCTTAAAATCTAATACCAATTGAAATTATAGTACTCTTATGGATGGATAAAGTAAATGAATGTTAATAGTTGTTTATTATTTGCATATGACCTTACTAAGCTATATTATAAAGCTTACCCCCCTTCTTTTCCCATGTCTTATAGATTAATTTAGCTAGCTCGGGTTGGAGACCGCCAGAGATGCCATCACACTATCAAGCTATCATCGTGGGTAAAAATGAATACAAACCTCTTAAGTTTATGGCTTGTATAGGGACTTAGTCAATTGTGAATATGTTATTACGATTTAGCCAAAGGTATTGGCTTGTAATGGCTAAGGGTTTGATGTAATGTGAAGCCATTTAAATTGGCTTATATTGGCTTATATTGATATTTGATTCATTTTGTATAAGGCCATGAGATGTGGCTCATATTGATTATTGGGTTGTAAGCCTATTTATTTAAGTATACATGTGCCCATGCAATGGTGATGTGGTTGGTGGTTGTGTGAATGTGATGAGATGTGTTGTGGTTATGAATGCTTGATGGTTTAATTGATATTTGTTTTGTATAATGATAAACATGGCTTAAATGAGAATTGGTAAGTTGGGCTTGACAAAGTATGAAGTCTTATGCATGTATAAGTAAAGATGAAATGATCACGGTCATGTCTTGTTTGTGTATGTTTAAGTGCTCATTTATGCCATGCTAAATGCCTTTGAAGTCATGTATATGTATGTGCAAATAAAGGTGACAACTGGCTTGGAAAATAGCCTCAAAGTTGTCCATACGGGTAGGCACACGAGCGTGTGTCAAGACCGTGTGTGACACATGGTATGCTCCCCATGGGCGTGTGATCCGGCCGTGTGTCCCCTGCACCCTAATTTGGTAAAACAGAATGCTCAGTAGTAAACACACGGGCAGAGACACGGTTGTGTGTCTAAGTCATGTGGAGGCCATGACCTAAGCATACGGGCGTGTGACTTGGCCGTGTAACCTCAATTTAGTTGATGACATCATAAATAGAGAGTTATATGGGCTAAGGTTGATGACATCATAAATAGAGAGTTATATGGGCTAAGGACACGAGTGTGTCCCAAGCCACACGGGCATGTGAGACCACATAGCCTACCCACACGGGCGTGTAACCTTCCAAAATAAGAAAATTTTCTATGTATCGTATAAGTTACGAGAGTTCTCGGTTTAGTCCCGAACCACACCCAATGTATGTTTTGGGCCTCGAAGGCCCATATAAGGGATGATATGCATGTGAATGAAAAGTTTTAAATTTGGATGAAAATTCAAGTCTCAATTTTGTATGATTGTGTGAGTTTATGTCCGGTAATACCTCATACCCTATTTTAGCGTCGAATACGGGTAAGGGCTGTTACAAAATTCATACATATACAAGAATGAGTTGATCTTGGATCTATCAATGCAATCACATTAGTATCATAGAGAGTGAAAGTACCAGTGATAACATTTGGAGATGACGCTTCTTCGCAAGCGCAAATAGCATAGGCTCTAGCAGGTGCTCTGGCCTCAAACCTCACAGCTAAATCCTTTGTCGCACTTCTACTACCACTTATATTTCCGGCAACTCTAGGTGGTCTACCTCTACTCGACGTGTTACTTGGTCTCACATTCTGAACTTTATCTTTTTCATCTAGCTCAGGGCAATCTCGTATGAAGTGATCTAGCGAACCACATTTATAACAAGATTTATTATTTTTATTCCAACATTCTCCATAATGTCGCCTCCCACACTGCTGATACTCGGGTTTGTTGTCTCTCATATTGCCAACACTCGCGATTGATGTAGCTTGAGCTTTAGAACCTATGTATTATTTTCTACTATCTCTGTTCGAATATTCATTTGAAGAATTTGGGCGAACATATGGATCTCTGAATTTTTTTGATGAAGATTGATACGGCTTACTCATCGATCTTTTTCTCGAGTCTTTAGCCTCTGAATCTGCTTTTCTCTTTTCTTTGCTAAGATCCTTAGCTTTACAAGCTCTTTCAACCAAAACGACAAATTCTTTCAACTCTAGAATTCCGACTAGAAGTTTTATATCTTCGTTTAGCACATCAACAAACTGCTTGCACATTCTTTCTTCAGTAGACACATACTTTCGAACATACTTGCTTAATCGTACGAATTCTTTTTCATACTCAGTAACAATTATTCTGCCTTGTTTTAACTCTAGAAACTTTTTATGCTCTTGATCAAGGAATCGCTGACTTATATATTTCTTTCGGAATCTGTCTGAAAGAATTCCCAGGTAAATCGTTCTTTTAGAACCACAAATATCAGCGTATTCCACCATTAACAAGCGGTGTCTCTCAGCAAAGATACAACACATTTAATACATTCATCAAGAGTACAAGACAATTCATCGAATACTTGAATCGTATTCTCGAGCCAGAATTCAGCTCTCTTAGCATCATCATCAACAGTAGCCTAAAACTCTTTAGCCCCATATTTACGAATCTTATCTACTGGCAGCTTGTTCAATCGTATCGGGTCTATAACTTGAAAAACAATAGGGATTTGTTAAGGAATAGGTGGGGGTGGAGGTTGTTGAGCAGCCGGATTTGTTCGAACAGACTCCGTGAACCACTCGCTCATCATTTGGAAAAAGGCTTGTTTAGCCTCTCCGTTGTGGCTACCCGTTATAGGCCTAGAATTTGATGGCCCTGCCCCTTGAGCGGGAGTGGGTGCATTACTCTCTACATCATCGGTCACAGCTCTTTCGGGATTCATTACTATACGAAAACACAATTTAAGCTGTCAGAAATCATCACACTATCACAGAGTATATATGGCATGTATAGCTAGACTCTCACACACGCTACATTAGTCATAGAATTGACTAAATCGTAGCTCTGATACCAGTAAAATGTAACACCCCTAACCCTTATCCGTCGCCAGAGTAGGGTTACGAGGTATTACCGATCAATTCACAACGTATAACATACATTTATCAACCATAAAATATTCATTCTCATAAATCATTCATCTCAATCACATTGTCCCTTATAAAGTCCTACGAGGCCTTAAACATACTTTAAAAGTGGTTTGGGACTAAACCGATATCATACAAAAATTTTGGAAACTTAGAAAAATTTCAAACATACATAGGTCACACGCCCGTGTGAACAGATCGTGTGCCTCACACTACTCCAGACACCCCCATGTCTCAAGTCGTGTAAAAACGGGGCATACATACTAACTTGGGTCTAACGGCCAACCATACGCCAATGTGTCCAGCCCGTGTGCCAGGCCGTGTACTAGACCGTGCCAAAACTGTAGGGTATATATACTTATGCAACACTGCCAAGTCACACGCCCGTGTGCTAGGCCGTGTGCCAAATAGGGGGTATACTAACTTATACCACGCAACCACTCACACGCCCATGTGTGAGACATTGTAAAGCATACTGACTTTATTTTAATAACAACTGTAACGCCCCAAGTTTTGGGTCTAGAAGTTTTAAGTCATGAGTGGGTGCAGTTAAGAGACTGCATATAAATATTTAATTATGCAAGGAAGTGACACAATTGTGTGTTTGGCTTAGTGGTTAAGTGCTCTGGAAGTGTCTGGGAAGTCATGGGTTCAAACCTTGGTTGACACAAAATTTTGGTTTTTTGAGGATAAAACCCTTATCTTTGGCCAGTAGGGTTATAAGTTTATTTTGGTAAAGTATGACATAAAGAGTCTACTGGTCTAGTGGATAGTGGCATGTGGAGTGTGCTAGTGGTCTGAGGTTCAAATCCCTGCTTGTGCAAATGGAGATTATTTTTGTTGGTGGCTATGGGAGGAAGTTGTGTTTGACCGAAACACCAAGAGTTTGAATAGATTTGAATGGGGTGGTTGTTAGCCGAATTTGAAAAGATGGATGGGAGGAAATTAAGGAGAAAATCAAGCAAGTTCGAATTTGGAGAAGAGTCTTGCTGGGTTTGAACTCTGGCACTTAGTGTTTTGATTGTGAAAGGATGTTGGGGGAGGTGTTTAGTGTGTGGAAGGTTGAACGAAATTGGGAAGTTCTTTTAGGGTAAAATTCGGCTATGTTTTGGTAATTGGTCATTTTCATTTTGGGATTTTCCCAAGTTATGGTTTTGCTTTTCATTTCAGAAACAATTACCACTTGTTGTTCATTTTTTTTAGCTTTTGAGTATTGTTTGTTTAGTAGCCAAATACCACTAGTTTCCATTCAGGTAGTTTGGTCCTTTTTGCCCTCCATTATCGTGCTTTTCTTGATCAACTTATTCTCTCTCCTTCATTTTTCTCCTCTTGAATATTATTGGTACTTTGCCTTTACTCACATTCGGTTTTGTGTAGCCAAACATTTTCCTCCTTTGTAGCTGAATATTGTTTTGCTCCATCAATACTTTCTCTAGTCCTTCATTGCCGATTCTCCTCTACTCTCCCTCTCTCTCCAGCCTTAATGGAGTACCCTCTCATCTCTCTCTCGATTCTATCCTCTCTTCCCTTTCATTCGACCATTTTCCATTGGCTAGATATCGGTTGTGATTCGCGAGGAGTGGAGGAGTTCTCTAGCGCTGCAGAAATGATTGGAACCTTTTCGTTCGTTCTTGACCGAAGGTAATACTATTCGTAGTGATTGATCTAAACTAGAATATTTTGATTTGGGTTGGTATTGGCCAAACATTTCCTTTCCTTGTTTGAGGGTTTGCATTTTCTACAAGCTAATAACCGTGGATTCAACCCATATGTATAAGCAGTATTGAGTAATAAATCTGCTTAATATGCAAATAACCATCAAGGAGTTTGTTAGCAATCTTTGTCAGCAATTTGGGTGGGCTGAAACCACACTCATTCAGTCAAGGCAAGTATCAGTATGTTTTAGATATGAGTGTTTATAAGAGGGTGTTTAATCTTTTGGTTATAGAATTAATCGAGGGTCTTCATTGAATATAGGTTGGTGGTCGTGGTTTTCGGTGAGTTTTTGTAAACAGGTGTGTGAAACACTGCCATTGAATCTAAAACTGCAAAGGCTGAAAAGTCGAAAAGCTGAAAAGTTAAAAAGCCGAAAAGTGGGTTGTCGATACCATACGGGCGTGTAGGCGCTCGTGTGGTAGGTCGTGTAACCAAACACGGTCGTGTGGTCAACGAGATGGCCATGAGCGCTTTCATGGGCCGAAATGATACTGGGCCATTTTGGGTCAAACTTGGCCATGTGGGTCCCACATGGAAGCGATCACACAAAAGTGTGGTTACTATTGTGCTAGGCTGTGTGAACCACACAGCTAAGGCCAATTTAGGCTATGTAGGCCATACGAGCATGTGGGCCCACATGGGCCTGCACTATAGGCTGTAGGCCCATTATCACTGATTAACTGTTAAGGTTGCACGGGTTGCCCGAGACGACTGTGACCTTCTATTAGGTCGGTAATAGATAAAATGACTATTCTGCCCTTATGGGGTAAAATGACTGTAATACCCTTGTAGGGTAAAAAGACCGAAATACCTCCATGGGGTAAAATGACTGTAATACCCCTGTAAGGTAAAATGATTGATTTATTCTACGAGTGTATGGCTATATTTGAGCGTGCCACGTTATATGTATGTTGCATCAATGTATGATATTATGTTGCATTGCATGAGGGGATATACGATTTTGGAGGAAGTGTACCGTACTGATATGGTCGCATAGGTCGCGCAAGACGAAAGTGGACCTACTGATGGCTTTAAGCCTACTATACTGGCAGCTTTGCTGCAATACTGATTTAGTACCGTAACCGGTACGACTTGGTGTGTAGGGATGGGTGGGTCGATTTCATCCCCCACATTGTGTGTAGAGTTGGTACGGAGATGGTGTGTGGAAGTTTGATTGGGTAGGATTTTCTGATTGCATGCTGTACTGATTCTGTTATGGGCTTAAGCCCCACTGATATTGTTATTATAATGGGCTCAGGCCCAAGCTACTACTGTTACTGGAATGGGCTAAGGCCCTAACTGAAATTGAGGGCTTAGGCCCAAATTGTGTTTACTCTGACTGTATGCTTTTATGGGATTTCACACACTGAGTTTTCGTAAACTCACCCATCTATTATCTGTGCAAGAAATCCCTAGACTTAGACAGATTGAGGCAACGGAGGACTCAGAGGTGGCCACTCGACGAAGCTTTCTTGTAATATTTTAATTGAGATTTTATTTTGGGTATTTTTATGTAAAAAGCCTCTTTAAAGTTTTAGTTTTTAATTTGGGGATTATATTTGTTTTTCTTAAATACTTGTAGCAGTAGGAAGCGAGTTTCCAAAAGATAAACGTTTTCAAAACCATCACTAATACGTAACTTGTTTTCAAAGCTTCTGCGAACAACAAACCGTTTACAAAAGTAATAACATTTTATTTAAAAGCAACCTTTAAAAGTACAAAACCCACATTATGATGGAGCCATAGGACTTTAAATTGGTATTTCAATCTATACAAAAAGGCGAGCTAAAGAAGGGGTTTTTAAATGATAAGTCTTAGATTTCGAAAAATAGTTCAATGTGACATCACTAGATTCGACCATAGCGTCTAGACCGGGTTTGGGGTGTTACAACAACACCGGGGGACACAAGGTAGTGTAACATGACCATGTGTCACACATAGCCGAGACACACGCCCGTGTCTCTGACCGTGTGGACAAAAATAAGCCATTTGCAAGGCCAATTTGCCACCCTTTCATGCTCACCTAAACAATCAAATGGTACCATTTCATCATACAATTAGGTAGCCAAAACATTAACCAAAGGTACCATTCATACAATATCCATTTCAACCAATTTCAATAGTCAATTCAATGCCATTTAACTAATCAAATACTTTATTAACTCAACTTCTAAAATCATACTTCATCAAAGCATTTCTTAAACA
Organism: Gossypium longicalyx; assembly: GCA_025698465.1. NCBI lineage: Eukaryota > Viridiplantae > Streptophyta > Magnoliopsida > Malvales > Malvaceae > Gossypium > Gossypium longicalyx. The sequence goes on from CM047004.1 coordinate 49,201,903, forward strand.
TTTAAACTCCACAATTCAATTAACCATGCTTATACCATACATGTCAAAATAAGCCATTTCTATTAGCCAAACATGCATCAACATTAACATCATTTACAAGCCAACTCTCATGGCTATAAACACAACCAAAATGCCATATCTATCCTATACATGTCATATACCATATATACACAACTCAAAAGTACCAAATAGGTGTTCGAAAGTGCAATGATGTTCCCGACGACTTTTAGATCCGAGCTATCCTTGATTCATAATAAAACATAGAAAAATAACACGAAGTAAGCTTCATAGCTTAGTAAGCTCGTATGTAAATAACTTAATTCATCAAATAAATGTAAATAAACCAATTTCACATTAACTACAAACATTTCTCATGTCTTAAAACATGATTAAACACCATCTCATTGAACTTTCTCTATTTAATACTCGAATAGGTTCTGTACATACCTGTATCCCCTCGTACTAACCTCTCTCTTAACCACATCATTTGTTTACCCGTTGAACCATTCAAAACAGAAATTGGATACTCAATAGTCCCATACGATAAGTACATATACCATGGCTTGTAGCCAAATCAAGGTGACTTATCCAAAAAAACAATTATCATGGCCTGAAGCCAAACCATCCTATATGCATGGCCCGAAGCCAAATCGGTATAACTCGCACCTGAAGTGCTAATATCATGGCCCGATGCCAACTCAACTTTTCATCTAATAACAAGATACTAGTATCCAAATCTATTCCTAAAGTTCAACTAGGATTCCACACATTTTGTTTCTATCATCGAAAGTATTCATAGAGTCGTTTTCACAATTCAAACATAATCTATAATCTCATAATCACAATTTATGCAATATCAAAGCTTTTAACATGCTTTTATAATGAAATTACCACATACGAACTTACCTCAAGTATGAAAACGGCGAAATGAGTCAATTACTCGATAATCTTACCTTTCCCCCGATCTAATTCTGGATTCCTCTTTTCTTGATCTAAATATATTCAAAATTAACTTCTTTAATCAACCACTCATTCAATTTAGTCCAAAACATACATTTAGGCCTATTTTCACTTTAGCCCTTAAAATTTCACATTTAATCAATTTAGTCCCTATTTCCCAAATACACAAAATTCACACAATATCAATAAACCCAAGCTTAGCCAAATTACATATAAGTCCCTAGTAGCCCAAAACTTTCATTTATTTCACTTTTTAACCACACAATTTGCACATTTCACAAATTAATTCCTTTTTGACATTTTTGTCAAAAATCACTTTACAAAACTAGTAAAACTATCATCAAGCTTTCATATTTCATCGTCAAACATCAAAGAACACATAAACTCGTCAATGGAAACTCTCAAAATCTTTGAAAATTTCAAAATTAAAGGTACGAGTTAGCTAGATTAAGTTGCAACGATTACAAAAATATAAAATCATTAAAAACTGAGCTACAATGACTTACCAATTTAGCTATCAAATGGCCGAACCCTAGATGAAATAATATGGATTCTTTTCTTCTTCTAAATTCGGCTAAGAAGATGAGTATGAAGCTTTGATTTGTTTTTATTTATTTAACATATGATAATTATACTAATTACTATAATAACATTAATGAAAAGCCATTTAAAACATCCATTGATAAGTACCTCTAATTTAATATTCCATAGCTAATTAATACCTTTAACAAATAGTATGCAACTTTTACATTTTACGCGATTAAATCCTTTTTATCAAATTAACTATACAAACGATAAAATTTCTTAACGAAACTTTCACACATACATACTATCATGCTGTAAACACATAAAATAATATTACAAAAAATTTCCAACATTAGATTTGTGGTTCTAAAACCACTATTCTGATTTAGCTAAAATCGGGCTATTACAAGGTGGCAACAGTCCACTGACTAAGAAGTTTACAATGTTGGATTACCAAGGCAATACCATGGCAATTAACACCTGTTCATTTGGGAAATTGTCCTCAATAAGCTTGATATTTTCGTCTTCATTTCCAGCTTCTAATCTTGATAGATTATCTGCAACTTGATTTCCAGTTCCTTTTCTATCTCGAACCTCTAAATCAAACTCTTATAGTAGGATTCCACCAATCAGTCTTGGCTTTCCATCTTTCTTAGTCACTAAATACTTAATGGCAGAATAGTCTATGTAAACAGTGACTTTGGTACCAACTAAATATGATCGAAATTAGTCGAATGCAAGTACAAGTGTACACAATTGTATCAAGTAATAAAGTGACAAGTAAATGTCAAGTTATCGTACCCATAAGGATTGTGAAAGAAAATATTTATGAAATGTAAATCAAATACTTTGCTGATGGGAAAAATATGTTGTTTTCAAAAAGTACGATGTCAAAAAGATGAATTTTAATCAATATGACATAATTGTGTTAGATCAATTACATTCCTTAACTTGTATTACTAAACCCATGCTCATGTTATTACAAATATTTTCACGGCAACTTGGTAATTTGTTAAGTATTGCACATACATACTTACTAAATTAACCAATCTCTTGAACATTTTTCAATGCGATTTCAAACAATTATTCAATCTTCATAAGCACATATAAGATTAAGTGAGGTAACAATATATTTCTATATTGAAATAGTTTAATCACAGTAATCCTGCAAGTTATGTAAGACTAATGTACCGTTTAATACCGTCGCTAATTTAACCTTCAGCTACCTTAGAAGATTAAACATGCACCAATTAAATATTTTGTCAATTAATTACAATTTCAATACCCTTAATAATTAATTCATTTGTTACCTTACATTTTAGAATGCAAGTATAATATAAGTATGGTTTTATTTAATTGAACAACTTACCAAGGCCTATAAGAACACAAACATGATTTTAATAATTTAAGTGGATAGAATGCAATCGATCTAACATGAATTAAATTTAAGGCATTTTCTTTAGAACAAGTAAAAACAACACAACAATTATTCATATTTATAATCACAACATAAACAAGAAATTTGAATAGAAGGGAACTAGGAAGCAAATCCAGCATTTCGCTGAAGCCAGACTGGTGCGTTCCTCTTTTTCAATGACGTTATACCAATGTGGATGAAAGCTCTTTTTCAAGAGGGAAATTGGCAAGGGAATTAAATGAAAGGAAATGAAAAAACAAAGAAGGGTGTAACACCCCGAAATATGGCCTAGTCAGAATAATGGTTTCGAGACCATAAATTTGATGTTAAAATATTTAGATTATAACCATTATAAGATTTAGAATATAAGAATATGCATGTGGTAAAGTTTCATGAGGAAATTCTAAGAATAAAGTGTCCAAATAGAAAATAAGGACTAAATTGAATAAAATGCAAAATTTGGGTTTTAGGGATAATTTGTGTGACATTGTTTTCAATTATGAATTAGAAGGTCTTAAATATCAATTTTTTCAATTTCTAAAATATTGGACAAATATGGACATCCAAGGAAATTTTTGTAAGTTTAGTGAACAAGGGCATTTTGGTCATTTGGATATTAAATGAATTAAAAAGGAAAAAAGAGCTAAAAATCAGCTCATCTTCCTCATGTTGCTACCGAAACTTCAAGGGTACCATAGCTAGGGTTTCTTCAACTTTCAACTTGATAGTAAGTCAATCCTAGCCCTGTTTTTAATGCTATTTGTATTTTTGACATCCTTGCAACTTGCTCTCTTCATTTCTACCCATATCTCATGCTAGGGTTTATTTTTAGAAAATTATCCATGCATGAGTTAGATGTATTTTGATGGATTATGGAATAATATGATAGTTTAAGGTATGGAGAACAACTTTTGTTAAGTGATTTTGCATGGAAACCTCAAAAAGGACTTATTTGTAAAAGTTGAGAAAATGGGTAGAAAAGTGTGAAATGAAGGAAGTATGGGCCGCTATAAGTACAAGAAGCATTGGAATAGACTTGGGTAACCAAGAAATCACTTGCATTCCAACATACGAGCTTAGGGACTAAATTGTGAATAAGTAAAAGTTTAGGGGTAAAATGGTAATTCTATCAAAGCATGAATTTAGGGTCAATTTGAGTAACGTATGGAGTTAATGAGATAAATTTATTATTATAGATCAAGAAAGACGAGAATTGAATCTTGATAAAGGCAAAAACAAAGCGTTCAAGGCTTAGGCACTATACCGAATATTTTGTACCGAGGTAAGTACACGTGCAAATAAATACTTTAATTGATGTTTTAAATGTTCAAATAATATTTAGATAAATAATATATTATTTGGCTACCTTGTTGCTATAATGTGTTTTGATGTTTTATTCTTAATTTACGAGTGTTGTCGTGTTAGCGAATGTCATATGTTATGAGGCCAACATTCTGAGAATGTTCGACAAAGAGACAAAAGTCTGAAAATCCCGTTTGAACTTAGGAATAGGTAAGGATACAAGTGACATGTCACTAGGATAGCTATGTATGTATGAGCTCATTTGATAGCATGATACATGCTAGGTCCGGGAGCTTATGTAGCCCCATTGAGAGGCATGTAATTTTGTGGTGCACGCTAGGTCCGGGAGCTTATGTAGCCCCGTTGAGAGGCATGATTATGTGATGCATGCTAGGTCTGGGTGCTCTTAGGTAGCCCTATTGAGAGGCGTACTATGTTATGTTATGGCACTTCGGTGCATATGTATCCGAGTATCCTGTTCATTATTCCAAATGTTCAACGGGTAATGCACATGTAGTTGAATGTGAGCTAGGTAAAGTATATTTGTATGCATGGAAGTAAAAAGGTACGTGCTTAAACTTGTGTACTCTTATGACCACAGTGGTTAATGGCAATGCATGTCTTTATGTAATATTTTTAGAAATATAGATCATACATTTTGATGGAAGCTTTGAAATAGTGACCAAGATATAAATAACATTCTAAAGTTTTACTGTATTTGTATGTGTACTTACTAAACTTATAGCTTACCCCTCCATTTTTCCATCCTTTTTAGATTCGTCAAGCTAACTCGAAGAATCGAGAACGTCAGAGCTTGTGTTACACTATCAACTGAACTTTGGGTATAATACATTTGATTATTTTGAGTCATGGCATGTATAGGTGATTATTATTTTTTATATGTGTCATGTGTCTAGTTTAAAGTATTGGTGCTCTATTGGGAATGATCATTTTGTATATGGCCAGGTGAGTTGGTCCATATAACCTTTTGAGATGTCTTCCTATGATGTTTCTATTATATGCATGTTAAATTGTATATGTGCTTGTGATATGGGTTAACTGGCAGAATGATATACATGTTGGAGTGCATGAGAGACCTTGGGTGACTAATGGCTTGGAAAATAGCCTCCAAATGGTCCACATGGATGGACACACTAGTAGGTGTCTAGTCTGTGTGTGACACACGGGCAGCCCACACGGGCGTGTTGTTCAGCCGTGTGTCCCCTGCTTCCCCAAATTTTCACGTTGCATGCTTTGTAGTGTCTACATGGGTTAGAGACACGGCCGTGTGTCTCAACCGTGTGAAGTACACGGTCTAATCACACGGGCGTGTGCCTTGGCCGTGTGCCCCTAAATGAATGATGACGTCATAAACAGAATGTCCAGGTTTTCTGACACGAGTGACGACATGGGCATGTCTAGACCATGTGGGAGGACACAGGCCAATGACACGGGCGTGTGTCTAGGCCGTGTGTAAACCACTACACCTTGATCAGAAAATTAATAAAATTCAAAATTCCACACAGGCTAGGGGCACGACCGTGTCCCAATCCCATGGGCGTGTGATATGCCTTCACACGGGCATGTGAGGCCAAAATGCAAAAATTTTCTTCAGTCTTTCATATGTTCTCGGTTCAATCCTGGACCACTTCAAAGGTATATTTGGGTCTCGTAAGCTCATATAAGGGAGAAAATGATAAGAATAGAAACTTCATACATGTATTTTTAGTTGGATGTTTGTATGTTCGTCCGGTAATAGCTCGTACCTTATCCCGGTCTCAGGTACGAGTAAAGGGTGTTACATTTATTGGTATCAGAGCTACGATTTAGTCAATTCTCATACTACGTAGCATGTGTGTAAGTCTAGCTATACATGCCATGAATAAAATTATGATAGTGTGACAACTCCTGAGGATATAAATTATATTTTTCATATAGTATGGATCTCGATTGAGCTGCGACCGACGATTTTGAGAGTAATGCACCAGCCCCGCTCAAGGGATGGTGCTAGAGGGGGATAGACCTGATACAGTTAGCCAAGGAGGGGAGGCAAAAGAGGCTTTCCTCCAAATGATGAATAACTGGCATACCGAGTTTATGAGAGCGAACCCTAATGCTCAAGTCCCACCTCCTCCACCCCCTTGAACCCTCAACCTGTGCCGATGATGCCTCGAAATATGGACTTTATGAGATTTTCTAAGACCCACGTAGATAAGATTAGAAAATAGGGAGTCGAGGAATTTAGAGCAAATACCGATGACGATGCTGAGAGAGCCGAGTTTTGGCTCGAGAATTCGATCCGAGTATTTGAGGAGCTATCTTGCACACCAGAGGAGTACCTTAAGTGTGCCATTTCTTTATTGAGGGATGATGCTTATCATTGGTGGAAGAATTTGATTTCGGTAGTACCTAAGGAGGCTGTCACTTGGGAGTTCTTTCAGGAGGAATTCCGAAAGAAGTATATTAGCGAAAAGTTTATTTATCAGAAACAAAAGGAATTTCTCGAGCTTAACCAAGGACGTATGTTAGTGACAGATACGAGCGGGAATTTGTTCAATTAAGTAAATATGCTTGAGAGTGTATGCCCAGTGAGGCCAAGATGTGTCGAAGGTTCAAAGATGGACTTAATGAGGACATTAAACTGTTGGTTGGCATCCTCGAACTTAAAGAGTTCATTGTACTTGTTGAATGGGCTTGTAAGGCTAAAGAATTAAAAAAAGAAAAGAAGAAAGCCGAGTCAAAGGTTAGAGATGTTAGAAAGAGGGTGATGAGTAGATCAGCTCTGACACAATCTAAGAAATCAAGAGATGCACCTTCTCATTCTTATGTATCGACAGGGCACTCCTATGGAAACCGTAAGAAGCAAGGCTCGAGTTTTAAGACTCAAGCTATATCTATAGCTAGTGTAGGTGACACTAAGCCTCGTCAATTCGAGTGTCAACACTGCAAGAAGCATCATCCGAGTCCGTGTAGGAGAAATGAGGGGACGTGTTTTGGATGTGTTTCTCCGGATCATTTTGTTAAGGATTGCCCTGAGCTGGGTGAGAAACCTCAGACTGTGAGATAGAGTGGTTTAGCTCCTAGAGGGAGGCCCTTGAAGAATACCGGTTGTTGAACTAGCAGCAAGAATATGACTCGGGAGACTGTTGTGCAATTTGAGGCTATGACCCCAGCTAGAGCCTATGCCATACGTGCTCGAGAGGAAGCATCTTCGCTAGATGTGATCACTGGTACATTCTCTTTCTATGATAAAGATGTTATTGCTTTAATAGATCCAGGCTCTACTCATTCGTATATATGCATGACACTGGCATCTAGCATGAATTTACCTCTAGAGTCTACAAAATTTGTGATTAGAGTATCAAATCCATTAGGCAAACATGTCTTAGTAAATAAGATATGCAAGAAATGTCTTTTGATGGTTAGAGGTCTTTGCTTTCCGGTCGATGTTGTTGCCGTTTGACGAATTTGATGTTATTTTGGGTATGCACTGGTTGACACTCCACGGTGCTATAGTGGACTGTAAACGAAAAGTTATTGAATTGAGACATGAGAGCGGTGAGATCCTTCAGGTGGAGTCCGAGGAGTCTAATAGGTCACCGGTTGTAATTTCTTCAATGAATTCCTGGAAATGTTTAAGAAAAGGGTATGAAGCTTAATTGGCTTATGTAATGAATTCAAAGGAATCTGAATTGAAGGTTGAATCAGTACCTATCGTACGTGATTTTGTGGATGTTTTCCAGAGGAATTGCCAGGTTTGCCCCCAGTTAGAGAGGTTGAGTTCAGTATTGAGTTGATGCCAGGACTGCACCTATTTCGATTGCTCTATACAGAATGGCTCCAACAGAACTGAAAGAGCTAAAGTCTCAACTACAAGAACTAGTGGGCAAAGGATTTTTAAGACCAAGCTTTTCACCATGGGGTGCTCCCATGTTGTTCATGAAGAAGAAGGATGGTTCCATGAGATTATGCATTGATTACTGACAACTAAATAAGGTAACGATCAAGAACAAGTATCCTCTCTCAAGAATCGACGATTTGTTTGATCAGTTAAAAGGAGCAACATGGTTTTCCAAGATCGATCTGAGGTCCGGCTATTATCAAGTTCGAGTTAAGGAGACAGATATGCCTAAGACTGCTTTCAGAACTAGGTATGGTCACTATGAATTTTTAGTTATGCCGTTTGGATTAACAAATGCCCCAGCCGTATTTATGGATTTGATGAATAGAATTTTTTGGCCCTATTTAGACAAATTTGTCATAGTGTTTATTAACGATATTTTAATCTACTCGAGAGATGAGGCAGAGCACGACAAACACTTGAAGATCATTTTGTAGATTTTGAGGGATAAGCAATTGTATGCTAAGTTCAGTAAGAGTGAGTTTTGGCTTCAGGAAGTTGGATTCCTAGGTCACATTGTTTCAGGCGATGGTATTCGGGTTGATCCTAGTAAGATTTCTGCCATTGTTGAATGGAAGCCTCTAAAGAATGTAACCAAAGTTAGGAGCTTTCTGGATTTAGCCGACTACTACCGGAGGTTCGTAAAGGGATTTTCTATGATAGCCATTCCTAAGACGAGACTACTGCAAAAAGGTGCTAAGTTTGAGTGGACGGAAGAGTGTCAACGAAGCTTTGAAAGATTGAAGATGTTATTGACGGAGGCACCAGTGCTAGTACAACCTGAATCAGGAAAAGAATTTATAATTTTCAGTGATGCGTCTCTGAATGGACTAGGTTGTGTGCTTATGCAAGAAGGGAAATTTGTGGCCTATGCTTCAAGACAGTTAAAGCCTCACGAGAAGAATTATCCGACGCACGATCTGGAGCTAGCTGCGATTGTGTTTGCTTTGAAGATTTGGCGTCATTACTTGTTCGGTGAGAAATGCCATGTTTACACCGGCCACAAAAGTATTAAGTATTTGATGACTCAAAAGGACTTGAATTTAAGACAGCGGAGATGGCTAGAATTGTTGAAGGATTACGAACTTGTGATTGATTACCATCTGGGAAAGGCGAACGTGGACGTTGACGCTTTGAGTAGGAAGTCTTTGTTTACTTTAAGGGTCATGAAGACTCAGATGAATTTATGCAATGATGGCTCTATATTGGCCGAATTGAGAGCTAGACCAACTCTTCTTCAACATATCTGTAAAGCTCAAGAAGTCGATAAAGAATTACAAGCTAAGAAAATCCAGTACGAGTCCTCTAGTAGATCTGATTTTCAGGTTGACCCCGATGGATGTTTGAGATTCAGAGGTAGAATATGTGTTCCTAAAGATGCCGAACTAATTTGGAACATTTTGCAAGAAGTACATGATAGTCGTACATCAATTCACCCGAGGAGTACATAGATGTACCACGACTTGAAGGAAATGTATTGGTGGAATGGCATGAAAAGAGACATATCCGAATTTGTATCAAGATGTTTGATCTGTCAACAAGTCAAAGCTGAACATCAACTGCCGTCTGGATTGCTTCAGCCCATTATGATTCCAGAGTGGAAATGGGATCGACTTACTATGGATTTAGTGACTGGACTACCAGTGACTCCGAAGAAAAAGGACGCTATTTGGGTAATAGTCGACAAATTGACTAAGTCGACTCATTTTATACCGGTACGCTTTGAATTTTCTCTTGAAAACTTGGCTGGATTGTACATCTCAGAGATTATTAGACTTCACGGTGTACCTTTGTCGATCATTTCGGATAGAGACCCAAGGTTCACATCTCGATTTTGGAAAAAGTTGCAAGCGGCCTTGGATACGAAACTAAATTTTAGTACTACTTTCCACCTGCAAACCGATGGACAATCCGAGAGAATAATTCAGACACTTGAAGATATGCTTCGATGTTGTGTTCTTGAGTTTAAAGGTAGTTGGGAAGCTTATTTGCCTTTGGTCAAGTTTGCTTACAACAATAGCTTAATAGTTTCGAGAATGGGGGAGAATTGTAACACCCCGAAATATGGCCTAGTCAGAATAATGGTTTCGAGACCATAGATTCGATGTTAAAATATTTAGATTATGACCATTATGAGATTTAGAATATAAGAATATGCATGTGGTAAAGTTTCATGAGGAAATTCTCAGAATAAAGCGTCCAAATAGAAAATAACGACTAAATTGAATAAGATGAAAATTTTGGGTTTTAGGGATAATTTGTGGGAAATTGTTTTGAATTATGAATTAGAAGGTCTTAAAGAGCAGTTTTCCCAATTTTTAAAATATTGGACAAATATGGACATCCACGAAAATTTTTGTAAGTTTAGTGAATAAGGGCATTTTGGTCATTTGGATATTAAATGAATTAAAAAGGGAAAAAGAGCTAAAAATCAGCTCACCTTCCTCATGTTGCTGCCGAAACTTCAAGGGTACCAAAGCTAGGGTTTCTTCAACTTTCAAACTTGATAGTAAGTCAATCCTAGCCCCGTTTTTAATGCTCTTTGTATTTTTGACATCCTTGCAACTTGCTCTCTTCATTTCTACCCATTTCTCATGCTAGGGTTTATTTTTAGAAAATTACCCATGCATGAGTTAGATGCATTTTGATGGATTATGGAAGAATATGATAGTTTAAGGTATGGACAACAACTTTTGTTAAGTGATTTTGCATGGAAACCCTAAAAAGGACTTATTTGTAAAAGTTGAGAAAATGGGTAGAAAAGTGTGAAATGAAGAAAGTATGGGCTGCTATAAGTACAAGAAGCATTCGACTAGACTTGGGTAACCAAGAAATCACTTGCATTTCAACATACGAGCTTAGGGACTAAATTGTGAATAAGTGAAAGTTTAGGGGTAAAATAGTAATTCTATCAAAGCATGAATTTAGGGTTGATTTGAGTAATGTATAAAGTTAATGAGATAAATTTATTATTATAGATCAAGAAAGACGAGAACCGAATCTTGATAAAGGCAAAAACAAAGCGTTCGAGGCTTAGGCACTATACCAAATATTTTGTACCGAGGTAAGTACACGTGCAAATAAATACTTTAATTGACGTTTTAAATGTTCAAATAATATTTAGATAAATAATATGTTATTTGGCTACCTTGTTTCTATAATGTGTTTTGATGTTTTATTCTTAATTTACGAGTGTTGTCGTGTTAGCAAATGTCATATGTTTTGAGGCCAACATTCCAAGAATGTTCGACAAAGAGACGAAAGTTTGAAAATCCCGTTTGAACTTAGGAATAGGTAAGGATACAAGTGACATGTCACTAGGATAGTTATGTATGTATGAGCTCATTTGATGGCATGATACATGCTAGGTCCGGGAGCTTTTGTAGCCCCGTTGAGAGGCATGTAATTATGTGTTGCACGCAAGGTCCGAGAGCTTATATAGCCCCATTGAGAGGCATGATTATGTGATGCATGCTAGGTCCGAGTGCTCTTAGGTAGCCCTGTTGAGAGGCGTGCTATATTATGTTATGGCACTTCTATGCATATGTATCCGAGTATCCTGTTCATTATTCCAAATGTTCAACGGGTAATGTACATGTAGTTGAATGTGAGCTAGGTAAAGTATATATGTATGCATGGAAGTAAAAAGGTACGTGCTTAAACTTTTGTACTCTTATGACCATAATGGTTAATGGCAATGCATGTCTTTATGTAATTTTTTTAGAAATATAGATCATACGTTTTGATGGAAGCTTTGAAATAGTGACCAAGATATAAATAACATTCTAAAGTTTTACTTTATTTTTAAGCGTACTTACTAAGCTTATTGCTTACCCCTCCCTTTTTCCATCCCTTTTAGATTCGTCAAGCTAGCTCAAAGAATCGGGAACGTCAGAGCTCGGGTCACACTATCAACTGAACTTTGGGTATAATACATTTGATTATTTTGAATCATGGCATGTATAGGTGATTATTATTTTGTATATGTGTCATGTGTCTAGTTTAAAGTATTGGTGCTCTATTGGGAATGATCATTTTGTATATGGCCAAGTGAGTTGGTCCATATAACCTTTTGAGATGTCTTCCTATGATGTTTCTATTATATGCATGCTAAATTGTATATGTGCTTGTGATATGGGTTAATGGCAGAATGGTATACATGTTGGAGTGCATGAGAGACCTTGGGTGACTAATGGCTTGGAAAATAGCCTCCAAATGGTCCATATGGATGGACACACTAGTAGGTGTCTAGTCTGTGTGTGACACACGGGCGTGTTGTTTAGTCATGTGTCCCCTGCTTCCCTAAATTGTAACGTTGCATGCTTTGTAGTGTCTACACGGGTTGGAGACACGGCCGTGTGTCTCAACCGTGTGGAGTACACGGCCTAATAACACTGGCGTGTGCCTTGGCCGTGTGCCCCTAAATGAATGATGACGTCATAAACAGAATGTCTAGGTTTTCAGACACAGGTGACGACACGGGCGTGCCTTGGCTATGTGGAAGGACACAGGCCAAGGACACAGGCGTGTGTCTAGGCCATGTGAAAGCCACTGCACCTTGATTGGAAAAATAATAAAATTCAAAATTCCACACGGGCTAGGGACACGACCGTGTCCCAAGCCCATGGGCGTGGGAGGCCAAAATGCAAAAATTTTCTTAAGTCTTTCATATGTTCTCGGTTCAGTCCCGAACCACTTCAAAGGTATATTTGGGCCTTGTAAGCTCATATAAGGGACAAAATGATAAGAATAGAAACTTCATACATGTATTTTTAGTTGGATGTTTGTATGTTCGTCCGGTAATGCCTCGTACCTTATCCCGGTCTCGGGTATGAGTAAGAGGTGTTACAAAGGGAATGGAGGAAAGAGAGTAAGAGAAAGAGAGAGATGTGTAGGAATGAATGGTGTGTGAAATGAGGAAGGGAATAGGGGTATTTATAGGTGGGAATGGTTGCTAAAAATTGAAAATAATTTTCAGCCATTTAATCTCCCTTGCCCAGTCATGCATTGAGCAAAGTTTGAATGTTTCAAACTTTGCTATATTTAGCTTGAGGCAAAAAGGGAAAGGCACAAAAAGTGGAGGGGTTTGAATAGCATTTAGGGGAAGATTAAGGGCTATTTTACAAGCATAAAAATCATAAAAAATCAGCTGACTGGATCAGCTATATAGAAGGTTTTGGACTACCCGATTTCTTGGTAGATCAATCTTCTATACTTAGCACACTGTGCCACTTTCATATTCAGACATTATATTAATTTTTTATCCAATTAATGTTGGATAAAAATTATATATAATAATCATTATTGGACCATACTTGACTGGAAAATAATTTAATCATGATCTTGATTCACTTGATGCAGAAATCACTCCAACGGTTTAAGCCTTTCAAGGTGTTTGCCGAGCCAATTCTCACCTTTTGTGCAAAACTATCGAAAATAAACCAAATTTGTGAAAATTTATTATAAAAATAATTAAAATTAAATCTATTAATAATTTAAGTGCAAATTAATTATTTTATAATTAAAGTATGAGTTCCGACAAAAATTTCTTTGAAAATGCATGAATTCGAGCTCAAGGGGTGCTAAAAAAGTCTATATATTTTTCTGTTTCTAGCTACGCATCAGTTAGAGTCTGACTAGCATAATAAATTGCATGAAATATTGTCTTTCCTTTGCCCCAGTACTGCTCCAACGACATAACCACTGGCATCACACATGAGCTCAAATGGTAATGTCCACTTAGGAGCTATTACAATCAGTGCAGCAACCAGTCGCTTTTTAACTCCTTGAAAGCTAGCAGACAAGATTCATCAAAGATGAAAGGTTTATTTTTCTCCAACAAGGCACACAAGGGCTTAGAGATCTTGGAAAAATCTTTGATAAATCTCCTATAGAATCCAGCATGCCCTAAGAAACTCCTAATTCCCTTAACACTCATTGGAGGTGGTAGCTTCTCAATCACTTCGATTTTTTCCTTGTCAACTTTGATTCCTTTATGGGAAACCTTATGCCCTAGGACAATGTCTTCTCTTACTATGAAATGAAACTTCTCCCTCATAGCGTTGAAGTAACAATTTTAAGTTGTGCAAACAACCTTCAAAATCATTCCCAAATATCAAGAAATTGTCCACAAACACTTTGAGGAAATTCTCAACCATATCCGAGAATATGGAAATCATGCACCGTTGGAATGTTGTTGGCGCATTACACAGACCAAAAGGCATTTTTCTAAAGGTAAATGTACCATACGAATAGGTGATTGTTGTCTTTTCTTGATCCTCTGCAGCAATTGCAATCTAATTGTACCCAGAGTATCCATCTAAGAAACAATAGAAGTCCTTTCCAACTAATCGATCTAACATTTGGTCAATGAAGGGTAATGGAAAATGGTCCTTCCTTATGGCTTTGTTGAGCTTGCGGTAGTCCATACAGACTCGCCATCCCACGACAGTTCGTGTAGGAATAAACTCATTATTCTTGTTACTGACCACGATGACACCTCCCTTCTTTGGCACACAATAGAATGGACTCACCCAAGAGCTGTCAGAGATTGGGTAGATAATGCTAGCATCTAACCATTTGATTATCTCATTCTTCACCACCTCTTTCATAATGGGGTTTAACCCCATTTGCTACTCAATAGAATTGCCATGGCAATCTTCTAGTAGAATTTGTGCATACAGAGTGTAGGGTTGATTCCTTTAATATCTGTAATTGTCTAGCCTAATGCCTTTTGAAATTTCTTAAGCACAGCTAACAACTTAACCTCTTGCTTATCAGTCAACTCAGCAGACACAACCACGAGTAGTGTGTTATCCTTTCCTAAATATTCGTACTTTAACTATGAAGGTAGAGGTTTTAACTCTAAGGTGGGTGGTTTTTCTATGGACAATTTAGAAGGGCTGAAAGTTCAAGCAAATAAAGCTAATGGGTCAAACCTCTTTCCAGGTCTACCGACAATTATTTTGGATTCTAGAAACTCATTGTTCTATTCTAATGGCTCTTTAGACTCTATCCTTTAGATCCAAAAATTGAAAGGACCTTGCTAAGAAGGAGAAGAGAACAAAGAGCAATGAATCAAGACGTAATAATCCACCTACTATGATTGAGCAACTTAATCTGGGAGCTCCGAATGTTAATCCTAATGTTGCTCAAATGTTTGATGATCTAGATAGGCCAATTCAAGATCATGTAGTGCCTATCTTAGACAACCTGAATACTTGAATAGTCAGGCCACAATTGGAAGTTCCCCACTTAGAATTGAAACTTCTAATGTTTTAGAAGCTTCAATCAATTGATCAGTTTGGTGGTTTGCCAATTGACGATCCCAGATTGCACTTGAGACTTTTCTTATAGGTCTGTGATTTTTTCAGATAGTATGGTGTCCCTGAAGATGCCTTAAAACTCAAATTGTTTCCCTATTCTTTAAGAGATCATGCTAGAACATAGCTTAACATTTTACCATCTAGAATAGTAAAATCATGGAATGATCTCTGCCAAAGATTTCTGCTGCAAACATAACCCACCCAATATGAATGCCAAACTGAGAATTAACATAACATCCTTTAAGCAACTAGAGGATGAAACACTATATGAAGCATGGGAAAGGTTCAAATATTTGCTTAGAAAATGTCCTATGCATGGATTTTAGCATTGGACCCTAATAGAGATGTTCTACAATGGTTTGAATGCACAGACACGGATGGTGGTTGATGCTTCAGTTAATAAAACTTTGTTGGATAAGTCTTATAATGAAGCCTATAGATTTTGGAGAGAATCACCAATAATGATTATCAATACCCCACAACAAGAGCTGGAACTAGTAGGAGAATGGTTGGATCTTTCGAACTTGATGCTATTACCTCGCTTACTACTTAGTTATCTTCTTTAACCAACATGATAAAGACCATGTAGAAGCCTAGTGAGGTGAAAGAATCGAAAGCAACCGCGTTATCTTGTGTTTATTATGGTGAGGATCACGTGTTTGGAGAGTGTCCTTCAAATCTAGCATCTGTCTACTATATGGGCATCTTCAATAAAAATAATAATCCTTATTCCAACACGTATAACCCTTGTTGGAAACAACACCTAAATTTTGGGTGGAACAATCAAGGAGCTGGAAATTCCAACACGACTATTAGACCCAATGCCATGAATGTTCCATCTGGTTTCAATCAGTCTATACTCCTCAACAACGGGTTCAACAAGAAAAAAACATCATCTTCTTTCTCATCTATTGAGTCTTTACTGAATGAGTATATGGCCCAGATCGATGCTGTGATCCAGAGCCAAGCATCACCATTATGAGCTTTAGAGAATCAAGTAGGACATATAGCTAATGCTTTGAACTTAATGACACAAGGAACTTTGGCTAGTGGTACCAAGAATGCAAGACCACATAGGAAAGAACATTGTAAAGCAATCACTCTTAGAAGTGGCATACAACTAGACAAAGTTGTTAAGAATGTTGTTCTTGAATCAATGAATTCATAAACAATTCCAAGCAAAACCCTTGAACAACCCAAGAAGAGCACCACAACTGAGAAAACTAGGCCAAGCAATGTCAAAGCAAACTAAGATAACACCATCAAAAACAATGCCTGGCCAAAACAATCATTACAACTTGAAGTTCGCCCATCCCCACATTTCCACAACACTTTCAAAATCACAAACAAGACCAACATTTTAGGCAATTATTGGATGTCCTTAAGCATCTTCACATCAATATACCTTTGGTGGAAACCTTAGAGCAAATGCCTAACCATGTCAAGTTTATGAACATACTTTCAAAGAAGAGATGATTGGGAGAATTTGAAATAGTCACACTCACTGAAGGGTGCACTACTATGTTGACAAATAAATTGCCTCCAAAGTTGAAGGACCCAAGAAGCTTCAAAATACCTTGCTCAATTGGAAACCAATATATTGGGAAAGCCTTGTGTAATTTAGGAGCAAGCATAAATCTTTTGTCCATGTCTGTGTTAAAAAATTGGGAATTGGTGAAGCAAGACCTACCATTGTAACCTTGCAATTGGCAGATCGATCATATACACACCCAGAAAGTAAAATCGAGAAAGTCTTGGCAAAGGTAGATAAATTCATTTTTCCTATTGATTTTATTGTGTTAGACTGTAAGGCTAACAAAGATGTGCCTATTATTTTGGGTAGACCTTTCCTTGCAACATGTAGAACTGTGATTAATGTTCAAAAGCAAAAATTAACTATGAAGGTGAACTATGAACGGATCACTTTTAATGTTTTCAAGGCTTTAAAATGTGCTGGTGATATCGAAGAATGTCATGCTGTAAGTTTATTAGATTTCGTTGTGGAAGAGGAATTTGAGAAAGAATACCATGAAAAAAAGTATAGTGAATTAGATACAATTGATATTGATGATCTATAGGAGTGCCTCTATGCATACAGCTAGTAATAGACTTGTTGAGGTCATGAAATAAACAAATTAGCAACTAAAACTATAAAAATTGCAATAACAAAAACTAAAGTTACCAATCGCCAATCCCTAGCAACGGCACAAAAAATTTGTCGCGTGTGAATATGATGTGTGAATTGTGCAAGTGTACATGTTGAATCAAGTAATAAAGTGATAAGTGAGTATCATTCCCACAAGGATTGTATGAGTGCTTGTTGTCTAAGTTATCACAATTGAATAAAAAGATAAATGTATCGAATGATGTTTAATGAAATTAAAATGGGATTAACATATTAAAAGTGAGCGTAATAAAGTATACTAGCAGATATTACCATTGCAACAAATCAAACAAGAGTACTAAGGTCTTTAGCAAGGTTGGAATATTGGTCATGAAGGCTGGGATTACTAAGGGATCTATTCTAAACCGTGAACAATGCTGCGGCAAAACTATGGCAAACTTACTATTTGATTGGGTACCAATGTGATTTACTTCTGTCGAAAGCAAGACCTAGGGTTACTCATCCTTATGGCATTATATGTCTATAAGCTCGAGATTAGCAACTACTACTAAAGCTCAATCCTAAAAATCATATAAGGTAAGGCTCTATGTCTAGACTTTACACAAGTATTTCACTCAACACTCACTTATATTACCTAACTTCGGTCCAGGTAACTGAATCT
The DNA here is from genome assembly GCA_025698465.1 of Gossypium longicalyx. Classification (NCBI taxonomy): domain Eukaryota; kingdom Viridiplantae; phylum Streptophyta; class Magnoliopsida; order Malvales; family Malvaceae; genus Gossypium; species Gossypium longicalyx. The sequence goes on from CM047004.1 coordinate 49,220,119, forward strand.
TTTCAGTGTCAAGCTACCTTAAGACTTATTGAGCATTCATCGGCGCTCTTTTAACAATTTAAACAAAAACAACCGTTGGGTAAATTATTAATATGAACCGTAGTAATCCATCAATTAATCAAAGTTAAAATATCATCCAAAGCAAACCCCTGCCGTATTAAGTTAGCCCATGGCTGGGCTACACAAATTCAAGTTGTTTCTGTATCATCAATATCCCAAAATATCAGTTTAGAATAGAAGAATTGAAACAAAATGAAGAGGAAGAAATTTGGGTTTCAAAACTCAAATGCCCCTAACTCAGCGTCTTGCTGCTCGTCTTCACCAAAGTTCACAGTCAGCTCAACTTGCCCTTCTTGCCACAATGAAACCTCTGTCTAAGCTCAAAAAAGTTATCTTCTTTTTTTTCTCTCCCTCTTCGTCTCTCCCCTTTTTATTTCCTTTTATACTTGGGTTGTCCTCTAGGGTAAAAGCCGTCAATCAATTATTGTTTTTTCCGTAATTTTGAGGTGAATCCATTTCACATTCATATGGGGGACCAAATGCTGAGTGCTCTCATTGTTGACTAAGTGCTTATCATTTTCTTCACCATCATTGCCATGGCAACTTCTCATAATGCCTCGACAAACCACCACCCTCTGCTATCCTTCTCCTTTAAACCTACCATTCAGCCACAACAAGACCTTTCCACAAGCAATAAAAAGTAAAGATGCAATAAAGAATCACCATCTCAAGTTCTTAGATGCACTGCTCAATTAATTACAAATGATCATGCAATTAACTAAATTGAAGCTAATTTTACTTAAGTACAAGCAACTAATTAAGTCTAAAAGTATGAATTATAACTCTTTTTAAGAGTTATCACACATGCAAGCGAACCTAGATTTCTTGACAATCAAACCTAGCAGGACAGAGACTTACCTTGGGTGCTACGAACTTGGTTCAGAACAAAGACTTGGTGATAGAATATTTGACAAGGGAATTCTTATGGAATAAGGGTCGTATTTATAAACCTAAGTGTCCTGGAAATCTTATGATAACCTACTTGACTTAGGAAAGGTGTTACTTGCATGAAAAGTATACCTACATGCACCATATCTTTATTTCCTAATTTGAGACTGGCTTAATATTTAACAAACAAACCCCTAGTTCGTAACTTACCTAGTGAACCTTGGCACGCCAAACACCATAGCAAACCAAATATCGTCAAACACAATGGCGAACCCACTTACAATGAATCTAGTGAACCCTTTTACCTCAACTTTAGCATAAACTGCTTCGCCGAAACACTTGGCAAACTTCTCACTGATACCTTTTTGACGAACTCCCCAGTTCACTGAATTACCAGTGAACTCTTAGTTCATCGAACTACTAGTGAACCCTTAGTTCACCGAAGCTCTAGCAAACCCTTACTTGCGAGGCCAAAATTTCCAAGCCTGACCTTGGGATGTTACATCAATGAATAACACTACTCAATTACCTTGAATGATTCATCTAGTTTCCAAAGGAAAGTTGAAGGATTATTGAACCGTAAAATAGCCAACATAGAATTAAATTTAATGATAAGCCCTCTCATATTAACCTGATCCTTTTTAACAAATAGTTCTAGGGCAGTTTTGATTGCCGCTTCATTTCTACTAAGCCATATTGACCACAGGAATGAAATAAAGCAACCAAACCATAGTTTTTTTGTTATCCCATTTTATAGAGAATTGAAGCATTCTTAAATAAAATTAGAAATTATTTTAGGTAAGTAGCCAATCAAACCCTACCAAGATCGCATATTATACCATAAGGGTCAAACTAGGGAGTAAGAAAATAGAAAATGATCTGACGATTCAATTTTGCATCCACACCATGGGCATAAACACTCAAAATGATCAAGTTGGAGTCCTCTTCATATCAAGAATTCCTTAGTGGGATTTCTATCCAACATCATCGTCAAAAGAAAGCATTGCACCATAGGAGGAACTTATAACTTCCAAATGAATCTTAGCTTACTATCCTCGTCTAGAGCAACAAGTTTTGATATCAAACCAAAAACTTTCTTAACTAAAAATCATCCTTCAGCACCATGCTTCCAAGCAATAGTGTCTTTTTTTCTAGGCACCAAAATCATGTTAGGCACACCCTCCAATAAATCCTTAAGCTAATTATTTTCATGCTCTACAAAGTTATAAGAAAATAAGAGCTCCCAATACTCATGAGAAAATGAATCATTCCTCAAATAATCACACACTTTGGCACACTTGTCTTAAGCTAGATGGAAAAGCCTAGGAAAAGAGTCCTCACAGGGAGTTCACCACACCATACATCTAACCAAATGAGTATTTCCCAACCATCCCTAAGTATCTAGGTAAAACATTCCAACCCCATAAAATTAACCACACACTCATCCTTTATTATGTTAACAGTATTCCTCCAATTGACAAACTATTTTGTATTTGATGAATACGGCCACCAAGAGATCACACTTTCTACTAGGTTCAAAATTTTTTTGGTTTTCATTCTATGCAATCAATTTCTGTTGTTTGAGCGCACACTCAATATAAACTGGGGTACAAGGATAGCAAAGAAGATAGTTGGTACAAAGCTAGAAAATGACTAAGACTGCCTCGCACAAAAGATAGATAATGAATCGGTTTAAAGTTTATTACTAAAAATATCACAAAGTTCAATTTTAAGAAAAAAATTAAACTTCTACTATGCACCGTTCACTGTTTTCTTTATTGATTTTTCCAATACAATATGCCATCTATCATCAACACTAAGGTGGATCTCGCATCGAGATCAAAACAATGGAGACCGATAATCTATCCTATTTGTAATTTCGACAAATAGTGCAACAATCATACTCATCCATTTTCTTCCACCATCTTAACAATTCGCCAAGATGAAAAATATTCTTAAGATCTAGGAGTGGGAAAAGATATCAGACCTACAATCCAATAGTATAGGGAGTTGTAAGCTCAAAACAAATTTCTTTGAGCTTAACTTTGGGAATGCGCATGACAAGATGCCTTGAAGGACAAAGAGCAGCAAAGAAAAAAAAAGGAGGAAAACTCTCCTTAGGGGTCAAACTATTTATTAATCCACCATTAAACTCATATTCACATTTTTATTTAAGGAAAATGTATGGAATATCATGAGGTACTTAGCCTTTTGGATGGAAAAAATAAAGGTAAGGCTTCTCTTTTTTTCTCAACACTTGAATATACTTATTCATCTACTTAAAGTTTCTTAAGAACCATCCTACATTTCTCATCATCGACCATGTAACAAAAATATAAATACAAAAGCTTTAATAGCTTTCTGATATCAAAATCTCAAAAAAAAAAATAGATGGACATGATAAAAACTTGATTTCTTACCTTTTTTGAAGCTTTCTCTCACTAACCACAAAAACCCCCAACTTGAGGAAGATGAAATTACTAGTGGAAATATTGTTGAAAGTAATAAAATATCAAAATTTACAAAATATTTCATGGGTTTTGGATGGGTGTTTGGCTATGAAAGATCAAGATAGATAATTTTCTCTTTTTTTCATTATAAAATTAGGTCAAAGGTCAAAGCTAGTTAAAATTCAACTAAATGTGTGGCCTATATTAAAAATTCTATTTAAATCCAATACAAAGGCCCAAAATTATTCCTAAAAATTTAATATCTCATAATGTGGAACTCTTAAAATAATTTTCATGATAAATGACTAAAATGCCCTCTTTGGTAGAAAAATTGCACAATGGCCCTTTATCATTTGTCATCTTTTTTCTAATTTTGTTCCTAGCACTTAATACATTAAATTTCTACAATTTGCACTTATCATTCACAATTATTCATTACTCACACAAAAATTTATATTTTTGACCTTTATTGAAAGAAATAAAAATTTATGACTTAGTTCTTGTACTTTCTTATATTTTATAATTTAACCCCAAAATTGATTTTCATTATATTATACATATTGTAAGTCACTCCCATACCAGATAGCCATTATAAACTCTTTTTTCAAGCTCAATAAACACCATGAGGTGTGTATTGGTGTTTTAAACAAAATTTAAAGCAATGATAGCAATCAAATGAGATGCAAGAATTTATAGTAGTTCAGCCCCAATTGTATACCTCATTACCTTAACTTATCATAACTAATAATTTCTCAAATTCACTAATTTAAATCTTTCAAGGACTAGGTTTAACCTTTAACATCTCTACCTTTTCAAAAATGCAAAATGGGGTAACTTTCCCTTAAGGTTTTCTACCCAAAACCTTAAGTAAATCCTCACAAAAAGAGAAATGAAATTAAGAAAGGATTATCACCTCTAGAAGGTAGGTATATAAAAATTAGGCACTCTCACAATACAAGACAACACTTGAAAGAATGAATCAAAATTAGCCTCAGAAGTGCGTACAAGTGAAAATAAGAATAACAAAGAAATGATTGAAATTTTATATGCTCACAACAATGAGTGAAAATTAACACTTGTAAAGCTTGTTTCTTGTTGAGTTCTAAGTGTTCTTGCATAGTATTTATATGCTCTAAACAATTAATAGTCGTTTTAGGTTGAAAGTACCAATTTGAGTTGTTGAAGTCTTTAATTTCAACACTAAATACCTTTCCAAAGCTTTAAGTATCAGTACCCAAGCCTTAGGCCTGATTCCTTTGGTCTGAAATGTGACTATAACACCCCATACCTAGTCTGATTTTCAAACCCGTGCAATGGAATACTACATTAGACAACTAAGTGACTGTCCATTAACACCCAACCTAACCTCTAACACACCAAAATTCAAAACATAGAACATGTTTAGATTTAAGAAAACACAAGCTCGCGAACTCACTTCGCTTGCTTCTTAGTACATAGCGACAATAACATGCAAACCTACATCGCTTGTACGAATTTAACTACTATTTCCCTAAAGGCATAAATATTTTTAGAAACAAATTAAAAACATGCAAACCCTCAGTTTTGCAAAACAACAGTTCAACTATTTGACATTGGGGTTCGCGCCCTTGCTTAACATTCTAGGTACTCCATGGGGTAAGTTTCCTTAAATTGGGTAAGTCTTGCGAACTACACCTATGTGTTTAGATACTGTGAACACGGTTCACAGGGTTTCTTCTATTCTACATATCAAAATTTATTAGGGCTTCGAGGGTAGCAATTCACAAATCACTAGGGTTTGTACTTACAAGAATTCAACAACCCTGTCACTTCATAGCAAATTTGGTGAACTCTATTTAGGTTTGTCAATTTTAAATATTTCATGGCAATGCTTATGCTAAACACTATGTTTGAAATTAATTACTTAAGTATGATCTTGTAAATTAAGAAAACATCAATCAAACTTGGACTATATCCAAGTTTTACCATTTTGCAAATAAAAAATATAAAGAAAAACATAAGAAAACATTTAAATAACTGAGTCATAGATTAATCGACGAAGTCAATAGAAAGATATTTCTAAACCCAACCAGAATAACACATTGCCTTTAAATCCAGGGTTCACTTGTACCTCCTGTTCAGAGTTTATGCTTCATCAGGATCACTCCCCTTGCCGCTACACCCCGTGCGATCTAAATGTCTACAGTGTTAATAAGGGATGTGTGAACTCAATGAATATACTGGAAAGAATAACCACATAGCATGTACAAAACATATGTTAAACAAAAGCATTAGTAAGGTCACTGAACTGCAAACTAGTTTTACCATACTTACGTAAAGTCTGGCTCACAGTTACTCACTATCAGTTAGCTTAAAATAGTAAAACATAATATTTCAGAAAACACAATCTTATTCACATGTTCTTTTCTGTTGGATAAGTAGATCTCCTTATAACTCCTCACTGTGTCTTAAAGATTATTAACATGTCCCATAAGTGTAGCATAAATCTAAGCACTCTCCAACACACCAACATATCCCATTGAATGGAGCTTAGCTGGACATTCCCTTATCTCTCTAACATGTCGTAAGGTCTCTCGCCCAAAACATAAAACACAACGGTGAGTACTCACAATCCTATGGCATGCCATTATATCCAACAATTTCAAAAGATTATAGTGTCAAAACATTTAATTAAACATAGAGCTCACAAGTCATGAGGAGCTCGCAAATCACTATTCATATCTAGCTCGCATATCACCGTTCATAAAAACACATAGTTAACATATAATCACAAAGCAGAGTTATTAAGAAGGCTTACTCTCCGGATGTTCCATTGACCGTTGGGCCATAAGTACCACGCCTCATGTAACTCCCTATACACAGCCTAATCATTGATCCCGAATATTAGGATGTCACACCACCGTTACACATCACACACAGAATAGAAGTGATGTGTTATTAAGCGATTATTCCCTTTTAGCATTCGTACAAATTTCAAGTCTGATATCCATCAATCATCATTAAAACAGCTCAACATACTTGAATTTAACTAACATTAATACATGCATTATGACCATTTAGCAAAATTTTCAAAATCAAGAACATAGGTATCGATACTGTAGCAATGGTATCGATATTTTACTAAAAAGGTATCGGTACCAATTGGAAAATTGATACCAAAACTGCATTTTGCTTTTCGTCCAAAATCAAAATCCCAAAAATTATCGGTACCTTCGCTATAGTATTAATTATTTTACACTGAGTATCGATACTCGCGATATGGTATTGATACCAAATCGTAAAACTGACTCCCTGCACTTTCAAAAATCTCATAGGTATCATTTTTAGAACCCAAGTATCGATACCTCTATTGTAAGGCAAAAAAATACAGCATTTAAAAACATATAGTCCATTCCTACTTAGTTTTATTCAACATGCATCTATTGAATCAACGTATAAACATCAAAACATCTGAAATAGGGGTTCAAAATGCCACAAAATTGTCCTAGCAAACAACCAAAAACCAAGTTCAATAGGTCAAAATATCCAAGCAACTAAGACATGAAAACATCCTAAATACCATAGCAAAATTTAGCAAAATGACTACCATTTTGCCTTAAAATCCCAACATAAATGAATAAGCAAACACCTACGAAGATAAAGAAAAAGTTTCACTTAGATCACCCCCTTGGTACCACACTGCTCACACCGGCACTTAACTAATCTGCAATGGTTAAAAAGGAGTGGATGAGCTTAACAAGCTCAGTGAATGCTCAGGATAACTACCATGCAAATGAGTCGTCATGCATTAACAAAACAACCGAACAACACGAGTATGATATTACCAATGTTAGATGATGAACCATAAATGTAACATATTTTAATCCGATTCTTGATGCATTTTTGGATGATTTATTATTTAATTTAGTGAATTCGATGCTCCTAATCCTTTAATTTCATATTTTATACTTAGGAGAGCATAAGGGAACAAAAGGAACAAAACACGAGCCAAAATCAGATAAAACGGGCTATTTCAAGGATCCACACGGCCAAGCTTTTTCCCACATGGGCTGAGCACACACCCGTGTGAACCACACGGGCTGGCCACACGCCCATGTGGCAGCCCGTGTTGACATCGCTCCTTGTTTCCCAAACACGCGAAAAAAGCCAATTTTTAGGGTTTCTGAGCATTCTAAAGTCTATAAATATATACTAGAAGATGACCTAAGGAGACATGCAGAGTAGAACATAGAAATTACTCGAAGAATGTAACACCCCCTTCCCGAGTCCGAGTCCGGGACTAGGCACGAGGCATTACCTAACTTAACCGTATGCATACAATCATTTCAATGTCATTAAGACTCGGTCAAATTAAAAACTTTTTGAACTTTTTATAAAACTTCTTAATATGGGCCTACGAGACCCCAAACATCCATTGGAAACTATTCGAGACCAACCCGGGTCCTTTAAATAACTCTAGAAAAATAACTCTGAAAATAGGGCACACGCCCGTGTGGAAAGGCAACACGCCCATGTGGTCATTATAACATGTTCGTGCTAATGGCCCCTGTGACACACATGGCCTAAGCATCTAAGGACACGCCGTGTCCCGTGCCCGTGTGAATTAAATTCTAAATTTAAACCTACAGGGGTTTTCACACAGCCTGACACACGCCTGTGTCTTTGACCCGTGTCCCTCACACAGCCATGACACACCCGTGTCTAAAAACCTTGACATTCTATTTCTGACGTTAGCATCCAATTTAGGGCACACGGCCAAGGCACACGCCTGTAGCCAGAGGCCGTGTTCTCTACACGGCTGAGACACACGATCGTGTCTCTGCCCGTGTGTTTACTACCATGCATACTGACTTGTAAATTCGAGGTGCAGGGGACACTTGGTCGAACAACATGCCTATGGAGCTGACCGTGTGTCACACACGATCCAAACACACGCCTGTGTGGATGATATAGGGCTGTCTGGCGAGCCCCTTGCCACCCTAAAACACAATCTATCATACCCAAGTTTATCATAACATGATTTCTCAGCCAAGCAACCATAACTAAGGCCTATATACATTGCATACATATACGACCATGCCAAAAATTTTCACATTCATGAAAGATTTTCTTGTATCGATAAAACAACTTTCAATATTAGCCATTATTCATGGCCTTATACAAAATGAGTCAAGTACTAGTTTAAGCCAACACATTTGGCCCCAAAATAGTGACACAAAACTCAAAAGCCAAGATCCTATACATGCCATAATCAATATGAAAAATCTAACTATATCGAGCGCTTCAGTTGATAGTGTGACTGGCTTCTCCGAAGTAAGCGATGGTCCTCAAGCTACTTTGGCGGCACTATAAGAAAATGGAAAAGAAATAGGGTAAGCATAAAGCTTAGTAAGTTGCATGAAAATAAACAACAACGACTATCACAAGGCAATATGCTCATAACCTTTCACAGCTTATTCATGAATGCCATAAATAAACATAAGTACAACTTACTCATCACCATCCAATACAACTTATATTGCATACATTGAGCCCATATCTCATACATTTCAATTAGGTACCTGTACCACTCATCACATGATCATAGCTTTTCTCATTTTGATATAAATCAGAAAACTTTTGTTGAACCATTTGGAATACTACCGGATACTCAATAGCCCTAACATGGGTTAAGGTGTCGATGCCATGTCCCAGACATGGTTTGCAATAACCCAATTTAGACCCTAATCGGAACAGTAGTTTTGAGACCACGAATTTGAGTCAGAAAAATATTTAAAAATTATTTTCTTTGTTTTTTTGTGTGAATTTATGTCTGTGAAATTTTCGTGATTTAATTTTGTCGTTTAGGTATCCGATTAAATAAAAGGACTTAATCGCGTAAATTAAAAATTTGATAGTTAAAAGCATAAAGGGCAAAATTGTTATTGGCTTATTAAATGGAAGTCTTTAAGTTGAAAATAGACCATTAGAAATATAAGTGTACGGCTAAGGACATTAAAATGTGATAATATAATGTTTTAACTAAGGTTAAAATTGTAAATGAAAAAAATATATTATAAAATATCATATAATAAACATAAAATAAGTCATCTTCATATCATTATTTTTGTTCATACATCGAAACTAAGACAAAGAAAAAGAAGAAAACAAAGGCTAGGGTTCGGCACTTTGTAAAGCTCAATCAAGGTTAGATTTTTGTTCAGTTTTTGATAATTTCTACGTTTTTGAGATCGTTGCTTCGAGTACTACAAAACCCATGCTTGAATTTTTTATTTTGATGAATATTTTGAGTTGTGCCATTGTTGATAGCTTATGATTTTTGTTGTTTGATGGTGAAAATGAAAGATATGTTTTAGATTAACATGTTTTGCATTGGAATTTTTGATGATTTTGAGTAATTAGGACTAAATTACAAAAATAATAATTTGAGGGACTAAAATGTAAAATAAATGAAATATATGGACTTGTATGGTAATGGATAAGATTCGGTCAAACATTGGTATTTAGAAATTTTGTGTATTTTGTGTTTTGTGCAATAGGGACTAAATTGTAAAAATTATAAATGTTAGGGTAAAATGGTAAATTGCCCATTTATGTGTTTTTGGACTAAATTGAATGAAAATTTATTTGAATGAGCTTAACTTAAATATGTTTAGATCAAGAACCAAAGAAATCAAATTTGGATTAGGGGAAAATGAAAGTTGTCGACTAGTTGATCCGCACCGGTTTTTCGTTGTCCGAGGTAAGTTTATAAGCAAATAGACGTACTTAATTTTAATTAAATGTAAATTATAGATGCTGAATTGAAATGTATGACATTATAAATGCAATTGTCGAATATGTATAAGCTTGGTAATCATGTACGAGTATTTGTTCCGATCGAGTTACGACATCCAAAAGCCCCGTATGAACCTTAGGAATAGCTAGGATACATATGTCATAACATAGGATTCCGATATATGTAAGACCATGGCATCGATATGTGATTTCGATATGAGTTTACGAGTAAGACCCTATCTAGGACAGTGGCATCGATATGTGGCTACATGTAAGACCACGTCTGGGACATTGGCATTGTACGATATGTGTGATTATCCAAGTGTCCTATCCAATTCTAAATGGTTCATCAGGCTATGATAAGATGTGAATGTACATGTGGTATAAGCTAAAAGACCAGGTATGGAATAGATTATGTTACATGTGAAAAGGTAAGTACTTTATGTTAGCTACATTTGACTTATGAGCTAAATATAGAATATGTATAATTATAAAAGTGTGTTTGTTCTTGATATGCATACTATGAATGTCTTTGAGATAATATTTGTTATGTGTGTATAAGTAGCCTTGAGCATTTGGCTATTTAGGCAATATATGTACATGATAAGGTATTATGAAACCTGAACTTGTGATCATGAGAATATGTATATTTGGCTATCTAATGATATGTTCGCTTGTAAATCAAAGGTAAAATATTCTAATTTGGTTAAATGAACATTCGGCTCATGTGAGGATTGTGTACAAAGAAATATCGTTAATGAATTTGTAATTTGAGATTTAGCATAATAATGTTTAAGTGGTTCGGTTTAGTTTTAAATGAATTGGTTATATATTTAAATTGTTTATTTGCTTATGACTTACTAAACTGTGGTAGCTTACTCTGTATATTATGTTATTCTGTTTTATAGATTTTGAAGTCAAGCTACAAGCTCGGGGATTGTTAGCCAAGTTCATCACACTATCTACTATTTTGGTACCTTATTAGCTAAACTTAAATTATGGCATGTATAGGCTTAAATTTATCTTTGAAATGTTAAATGTTGGTTATGTATATAAGCCATGCGAAAATGGCTAGTCTTTAATTTTTGTATCCGGTCATGGAGAGTATGAGTTATGTCTATTTTAGTTCTATAGTTATGTGCTGTACAGGTATAATATTCTTGACAGGTACTAAATTCTTTGAAAATGGTTTGCTTAACATGATTAAGTTTGGTCTTATGTGTTCTTGGCTAGAATGTTAAGTAAGATTAATTGTTGGTAAATTACTAAATAGATGTGCATGTGGTGTTAGGTAGTAAATTCGGCTATAAGGAATAAAAGCATTATATGTATTTATTGAAATTGTTAATTGGTGTGGTTTTGTTTTGGTTATGATCTAAACTGTTCCAGTTATAATGTTATATATATTATGTTATGCATAGTACAAGTGTTTAGTGATGTAAGTATTGGAAATGGCTTGCAAAAGGTCATGATATATATTTATATTTTATTTATAGCATGTTAGTTAGTTCGGATAAGTTTTGGACAGCTAAGAATAAAGTATGATACTAATAGTTATGTTTATACATGGTTGTGTTTGAATGAGATTAAGGAAATAGCTTTCGGTCATATGATGTACAGCGTGAATAATATTTATGAGATATATGTGATTCGGCACTTAAGGAAGTTATATATATTTATATTGAATTGATCGAAGTTTTTAGTGAATTATATGTTAATAAATGAAATAGTTGCTATAGGGTGATTGGCAAAATAACATTGGATAAATATATTTAAATAATTGAACATGGCTTGTTTGATGTGAGTTTACATATCTATTCATGTACATATATGTGATTATAATATGGTTGATATGTACATGCGCATGGCATTGTAAAATTCGTTAGATATTTATGAACTATTAAATATGTATAAATGTATTGAGTTGGCCAAGTAGACATAGAATTGAAATGAGATATTTATAACTGAGTGTTTGTTGTTAAGTTGTATTAATATGTTAATACATGAATTACAAATAGATTAACACATTAAAGCCGCATAAATGAAAAAAAAGGTTAGTAATGAAAATTAGTTCAATTGATGAATAACTTACGTATAAACATGACTAACTTAAGAATAAAAATTATAGATATGATATTCCATAATGAAATTATTGACATGCTAAATGTTCTGTATATATATTAAATTGTTTTGGATATATATATACTTTGGATTATGTTTCATTTAATATATGTGGTGAATGATAATAAATTATGATTAAATTTTGGATTAAGTCATAAGCATTAATGTGATTTAAATCGTGAATTGCAATAAATGTATGACTCCCATACGTAATACGGTAGTTAAATCTATGTGATTATGACTTGATTTAATATGATAGTGTTTGGAACTGTGCTTTCGTTTAGTAATGCCTCGTAACCCTATTCTGGCGACGAATATGGGTTAGAGGTGTTACATGGTCTTACACTGGCTTTCATATAGCGAGGCCGATGCCATGTCCCAGACAGGTCTTACACTGGCTCTCGTCTATCGATGTCGATGCCATGTCCCAGACAGGTCTTACACTGACACACAACAAGCCGACGCCATGTCCCAGACAGGTCTTACACTAGCTTGTCTATCACGAGGCTGATGCATGTCCTAGACATGTCTTACACTAGCTTAAATATCTCGAGGCTGATGCATGTCCCAGACATGTCTTACATTGGCTCTCATATTGTGGCCGATGCATGTCCTAGACATGTCTTACACTAGCACACAATCACCTAATATCAAGGTACCAATATTCAAGTTTATTCCAAATGTTCAACGAAAGTCTCTACTATATTAATTTATCAACATGTATTCTCGTATTCAAAATCAAAACAATTTAAGCCATATCAATTCAATTGCACATCAGAAAGATATAGTTGCATTATTAACATACAACTTACCTCGGTACTCAAAGTGTGGTGACTAGTTGGTTTAATCTACTTGATTTGCTATTCCTCGGCCTAGGCCCAGATTTTGTAATTCTTGACCTATAATAATGAAAATTCACATATTTAATCATGTTATTAATCTAGGTACTCAACAATTTAAAAATTGGGCAAAATGACCATTTTGCCCCTAGACTTTTGTAAAATGATCATTTTACCCTTAGGTCCAAAAATCGATTTTTATCGAACTTCTTAATATTTTAAGCCTAAACAAACTCTTTTTACTCTTATAGCAACCCAAAATTTCCATTAGCTCTCACATTTATCATCTAATTTCCAACTTATGCAAAATGGTCCCTAGTTAGGGTTTCCATGAAAACTACTTCACAAAAGTTGTTTATTACACCACCATAACTCATTTCTTCAATAAAATTTCATAAAAAAACATGAAAACACTCATGGTAAAACCCTAGCCTTTCAATCATTTTGCAAAATAGTCCCTTCATTTGAAAGCTCATGCTACAAAGGTTCTAAAAGTACAAAAATCAACAAAGAAGACCATCAAAATCACTTACTTGTAGAGAGACTAAGTGGCTGAAATTTCAAGTTTCAAAAACTCCTCTAATGGCTGCTATTTTTGGTGGAAAAAATGGAGAATAAAGATGACCCCTTTGATTTTATTTTAATATTCAATTTGCTAATGTCATCAGTTACCAATGCTAGTCATCTTTTGACTTTTTTGAACATCTTTGTCCCCTATGGCTAGCCATGCCTCTCTCTAAGGGTCTAATTTCCCTTTAAATACCTCAAATTTAGGTTCTCTAGCTATTTGACACCCTTAGCTATCAAAATAGGACTTTTGCACTTTATGCGATTTAGTCCTTTTTCGCAATTAAGCTCTCAAACGCTAAAATTAAATCACCAAAATTTTCATGCACCATTATAAACATGCCATCACACATAAAATAATATTAAAAACAAATTCTCTGACCTCGGGTTAGTGGTCCCAAAACCACTGTTCCAACTAGGCCCAAAATTGGGCCATTACAAAGAACGCCGACGAACTCAACTCAGAAACAAGATCTCTTTCAAGACTGAAGAACTCCATTCAATTTCTTTCGAAGTTTTTGGGTTTCTTTATGTTTTGTTGTATTCCTATTTTTGAGATATTTTCTTTTCTAAGTATGAACTAAATTCCCTAAATACCTAGGGAAGATGAAACCTATGACAGATCTTATTATTTGACTTTTCTGAATTACATGATAAATATTTGTTCATGATCTCAATTATGTTTACTTACCTTCATGTTTAATGTTTTTAGGATATTAATTCATGATTGATGTGCTTATTCAGTAAAGTAAAAGTCTCTATTTAAGAGTAGAGCTGGCATAATTGAGTGGAGTTGCATGCAATCCTAGAAATAGGACGACATAAATCTACCGGATTAAAGTCAAATCTAATAGGGGAATCCATAGATCAAGTTAATGCAACAATAGGTGTTTTAATTAGAAAGATATTTCAATTAATCAACCTAGAGTTAGTTTTTTTTTATTCTCAAAAGAGATATTAATATAATTTAAGGATTACTACGGATTAAGTCAAATGAATAAATCGTTTAATTCAGATTAGAATAATAAGTGAAGTCTAGGTGGATTCTTTCCTGGGTATTGTCTCTTTTATAAGTTTTCTTCGATTATTTTCCAAATTCGCTCTCTGTCGCTTAGTAATTAGTTTAGTTAAAATTAGATTTTAAAACAATTCCTTTAATTTATTTAGCTAAATAATAAAAAGATAGTAACTACTTGTATTTTTAGTCCTCGTGGATACGATATTCCCGACTCACTATAGCTATACTTCCATTCGATAGGTGCGCTTGTCTTTATCTATTTTAGTTAGTTCATGATGTCATCAAGTTTTTGGCGCCGTTGCCTGGGAACTAAGATATTAGGAATGCTTGATTTTTATTAATTTAGCCATTTTTATTTTTATTGCATTTTATTTTTATTTTAATTTTTGTTTACTAATTATTCTTTTATTTGCTTCTGGCAGGTTCCTTTAGTTAATGACTAGAAGAAACCCGTCAGGACCTCTAGTATTCAATAGTGAAATCGAAAGTATAGCTCACAGAAACCATAGAGAAGCGAGGAAAAGTCGACAAAGTACAACAAAAGAGTAAGAGGACGTTATTATTAATACTAAAGAGATGGCAGAAAATCATAATAATCAGCTACCTCTTGTGGTTGCTGTAAATCTGAATCCTGCTCTTCGTACTATGTACGATTACACCAAGCCCAATTTAACTGGGGCTGAATCGAGTATTATTAGACCTACTGTTACTGCAAATAATTTTGAACTGAAACCTAACACTATTCAAATGATTCAACAGTTTGTTCAGTTTGATGGTTTACAGGACGAAGACCCAAATACTCATTTGGCTAATTTCTTAGAATTTTGTGACACTTTTAAAATTAATGGCATTTTTTATGACACTATTCGCCTACAATTATTCCCCTTTCTCATTGAGAAATAAAGCTAATGAGTGGTTGAACTCCCTACCACAAGGTTCTATCACTACTTGAGATCAAATGACTAAGACGTTTTTGCTGAAGTACTTTCCACCGGCTAAGACAGCCAAATTGAGGAATGATATCTCTTCCTTTGTGCAAATGGATTTAGAAACTTTATATGATGCATGGGAGAGGTATAAAGATTTATTGAGAAGGTGCCCTCACCATGGGTTACCTCTATGGCTACAAGTTCAGACTTTTCATAATGGCTTGAACCCCTCAACTAGGCAAATGATCGATGTAGCTGCCGGTGGTACTATAAATAGTAAAACACCTAAGGAGGCTTATGAGTTCATAGAAGAGATGTCACTGAATAATTATCAGTGGCAAGTCATAAGGACAAAGCCGACAAAAGCAGCCGGTGTTTTTAACGTTGATGTGGTCACCATGTTATCAAACCAGGTAGAACTCTTAAATAAAAAGATTGATGGTTTATGTGTTTCTATGCAGGTACATCTGGTGATGCAATGCGACACAAGTGGAGGTGGAATGAGCAACTCAGAATATTTACCCTATGGTCCTAGCATGGAGAATGAGCAAATAAATTATATGAGTAATAATCCTAGACCTCAAAATAATCCTTATAGTAATACTTACAATGCAGGTTGGAGGAACCACCCAAATTTCTCATGGGGAGGTCAAGAAAATCAAAGACCACAACCCCTTTCAGGTTTTCGGCAACAACCTTATCGGCAAGAGAAGAAACTGAGCCTTAAAGAGATGTTGGAAAAATTTATTACGGTGTCAAAGACTCATTTTCAAAACACTAAGACAGCCTTGAAAAATCAACAAGCATCGATTCATGCGCTCGACAATCAAATTGGACAGCTTGCTAAATTATTTTCAGAAAGGCAACAAGGAAGTTTGCCTAGTAACCGAACCCAACCCAAAAGAGAATGTGAAAGCAGTTACCCTAAGGAGTGGAAAGTGTTAACTGAACCTGAAAAAAAGCTGCAGCAGGAATCCAATAAGAAAAAGGACAAGGAGGTAAAACCCGAAGTAAGTGAAAAATCGGTACTTAAGGAATATAAACCACAAATCGCATATCCAGAAAAGTTGAAGAAAGACCGCATGGATGCACAATTCGGTAAATTTCTTTAACTTTTTAAATAATTTCATATTAACTTACCTTTTGTTGAAGCTATTTCGTAGATGCCTACATATGCAAAATTTTCGAAGGAGATTCTAACAAATAAAAGGAAGTTTGAAGAGCTATCTACGGTGGAACTCAACGAGGAGTGTTCAGCTATCCTTTCAAATAAATTTCCAACCAAACTAAAAGATCCAGGAAGTTTTACTATTCCCTGTTTAATTGGTAGTTTAAATATTGAGAAGGCATTAGCTGATTTAGGTGTTAGCATTAATTTGATGCCTTATAAAATGTTCAAATAGCTTGGCCTTGGGGAACCAAAACCCACTAGGATGAGTATTCAATTAGCTGATAGATCTGTTAAATATCCTAGGGGTATTATTGAAGATGTGCTTGTAAAAGTAGATAAATTAATATTCCATGTTGATTTTGTTGTGCTTGACATGGATGAGGACGTTGAGGTGCCTTTAATTTTAGGTCACCCATTTTTTGCCACTGCTAAGACTATTATTGATGTGGGTGACAATAAACTTGTGCTCAGGGTAGGTGAAGAAGAGATTGTTTTTAAAATCTATGATGCTATGAGATTTTCTAGAGAACAAGATGATTCCTCTTATTTTATTGATTTTATTGATCATGTTATTCAAGATTCTTTGGGGGAAATTGTTCATAAGGACACGTTAGAACTGTGTCTTGTTCAAGAAGAGGAGGTAAATGAAGATGATACTGTGATAGGTAAGACAAAAGTTGATTTAGTTTCTAATGAGTCTTCACTGAGACAGAAGAATTATGAGGGTATTGAGGTAAACGATGAATTAAAATTAAAACCCTCTATTAGAGAACCTCCTAAATTAGAACTAAAGCAATTATCAAATCACTTAGAATATGCGTTTCTTGGAAATAATTCTACATTACCAGTGATTACTGCTTTAGATTTGCAGCTGAAAGAGAAAGATGAGTTACTTCAAGTGTTGAGGGAGCATAAAAGATCCATAGCTTGGAAGATTTCCAACATTAGAGGAATCAACCCTTCTTTTTGCACACATAAAATTTTAATGGAAGATGAATACAAAACCATGTGTGCAAGCTCAAAGACGACTGAATCCTAATATGAAAGAAGTCGTTAAGGTTGAGGTAATTAAACTTCTAAATGCTGGAGTTATTTATCCTATTTCTAATAGTACTTGGGTGAGTCATGTGCAAGTTGTTCCTAAGAAGGGGACATGGCTGTTGTAGCTAACGAGAAGAATGAGTTGATTCCAACAAGAATAGTCACGGGATAGAGAGTTTGCATCGACTATAGGAAATTGAACGATGCCACAAGAAAGGATCACTTTCCTTTGCCATTCATCGATCAAATATTGGGAAGATTAGTTGGATACATATATTATTGTTTCATAGATAAACTCTCTGGCTACTTCCAAATCTCGATAGCTCCTGAGGACCAAGAAAAAATGACATTTACATGTCCATATGATACGTTTGCTTAACAAAGAATGCCTTTTAGATTATGTAATGCTCCTGCTACTTTTTAGCATTGTATGTTGGCGATTTTTGATGAACTTGTAAAAGACATTATGGAGGTATTCATGGACGACTTCTCAGTATTCGGTAACTCTTTCCATCTTTGTTTTAAAAACCTAAAACGAGTTCTCATGAGATATGAGGAAATGAACCTTGTACTTAATTGGGAAAAATGTCACTTCATGGTTCGAGAAGGGATTGTGCTAGGCCATAAAATTTCTAATAAAGGGATTGAGGTTGATAGAGCAAAAATAGAAACCATTGAAAAATTACCTCCCCCTAGTTCAGTTAAGGCTATTCGAAGCTTTTTAGGACATGTTGAGTTCTATAGAAGGTTTATCAAAGATTTTTCTAAAATAACTAAGCCTTTAACTAAATTGCTGGAAAAAGATATGCCTTTCGATATTAGTCAGGAATGTTTAGAAGCATTTAATACTCTTAAAGATAAATTAATTACTGATCCGATTGTAGTTGCACCTGATTGGAATTTACCCTTTGAACTAATGTGTGATGCAAGTGATTTTGCAGTAGGTACAATACTTGGGCAACGAAGAGACAAACATTTTCAACCGACTTATTATGCTAGCAAGACATTGACAACTGCACAAGAAAACTATACTACTACAGAAAAAGAGTTGCTAGCTATGGTTTTTGCATTCGATAAATTTAGGCCATATTTAATATTATCTCAAGTTGTCATTTACACTGACCATTCGGCTCTTCATTATCTCCTCACTAAATTAGATGCAAAACTTTGACTAATAAGATGGATTTTATTATTGCAAGAGTTCAATTTAGAAGTCCAAGATAAAAATAGAGCTGAAAATCTTGTAGCAGATCACCTATCCAGTTAGAGAATTCACATCTCAAGGAGCTTGATGAAAATTAGATAAATGACTTGTTTCCTGAAGAACAACTTTTGGCTATAACCGACTCTAAAGTCCTTTGGTTTGAGGATATTGCGAATTATCTAGCTGCTAACATCCTTCCAAAAGGGTTGACACATCAATAAAAGAAGCGATTCATTGTCGATATGAAAAACTATTTTTAGGAGGATCTTTTTCTTTTTTGTGTATGTGCAGATCAAGTAATTCGGAGATGTGTTACAAAATCAGAAGCAAGTAAAATCTTGGAACATTGCCACTCAGGACCGACAGGGGGATATTACAGTGGGACTAGGATAGTACATAAAGCGCTTGAATCAAGTTTTTATTATCCCACACTATTCAAAGATGCTAATAGGTATGTTACTTCTTGTGATAGATGCCAGAGAACAGGCAATATCTTTAAACGTGATGAGATGCCTCAAATATATATGCTCTCATGTGAAATATTTGATGTCTGTGGTATTGATTTTATGGGTCCATTTCCTAGTTTGTATGGTAATAAATATATCCTAGTAGCGGTTGATTATATGTCAAAATGGGTAGAAGCAAAAGCTTTACCTACAAATGATGCTAGAGTGGTAGTTAGATTTCTCAAAAAGCTCTTTTCTTGATTCGGAACACCGAGAGCAATTATTAGTAATAGGGGTAAGCATTTTTGTAACGCTCAATTTGATAAAATACTTAAGAAATATGGAGTGCATCATAGGACAGTTACCCCTTATCACCCCTCAAACTAGTGGACAAGTCGAAGTCGCAAATCGAAAGCTTAAACGCATCTTAGAGAAAACCATAGAATCAAATAGGAATGATTGGGTGATGAAAGTAGATGACACTTTATGGGCATATAGAACTGTTTTTAAGACACCCATAGGAACATCTCCTTACAAACTTGTTTACGGGAAAAGCTGTCATTTACCATTTGAGTTAGAGCACAAATCATTTTGGGTTATAAAATTTCTAAATTATGACCTCAAACTTATAGGTGAGAAGAGATTGATGCAGCTGAACGAGTTAGATGAATGGCGAGCGAAGGCTTATGAGAACTTATGATTATACAAAGAAGCAACAAAACGACGCCACGACACTCATTTAAAGTAGCCCAAACAATTTGAAGCTGGAGATCTTGTCCTCTTATATAATTCAAGGCTCAAGTTGTTTCCCGAAAAGTTGAAATCCAAATGATCAGGACCATTCATAGTACAAACCATTTTCCCATATGGTACGATAGAGGTAACTCACCCAAAATATGACACATTCAAAGTAAATGGTCATCGACTTAAACTTTAATGATAGATAGGAGCTTTAGCTCCGCGAACATTTGTAATCGTGCGCACAATGTAAGTCTAGCTTAAACTTTAAATAAGCGCTTCTAGGGAGGCAACCCGAGTATTAACATTGTTAAATTTCCTTATTTTCATTTTAAAATATTTCTTTAAAAATAACTAAACATTAAAAATACAAGTTTTTGACCCACACGGCCTAGACAGACGGACGTGTCCTTGGCCGTATGATCGAACAGGGGTGCGATAATGAATTACACGGCCATGGGAAATGGCCATGTAATCCACACGGCCTGGACACACGGGCGTGTCCTCGACTGTGTGTAACTCATGACTTAGTTTTTAAATTTTAAGGAAATCGACAGAGAGTTACACGTCCAGGCGACACAACCGTGTAACCCAACTGGCCAAGACACACGGCGTCTCCTTAGCCGTGTGGACCCTGGGACTTAATTTTTCCAAAAATTGACAGAAACACGGCCTAACAGAGTCTACACAGGTGTGCGACACGACCATGTGAACCACACAGCCTGAACACACGGGCGTGTCCTAGGTCATGTAAAAATTGGAGTTTAATTTTTCAAATTTAAAACAAGTCAGAGAGTTACATAGGCCACACGGGCGTGTCCTAGGTCGTGTGTGTGATCACATGGGCGTATGGGAGGCCACACGGGCGTGGGAGAAGCTAAGGTGATTGAACATGGCCGTGTGAACTACACGTCCTAGACACACGGGCGTGTCTGAGGCCATGTGGAAACTAGGCTCAAATTTTTAACGCACACGGGCATGTGAGAGGTCAAACAGGCATGGGAGAAGCGAAGGACATTGCACACGGCCGTGTGAAGTTTGCGTTAAGACTTTTAATAGCACGCAGGCTACACAGAAGCCACACGGGCATGTGACACGACCGTGTGGAACAACACGAGGCTAAACACGACCGTATCACTCTTTAAAAGAAAACCCTAATTCTATTTTCATCTTTTATCTTCTTCCTCACCTAAACTTCACCCTAGCCGCCGCTCCTATTTCCTTTACCTGCTTAGACTGCCGCACCACCGGCCACTGACTCTACCACGTCGCCCTTCCCCTCTCGTCGAATCTCTATTTCTCCCTCTCTTTTCCTCTTTTCTCTTCTCCCTTCTATCCCCAAACCTCAGTCGACCCCTACTTTTTCCCTCTTCTTTTCCCTTTTCCCACCCCCTCTCACCACGACCAACCACCGCCCTCAACCCTCTTCCTTTCTCCATCGTCCCTCCAGCCCGGCCACCTGAAAACTCCCCTCTTCTTTCTTTCCCTTTCTTTTCTCTCTTCCTTTCCTTTTTGCTTCCCCTCTCCTCGCTATCTAGCCCCAACCAAAACCACTCCCCGCACCACCGTCGCCCTTCCCTCCGACCATAGCCTTATCACTATCGTTTCCCCTTTTACCCTTCACATTTATTATTTTTATTTTTATTTTTATGATTATTATATTAGTTATTTTATGTTAGCTATTTATTGTTTATTATTTATTTCACTTCCTTATTATTATTTTATTCTCATTGTTTATTAGTATTGTTACTCACTGTTTTGATTTCTATTTGGACTTTTTATCTTCACATTGAATTTGTTTCTTTATCTATATATTTTTGCTTATTGTTTTTATTTCTAATATGATTGTTCTCTGCCATTTTTCTTTTTCTTCTTAGTTACTATCGTCTGTATTTTTATTTTAAGTATAACATAATTTGTCTTTTAGTTCTGATTTATTTTTAGTTTGAATTCTTTTATTTACTCTTTCTTTAATCACTTTAATTTGTACTTAGAGTCATTATATGAATTTTTCATGCTTTGATTTCGAATATACTATTTTAGGAGTAAATTTTTATTTAAGATTATTTGGATATTAATTTGGTGATGCATTTTTTCTTGATACAATCTTTTACTTTTGCAAATACATCATGACAAACACTCGTGGGAAAACCAAAACCGTCGTCCCCCCTTCGAAAGAGCAGAAGGGTCCTGGCTCAACCTCCTCCTCGAGCGCTTCTGCTGAGGCTCGCCATCCTTATATTTGATTTTCAGCGGGCCCTCAGGAGGACTTATACTAGCTCCATCAAGTACGGCCACTCGGTGTGGGCCGCTACATTGATTGGGTCGTGTTAGAGTAGGTCTAACTCACTGATAACGTGCGCGCCATTATAACCACAGCTCCGTGGGATAGGTTCTTTGCCATCATCGAGCCTCCCTACACAGAGCTTACCTTGGAGTTCTGTGCCACAATTTCGGTCCAGCAGGTCATGACGGTCCATGACGAGCCCAGCACCATCACTTTTTGCCTCAGTGGTTTGGTCGACACATGAGCGTCTCAAAGGTCGGTAATTCTATGGGACTTTACACAGAGGAGTTCATGAGCGCCAAGGACTTCTTTCAGCTTCATCAGCACATCCATTACTCACCCTTGCATTGTTGGACCGATCTTAGCAGTAGCCAAACACCATATGATACGAGTCACTCAAAGGCAACTTCTCTCTCTCCAGCCTTACGGTACATCCACGCACTCCTCACTCACACCTTGACAAGAGAGAGAGAGAGAGAACACCAAAGTCGTCAGCACTCATGATCCCTATTATCTTTGGAGCATGGCCTACGACCGTATTATTGACTTAGCATACTTCATAGCTTTATCTTTCCGCCATCAAGCTGACTGTCATAGGAGGGGCCCCATCTATCTAGGCCCTTATGGGACTCACCTCGCTCGACACTTCGATCTTCTCGACACACTGGAGTAGTCCTCGGCACTTACAATTGTTGGCCAGATGTCCTCTAAGGGCATCTCGAGCAAGATCCGCATGGGGATGATCGAGCGGCGACGTGGAGTGGATCCTCCTCAATACAGATTGTTTCATTCTGACGTTCAAGATGACTTTGATGACCTCCCTGATGATGTCCCTCCCTATCACGAGGATCCACCTCAGCCACCATCTTCGAGTCATAAACCTATTCACTCTGCTGCTAGCTCCCAAGGAGCATCCTATGAGGAATTTACTAGTTTCCGTTAGTACTGTGCTGAGAGATTCGACAGTATTGATGCGATATTGTAGCAGATTTGTCAGCATTTTCATATTTCTCCTACAGCGCCGACGACTCACGCGTCTGATGACGAGGACCATTGAGTCCATCTCATTTTTTTATTTTTTTATTTTTTTATTTTTTATTTTTATTTTTATTTTATTTTTATTTTTATTTTTATTTTTATTTTTAACTTTCTATTTATTTTTATTTTATTAAACTTCTTTCGTTTTTATAGTTTAAACTATCATTTTAATTATTATGATTGTTTCTTAACAAGTAACCCTTTAATATTCTTCGGCATTGTGTTTATTTTCTTATTAGTTGCTTAGAATCTTGCACACAATTACATTCATCTACAATTCTACTTTTCACTATTATGGGAATTTCATCCAATATTCAGGGCAGTTTCAATTATCTCCCTCTCTTATGATATTTTGTTTCTACTATGATTATTTTTGTTTGTACATTGAGGATAATGTACATCTTAAGTGTGGAGAGGTTTTTTTATATGATTATTTGAAAATCCCTGAATTATGCCTTGTGTTTAAGCAATTTTCCCATATTACTATTAGAATGAATTCTTATTGATTTGTAATTATCATTGATGTGTTTTAGACTAAATTCATAGGTAATTATGTATTAATTGCTTAAACTTTAAGACATGAGAGAATCAAGCATGATAAGTCTATTTTCAGAATTAAAATTTATTAGGTTGTTTCCCTAAATTTAAGTATTACCTTGAAGTTTCAGATTTGCAAGATTGACATCAAAAACCATAATTTTTGTGAGATTTTTAGCCTTTAGAGCATACACTTTTCTTGCTCACTTTATTATTGGTTATGAGTGTGTAAATATTGGTTTGTTATTTGAGAACTTGCTTCGATTATACATGTCGAGACCACACCTTTGATTTGATATACTGAGATGATAAAGGCACCTAGGTTTTAACCCACTTATCCCATTAAAAGCCTACCTTCATAATTAACCCTTAGTGAACCTCTTTGAGCCTAACAAAGCGTGTAACAGCCCGATTTTGGGCCTAGTCGGAACAGTGGTTTTGAAACCACTATTTCAAGGTTGAAGAAAATTATTTTGATGTTATTTTATGTGTTGTAATGTGATTTTATAAGTGCATGTTAATTTTGGTATATTAATTTTAGCAATTTCTAGTCCAATTTCGAAAAAGGACTAAATCGCGTAAAAAGTAAAAGTTGTGTTTTGATGCCTAAATGTGTTAAATGGCTAGAGCACTAAAATTGGGGGTCTTTAAAAGGCAATTAGACCCATTTTAAGTGTAGTGGCCGGCCATGGGATTAGAAATTTCAAATGGTCAACTTGTTAGGTGGGTGATGTCATTTTATGTAATTAAATAATGCCTAGCCTAGCTATTTCTTTTCCTTCTTTTCATTCTTCCTCTTACCACCAATATTTCCAACCAATAAAAGGTTTTTGAAGCTGGAAAATTTTAGCAAAGAAACTCCCATGCTAGTAAGTGATTTTTAATGTTTTTCTTGATGATTTTTACATTTTTAGAACCCCTAAAGCATGAGTTTTCAAAAGAGGGGACTATTTTGCAAAATGATTAAGATTTTGGGTTTTGCCATGAAAGCATATGTGTTGTTTTCTGAGTTTTTATGGAAGAATATGAGTCTTGGTAGTGTTATAAATAACTTTTATGAAAGAAGTTTGCATGAAAACACCTAAAATGGGGTATTTTTCAAAGTTGTAAAATAAGTTGTAAATGTGTGAAATAGTTGAAATTATGAGTTGCTATAGTTATTAAAATGGTTCATCTAGGCTTAAGAAGTAAAGAAATGTGATAAAAAAAATCATTTTACGAGCCTAGGGGTAATTTGGTAATTTTGGCAAAGTATAGGGACAAAATTGGAATTTTTTCCAAAATGTGTCATTGGACTAATTTGATTAGTATATTGTTTTAATAAGTTAAATGTGATGTTATAGATGATGAAAAATGAGATTCGGGCTTAGAACGAGGAAAAACGAGAAATTGATGTTTAGGCCTCTTTTACCAATATGGTGTCGAGGTAAGTTCGTATGATAATAATAATGCAAAGTTATGTTTGAATTACATTCCTTATTAATATTGCATATATTATATGATTTAATATTTTGGAAGATTGATGGAATATGTTGTTCCTTTGAAACGAGGAAGTTTGTATGAAAGTAATTTATCAACTTCATTATCATGTGCTTAATACTTGATATTGTACGAAATATGGATATATGTCTTTATTGGAATTTTCTTGTGATGATTCGATGAAAATGTAATGATATGTGTGCTAGTATAAGACCATGTCCGGGACATGGCATCGGCACTACATGAGACCTTGTATAAGACCATATCTGGGATATGGCAACGATATGTGGATCCATGTAAGACCATGTATAGGACATGGCTTTGGCATTCTATTTGGTGTATGATAATTCCGAACATCCTTAAGCATACCGAGTGTTAAACGGGGTAATGTAATGGATGATGTGATGAAAGCCCTAAGGAGGGCATGTTAAAGAAGGTATAATTATATACTTTATTACGAGGTGGTACAGGTATGTACACTAAAATTATGAGTAATGCCTTGATATGTGATAATCTATGATGTATATAGTATTGGGTGAATACTATGAAAATGGCATGATTTGGACTAAGTCTTTGATACTTGATGACATTGATATTATGGTTCCATGCTTATGATGCATAGCTATGTGTTCTTACCATGATAGATGAAATGATGATGTATTAATTTGGTGAACAATAATTCTGAATGAGTAAATTAGCCTGGATAGTTTTGGGCTACTGCAGTGGTGTAACTTTGAAAATACACTGAAAATAGTGTAAAATGATTTAGAGGCTGAAAAAATATGGAATTAAATCTTATTGAGTCTAGTTTCTTATAAAAGAAACCGTGTGGGAAAAAGAATTTCCTATAATGAGATATTTGAAGTTGTGCGAGAAAGAGTCACAATGACTTTGAAATCCCCTATTTTGATTTGAGAAAATAATTATAAATTGTACAAAAATATTTATGAGTTATAACTTATATGTTTAGAATCCTAAATTAGTATATTTTTAATAGAAATAGACGAGAAAATTATTCGAGTCCTGTGCTATGAGATAATTGAACTTTAGTGCAGAAGGATCAGAACTGTCAGACAGAGAATCAGGGGTAAATTTGAGGAATAAACTGTACTTTTTGACTAAACAAAAAATTCTGAAAATTTTATGGTAGAAAGGTACATGAGTCTAGTTTCAAATAAAATTAACGGAACTTAATTTTAAGTTTCATAGCTCCAAATATAAATATTTTATTGATTGTTGTACAATAAGATAGCTTATCATGAACTTGAGAATATGTTGGGAACATTGATAAAACATGTTAATGAGTTGCTTATTGTTTTCATATGAACTTACTAAGCATAAAGCTTACCCCTTTCCTTTCCCATGTTCTCTAGTGTTGACAGGTTAGCTCGAGTTGGAGTTCATCAGAGATATTATCACACTGTCAAGCTATCGCTATTGGTGTAAGTGATTTCAAGCACTTTAAGTCTATGGCATGAGTAGGAGTTTAAATATTCGAGTATGTGATATTTCTTTAGCCAACTGTATTGGATTATTTTGATTATAGGGTTGTAAACCCATTTTAAATATGCATGCATGTGCTATGGTCTTACGTGATGAGTTTATAATGATTATGGCATGAATGTAGTAAAGATGTGAGTAAAATCTATAATATCTATTGCATGTGAAATTGTCATGGTCATGACATGTTAGGAATGTTTAAGTGCCTAATTTTGCCATGTTGTATGCTATTGTATAAGTATGCATGCATGTGTTGTGAGGGTGACAAAATAGCTTGGAAAATAGCCTTGTATTTGTCCACATGGGTAGACACACGGGCATGTGTCTAGGCCGTGTGTGACACACGGTTCGCCCCCATGGGCATGATGTCCAGCCGTGTGTCCCCTGTACCTAAGTTTTTGAAGTCAGTATGTAGGTAGTGAGTACATGGGCAAGAAACACGGCCATGTGTCTCAGCCGTGTAAAGGACACGGGCGTGTGCCTTGGCCGTGTGGCTTCAATTTGTTCATGGCCAAATTGGCAGAATGTCCAGGTTTTTGGACACGGGTTAAGGACACGGGCGTGTCCCTAGCACACGGGCGTGTGCTCTATACCCACACGAGCGTGTGGAGCCTTAAAGCATGAAATTTTTCCAAGTTTTTCTTAAGTTCTCAGTTTAGTCCCGAACCGTCTCTAATGAATGTTTTGGGCCTCGTGAGTCCGTTTAAGGGACAAAATGTATGTGAAATGAAAAGTTTTAAATTGATCAAAATTTTACGGCCTGGTTTTATATAGTTGGTTGAGTTTAAGTCTGGTAGCACCTCGAACCCTATCCTGGCGTTGGATACGGGTGAGGGGTGTTACAAAGTGTTTCTTGATTTTCCCCTTAATATTAACCCATAACTCATTTTTAATTCGTTGAGATTTTTTTCCTATTTTATTGACTTCCTTTTTGTCAAGATTTGATTTGGTTAGTTGCCTAACTATGTTTTTTTTTTGTTCAGTTGTTAAATTTTCTCTTATCATCCATTTGTTCTAAAAAAAAGTCAAAAAAATACATATATGTTGATTATTACTAGTTCTTTGGTTTGAGTTTAAGTAGTTAATTTCATATTCTGAGAAGAAGCTCGTGTTTTTCTTTAATAATTTTGATTGATGTAATTAGTCATTATTAGTCTATTTTTCTAGTTAGGTAATTTATCAATTTGATCTCGATTCTAACCCTCTAATTCAGCTTTTATCCACACCTTTAACCCAAGCCCCATTACAACCCTTTAAAGACCTTTTGATTTGTGTATCATCTTATTTATAGCGGTAGAGATTTGATTTTCATGCAAGCCTATGGTAATAACGTTTCATGTTTGACTTTTGAGTGCTTAATTTTTGAACCTTAAACACTTTGAGTGATTGAGTGAATCTTTAGTGAGGATGTCAATTCTTGTCAATTCTGAATTAAAGGTAATTATTTAGATAAGGGTAAATACCTATGTTTTCATGCTTTAAAAATGTTTGACTTGGATTGTTTGAATCTTTAGTGCTCTTTTAGTTGAATTATCAATGTGTGATTATTTTTAAATTATGATAAAAACATTATTGATGAGAATTATGAATTGATAAAGTTTAATCTTAATTGTGAGTTAAGGATTTTGCTTGAGGACAAGCAAAACTTAAGTGTGGGAATATTTGATAGACCATAAATGTAACATATTTTAATCTCATTCTTGATGCGTTTTTGGATTATTTATTTTTTAATTTAGTGAATTCGATGCTCCTAATCCTTTAATTTCATGTTTATACTTAGGAGACCATAGGGGAACAAAAGGAGCGAAAAACGGGCCAAAATCAGACAAAACGGGCTATTTCAAGGATCCAAACGGCCAAACCTTTTCCCACACGGGCTGAGCACACGCCAGTGTGAGCCACACGGGCTGGCCATACGCCCATGTGGCAGCTCGTGTCGATATCGCTCCTTATTTACCAAACACGTAGAAAAAGCCAATTTTTAGGATTTTTGAGCATTCTAAAGTCTATAAATACATACTAGAAGAGGACCTAAGAGGACATGCTGAGTAGAACATAGAAATTACTCGAAGAATGCCAATGGACTCAACTTTGAAGCAGGATCTCCTTTAAGATTGAAGATCTCCATTCAATTTCTTTAGAAGTTTTTGGGTTTCTTTATGTTTTGTTGTTTTCCTATTTTTGAGATGTTTTCTTTTCCAAGTATGAACTAAATTCCCTAAATACCTAGAGAAGATGAAACCTATGACAGATCTTATTATTTAACTTTTCTGAATTACATGATTAATATTTGTTATTTGACTTTTCTGAATTACATGATTAATATTTGTTCTTAATCTTAATTATGTTTACTTACCTTCATGTTTAATGTTTTCAAGATATTAATTCATGATTGATATGCTTATTCAGTAGAGCAAAAGTCCTTGTTTAAGAGTAGATCTGACATAATTGATTGGAGTTGCATGCAATCCTAGAAATAGGATGACATAAATCTACCGGATTAGAGTCAAATCTAATAGGGGAATCCATAGATCGAGTTAATGCGATGATAGGGGTTTTAATTAGAAAGAGATTTCAATTAATCAACCTAGAGTTAGTTATTTTTATTCTCGAAATAGATATTAATATAATTTAGGGATTTCTACGGATCAAGTCAAATGAATAAATTGTTTAATTCAGATTTAAAATAATAAGTGAAGTCTAGGTGGATTCTTTACTAGGTATTGTCTCTCTCATAAGTTTTCTTTGATTATTTTCCCAATTCACTCTCTGTCGCTTAGTAATTAGTTTAGTTAAAATTAGATTTTAAAACAATTTCGTGAATTTATTCGGCTAAATAATAAAAAGATAGTAACTACTAGTACTTGTAGTCTTCGTGGATACGATATTCTCGACTCACTAAAGCTATACTACCATTCGATAGGTGCGCTTGCCTTTTTTGTATCTTAGTTAGTTCGTGACGTCATCATTAGAATCATTTTACTTATTCATGCATTATCATCATTTTGTTTACATATTTACCACATACTCACACAAACATATATCACATTATACATAAACACATATAAAGATAATTTGGCTCTTGAGTTATGAAAAGTGGGGTCTATCACCACACATCGGATAAACGGATCTCCAACACACCAAATAGACACATAGAGTCAAACATATCCCAAAAGTGTAGCTTATAGCTAGCACTCACCAACACACCAAACATATCTCGGTGAATGGAGCTTAGCTCACATTCCCTTATCTCTCCAAATTTGTTCGGAGCCTTAACGCCCTATAAACATAACATATATAGGTGAGTACTCACAATCCTATGGCAAGCCAACTATATCCAATGGTTCCATAAACACATAAGGCCAAAATATCCGTTATCATACACACATATTACTTACCATTTTTCTACACTTTACCTCAGTATAATCGCATTATAAACATAATTTAATCACTGTCATAAGGCATGTGCAAAATGCCCACATTTACACTTTCTCAAGAGTCATCACAAACATATAACACATGTCATTAGCATCAAATTTCAGTCCACAATTTCACAACTCACAATCACATTTAACATCAAGAGTATGGAAATACTTACACTCAAAATTTAGAGTATGATTTTAGACTACTTCTAAATTCCCAATTCACACAATGAATTGCGTCTACATGTAGCGATCCCAAACACTCACCAATTACTTTCGCCTAGACACCGAAAGATAAACTAGTCTTTCCTTAGCTCGCAAAAGGTCCTAATGAATTTGAAGCTTCAACAAGTAAACCACAAGAAAAGTACAACCAACAACCAACTAAATATTCAACTCAGACAACCAAAAGCATAAGCCTAAGCTAGGTTCTCATGAAATCGAAACCTTTGACATAGAACACTTAGAATTCACATATCTCAGTTTACACTCAATCCTTTTGCTTAAAACGAATTACATTCATCTAATTAATCACCTACGACAAATTCTCAACCTTTAAACTGCGCAAAACTACTCAATTTATGGTATCAAAATTTTCGGCATGTTTATGGCTATTTTCATGAAAATTCATTAAAACGTTATAAATATTTAACGAAACTTCAAAGTTTAAAAACCTTCCAATCATGTCAAAACTAATTAAAAAAGACCTTGCAACCATTTTTACTCAAAAATCTAAAATTCACCATTAAAGACTCAAGTTTTGGCTTTTAATCAAAACATGTAATTCAATATCTAAAAACTCAGTTTTAAAGACTAAATAATATTAAAAACTAATAGAAAGATGAATGGTTACCTTTGACGAAAGAAAAATGAGCTTTTGATGCAAATCCGAGAAGAATGAGATTTTGGGGATGTTTCCTTTAAATTATATGAAGATTTAATGCTATAAGGATGAAAGAAATTAATAAAATTAGGATTTGAAGAACAAAAACAAGTGGAAGTGGCTTGGAGAGCATGCTGCAGCAACAAGGGATGAAAAGAATGGCTATCGTGAAAACAAAATGTAGTGGGGGGAATTATTAGGCTAATTTTAAAATTTGGCCTATCTGCAACATAAACACTCATAACTTTGACCCTTGTTACAAATCAATCTTTTTCCTATAATTGAAGGTCTCTAAAGTTCTCTTCCAAAAATTGATTTCATTTTCTAAAAACTATAGTCGAAAATATTTACAGTTTACGATGTCAACAAATTCTAAACACTTTAAAGCTAAAATCTTTAAAATACCCCTAAAACTCCTAAGTCATATTTTGGGGTGTTACAACAACTAGGAGAGGTGTGGTACCTCCTGAGGGAACTGGTACCTAGGCTTTTGGGAGTCTTATAACACAAGGCTTGGGTGTCATTCCTTTGAGGGGATGTGGTACCCTTAAAACTCATCTTGCTCACTAACTCTTAGGTACCACCCCTTTTTGTTCAAGGTACCACACTTGACTAGGTGCACTTAGAATAACTTTATTTTTTGCTTAAAAACTAACTTGAAAATAGTTCTTACATGTTTATTTTACCAAATTTAATTTAAAGAGTATTTGTTATATCAAAACATTAGAAAATCAAACTTAACAATCTCCCCCTTTTAGTTAAAACAATACTTAGAAAAATTTTCTTTTTAAAACTCCACTTAAATAAAAATTTATTTTCAAGTTGTCACTTCCCCTATTTAAAACACTTTTTTTCTACAAGATTTTCCTTTTTCAAAACTTATTAAAAAATAACAAGTTTTTATGTTTGGACAATTCAAAAAATTAGAAAATAAAGTTTTTCCAACATAATTTGATTTTCAATTTAATTTGCAAATATTAAGCTATGGTCTCTCCCCATTTTTTATACATAAAAAACATTAGAAAATCTAAAAGGAAGAGATCAATGTTTTATATAACAAAAGAACATTTAAAACATGTTATAAAGATAAAGCAAAGCATGGAACATATGGAACATGAACTCTGAGAACATTTAAAGCATACCAAAAAAGGATGCAAATCAAGCAAGACAAAATATCCAAAGGAAAATCATAAGAAACATCATCCAATTTAAGCGAAAAAATCCAAAAACTTAAGTCAAAAAGTAGTGCAACAAAAACGAAAAAGTAAAACATCGAAACAAGTCAAAGAGAAAGTATATTAACAAAGTACTTATAATTTCCTAAACTCGGCCTAGACGTTATGACCAAATTCTGAAAATTACATTAGCCATTAGGATGGCACAAAAAATGTTTTGGCTTAATCACTTTTTAAAACCAATTTTCATTTTATTCAAAACCAGTAATCTCAATCTATTTGCTTTGATTCAAGAAAATACTATATAAATTTTAAAATCATCATGTGACTTTATTGTTTCATTTGTAAATATTAGTTATTTTAGAAAAACTAAGTTATATTTTATTACAAGCAACTTCATAATATTGTGGTGGAAAAATTATATTAGAATCTTATTTTTATTAAAAATCAAATTTTCATGCATATTCAAAAAAGTTAGTAAATAGTTTAAAACCTCAAATCATGGGAAAACAAAATGAAAATCCCAAAATAAAAAGTCTCATGCCACAGTCCATAAGAAAATTATTACAGTTCAAAATAATAAAATAACCATATAATAAGGTTTAAAGATTAAAAACAAAAACCATCCAAGAACTCCTCCGAAAGCCACATCCAAATCCTAGCCTAGGGGATTATCTTAAATCAAATTAGAATAGAGTGGTGAGCTAAAGAGATCAATGTGAGTCTTATCTAATATAGCGAATAAAAATTCAGAACATACATTACAAAATATAACAGAAAATATAAATAAGCAGTCGAATTTCATAGATGTCAATATGATAGATAATATTGATGTAGAGTTTTTTAATAAAAGTTCCTACCCAACACTGCTATACACCATAAAGTGTTCCTTAGAACTCATCCATCCAATAACACACCAAATTTGTAAACAAGCCACCGAATATTGCAGATATACTACCAAAATATGTGGATATACCATAAGAAATGTACAGATCGTTAGAAACTTCCTCCTTTCAGTATTTATCCCAACCCAATGCAATGTGATATGGCTTACAGAAACATATATATATCAATAGCCATGCTTAACATGTGATCAGATTTTGTTAACAAAAATAGTAGGCATTGGTTTTCTTTTTATTCTTATCAGAACAAAAATAGCAATATCCATGATTTATCATGATATCTGATTTACTTAGTCACAAACATGTCATTTGATTACATAACATAAGTGTTGGAACAAACATATAAATTCATCCTCCTTAATATAACTTACAACCATATTTGTGACATCATGGGTTTAACATATCAGAGTTACTTACTTGGTAACAATCCAATTAAGGGATTTTCAATCACCATGAATACTCAGAGTATTTGATTAACCATATTTAGGTGTATATTATATATATTAATAATTAATAATTAAATTTTAATACATAATTGTACAAATTTTATTTGATTAAACCCGCACATGGACTACGGATCTCTTAACACCAAAACTACTCCCCCACTATTAGCGGTGTAGATCAAGTTAGATTTTGTGCGATCTAATCAAACGATAACAGTACTTCAACAAAGTTACACTTGTTAGAATCGATCATAAACAAAATAACCTCTTATGGAATCAGATCAGAAACTTACCATTTTCGTAAAGAAGTCCAAAATTTTGCTTCCTTTAGAGAAAATCCAATTAATTCAAATTAGATCTTCACGAACATAATATTCATATGTATTAGACTATATTTCCAATTCGTGAAAAAGAGAATAAAGGTTTGAGATTTGATGAATAAACCATTACCTTCACCAAATTGGGCTAGACCGAAACGATTAGCAATTCATAAGGAAATTGGTTAGATGGAGGAGTGGAGGCTAAACAAAAAAAAAAAGAGGTAAAGTGGGTATGTAGTTAATTAAATAACTTGCAAAAAAAAGAAGAAGAAATGCTAAATTAAGTTTTGATTAACTAGATGAAGAGAGAATGAAAAACAGAGAAGAATAGCGGGCGATGGTGGTGGTGGTACGGCAACGGTGGAAGAGGTTCAACGGTGGTGCGACGGTGATAAGAAGAGAGTGGGAGAGGAGTAACAATTGAGAAGTGGTGATGTTTAGGTTATAATACTATGG
The DNA here is from genome assembly GCA_025698465.1 of Gossypium longicalyx. Taxonomy (NCBI): domain Eukaryota; kingdom Viridiplantae; phylum Streptophyta; class Magnoliopsida; order Malvales; family Malvaceae; genus Gossypium; species Gossypium longicalyx. The sequence goes on from CM047004.1 coordinate 49,254,810, forward strand.
TTAGAGGTGGTGTAGTGGTGGCCAAAATCAAAAGCATATGGTGGCTTAATGTGGTGCAAGAGGAAGAGGAGAGAAAAAAGGGGGAGAAAGCAAAAAAAGATCCAACAAAAAAATTTTCACTACTCTAGATACAAGGGATGGCTATGGGGGTCAAAGGGAGAAAAATTGGAAGGGAGTGAAAGGTGGAGAAGAAAATGAAGGAAGGGGAACATGTGGAGTGAAAATGGGGCTAAGGAAGGAAGGGAGAGTAAAATAATAGATGAAAGAATATTTTCTATTTGGCAACTAGGTGGGGCTGGAAGAAGGGGTTTGACCAACCATTTAAATTCAAAAAAAAATAAATAAAGACGAGTGGGGGAATCAAACTTGGGTCACATGAGAAGCTTACCTTGTTCTTAACCACTAAGCTAGAATCCATACTTGTTCAAGAATTGATGATAATTAAATTTAAATGGGGTGTGACAACTCTACCCACCTTAAAAATAATTTCATCCTTGAAATTTACCTGATCAGAATAGATGGGGATATTATCGATAAATCGAGTCCTCTGGCTCCTAAGTAGCTTCCTTATTTCAATAAATTCACCATAACACTTTTACCAGTGGAATCTTTTTTTTCCTTAATACTTTAACCTCACGATCCAAGATCTGGATTGGTTCCTCTTCGAATGATAAACCTGGTATCACCTTGATCTCCTTAATCGGAACCACATGAGATGGGTTAGATTAATACCGCCTCAGCATAGAACATGGAACATGTCCTGGATACAGTCCAATGCCATAGGTAACTCCAACTTATAAGCCACCAGTCCAAATCTTTTAAGGATCCTATAAGGTCAAATAAACCTTAGGATCAAATTTCCCTTCTGACCAACTCTCAGAACCTTCTTCCACGATGATACTTTAAGAAATACCTAATCCCCAACACTGAACTCTATATCCTTCCTCTTCAAATCTGTATAGAATTTCTATTGATTTGATGCCACTTTCAATTTGTGCCACATGAGGTGCTATATGAATCCTTAACTGAAAATTGTTGTTATCCGCAAATTCTGCTAGCGATAAAAGTCCCTCCTAACTACCTCAAAAATCGATTACGCAACCCCTTTGCATATCCTCAAGATTTTGTATAACCAACTTAGACTACTCATTAGATTGTGGATGAAAGGTCGTGCTAAATTTCAATCCAGTACCAAGAGCCTCATTTAACTTCTTCCAACACCGAGATGTAAAATGAGGATCCCAATCTGAAATGATAGATATTGTTACCCCACACAATCTCACTATCTTTGAAATATACAATCTCACCAACTTCTGTAGAGAGTAATTTGTCCAAACAGGTAAGAAATGAGCTAAGGTTGAATCCTTCTTAGTGGGTTTCAAAGGCAACCCACTAACAAAATCCATAGTCACTTGCTCCCACTTCCACTGAGGAATCTGAATAGGTTGTAACAAGCCAGAAGGGAACTGTTGTTTAACTTTCACTTGTTAGCATGTCAAAAACTTAGCCACATACTCAATTACCTCACATTTAAGACTCGGCCACCAGGATACATAGTGTAAGGGCTACAATGCACTTTCTGAAGGATAGACTGTCTTAGATATTTATCGTCAAGTACACCATATCTCCCTAATAATACAAGACTTCATCAGAATTAAACCCAAAGTCTTCAATCTTACCCTCCTCAATCTGCATAACCTGAGGCACAAGAGATACATTAGAGTTTGCTTCATCTTAATCTAATTAACCAAAGTAGGTTTTACTTGGAACTTCGCAAGCAAACCTCTATCTTCAAACAAACTCAACTTAGCAAACATTGCTCTCAAATCGATCATTGATCTCCTACTTAATGCATTAGCCACGACATTAACTTTACTTGGATGGTACTCAATGGTACAATCATAGTCCTTAAGCAACTCTATCCATCTCCGCTGCCTTAAGTTTAACTCTTTTTTGGAGAGAAGGTACTTAAGGCTCTTATGATTCATGTAAATGATACACTTTTCACCATACAAATAGTGTCTCCAAATTTTAAGGGCACAAACCACAGCTTCCAGCTCAAGGTCATGAGTCAGATAATTGCACTTGTGCTGTTTAAGTTGTCTTGATGCATAGGTTACAACCTTGTTGTCTTGCATCAGCACACAACCAAGACTAGTATGGGACGCATCACTATAAACCACATAATCTTTCCTAGGCTCGGGTTGAATAAGAACAGGTGCTTGAGTCAACACGAACTTAAGCTTCTCAAAACTAGCTTACAGCTCTTCAGTCCACTTAAAAGGAGCACCCTTCCTTAATAGTTTAGTCATTGGGGCCGCAATTAACAAAAATCCCTCTACAAACCTTTGATAATAACAACTTAACCTAAAAAACTTCGGATCTCACTAACATTCTTAGGCTGCTTTCGATCCAGAATGGCCTCGATCTTCTTCGGATCAACACAGATACCCTCAGTAGATACCACATGCCTCAGACACATCACCTCTCTAATCCAGAACTCACACTTACTTAGTTGGCATAAAGCTTCTTCTCATGAAGAATTTGTAGAACAACCCTTAAATGTTCATCGTATTCAGATTTGAACTTAGAATAGATCAAAATGTCATCGATGAAGACAACAACAAACTAATCAAGGTAAGGCTAGAATACCCGATTCATTAAATCCATAAAAGTAGTGGGAGTATTCGTAAAACTAAAGGCCATCACTAGGAACTCGTAGTGACCATACTGAGTCTTGAATGCGGTCTTAGGTACATCAGGTTCCTTCACCTCCTAATGATAGTATTTGGACCTTAAGTCGATCTTGGAGAACACCATGGTACCTCTAAACTAATCAAACAAGTCATCAGTCCTCGGTAAGGGATACTTGTTCTTTACAGTCAACTTGTTCAATTGTCAGTAATTGATACATAGCCCTATAGGCCCATCCTTCTTCTTTACAAACAAGATCAAGGCTCCCCAAGGTGAAATACTTGGTCTTATGGACCCACGGTCTAAAAGTTCCTGAACCTGAACCTTAAGCTCCTTAAGTGCCATACAATAAGTAGCAATGGAACTAGAGTACTCCTATTCAACAGATTTATCCCAAACTTGAACTCACGCTCCAGAGGTAATCTAGGTAGTTCTTCCAGAAAAACATTAGGAAACTCCCTCACAATATGGATACCTTCCACAGCTAATCCACTAATACTCATGTCCATAACATAGGCCAAATAAGCCTCACATTCCTTACATACCAACTTTTCAAATACTAAAGTAGATTTCACATTGGATAAGTAATCTCTACGCTCACTAACCATCACAATCTCCTTACCAACTAAAGTCTTCAAAGTTACCTTCTTCGAAGCGTAGTCCCAACTGATATGGTGTTACACCAACTAGTCCATACCCACAATTATATGAAATTCCCCAAAAGGTAACTCCATCAAATCTGCCGAAAATATTTCTCCCTGTACTTCTAACGGCATCTTCTAGAAATCTTATTCACAGTAACAGACTGTCCTAAGTGACTAACTACAGTTACATCACTAACAATTTTTTTTACCCCAATCCCAAGTTTTCATCCATCAAATAGGAAACATATGAGTGTGTAGAACCAATATTTATCAAAGCGAAGTACTAAGCAGAATTAATTGTAAAAGTACCTGCTATGACTTCAGTTGCATCACTATCTTCTTAATGTCTAGTCACGTAGACAAGCACAAGTTGTCTGGCATCAGTTCGATTTGTACCCTGACCCGGAGCTCGCTATCCCTAACCAGCATTACCTCCTCTGTACTTACCCTGACCACTCTGAGGCTACTATCTAACCCTCTGGTTCTCAACTCTATTTTGCACGGGAGCTTGCACCTACTTATTACAATGATGACAATCCATACTATTATGGCCCATAGACCCACATCTCAAACAGGAACCCATCCCTCTCCAACAATCACCTGGATGTCGCTTACCACAGTAAGCACAGTTTTGAGTCCTACCTCTAGTACCAGCTACCACAATATTCTGCCGATGTAATGCCCTAAACCCGATCCTTAAGGAGGATCCAAGAATGGCGCATCACTGATTTAAAATCACTATCTTTTCAAAAACATGTTGGGCACATACCACAACTTAATTAGAGCATTACTCATGTACATATATATATATATATATCTATTTTTTTAGAGACGTGAAGCATTGATCAATCAAAGTTAAATAAATTTACGCATTATATAAATCGTAATAACTTTACTAAATTTTCATCATATCTACGATTTCAAAAGTATAAGCTCAAATATAAAAAGTTCATTCTTCAAAAAGGCATCATCATGGCAACACCCCTGTGCCATACATAATACAAAATAATTAGAAATCACATGACGGTGATTATCCTTTTGTATAGTCTTCGAGGGTTCCTTTACTTCGTCAGCAAGCCTGAGAAGGAAAGGTAACTAAGTAAGCTCGAAGAACTTAGTAAGTTCCAAAGGTAAACAATTCAAGTAAGCCCTTCTATAACCCCTAAACACGGCCTAAACGTTATGGCCAAATCTTAAAGATCACATTGGCCATGGTAATGGTACAAAGAATCATTTAACTATTTATCTCGACTAACATCGTTATTTAAAATTCGTCATTTTGATTTTCTTGAGAAAAACCAAATAGTATCTACAAGTTTTCTTTTGACATTATGTAATCATAGTTAGTCCTTCGGGACATTAAACACGAGGACTGTAAGGCATAAAACCATACTTCGACTATGGAAATTAAGGGAGTCTACCAGGAAGATAAATGTGGGGCGTACGGTGTAAGTCCTTAGCTTGGCTATGGCATCATAAAGGGTCCTCTAGGGCAATACACTCGAGAAAATTTTCTAGGAAAAATAGCTTGTGAAGGAAGAGTGAAAGACAATAACTCGGTTATGGCATCATAAAGACTCAGACGGTAAAATGACCTTGAGAATTTAGATGGTGTATATTCTTGGCTCGATGATGGAGGTTGGAAAGGATCACTGAATGGGATGAATTCTAAGGCAGACTAAACAAGAGGATGTACATGTCCAAGGACTGGGAACTTAAGGGTCCATGGACATAAGAGAAATAATGGTGGTTATGTCCGTCGTTATACAAGGCTAAGTCGTCCAGGTTGGCTAAATAAAGAGTCCGTCAAGGACCATCCCAGGGCGAACAGTCTACCAGGAAATAAAGAGAATAAGGAATTGAAACTCAGAAAAATAAGGGTTAGACAACCAAGGACCGATATTGGGTTTCTCATTCAAGTTTTGAGAGAAAGAACTTTGGTTGAGGTGCATTCAAGTTCGTATTCCTCAGAACCTCCATTTTGAATAAAATTGGCATGTACTACAGATAGAACAAAGGTCAATCAATTGTGGGCTGTAGGAAAAGAAAACAGGAAGGCAAAAGATTCATTGATATAATATGTCAAATGTCAAGGTTGACCAGGGAGTGAAAATTTTCCTTTAAATCCACAATCCCTTAACTTTAATTTTTGATATATGACCATTATGCAGAAACTCACTAAATCCAATTGAGCTTATGAATGGTCTACTTAATTGCAGGATAGGGTTTTCATTGGAAATTGAGCAGAAGGCTAAGTCAGACTTTGCCAACATGGAAGAAAAAGGGAGGGGAAATTGTAACATGTGTATAAAGAGGTGCTACTAGAGGTTACGGCTTAGAGTTTTAGCCTAGCCACAAAGTCTTTGAGATTTATAGTCAAAATTGTAAATGAAGTTGCTAGGCAGAAATTTTAAAAGATGTATGTGTTAATATAGATTATTGCGTACAAATAAATTGTTGGGAACGAATTTTAAATAACGTTAGTCAGTTATTCAGAATTTGTATCATCCAGGACGCGAACTCGGAGAGTGGATCGGGTATTGGGTGTTACATTGTTAATGGTCATATGATGACTTGACTTTAGGGAAGCAATTCAAAGGTCTTGTTCCTCGAAAACCTTCCTTAAAGACTTCACATCAAGCTCAACTTGCATAAGTTGTGCCATTGATTCGTCTTGCAACTACTTGAGATCACCCGTCAAATATTCTATCTCACCTTTTCACATCATCTCTCACTGTACAATGCATATGCCTAAGTATAGAATTCGATGAAGCTTGACCTCGCAACCTTGCTAGAGGCTTAGTCTTAACCTTGATAAATGCCATATCACACAAGGCAAGCCCATGCAATCCCCAAAAATGTATATAAGAAAGATCTCTTGCCAGCACCTGTGAATCCATCACCTCCTCAAGCTCGACGATACTCCACCTAGTTCCCTCACGTTGATTCTAATAGTGCTCCTTGTTGACAATCACTCTACCTTTTGCACTTGAAGAATACAATCTTACTAGTTGAGACCCATGCCTAGCTAGCCTACCTTTATAAATACCCCCTTTTAGCACCAAAACAAGGACACAAGATAGAAATCAACTACTTGCAGTACAAACACCCTCACAACTACAATTTCACTATCACTTGTATACTTAAACCTCTGTCTTTAGTTGCTCTCTGCACCACACTTGGTGGGAACCACTACCATGGCCCATCCCAACATTTTGTATAACTTAATTGATTCTACAGTATGATGTGAATGAAAATGATATATGCTGGTGTAGAATAATTGTTTTATGCAATTCTTTTTCGTGATTCTTCTAAGCATTCAACAAATATAATGAAACTTTCTAACCAAAGAGTATTCAGTGAACCTACAAAGCATCTGCCCTAGATTCAAGCTGATGAACCACTCAAAACCTGAAATAATAATATTAATAAAAAGTTAGCAGCTGATCCAAGAACACAGCAGAATCAACGTCACAAAGGGTAACAAATATCTTGTGAGGACCATATATGGCTGCAGCAGCCACTGGTTAAGTCCTCCAAGGTTAACTTTCACAGAACTCCTGGCCTATATTTATTAGTCATACCTGTAGACTTCCTTTAACATTCTATTACTCTGTTAAAACGTATTTGTAATTAGCATAAAATCTACACTGTTTATGCTTTCTTTGGAGTTCAAGCCATTGAAGTCCCATTGATTACTATCAGGGTTCTGGTTAGCATATACTCGTTTCCTTTTCTTATAGTGCTAGGAAGTAGCAGTAAGCTTACAAAATTTCATTAGAAATTTGAGTGAAAATGTTGATCAGCAGTGTTTCTTGATTGGTTGGCTGTTTTGTTTTAGTCACTGGTTTACATCCTAAAACATCATACTATCTCCATAAATGAGTAAAATGTAAATTTAGAAACTTGAAATAAAATATTAGAGTTGGAGAATTGTTTATGCATACATAGTATGAAAGTAATAAATAATTGCAGGTGGCCGGGTAGCTTATCATTTGAGACTGACCCCTAAAAGCATCGTTTTCAAATACCAATCACATGCTAAACTCATCATGATGGCCAACGCCCTCTCTATTTAAACCCCCTCCGTCCCTCTTTCCCTCTCCACTCACATAATTTCAAACGAAATCCATTCATTCTCTTCTCCATCTTACAACATACATATTCGAACCAGATTCTTCCCTTCCCTACAAACTTCTTCAATTCTTTTTTATATACATGTCTAGCTGCTGCCTTAACATGCCGAATATGTTTCCAACTTTAGCTTCTGAGGATTTTTTGAGTAGCCGGTGCATATGGGTGAATGGACCAGTGATAGTTGGGGCAGGTCCCTCGGGTCTTGCCGTTGGAGCGGGGCTTAAAAACCAAGGTGTGCCATTCATAATCCTTGAACGAGCAAACTGCATTGCCTCCCTTTGGCAGAACAGAACTTATGACCGTCTTAAGCTTCACCTTCCTAAACAATTTTGCCAGCTACCCAACTTTCCATTTCCTGAGGACTTCCCTGAATACCCCACCAAATATCAGTTCATAAGCTACCTTGAGTCCTACGCAAAACACTTTGATATAAACCCACATTTCAATGAGACAGTGCAGTCAGCCAACTACGATGAAACATTTGGTTTGTGGCGAGTCAAAACCATCGCAACCGGCGGTCCAAACCCTATCGGGGTCGAATACATTTGTCGATGGCTTGTAGTAGCCACGGGAGAAAATGCAGAGAAAGTTGTTCCAGAATTTGATGGCTTGCAAGATTTTGGCGGCCATGTTACACATGCTTGTGACTATAAATCAGGTCAAAGTTACAGTGGAGAACGTGTTCTAGTTGTCGGATGTGGCAATTCGGGCATGGAGGTCTCTCTTGACCTCTGTAACCATAATGTAAATCCATCAATGGTTGTTCGAAGCTCAGTAAGTGAATATAAATTTCACAAAATCATGTTATTCAAAGGATAAAGGTATTTGAATTAACCATGTTTTTTTTTTCATTTGATCAACAGGTTCATGTCTTACCAAGGGAAGTTTTAGGCAAATCAACTTTTGAATTGGCAGTGTCGATGATGAAGTGGCTACCCCTTTGGCTTGTTGATAAGATACTGCTCATTCTTGCGCATTTGATACTTGGAAATACTGAAAAATATGGTCTGAAAAGGCCTTGTGTAGGACCTTTAGAGCTAAAAAATACTGCAGGGAAAACTCCCGTATTGAACATTGGTGCATTCCAGAAGATTAGATCGGGTGAAATCAAGATTGTCCCTGGGATCAAAAAGTTCTCCAGGGGCAGAGTTGAGCTTGTTAATGGCGAAACTCTTGAGATTGAGTCTGTTATTCTTGCAACTGGGTATCGTAGCAACGTTCCTTCATGGCTAAAGGTGAGTCGGATTCTTCTCTAATTATTTCACCGTTGATTTGTTTTTATTCTATTTATCTCTTGTGGGATATACATGTGACGGTTATGGAAGTCGCTGACTATATTTTTTAGATTCTCCTTCCATTTTATTTCTTCTGTTTATTGTCTTTTTAACTGATTAAGACATTCACATGTTCTTGCAAAACTCAAAAAAAGAAACCGCTGTCAGCATCGTTAGTTTTGTCTGACGGTTTGCTTTTGTCTTATTCATGCATCAAAATTTCTGATTAGATTATAATATTTTGAGAAGCTTTTTTCTTCTTCTTTTTGTTTATCCATTTGTAATTTTCTTGAGATTAGGATTGTCATAGTAATAATAAAAAATAATGAATTAGCTTAATTTGAAAATAGAGATATTTATATTAGAAGTTAATTGTATTTTATTATTTTTATTAAAAAATAGATAAATTAATTATATATATTAGATTAAAGAGTAAAGTGGTGTTTTTATTAAAAATTTTATCTATTCTTATTAAAAATGAGTCTTTATAGATAAGCATGAATTACACATGTCACGTCAAGTATAATTGTTTAGTTATTTTATCAACCATGTTAATTTTTAACAATACAAATAGATAAAATTTTTTTAAAAAAAGACCAATTTAATTTTTTATCTAATGATTAATTTATTATTATTTTTTAATAGTAAAAATAAAATACAATCTTATTCTTAATATGTAAAAAAAATAAAAATAAAAAGTCAATGTTGTTCTCTCATTTAAATTTCCACTCATTTCCTTATCATCGATGATTATTTTGAGCAACGGACAAACAAAAAACCCAGGCAGATTTCTTTTTCCTTTGATTGGTCATTGTTAATTTGATTATATATCTAAAACTTTGTATGTGTTGATGGAAACAGGAAAATGAGCTTTTTTCATCAGAAGGAGTTCCAAAGAACCCCTTCCCTAACGGGTGGAAAGGGAAAGGAGGACTCTATGCAGTAGGGTTCACAAGGAGAGGTCTTTCTGGTGCATCATTGGATGCCATCAGTGTAGCACATGATATTGCCAAAAGCTGGAAAGAAGAAACAAAGCAGAAGAAAAAATCCATGGCTGCAAGGCATAGGCGATGCATTTCACATTTCTGAAATACAACAATTCAACCACTTTCAAGTATAAATGTTAATCCAATGGGTTTTTGTCTTTAAATCTGTTTTAGTGTTTTTTTTTTTTCTTTTTATATGCATACAAAATAATGTAGAGCTTTAGTTTAACACAGGAAGTAGCCCTCTCCAGAAAAAAAAAGCCAATAACTTGTCTTTTATATTTTTTTTATTGTACAAAGGAAGATGAGGCTATTTTTTTAATTACTATTTTTCTTTTTTGTATTTGTTTACTTTGTATCACAACATTAATAAATTGACAATTCAAATGGATCTCTTGTGGTCAACTAGACATTAATAATTACTAACTAATGGGCTCACTCTAAAATTAGAATTTTATTCGCCTTGGGTCCATTAAATATGGACCCATCTCCATTATACCTAGCATCACAAGCAAATCTTTTCATGCCATCATTCTCATTGATTTTATTCTAAAATTTTGCAAGAAAAAAGAAAAAAGGTTTATTGTTGTTTGTTTCATGTGCTCTTTTTTTCACATGGCTAGAGCCCACAATAAGGAGAAGAAAAGATAACTAAGTCTTATCTTTGAAAATTGTAAAGCGTAAATGCATAGAGGGAAACCTAGTGCAGACCACAGTTTTGGAACTTCTTTATTTACTTTGAAGAATGCAGATGATAAAAATGAGAGAAAAAAGAAAACCTTGCTCTTCTCATCAAATTAGTCCACCAAACATGAAATTATCGATTACAATAATAACATTCCAAAAATACATGGATATAGCAAAAATTTAAGAGTTTTTGTTTTTCATATTTCTTGTCTATTTTTGATTTTTTTATTGTCAATTTCAATAATGTTATTTTCAATATTCAAACATGTATTCTCTTTTTCAAAATATAATGTGTTTTACCACTGCATCCAACACTTATTAGTTTTAATATCTAGCTTCAACTAGAATTTCTCAAGTTCATCCTTACAGGATAAATTCTCAGATTCAAAAAATTTAAATACATAACATTCTCCTTAAAATGGCTTATTTACGGTATAGGTTCTTGGAGATTATAAGTTATTGAAGACTTCAGCATGTAGTATCTTGCTAAATGAGCTCGATAGCTAGGAATTGGGAATTAATGATAGATTAGGGATCTAGAAAAATTATTGATAAAAACATAAAAGTTTGTTATTTTAAGCAATCAAGTTTAACAAATCTTTTAATTAATTTTGGGTATGAAGTTTGTCACGAGATAGATCTAGAAGAACGAAATAACAGAGAAAGGAGAAGAGAAGAGACAAAATTCGAGAGAGAAAATGAAGAAGAAGATATTGAGAATTTGGTTTTCAAATTTCATAATTGTTTTTTCCTCTATCTATTGGTACTTAAGGAAACCAAATAATGGACTTGGACTACTGGCACTAAGACAAGTTCAAACTGCACTGTTTCATTAAACAATGTTCCCATCAAAATGAATCGTTTAAGCGGGCACCGTACAACTAAAACAAAATCAAGAAATAAAATACAGGATTTACAGACAAAAGAAATAACAACAATAGTAACAGAATTATGAAATGACTATTGGAGTTGTGTTCCATAACAAATACCCCTTCCCCCTAAAGAGGATCATTGTCCTCAAGGATCAAAAGCAGGAAACCTGAGCTGGATATCTTTTAGATTCTCCCAAGTTGAGTTTTCAGAAAATTTGTCAGCCCAATCGACCAAAATCTCTGTGATAGCTTGATTTCCCTTCTTGACCATTCGTCTGTCCAACACTCGAATTGGCTCTTTAAGGAGGGCACCATCAGACCCCACTGGTGGCAAGATTGATGCACTCACTGCAGAACCAATATGTTTCTCCAGTTAAGAAACATGGAAAGTAGAATGGATGCAAGCAGTAGGTGGCAGAATCTTATTAACAACCTATCCCACTCGAGCCTCCATTAGAAAATGACCAAAATACCTAGGTGACAACTTTTGATTCTTGAATTTTCTCAGAAAGTGCTGCCTGTATGGCTGTAACTTTAATTACACTAGGTCACCCACCTTAAATTCCCTCTCATATCTCCTTTTATCAACTATTTGTTTCATCCTATCTTGAACTCGTGTAAAGTGGAACTTTAGAAGTTTCATCATGGCTTCCTTATGCTAGAAACTTCTATCCACTATAGCTACTTAGAAGCACTAACCAAATAGGGTAGATGAATGAGAGGGTCTTGACCATAAAGGGCTTCATAAGGAGTGGTTTTAATAGTTGAATGGTAGGTGTTATTGTACCACTATTCTACCAAAGGAAGCCAGGTCACCCAGTCAGAAGGCTTTTCACTAGTCATACACCTTAAATAACCCTCCAAACATTTGTTTAGAATCTCTATCTGGCCATCAATTTGGGGATGGTAAGCAATAGACAACTGAAGTTTGCTACCTAAGTGCCTAAAGAGCTCTTGCCAAAAGTTGCTTAAGAAGATCCTATCTCTTTTAGAAACAATCGACTCAGGAATACCATGAACTTTGTAAATCTGGATTAGATACTCCTTTGCTACTGTCAACTCGGTGAAAGGATGGGCCAGGGCAATAAAGTGGCCATACTTAGTTAACCTATCTACCACTAATAGTATAGTAGATTTACCCTTGGAAGTAGGTAAGACCTCAACAAAATCCATGCTAATGGTAGTCCAAACTCGTTCTGGTATAGGAAGAGGTTGCAACAGCCTTAGGTAAGCAGAGTTATCAGCTTTGCATCTTTGGCAGGCGACACACTTACAAACCCATCTTTTTCTATCTTTAGAGAGCCCCTTCAAATAAAATAGGCCAGATATTCTATGCTTAGTGACATGTATGCCCGAATGGCCTTCCAATGAACTGCCATGAAAAAGATCGAAAATGTTCTTCTGAGCTCAACATTGTCTCCCACCACAATTTTACTCGGCATTCTAAGTAACTTGCCATCCCAAGAATACTTAGGATAAATATGATGCTGCACTTGAATATCCTAGCTCAACTACTTCATCTTCCTATTTGTCTCATAAGAAGTTACAACTTGATCCTATAACTCAGACCAAGAAGAATCGATACTCTCTTCACATTTGAAAAATTGGTGACTGTGTTTATGTGGTTTTCTTGACAAGGCATTGCCACCATGTTTTGAACCCCCTTTCTGTAGGTAAGAGAATAATCATAGCCGAACATCTTAGTAACCCACTATTTTTGGTAGGGAGTATTGCTTGCTGCTTAGATAAAATCTCAAGCTTTGGTGATTTGTTTTAATCTGAAAATGTCTCACAATCAGATAAGGATGTCATTTATTCACTGCTAGAAGCACTACTAACATTTCTTTGTCATATATTGACAAATCTTGAAACTTGAATCCCAATGCCTTGCTGAAAAAAGCCACTAGTCTACCCTTTTACTACAATATTAAACCTACCCCTTGTCAACTCGCATCTGTCTCCACACAAAAGGTCTCCTAAAAGTTTGGCAAAACCAAGACTAGTGCTTGATAGATAACTTACTTAAGCTGGTCAAAAAATAGTCTGTTCCAAATCAGTCTATTTCCATACAACATCCTTCTTTAGTAGAGTAGTGAAGGGCTTGGCCAACAGTCTATACCTATAACAGCCCAATTTCAGTGAAATCGGATCAGTGGTTTCGAGACCACAAATTCGATCCGAAAATAAAATTTATTTTAATTTTATTACATGGCCTGTAATATGTTAGAAACGTCATGTGAAAATTTTGATAATAAAATTTTATCGATTTAGTGCTTAATTACGGGATGGACTAAATCGCATAAAATGTAAAAGTTGAATTCTAGTAGCTAGAAGGATTAAATACCTATGGAATTTAAAACTTGAGGTCTTTATATGGTAATTAGACCATTAAATAAAAGTATGTAAATATTTTGGTGACTCATCCATGGAAATTTAGAAAAAGGGCAAGGACTAAATTGGAAATTGACTTAACTTAATTAATTAAAAGAATTATCATCTTATTTTCTCATCTTCTTACCCAAAAAAATTCTATGGAAACCCTAGGAGAGAGAGAGAGAAGAAACTTCCATGGCTTAATTGGGTAAGTTTTCTTGTCCCGTTTTTAGTAATTTTGATATTTTTGAAACTAGGGTAGCTTAATCTATCTATTTGGAGGATCAATTTGAAAAGTTATCAAGGTATGGAAATTAGGTAATGGATGAATATGCTGAAAATTTAAAATTTATGGTAGAAAATGAAATGTTGTTGATAGATAAACAACTTTTACAAAGTGATTTTTGATGAAAACATGATTTAGGGACTAAAATGTAAAGTTATGAAAATTGATGAAAAATTCTAAAACTTATAAAAAATATGTGCTGTAAATTTTATGTTGAAGTTTCAATTGGGCTTGGAATAGGGAGTAAATTGCATGAATTTCAATTTCCGAGCCTATGGACGAAATTGGAATTTATGAAAAAATTGGAGGCAAAATGGTAATTTTGCCTAGTATGTAGATTGAGTCCAAATAAATATGAAATGTGTGAAATTGATGATTAAAGTTATTTATACAGATCTGGACAACACAAATTTGAGTTTAGATCGAGAAAAAGGAAAGGTTTCGGATTAGTAGATTATTTACGCGAACAAGTGTCGAGGTAAGTTTGTGTAACTTAATCGAGTATATAAATATGTTAACTTGAATGTTATGATTTATATTTATGTGAATTTTATAAATGTGTGAATGATTATATGTTCAGAAATGTTGGAAAAATGGGTAAAGTCTTGTTTGAATATTGCATCTCGATGGATAAATGTGATTGCCTGATAAAATGAGGCCCTGCATTTGTTGCTGATAGGATTTAGCTCGGACGAGTAATCCTATTGATCTCATTATAAAAAGGATTTAGCCCGGACGGGTAATCTTGATATAATCCCTCTCGAGCATATGTTACAATTAGGATTTAGCTCGGATTGGTAATCTTAATTGAGCTCTTCTGAGCATACATTACATAAAGGATTTAGCCTGGATTGGTAATCCTGTAATACAATATGTGGCTCAAGAGTGTGTTCTTGATTAAATGTCCTAATGGGTACTCTTGAATAAGAATTGACGGGGTATTGAATTGTACACCTTGAGTGTACTACTTGAGTATCCATCGGAATTCTAATGATTCAATGGAAAAAACTGTTGGCATGATGAAGGAATTATGAGATGAAATGATAATGTTTTGAAAGAATATTGCATGATGAGCTCATCTATGTTTACTTGATGTATATGAAAATTTTGTAACTAACATGTTTGATTGAATGCATGTGTTTAGGCAGTTTTGCCAAGTTGATGGAAAACATGATATTGTTTGCTTAGATTTAATAAATGGGATTAGTAAGTTTAATTTCTGTTATACGAACTTACTAAGCATGTAATGCTTACTAGATATTATTTTCCCTGTTTTATAGTGCTCGAAAGCTCGCGAAGGTTGGAGATCATTGGAGCATCATCACACTATCCACTAGCTTATTTTGGGTATATATAGTAAAATCATTTTGGTATAATGGCATGTATATGCTAACTTGGCCATAGATGGCTTCATTATGTAGTTTGTAATCTAGCCATTGGAATGGCTAGTAATGGTTGTTTTTTATATACTTGTAATGTCATACAATGGTAGCTACATACATGTTAATGGTTGATCAAATTATGCTTAACATATGGAATATACCAAGGTAAGATTATAAACATGTATGCATGTAATGGTATGTCATGTTGAATGATAGAGTTTGCTTAATTTTGAATGCTTAAAATGGTTGGTATTTGAATATGAGTTTAAGTGCAGGTTATTGGTGTGTTTTTGGGTGAGAAATGAAGCTAAAAATGGCTTTATTTCGTCCACACAGGAAGACACACAGGTGTGTGTCTAGACTGTTTGTGATACATAGCCGGGTACATAGGTGTGTGGTTTGGTTGTGTGTCCCCTGCACCTTAAATTTGAGAAATAGAATGCTTAGAATTGAGTAACGGGCAGAGACACGAGCGTGTGTCTCAGTTGTGTGTGTCACATGGCCTAGAAACGAGCGCATGTCTTGGCTGTGTGAAACCTACACCTAGTTTCGAAGAATTTAATTAACCACATGGCCTAGCACACGGGCGTATGATCGACCGTGTGCACAAGTCAGAGAGTTACATGGGTTTGAACACAGCCTGCAGTACGGGCGTGTCCTTTGAACCACACGGGCGTGTGAGCCTTATAACTTAGAAAATTTTTGAAATGTCGCGAAAATTTTTTAGAGTTTCCAATTAAGTCCTGATTCAATTTTAATGCTCATATGGGGCCTCAATGGTCCATTTAAGGGACGTTACGAATAATTTCAAATGATGAATAGTAATTGATATAAATTATCTGTAAATATTCTGTAAACTCCGGTAATGTTCCGTAACTCTGTTCCGACGACAGATATGGGTTAGGGGTGTTACAATACCCCTTGATAAACCTCATGGATACTCTGATAACCAAGGAAGCCTCTCAATTCTTTTACAGATTTTGGAGGAGACTAATTAAGAAAACCCCTGAGTTAACCGGAACAATCACCTTGGTTTGACCAATAGAAGCTAAGAATCTCATGGTATTATGTCACTGTGATCCCTAAAGAGCATGTAAAGATAGCACTAGAGAAGGGATTTCAATTACTTAGTCTGTTGTTTCCAATTGTTTTGGGACAATCTTGGAAATCTTTAGAGGTATGACTCTTAACATCAGTGTCTTGATCAAGTTGTGGTTCAATGAAGAGCTGATACAATTGAGATTTAGAACACTTGTGTACTAGTGAAAATTTTGAACCACGCCAAAAGCAAAGGCCTTTCCTCCTTCCATCCTCTAACTCTGCTTGAAATAAGGATTTAGAGGGATTTCATTGTCTTGAATTAGTTTCCATAGACCCCCTATTATTGCAAAACCACCAGTTCCCTGATACACCTTGGAAGTAGGAAATAAGGGTTTGGAAGAACTTACCCCACCATCTACAAGTAACCCTTCCCTTGAAGGTCCCAATACAATATTCCCAGCCTGCCTAGCTAAATTATAACCCTCAATCAAAGTTTTGGTCTTAAACAATCGAAGATATTGCCCAACCTCAGGTTTTAAACTGCTAGTGAAAATACTTAGTGCATATGTCTCAGGTAAGCTTAGTTGGTTCAACAAACTCACGAATCCATCATGGAACCAATCAACCGACCCGTGTTGCTTAAGAGTTACCAACTCAACCATAGGATCAATGAAAGAATCATATCCAAAACATTCCCTTAGACCTTTAGCATACATTTCTCAAGTTAATTGGCGTAGGCCCCATTGTTTCTGCACAAAGAAATGATGCCAGTCTAAGGCCTTTCCTTTTAGATGCAGCATAACAACCCGAACCTTAACATGATCTCCTACCCCCTCAGCCTTGAAGTATTGTTTTATCTTAGACCACCACCCTTTAAAATTACCACCATCAAAATGAGGACAATCCACTCGAAAAGAAGAATTCACAGTATCCAAAGTTCCCCTTGAGAAGATACACCAGCATGTCCTAGATCTGACATAAGAGACACTACTAAATGCTCTTTTACTGGAAAACCAGGAGGAGATCCTCCTAATATCACTTTTGATTTGTTAGATACTGATAATACTCTAGAATGTCATATTTTTATATATTAATTACACATTTATTTGGAGTATGATCCTACTAATTTGAGCTATTTATGGTTTTTTATCTTGTAGGGACTAAATTGAAGGCAAAAGGAAATTTAGGGCAAAAATCGTGAATTTAAAGATAAAATGGGCCAGCATGCGAAGTAGGAAGGAAGTGGTGCAAAAAATGTAAAGTGTGGAAGACTTGGGGGCAAAAGTGCAAAGAAGAGATTTTATAAACACAAGACTCTATTTAATTTTTAATTATATTAGAATAATTTTTAAATATTATTATTTATGTAACGCCCCGTACCCAAAACCGCTGCCGGATTCGAACACGAGGTGTTAACAGACTTAATTCATTGCTTAAACAGCTCAAACAATTTAATTTTAAAATTTTCATTCAAGCAAGCAATCTGCGTCATAGTCGCTTAAAAATTCATATCTCAAGTTCTGAAACTTAAAATCCAATTCCGTAAATTTTCCCTAAAACTAGACTCATATATATATTTACTAATTGTTTTCTAGAATTTTTGGCTAGGCCAATTAGTACAGTTTATTAGTTAAAGTCTCCCATGTTTCAGGGTTCTACTGATCTGACCTCTGTGTATTACGAATCAGATATCTCTCTATAAATAATTTCAATGACTATGAAGTTTATTTCTCTTAAAACTAGACTCAATAAGAAATCTGCACATATAAAGCATGACTTCTAATTATTTTTATACAATTTATGGTGAATTTTCAAAGTCAGAACAGGGGATCCAAAAATTGCTCTGGCCCTGTTTCACAAAAATTTAAATATCTTATAAATTATAATTCATATACCTGTTTTGTTCAATCCATATGAAAATAGACTCATTAAGCTTCAGTTTCATCATCATTTAATTCCATTTCTACTATTTTTAGTGATTTTTCAAATTTACATCATTCTTTGCTTTGTCAGATTACATTTTATGGCAAATTTCACTTTACTAAGGATTCTCATGGACTAAATATCATTTTAAACATACATAACATCAAATATGACTTAGATTGGTCATTCCAATGGCTAATCATTTACAAACCCTTTTCTTGCCAAACCATAGCCATATCATAAGATCAATTACACAAAGTGAGTATTTTGCCATACATGCCACATTCAAAATATACAAGCCATTTTACCGATTTAAGCCTTCGGATAGTGTGAACGAGTTTTCGACCTATCCCGATTCTCAAGCCGACTTGTCAAAACTACAATGAAAGAAAAGGAGGGAGTAAGCATATATGCTTAGTAAGTTCACATGCAAATAGCAAGTAACATAATCACACAATTCCACATAAAACATCATTTACATTTAATATCTTTCTACGATTTCATCTTACCAAGTTTTCAACCCGAGGGTTTAAGCACATACCTGTCAAATTTTCTCATTTACCACACTTACCAACATGTCACCTTCGTTTTAGGCATTCTCCTTATTTTTTTTAAGATCCACCCGTTGAACACATCAGAATATAATTCGAATACACGGAAAGTTTGTAGATAAGTGCCACATATGTAGCCAAGCTACCATGTAACCCGCCCATAAGCGAACTCGGACTCAACTCAACGAGCTCGAGCGTTCGCATCCATAATTGAACTCGGACTCAACTCAACGAGCTCGGATGCCTAGTTACATCTCACGAACTCGGACTCAACTCAACGAGTTCGGACATTTGTATCCATAAGTGAACTCGGACTCAACTCAAGGAGTTTGGATGCTCAACCATCCTAGTGAAATGTCACTTGTATTCTAATCTATTCCCAAGGTTCAAACGGGCTTTTTCCTCGATTACACATCTTTGCCGTCTTCCACGGAACATCGAAACCGATACTCGGTAGCAATTCATAATTTACATATTATTCAATAATAACCATAAAGCATAATATTTCATGATATTAATCATCATATCACATAAATAACATTAAATTACTTAAAATGACAATTATGTTACTACATTTACACATGAACTTACCTCGATACAAAATATTAGCAATCAAGCCTATTCTTCGGTAAACTTTGTTTTTCCTCGATCACGACTTGAATCTCGTTTCTCTTGATCTATAATGCCAAATTAATCTTATTTAATACATACATTCATCAAAACAGCCCCAAATACAAACTTTGGCAAAATTACCATTTTGCCACTAATTTTTACAAAATTACACTTTTGCCCCTAGGCTCGGGAATTAAACTTCATCCGATTTTCTTATGTTTTATGACATGCTGATCATTTTTCCCTTCTATGACAGCATCAATTTCACACTCTAACATGTACTTATGACTATTAGATATTTTTACTGATTAAGCCATTTTTCTCGTTTTCACTTAAAACTGAGTAGCACAAGTTGTCTAGCATAATTTAAAACCTCATATTCTATCATAAAACACCAAAATACACAAATTTCACCTATGGATATTTTTCCAAATATGAACCCTAGGTTGAATTATTGCTAGCATAAGCTAAATCAAGTTACCGGGACTCCAAAAACGTAAAGAACATTAAAAACGGGGCTTGGAATCACTTACTATGGAGCTTGGAAGCTTGAAACAAACTCTAGCTATGGAGAACCCTTTAATTTTCATCCTAATGAAGAAGATGGACATATTTTGCCATCGTTTTCCTTTTTTTACTCTTTTAATTACCAAATGACCAAAATACCCTTAATACCTTTCTTTGAAAATTTTCATGTACAAACCCATTTTTGTCCAAAATTTAAAAAATTGGTCAAATTGCTATTTAAGACCTCCTCATTAATATTCCAAAGTAATTTCATACTAAAAACTTCTAGAATGCAAGTTTTGCAACTTATTCGATTTAGTCCCTAATTTATGCATAGAATTTCGTCACGAAATTTTCACACAATCATGCAATCATATCATAAACCTCAAAATAATTATAAAATAATTATTTCTATCTCGGATTTATGGTCACAAAACCACTATTCCGATTAGGCCCTAATTCGGGATATTACAATTTAGATTTAATTTTAGCTTTTATCTTCATTTATCTTTAATTATTGTCGATACCTCTTTTTAAAGGGATTTTTTTTGAAAAAAGAATCGACTTTTAAAAAAAATGAAAACGGGAGTCGCCACCAATCTTTTAAAGTGTGATTGGATCACTATACAAAATGTTTTGGTCTACGAATTTGTGAGAAAACAAGTTCGGGAGTCGGTTACGTTCGAGGAAGGATTAACACCCTCGTAACGCCCAAAATTGGTACCAAATTGGATAATTTTTGTCTCAATGTCAGAATTTTGAGAATATTTAAAAAAATGAGGTTTCCTTATTTGTGTAACAATTCAAATTAAGAGAATCGAGATTCATTCGCTTTGAAGGAGTAATAAATATCACATCTAGCATAATTGGACACGATATCTTTAAACTTTCGTAGCTGAAATCATCTTATGATTTATAAAACTCGCTTAAAAAGGATATTTTAAATATTTAGATAAACGGGAAATTGCAACCCAGCATGTTAGGGCACTATTTCTCAAATTTCTAAACATCCAAAACATTGCCTCGTTCTTTTTTAAAAGTTCCTTTTTTTAATGACTTTTGGTTTTAAAAGTAATGATGTGTTTTATATATTATAAGAAATTAAAAACAATATATATGCTTTATCATTTCATACAGATATAATAAAGGTGACGAATAAGGATTTAAATTATCTAATATGCTATTATTTCATGCATGATCATAAATAGTATCATTACATACACAATGCAACATGGAATATAATGAATTCAATAGTATAAATTGTATAACGCATACATAACAACATTTTATGCAAATATATCTAAATTATCATAATTAACTAATTTTATATGAATATATAAAAAAAAGAATAAAATGATATATGAAATTTAACCCATTGTACAATATCAAAATAAAGGAGAATCTAAAAATAAATAAACAAATTTAGTGTACAAATATTTAAAAAAACTATTTAGAAATATATTAAATAATATAAGAATAATAAAAAGAGGACTCTATTTTTAAAATAATACATATATAGATTATATTATAGGGTATAATAACTTATAATATAAGAAAAATAGTGTACTAGATGTTGCTATTCTTTAAAAAATGTATATAATTAATAAGTAACAATGCATACTTTGTGATAAAATAAAGGTAATAAGGAAATATGGTAAAATATAATATAATTTACAAATAAAATATGTAATAATATAAATCATATAGCAATAAAAATATATGTAATAAAATATATGTAATACAATATATGAAGAATATATAAGATAATAATAATTTAATAAGTATTTTCATATAAAAATATAGTAAAATAATTAATATATATATAGGAAAATACATAGTATATACTAAATTTTTAAATAAAATGTATAATAATATGAATAATATAATATATAATATATAAAAATAATATGTACTAAAAACATATAATATAAATATAAATAATATATATAATAAATATATGATAAACAAATCCTTAAAAAATAATAATATATTGGATAATAAAAAATAACATATACTAAAAATATGTATAAAAAAAATTTAAAATTGAATTTAATTGAAGGATTTGGGGTTAATTGCAAAATAATAAAAATATTTGGACTTAATTAAAACATAAGCTAAAACTGAGGGACTCATTGGGTAATTAAACCCTAATCCCAAAAACGACTTCGTTTTTCTAAATGAATTTTATAGGCCGTTAGGATCAAATTGAAGCAAATATCAGAGATTGGGGCTAAATTAAAATAAAAAAAATAAAATGAAACTAAAAAAATTAAAAAAAAAAGGGAGGGGTCAATTGGACAAATTGCCCATTTCTTAAAAACATGCGGATCCTTTCCCGGGTCACGGGTCAACGCGCGGATCCTCCGTTGAAACGACGTCGTTTAAATGCTTATTGAATTAAGCCAGACGACATCGTATTACAGGGCTATATAAGCTAACTTCTGAAATTAAAAATCATTTTTGCATCCCGTTTTTAAAAAAAAAACAAAAGAAATCCTCTGAAAGAGGACTCGGGGGGCCGATCCTAGAGCACCGTTAGGCCTCCATCCAGGGGTTCACATACGCTCACGCGCCCCCGTCTACACCACCACATATGGTGGTCGGAGGGTCAAAAAACCCTCACCTTTTCCAGCGAAAAACAGGTAATCCCTTCCCCTCTTTTACCATTTGTAATATATATTAAATTATTCACCTCTTGTACTCGATCGACTACTGATATTGTAAGTTGGTAAGACTGTGCTTTTCTTTTTATTGAATCTGCGTGTATATTTCTTTCTCGGAAAATCCTCTTCTACAAATTAGAAAATGATGGGTTTTTATAACCCTTTGTAAGTGATTTACAATCTGGGAAAGAAATCTTTTGATTTCTTTCCATATTTTGCCGCTGTTTTCTGCTGTTGTTTTTTTTATTTTGCAGATGTCTTGCGAGGAAATCAGTAAGCCAGGATGATTAGGACCTAATGGCGATGGTGCTGGCGCTGATCTGTGTTCATTCGGCTTCAACTATGGCCGGAATTGAGGCCGGGAATCACGGCGTCGATAGGGGTAGATGGAACGACGCATTGATTTAGCTTCTGGAGTCTTCCATTTGCGGCGCCTAGGGTTTCTGAAACCCTAGGGCTTTTCGTGTTCTGTTGGCTATTTGGGCCTTCCTAGGCTTCATTGGATTGGGTCAAGGGTAGGCTTAGAAATGGGTTTGTAATGTAAGGGGTTGGGTCTGCCGGGTGGTGTTGTAATTGGGCCTCAGGTGTAATGGGTTTATTTGTCTTTTGGGCTTTATTTCTTTTGTAACATGGACTGTATAAATTGGACATTTTGGTTTATTTTATTTTTGATTTTCTGTTTGGTTTATTAAGCCCGGGCGAATTTGGGCTATTACAATTATCTTTAATTATCTTTATTTATTTGTATTTATCTTTTACAATTTAATTAGGAATAGATTAAGTTTCCTAGTACTATAAACAGGGGATGGAGTGACACAAATTTCACACATCTTTTTCTGTAAACACTCCCTCTCCCAAAAAGCTTAGCCTTATTTCCTTTCATATTATTCAATAAAAATTTCATTATCATTACATTTATTTATTTTTCCCCAAAAATCATGAGCCATTAAACTTATCTAGTCAAAGGTTGTCAAAATTCCCCAAAAGGGTTCATGAGGCTTAAAATTCGCTCTTAGCCTTCTCAACGAGTCTTCATCGCTTCTTCACACTACGGGACTGACACTTCCATCCATGTCCCTTCAAAAGTGAACTTTTCAACTTGTGCAAAGGTGGCCGCTTTGTATGTTTTCGGAAGGTTGTACAGTCAGTTCGTTAGCTTACTACGTCAGTGGTTGTCGAGCCCAAGAGACAAAATGGCATGGTATTTGCCATTGAGAAGTGATGATCTAGTGTAAGATGGTCCGACAAAAGCGAGGATTGGCTAAAGTCAGGTTCCTCTAAATCGTAAGTCTAAAAATCTAAGTGGAGCTGGTGGTCATAGGCGTCCTCTTTCACTATAACTGGCTTATTTTGTTCGAGAAGGATCACCTAAAAGTCAAGGATTGAGCCCAAGGAGGATCCAGACAATCGAAGGCTGGAATCTCTCCATAAGAAACTCTTTTCCCTCAACTCTATTTATCTTTACAATTTTAATTTTAATTTTCGTAATTTCAATTCAATCAACCCTTTAATTCTGTTTTTTTATTTTTTTTTCCAGGTACGCAGATTTTCTTGGGCATGACTCTGTTCGGGATCTCAAGGAATAGGAATTTGCGCAAATTCGGTCCCAGAGGATTTGACCCTACTTCCCTTATACTATTCTTTTCATTATTTTATAGGTATAGGATATTTTTGGTGCTCTCAACGACGCATCAAATTTTGGCGCCATTTCTGGGGATTGGTAACGTACTAATCTTGTTTCTTTGTTTCTTATGACCAAATCTACTCCAAGTATTTTTGCATTTGATTTAGAAATAGAGAATACTGCGAGAGCTAACTGAAAGGAGACAAAGTTATGGAAAAACAGTCAGGAGTGGTTAGGACTTAGAGTAGCCCACCACCAGATATCAAAGTCGACGATAAAGTTGAGTCCAGTGTTAATGAAAACCCTACTCAAACACTTGAAAGTAAAAAAGTATAAGTCGATTCACCAGAAGAAGTGCTTAACACTAGGGTTAACGAAAACCCGAATCTAGCACATCCATCTATGGCTCAAACGATTCAGCAATTGGCCGAAGCTCCTACAAAACAACCGCCATTGTGCATTGCGTATCCTACTATGGTTACTGATTTTGAACTGAAGTTAGGTTTAATCCAGTTATTGCAAACTTTTCGTAGGTTGTAAAACGAAAATCCTCACAAACATTTGAAAGAGTTTCATATGGCTTTTCTTAGCATGAAACCTCAAGGCGTAACTGAGATCAAATCAAAGTGTGTGCTTTCCCTTTTTCTCTAACAGATTCCGCTAGGGAATGGTTATTTTATGTTCCCCCTGGATCTATTACAACTTGGACTGATCTTTCTCATTTTTCTTTCAACAAGTTTTTTCCAGTATCACGTGCAGCTGAATTAATAAGGGAGATCATTGGGATAAGGCAAAAAGAAGTAGAGTCTTTTTACGACTATTGGGAGCAATTTAAGAAGTTGTATGCAAGTTGCCCACAGCATGGAATAACGGAACAATCTCTACTCCAATACTTTTATGAAGGCTTAAAGCCTATAGAGATGAAAATGATATATGCTGCCAATGGAGGAGCCTTGGTCAACATGACTCCTCAACAAGTAAGGGACTTGATATCCACGATGGCTGTAAATACTCAGCAATTTTGAGCCAATCCTGAGCCCACTAGAAGGGTTCATGAGCTAAGTAATTCAACCTTAAAAGATAAAATTGATAGATTTACTAATATTGTGAATTCTCTTTTTACAGAAAAAGTAAGACCGACCCGACTATGCAGAATATGTGCTACACTTGAGCATACAACTGATGCATGTCCAAGTTTGTATGATGATACTATGTCCTATTTGAATATTGTGGGGAACTTTCCTAGGCCACCACAAAGGCAATATAACCCCTATGCTAATACTTGCAACCCAAGATGGAGAGACCATCCCAAATTGAGTTATGGGGAAAACTTGTAGTATAACAAATTGAACTAATGTCAGAAAGGTAAAGAGGACAAGGAGAATCTCGAAACATTCAGAAATGTCGAGATCAACATACCACTGTTGGATGCCATCAAACAAATTTCACGATATGCCAAGTTCCTTAAAGAGCTTTGCACCAACAAGCGAAAATTAACTGGTAATGAAAGGGTAAGCATTGGTGAGAATGTATCCACAATGTTACAACGGAAGATGCTAGCGAAATGCAAAGATAGAGGCTTGTTCGTAATACTATGCAAAATAGGCCACTTAAGAATTAAAAAAGCTATATGTGATTTAGGGGTTTCCATAAATGTAATGCCTTTTTTTATTTATGAATCACTTAACGCGAGTTCTTTGGCGAAAACAGGTGTTATCATTCAGTTGGCAAATAGGTCTATTGTGCATCCCAAAAGAGTCCTTGAGGACGTATTAGTCAAAGTCAACGGTCTTATTTTCACTGCAATTTTTTATGTGATAAAAATAGAGGAGGATAGCACTCCTGGATCTTCGGGCATCTTGTTGGGCTAACCTTTCCTTAGTATCACTAGCACTAAGATTGACGTGCATAGTGAAACTCTCACGATGGAATTTGACGGGGAGATCGTGAAGTTTAATGTTTACGACGCTATTAGTCACCCAAGTGAAATCTTGGACGTAAACTATGTTGACATAATTGACTCATTAGTAGAAGAAACTTTTGAGTCATCTTATGGAGATAAATCTAAAATAATGTTCGATGATTTTGAATTTGTTAATGAATTATTGGCTCCTATGGATACTAAACTTCTACCTTCTGTTGTGCAGGCACCAGATCTAGAATTAAAACTACTTACCGAGCATCTCGAATGCATATTTTTGGAGAATGATGAGACCATTGCTAACTTAAAAGGGATCAACCCCTTGACATGCACACGTAAGATTTTCTTGGAGGAAAAAATGAAACCAAAGCAAGAGGCGTAAGGACCATTGAACCCAAATATGGTGGATGTGGTAAAAAAAAATTCTAAGCCCATACGAATGAAAGAATTCAGCTGGAACAACCCCAATACTAGTTGGGGCGTCAAGCTAGCGACGTTAAACAAGCACTTGTTGGGAGGCAACCCTATTTTATTTTATTTATATATTTTTATTTATATTTATATTTTCTATTTTCTTTATTTTCTTGCATGTTAATAAATTTTGTATCTCTTCTTATATCTAGGAGGATCAAGGAATCGAAAAAATAAATTTGGAACGAGGGAAAACAGTAACGAAAACGACATGGGGAGTGTTCTAAACCCTTTCTTTTCATTATATTTATTAATATTATTTTTCACATCGAGGACAATATGTTTTAAGTAGGGGGAGGCATTCTTCATTATTTCTGTCAATTTCTCTATTGTTTTTATTGTTGTGTTACTATTGTTGGTGGTTTGTGCTCGTGTTTGCCCATGTTTCTTTTGTTAGAATATTTTACCTCTTTTCATGCCCAAGATTTTTACCAGGACTTGCTCACTGTTTGACTTGCGAGCATGATTCTTATCTACTGAGTTAGTTATGATTTTGCTAAGTTTGATTTTGTCTCCACTGTTTTATTTTTATCAGGCTAAAATAATTATGATTAATAGAATTAACCCTATCTTGCTTATAGTAAAATTGATTAAGTCTAAATGCAAAGAGAACACTTAACATAATTGCATGCTAAAATTATGTTCATGACTGTTAGGTGGTTGCTGAAACTTATTTTCAACACTTGATTGTTTTTCCTAGTCCTCCTAACTAAAATTTTGTTTCATTATAATAAATTTTAATCTCTCCGTGGATATGAGTGCAGCTTAAAAACGTGACTGACTGAGTAGTCGGGGTAGGGTGCTTGGGTTGTCATCCTACTTTGCGTCAAAAGGTTGTGTGACATGTTAAGTAAAACTCCACTAACTAGAATTAAACAATTTTTTTTAAAAATGTGTTGGACTGAATAACCGAGGTGGGGTGCTTGGCTATCATCTCTCTTCACGTCAAAAGGTTCGACATATTCTTAAGAAAAATATAATAAATTAGGAGTATGTTGGGCTGAGTAACCGGGGTGAGGTGCTTAGCTGTCATCTCTCTTCGCATCAAAAGGTTCAATATATTCTTAAGCAAAAAAAAAAAAAAATAGAAAAAAATAAAAACAAAAGAAATGTATTAATAAAATTGCATTAGGGGACTAAAGGTAGAAACAAATAGGGTGTCTTGGTAAGTTTTAGTAAATTACCTAAATTTCGTGAAATAATCCAAGTCGATTTTGATTTTTGTGTGATTAATTGGAATACTTTTTCAGATTTACATATAGCAAACTAAAGGTTCTCTTTATTTTCATATGCATTAAGCCTAATTTTTATAAAACTTTGGAGTGATATTTCTTTCATGACAAAAATCTAATTTTCACAGTGGATAGGAACCATACTTGAGGGCAAGCATGGGCTAAGTAGAGGGAATTTGATAATACTCTAGAATGACATATTTTTATGTATTAATTACACATTTATTTGGTGTATGATCCTACTAATTTGAGCTATTTATGGTTTTTATCTTGTAGGGACTAAATTGAAGGCAAAAGAAAATTTAGGGGCAAAAAGCGTGAATTTAAAGATAAAATGGGCCAACATGCGAAGTAGGAAGGAAGTGCTGCAAAAAAATACAAAGTGTGAAAGACTTAGGGGCAAAAGTGTAAAGAATAGATTTTATAAGCATAAGACTCTATTTAATTTTTAATTATAATAGGATAATTGTTAAAGATTATTATTTAGATTTAATTTTAGCTTTTATCTTCATTTATCTTTAATTATCTTTATTTATTTGTATTTATCTTTTAGAATTTAATTAGGAATAGACTATGTTTCCTAGTACTGTAAACAGTGGTGGAGTGACACAAATTTCACACATCTTTTTCTGTAAACACTCCCTCTCCCAAAAAGCTTAGCCTTATTTCCTTTCATATTATTCAATGAAAAATCTATTTTCATTACATTTATTTCTTTTTCCCCAAAAATCATGAGCCACTAAACTTATCTAACCAAAGGTTGTCGAAATTCTCCAAAAGGGTTCATGAGGCTTAGAATCCATGCTTAGCCTTCTCAACAAGTATTCATTGCTTTCCTGCACTACGAGACTGACGCTTCTGTCCATGTCCCTTCAAAAGTGATCTTTTCAACTTGTGCAAAGGCAACCGCTTTGTATGTTTTGGGAAGGTTGTACAGTCGATTTGTTAGCTTACTGCGTCAGTGGTTGTCGAGCCCAAGAGACAAAATGGAGTAGCATTCGCCATTGAGAAGTGATGATCTAGTGTAAGACGGTCCCACAAAAATGACAGTTGGCTAGAGTCAGGTTCCTCTAAATCGTAAGTCTAAAAATCTAAGTGGAGCTGGTGGTCATAGGCATCCTCTTGCACTATAACTGACTTATTCTGTTCGAAAAGGATCACCTAAAAGCTGAGGATTGAGCCCAAGGAGGATCGAGACAACCGGAAGCAGAAATCTCTCCATAAAAAACTCTTTTCCTCAACTCTATTTATCTTTACAATTTTAATTTTAAATTTCGCAATTTCAATTCAATCAACCCTTTAATTCTATTTTTATTATTTTTTTAGGTATGCAGGTTTTCTTGGACACAACTCTGTCCGGGATCTCGAGGAACAGGAATTTGTGTAAATTCGGTCCATGAGGATTTGACCCTACTTCCCTTATACTATTCTTTTCATTATTATAGGGATTGAATATTTTTGGTGCTCTCAACGACGCATCAGATACCAATCCAATAACAGTAGTAGGAGGAGTTTGCCCAAAATATTGTTCGAACAAAAAATGAAGCTCAAATCGTACCTCAGAATGAACCTTAGTCTTGATTCCTTCTTGGAAGTCCTTCAAGCACACATCGATACTTGCATCCAATTATGTGAGCTCGACTTGCAACTGAGTAACCTCACTTTGCATCATTCCCATTTCTTTTTGCAATCTAGTGGTAACACCCTCGATTGCCATGAGAATCGACAAGGCTTAGATACCTTCGTCACGAGATGGATCTGGAAAAAGGAAGTAACAGAGAAAGAAGAAGAGAAGAGAGAATTTGAGAGAGAAAATGAAGAAGACTAAGAATTTGGTTTTCAAATTTCATGACTACTTTTTCCTCTATCTATTGGTACTTAAGGAAACCAAATAACGGACTTGGACAACTTGCACTAACACACGCTCAAACCACACTGTTTCATTAAACGGTGTTCCCATCAAAACGAATCATTTAAGCAAGTGTTAATTCCCTTAGCCAAAGCACACTGTACAACTAAAACAAAAACAAGAAATAAAGCGCAGTGTTTACAAACAAAAGAAATAACAACAATAGTAACAAAATTATGAAATGACCGTTGGAACTGTGTTCCATAACAAAGTTTAACACAGTTGGCTAAACATGAGAACTGCTTAGGGTTATGGATGAAAACAAACAGTGATCTTCAGCCCACAAAAATGGTAGATTTACTATTTAATCTCTTAAATTTTTATAAAATTACATAATAAAATTACACTTTGACTTCAATAATTAATTATTTATCTCTAATCTACCTTTAAAGTAATTTTCTGGGTTCAACCATGAACTTTTTCAGTTGCAACTTCCGGGAAGCGCAAGTTAAGGAAGAAAATGATTATCCAGCTAAGAATAATAAACAATCAGATATATAGGAGTTGCTGTGCATGTCATTTCAGAAGTATAATCCAGCCAGATGCAGCCAAAGTTTTCCTTCTTTTTCCCATGATTTACCTTTTTCTCCCCTCTGCTTTAACTTGAGCAGGTTTCCCGCTTGGCATGAAAAGTAAAGAGAAACCTTCCATTTCATAATAATAATAATAATAATAATAATAATAATAATAAAAGTAAAATAATTGTGAAGCCTAGACACACCATATGGCTACCCATGTTGTTGATTCAAACTTGTAGAAAGGCCTTTAACTCAACGGCCCCTATAGAATTTCATCAACACCAGACAATCAAATCTTTCAAATAAAATATTTGAATATACTGAGTGTCATTTCTCAAAACCATCCGCAGGTTTTTCTTGCTCAACTTGTTTCAAAGAAATGGAAAAGCAAAGATTTGACAGTTTGAAAACTGTACTTGTTCTTGACTACAACATTAAAACTTACAACCGTGTAGCTGTCCAGGTACAGTAAAATTCTCTACATTCTACCTCTTATTTAGACATCGCAGTTTCCAAGAATATAAAATCACATGGGACTTGTCACTTCCAAGGAGAAGACCCATTCCTTTTTGTTGGATGGTAATAGAGTGCTACTGACAACTGACGCATAGTAATTCTACATTCTATTGTCCTGGATAGATACATGCATAATATATATATACACACATTTCTGTGCATGCATGCAGGGGAAAAAATGGATTCAACCAGATATTTTGAAGTCATACAGAGAGCTGAGTTATATTTAGCCATTCGAATATTCTAAGTTTCTTTTCCGGAAGCAAAAGATGCAAGAGATTGTAAGATGATTCTCAAATCCTAATTAGCTCAATGTGAATTCTAAGAATTGAAAATTTTAACGGAAAGGAACAAAGATTTAAGTATTTAAAACAAAGCATCCATAGATACTATGAACCAAAACCAGCCAACCGAAAACAACCAAAACTTTGGGTCACTAAGTTCATCCATGCTGCATGATCCAAGACAAATGGATGTTACCTACTAACGACTCACTACTAGACAACAAACAGAACCAAGCCTTTTGCTCCAAGAGAAAAGATGTGCAAATTATATCAGATCAATCCAGATGGCACCTCAATTCAAGTTGCAGATTGTTATGTTCAACATTGACTGCTACTCAAAAATGTGAATAGAGTTTAAACTTTGAACTTTGCTTCTGATAACCACACACTAAAGTTGCTTTTCAGGATTCAGTTGATTTGATTTTAGAAAATTGCAAATACAATGTCAGACATCTTCAAATTAATATTTTGGTTCAAGCACATTAAAAATTGCAACAAGCTGATTGATTCTGATTGCATATCAATTCATGTTAGATCTTCCTGAAACCAGTGTAACTCATTCCATCAACAAAATCTGACCATCATTATTAGCTCATCCAATTAGAAATCTGGCCAGCCGATCATACAGGACGGAGGATACAATGGAAGATGATACATTGACAACCAAAGTGATTTTTATACGATTCAGACTGATACATTTTTCAAGTAATAACAGGCCTCGAAAAATTAATATAATCTAATGCACACAGAGCTCCATTGAGATCACTATATCATCAGATAATGTAGTAGGATTCTAATTTAAGTAAATTCACATGTCACACCACGGAAAGGGAAATTTTCACCAAGTAGAGGGCTTCTCACGGGTAAGCATTTGATCAATAACACCATTCTGGTTGTAAGCATCCACGAGTTTCTTTGCGTATGAAGGAATATGTCGATCAGCTCTGCACACATTTGCTGTTTTCATAATTAAAAACAACTCTGCTCCAGAGTGTATTATAAATTAGTTGCTCAGTAGAATTTACCTTTGTTTTCCCCAGGTGCGATTCACATACAAATAGTTCCTTATAGTATGGTAGTCAAGTGAATATCGAGCAAATTCCAGACCCTTCGGTCCAATCTTAAGAAAATGAAGACTATAAGAATAATTTGCATAGTTGCCCTTTCCATAACAAAGGAATTGTATATATGGAAGAGTCCTTACCAAGTTAAGCACAAAAGCTATCAAATTCCCAATAAACCTAGGGGCAGGTTGAGAAGGACCCTTCCCTGAAGGTGAAAAAAAAACTTATTATATAGTGCAGATGTCATGGATCCTCTAAATAATATTCAGAGCATTTGATGATAAACAAACTAGGAAAAAACTATATGCAACTATCAACACTTCTACTCTAAGCTTACTTGTATGAAGAAGACTAATATCCACCTTTACTTTTAATAAAGAAAAAAAAAACTGAAAATTTTTACTAAGCAGCATACATAGACTTATTCACAAGACCTCTGCCATATTTCCAATTTAAAGCACATGCTTACGCACTGCAGCTGAAAGTGAACATTGTTTTCATGGTTAAATGGAAGATGCCATACATACCAAACTTAGCATTATCATCTGCTTTAACGGTCTCCATAACAAATGGTTGCCGGTTGCCCTGAAATGAAATGTTTTCTAATCAGATTTGTCCCCTCAAATCCTATAGCAGCTCAATAGGATATAGCTTAGGATTTTACACTACTAGTTGTTGGAGTGATCTCCAAAAGGTTCTCAATCAAACTCAGCATTTCTCTGCCACGTTCATTTCTACAGTACAAAGCATTGGAATGAAAATTTTAGTTCTCTTGGGATTTGAAGCAACTCAAGTATCATTATGCAATAAAAGCATGCAACAATTACATTAGAATGATGATGTCTGAAACAAAATTATAGAACGGAAGGAGGAAGAAGAAATGAAAGAATAAAGAAGAGAATAACTCTATTGTTGTATGTTGTTCTATCAATTAATACATACATACATATATATACTAGGGTTTATTCTTAAAGGAAAGAAAATAAAATCTAATCCCTATAAATCTGCTATGTAATCTCCTCTAAATCTACTATACAAATATTACACATTCTTTAAAGAAAAGAAATGCATGGAGAAAAAAGGAGGGGAAACACACTTTAGCAAGCAGATTGTGCAATGCCAAAGAGGAAGTACCTAACGGTAATATATTGTGGATGCTGTGTCATGCTGATTCCAGAATATTTTGGTACACCCATATATCCAACCACCAGATCCTGTATTGGCAAAAAAAAAAAGGATTATTCCAAGTTGACTTGCAAATTTAGTTGTCAGTAATAAGTGCAAGGTAACTTCCTTGGAGCTTTTATGATCAAATATTATATCTGGCAAGATCCAACAAAAATACAAACTAAATGCATGTAGTGAAGTATCTAGAAACATGCCTGCAATTTTTGGTTAACAAGGATCATAAACCTTCTGACCCGACTGTCACAGATAGTATCAATTACCACATTACTAGGGACCCAATTGATTATTCCCTTTCTTGTATAATCTCTAATCAATATATATGCATCTTGTAAATCAATAGTAAAGATATAATCTTTTCTCTTAACATGATATCAAGAGCCTAGAAAGTTTCTCCTTGAATTTTTTTTTTTTTTTTTTTTTTTTTTTTTTTGTTTTATGTAATCTTCTCCGTCAGTCCAAAAAGGTTTCGGGTGTCCCCTCTCCATTGCCATTTGCTTCTCATCACCACCTTGGGAAGGTGTGCAGCGTCATTTCCAGTCAGCAACCAAAATTGACAGTTTGGTTCCCTGCGCATAGGTGTCACGCATCATTTTACTCTTCGACAGTCCAATTGACGCGCCGACATGTGGGAGGTTATCTTAACGACATTTTCTTTTCCCGATGTCACCTGGTGATTTTGACCACAACCTGGTGGTTGTTTGCTGCTGCCAATGCTTCGACAAGGGCTGTAACGCCAGGTGCTGCAGATCCTACTTGTTTCTATGCTGGATTCTGCTTAGGTGTTTTTTCCTAAAGGAATAATTTGCCTTTGTTGCTTGGGCTTTAAATTTTGAACCTGTGCTATTGGGCTTTAATAAGGTAATTTTTTATAGGACTAATGATGAGTGATTCCAAAGTAATTGTTAACAAAATGATCCTGGTTATGTCAAAGATCACTAAACACAAATTAGTCGGGTTCAACTATCTAGACTGGAGTAAAACGGCGCGGATCTACTTGCGGAGTATCAATAAGAATGATTACTTTAGCCTAGATCTTCCTATTGATGAAAATAGACAACATTGATGAGGGAGTATACTCAAATGTTTGGGATCCATGTTTGATAGTATCTAAACCTGGATTTAGATATTTTGTTACGTTTATAAATGACTATTCTCGAATGACATGGATATACTTTATGAAAAATCGATTAAAGGTGTTTCTCATTTTCGTGCTTTTTTGTGCCAAGAAAGAACTCAATTTGGTGTGACTGTCTAGATTCTGCAAAGCAGTAATGCTAACAAAATACTTTTCCAACTCTTGTAAGGACTTTATGATCCAAAATGAGATCCTTTATCAATCTTCTTGTGTTGGCACACCACCTTAGAATGGGTAGCTGAACGGAAGAACAAACATCTTCTTGAGACAGCTAGAGCTTTTTTATTCCAAACAAAAATTTCCAAACAATTTTGGGCTGATGTTTCAACAGTCTGCTTTCTAATCAATTGCATCCCTTCTTCCATACTATCCAAACCATTATTTCTTATGAACCAAGAATTTTTGGGAGTACCTCTTTTGTTCAGGATGTTTGACTTCATGTAACTAAGTTGGATCCAAAATCCTTAAAATGTGTGTTTTTTGGGTATTCTCGCGTTCAAAAGGGGTATAGCTCTTCCAATCCAGATCTCAAAATAAGTATTTGGTTTCTATCGATGTTGCATTCTTGGAATAAGTATCATTCTTTTCAAAAAAAAAATGCCTTCAAATCTTCCGAAATAGGAAGAGGAAGATATTGGTTAACTTACACAAACACTAATCAACCAAAGAATTCTAATTCTCCAACTCTTGCTCCAACAAAGTCAGTGATCACTCAAGTTTATTCCATACAAAGAGAGACTCGTGATACATGTCCTATATCAGTGTCTTCATCAATAGATCCAACCCCTGTACCAGTGTCTTCGTCATTTGATCCAACCCCAATTAACCTTGAACTTCCTGTTGCTCTACGTAAAGGTAAATGTCAATGTACTTATCCTATTTCTAATTTTGTTTCCTATAATCATTTGTCTCCTAGCTTTTTACTTGCATTCCTAGATTCCATTTCTATCCCTAAGACAATTCAAAAGGTTTTGAGCCATCTTGGTTGGCGTGATGCGATGTTGGAGAAAATATATGTATTAGACAAAACTGGTACTCAGATTTTATTAGATTTATATCATCTATTGGTAAAGATTGTTGGTTGCAAATGGGTATTCACCATCAAAGTTTATCCAGATGGCTTGGTGACTAGACTTAAAACTAGATTAATTGCAAAAGGATATGCTCAAACTTATGGTGGATCATCTAGATACTTTCTCTCTTGTAATCAAACTTACCTCTATTTGTCAATTAATTTCATTAGCAGCTTCTCATAATTGGCCTTTACACCAATTAGATATCAAGAATATCAAGAAAAAAGTCTATATAAAGGTTTGTTGCTCAAGGGGGAGTGTAGGAAGGTCTGTTGTCTGAAGAAATCCCTATATGAATTGAAACAAAGCCCTCGTGCCTGGTTTGGAAAGTGTTGAAATATGTGAAACCCATATATCTTGGGATATATTTTAAAGTTAGTTAGGTAGATAAATCTTATTTAGGTAGATAAATTTTAGAATAAATCATTTGAGATATTTTAGGAATATTTTATTTTATTTTTTAGTAGCTTGTTAGAATAAGAGAATTATTTTTCTAATCTTTTAATAGTTTATTAGAATAAAGGAATTATTATCCCAATTAGCTTATGACTCTTTTCTATATTTATATTCAGTTGTTTAGTTAATAAAAGATAGAACAATTTTATTAAATGCTTTCTTGAAAACTGTCATGGTATTAGAGCTAGATTATGTCTAGTAACATCATGGTTAAAATAACTTTTACTGGAGATAAGAGATCCAGCAATCAAACAGAGAAAGAAAGTTTTACCGTTGAAGCAACTAATGAAAATTATGAGGGCCAAAATTCTCTAGAAGGGTCTCCATTTACTAGGGAACAGCTAGAGCATCTATACAAGTTTTTTCAATCACCACAATTTCAAATAAATTCTTATATTCCTAGCTCATCCAATAATCCTTCTTCCTCCTTTGCCCAACCAGGTACTGATTTTTTTGTTTTTTTCAATGTCAAGGCTTGTAAAACAAACACGTGGATCATTGATTCTGGAGCTAGTGATCACATGACTAGTAGTTATTTTCTTTTTTCAACTTACACACCTTGCGCAAGAAACAAAAAAAAACAAAGTAGCCGATGGGTCGTTCTCGGTAATTGTTGGGAAAGGCACTGTTAAAATTTCGCCTTCCTTGGTTTTACATGATGTTTTACATGTGCCAAATCTAGTTTGTAATCTCATATCGGTCAGTAAATTATCTTAGCCCTCGAATTGTCATATTATATTTAACTCCTCTATGTGTAAATTTCAGGACATAGTCTCAGGGAGGATGATTGGCAATGCTAAAGAATCTGGTGAAATTTACTTTCTCAACTACGACCATCTAAGTCAACCAACAACTACTTTATATTTAAATTCTGCTTCTAGTTTTGATAAGGTTATGATTTGACATTATAGGTTTAGACATCCTAATTTTTACTATTTAAGATATTTGTTACCTGATTTATTTAAAAATAAAAGTCCTTCATATCACTGTGAATTTTGTGAATTGGCTAAACATTATCGATCATTCTTCCCACCTCAAAAATATAAGGCTTCCAAACATTTTTCGTTAATTTATAATAATGTTTGGGGACCTTCGAGAGTCTTAACTTTTTCAAGAAAACGTTGGCTTGTCACATTTATTGATGATTATACTTACATTTATAGGGTGTTTTTATTAAAAGATAAGTCTGAAGTTAAAAATGTGTTTCAGTCTTTTTATACTATGGTGAAAACACAAGTTGGTATGAGAATAGAAGTACTTCAGAGTGACAATGGTGGGAAATTTTTTAATGACCAATTAGGTGTTTTCTTAACCAAACATGATATAGTCCACCAAAGCTCTTGTACAAATACACCATAACAAAATGGGATTGCAGAAAAAAAATCGACATCTTTTGGAAGTAACTAGAGCCTTGATGTTCACTAGTCAGGTACCACATTATCTTTGGGGCGAAACCTTATTAACAGCTACATATCTTATTAATAGAATGCCTAGTAAAACTCTAAACTATAGAACTCCTTTCCGTCTCTTTAAAGATAACTTTCCTAACTCTAAATTGATCACAAATTTATCCCTCCAAGTTTTTGGGTGTGTTTTTGTTCATCTTCACAACCAAGGTAAATTAAATCCTAGAGCAAAAAAATGCATATTTATTGGTTATACTTCTAATAAAAAGGGTTGCAAATGTTACGATCCAATTGATAGGAAGATTATTATTACCATGGATGTCACATTTGTTGAAACGTAATCTTACTTTGATTCTAATTTTCAGGGAAGGAATTATAATAAGGAAGATTCTATTATTGATCAAGAAAACACTAGGAATATACAATATAGAGATTCTAATAATGGGGAAGGTGAATTTATGACTAACCCAAAAATTAATGATGTTAATGTTGTTAATGAAAAGGAGTATGAAGGTATATAGTCTGATCATAAGAATAAAGAATAAACAAAGAAGTTAATTGTTTACTTAAGAAAAAATCGAAATCAAGAAAGTGGAATCCACCAGATTCATCACCAAGAATTCGACCCGCAAGATCTTGTCAAAAGTCCAGATAAATCTCATAATCCAACCAATGAATTTTCTGATTTAGATATTCCAATTGCTAAAAGAAATGGTGTTAGAAATGTTGTCAAATATCTTATGTCTAACTTTGTGTCATATAAAGCCTTATCTTCGACATTTTCAACCTTTGTTTCGTGTCTCGATATTGTGAAAATACCCAAAAATGTGAAAGATACTTTACAAATTCCTGAGTGGAAAGAGGCCATTTTAGAGAAGATGCGCGCTCTTGAAAAAGTAGGTTCATGGGAAACAGTGGAATTAGCTGTAAGGAAAAAAACTGTGGGCTGTAAATGAGTGTTCACAACCAAATTCAAACCGGATGGATCTTTAGATAGATACAAAACCCGACTGATGGCTAAAGGGTACACTTAAACATACAGGATAGATTATCTTGAAACATTTGTTCCAGTAGCCAAATTAGATTCTGTTAGAGTTCTTTTATCAATTGCTATTAATCTTCATTGGTCCTTACAGCAGCTAGATGTGAAGAATGCTTTCTTAAATGGGAAACTTGAAGAAGAAGTTTACATGGATCCTCTCCACGTTTTGAAGAAAAATTTGGAACTAGAGTATGTAAGCTCAGGAAATCTTTATATGGTTTAAAGCAGTCTCCTCGAGCTTGGTTTGAACGGTTCACTCAAGTTGTTAAAAAATAAGGTTACTCATAAGGGCAAGCTGATCACACAATGTTCTATCGACACTCACAATGAGATAGAATAACAGTTATTATAGTTTATGTCGATGATATCATTCTCACAGGAGATGATGTGGATGAAATAAGGCGTCTCAAGGAGCATCTAGCATTGGAGTTTGAGATCAAAGACTTGAGTCTTTAGAAATACTTTCTTGGAATGGAAATTGCTTGATCAAAGAAAGGCCTTGTAGTCTCTTAGAAAAATATGTGATTGATCTTTTAAAAAAGGTTAGGATGAGTGGTTGCCGCCCAGCTGACACACCAATTGATCCAAATATAAAATTCAGAAATAAAGGTCGATTAGTTGATAAAGGGCAGTACCAAATATTAGTCGGTAAATTAATTTACTTATCACATGCAAGGCCAGACATAGTTTTTGCAGTGAGCTTAGTGAGTCAATTTATGCACTCCCCAATGGAGGAACATGAAGAAGCAGTGTTTCAGATTCTGAGATACTTGAAGAGTTCACTTAGAAAGGGTTTATTTTTCAAGAAATCCGAACAAAGAAGAATTGAAGCTTATATAGATGTAGACTGGGCAGGCTCAATAACAGATAGAAGATCTACATCAGGATACTGTACATTTGTTTAGAGAAACCTTGTGACTTGGCGAAGCAAAAAACAAAATGTTGTAGTAAGAAGTAGTGCAGAGGTTGAGTTTAGATCAATGGCTCAAGAAATTTGTGAAATGATGTGTTTAAAAAGAATTATGGAAGAGTTGAGGAAACCAATAACTTCACCAATAAAGTTGTACTGTGATAGCAAAGCTGCCATTAGTATTGCTCACAACCCAGTCCAACATGAAAGAACTAAACATATTGAGATTGATAAACACTTTATCAAAGAAAAGATTGAAGAAGGCCAAGTGTGCATGCCATTTGTTCCTTCAAAACAATAGATTACTAACATACTCACCAAAAGACTCTTTAAGACAAGTTTTGATTTTCTTGTAAGCAAATTGAGCATGATTGATATATATGCACTAACTTGAGGGAGTGTGTTGAAATATGTGAAACTTATATATTTTGGGATATATTTTAAAATTATTTAGATAGATAAATCTTATTTAGGTAGATAAATCTTAGAATAAATCATTTGAGGTATTCTAGGAATATTTTATTTTATCTTTTAGTAGTTTATTAGAATAAGGGAATTATTTTTCTAATCTTTTAGCAATTTATTAGAATGAGAGAATTATTTTCTCAATTAGCTTATGACTCTTTTCTCTATTTATATTCAGTTGTTTAGTTAATAAAAGATAAAATAGTTTTATTAAATGCTCTCTTGAAAACTTTCAAAAAATACAATGAGGTATTCCACAATTTGGATTGAAGAAAAGTGGTTGTAATCACTCAATGTTTTATAAACGACCTAAAGTTGGAGTTATTCTCCTTGTAGTATATTTTGATGATATTGTTATTATAAGAGATGATCTCTTCTTTAAAGTCTTTCTTGCATACTAGGGGCCCCTTTGGATAGACAATGCATTTACCCGCGGTTAGTGTAAAAACAGATGTGGCTATGAGATTAGATACTGTAGCGTGAGATAAAAAAAAGAAGCTAAATGCACCACACTGGAGGTAAACGCCCATCCAAAGGGGCCCTAGATTTGACATGAAAAACTTAATTCAATTGAAACAATTTTTGCGATAAAAATGACAAGTAAGAAGGGAATTTTCTATCTCTGAGAAAATATATTTTTGATCTACTTACAAAAATTAAAAAGTTGGCAGTTAAAACTTGTAGTACTTCAATGGTTCCCAATGTGCACCGTACAAAAGATTAGTGATTTTGATGATTTTCAGAGGTATAAAAGGATAGTTGGCAACTTAAACTACCATATTGTAACTTGCTCAAATATTACATTTGTTGCGAGTATTGTTAGCCAATTTATGTCCACACCGATAGTCAAACATTGAACAATCCTAGAACAGATCCTATGTTACTTGAAAAAAGCTCTTGGATGTGACATATTATACAACAATCATGCGCATACTCGTATTGAGTGTTTTACGATGCAAATTGGGTCGAATCTAAGATAGATAGGAGATCTATACTAGATACTATGTTTTTGTTGGTAAAAACTTAGTATCATGGAAGAGTAAGAAGTAGAATGTTGTATCTCGGTCTAGTGCATAACTGGAATACAGGACTATGGCACTATCCACGTGTGAAGTCATGTAGATACGACATCTATTAACTAAAATTGGGTTGGAGCATTCATCACCAACAAAGCTCTTTTGCGATAGTCAAGCAGCTATTCATATCACCTCGAATCTAGTTTATCTTGAAAGGACCAAACACATCAAGGTTGACTGTCACTTTATTTAAGAGAATTTTGGAAAATTCAATCTTCATGGGTTATGTGAAGACAAGAGAACAACTTGTTGATTTGTTCACAAAGACACTTGTTTATCTTGAAAGGACCAAACACATCAAGGTTGACTGTCACTTTATTTAAGAGAATTTTGGAAAATTCAATCTTCATGGGTTATGTGAAGACAAGAGAACAACTTGTTGATTTGTTCACAAAGACACTTGTTAAGGAATAAGTAGATATTTGTTCACAAAGACTTTTATTTTCTTTTCTTATAGAATAAGCTGTAAACTTTTATATATATGTCTATCTGATTGAGCGTAAAATACAAAAAATTCATTCTCATTCTCCTTATGTTCCAGTATTTCGTTTTAGTATTTTGTTCCATGGTATCAGAGTCTCTTGGCTTGATTTAGTGGATTTGTGTTTCGTTGTTTTGAAGATGAATCGTTTGAGTATTGGGTTGTTTTTCAAGGTGATTTTGAAGGTACACTGCCGCCAATACAAGGAGGTGCACCACCGTCATCACAGAAACTCTATAACTTCCAATGACCAAAGA
The DNA here is from genome assembly GCA_025698465.1 of Gossypium longicalyx. Classification (NCBI taxonomy): domain Eukaryota; kingdom Viridiplantae; phylum Streptophyta; class Magnoliopsida; order Malvales; family Malvaceae; genus Gossypium; species Gossypium longicalyx. Next base: position 49,296,470 of record CM047004.1, read on the forward strand.
CCCTATATGTAAGGCTCATGCACCACCTGAAGGTTCATAGACTTGCTTTACGCACCGACACCTATGGGCGCGTGGAGTATCGTCCCACCAATCTTCCATCTCTGACATCAGCTCCTTTGTCCAATCTCAGCCTAGTGGTCAGTTGCTTGATCAAAGGAGGTTTCAAGAGTCGTTTGCTTATTTTCTGGGGCTCCACACTGTTTCAATACTATTTTTTTTTGCTTATTTCTGGACTTTTGTGGGTTTTAAGAAGAGATATGATTACTTACTCCAAATTGACTCTAAGTGAGATAATTTCAGTTATGTCAAAAATTATGGAGCATAAACTAAATGGGATCAATTATTTTGACTGGAGTAAGACGGTCCGTATCTACTTGAGAAGTATTGACAAGGATGATCACTTGACCAATGACCCACCCACGGATGAGACTCGACAGGCATGACTAAGAAACAAGACCAAATTATTTTTGCAGATTCACAACATTATAGATAGTGAGATAAGTGCTTTGATTAATCACTGTGAATTTGTTAAAAAAAACTAATGGAGTATCTAGATTTTTGTATTCCGAGAAAGGAAATACATATTTCCAAGCTTAAGTGGGAGTGTGGGAAAATTATGAAAATAAATCCTCCGAATACAGGGATTTAAGCTAGGGATTTGATTCACCGATTTTTTCCTTGTAATCAAGGATTGGATTGAGGGCAGATCTTAAAAGAAATTAGCAGCAGATATTTAGAAAAAACAAATAGCAGACATTTTGGGGAGATTTAATTGATTGTGTATTTAGTTTGTTTCCGTAATTAACCTAGGTTGTGTACTACAAACATGTACCATTCTTTACTCATCAAATACACTAGACAAAATTCCTCTTTTCAGTTTCTGCCACCTCTTTTCAATCTTTTCAGTTTCCGACTATCTTTTTTATTACAACAATTATCATACTGAAAATGATGCAATCATAAAATAAATGAAAGCAATTCCACTGCCCTCTCAGTAAAGTTATCGAGTAAGTAAATACATAAGGCATTCCTATTAGCACAGGTTACAAAATTCCAAGGACAAGCTTGCATAAATTAAAAAAGATGAAAGAAAACTCACCGCCAATGCATTTGTGTAATCAAAGCAGCTACAAAACGCAATAAAATTGTATTGTTAGAAAAGCTTTCTACACAAGGATATGCATGATCTGATGGTTTTATAACTCTTTATACCTAGAAAGAATTATATTGTCCTCATTTTACATGATCTTTGCACAAAGAAACAGTAAAGACCTCCAGATGCACAGGACAAACCTTTTTAGATGGACTTTTGCATTTATTAATCATATGGAAACAACAGGTAATTACCTATAGCAAGAAGGCGCAATAACATTGACTAAGTCATTTGCTGGTAGACAGAAATAAGGAACCTGCTTTAGTTAAATTTTGAGATCAATGAAGCATGGTGAATGAGAGAACCAGAATAGATTGAAAGTACACAAACTTTATTACCTCTTCAATATGGCCATCCAAATGCTTTAGGTGGACCTAGCAGAAAATAACAATAGCCACATAAGATTAAAAAAAAAAAAAAGTGTTCTTTTTGTTAGTACTTATACCATGCTCTTTTTATATGGGACAGCTACAGTTAAATAAATACTCAAGATTAGCATTATACCAACATTTACATAATGAGTCATCAACCTGCTTTGATGGTATAAAATGTTAAACCAAAGCTCTCTCTCTAGATAGGATAAATGGCCTAACCACTGGATATGAATCCTATCTATTATGAGTAAATAGGAAAAAATACAATGATGTAATCTCAAGGGCTCAAATAACCTAAGCTCACACCTCTGTTTACTTTATTGCATTGAGACTTCACTAATATAAGAAGTATTTTCCATTTAAGTTGAGAATGTTCTTGTCAATGATATGCTTTACTTCACAGACGTTACAATGAATAACTTAAAAAAAAAAAAAAAAAAAGAGTTTCTCAGCACAAACCTTGTAATCTTGCATAAACTCGTAATGCAACACAGTTTCCGGTTCACTACTCGCTGCCTTTAGAAACTTATCTAGACCTTCTCGAGTTCCATTATCAACTGTTGAATAAGAGCGTTCAATGATTGAGATGTGTTCTGTAATTCAGATAGGAAGCAGTCTAAAGTAATATTGTGCCTATGACTTATCCATCAAAGGTTTATGAAATTTGAAGGGATCTAATTAGAAATGCAATACAAAACCATAATTCATTGACTTTTATCCAAGTGCATATCCTGCAATAATTCTAATCTCACAGTAACTGATTGCAAACTTCATGAAAATCATTTAACTTCTTTTAGACAAAAAAATACATTCTCTTAGTAAAAGATATACTAAAATAAATTTTCTGACAATATATATGTATGTATATATATTTTAAATTACCACAATTGGTGCCTAACACATATAGCTTCTCCAAATTTAGATGGTGCTCCACCGATCTTAACGCTGCATTTTAAGAAATCATTCTGCATTACAATAGTACAAGTCATAATACAGAAATAAGCATAAGTGGAAACTGCTAGGATATAACATTAAGCATACCCTGCACTTGGCAACCCACACCACAGAAAAGGAGACGCTTTACCCCAGCTGCCTGTATATTTGAAAATAACCATTCTACCCCAGTTAACTTTTTGCACGGGAAAAATTGTACAATTTTGTTTTCATAATAAAGCAAAATTTAGCAATCTGGAACTAGTAGAAATGACAAAATAAAAACAATCAAGCATGTTGAATATAGTATTCATTTATTATAGACTTTTTTCTTAGTGCACTGCAGGAGATATGAATAACACTCATCTTGCCACTTGACTAAGCCCTTTTTGCATTTTCATTTTTCATTGCATTAATTTTCAGTTTCCATGAAGGTTGAGCATGGGATAAGGCACATGTGCAGACTTGGGTTCAATCTTTTCCTTTTAAGTCAGTGCTAGCCTATCTGTCTATGATTAAGAATAGTGGTGGTAGTGATCTCATTGTTCAATTCCACCATTGTAGTCTTTGCTCATAGAACCATAAGAAATGCTTTAAATTATGAGCTCATAAAACCAACTTCATATCTGTCAATAATATTTCTTAAGCATAAATGATATATAAAGCTTAAAAATCCTCTATGGTAGCATCAAGAATTCAAAGTACCTCAACCAGTGCGAGGGTATTGAGATTAGGGGACAGTGTGGGTTTAACTCCTTTAGCAGCTAAAACTTCTTCCGGTGTCCTGAAGTGAATCAAAAGGGAAAACTTTAATATTCAAAAGTAAAAAAAGCAGCAAATCAAGTCAGTAATTTCAAAGTAGGAAAAGTGCAAATAAACTAACCTAGCTAAAATGGGCCTTGGTGACAATCTGTCGTCTGGATCACTGCATTATAATAATATTTAATAAAACAAATAAAAACTTCGCATATTCAACCATGCCTCCTGATAAGTGCTCCTACCTCTGAACACAAATCACAGCTTCAACCATGCCTGATTTCAGCATTTCTATCGCAATAGTTGTAACTATCCCAGTCCACTGAGCTCCTAAAAATGATGAAAGATGCAATGTGCATGAAAATTAGCTGCAGATAAATTGTCAATGGTACAAAGTATTATTAACCTAACTTCACCATTCTCAAAACCATCTTTTCCCTGCCCCTCCCCTGACACAAAACACAGAGGGCAACTTTAAAGAAAGACATGGTGAAAAGGCCATTCATTCCAATTTAATTCAGACCCTTAATATTTATTAAGAGGTTTTAATGCTAACAATAATGTAAAGGGTGGAACACCTCATATTATGTACACTACATTAGAAAACGTAACATATAGTTGCATCACTACGATCTCATTTTAGAAAATTCAAAGCTACATTGAGCTAACTTCTGGGCATCACTCCCCAAGTTCTACAGAATACTCGCATTTTTCATCCTGAAATTTTGACGGTTTATAACTCATAATCCAGCTAACAAGACCAGTTTATTAACACTAGTTTAAAACCTTGACCTTAACCTCAAAGCTATTCAGAACGATTTTTAACAAATTTAATTCCTATCTGTACGATTTGGATGTAAGAGGTGCTTCAGAAAAGCAAACATAACTACAATGCACCAAAGAAAGAATGGTAACAATCTAGCAGAACATTGGAAAAGTTAATAATTTACAAAGACATACCTTCTACAGGCTTAACTTTACGAGCATATAGCAGCTTGTCATAGACTCCTAAATATGTCTCGTCCAAAGAATCCGATTTCCTCCCTCTACCATGAACAACAGGTTCTAAACTCTGAACGCTAAATAAATTAGTCAAACTACTTGTATAACCTCAAACAGGATTCAAATGTATTAAAATTACCCTACTAGCCAATACACAATTATTCACAGATTGAATATCAAATAACCCAATGCAAGAAGGTTAAAAGTAGTCAGTATGTCTTCAGCGGGGATATATGCTGTCAAATTCTATTTAAAGCAACAAAAAAGTAGTTTATTAAAACAATATAACTCATAAATTAGCAGTAAACTCTAGAAAAAAAGGTTTTCATAAGACCTCCTTTTTAAAGGTAAGCTAATGCAACCAATAAGCTTTTCCCTCAGCCACTTCAGAAGAGCATTAGAAGCAAATAAACAAAAATGTCAAATGTTTAATGTGGCTCGTAACTTAGAAGGCTCAAGTAAATTGGAATGAATCGAAAGCTTTGATTCTATAATACATATGGTCCAAGCTCACAATTATAATAATATTTTCAGTCAAATTATTTGATAACTACATTTGTCTCATAAAAAATTGCTCTATTAACAACCAAGCTTCTTCCTTCCATTCTTACTTATAAACAATTAACCCTTTTTCATAGCAGAAGGAACATTAAAAAAAGTGTAAAGGAACGAATGACTTACTTCAATTTTGGACATTCCATCTCCTAAGAAAGCACAAGCATTCTTAACATGGGCAATGTAATATGTATCACACAACCCACATCGACTGCAACATAATTGGAATATACAAATAAAAAAATGAAAAGAAAAGAATGAAAGTAAAAAAATAAATGATTGGGTTTTTTTTTTAGAAAGAAAAAACATTGTATTAAAAAGAAAAATGAAAAAAAATTAAGAAGAACCTGCAATGGTCTTTGGCTGGATAGGTACCTCCTGGGGGTATAGGCTTAGAGCGTTTCCTCCAGTCGTCTCTTAGCTTCACTGTTTTCTTTGCGTCGGAGTTTGATTCTATTACATAATAAATACATAGATAATTAAATTAAATGGAACAATCAAATTAGATAACCATGCATGTATTAAATTGTGAGAAGATTTTCTTACTACCTTTTGAGGAAGAAGAAGAGAAGATAGGTCTCGAGAAGGAGGAAACAACTGAAGTCATGGCAGCTGAAGAATGCAGTTCAGTTTCCACTTTGCAGTTTGCACCACATATTTATTCTACGGAGGATTGACATTTATCATGCCCAACTCTTTCCTATAATTACAGAAAGCAATTTCACTGTTAACTTTAATTTTTATTAGGCTTTAATGTTAATATCTTTTGTTAATTTAGCTAATTTAGCTGTTAAATTTACATTTCAATCTTTTAAAAAAATTAATTTGACTATTAATTTTTAAAAAAGAATTGAATTATTATTTTTTTAATAAAAATAATATTAACTTGAAGTATTGTAGTATTGTAATTTGCATGAGAATCTATATATACTCGGTACTATTTTTTTTAAATATTAAATGTTACATTAACTAAAATGTTAAATGTTGAAGTATTGTAGTTTGCATGGCAATTCGTATATACTCCATACTAATTTTTTTTAAAATTTTTTTAATTTTTTATATATTTTTTACTATTTTATATTTTTTAAATTATTTATTAATGTGACATATAAAACAAATAATATTACGTTAACTTGAAGTATACTTGGACTAACACACTAATTCTCATGCTAAAATCACTAAAAATTAGTATTTAAGTCGACATTTCTATTAAAAAACGATTTAACTATTTATTATATATTAATCATTAAATTTAACTAAAAAATAAAAATCAAATTAACAAAAATCTAAACATTAAAAGTCACATTATACATTTTTTTTCTTCTATAATAAAATTACATTGCGATCGTGATGTGTTAATATACTCATTTTTAAAATATATATTTATTTAAATATTTACATTCTATATACACATATATCAAATACAAATATTCAAGTGCTACCTTCTTTATTACGATTCAGATCTGATCTGATTCTCCTAAATTTGATTCTTTAAACGATATACACACAAATAACAACACATTAGCAATTGACACAAATTAGATTTGAAAAGCGGATATAATCGATTAACCAATATTAGGGTGAAATAAATCATACACACTACTCACAAACTGAGTTTTACCCATGGATCGAAAAGTCTGCACTTACCAACTACCATTAGGATTCTGCACTTACCAACTACCATTAGGATTACAACCACGTAAAAATAGAATAGAGAGGTAATCGTACAAGGCCACCTATGCCAACAAACCGAATGATGGCAATCGATTGGGGAAAAGAAAAAGAATCGGTAGCCCAAGAATGGTGGATGATGCGATGGCAACAACTAGGGAGAAAGAGAGGGAAAAGAAAAGAGGGAGGGCGACGTAAGAGAGAAAAGGGAAAAGGAGGAAAAGAAGAGAGGAGGAGGCAACAATAGAAAAATGAAATGGAAAAGAGGGGATCGACCAAGCTAAAATGTGTTAAAATACTAGGGTTGAGCAGCACTGTAGGGTTTTCTTCTCTAGGAAATGCGAAGGTATCGATACCTATTAGACAGGTATCAATACTTGCGTAAGTATCGATACAATTTATGACATTTTAACAGAATAAGCCCAAACAGAAGCCCAATTGCACACTCTATCAGAGAATTAAAATAAATTCAATAATTACAAATTTAACCTGAAAATTTAACCCGCATTTCGGGGCATGACAAACCAAGTTTGTTATGGCATGAATTGTTTAAGGTGGCAAGGAATACTATGTTTATATGTTATTTTCAATTGTTAAGATGTGAAATGTAAAGTATGTTGTGTTTATTTTCATACGAACTTACTAATCTTTGAGTAAGCTTACCTTTGTTTCATTTTTATACCTTGTAGATTATCGAAAAGCATGTTGTCGATCAGATCATTTTTAGAGCTCACACTATCCACAAATTCACTCGGTAGACTTTCAAACATTTTAGCCTGATTATAAGTGGCATGTGAATAGGTGTTAATGGTTTTGTATGTCTATATGTATGTGAGATTGAAACTTGTGTTTTGGTTCAAATTGATATAGGAATAGGTGTTATAGGAAATGATATATATATGCTTTGGTTAATATGGTCTATCTTACTTGATGAGCTTTGGCACCTAGAAGTGATAGTGATGCGTTGAATGTATGTAATACCCCTCACCCATATTCAACGTCGGAATAGGGTTACGGAGTATTATCAGACTTATAACACAAATAAACATACATTTCACATACATATTTCAATTTCATGTAATCATCATTCAACATCAATCATATTGTCCCTAATACGAGCCTACGAGGCCCAAAACATGCATTCGGGGTGGTTCGGGACTAAATTGATAACTCAAGAGATTTTTACGAAACTTAGAAAATTTTTCAAACTACAAGGGACACACGCCCGTGTGGCCCGGCTGTGTGTCTCACATGGCCAAAGATACGCCCGTGTCACAGGCCGTGTGGACATTCGAAATGGGATTACATGGTCGTGTCCCAGCCCGTGTCTGACCCCGTGTAACTCTCTGACTTGGGTCACATGGCCAACATACATGCCCATGTGGCTAGCCCGTGTGCCAAGCCGTATGCTAGGCTATGCCAATCCTGTAGGGTATACTGACTTATGCCACACGGCCAAGTCACACGCCTGTGTGTTAGGCCATGTGGAGCATACTGACTTGATCTTTAATTCAACACCAGGGGACACACGGCCGTGTAACTTGACCGTGTGTCATGCACGGCTGAGACACACGCTTGTGTCTTTGCCCATGTAGACAAAAATATGCTATTTACCAAGCCATCTTACCACCCAAATTTGTATACACCTACATCAAACCAAATTATACCAAAACATGGCATAAATAGGCATTCAAACCAACTAAATCAAGCCTAATTCATGCTAGTTCTATACCATCATCCATAGTACATACAATTCACAAAATAGGCCATTCCATTTATACCAAATTCACATTCACAATTCAACTAAATAGACACTTTCAAACATGCATCATTTTGTCCAAATTTACAAGCATATAACTTCTCAAATATCAACCATTCACCACAAACATTAATATAGCAATTATCAACACAAAACAAAGGCCATTTGCATATATATATATATATATATACTGTAACATCCTGAAATAGGGCCTAAACGGAATAGTGGTTACAAAACCACAAATCTGAGGTAGAAAAAATTATTTTATTATCATTTTAAGGTCTATGGCATGATTGCATGATTGTGTGAAAAATTCGTTTAGAAATTTTATCGATAGAAGGTTCAATTTCGTATCTAGGACTAAATTACAAAAGTTGTAAAATGTGTGTTCTAGTTCACAAAGGTACTAAGTACTTGTGAGTAATGGGTTTTTAAAGTGGAGGTCCTTGGATAGTAATTAGACCATTATACTAGTTTGGACAAAAATACCTAAAGGAAGATAAAACACCATAGTTTTTAATTAAAGGCATTTTGGTCATTTAGTTATTAAAATGAATTAAAAACAAAATTAAAAGCCATTTTTTGTCCATCTTCAACCCCTTGGCTGAATTTCACATGAGGAAGACATAGCTAGGGTTTTTCAAGCTTCCAAGCTCGATTGTAAGTCCGTTTTAGCCCCGTTTTTAATGTTCTTTATGTTTTTGGAGTCCCTGTAACTTGATTAAGCTTATTCTAGCAATAATTTAACCTAGGGTTTATATTTGGAAAAATAACCATAGGTGAAATGTGTTTATTTTGATGTTTTATGGTAGAATATGGAGCTTGAAATTGTGTTAAACAACTTTTGCTAAGCGATTTTACGTGAAAACGAGTAAAATGACATAATTGGTAAAAATACCTAATGTTCATAAGTACATGTTAGAGTGAGAATTTGATGTTACCATAGAAGGGAAAAATGATCAGCATATCTTAAAACATAAGAAAATAGGATGAAGTTTAATTTCCGAGCCTTGGGAAAAAAGTGTAAATATGTAAAAGTTTAGGGGAAAAATGTAATTTTGCCAAAGTTTGAGTCAAGGACTGTTTTAATAAATGTGAGTATTAAATAAGCTAAATTTGTTATTATAGATCAAGAAGAATGAAATCTAGAGTTAGACCAGAGAAAGAAAAAGATAGTGGACTAAATCGATATAGTTGATCGTATTTTGTTTCGAGTAAGTTTGCGTAAATAAATGCAATATTCTATTATTTTACGTTAATGTTGTTAATTTCCAGCATGTGTATATTTATTTTATGAAATATTCAAAGAAGACTCAAGCATGAATTGACGGAGAAGTAATTTTAGAAAGTCCCGGTTGAACCTTAGGAATGTGTAGGATACAAATGTCATGACATTAGGGTTTAAGGATACCATGTAAGACCATGCCAAGGCATGGAAATTGGTAAGGTTTCTAAGGCAAGGAAATCATGTAAGACCATGTCAAGACATGGCATTGATAAGTTACTATAAGGCAAATGTCCCATGTAAGACCATGCCAAGGCATGGCATTGGTGAGTTCATAAGGCAAGGATACTATGTAAGACCATGTCAAGACATGACAATGGTAAGTTTCAAAAGGATACCACGTAATACCATGACAAGTCATGAAAATGGCAAGGTACTCGTGTATCCTTAGTATTCCAAGTGGTTTAACAGGAAAATTTAAAGAGAATATCAAGGTAAGGTAAGGTAAGGTAAGACGAGTTATGCTAAAAATGTAAGACAAGTTCATGCTAGAAGAGCAAAGGTAAGTATATAATGTTCATGTATGCTTGATAAAGAAAAAGTTAAGCAAAATGTATTAATAAATTTGATTAAGTAAGTAAGTATTTAAGTAAGTAAGTAAGTGAAGAAATTTAAAATATGTCTATGACAATTAATGAAGTTGCATTAAGTAGTATCATGCCAAGTAGTAAGATAATTCTTATGAATGTTGTTATTTATTTGCATGCAAACTTACTAAGCTTAATGCTTACCCCCTTTATTTTCCTTCTTTTTATAGTTTTTTCAAGCTAACTCGGGGGTAGTAAAGTACGTCGGAGGTCCGGCACACTATCACAAGGATTATTTTGGTATAGCTAGACGTTTCATTTTGAGTATGGCATGTATATCATCGTAGCCATTTTGTGTGTATGATCTTATAATATGGCTAATGAATGGTATGTAAATGCTTGATAATGATTAGCTATTAGAATGGCTAATCAAGGACATGTTTGGTGTTATGTATGCCTAAATGCTAGTTATTCCATGGAAATCATGAAAAAGGTGAAATTAGCTTTAAAACAGTATCAGACAACAGTAATGACTTGAATTTGGAAAATCACTAAAAATAGTATAAATGGATTTATATAGTGAATGAGATATAAAATTAAAGCTTATTAAGTCTTTTCATATGAAAGAAACAAACTAAATAAAGGAGTTGTATTTTATGAGATATTTAAATTTTGGTGAGACAGGATCAGAGTGCTTTCAGAATCCCCTGTTCTGACTTTAGAAATTCACTAAAAATTGTAAAACAAGAATTAGGAGTTATAATTTATATGTATAGATTTTTTATTGAGTCTACTTTTAAATAAAATAAACGGCATAGTGGTTTGAATTCTGTACAGGGAGAAAATTAATTCGTAGTGAATAAAAGACAAAGTAGCCGAACACTAAAACAGTGGAAACTTAACTAATAAACTATACTAATTGGCTAGACCAAAAATTATGAAAAAAATTTAGTAAGAAGATATATGAGTCTAGTTTTAGATAAAATTTACTGATTTTGATTTCGAATTTCGTAACTCGAGTTATGATTTATTTAGTGACTATGACGCAGATGGACAGTTTATTTATGAAAGATGAAATAAATTGTTTTGATTTGTTTAAGTGATCGAAAATTTTTTATTGATTCCGGTTTGTTCCCGAACCGTTTCAATTTCATGTTTTAGAGTATCGAGGACCCTTTTTAAGGACATATTGAATGAATGAAACTAAATTAATTTTAAAAGCAATTTTTTATGTCCCGAATTAGTAAGCTAAGTCCGGTAACGCCTCGTGCTCGACTTCGACGACGGTCTCGGGTAAGGGGTGTTACATTTATTAGTATCAGAGCAAAGGTTTAGTCGGTTCTTAGAATATTTAGTATGAGTAAGAGTCTAGCTATACATGCCATACTTATATGTTGATAGTGTGACGACTCTTGACGATTTTAAAATGTTTTCTTTTATAGTTATAGATCTCGAACAAGCTAGTGCAGATGATGTAGAGAGTAACGCACCGGCTCCTGCAGAAGGGATGGTGCCACTAAATAGTAGTGAAAGGCCCGTTACAGTTAGTCAGGGAAGAGGGGCTCGAGAAGCCTTCTTCTAAGCTATAAATGAATGGTTTGCCGAGTTTGTTCGTACGAATCCGACTGTTAGACCTCCACCCCCTCATGATCATCAGACCACCCATGTAGCTCCCCTGGTCACAGGTACGGTTATAAGAGAAAAGCCACTAGTTGATAAAATCAAAAAATAAGGAGCCGAAGAGTTTTGAGCTACAAAAAATGATGACGCAAAAAAGGCAGAATTTTGGCTCGAGAATATTATTAGAGTCTTTGATAAGTTATCCTGTACACCTGAGGAATGTATGAAATGTGTTGTATCACTTCTTAGAGATTCGACCTACCATTGGTGGAAGACACTTGTATCAGTTGTACCGAAAGAGAGAGTCACTTGGGATTTCTTTCAGGAGGAATTTGGTAAAAAGTACATCAGTAAGAGGTTTGTTGACCAGAAAAGAAAAGGGTTTCTAGAGTTGAAACAGGGCAATATGACAGTGACTGAATATAAGTGCGAGTTTGTCAGACTCAGCAATTATGCTCGAGAGTGTATGTCTACAGAGGCTATTATGTGCAAAAGATTTGAGGAAGGGCTTAATGATGATATCCGATTGTCAGTTGGTGTCCTAGAAATAAAAAAGAGTTTGTTGTCTAGTTGAGAGAGCCTGTAAGCGCAGAGAGGAGTCATTAAAAATAAAGGGCAAAGTTGAAATTGAGATGCAAGACACGAAGAAAAGACTAATGAGCAAGTCATTTCAGTTTACACCCAAGAGGCCTAGAGAGTTCTCCGCTAAATCTAATTTTTCAGTTGGATATTCTACCCAAAACAGAGGCAGAAGATTTATGAGTCCGAAAGCTCAGACCAATTTGATTGCAAGTGTTGGTAGTGTTCAGCCTGATAGACCAGAGTGTCCCCGATGTGGTCGACGTCACCCAGGTCAGTGTCGAGCAACTGAGATAGGTTGTTTCTGATGTGGTGCACCAGACCATTTTATTCGGGAGTGTCCTGAGATGATTAAAAGTGAAGCAATACCGAGTGTAAGATCAGGAAACGCTCCTGTCAGAGGCAGACCGCTGAGAAATCTGGGAGCTGGGGCAAGTAATAGAGGTGCATCTAGAGATTCAGCAGTGAGGCCAGATGTTAGAGCACCTGCGAGGACCTATGCTATCCGTGCTCGCAAAGAGGCATCCTGCCCTGATGTGATTACGGGTACATTTTCTCTCCATGATACTAGAGTTATTGCTTTGATTATCCGGGTTCGACCCATTCATATGTTTGCATGAAATTGATGCCTAGTATTAGTATGCCTATAGAATCTATAGAATTTGTGATTAAAGTATCGAATCCATTAGGCAAGCATGTATTAGTAGATAAAGTATGTGGAAATTGCCCTTTGATGATTAGAGTCTACTGTTTTCCAACCGATCTCATGCTATTGCCATTTGATGAGTTTGATGTGATTCTTGGTATGGATTGGTTGACTACACATGATATGATAGTGAATTGGGAAAAGAAATTTATTGAGTTGAAATGTGAAAATGGTGAAATTCTTTGGGTTAATTCAGAAAAGTCAGACAGTTCATTTGCCATGATTTCTGTTATGTCTGCTAAAAAAAATTTGAGAAAAGGGTATGAAGCTTATCTTGCTTTTGTGTTGAACACTAAAGATCTAGAATTGAAAATTGAATCAGTGCCTGTGGTATGTGAGTTTCTCGATGTGCTTCTGGAAGAACTACCAGGTTTGCCTCCTGTTAGAGAAGTTGATTTTGGTATTGAGTTGATTCCGGGTACCACACCCATTTCTATTGCTCCTTATAGAATGGCCCCGTTGGAATTGAAAGAATTGAAAACTCAGTTGCAGGAATTAATAGATAAAGGCTTTGCAAGACCCAGTAGTTCACCATGGGGTGCACCAGTGCTATTTGTGAAAAAAAACACGGATCGATGAGATTGTGCATAGATTATAGGTAGCTTAACAAGGTAACAGTAAAGAATAAGTATCCACTGCCTAGAATTGATGATTTGTTTGATCAATTGAAGGGAGCCACTGTGTTCTCTAAGATAGATTTGAGATCCGGATACTATCAGTTGCGAGTTAAAGAGTTAGATGTCCCGAAGACTGCTTTCCAGACTAAGTATGGTCATTATGAGTTTCTTGTGATGCCATTTGGCTTAACTAATGCTCTTGCCATTTTCATGGACTTAATGAATCAAATTTTAAGACCATACTTGGATAAGTTTGTAGTTGTGTTCATTGATGATATCTTGATTTATTCTCATGATGAGACTGAGCATGCAGAGCATTTGAGGACAGTTTTACATATTCTAAGAGATAATCAATTGTATGCCAAGTTTAGCAAAAGTGAGTTCTGGTTACGAGAAGTTGGTTTTATTGGACATATTGTCTCAGGTGAAGGTATTAGGGTTGATCCGAGCAAGATTTTAGCTATTGTTGATTGGAAGCCTCCTAGAAATGTATCAGAAGTTAGAAGTTTTCTTGGTCTTGCTGGATATTATAGACGATTTGTAGAGGGATTTTCCATGATAGCTACCCCGTTGACAAGATTGCTGCGAAAGGATGTCAAGTTTGAATAGACTGAGAAGTGTCAACAAAGTTTTGACAAGTTAAAAGCATTGTTGACTGAAGCTCCTGTTTTAGTACAACCAGAACTAGGTAAGGAGTTTGTGATTTACAGTGATGCATCCATAAATGGACTTAGTTGTGTACTTATGTAGGAAGAAAAGGTAATTACTTATGCCTCTAGACAGCTAAAGCCACATGAGAAAAACTGTAACACCCCTCAGTTTGTGGTGTTACCTGACTCAACTCAATTGATTATATAAAACTGGGCAGTGAAATTTCAAACAATCTAAAAAATTTTCTTTTCACATGCAATCTGACCCATATATGCGCTTACGAGGCCTAAAACATACATCCGAAGTGGTTCGGAACCCAATCGAGAACTCATGAAAGACTTAGAAAATTTCATGCATCAAGGCTCCACACACCCGTGTGGATATAGAACACACGGCCGTGTACTAGAGACACGCCCATGTCCCGAACCCGTGTCTAAAAACCTGGGCATTCTGCCAAAACCACGCGGCCCAAGCACACACCCGTGTCCTATAACAATGTCCTTTACACGGCCGAGACACACGGCCGTGTCTCTTGCCCGTGTACTACTAGCATGTATACTGACTTGATGGCACGGCCTGGGCACACGCCCGTGTGGCTTGCCCGTGTACTAAAATGGCTTTAAAGTTTTAAGTACAAGGGACGTACGGCCACAACACACACCTATAGGTGTGAGCCGTGTGTCACACATTGCCTAGACACACGCCCATGTGTCTTACCCGTGTGGACAAACTAGGCTATCTTCCAAGCCATTTTGTCACCCATTTTGCACCACCTATACAAGATCATTTCAATATACAAATTTCATCATAATGGACACCAATTCATCCATAGAAAGAACATTATATGCATTCATCAAAATGAATAATAGCCATTATTCCAGACTTGATACAAAGTGAAGGGATTTTGACTTTAGCCAAAATACATGAATAATTCTCTTAATACACATCCTAGTCTAGCCCTATACATGCCACCTTCAAAAATATAAATCAAACTATACCGAGTGCTATAGCTGGTAGTGTGATCGATATCTCTGACTTTATGGGACCCTTAAGCTAGCCTGGCGATACTGAAATAAGAGGGAAAGAAAAGGGAGTAAGCATAAAGCTTAGTAAGTTGCATATAAATAAATATACAACAATCTCACCATTTACCATCATGCTTATAGCTCAAAAGTAAACATAACTTAACTTACTCATTATCATCTACTCGAGTCTCATTTTCTAAATTAAGCTCGTTACTCATGCTTATCATATAGGTACCTGTAACACTCACAACATGATCATCCTTTCTTTATCAAAATTTAACTATAACTTTCACCATTGAACTGTTTGGAATACTACTGGATATTCTATAAACCTTCAACATGGGATAATTTACCGATGTCATGTCCCAGACATGGTCTTACACTAGCTCTCATATATGCGTGCGGATACATGTCCCATACATGTCTTACACTAGCACAACTCCTAGCCGATGCGTGTCCTAGACATGTCTTACACTGGCTATCTCTGTCGAGGCCGATGCATGTCCCAGACATGTCTTACTTTGGCGCTCATCTTTGTGCCAATGCCATGTCCCAGACATGGTCTTACACTGGCTCTCATAATATGGCTGAAGCATGTCCCAGACATGTCTTACACTGGCGCACAAATCATCCAATGTCGTGGCACAAATATCCAGTTTATATTCTAAGGTTTCAATGGGATATTTCTACTATCTCAATATTACAAGGCATTCTCAATTTATAACTTAACAACTTGTACAATATCAATTTGATGACAATATGAATACAAGTATTAACAGTGTAGTTGTATTATTTACATACAACTTACCTCGGTTTACAAAAAGTACTTGACTAGTCGGCTTATGCGGATTGCTTGGCTTTTCCCCGGTCTAGGCTCGGTTTTGGTAAATCTTGATCTATAATAACAATATACATCCATTTAGTCACTAAACACAATTAGGCATTCATAAATTTACAACTTTGGTAAAATGACCATTTTGACCCTAGGCCTTGGCAAAATGACCATTTTACCCCTATGCCCGAAAATCAATTTTTATCAAATTTATTCGTATTTCACCCCTATTTAAACTCTTTTTACTACTAGAGAAATCTCAAATTCTCACTATTTCACACACTTACCACCTATTTTGCAACTTATGCAAAATAGTCCCTTTAGGTGTTTTCATGCTAACACATTTCACAAAAGTTGTTTATAACACAACTAGGACTCATATTATTCCATAAAAACTCAAAAAAAATTACAAATACATTCATGACAAAATCCTAAACTCTTGACCATTTTGTAAGATATCACTCTCATTTGAAAGCTCATGCTTCAAGGGTCTCAAAAATATAAAAATCTTCAAGAAAAAGCATTAAAATCACTTACTTTCAAGGAAGTTTCTTTGCTGAAAGTTCAAAGCTTCAAAACCCTTTTCTTTGCTGGTATTTTTGGTCAAATAAGAAGGAAGAAAATGAAAAAGTTGAAGCTAATTCCTTAGGGTACCATTTTATCACCTAATATGACATCATTAACCTAATACATTGACTATTTGTTTAAAATCCATCACATGGCCGACCAACACTATTAAAAAGGGTGTAATTGCCCTTTAAAATCCCTCAATTTTGATTCTCTAGTTATTTTACACATTTGGGTACTAAAATGCAACTTTTACCTTTTATGCGATTTAGTCCTTTTTCGCAATCGGGCTTGAAAATATTAAAATTAACTCACCAAATTTTTCATGCACTAATATAATAGTACCATAACCTCATAAAAATAATAAAAATAAATTTTCTATCTTTGGATTTGTGGTCTCGAGACCACTGTTTTGACTAGGCCCTAAATCGGGTTATTACAAGAACTATCCGACACATGATTTAGAGCTAGCTGCCATTGTTTTTGCGCTGAAGATGTAACACCCCAGACCCGGCCCAGACGTTATGGCCAGATCTAACGTATCACATGGACTTACAACTTAGTATGCATTCGTTGGTTTAAGTGATTAGGGTGGTCTTTGTAAAAACAACAATTGAATGAAAAGCCAGTTTTTCAATCTTTAGGCTATCCATTTGTCATGCTTGTTGAGTCTTGAAAACTTTCATTAATTTTGAAAACCCGCGCAGCCTAACACTAGCAGTTTCGACATAGTATAAATATAATCAGAAAATAAATACCATAGCAGAAAGAGAAATTTATATAGCGGCCTTATTACAACTTAAAACCCAAAATTAAATCAGAATATAAAAAAATAAAAATAAACTAACTTAGAAAAACCAACTTTGCGAGATGATGTGGCCACTCAGAATCCCTCACACCCAAGCCCACTATGGTTGGGGATTTCCTGCAGAGATGAAAGTAAAGGGTGAGTTTGGTAAACTCAGTGTGTAACATAACCCAGCCATAGCCCAAAACAGATCAAACCTCACAGTCAGACTTATCTAGGCCTTAGCCCAATACAGAAATCAGAATGAAACTCATAGGCCCATAGCAGATACAGAACAAATATATCATGAATGCAGAAATCCCAACCCAGAGCCATCCATAACACCCCATACGACCTTACACCATGTGGGGAGACTACTCAACCCACCCAACCGCTACACACACCACGTAAATTGCAATGAGGTCGCGGATATTGTGACAAAGTCACAGATATGAGATATTGTGGCGAGGCCACTAGAACAGATATATATATATATATATATTTATATATGTGGCAAAGCCACTAGATTGCAAATGAGGTCGCGGATATTGTGACGAAGTCACGTAACGTATATATGTGGCGAGGTCACGGATTGCGTGAGGTCGCGTAACTCTTCCTCCATCAATATAAACCCATGTCCCATGCAATGAGAATAATATGTCATGGCATACGAACACGTAAAGCGTAACATCATGCTTTTCGGATAAAATAAAATATCCCTACGGGTAAAATCATAATTTTGCATGCATAAGGGTATTTCAAGAATTATTACCTATTACTAGGGTTTCATGCTCATTCTAACGTTTACCGTGTAATCGTAAGTACTTACCTCGTCTTTTTACCAAAGTGGGTCCGTTGGCCCATTGGCACGTTTCGCCCATTAAGCCCAAAAATACCGTTGTGCGAAAATGCACACTCGCACTCTAATCATCCAAATGCACCATATTCATTAACAACTATTCACGTAGCCGCGACGTCGCGAGTTCACAAGATACCAACGTTTCGGTATTTCAGCTTTTACCGATTCAGTCTAAGGGAGGGTGTCGTTTACACACCTGGTTGATGACGATTGATGACGATATTTCTCACGCGATAATCCTACAATCGATCACTAACACATTAGACTTATGAATTAATGATAACTACCATAAATCCACGTCAATTAACCCAATCATCACACAAGTTAGTCATTTACGCACGAGGGGCAAAATAGTTATTTTACTCTCCAGGGGTAAATCGGTAGTCCTACCCTACAGGGGTATTTTAGTAATTCTACAACTTATCCACTTGGGCCTACGGACCCATTGGGACTACATGGACCATTTCAGCCCATCGCGGCCCGAAATAGCCGTCCTACTGCTAGAGTAATGAGAAATACACACCTGTTAGGAGACTGCAGTTAATCCGCGCTCCCACACTCTTAGCTGACGCCCAACCCAAACGAGCATGCCACCAAGCGAAAGGGATCAACCAAGAAGGGTATGCCAAGTCTCCTCATGCTTTGCTCTATTTAAAGCCAGCTCTCCATCTACTCTTATGTTAGCTTCCCGATGTGGGATCCCTCCATCATCAGAGTTTAAAACCAATACAAACTCTTACTGTCCCAACATAGCAAAATAATCAACCTTTGCGTGCCAAGGGATTGGAACCAAAGTCCTCTCACATGCCAAATCACGCCACCACCACTAGGCCATCAACTCATTTGTGTCATAAGTCCAACACATTAAACTTTAAAGCGCACCTACTTGCTTCCAGATTTATTGAAAAGAAAAACCAAAATAAATTGCAAGAGCCAAGACTTGAACCTTGGACCCCTTACTTCCTCTATGGCGTCACTTCCTTGTCCCCTAAGTGGCGCTACCTTGCCACTACACCACACTCCTTTTTGTGTAATCTTTTACCCCTTTACTCTTAAAAGCCCAAACGCCAATTGCATCACTTGTTCTTAAAATCAAAATTCCGAAGACTACCATGGATTTAACTTAAGTTTGGGCCTTCCAAAGGCCCACTAACCTACTAAAATATATATTTTAACCAACCAGAACACACACAAATTTTAAAAATCACAGAAACACAGAAAACCCGAAAATTGGGCGTTACAACTCTACCCTCCTTAAAGAGATTTCGTCCTTGAAGTTTTACCTAAATCAAACAGATGAGGGTATTGTTGACGCATCGCCACTTCTGGCTCCCAAGTAGCTTCCTCTCTGCCATGGTTATGCCACAGCACCTTTACTAGCGGAACTGATTTCCTCCTCAAAATCTTAACATCTCGATCCAAAATCTGCATGTGCTCCTCCTCAAAAGTCAAGTCTGTTTGGACCTCGATCTCTCGCACCCCAAGCATAACATGAGTAGGGTCAGAACGATACCGCCTTAACATGGAGACATGAAAGACATCATGAATCCTATCCAACTCTGGAGGTAGCTCCAACTAATAAGCCACTGGACCCACTCGCTTAAGAACTGGATAAGGCCCAATGAACCGCGGACTTAACTTGCTTTTCCTCCCAAACCTTAATATTTTCTTCCAAGGTGAAACCTTCAAGAAGACCATATCACTGCAGAGTACTCTCAATTCCTTGCGCTTCAAATCGCATATGACTTGACACATCTCATCGGATGCTTCCTTCAACCGGTCTCTAATCAACTTGACCTTATCCTCGATGAGATTCGCCACCAATTCAGTCCAAGAACTTGTCGTTCACCCAACTCGGTCCAACAACTAGGTGTACGACATCTTCGCCATATCTGATTGCCTCATAAGGAGCCATTCGAATACTTGCCTGATAACTGTTGTTGTATGCAAACTCTGCTAACGGTAAGTAATCCTCCCAACTGCCTCGAAAGTCGATAACGCATCCCTTCAACATATCTTCTAGAATCTGAATAACCCTTTTCGACTGACCATAAGTCTGAGGATGAAAGGCTGTACTAAAGTTCAACCGCGTACCCAACGCCTCATACAACTTTTGCCAAAACCGAGATGTGAATCTAAGACCTCGATCAGAGATAATCGACACTGGCACTCCGTGAAGTCGCACTATTTTTTCCATATACAATTTGGCTAACTTCTGAAGTGAATAATCAGTGCGGACAGGTATAAAATGAGCAGATTTGGTCAACCTATCCACAGTGGTACTTTCACTGGCTGCAAAAGTCCGGAAGGTAATTGATGTTCAGCTTTCACTTACTGACAAGTCAGACATCTTCCCACAAATTTCGTTACCTCTCGCTTCAATCCAGGCCACCAATACAACTCCTTTAAGTCGCGATACATTTAATTCCCTCCAGGATGCATAGCACACAAACCTCCATGAGCTTCTTTCAGAATTGCTTGCCTCAAGCCAGAGTCCTTCGGAATACAAACTCTACCTCGGTAACACAGAACTCCCTCACTGTTCAGTCCGAACTTAGAAGTATCCCCATTCTTAACCTGCTGGAATCGAGAAACCAAGGACTCATCCCTTGACTGTTTTTCCTTAATCTCATTCACCCAAGTCGGCCTAATTCGTAGTTCTGCTAACAGACTACCGTCGTCATACAGACTCAAATGAGCAAACATGGCTCTCAGATCAGATACTGTTCTACGACTTAGGGCATCAGCCACTACATTAGCTTTGCCTGGGTGATACTCAATCGCGCAGTCATAATCCTTAAGCAACTCTATCCATCTCCGCTGCCTAAGGTTCAACTCTTTCTGAGTCAGCAAGTACTTAAGACTCTTATGATCTGTGTATATAATACACCTTTCTCCGTACAGGTAATGTCTCCAAATCTTAAGCTCAAAGGTTATCGCTGCCAACTCCAAATCATGAGTAGGATAGTTAACTTCATGTGGTTTAAGCTATCGCGATGCATAAGCAACCACTTTACCCTTTTGCATCAGCACACAGCCCAACCCTACTTGTGATGCATCACTGCATACGGTAAAATCTTTTCCATACGGTAAAATCTTTTCCATACGGTAAAATCTTTTCCAGACTCTGGCTGAATCAGTACAGGTACCTCAATCAGAACTTTCTTCAGCTTCTCAAAAGATTCCTGTTGTTTCTCAGTCCAAACAAATGGTACTCCCTTCCTTATAAGCTTTGTCAAAGGCGCTGCCCTCACAGAAAATCCTTCCACAAACCTTCTATAGTACCCAGCTAAACCCAGAAAACTTCAAATTTTCGGCACTGACCTCAGTGGCTTCCATTCCAGAATCGCTTCAATCTTTCGAGGGTCCACCGTGATCCCTTCAGCAGAGACAACATGCCCCAAGAAAGTTACCTCTCTCAACCAGAACTCACACTTACTAAATTTCGCATAAAGCTCCTTTCTCCTCAAAGACTTGCAAAGACAATACGAAGATGCTCATCATGCTTCTCTTCAGTTTCAGAATAAACCAGAATATCGTCGATAAAGACGACCACGAATCGATCCAAATATGGCTGGAACACTCGATTCATCAGATCCATAAATACCGCAGGTGCGTTCGTCAACCAAATGGCATAACCAAGAACTCATAGTGACCATACCGAGTTCTGAATGCCGTCTTGTGAATATCCACCTCCTTAACCCTCAATTGATGATACCTAGATCGAAGGTCAATCTTGGAAAATACTGAAGCTCCTCTAAGTTGGTCGAATAAATCATCGATTCTCGGTAGTGGGTACTTGTTCTTAATCGTCAGTTTGTTCAACTGCCGATAATCGATGCACATCTGCATTGACCTATCTTTCTTCTTAACGAACAACACTAGTGCTCCCCACGGAGACACACTTGGTCTAATGAAGCCTCTATCCAATAACTCTTGAATTTAGGCTTTTAGCTCTACCAACTCCTTCGGTGCCATCCTATAAGGTGCAATGGACACCGGTGCCGTTCCAGGCATCAAGTCGATTCCAAACTCAACCTCTCGGTTCGGGGGCAAACCCGGAAGCTCCTCTGGAAAAACATCTTGAAAATCCTTGACGGTTCTAACTTTATCCACTGTCAGACCCTCAGTTTTCGATTGGCTTACAAATGCCAAATAAGCCTCACATCCCTTTCGAATCCACTTCTCGGCTCTCAATGCTGACACCATATTAGATAGATAATCCTTACGCTCGCCTATCACCAAAACCTCCTCATCCTTTATGGTCTTTAACATCATTTGCTTAGCAGCACAATCCAAAGTAGCCCTATGCTTAACAAGCCAATCCATTCCCAAAATGAGATCGAATTCTCCGAAAGGTAGCTCCATCAGATCTCCAGAGAAAACTTTTCCTTGAGTTTCTATAGGCATATCTCTATACAGTTTACCTACCCTAACCGAGTGACCCAAAAGACTTAGTACAGATACCCCACTCACGGTCACCTCAGAGTGTACACCCAGCGATCCAGATATAGCACATGCAATATAGGAATGGGTAGATCCAACATCTATCAATGCAGTATATGGCATACTAGAAATCAGAAACGTACCAGTTATGACGTCAGGTGCATCACTCTCCTCTCGGCAACGAGCTGCATACACCAACGCCGGCTGACGAGCCTCAGCAAATCCAGCACCCCTGCCAGGCGCTCCTCTTCCTTGACCATTTCCATTACCACCTCTGTCTTGCCCACGTCCTCTCGGAAACTGTGGTCCACCCCTCATTGGTTGAGCGACCCTCTACTCTAAAACTTGAACCTGATCTCGTTCCTGGGGACAGTCCTTAACCCTATGCTCCATAGATCCGCATCGGAAACAAGCACCAAAACGTTTCTGACACTCACCCATATGTATCTTCCCACAACTCCTACAACCCTGCGGTCTAACAACATTCATCGGTACTGCTTGAATTGGCTCCATTACCCTTACTCTCTTAACATTCCTGTTCATACACACACGAAAAGTTCGAATCTCTCCTAAAACGATTCTGATCTTTCTCACGATTCTGTCTTTCTGTACGCTTCACTTCCTCAGCTATCTTAGCTTTCTCCACTAAAGCAGCGAAGTTACGCTTCCTCTGCGGAGCAATCAGCACCCTAAGTTCATCTCTCAGACCATCCCCGAAGCGTACGCTACGCTCATACTTTGTAGCGACAATCCCAGAAGGATACCGGCTTAGTCTCAGAAACTCAGACTCATACTTAGCCACTGACTTACTCCTTTGAACCAGGTTCAGAAATTCTTTCCGGCGAGTGGCCACGTAACTAGCCCCAACATACTTTCCTTTAAAGGCTGTCTTAAACAGCTCCCAAGTCACACTGTCAGCAGGAGTTCCATCTCTCACCGTGAGCCACCACTGATAAGCCTCATCCCTGAGTAACGATATGGCTCTCTTCGCCTTCACGCTCCCACAGAGCAGTCTAGATCATCCATAATCCGCTCTGTGGCTTCTAACCAATACTCAGCCACATTCGGAGCTACGCCAGATACGCCCTAAATATCTCTGCTCCATTGGCCCGAAGCTACTCAGAAATAGACCCCCGAATTTCGTTTCCCGTACTTGCCCCAGCAACACTTTACAAAACTCGGAGCATCGCTTAGGATAGAGCATCGTCCCCGGCACCTCGATCATGAGACTCTACCTCCGTTGCCGGTGGTATCGGTGCATCTGCTACTGGTACATGTCCTGAAGGCGAAGATTCAGCTTGAGTATTACCTCAGCCACGTCCACGGCCTCTTCCACGAGCTACTCGTGTACTCATTTCGTATTATCTGATTAAGAATTTTATGAATCAGTTTAATATTTCAGTGTTTATTATAGATGTCTTATGAATAACAGTAATTCAGAGTTTGAGTTTGTTTTCTTTTGCGGTAGCCTAACTACAGTCTTAGTCTACTTATCAGAGTTTCTATAGTTCCAGTGTTACCCTAACTAAAGTACCATGATAAGGTTTTGTACAAGCATATAACAGATACTTCAGAAATAATTAGAGAGGCTCAGAAAACTTATAAACTTGGGCCGGAGATTCGGTGTGCCACCTTCTAAGAAAACAAATTTTAGAAAACTGATTTTAATCTTTAAAATCGTCTATTTGTAAAGAGAAAATATTGGAAACATTCTCGAAAACAATTTATAATCAAGTTCCTAAAAAATGATTTTCGAAAATCTTTATTCAATGTTTCTTTAAAACTCCCGTTTTTAGACCCGTTCCACAGTCGAATTGTTGCAACTTGGCCCTGATACCACTAAATGTAACACCCCAGACCCGGCCCAGACGTTATGGCCAGATCTGACGTGTCACATGGACTTACGACTTAGTATGCATTCGTTGGTTTAAGTGATTAGGGTGGTCTTTGTAAAAACAGCAATTGAATGAAAAGCCGGTTTATCAATCTTTAGGCTATCCATTTGTCGTGCTTGTTGAGTCTTGAAAACGTTCATTAATTTTGAAAACTTGCGCAGCCTAACACTAGCAGTTTCGACATAGTATAAATATCATTAGAAAATAAAAACCATAGTGGAAAGAGAAATTTATATAGCGGCCTTATTACAACTTAAAACCCAAAATTAAATCAGAATATAAAAAAATAATAAAAATAAACTAACTTAGAAAAACCAACTTTGCAGATGATGTGGCCACTCCGAATCCCTCACAGCTCCAAGCCCACTATGGTTGGGGATTTCCTGCAGAGATGAAAGTAAAGGGTGAGTTTGGTAAACTCAGTGTGTAATATAACCCAACCATAGCCCAAAATAGATCAAACCTCAGTGTCAGACTTATCTGGGCCTTAGCCCAGTACAGAAATCAGAATGAAACTCATAGGCCCATAGCAGATACAAAACAAATATATCATGAATGCAGAAATCCCATCCTAGAGCCATCCATAACACCCCCGTACCAGCCTTACACAATGTGGGGAGATTACTCGACCCACCCAACCGCTACACACCACAGAAATTGCAGCGAGGCTGCCAGATATTATGACGAAGTCACGAGATCTGAATATTGTGGCGAGGCCACCAAAAGCAGAATATATATATATATATATATATGTGGCGAAGCCACGGATTGCAAATGAGGTCGCGGATATTGTGACGAAGTCACTAGAACGAATATATGTGGCGAGGCCACAGATTGCAAAATGAGGCCGCGTAACGCTTCCTCCATCAATATAAACCCATGTCCCATGCAATAGAGTAATATGTCATGGCATACGAACACAGAAACATAACATCATGCTTTTTAGATAAAATAAAATATCCGTAGGGGTAAAATCGTAATTTTGCATGCATAAGGGTATTTCAGTAATTATTACCTATTGCTAGGGTTTCATGCTCATTCTAACGTTTACAGTGTAATCGTAAGTACTTACCTCGTCTTTTTACCAAAGTGGGCTGTTGGCCCATTGGCCCGTTTTGGCCCATTAAGCCCAAAAATACCGCAGTACGAAAATGCACACTCGTACTCTAATCATCCAAATGCACCATATTCATTAACAATCGTCTCACTTAGCGCCATGACGTCATGAAGTTCACAAAATACCAACGTTTGGTATTTCGACTTTTACCGATTCAGTCTAAGGGTCGTTTACACACCTGATTGATGACGATTGATGATGATATTTCCCACGCGATAATCCTACGATCGATCACTAACATATTAGACTTACAAATTAACGATAACTACTATAAATCCACGTCAATTAACCCAATCATCACACAAGTTAGTCATTTACGCACGAGGGCAAAATAGTCATTTTACCTCCGGGGTAAATCAAGAGTCCTTCCCTACTGAGGGTATTTGATAATTCTACAACTTATCCACTTGGGCCTACGGATCCATTGGGACTACATGGCCCATTTCAGCCCATCGCGGCCCGAAGTAGCCGTCCTACTGCTAGAGTAATGAGAAATACACCTGTTAGGAGACTGCAGTTAATCCGCGCTCCCACACTCTTAGCTGACGCCCAACTCAAACGAGCACGCCACCAAGCGAAAGGGATCAACCAAGAAGGGTATGCCAAGTCTCCTCATGCTTTGCTCTATTTAAAGCCAGCTCTCCATCTACTCTTATGTTAGCTTCCCGATGTGGGATCCCTCCAACATCAGAGTTTAAAATCAACACCAACTCTTGCCGTCCCAACATAGCAAAATAATCAACCTTTGCGTGCCAAGGGATTCGAACCAAAGTCCTCTCACATGCCAAATCATGCCACCACCACTAGGCCATCAACTCATTTGTGTCATAAGTCCAAACATTAAACTTTAAAGCGCACCTACTTGCTTCTAGATTTATTGAAAAGAAAAACCAAAATAAATTACAAGAGCCAAGACTTGAACCTTGGACCCCTTGCTTCCGCTATGGCGTCACTTCCTTGTCCCCTAAGTGGCGCTACCTTGCCACTACACCACACTCTTTTTTGTGTCATCTTTTACCCCTTTACTCTTAAAAGCCCAAACGCCAATTGCATCAGTTGTTCTTAAAATCAAAATTCCGAAGACTACCACAGATTTAACTTAAGTTTGGGCCTGCCAAAGGCCCACTAACCTACTAAAATATATATTTTAACCAACCAGAACACACATAAATTTTAAAAATCACAGAAACACAAAAAACCTAAAAATTGGACGTTACAGAAGATCTGGAGACATCATTTGTATGGTGAAAAGTACTTAATATTCACTGATCATAAAATTTTGAAATGTTTGATGACCCAAAAATATTTGAATTTGAGGCAAAGAAGATGGCTAGAGTTGATTAAAGATTATGAGCTAGTGATCGATTATCACCCAGGTAAGGCAAACGTTGTTGCTGATGCTTTGAGTAGGAAATTTTTGTTTTCATTAAGAGCTTTGAACACTAGTTTAGCCTTATTAGATGATGGTTTTATCTTAGCTGAGTTGAGAGCTAAACTGATGTTTCTTGAAGAAATTTGTGAAGCTCAAAAAAATGACAGTGAGTTGCTAACCAAAAGAGCTTAGTGTGAGTCAGATTTTCAGATCAGTTCTGATGGTTGTTTGATGTTCAAAGATAGGGTATGTGTACTGAAGAATGATGAGCTTATTCAAAAGATCTTACAGGAAGCACATAGTAGTTCTTTGTCTATTCATCCAGGTAGTACAAAGATGTATAATGATTTGAAGAAAATGCACTGGTGGGTAGGAATGAAAAGAGACATTTTAGAGTTTGTTTCTAGACGCTTGATCTGTTAGCAGGTAAAGGCAAAACATCAGGTACCTTCAGGTTTATTGTAACCTATGCTAGTCCTTAAGTGGAAATGGGACCGAGTTACTATGGATTTTGTGACAGGATTATCGTTGACACCAAGAAAGAAAGATGTAGTATGGGTTGTGATTGATAAGTTAACGAAGTTGGCACATTTTATTCCAGTTCGTATGGATTATTCACTTGGCAAGTTGGCCAAGTTGTATATTTTAGAGATAGCCAGACTACACGGGGTACCATTATCGATCATTTCAGACAGAGATCCAAGATTTACTTCACGATTTTGGAAGAAGTTACAGGAAGCTTTGGGCACAAAGTTGAGTTTTAGTACAGCTTTCCATCCTCAGACCGATGGTCAGTTAGAGAGAGTTATTCAGGTACTTGAAGATATGCTTAGATGCTGTATACTGGAATTTCAAGGTAGTTGGGAAAAGTACTTACCATTAGTAGAGTTTGCCTACAATAATAGTTATCAATCGAGTTTAAAGATGGCACCTTATGAAGCTTTGTATGGACGTAAATGTCGCACACCTTTGTATTGGACAGAGTTTAAGGAAAATTAGATTTACGGGGTTGATATAGTTAAAGAAATAGAAGAGAAAGTAAAAGTCATCAGAGATTGCTTGAAAGCAGCTTCAGACAGACAAAAGTCATATGCAGATTTGAAGAGAAAAGAGATTGAGTATCAAGTTGGTGACAGAGTGTTTTTGAAAGCATCCTCGTGGAAGAAAGTTCTCAGATTTGGCAAGAAAGGCAAACTAAGTCCACATTTTATTGGACCGTTTGAAGTGATTGAGAGAGTCGGACCATTAGCATATCGGTTAGCTTTGCCGATTGAGTTAGAGAAGATTCATGATGTATTTCATGTGTCTATGCTATATCGTTATCGTTCAGATCCGACACATGTGATTTCTCAGACAAAGGTTGAGATTTAGTCAAACATGACTTACAATGAAGAATCGGCAAAGATTCTAGCTCGAGAGGTAAAACAATTAAGGAAGAAAAGTATTGCTCTTGTGAAGGTATTATGGAATAGACATAGGGTAGACGAGGCTACATGAGAGCCCGAAGAGGCTATACGAAAATAGTACCCAAATCTCTTCACAAGTAAGGTTTTCCGGGACAAAAATCCCTAAAGGGAGGAGAAATGTTACATCCTGAAATAGGGCCTAAATGGAATAATGGTTACGAAACCATAAATTCGAGGTAGAAAAATTTATTTTATTATCATTTTAAGGTCTATAGCATGTGATCGTGATTTTGTGACAGGTTTTAAATATTTATAATTAATCGTTCTTGAAACTAACTATTATCACGATGTAGGCAAGTGTACCTATCGAACAATAGTATAGTTTTAGCAAGACCAGATTGTCGAACCCAAAGGAACTAAAAGTACTAGTAATAACTGCCTTTTTATTATCTAGCCTAAGAATAAGGGGTTTTGTTTTAACTAACTAATTAACTAAAGTAAGAATTCATAGAAAATAGAATTGGGGTATTCCTTTTGGAAAACGATTGAATTAAGACAATACCTAAGGAAGAATCCACCTAGACTTTACTTGTTATTTTGACTCCGAATCGGACGATTTATTCATTTAACTTGTTTCGTAGAAATCCCTAAGTTATGTTATTATCCCTATTCGAGACTAATAACGTCTAATCCCTAGATTGAATAACTGAGACTTTTCTCTAATTATCATCCTAGGGTTGCATTAACTCAATCTATGAAACGCCTTATTAGGTTTCACCCTAATCCGGCAAAATCTTATCACCCTATCTCTAAGCGCGCAATCAACTTCGCTTAATTATGACAATTGTACTCTTAGACAGGGTCTATTCCTCCTCTGAATAAGGGCGTAACTTGAATAAATATCCTGGAATATCAAAACAAGAATTAAGAACACATAATTAAGAACAAGTCAAATATTTATCATACAATTCAGAAAATAATAACAAGATTCGTCTTAGGTTTCATCCTCCCTAGGTATTTAGGGGATTTAGTTCATAACTAAAAAGGAAAACATCTCAGAAGAATAGTGAATATAAAACATAAAGAAAACCCAAAACCCCTGAAGGGAAATTAAGGGGAGATCTTCAATCTTGAGGACAAATCCGACTTCTGAGATGGATCAATTGGCTTTCTTCAAGTAATTCCTTCCTTCCTCCCTGTGCCTCCCTCTTTTCTCCTCTTCTAGGGTGTATTTATAGGCTTTGGAATGCCGAAGAGCCCTCAAAATTAGCCTTTTTCGAATTGGACTCAACTTGGGTTTGGTAGGGGCACGCCCGTGTGACACACCCGTGTGTGATTACTTCAGGCCATGTTCGAGCCTATTAGAATGGCACGGCCGTACGGTCTGCCCGTGTGAGGAAGTCCAGGCCATGTTGATTTCGTACGTTGGGCCATTTTCTCCGTTTTTGGCTCGTTTCTCGTTCCTTTCGCTCTCCTAAGCTCACCTAAGTATAAAACATGAAATTAAGGCATTAGGAGCATCGAATTCACCAATTCTAAGGAAAAATCATCCATAAAATGCGCTAAGCATGGGGTAAAAATATGTATAAATGACGGTTTATCAAATATCCCTACACTTAAGTATTTGCTTGTCCTCAAGCAAAATCCTCATCTCATAATGAAATTTTTTTTTCTCAACTTATAATTTCTATCGATAATACCTCAAATAATCCATAGGTAATCAAACATTGAAAATTTGACTAAAAGGACATCAAAGTTTCAAACATTCCAAGTTGAGCATTTTATCATGAAAACATAGGTGTCTCCCCTCATCTAATTAATTACCTTTGATTCAAAATATCACAGAGTTTCACATCCTCACTAAAGTCACTCAAATCACTCAAGGTGTGTAAGGACAATAAATGAAGCACTCAATAGTCAATAATGAAAAGTCATTACCATAGGCTTGCATGAAAATCAAATCTCCACCACTATAAATTGGGATGAAACATCAATCAAAAGGTCTTTAGAGGGTTGTAATGTGACTTTGGTTAAAGGGTGTGGTCACAAGCTGGAAGAAAGGGTTAGAATCGAGATTGAATTGAAAAATTGCCTAACTAGAAAAATAACTAGTCGTCAGTTGTGTACAACAGAGCTTTTTTTCTCGGAATATGGAATTTAACTATTTTAGCTCAAAAGATCACTACTACCTATATGTATACATGTTTTTTTTAAGAACAAGTCAAATAACTAACCATTTAGAATAGGACATAGCTAAGCAATTTATTCAATTGAAATCTCGACAAAAATAGGGATCAATTAAATTGAGGGGATTTCAACAATAATGGGTTAAGGGTTAGTGTTAAGGGTAATACAAGAAATGACTTGTTAGCTCAACGGGGTTTACTAAGGGTTAATCGTGGAGGTAGGCTTTTCATGGCATGAGTGGGTTAATCCCAAGTGCCTCTATCATCTTGACATATCAAATCAAATAGCGTGGTCTTGACATGCATAATCAAGCAAGTTCTAGAATAACAGTTCCATACTGACGCACTCATAATAAAAGTGAGCATAAAAGAATTAATAAATGCTTTTGAAGGCTCAATATCTCACAAAATTATGGCTTTTTGATGTTTAAATTTGTGAATTTCAAATCAAGAGAATACCTAGACTTGGGGAAACAACCTAAAATTTTAAATTCTTAAGAAAAATCAACTTTTCATGCTTGCTTCCCTAATGTCTTAAAGTTTAAATACTCAGTGCATGAATGCCTATGTTTTAATTTAAGATATATCAATAAAAATTATAAATCAATCAAAATTTATTCTAAACATGATATGAGAGCTTTTCAAGAGAACAAGGAAATCATTCAGGGATTTTTCTGATATTGAAATGAATACCCCCCACACTTAAGATGTACATTGTCCTCAATGTACAAAGATAGATAGGAAAAAGATAAATTTGTAATCATAAGATAGGGAGAGAAGTGAAACTTCCTGAATGATGAATGAATTCCTTGAATTGGAGTTTTGGAGAGTAATTGGCGTGAGAGTGGAGGAAGATACTCCGATGGGGAGTAGAGGTTCGCTAGACCCTAAGTCCTGTGCCAAAAGAATATTATATCTAGTGGTAGCTACGCTTGTGGTCGAGCAGGACATGACAATCGTGGAGAACCTTTTCCGGTAGAGTTTTTAGTTCCTATGCGATGATGAGCTTAGGAGCTCTATATAACTGTGACAGAATTAGGAACTTTTTAGGAGATATAAATAAGAATAATTACTCTTAATGGAATAACCAAAATTGATAATTATAAAATAAAATTCTAAAATCTAATAAATAAAAAGTAGTTTTAATAAAAATTAAAATCATAAAATAATAAATTGTTTTTAAACATCTTTATCGCTAGATGGTTCGCGAGGTGGGACTGGTGATAAGATGTGGAGGTGGTGACAAATTTGCTATAGAGTAGCATCAATGTTGTCAAATCATTGAAAACACCGCTGCTCAAATCGAGTGAGGCGCTCAGAGATGTCAGCATTTGAAGCCGTCGCATCAACTGGACGAGAGGGTAGTGGTAGCTGAGACAATGCATCCTCGTGCTGTGGGGGGACATCATCAGTAATGTCCTCAGGGGCTTCCTCCTTAGTGGATTGGGAGAGTCGATACTAAGGAGGGTGGGTTCTTCGGTGCTTCTTGATCATCCTCATACTAAGCATGCTCGACATGCCTTGTGGGGACATCTGGCCCATAAGAGTAAGAGAGGATGATTGGGCTGCTGTGTTGAGGAGCTCGAAGTATCATGCCAATCGAGTCACGTAAGGGCCAATGGAGATGACCCCCCTCTGATGCCGCTCCGTTTGGTGGTGAATGGCGAGGGCAATAAAGTAGGCGAGGTCGGGTACATGCCCGTTCGCCATGCTCCATAGAAAGTAGGCGTCGTGAGTGTTGATGACACCGGTGCTCTCTCGACATCCTGTCAGAGTGTGTGCCAAGATGGCGTGTAGGTACCTCAAGGAGGGAGAGAGAGCTGATGCCTTAGAGCGGCTCGAGTCGTAAGTGGCTGAACCGGGGACTAAAGCATACCAGCACTTTGAGAGAGAGTAGTGGATGTTGCGACGGAGAGTGTCAAGGTCGTTCTCATCCATGAACTCATCTGTGTATAGGCCCAAAGCTATGCCAAACTCGGGTACACTCAACTGGCGAACTAAACTGTCGAGATGGAACTGAACTGTTCTAGCATCATCAAAGTTGGTCATGACGTCTTGAACATGGAATGTTGAGAAAAGTTCAAGTGTGAGCTCAAGGTACGTTGGTTTGATGATTGCAAAGAAGAGGTCCCATGGATCGGTTGTCAGGAGTGCTCATACATCGTTAGCCAACTGGACTTGTTCAAGAGCTGTCCAGTCAATGTAGTGACCCACACCTAAAGGTTGGGCCCGTAGGATTTGAAAAAGTTCCTCTTGGGGACCGATGGGGAACTGTAGAAAAGGATGACGAATTTCCGCGGTAGGACCCGAGGAATATGACGCTCTCTTCCTTTTCTTTGAAGCCGAGACAACGATTTTCTTTCCTCGTGAAGACGACATTGTGGCAAAACTATTATTTCATCGTGAGGAATGTTCAAGGTAAGACAGAAGCAAATCTAAAAAGGCAAAAGTCATAAATTTGAACTAATAATCTCAGTCACAACTACTGCAAACTTAATAAAAAAAATTAGCATGACAATAGTATGAGTTTCCTAAAAGAAATGGCAATTAATTCTATGTTAGTACATTTTATTGTTGGAGAATATCAACCCAAAAGTCATGAGTATTTTCACTTTAAACTAATAAAATGTAGCAGATAAATCA
Organism: Gossypium longicalyx; assembly: GCA_025698465.1. NCBI lineage: Eukaryota > Viridiplantae > Streptophyta > Magnoliopsida > Malvales > Malvaceae > Gossypium > Gossypium longicalyx. The sequence continues at coordinate 49,329,793 of CM047004.1, forward strand.
TGCGACGAGGAAGAACTTCAACATGAGAAGATAATAACTACTCTAGATATGAAATGTAAGTGATAAAGAGATGAAAAGAACATAAAAAAAGGCATAGTACTAACATAAAAAATGAGTGCAATTAAAAGGAAAAGAGTAAACAAATGCTAGGAAGGGGAGAATGAGCGTAAAAAATAGAGTTGGGGGCGGCGCACGGGCGCGGCGGGGAGGGTGTGTGAACTTGCAGGGGCTAGGGTTAGGGTTTTTTGGGTGAATGAGACAATGAATAGTGCAGCCTATTTATAGTTTTTGGGGCACACGGCTAGGGAACACACCCGTGTCCTAATTTCAGCCCGTGTGATTTGCGAATTTTGAATTTTGGGTGCGTCTGACATTTAGTCCACGCCCGTGTTCCTTGTGCATGTGGGTGCACACGGTTGTGTCGCATACTCGTGTCTTGCTTCGTTCACTTCTCCCACGCCCGTGTTAATTTAACAAGTTTGACCATGGGTGCTAGACACGGGCGTGTCGCACGCTCGTGCTATTTTCTCAGGTTCAACCATGGTTCTGCAACACGGGCATGGCGAACACCTGTGTTATTTTGGCAGGTTCGCCCATGACTATGTTGCACGGCCGTGGCATTTATCATAGCCCGTGTTTGGGAAAAATCTCTGCCCTATTTCCACAAGGTCCTCAGCACGCCCGTGCGTCTGGACGTGTCTGTGTGGAAAACCTGTATTCAAGATCTCCGTTAGTAAGTTAGGTGTTCAATACTAAAATTTAAAGAAATTAATATTGTTAGTGCTCAGGTTGCCTCCTGAGAAGTGCTTATTTATAGTCTAAGCTTGACTTACTTTTCCATTGAATGGTCATGGTGGTTCGAGGAGTTTATACTCCTCATTCTTGCTACCCATCTTATCAAAATAAGGTTTTAGATGGGTGTTTTTTACCTTAAAAGTGCTAAACTTGGGATGACTTACCTCGACTGTACCGAATGGGAAAATGCTAAGTATCGTAAGAGGGACTTCTTCATTCGGTTTGGTAGTGACAATGTGAGGATTTGTGGCTTCTAATAAAATTTTATCTCCAATCTTAAGTTGATTTGGAAAGGTATTGAGCTCGTTCTAGCGTAGTTTTGGTTTATCGAGTGTTCTTGGTTTATGCGTTCGGCATTCATCTAGTTTTTCAATTTGTAGCTTTCGATCTTCATGAATAGGTCCTCTACTATTGCTTAGGAATGACTCATATACTTCCTTCAGACTCATTTCCTGCAAAGTAGGTTGCACCATATTGTCAGTTTTAGTAGAATGGTTTAGACGATCACCTTCAATTTTCGATGTGTTGCCAGAATTGTGAGCTTGAAGGGTGATTGTTTCGTCTCCCACACGAAGTGTGAGCTCACCTGTGTCAACATCAATAATCGTTTTAGTAGTTGCTAAAAAGGGCCTTCTTAAAATCAAAAGAGTGTTGCTATCCTCCTCTATGTCTAGTATAATGAAGTCAACGGGAAATAAAAATTTATCGATTTTAACTAGCACATCTTCAATAATACCCCTAGGAAATCTTATAGTTTTATCTGCTAATTGTATACTCATCCTAGTTTGTTTGGGTTTCCCAAGACCTAATTGTTTGAACATTTTGTAGGGCATGACGTTAATTCTAGCCCCTAAATCAGCTAATGCATTATTAACATCTAAACTACCAATTAAGTAAGGAATTGTAAAACTCCCTGGATTTTTTAATTTGTTGGGTAGCTTATTCTATAGAATAGCTGAGCAAACTGCGTTTAGCTCCACATGCGACACCTCGTCCAACTTCCGCTGTTTTGCTAAAAGATCCTTTAAAAATTTCATTGTGTTTGGCATTTATGATAGAGCTTCAATAAACGGTAAGTTAATGTGTAATTTTCTTAAGAGTTTAAGGAATTTACCAAATTGTTCATCTGAGCAGTCTTTCTTTGTCACATTGGGGTATGGAACACGAGGTTTATATTCGACATTCACTGATTTGCTTTTATCATGACCTACCTCACCTTGACCTTTGCTCACCACAGTTTCTTGCCTTGGTTCTTGCTTAGGCTCAACAAATCCTTCTTCATCTTGAACATTAATTGCGTTGAGCTATTCCCTTGGGTTGGGTTCATTATTACTTGGAAAGCTACCTTGTGGTCGTTCGGAGATTGGTTTGGACAGCTGGCCTTTTTGAGTTTTGAGCCATTGGATCAACGCTTGTTGATTTTTAAGTGCTGTCTCGGTGTTCTGGAAACGAGTTTCAAACACTGAGATAAATTTAGATTGCATCTCTTCAAGGTTCGGTTTCTTTTCCTGTTGATAGGGTGGTTATTGAAAACCCAGAAGATTCTGTGGCCTTTGATTCCCTTGGCCACCCCAGGAAAATTTTGGGTGGTTCCTCCAACCTGCATTATAAGTATTGCTATAAGGATTATTTTGAGATTGAGGATTATTACCCATGTAATTTAATTGTTCCTTCTCCATGCTGTGGCCATAGGATTGATATTCTGAATTGCTTGATCCACCTACACTGACTTCACAGTGCATTACTGGATGAGCCTGCGTAGAACCAAGTAAACCATCAATCTTTTTATTTGGAAGTTCTACCTGATTTGATAGTATAGTAACCGAATCGACGTTATAAATGCCTGCTGTTTTAGTTGGCTTAGTCCTCATGACTTGTAACTGATAGTTATTCAGTGACATCTCTTCAATAAATTCGTAAGCCTCTTCAGGTGTTTTGTTATTGATGGTTCCCTCGGCTACTGCATCAATCATCTGTCTTGTCGAGGGGTTCACACCATTGTAGAATGTTTGAACTTGCAACCATAGAGGTAATCCATGGTGTGGACACCTTCGCAGTAGGTCTTTGTATCTCTCCCATGCATCATAAAGAGTTTCTAAGTCCATCTGCACAAATGAAGAGATATCATTACGTAATTTGGCCGTTTTAGCCGGCGAAAAATATTTTAATAAAAATTTTTCAGTCATTTGTTCCCAAGTAGTAATTGACCCTCGTGGTAACGAGTTCAACCACTGTTTAGCTTTGTTCCTCAATGAAAAAGGGAATAATCAAAGACGAATGGCATTGTCAGAAACGCTATTAATTTTAAATGTATCGCACAATTCCAAGAAAGTTGCCAAGTGAGTGTTTGGATCCTCATCCTGCAAACCATCAAACTGAACAAATTGTTGTATCATTTGAATAGTGTTAGGTTTTAGTTCAAAATTATTCGCAACAATAGCAAGTCTAACTATACTTGACTCAGTTCCTGTTAAAGTAGGTTTAGCATAATCATACATAGTATGAGAAGCAGGATTTTCATTTACTAGTTCAGCGGGTATCGCAGGAGGTAGTTGATTATCTTGATTTTCAACCATCTCCTCAATTGTAGCTGATTATTTTGTGACATGTTTTAAATATTTATAATTAATCATTCTTGAAACTAACTATTATCACGATGTAGGCAAGTGTACCTATCGAACAATAGTATAGTTTTAGCAAGACTAGATTGTCGAACCCAAAGGAACTAAAAGTACTAGTAATGACTGTATTTTTATTATCTAGCCTAAGAATAAGGGGTTTGTTTTAACTAACTAATTAACTAAACTAAGAATTCACAGAAAATAGAATTGGGGGATTACTTTTGGAAAACGATTGAATTAATACAATACTTAAGGAAGAATCCACCTAGACTTTACTTGTTATTTTGACTCAGAATCGGACGATTTATTCATTTAACTTGTTCCGTAGAGATCCCTAAGTTATGTTATTATCCCTATTCAAGACTAATAACGTCTAATCCTTAGATTGAATAACTGAGACTTTTCTCTAATTATCACCCTAGGGTTGCATTAACTAGATCTATGGATCCCCTTATTAGGTTTCACCCTAATCCGGCAAAATCTTGTCACCCTATCTCTAGGCACGCAATCAACTCCACTTAATTATGACAATTGTACTCTTAGACAGGGTCTATTCCTCCTCTAAATAAGAGCGTAACTTGAATCAATATCTTGGAATATCAAAACAAGAATTAAGAACACATAATTAAGAACAAGTCAAATATTTATCATACAATTCAGAAAATAATAACAAGATTCGTATTGGGTTTCATCCCCCTTAGGTATTTAGGGTATTTAAGACAATAAGATAATGTGATAGCTTAGGGCATTTGATACCACAGAAAGATTTGAGTTGTTAATAGGGTTATAGTCGAACATCAGGTTTTATCGGAACTATCTTCTCTAGTACTGATATTAGAATAGAAATGAGAAAAGGATTATTCTCGAGGCCCAATCAAAATTATTTCTATCTTGAAAAGAGGAAAAAAATGTGATGTAGCTTATTTTTAAATGTTTGGCGAGATCTGTAAATCATTCCGGTATGTACTGGATTCCCACTTGTCAGATTGATGAGACTTCGTGTCTTTATGATTGTCGGATTTCTCGAAATACTAGTCTCCACTAATCAGATTTTGTGAAATAGAGAGTGTAAGGCCAAGATGAACTTACTAGTTTTATTATTTGAATTCGAAAAGATTCAAGTATGTGTTTATATGTGACATGATGGCAGAGATGAGACCTTTGTGTATATGAACTCTTAGGTAGATGTTGAAATTCAGCCGAGGTATACTATAGTAATGAATCGCTTATGATACTGATATGGGAAAGTAAAGAGATAAATATTAGGGACACAGTCGAGTGAAAGTTCTTTAACAAAGATTATGGGAAAGAGAAGTTTATGTGAATACCAAAACCACTTTCCTGATAAGATTTTTGGGGACGAAAATCCCTAAGAGGGGGAGAATTCTAACAGCCTGAAATAGGGCCTAGTCGGAACAGTGGTTGTAAGACCACAAATTCGAAGTAGAAATATTTATTTTATGACTATTTTAGAGTCCATGATATGTTTGAGTGATTGTGTGCAAATTTTGTTAAGTAAATTTTATTGATAAAGTTCCCAATTTTATTATTAGGTTTAAATAGCATTAATAGCAAAACATGAGTTCTAGAATATAAGTACTTTTTTTTTTGAAATGGGGGTTTAAACTGGAGGTCTTTAAATGGAAAATAGACCATCATATTTTGGTATGGACAAAACTAGACATGGAAGGGTAAAAATTGAAGGGTTATAAAAATGGCATTTTGGTCATATTAGGTGTTTTAAGGCATAAAAGACAAAATAAAAGCCCAAAAATCTGCTCATCTTCTTCATATGGTTGCCGAAATTTACATGACTCCATGGCTAGGGTTTCAAGCTTTTCAAAGCTCAATTGTAAGTGCATTCGAGCCCCGTTTTTAATGTTCTTCATATTTTTGAGATCTTGAAAGCTTAACCTTTCTATTTCTACCATTTATTTGCATGAAAAATGAAGTTTAAAAAAATTGAGCCATGCTAGATAATTGTGCATTTTGATGTTTAATGGTAGAATAAGGATGCTTGAGGTTAGGAGTATGATTTTTGTTAAGTGATTTTTGTTGAAAATGGTTAAAACGGGTTAATTAGTAAAAGTTGTTAATGTTTATAAAAGCATGAAATAGTGAGAATTTGAGGTTGCCATAGAACAAAAAAATGTTCAACATGTCTTAAATCTTATAGAAATCTAATAAATTTCAATTTTCGAGCCTTGGGGTAAATTCATAATTATGCAAAATTTAGGGGCAAAAATGTAAATTTTCCCAAAATATGTTTTAGGTCCGAAATGATTAGTATATCAATTAAATGAGTGAATTTCATCATGTTAGATCAAGAAAATCGAGATTTGGGCTTAAATTGAGAAAGTGCGTGGTTAAAGACAAAAAGAGAATAATTAGCCGAAATTTCATTTAAGGTAAGTCCGTGTGATTAAATGAGCATGATATTTATGCTATTGTTATTATACTTGAAAAACTATCTTGTCATGATTGTATTAAAGTTTACATTGATAATATTGTATATGAGAAAGTGATGTCAAATGTAAATGACATTTATGCGTTGATTGAATGCTTGGTGATTTGATGGAATATGATATTCCATTGAAACGAGTAAATTGTATGTAAATAATACAATTACATTGTTATTATTATGTGCTGAATTGATATAGCATGAAATGCTTGATTGTGGAAATGAGAATGCATAATGATAATTGAGATAGTAGAATTCCCTTTTGAACCATAGGGAATAAATCGGATATTCATGCCATGACGTATGGGTTATTGTGAGCTAGTGTAAGACCATGTCTGGGACATGCATCAGCCTCGAGATATAAGCAAGTGTAAGACATGTCTGGGACTTGCATCGGCTACGAGATGTGTCAGTGTAAGACCATTTATGGGACATGGAATCAGCACGGATATGTGAGAGCTAATGTAAGACCATGTCTGGGATATGGCGTCGGCCTCGATTTTGATAGTTAGTGTAAGACCATGCTTGGGACAAGGTATCGACTTGATGGATGAGCAAGTGTAAGACCATGTCTGGGACATGGCATTGGCATTATACTCTATGTAAGACCATGTCTGGGACATGGCATCGGCATTATACCCTATGTTTGAGGCTTAGTGAATATCCGATAGCTTTTCAAATGGTTCAACGGTGAGAGTTACGGTTTAAGCTAAATGATAAAGGTTATGACCATATTGTGAGTGGTACAGGTACTTACATGAAATTGATGATATGTGAATTCAATTCATGTTATATGATTAGTAAGGAATGAATATGAGCATGTTGAGTAACACAGGTATGTATGCCAAGCTCATGAGAAATGATTTCAGTTTATGATGCATATTTAGTGAAGATGTAAATAGGTAACTCATGCTTATGAGAATGATCTTGTGATGGGCTTGTAATTATAGGTCTATACTTATGATGTATGAATATGTAACCTTACCAATGTGGTGAAAATGAATTAATATGGTGTGATGAACGTAGTATCGTAAATTTACATTAAAACAGTTTTGGACAGCAGCCATAGTCCAACTTTAAAAATCCACCAAAAATTGTGAAAATTAAGTTAGAGGCTGAATAAAATATGAAATTAAATCCTAATGAGTATAGTTTCACATAGAAGAAATGTTGTAAGCAAAAGAGTTTCATACTATGAAATATTTTAGTTATTGTGAGACAGAGTCAGAATGACTTCGAAATCCCTTGTTCTGATTTGAGAAAATTATTGAAAATTGTAAAAAAATAGTTATGAGTTATAATTTATATGCTTAGAATTATTATTGAGTCTATTTTCAATAGAAATAGATAGGAACATCATTTTGAGATAATTAATTTTTAGTGAAGAGGGGTTAGAACTGTCAGATAGCGAAAAAGGGTAAATTTAAGGAATAAATTGTACTAATTGGCTAAACCAAAAATTATGAAAATTTTATGGTAAGAAGATAAGTGAGTCTAGTTTCAGAGAGAATTAGCATAACTTAATTTGGAGTTCCGTAGCTCCAGATATAAATCATTTAGTGACTGTTACTTGAGAAAACAACTTGACTAGAACATGAGTAAAAATGCAAATAGGGTTGTATTACCATGAAAAGCAAGTTGATAAGTTGCTTATTATTTTCATATGGTCTTACTAAGCTATAAAGCTTGCTCTTTTTCTTTCCTTTCCTTTTGTGTTTTCAGGTTAGCTCAGGGTTGGACATCGTCGGAGGCAACATCACACTATCAAGTCATTACCTTTGGAAAAAATGAAGTATATATTAGAAATTTTCAAGTGAGTGGCATGTATAGGGATCTAGTTAATTAACATGTATTATTTTGCTTTGGCCAAATGTGTTGGCTTATATTGAGTTACATGCATATGGCCATGAGATGTGGTTCATATTGATTATGGCTTGTAAGCCTAGCTATTCATGTCATGTCTAATGTTGATAATGTGATTATGTTTGTTTTCCATGCATGGTTAGTAATATGACATGTGTGTTGGATGTATGCTCTCTGACCAATTGAGGTGGACGTAGCTATGTGGTAATTGCACATTATAAAAACAACATGATAATGATTGAACATGAATGCTTGATGGATAAGTTGGTAACCATAGTATAATGGTAAGAGTGGTCGTCAAAATGACAAGTCTTATGAATGTGAAATAAGGAATCTAGGCTTGGTATTGCATGAGTAGATACATTACTTGTAAGAGGACATGTTAATGTTAAGGATATTTCTTAATAAAGAGTGTTTAATCAGTAAAATGATGCCATGATTTACGATTTTGATGTGCATAAGGTTGTAAGAGGTTATGGGTAACTTGAAGGATTAAAAATAGCCTAAGTGTTGGCTACATAGGTTGAGACACGGCCGTGTGTCTCAACCGTGTGAGGGATATGACCTGGAGACACGGGTGTGTGGCCCGGCCGTGTGGTTCGATGTGCATGCTGACGTCATAAGCATAGAGTTACACGGCATGAGGATATGGGCGTGCCAAAGGCACACGGGCGTGTCTTTATGTCACACGGGTGTGTAACCCTGTTTCATGGGAAAATTTTCTAATTTTCCTGAAACTTCTTAAAGTTCTCGGTTTAGTCCCGAATCATTCCCGACGAATGTTTTGGGCTTCGTAGACCCAAATAAGGGACAACATGTATGTGTTTGAAAGGTTTTGTATTAAAAGAGATTTTACGGCCCGATTTTTACACGAATATGTATGTTTAAGTCCGGTAATGCCTCGTACCCTGTTCCGGCATTGGACATGGATAAGGGGTGTTACACATAATTTGGCCTTTTGTTTTATTTAATATTAACATTAATATTAGTTTCCCATTTTACCCTTGTCTAATAAACTATTTATTCACCAATTACAAAGCTATTAATGTCCATTAACCTTATCAATGGCATAATAACATCATAAGGACCTCCTAATTAATAAGCCATGACAGATAAGCACTTTTAACATATAGAATGCAACTTTTTCATTTTACTCGATTTGGTCCTTTTTCTCAAATTGAGCTATTAAACAATAAAATTAGCTTACAAAATTTTCACACATACATATTCACATGCTGTAAACACTAAAAATAATATTAAAATAATTTTATGACTTCAGATTTGTGGTCCCGAAATCACTGTTCCGACTAGAGTCTAAATCGGGCTGTTACATTCAATTCGAAGGATTTCACTATTTTGGCATTTTAATTCAATAGTCTTTCGTCTACAGTTCACAACAGCATCGCGCAACGTCAACCAATCCATACCCAGAATTATATCAAATTCATCAAACGGTAATAACATTAAATTTGCTGGAAAACAGTAACCCCGAGTCATTAAAGGACAGTTCTTGCAAACTTTATCAACTAGAACATACTTGCCTAAGGGATTCGACACTTTAATCACAAATTTTGTAGACTCAACAGGCAAACTCTTACTAGACACTAAATTCATACTGATATATGAATGAGTCGATCCAGGATCAATCAAGGCAATTACATTAGTGTCATAGAGAGGAAATGTACTGGTGATAACATCTAGTGATGATGCATCTTAATGAGCGTGAATAGCGTAGGCTCTGGCAGGTGCTCTAGCCTCGGATCTTACAGCTGAATCTTTTGTTGCACCTTTACTACTGGTTACATTTCTCGTATTTCTAGGTGGCCTCCCTCTAGTAGCTGTTTTGCTCAGTCTTGCATTCTGGAATTTATCTTTCTTAGCTAACTCAAGACAATCTCGAATGAAATGATCTTGCGAGCAACATTTAAAACAACCTTTATTATTTATCCAGCATTCTCCAAAATGTCATCGTCCACACTGTTGACACTCGAGTTTATTCTTTCACCTTTCCTCCCTGACTACCCGATACGGGTCTCGACTCTGATTGTGCTACTCCGTGAACGGAGACAGGCACATTACTTTCAACATCATCAGCTACAGCTCGATTGGGATCCATTTACTATATGAAAACACGATTTAAAACTGTCAGGAGATATCACAATATCACAGATCATAAATGTAATGTATAACTAGACTTTCACATACACTACGTTAGTCCGAGAATTCAGTGAAACTTTAACCACAAATTCAATGAATTCAACAAGTAAATTTTTAACAGTCACTAAGTTTGTGCATTTGTATGAATGTGTGGAACCAGGATCAAACAATGCAATAATTTCAGTGTCAAGTAGAGAAAATGTACCAGTAATGACGTCTGGTATAGATGCATCTTCTCTTGCACGAATAGCATATGTCCTTCCAGGTGCTCGCACCTCAGATTTAACTGTTGTATCATTGGTAGTACCTCGACTACCACCAACATTTCCGGGATGATAGGGTGGTCTGCCTCTCGAAACAGGATTACTAGGCTTTGGAGCTGGTTCTATTTCTTTTTCAACTCTTTCGGGACAATCTTTGAGAAAATGGTCAAGTGAACCACATCCAAAACAAGCTCTACTTCTAGACCGACATTCCCCATGATTAAATTTGTTATAATGTTTACATTTCAGTTTGGGATTACTAACGCTACCTACACTGGTTACAGATAGAGATAAAGACCTCGGGTTAAAACATTGAGAGCCACGCTCTCTTCCAGAATATCCTGTAGAGGTGGTAACACTATCATAATACCTCTTTAATTTCTTAGAAGCAAATGATTGTGACTTACTCATAGTTCTTTTTCCAGAAACCTGAGCCTCTCTTTTAGCTTGTTTCTTCTCTTTACTCAATTCCTCAGCTTTGTATGCTCGACCGGCTAAAATCGCAAATTCCTTTATTACGAGTGTGACAACCCGAATTAGGGCCTAATCGGAATAGTGGTTTTGTGACCACAAATCCGAGATAGAAATAATTGTTTTATAATTATTTTGGGGTTTATGATATGATTGCATGATTGTGTGAAAATTTCGTGATGAAATTCTATGCCTAAAGTGCTTAAATTGAAAATAGGGATTAAATCGAATAAGTTGCAAAATTTACATTTTAGAAGTTTTTAGTATGAAATTGATTTAAAACATAAATTAGGAGGTCTTAAATAGCAATTTGACCAATTTTAAGTTCATGGAAAAAATTAGGACATGGAAGGAATTTTTGAAAGTTTAGTAAGGAGGGGCATTTTGGTCATTTGTATATTAAATGAAATAAAATGGCAAAAATAACACAAAATTTGTTATCATCTTTATTAGTTGCTGCCGAAAATTGCTCTCCTCCATAGCTAGGGTTTCTTCAACTTTGAAGCTCCATAGTAAGTGATTTCAAGCCCCGTTTTTAATGTTCTTTACGTTTTTGGATTCCCGGTAGCTCGATTAAGCTTATGCTAACAATAATTCAACCTAGGGTTCATATTTGGAAAAATACCCATAGGTGAAATTTGTGTATTTTGATGTTTTATGATAGAATATGAGGTTTTAAATTATGTTAGACAACTTGTGCTACTCGGTTTTAAGTGAAAACGAGTAAAAAGCAGCATAATCGGTAAAAATACCTATTGTTCACAACTATGTGTTAGAGTGAGAATTTGATGTGGTCATAGAAGATAAAAATGTTCAGCATGTCATAAAACATAATAATAAGGGCTGAAATTAAATTTCCGAGCCTAAGGGCAAAATTGTAATTTTGTAAAAGTTAGGGGGCAAAAATGTAATTTTTCTATAATGTGATCTTTGGATTGAAATAAATAGTATGAGTGCTAAATGAGCTAAATGTGTTGTTATAGATCAAGAAAGGCGTGGAATTGACCTCGAACGAGGGAAGGAAAAGTTTTGGACTAAATCATAAAATTTCCACATTTTGCACCGAGGTAAGTTTGTATGTAAATATTATATTATTTTCATTTACATTCCTATATATTTCAGCCTATTATATGAATATACTAGCTGATGTTAAAATATAAATCGACTATTGGAAGAATAGAAATAAATAATAGAGAGGATCCCGATTGAACATTCGGAGAGATCGAATAAAATAGAGGAGCGTAGCTAGGTCACATGTATGATGCTGAGTGCACATCATGTGTACAAGAAAGCTACGAAATACAATGTAGTAGCTAGGTCACATGTGTGATATGGGATGTATCCCATGTAGACAAAGAGAGCTACGTAAGAGATAAATGTAGCTAGGTCACATGTGTGATACGGGATGTATCCCATGTAGACAAGAGAGCTACGTAATAGATAAATGTAGCTAGGTCGCATGCGTGATTCCAAGTGAAGGACACCATGTAGACAAGAAAGCTACGAGACAAATCGGCTAGGTCGCATGAGTGGTATTAAGTGTTCACCATGTGTACAAGAGAGCCGAACTAAATGAAGTATGATGGTGGGGATGTGTGCTAAAACCATTAAATATCGAGGATTGATCCGAATTGTTCAACGGGATGGTTTTGTGGTGACGTTGTGGTTATGGACCTATACTTGTGATGAATGAATTGTGGTGAAAATGATTTGTGGCATATCTATATATGTAAGATAAAATGAGGTTAGCATAAAGAATGTGTGAAAGAGTGAAATTAGCATTAAAACTGTTTTGGACGGTAGCAGTGACGTGATTTTGAAAAATCACCAAAAATAGGAGGAACATAATTAGAGGTTGAATAAGATGTGAAATTAAAGTTTAATGAGTCTACTTTCATATAAAAGAATCAGAACAAGCAAAGGAATTTTATATTTTGAGATATTTACAATTGTGTGTGACTTGCTCAGGATGAATGTGTGATCCCCTGTTTCAACTTTGAAAAATCATTAAAAATTGTGCAAAAAAAATTAAGAAATATAGTTTACATGCCTAAATTCTTAATTAAGTATAGTTTTAAATGAAACAAATTTCAGGGTTATTTGAATTGTGTACTGAGAGAAATTCAATTCGTAGTGAACAGAGGTCAGACTAGTTGAGCTGTGTAACAGGGGAAGCTTTAACTAATAAACTGTACTAATCGGCTGAACCAAAAATTCTAGAAAAAAATTAGAAAAAAGATTTATGAGTCTAGATTCAGGGAAATTTTACGGATTTAAATTTCGAGTTTTTCAACTCGAGTTATGATTTATTTAGTGAACATGACGCAGGGGGGACAGCTTGATCAAATTGGGATAAACAATAAAAGTTAAAAAAATATTATATAATTGAGTTATGTTGTAAACATGTTAGATTTCTTATTTGTTATTTATATACTTACTTACTAAGCTATATGCTTATCTTCTTTTCTTTTTTCTTGTCTTATAGAGTTACTAAGCCAGATCGGGAATTGAAGATCGTCGGAGACCCATCCACACTATCAATACTTTTTGGTACATTGTAAACACTATTTTGAAATATGGCATGTATAGCAGACTTGGTTATTTTGTTACGTGTCATAAATGTCTAGGTTTAAATTACTACTTATAGTATCAAGCTAATCATTTTGTATGAAACCTTTGGAATTAGTTTGTATTGTTAATAGCAGATGTTATAATGATCAAATTGCACGCTATATTTTTGTTGGGTTTTATTTAATAGTATTTACTATGATTTGTTAATACCTCGTACCCTGTTCCGGCTACGGATACGGGTAAGGGGTGTTACATCGAGAATTCCAATCAATAACTTGACATCCTCATTTAAACCCTCTTCAAAGCATTTACACATTTCAGCCTTGGTTAGAACCCATTCTCTGGCATATTTGCTCAACTGAACAAAATCTCGCTCATATTCGGATACAGTCATGTTTCCTTGCTTGAGTTCTAAAAAATCTTTCTTTTTATGATCCATGAATCTCTGACTAACATATTTCTTTTTTAATTAAGCCTGGAAGAATTCCCATGTAACATTTTCTATCGGTACCACTGAAACTATGGTATTCCACCAATGATAAGCTGCATCTTTTAGTAGGGATACTGCACATTTCAGACATTCAGCAGGTGTACAGGATAATTCATCAAAAATCCGGATAGTATTTTCTAGCCAAAACTCAGCCCTTTCTGGATCATCATCTGCAGTAACTTTAAATTCTTCTGCCCCATGCTTGCGGATTTTATCTATCAGAGGCTTACCAATTCTAATAGGTTCAGTACCCTATGGTGCCTCAGGAACTTGTTGAGGAGCAGGTGGGGGAGGTCGTTGTACAGTGGGGTTTGTTCTTAAGTACTCGGTAAACCATTCATTCATCAATTGAAAGAAGGCCTATTTTGCCTCTTTACCTTGGCCCTCAGACATAGGCCTTTCACTACCAAACGCTGACGTAACTCTTTGAACAGAAGATGAAGCATTGCTCTCAGCGTCCTTGGATTCAGCTCTAGCTAGGTTGGATGATATTACTATATGAAAAATACATTTAAAATGATCAGGAGTCATCACACTATCACAATGTATATAATGCCATGTATAGCTAAACTCATGTTTGCTACGTCAAATCCTAGAATCGGCTAAACTGTAGCTCTGATACCACTAAATGTAACACCCTTAACCCGTATCAGTTGTCGAAATAGAGTTTTAGAGTATTACCGAAACTTTTAGAATATTTTATAAATAATTTATATAAATTACTATTCATTAACCGAGATCATTTAAAACATCCCTTAATTAGACCCTCAAGGCCCAATACGAGCATTAGAATCGAGTCGGGACTTAATCAGGAGTTTTAAGAATTTTTCGTAAAATTATAAAAATTTTCTAAGGTGCAGGGCTCACATACCCGTGTGGTCCAATGCACACGCCCGTGTGACCCTGGGACACGCCGGTGCTAGAGGCCGTGTTCGCCCCTGTGTAACTCTCTGACTTGTGCGCACTGCCATGCCACATGCCCATGTGCTAGGCCATGTGGTTAATTAATTTAATTTGAATTAGGTGTAGGTTTCACACGACCAAGACACACACCCGTGTTCTAAGCCGTGTAGCACACACGGCTGAGACACACTCCTGTGTCTTTGCCCGTGTGCTCATTTCTGAGCATTCCATTTCCCAAAATTAAGGTGCAGGGGACACATGACCTAACTACACGCCCATGTTACCAGGCCGTGTGTCACACACGGTCTAGACACACGCCCGTGTGGACAAAATAAAGTCTTTTCTTAGCCTCATTTGTCACCCAAATTTACCATTTTACTGCACTAAAACACACATCCAAATACCAACCAATTCAAGCATTCAAATTAAGCAAATTCCATCATTCAACAAGGCATATCATTACATGCATATATGTTTATAATCTTACCTTCGTATATTCCATATGTTAGACATAATTTGAACAACCACTTAACATATATTTAGCTACCATAGCATGACATTACAAGTATATCAAAACAACCATTACTAGCCATTCCAATGGCTAGATTACAAACATCTTTTTCTAGCCACTAATGGTCAAGTTGTCCTATACATGCCATTATACCAAAATGATTTTTACTAAGTATACCCAAAATAACTAGTTGATAGTATGACGATGATCTAATGATCTCCAGCCCTCCTGAGCTTTCAAGCACTATAAAATAGGGGAAAATAAAATGGAGTAAGCATTACATGCTTAGTAAGTTCGTATAACGGAAACTAAACTTACCAATCCTGTTTATTAAATCTAAGCATACAATATCATGTTTTCCATCCATTTGGCTAAATTGCCTAAACACATACATTCAATCAAACATGTTAGTCACCAAAATCTTCTTATCAATCAAGTAAACATAGATGAGTTCATCATGCAATATTCTTTCAAGTCATTATCATTTCATCTCATAATTCTCATGTCATGTCAGGAGTTTTATGTCTGTTGAATCATTGAAATTCTGATGGATGCTCAAGTAGTACACTCGAGGTGTACGATTCAATAATCCGTCAATTCTTATTCAAGAGTACCCATTAGGGCATAACCAAGGAACACACCCTCGAGCAACATATCATAAACATGATTACCAGTCTAGGCTAAACCCTAATAATAACGTATACTCAAAAAGTATTATATCCGGATTACCTGTCCAGGCTAAAGCCGTTCTATAATAAGGTCAATAGGATTACTCATCCGAGCTAAATCTCGTCAGCAACAAATGCAGGATCTTATTCGTTTCAGAAAAGCACATATATTCATTGGAATTCAATATTCAATCGGGACTTAACCCTTTTTCACCATATCAAACATGTATTAAATTTCTCATTATAGCATTCAAGTAATGTACATCAATATAAGTCACATTCCATACAGCATAACATTCAATTAAACATATTTAAATGCCTGATTAAGTTACACGAATTTACCTCGACACTTGTTCGCGTATAAAATCTACTAATCCGAAACCTTTTCTTTTCCTCGGTCTAACCTCGAACTTGTGTTGTCCGGATCTATACAAATATCTTTAATCATCAATTTCACATATTTCACATTTATTTGGGCTCAATTTACATCCTAGGCAAAATTACCATTTTGCCCCTAACTTTTCCATAAATTCCAATTTCGTCCCTAGGCTCGAAAAATAAAACTTGTGTAATTTAATCCTTATTCCAAGCCTAACAAAAATCCCATTAAAAAATTTACAGCAAATGTATTCATAAAAATTTAAAATTTTTCATCAAATTTCACAACTTTACCTTTTAGTCCCTAAATCATGTTTTCATCAAAAATCACTTTGTAAAAGTTGTTTACCTATCAACAACCTTTCATTTTCTACCATAAGTTTCTAATTTTCAGCATATTCATCCATGACCCAAATTTCATACATTGATAACTTTTCAAATTAATCCCCCAAATAGATATATTAAGCTATCCTGGTTTCAAAAATATCAAAATTACTAAAGACAGGACAAGAAAACTTACCCAATTAAGCCTTGAAAGTTTCTTCTCTCTCTCCTAGGGTTTCTATATAATTTTGGGGTTGAAGATGACAAAATAAGATGATATTTCTTTTTATCATCTTTTAATTAATTAATTATTTTAATTTCCAATTTAGTCCTTACTCTTTTCTAATTTTTCCATAGATGAGCCACCAAAAATCTACATACTTTTCTTTGATGGTCTACTTACCATATAAGGACCTCTAGATTTGAATTCCATAGCAATTTAATCCTTATAGCTATTAGAATTCAACTTTTGCATTTTATGCGACTTAGTCTTTCTCATAATTAAGCACTTAATCGATAAAATTTTCGTATCAATTTTTTCACATGACATGTCTACCATAATATGGACCATATAATAAAATAAAAATAAACTTTATTTTTGAATCAGATTTGTGGTCCCGAAACCACAGTTACAATTTCACTGAAAAATGAGCTGTTACATTCAGGGTGGTTCGGGACTAAACCGATAGCTCAAGAGATTTTTATGAAACTTAAAAAAATTTTCAAACTACAGGGGACACACGCCCGTGTGGCCCGGTTGTGTGTCTCACACGGCCAAAGACACGCCCGTGTCACAGGCCATGTAGACATTCAAAATGGGATCACATGGCCGTGTCCCAGCCCATGTCCGACCCCGTGTAACTCTCTGACTTGGGTCACACGGCCAACACACACGCCCGTGTGCCAGGCCGTATGCAAGGTCATGCCAATCCTATAGGGTATACTGACTTATGCCACACGGCCAAGTCACACGATCGTGTGTTAGGCCATATGAAGCATACTGACTTAATTTTTAATTCAACACCATGGGAGACACGACCGTATAACACCATGGGAGACACGACCGTATAACTTGACTGTGTGTCACACACGGTAGAGACACAGACAAAAATAGGCTACTTACCAAGCCATCTTGCCTCCCAAATTTACATACACCTACATCAAACCAAATGGAACCAAAACATGGCATAAATAGGCATTCAAAACAACTAAATCAAGCCTACTCATGCTAGTTCTATACCATCATCCACAATACACACAAGTCACAAAATAGGTCTTTCCATTTATACCAAATTCACATTCACAATTCAACTAAATAGACACTTTCAAACATGCATCATTTTACCCAAACTTACAAGCATATAACTTCTCAAATATCAATCATTCACCACAAACATTAATATAGCAATTATCAACACAAAACAAAGGCCATTTACACACACATATATATACACAACCAAATAAACCAAAATAATCCAACTCTCATGGCTATATACAAAACCAAACATTAAACATTTACAAGCCAACTCAAATGGCCACATTCATTACTATCATATATGTACTAAAATGACCAAACTCCTATACATGCCATATACTTAAAATACTTAAGTTCAAAGTACCAAAGTGATAGTTGGATAGTGTGATGAGGTCTCCGACGATTCCCGAATCTAAACTAGCTAGATATCACTATAAAACATGAAAAATTAAACAAAGTAAGCTATAAAGCTTAGTAAGCTCGTATGAATTAATAAACAAATTGATCAATTATTCATTAATCAAATAATATGAACAATATATATTTCAAAACCTTTAATCAAAATATTAACTTGTATTCAATCACATATATAGCCATAAACTTATATCTTCCATAAATTCGATGCTCATATAGTTTCCGTACATACCTGTACTGTTACTTATCTATTTCTCACCGTTTCATATCTTTGATATACCCGTTGAACCATTCAGAATACTACCGGATTCTTGGGAATCTCGCACTCTAAGTGCCATATATATAGCCGAAGCTATCTCAATCTCGAATCACAATTTAATGCTCACTCTTGAGCTATCAATGAGTCTGTTCACACAAGCTGATAGTCATGACGAAGCTACACGGTGCTGCTCACACAAGTTGACGAGTATCTGCAACACATGTCGGATAACTCAGCCACAGGTAGACGTACAGACCAGCACCCAAATCACATAACCCCTAATGACATGTCATCCGTATCCAAATCTATTCCTAAGGTTCAACCAGGATTTCACACTTGTCAAATTGTCGTCAAATATATCTGCAGTGTCGTATTCACAATTTATGCAATATCAAAGCATTTAAAACACAAATATAATAATGTTTAATACATGCGAACTTACCTCGAATGTAAAAACGATGAAACGAGTCGATTAATCCAGAACCTTGTTCTTTCCCCAATCTAAATTCGTATTTCACTTTTCTTGATCTAAATGTAATCAAAATTAACTTATTTCATTATCACTCTATTCAATTTAGTCCAAAATACACTTTAAGGTAACTTTACCTTTTTGCCCTTAATATTTCACATTTTTACAATTTTGTCCTTATTTCATAAAATTACAAATTCATGCAATTCAACCTAAACCCATGCTAGCCGAATTTCAATTAGGTCCATAGAGCCCATATTTTTCACTTATCTCACAATTTAACCATGAATTTTACACATTTCACAAATTAATCCCTAATTGGATATTTTACTAAAAATCACTTAACAAATGTTGTTTATCTAACAACAAGCATATATTTTCTACCATTAAATATCAAAACACATGCTCATTCATCAAGGGCAAAACCCTAAATCTTTAGCAGTTTTGCAAAATAGTCCCTGGGCTAGCTAGACTAAGCTATAACGATCTCAAAAACATAGAAATCATTAAAAACGAGATAAAAATCGTACCTTAATGAACAAAGATACCATGGTCGAAGGAAAACCTAGCTATGGCTTTTTCTTTCCTTAAGAATCGGCAATGAAAAAGATGAATGCACTCAAATTTTGTTTTATTTTAATTTAATTAACTTTATTTACTAAATACCAAAATTAACCTTATTACTAATTCAAAATTTCAATAATGCCAAGCCATAACATCCACTATCTAATTAATGGGCTATTTACCATATAAGGACCTCCATTTTAAAGTTTTATAGATATTAGACACCTTTAGCTAATAGAACTCAAGTTTTACACTTTACGTAATTTAGTCCTTTTTATCAAATTGACCATTGAAATGGTAAAATTTCTTAGCAAAATTTTCACATAATCATACTACCATATTGTAGACATTAAAATAATAATAAATTAATTATTTTGACTTTAGATTTATGGTCCTAAAACCACTGTTCTGATTTAACAAAAAATGGGTTGTTACAATGTATAGGTATAGATGCTAAGGTATGTTATAAGTGAATGGCTTGTTTTGGTCTTGTTATAATGTGGTGTAAAGAATAGACTTGATTTGGTAGATTGAGTTGGTATCAAATTTAGGTGCAATGAATGAAAAGTTTTGATGTTGAAATGGTGCCATTAAGACATATTGATTAGAAGATTAGGCAATGTTTTATAGTGTACCTTGACATGTTTGAATAGGTACATTGTTGAGAATAAGCATTGGTATGTGTTTGGAATGGCTTGGAATAGGTAACTTGCATTTAAAGAAACTTTATACTACAAACGGTCTGGCACACGACCGTGTGTCTTTACACAAGCTGGTGACATGATCGTGTAACCATTGAGGGAAGTTAATTTTTATTCCACATAACTTAGTTATATAAAATAACCAACCACACAACTGTGTGAATTTTTTTTGAATTATTACATTTTAATCTACATGATATCAATGAGATACACGGCCATGTGACCCCTATTTACTAAAATTTTCATAATTTTACTATGTTTTCAATTAAGTCTTTATTTGATTTCGGGATGGTTTAAGAGCTTTCATAAGCTTGATTCATTCTTAGATTTATATATATAAATCATATTATGTATGAATTATGGAATTCTTTATTATGTAATTGAATGTTTAATACTAGAAATGTACAAGGTTTGTTTCATTAACTGATGTAGCATCCTATTCCTTAGGTCCGATGACCAGATCGGGTGAGGCATGTTATATTTAGTGGTTTCAAAGCTACAATTTAGTCAATTCTAGGACTAAACATAGCATTTTTTGAGTCTAGAAATACATGCCACTGTATAACCTGTGATAGTGTGATGACTCTTGATCTATTTTGACTTATTTTTTTATAGATAAAAAATGTCAACTGAATCCAATCGAGTCATTTCAAACGAGGTTGATAGTAATGTCCCAACCTTGGAGCATGGGGTTGTTTAGAGTGTGCCCAATTTTCAAGGGCTAAGAAGTGAGGCGCGAGGTGCCTTCCTTCGAATGAAGAATGATTAGTTTATGGAATTTGTGCGAGCCAACCCTGCAGCTCAACAACCTCCACCCCTACCTATGCCTCTCTCGGCACCCCTTGTCCTCAAATCTCAACCATGATAAATGTTCATAGGCCTTATGTCAATAAAATTTGAAAATATGAGGCTAAAAAGTTCCATGATAAAATGGATGATGATCCTGCCAGAGTTGAGTACTAGTTAGAAAATACACAAAGGGTTCTTGATGAAATGTTCTGTCCTTCCGAAGACTGTTTGAGATGTACAGTATCTCTATTAAAATACAAAGCTTTCCACTGGTGGTCGACTTTAACAGGTATAGTACCAAAAGACAAAGTTATCTAGGACCTTTTTCGAACTGAATTTTGAAAGAAATATGTTAGTAAACAATATTTAGACAAGAAGATGAAAGAATTCCTTGAGTTGAAGCAAGAGAATAGACCCATTGCTGAATATGAGTGAGAGTTTATACAACTCTATAAATATGCTCGTGAGATTGTACTGACCAAAAAGGAGATGTGCATTCATTTTGAAGATGGGTTGAACAATGAAATCAAGATGTTAGTGGGTGTAATGGAATTGCATGAATTCATAGTTTTATCTGATCGAGCTCAAAAGATAGAAAAAAATCTATAATAGTAAGAAACATAACAAGATGAGGGATAAAGATTTTGGCAAATGAAATACGTTTAGATCATTTTCTGCTCCTCTACTAAAGAAGATGAAAGAAGAGACCTATTGAGACAAATCAATTTGAGACCACAAATAACTTCTATAGCCAGTGGCAATAGTGTACAAAATATAAATAGGCTTGAATGAAATCACTGTGGCAAAAACCACTTCGGCGTATGCAGGCTGAAAGATAGATTTTGTTTCAATTGTGGATGGTTTGATCATTTCAAAAAAGATTATCCAAATCGATCTGACCGAAAGAAAGAGTAGAATGTGAAATCGGTAATTACTTATATGAGAGGAAGACAACCAAGAAATAGTGGTACTGTTGGAGTCAGCAAAGGTGGAACAAAAGATCCAGTTGTACGATCTGAAGCTCAAGCTCCTGCCAGGGCTGATGCTATTTGTGCTCATGAAGAAGCCTCAGCTCCTAATGTTATTACTAGTAACTTTACTCTCTTTGATGTTATTGTGCAAGCATTGATTACCCATGGGTCAACACATTTATATATATGCACTACGTTACTAATAGAAAAGAAAATACCAGTAGAGTCGACTGAATATGTTATCAAAGTAACAAAACCATTAAGTCAAAGCGCCATAGTTGATTAGATATGTAGATAGTGTCCACTTAAAGTTCAAGGCTATGACTTTCCTATTAATTTGATGTTACTACCTTTTAATGAATTCAATGCTGAAAGTTCAGGGCTATGACTGAATATGTTAATACATGAGGAAAATAATTTGCTAAGACTCTCTAAAGTATTCAGCCAATGGATGAAAAATAAGGAGAAGAAAAATATTTTTTTCATAACCCTTACTCTTATACATACTATGTTGAAACGGAAGGTTCAACGAACTGTAACGATCAGGAATCAAAGGGGAAAGAATGATCTAAAAGGAGGATTATTAAAAAATAAGCCCAAGAAAAATAAAGTTTAGAATTAGGTATAAAAAATATTTAGTGTAGAATTTTTTACTATATAAAAAATAATGAACATTCGAAATGAAGAAGAAAAAGAGAAAAGATCTCCAAAGTTGGTAGTGGTGCTATGATGGCAATGGCAGTAGAGGCAGTGGTTCAGTGGAGGAGAAGGAAAGAATATGGTTCGGTCACTCTCTTAAAAGAGGAGAAATGAGAAAAGAAAAGAAAATAAGAAAAATGGAGAAGTTGCGCGGTCGTTGCCACGATGGTGGAGGGCTACGCTAAGGGTAGCATTTGGAGAAAAAAATGAGAGGGGAGAGGTGACAAGGTAGTGTTTTGATGGTGTGGTGATGGTGGTGCAAAGCTAGGAATGATGGAGGAAAAAATGAAAAAGAAAGCAAAAAGGGGAGGTTGAGAGATAAACAAAAAAGAGAAATGAGAGGAAATGGGGAGGAGAAAAGGGTGGTGGGGTAATGAGGGGAGGAGAGTGAGAGGATGGATGGAAAAAGAGTAGTCAAACTTGTGTAGGTTCAGTGAACCATTCATAAGGCAAAAATGGAGAACTTGGCAAATTAGTGGACAAAGTAGTGAAAATGGGATCATGGTCTCCACAATTATGGTATGTTGACAAAAAAGAGAGGAAAGAATCTTCCCCTCTTATGGCAAGCAAGGTTGGACGGAAAGGGCTTTAAGCACATGGGAAAAATCACAAAAAAATTAAATTAAAATATGTAGATGAGGAGACTTGAACCTATGTTATATAAGTGATTTATTAAGTTCAAGTGGTAAGACCCTAAGGTCCAGTGATTTTAGAAAATGAGGTATCGGGATCTTGTTTCTGTAAACCGAGCTATAAATATTTTTATGAATTTTTACGGAATGTCATTAAGGTGGTATTAAAATTTTGTTAAGAAATTTTAACGTTTCGATAGTTAATTAAGCAAAAGGGACTAAATCATAAAAGTTGAAAAGTCAATCGCTATTAATTTAATGGTGTTAATTGCTTAAAGAATTATAATTGGATGGCCTTAATGAGTAATTTACCCATACCTAAGATAGTGGGATGGTGGATGTTTTAATTTCTTTTAATTTTATAAGTTTTATAAGTTACTTTATTATTAAAGTAATGAATAAAGGTTAAAATAATAAGAAAAATAGGAAAACATAAGTTTCTTCTTCATTTTGGCTTGTTCATCATCGAAATACACCATAGGAAAAGCTTCAAGCTTTGATTCTTCTTTGGATGATGAATGGTAAGTCATTTTTCATCCGTTTTTAATAATTTTTATGCTTTTGAGATCGTTGCAACTAGGTCCAGTTAGCCCGTATCTTCGATTTTGAAACTGTTAAAGATTGTGAATGTTGCCATTGATGAATCTAGTGATTTTTTATGTTAAATTATGAAATTGAAATATTAGTTGTTATTAAAAAGTATTTTGTTAAGTAATTTTGATGAATTTTTCGATTAGAGACTAAATTGTTGAAATAATAAAAGTACAAGGATTTTATGTGAAATTGTTGCAAAAATGGGCTGAAATGGAGGTTATGAATATTTGGCTAGAGTGAAATTTCAATAAAAATGGTTAATTTTCATATTTTAGGCTTAGGGACTAAATTGAAAAAAAGTAAAATTTTAGGGGCAATTTTGTAAAAATTTCAAAAGTGACTAAATTGCATAAAATACATTTTTTACTGTCTAAATTAATAGATTGAATAAAATTATTAATTTAAATCAAGAGCAAGTGGAAAATCGAGAAGAATGAAAAATTACCAAAATGCCCCTATACTTTGTCATTTCTACAATTTAGCCGGGTAAGTTTCATATGTTTAAATAGTGTTTTAAATTATTGTTTTAAATACTATCATGTTATGTTATCATATCATGCCTCAACAGAAAAAGCCAACGAAGTATCGATGAGCATCGATTAAAGAAAAGAGATAGTTTAGACTATTGACTATGAAAAGGGATGGTGACGACCATCAACTATGAAAAGGGATGGTGACAACTATCAACTATGAAAAGGGATGGTTTCGACCATTAACTATGAAAAGGGATGGTTTTGACCATCGACTATGAAAAGGGATAATTTCGACCATCAATTATGAAAAGGGATAGTTTCGACTATCGACTATGAAAGGGATGGTGATGACCATCAACTATGAAAAGGGATGGTGACGACCATCAACTAATGAAAAGGGATGGTGACGACCATCAACTAATGAAAAGGGATGGTTCCTACCATTGAATATGAAAAGGGATGTTACGACCATCGTTTAGCACCCTTGTGTGAGCTCTGGTAAGGGTTCCGATTGACTTCACTACTAAAAATATGGAAAGGTATGATGTACCAATGATCAAAGTATGAATAGTCATGATTTGAAAGGTATGATTTAAGTGACGCTATGTTTATGTACCATATCTTACCATGTGATGATATTGTTAAGTTTTGTGTTTAATCACTAGCTTGTGAATATGGTAAATGTTATGTTTATGTCTTTTGTGTTATGCAAATGAAATGGTAAGTGTTCAATATAAACCAAGACATGTGTGTATGAAACTTATTAAAATGATGATACATGGAAAATATGGTATGTTATAAAGGATGATAAATCCAATTGGATCATACTTAAGTATAATGGTTATCTATGTTAAGTTCACATGAATTATATTCAATTATGCTAATATGTGTTGTTGTCGGTGCTTAGGCTTGTGCCAAGTTTATGATTGAATTATATCATGTTTAATCTTAATGAAATACATTGGAATGGTAAGTGCTCAATTGGTAACGTGCTTATATCCATGAAAAGGTGAAATAAATCAAAGCATGTAATTTCTTATGCAATGGTTTATTATATAGTTGATTTCAAACGAGCTATGTTTAAATTCACTAGTTTGTAGTCATGGTTGATATTATGCGCATATCTTGTGTGTTATGCATATGAAACGGGTGAGGAAAGTAATGAAATGGTAAATTCATAGTTGAAATGAAATTAGATGAAAACGGAGTAATGAGTTTGAATGATGTACTATATGTAAGAAGTTTACATATGCTATGGAAGAATTTATCTATATCATGGATAAATACACTAATTCGGGATTTGATAATGTTGTTTAGGCTTATGATAAGCATTGGGAGCAAAATGAAAATAAAGTAGATTGAAAAGTGTATAATCTTATAGAAAGTTTATGATTATCTATTTAGTTTCATAAAATCCTTTCATATTGTGAATGATAAATATATGTGACATTATTGAACTTACTCATTTGTGAGTTGATGATTATGTCGATTTATGAATCTTATGGCATTGGCATATATTTATGTTTATTCTATACAATTTATTATTGAAAGAGAATATTATGCTTAAAGTTTATACGAGCTTACTAAGCATTCAATGCTTACGTAGTTATTTTCTTTTACTTTACAGATTATCGAAAGCTCGATCAGGTTGGAAGCTAGCCGGAGATCCATCACACTATCCATCGATTTTATCGGTAGATTTTGATACTTTGGTCGTGGTTATAATGGCATGTATAGGTGGACTACGTGTAATGTTTAATTGATGAGTTTGGCATGTTTATGTCATTTTGGTTAATGTTTATGGCATGAAGTATTGCCTTGGATTTGTGGTACTTAAGATACTATTGATATCTTATTGGTTGTGGTTAATATGGTCAAATTCATGCATGTTTTGAAATGACCAAAATTGGTATGTGCTAATGTGTCTTTAAATGGCCAAAATGGTATGTGAACAATTGATCTAAACATGGTCAATATATAGTTTACTTTGGAAAGGTTTTGAACTAGATGTGCATGATGTAAATATGGTATATAAATGTCGATTGTTTGGTACTATTTGTAAATGGTTGGTTTATGTCATTTAGGTGGTTATGAAGCAAAAGAGGAATGCTCTTAATAGTAAGGTTATTTTGATATGGCATGAATCTAATATGGTATGGTTGATATGTATCAATTGTGATATGTTTTGGCATGGAAACAAAATAGTTGATAAATGGTAAATGTGCACATGTTTAGGTTGACTTGATTATTATGTTTGAGGTGCCTTTGGAATATTGGTTGTATGATGTACTAATAAGGGACTTAAATAGCTTAAATTAATCAAGTGGCTCAATTTTATCTCACAATCTCAATTTTACCAAATTAAACAAATTAGTCTAATTTATCTCTCGATCTCACTGGGTAATCCAAGATTAATGAATTGCTGCACAACAAGATTATCTCTTGGTCTCACTTATCTAGATGTTCCCTTTGGGGCATCAATCCTAAGTTTTTAGGTTCATTTTAATTAATCCAATTTATTATGATTTGGTCATTCATCCAAACATCAGCTCACCACATCTCCATTAACCACCCCATTTAAAGGTTTAACTGTTCATGCTAGAAATACAACTAACAACCATGGAAATGAAAAGTGAATAATCCATTAAAGTAAAGCTTAAGAAAAATATAAAAGTTGAGATTTTTATGCAAGAAAGCTTAAAGAACATGAAACGAAAAACATTCAATAAGAAAATCTAAAGCAAGAAACACAAAAGGAACAAACTTTAATAGATTTAAAGTAAAATAAACTGAAATACATCAAACTAAAGCTAAAAATATCATTACAACCAAAGTACGGGGACTAAAAGTGCAAATAAACCTAGGCTACAGTGATAACTAACTATAAGAACACTAAGAAGAAGAAGCAAGTGCAGTAAAATAAACTCTAAAACTAAGAAAAGAGAAGAGAAAATATAAAACCTAGAAAAAGTTGCAAAAAGTGTAACACCCCTAACCCGAGTTCGACGCCGACACCGGGTATGAGGCATTACTATTCACAAATCACACATATACGTACAATTCAAATTATACAAGCCCGTTAAAACTTAAAACATTTTCAAAATTTGTCTAAAACTTCTTATCATAGGCCTATAAGGCCCAAAACACCTTTTGGAAGCTACTCAGGACTAACTCGGGTCCTTTAACCAACACTAGGAAAATAACCTTTGAAACAGGGCAAATGCCCGTGTGGATGGGCAACACGCCCATGTGGAACTTGAACATGGTCATGCTGATGGCCCGTGTGACATGCACGGCATAAGCATTTAGGGACACGCTCGTGTCCTACACCCTTGTAAATTTACTTTTCAATTCGAACCTGCAGGGGTTTTCACACGACTTGGCACATGCCCGTGTCCATGGCCTGTGTCCTTTACACAGCCTCGACACCCGTGTCTCAACCCGTGTTCGAAAACCTTAACATTCTGTTTTTGACGTCAGCAATCCTTAAGGGTCATACGGCCAAAGCACACGCCCATGTGCTAGGCCGTGCCTTTCACATGGCTGAGACACACGGCCGTGTCTCTGCCCGTGTGTTTAGTACCAAGCATACTGACTTGCAATTTTTACGTGCAGGGGACACATGGCGTAGCAACACGCCTATGGGGTAGACCGTGTGTCACACACAGCCTAAACACACGCCCGTGTGTTACACACGGCCTAGACACACGCCCGTGCGCCTACCCGTGTGGAAAAAAATAAGGTTATCTACCAAGCCTTTTGCCACCCTAAAACACAATCTAATACCAACCAACATATCAAAGTCTAACCTATTATGATTTCTCAACCAAACAACCATAGCTAAGGCCCACATACATTTCATATATTCAACCATGCCAACAATTTCACATTTATGAAAGATTATCTTGCATTCATATAATAACTCTCAATATTAGCCATTTTTCACGGCCTTATACAAAATGAATCAAATGCTAAGGTAAGCCATCACATTTGGCAAATTAACAATGACACAAAATTCAAAAGTCTAAGTTCCTATACATGCCATATTCAAAATGATAAATCTAATTATACCGAGTGCTTCAGCTAATAGTGTGATCGATGCATCTGATGTTTGTTGATCCTCGAGCTAGTTAGGCAGCACTATAAAAAAATGGAAAAGAGAGGGAGTAAGCATAAAGCTTAGTAAGTTGCATGAAAATAAATATAACAGCAACTTTACCATTCATCATCATGCATATAGTACAAAATTAGGCATAAGTACAACTTACTCGTCACTAACCAATACAATTCGCATAGCGTATATATAATGAGCTCACGTCTCATACATTTCAAATAGGTACTTGTACCACTCACAACATGGTTATACTTTTCTCATTTAACTTAAACTGTAACTCTCACCGTTGAACCATTTGGAAAACTATCGAATATTCATTACGCCTCAAATATAGGGTATAATACCGATGCCATGTCCCAGACATGGTCTTACACTGACTATTGAAATTGAGGTTGACACCATGTCCTAAACATGGTCTTACACTAGCTTTCATATATTTGTGCCGATTCCATGTCCTAGACATGGTCTTACACTAACACCTCTATACGTGCCGATGCCATGTCCCAGACATGGTCTTACACTGACACATCTCGTAGCCGATGCATGTCCCAGACATGTCTTACATTGGCTTACATCTCAAGGCCGACGCATGTCCTAGACATGTCTTACACTAGCTCTCGTCTCAATGCCAATGCCATGTACTAGACATGGTCTTACACTGGCTCTCATAATAAGGCCGATGCATGTCCCAGACATGTCTTACACTAGCACACAAATAACCCAAATGTCATGGCATGAATATCTGATTTATTTCCTAAGGTTCAAACGAGAATTCTACTATCTCAATATTCAACATACATAATCATTTACACAAACAAGAAATTTATGCTATATCAATTCAAACACATATAATAACAACGTAGTTATATTATTCACATACAACTTACCTCGAATTACAAAATGTAGACGACTAGTTCGGCTTAGTCGACTTGCTTTGCTTTTCCCCGGTCTAGGCCTGGATTTTTTAATTCTTGATCTATAATGATGAAAATTCACACATTTATTCATGTTATTAATCTAGGTACTCAACAATTTAAAAATTGGGTAAAATGAACATTTTGCCCCTAAACTTTTACAAAATGACCATTTTACCCTTAGGTCCAAAAATTGATTTTTATCGAACTTCTTCATATCTTAAGCCTAACCAAACCTTTTTTGCTCTTATAGCAACCCAAAATTTCCATTAGTTCTCACGTTTATCATCTAATTTCCAACTTATGCAAAATGGTCCCTAGTTAGAGTTTCCATGAAAGCTACTTCACAAAAGTTGTTTATTACACCACCATAACTCATTTTCTTCCATAAAATTTCAGAAAACAACATGAACACACTCATGGTAAAACCCTAGACTTTCAACAATTTTGCAAAATAGTCCCCTCATTTGAAAGCTCATGCTACAAGGGTTCTAAAAGTACAAAAACCATCAAGAAAGACCATCAAAATCACTTACTTGTGAGGGTTACAAGTTGCTGAGATTTTCAAGCTTTCAAACCTCTATTTTGCTGGTGTTTTTCAGTGGAGAAGAAGATAAAAAAGGGACAATATCATCTTTCCTTTATTTTATTTTCTTTTTGGCCAAATAAGTTACCAAACATCACCTAACATTTGACTATTTTGATTTCCTTGTCTCATGGCTGACCAAGCATCATCCTAGGGTCTATTTTCCCTTTAAAGACCCTAAATTTTGGTTTTCTAGCTATTTGACACCCTTAGCTATCAAAATAGGACTTTTGTACTTTATAGGATTTAGTCTTTTTTCGCAATTAAGCTCTCAAACGTTAAAATTAATTCACTAAATTTTTCATGCACCTTTATAATCATGCCATCACACATAAAATAATATTAAAATAATTTTTATGGCTTCAGAATAGTGGTTTCGTAACCACTATTTCGACTAGCCCCAAAATTGGGCTGTTACAAAAAGACTAAGAGAAAACCTAGAGAAATTAAGGCTAAAACTAAGCTAATGTGTGTATCCCCTCTCTCCTCAGCCAAAATTGGTTGTTTTAGGTTGGTGGCTGATGAATTTTTATTGCCAAAACGACCCTTACGCAGGCCTGGTGTGATTATTGCATCGTGTGGACAAAGACTACCCTTTTTGTCCAATATTGTCCCCTCATTATATCGGTATTGTGAAACTGAAAAAGAGGATATCACGATACCCGATCAGTTTCGAACTTGGGGGTTTTCTTGGAGGGCGGATATTGCGATACCTAAAGTGAATGTCGCGATACCCAAAGTGAATGTCACAATACCATTGAAGGCTAATCTCCAATCTTCAAGTCTATTGGAGGTATCACGATTCCAAGGTTTAGATATTGCAATACCCTTTCCTTTGGTGCCATTTTCACTTGTTTTCAACCTCCAATACATCCGTACACCACTCAACCACATGTAGGACCCCCAATGGCACTATTAGCCAAATTGAGTCTCAAAATGAGTAAAAATAAGACATTGACACTTATTAACTTAAAATCTAAAAATTACGAAAAAAACTACCAAAAAGAAGCTACTTTGCTGGAGAATAAGCTCCTTAAATATACTGAGAAAGCCTAATTTGCCAAATCAAATTACGACATATCATTAGATATGCTCGTATAATACTCATTTGGACTAAAGTAGTTTGTGTTGTATTATTCATGTATATATTACTTGTGGTTGAGTGGTATGAATTACTAATAACTCTTGAAAAGAGTTATATTTTATGCCTTTGGACCTAGTTAATTGCCTGTACTTAAGAACATCCAATTGCATTTTAGGACATTTCATTAGTATTTTTAGCATTGCATTAGAACTTGAGTTGCGTTTAAAAATTAGGTGGTTTTAATTGCTCGAGGAAGGGTTGTGTTTTGTGGTATTGATAGGTGCAGGATAAGGAACAATAATTGTAGGAATGAAGTTTTGACGGGGAAAAAGTGTGGCCAGATTACTAGCTCTTTTGCTCTGGCAATGTTGAAAAGGTGTCTAGTCAGCATTCAGCACATATCAGTTTCCACCTAACTCTACTTGTACTAGATACATCTACCTAGAAAAGAGAAGAAGATGAATCTTGAGGCTGTTGGAATTATCCTAAAAGAGAAAAACAAAGCGATTTAAAAAAGAAGCAAAAGAGAAAATGCTAGGACGCAGAACTGCAGGTAGAGATCCTTAGGTAAATTAGAAGATAACAGCTGAATAGAGACAAGAAGAAGAAAGACACAGGAAACCCCTCTTAGCCACCTCAGGACACTACGTAGCTGAAGTATGGATTGAACAAGCGAACACTATCTTCTCGACATTCTTCTATTATTTCTAATATGTTCCTTCATGAATTACAATGATGAAAACATCGTTTGAGTTGAATTTTATTTGCGAACCTATGAGTTAAATCTCATAGGGTTGGGTTTACTTTGATGAAAATTTAACTGTCTTTAGTGGTTGCAATATGAATCTGAGTTATTTGATTGTTTCATTCAATTATTTTATACTATCCAATGTATGTGAGCAATCCCTAGACATAGTCAACTATGCAACATACCCTTAAATTAATCTGAATGTTGAAAATGTTAGATTAGTTAGACCGTGGTTGAATGATATGGGCAAGTACTTGATAGATACTTGTAGGAGACTCTAGACATAGAGCAACGTTCATATAGAAAAGAACAGTACAGGGTACCATATTAAAGGCCTAAGACAGAGGCAAGGTAACTTGAGGTTTCTGCTCTCGGAAGTAGGCTACTTTAGAACTCTTTTGGGACGTAGGTTATGTACGATTTTGCTGAGTCATTGTTGATAGGAAAAGTATATTCTTAGTAATCTCGACCTTCCCACTCAACATCGCGTGACCCTTATCTTTGCCATAATAGCTTTGCCATAGCAGTCTTACTCATTTATTTATTCATTTCATATAATTCACGTAGTTATTCTCATAATTGCAATTACATTTCTGCTCTTTTTTTGCCATAGCATTTCCAAGTATTCATTAAATCCACGTATTGCTTACGTCATTATTCCTTTAATTGCCATAACATAATAGTAATTGCATTTTATTATAATAACTTGACCACTTTAGTGCCTCAATCTGATCCTCATGGGAACGATACTCACTTATCACTTTACTACTTAATTTGACGTGTATACTTGCACAAATCACATATTATTTCACAC
This sequence comes from Gossypium longicalyx, assembly GCA_025698465.1. Taxonomy (NCBI): domain Eukaryota; kingdom Viridiplantae; phylum Streptophyta; class Magnoliopsida; order Malvales; family Malvaceae; genus Gossypium; species Gossypium longicalyx. The sequence continues at coordinate 49,362,349 of CM047004.1, forward strand.
GTGACAAGTTTTTGGTGTCGTTGCTAGGTATCAATAATTTGGTGAAATTTGGTTTGGTTATTTTACTTAATTCCATTATTTAATTTATTTTCTATAAGTTTGCCATCAGTGCATGAGAAGAGGCATTACTGCTAACAAAGAATATCCTTTTGACCCAGAGATTGATAGAACTTTACGAAAAAGGGGGAAAAATGCGAAAAATGTCTAGGAATGGGATGATCCTAGTCTTAATGATAATATGAATGGTCAAGATGCTAATTGTCTTATTTGAAGGGTGATACTAAGCATGAATGATAATTTGAATGGTCAGGACGCTGATGTGCATGTCCGTGGGGTGATAGATGATCGAGATAAACCAATTCGAGAGCATGTTGTACCTATTTTGGATTATTTGAATCTACGGATAGTCAGGGCACAAATACAAGTGTAGTAGTTTGAACTGAAACCATTAATGTTTCAGATGTTACAAACAATAGGACAGTTTGGAAGACTGCCACCTGAAGATCCAAGATTGCATTTGCGACTTTTCCTAAAAGTCTGTGATTTGTTTATTCAACAAGGTGTTCTTAAAGATGCCCTGAGACTTAAATTGTTTCCATATTCCTTGAGAGACTGAACAAGAGCATGGTTGAACGCTCTATCATTAGGGATAATGACATCATGGAATGGCCTTTGATAGAGGTTTTTACTACGGTATAATTCACCAAACATAAATGCCAAGCTTAGAAATGACATAACTTCTTTTCAAAAATTGGGGGATGAAACATTATATGAAGCTTGAGAATGATTTAAAGATTTAATTCAAAAATGTCCGATGCATGGATTTCAGCACTACACTCAAATGGAAATATTCTATAATGGGTTGAATGTACATACGAGAATGGTAGTTGATGCACCTGCCAATGGTATATTGTTGGATAAATCTTACAACAAAGCATATAAGATCTTGGAAAAGATTGCCAACAATGACTATCAGTATCCTACCATAAGACTTGGGACGTACAAGAGAGCTGTTGGTACCATGGAGCTCAACACAGTTACTTCATTGACAGCCCAAGTATCTTTTTAGCTAATATGATTAAAATAATGAAAAATCCAACTGCTATCCATGAGATGAAATCAACTAGTTATCATGCGTTTATTGTAGTGAAGATCATATGTTTGATGAATGCCCATCAAACCCAACATTAATATACCACATGGGTAATTTTAACTGAAATAATAAACCCTATTCCAACACATACAATCCGGGGTGGAAGAAGCATCCAAATTTTAGTTGGAACAATCAAGGTGGTGGGAGTTCACAGAATATTGCAAGACAAAATATCCACAATGCACCATTCGTTTATAATAATCCTATATTGAGGCAAAATGCTCAGCAAGGTTAGGTATCATATTCTAATTCTTTTGAATCTTTGTTGAAGGAGTATATGGCCAAAAATGATGTTGTGATTCAGAATCAAGCTGCGTCCCTATGAACTCTTAAAAATCAAGTGGGGCAAATAGTGAATGCTCTAAATTCAAGGCCACAAGGAGCATTGCCAAGTGATACTAAAAATTCAACAATCCAAAAGAAGGAGTGGTGTAAGGCCATCATTCTTAGATGTGAGACTCAGTTGGATGAAGTTGTTCAAGATGCTACGGTAAAAGAAGACAAATCCAGCCACAATCAGGAAAGGATCTCAGAACCTACTAAACGACATACAACACCTGGAAAGGGTACATAGAGAACTGTTGTGACAAATTCAAATCATGTTGCCAACAGAAATGCCACAACAAAACAATATCAACAACCTGAAGGACGACCATCTTTACCTTTTCCTTAGCAATTTCACAATTGCAAGTAGGATATTTAGTTTAAAAGGTTTTTAGATGTTTTGAAGCAACTCCACATCAACATACTGTTAGTAGAAGATTTGAAGCAAATGCCCAATTATGTGAAATTTATGAAAGACATATTGTTAAAAAAGTGTAGATTGGGAGAATTTGAGACTGTTGCTCTCACTGAAGGGTGCACAACAATGTTGCTGAATAAATTATCTCCAAAGTTAAATAATCTAGGGAGTTTCACTATCTCGTGTTTAATTGGAAATCATTATGTTGGTAAGGCGTTATGTGGCTTAGGAGCAAGTGTAAATCTAATACTTATGTCTATTTCTAGGAAGCTACAAATTGGGAAAGCAAGACCTACTAAGGTGAATTTGCAATTAGTTTATTGATCCTCTGCCCATTCAGAAGGTAAAATTGAAGATGTATTGGTAAGAATGGATAAATTTTTCTTTCCTATTAATTTCCTTATTTTAGAATTTAAAGCTAATCAAAATGTGCCAATTATCCTTGGAAGACCTTTTCTTGCTATAGGCAGAACTTTAATTGATGTATAAAAAGGTGAACTTGAGGGTAAATGATCAGCAGGTGACTATTAATGATTTTGATGCTTTGAAATGTGCTGACGAAAATGAATAATGACACGCCACTAGTTTGAAAGAAATAGTAGTGGAGGAAGAATTGAACAGACTTGGCCACAACAATTTTGACAATAATGAAGACTCATTAGAAAGGAATGATGAAGTACATTTTGAAGAAATTGGCGACTTCGTTAAAGCCAAATAGACATTGAGAGACCAGGGAAGAAGTTTGACTCTCTAGATTTATTGAGTCATTCATTCAACCTCCTAAACCTTTTATAGAGGAACCTCCTACATTGGAGTTGAAACATTTTCCATAGCATTTAAAATATGAATACATGGTAGATAACAGTACATTATTGGTAGTGATTTCTGCGGAATTGACATCCGAACAAGAAGTCAAGTTGTTGGAAGTCTTACGACGATTTAAGAAAGCGTTATGGTGGACTCTTGCTGATATAAAAGGAATCAATCTTGCAATTTATATGCATAAAATCTTCTTAGAGGATTGCCACAACAAGTCTATTGAGCAGCAGAGAAGATTGAATCTGATAATGGAAGAAGTTGTCAAGAAAGATATTATCAAGTGGCTTGACATTGGAATTATTTACCCAATCTCAAACAGCTTATGGGTAAACCCTGCACAATGTGTCCCTAAGAAATAATGTGTCACACTAGTTAGCAATGACAATAATGAGCTCATACCAAACCGCACAATCACATGATGGAGAGTGTGCATGGATTATTGGAAGCTTAACAAGGCAATTAGGAAGGACCATTTCCCCTTGCCATTTATTGATCAGATATTGGACATGTTAGCAGGGAAAACTTTTTATTGTTTTTTAGATAAATATTCAGGGTATAATTAGATTACCATAGCTCCCAATGACCAAGAAAAGACAACTTTCACGTGTCCATATGGTATGTTTGCGTTTCGATGGATGCCGTTTGGATTATGTAATGCCCTGGCTGATGGATCACTGGAAGGCCTTGTGGCATAGCAGAAAAATTATTTCAATGATCCAAACCAGGAATTCATGCACGAGGAACGAATCGGGAAGAAAAGGTTTGAAAAATATACCTTTTGTACTCTAAAAAATAGGAAGGAACCACTGCTATTTTAATCCCCTTCGCACGCTGCCGATCCAAAGCCGTAATAGAATCGTTTTGGGCCCTACGTAGTTCACCCTATTGCAAATGAACGAACAAAAAAACTCTCATTGAACGTTTCAGAGAGTTTTTCTGAAAAGAAATGCTGCTGCTAGACCTAGTTTCGTTTCTTTTGGTGGTTAATGTTGGTTAACACTCTTCTGCACACTAAGGTTTTATTTTTTTTATAATTCCTTTTATTTAATATCCAAAAAAAATGAAATTCCCTTTTTGGTGCCAGAATATATATGAAAATATCACAGTGTAATATCCTTTCCAAAAATATATTAATTTCCATATATATATATATATTTTATGTTTGACCGAAATTAATTATTATAATACTTTATTTTAATAATTTCAGTTCAGTAAACAAATCATAATTAATATTTTATATCAATCAAATTCATACAGTTATTTTAACTATGTTCTCTATTCTTGTATAATGAATTTGTACATATATTGTGTTTATTATTTAAATGTTAAATTATACTAATTCAATAATTAATATAATTCTCATGACAGTTAAATTTAGTACCGACTATGTTAAATTATATTAATTCAATAAACAAATAAGCGTAATATCTCATATTAACTTTTTTTAGCATGACAATGCATTTCTAGTTTCACTTCATCAAGTGGCATAAGATATTGCTCGCATTATGGAGCAGGGGCAAATCTTATCTTGATCAATCATATCCCACTGAATAGATTGAGGCATATCCAACATCAGTTTTTATAGTAAAACCTGTTACAGTAGATGTTTGACTTTATCAAAATATACGACTCATTATGTTGGGACAATGATGATCTCAAGTCTAAGGAACATACATAGTTATCACTATGAGTAATGTTGTGACTATTATATAATAATCCAAGAAACATACTCATAGTGGGTTAGTCCAATATGTCATTCTCTAGCATATACTCATGTATTTTGACATCCTTATGTCAATGACAACACTTTGTCATCAATCAACTACATGTTAATCTTAATGTATTATTGTTGTCCAAGCCCACAATAGTACTAGACTATGGACCTTTTAAGAATAATCATATTATTCTTAGGACATTATTATAAAACAGTTTATTTATATACACAGAAAAGAAACTAAAATAATAATGGAAATACCTTATATTAATAAACTATGTAAAACAAGTATGTTATTACAATCATCTCATGATTGGTGTTTGGGCATACTCTAACAATCTCCCACTAACAGTAAGACCAATCACTCATATATCTAATACCAAGTGACTTAGTGTGATGATCATGCTTCTACTGTGTCAGAGGCTTCGTCAGTGGATCAGCAATGCTATCATCTGTTGGTACTTTTCACATCTCCTCGATCAATGATTCCTTGAAAGAGATGAAAGCCCCTAAGTATATGTTTGGATCACTAATGAGATCTAGGCTCCTATTCCTGTACAATGGCTCCATTATTGGCACAACAAATTTCTATAACATTTGATATGCTAGGCACAACCCCTAGTTCAGATATGAACTTCTTGATCCAAAAAACCTCTTTTGCAGCTTCACTAGCTGCAATATACTCGGCCTCTATTGTAGAATTAGCAATTATACATTGCTTTGAACTTTTCCATCTCACAACACCACAATTAAAGAGAGATAGAAAATCTGATTACGATCATGAATCATCCTTGTCGGTTTGGAAGCTAGCATCAACGTAACCTTTTACAATTAGCTCTTCCTCACCTCCATATATAAAGAATGTATCCTTAGTCCTTCTTAAGTACTTAAGGATATTTTTAACTGCTACCTAGTGACTTTCACTGGTATCTACTTGATACCAACTCGTTATGCTTAAATGATATGATACATCTGAATGAGTACATAGTGTGGCATACATGATAGACCCAACAGTCGAAGCATATGGAATCTTACTCATTCGCTCTCTCTCTTGTGGAGTTAAAGCACACATTTCCTTCAAAAATGAGATACCATGTCTCATAGGTAAGAATCATTTCTTAAATTCTTCCATACTGCACCTTTTCAGTACTTTATCTATGTATGTACTTTCGTTTAGACCTCTGAGTCGCCTTAATCTATCTTTACAGATTTTGACTCCTAAAATGTACGCGGCCTCACCAAAGTCCTTCATAGGAAAACAACTTCCTAACCATGTCTTAACAAACTGTAGGGTAGGTATGTCATTTCCTATGATAAGTATGTCATCTACATAAAGTACCAAGAATACAATAGTGCTCCCACTAAATTTCTTGTAAACATAAGGCTCATCTTCGTTTTTGATAAAACTAAACTCTTTGATTGCATCATTAAAATGAATGTTATAACTTCGAGAAACTTGCTTCAATCCATAAATGGATCTTTGTAGCTTGCATATCTTTCTAGCATATTTCATATTGATAAAAGCTTCAGGTTGTGTCATGTACACATCCTCTTCCAGTTTCCCATTAAGGAAAGTTGTTTTAACATCCATCTACTAGATTTCATAATTATGAAATGCAACTATTATGAGAAAGATATGGGTGGATTTAATCATTTCAACAGGAGAAAAAGTTTCATCATATTTGACACCATGAACCTGGCGAAAACCTTTAGTGACCAATCGCCTTTTGTATGTTTGTACATAACCATCCATGTCCATTTTCTTTTTGAAAACCCACTTGCATCCTATAAGTTTAACCGTTTCAGGTAGGTCAACCAAGATCCATACTTGGTTTTCTGACATGGAATCCATCTCAAACCTCATGGCCTCTAAACACTTCTCAAAGTCTAGGTTCGCCACCGCTTTTTGATAAGTCCTAGGCTCATCTTGATCCATAAGAAGAACGTCACCATGTGTTGTAATGAGAAATCCATATCTCTTAAGTGCATCATGTTCTCTTAAAAATCTACGTAGCGGTTGTGTTTCTACAGTAGTTACTTGTTCCTCAATTTCTTGTAGAGCCTGCTGTTGTTTTATTTTTGGTTCAGTGGTATTTTATGGTTTTAAAATTTCTTCAAGTTCAATCTTTCTCTCACTTCCTTTTTTAGAGACAAATTCTGTTTCTAGGAAGACATAAGTTTGAGCAACAAACATGTTGTTCTCAGTAGGATTAAAGAAATAATATCCTTTGGTTTCTTTCAGATATCCCGCAAATATACACTTTTTAGATTTGGGTTCAACTTAGTAGACGTCTGACATTTAACATAAGCTTCATAACCTTAGATATTCATAAAAGACATATTGGGATGTTTTCTAGTCTACATCTCATATGGCGTATTTTGAACCGATTTTGATGGAACATGATTCAATGTGAAAGCAGTTGTCTCAAGTGCATGTCCCTAAAAGGAAGTCGACAACATGACTCATCATTTATCAAACCATGTCTAATAGAGTTTGATTTATTCTCTCAGAAACTCTATTCCATTAAGGAGTACCAGGAGGAGTAAGTTTTGAAACTATCCCACATTCATTCAAAAGGTCATCAAACTTTAGGCTAAAAAATTCTCTAACTCAATTAGATCGAAATGTCTTGATAGTTTTCTTAGTTGATTTTGTACTTTATTTTTGAATTCTTTGAACTTTTTAAGGGCTTCAGACTTATGGTGCATGACATAAACATATCCATATCTACTGAAATCATCAGTGAAAGTAATGAAGTACTGTAATCCATCTCTGGCCTGTGTATTCATTGGTCCACATACATCAGTATGAATTAGGCCCAATAAATCACTAGCTCGCTCACTTTTACTAGTAAAAGGAGCTTTAGTCATTCTTCCCAATAAGCAAGATTCACATACTTCAATTTGTTCGAAAATAAATGAATCCAAGAAACTATCTTTATGGAGTTTGGATATGCATTTCTCACTTATGTGGCTCAAATGACAATTCCAAAGATAAGTTTGATTTGAGTAATTCATTTTAGATCTTTTAGCATTTATGTTGTAAATGGGATTAACCTGATCTAAAATATAGAGGCCATTTATCAATTGTGTCGAACTATAGAGAACATTATTGAGATAAAAGGAACATAAATTGTTCTTAATTATTATCTCAAAACCAATTTTGTCTAAATAAGGAATTGAAATAATGTTCTTAGTCAAACTGGGCACAGAATAAAAATCCTCTAAACATAAAACAAAGTCCATTAGGCAAAGATAAAGTATATGTTCCTATAGCTAATGCAGCAAATCTTGCTCCATTTCTAACTCGTAGGTCCACATCTCCTCTAGCCAAAGTCCTACTCCTTTGCAGTCCCTGTATAGAAGTACAAATATGAGAATCACAGCAATATCTAATATCCAAGAAGTAGTAGTTGATAAATTAATATCAATAACATAAATACCTGAAGTAGACACTTCGCTTACTTTGGCCTTCTTAACTTCCTCAAGATAGACAGGGCAGTTCCTTTTCCAATGTCCAGTCACACCACAATGGAAGCAATTTTCTTCCTTAGCCACCCCTCCTTTGGGCTTCAGTGCAGGCTTTCATTTTCAAATTTGGGCCTACCTTTTCCCTTGAGCTTTGTCTTAGGTTTAGCTTTACCCTTTCCCTTGTTATTACGGACCATCAGAATGGGCTTGGGTCCAGTCTATTTCATGTTACATTTAGTAGTTCGCAACATGCTAAGTAATTGTGGCAAAGTCTTATCAATTTCATTCATGTTTAAATTTAGGACAAACTGGTTATATCTATTAAGCAACGATTGCAGAATAACATCAGTGGCCAACTCTTGGCTCAGTGGAAATCCAAGTTTAGACAGGCTTTCAGTATAGCCTATCATCTTAAGAACATGAGGTCTTATTGGCTTCCTTCTGCCAGCTTACATTGGAAAAGGGCCTTAGAGGTATCGAACCTCTCTTGTCGTGCTTGCCCTTGATAAAGTTCTTTCAAGTGCTCGATCATATCATAAGCAACCATGTCCTCGTGTTACTTATGAAGCTCAAGATTCATAGTGGCAAGCAAAAGATATCCAATGTCTACCATATCATCGAGATGCTTCTTGTAAACATTTCTATCAGCCCTCAAGGCATTACTAGGTGGTTCATTTGGAAGAGGTTGTTCAATGACATATAATTTACGTTCTTGTTTGAGGACAATCTTCAAGTTACAAAACTAGTCAAGGAAATTTAAACAATTCAATTTGTCCTTTTCAAGGACCGATCGCAATGAAAGTGAATTTGTGTTTGTAGCCATAATATATCTACAACAATTGAATATGCGAGTGAGTATGTTTACCAAGTTTATGTTAATCTATAACACCCCAAACCTGGCCTAGACGTTATGGCCAAATCTGGCGTGTCACATTGAAGTGTTTATCGAAAACCATGTTTTCATTGAAAACCCTTCTTACTATTTAAAACCTCTGGCCATTTTATTCTTTGTGGAAACCTCAGTTTACGTTGGTTTATTTTGCAAAACATGGTTCACTGGAAAGTTATTCCTATTTAAAATGGTGTTTGTTGTGGAAGCTTAATTTAAAATAGTCGATTTGCGAAAACATGATGTTAAAAGTTAAGTTGCGAAAACATATTGTTTTGAAAATAGTTATTGTTTTGGAAAACCCCGATCTACTTCTAACAAATATAAAACATAGTAAATAAAATCCCAAAGTTTAAAATAAAAACCAGAAATTAAGAGAGGCCTTATTACAACCCAAATAAAAAACCAAAGTGCTTAACTAAATAAACAAAATAGAAAAATATGAGCAGTTGTTTGGTCATCTCCGAGTCTCTCGCAGCACCGATCCACCTATCGCTGGGGATTACCTGCACAGTTAATAAACGGGGTGAGTTTATGAAAACTCAGTGTGTAATCCCCTAGCATCCAACCAGTCAGTCAAAAATAGGATTTAGAACCATTCTGGGCTTAAGCCCTATTCAGTAACAAAACAGTCCAATTCAGAATGTATGTGGGCCAAAGCCCGATTCATTAACATTTAGGTCTGAACCCATCACAGTATCAATTGGGCCTAGCCCATCTCAGAATCAATATCAGTTGGGCCTAACCCATTTCAATATCAAACACATATGAATAATACATGATAACCCATCCAACCCTGCACTTGCCTTCGTCCAACCCTGCACTACCTGTGGGGAATAAATCACCCACGCCATCCCTACACTTACAGTGTTAGCACCAGTTGTGGCACTAACTAGAGTCACAGCAAAACTGTTAATATCAGAATATGTGGCACAACCACCAATATGGTTTCTTCCTTCATAACAATATCTCAATCCCATGCAGTATGTCATGTATGCAGAATGTCATGCACAAAAACAGTCATACAAATCACAGACAAATAAGTCATTTACCCTCGAGGGGCAAAATAGTCATTTTACCTTTTAGGGGTATTTTGGTCATTTTACTAATTTTGGGGTCTCGATACTTATTATGACCTCCCAGAAGGTCTATCGTTGCTTCGAGTGACTCAAATAACCTAGATGGTCAAAACGGTGTAAATGGGCCCAAGACCCATTACTCGGCCCAAGTGGGCCAACACGCTCGTGTGGCCAATTTATCCCAATTCTAGTCACGGCTATCAAACACCATAGCCCAGTTCATTATTTGTCACTTACAACAGATTTTGTCTGTGTGGGGCCCACGAGCCCATTGGACCTACACGGCTCATTTTGGCCGATCGAGGCCCAGAATAGCCCAAGTGCACGAGAATGCTCGTGGTGGCCTCTACAGTCTAATGCCCATGTTCGTGGGCTAGATTTACCACATGAGCGATCACATGCTCGTAAGGCCTTAAATGTCAAAGTTTTGGCTTTTCGATTTTTGCCGATTTCAGTAACATGGGGTGTGAATACACACCTTTTGCGATTTAGAGTAAATCCGCCCCGACCACTCCTATCCTTGAAGAGTAATCAATAATCGATAAATCAGTATTCAACCCATGATCTAAAAAGAACCAATGGAGTTCTAAATCAATCTCTACCTTCTTACCAAGAGTCTTTCCCTACAACGCTCCCTTGATTCCTAGGGAATGTGTAGATCAACTTGATCATCACCTACATAAAGGACATCACTATCCATAACTAAACTCGCACTTGTAGTCACATGAATACTTTCATAAACGTAACATACTTACCAACACGACGAAGCATATTGCAAACCAAAGATGTAATGCACACCGAACTAAGAATAGGGATTAATCTGGAAGAAGGCAAAGAGTATACGACCAAAAGAGATTTAGTAAGAAGTGGGTTCAGTAAGGAATCCCATGAAATGAAAGGGAAGAAGAACCAGTTGAAACTTACCTAGAATATTTAGCCAATAACCAAATGCTAGAGTGAGAGAAAAGAACCGTGCATTCAACCCAACCGATCACCACACCTTAGCCAACCAACGGCAAAAGAAAAGTGACCTTAGAGTATTCGGCCAGAATTCCCAAAATGAAAGAGAAAAGAATAAGGGAGGAAGAAATCGACTCACCACCCAAACAAGATGTTCGGCCAAAGAAGATTGATTACGGGAAAAGTGATTAGAAAAGAAGCAGTTTTGGGTAGTCAACAAAGAAAAGAGCATGAGAGGAAAATACCAAATGAGAAACCGAAAGAAAAGAATATGACTATCAAGAGTTCTAGCAACTAGATTTCCCTTTCGGCACAAGGAGTGAAAGAAGGAAAGACACCGAACCAGTAAAAAAACTAACCAAATTCGACACTAAGTGCCTAAAACCAAAATTGCACAAAGAGAACACTCCCAAAGCTCTCCAATTGCCGAAAATGCACACAAAGAGACCCCTTAGCCGAATTTATCATACACAAACCTCCCCATTCGGGTACAACTCTCCTAATTTCAAATTCCTTGATTTTTTCCACAAATCCCTCCTTAATTTGCTCCATAATCTTCTCCCAACAACTCAAGACCAATTCAAACTTCACCCTTTTACCAAGTCCACAACAACCTTCCAGAGTTTCAATCCAATTCAACCACTTACCATCCCCATGTAGCAAAATAATTGCGTTTTGCTCTTTCAGAGGATTTGAACCCTTGCCCTTCTCACATGCTCCACATGCCACTTACCTCATTGCCACAAGCTCTTTTGTATCATAAAATATCCTTAATTAATTATAAGGTCTATAGGCCAAAGTCTAGGTTTCTTTAAAAGAAAAACCAAAATAAATTGTAAGAGCCAAGACTTGAACCCAGGCTCCCTTACAACTTTAATAACGCCATAACCACTAGACCACATGCTTCCTTGTGATAAATTTTAACCACAAATATTTATAAGGCCTACAAGCTAAAGCTAAGGTTCATTTAAGGGAAAAACTAAAATTTTGCTAAAGCCTAGATTTGAACCCAGAACTTCTCAAACATCCCCAAACACACCCAATTCACTCAACCACCACACGAAACATGCAATTGTGTCACTTCCTTGCTCAACTAAAATATTTATAAGTCACCTACAAATAGATCCCACGCTCAAGGACCAATACTTCTAGGCCCAGAATTTGGGGCGTTACATAATCATTAAAATGACTTTATTAAATGATGCTCCCACTATTTTATTCAAAATTAATAACCCTTATATTTTAATTTCAAAAAGACTTTCTCGAAAGTTTTCTAGTGGGTAAGGATCTATATTCACCTCCTCTTAAGTCAGCTTTGGCTTTACTCTCAAGATTATGGTTATTTAGGTAAGCAACACTTGTTAATTACATCACATGTAACTCTTAAATATTGGGTGAACAACTCTTGTTCTAATCATCTTATGATTTATCCAAATTACTTGCCTCTAGGTTTCTAATCCTATTAGAGTAACCTAGTTAAGTTACTAACCAATGTTTTAACCAACAAATATCACTTGTTTATTCTTCGCGTTTAAACAAGATAGATACTAGTACTTCACTTTAGCAGAACCTACATAGTATCGATCAAGGCCTTAACAAGGGCAATGATTGGAAGGCAACGCCAACTTAATATTTTGATTGAGGGAATTTTATTAAGGTTGCATCTCACCAATTATGGTCTACTTTAGTGCATTAAGTCCTTTAATTGATCTCGTCAATTAATGTTATTTATCGTTATCAAATTTTAACATACTTAAAATTTGGCATGTTTTAGACATCCATAATATCTTATACATAAATAAATAAAGCAGTAAATAAATGCAATAATTATAGCCCATATGCTAAGGTGGTTTCTCCCAAGCCAATGGGAGAACCAAAAGGAAACCTAAAGGTGTAAGTCGTTTCATAAGCTTCTTGACTATTTTAGTTGGCCCATATTTCTTCTTGTCTGGCCCACAATAACTCGTGTAATTAACAATTTGTAGAAACTCGTTTTAATACAAGGGAGTAAGATGAGAAGAGAAATACAAGACAAAAATTGTAAGGCACGACATACAGGTCATTTTTATAATATTTACAACCTTTTAAATAATAAAATAAATGGGTTATCAGACCTTGTCGCACAAATAAAATTCCAAATAGGATCACTGGAAACATCTATTGTTCCCCTGCGAAAATTCCAATAAGTTAACTGTTAACTTCAATGAAAACCCCACTGCTCCTAAACATATTCGTTAACTCTTAACAAATAGTGTATTAATCAACCGTAATTTTTGTTAAATAGATTAGGGAAATAAATATACATATAACAAATTGAAGAAATCGAAATGAAGAGCATGCATATTATACAATTGCATCAAACATTAAATTTAATCCCGAATCTGTATCATTCAAGTGGCTCTGATACCACTGTTGGATCACTTGGACTCCCCGTAGCGTAATAGAAAAATTATTATGGTGATCTAAACCAGGAATCCATGTACGAGGAACAAATCGGGAAGAAAAGGTTTGAAAAATATACCTTTCGAACTCTAAAAAATAAGAAGGAACCAATGTTGTTTTAATCCCCTTCGTACGTTGTTGATCCAAAGCTGCAACAGAATCGTCCTAGCCTCTATGTAGTCCACCCTGTTGCGAACGAATGAACAAAAAATCTCCCACTGAACATTTCAGAGAGTTTTTCTGAAAAGAAATGTGGTTGCTAGACCTAGGTTCCTTTCTTTGTGGTTAATGTTGGTTAACACTCTTCTACACATTAGGGTTTTATTTTTTTATAATTCTTTTTATTTAATATCCCCTAAAAAAATGAAATCCCCTTTTTGGTGCCAGAATATATATGAAAATATCACAGTGTAATATCCTTTCTAAAAGGATATTAATTTCCATATATATATATTTTATGTTTGATTGAAATTAATTATTATGATACTTTATTTTAATAATTTCTGTAAACAGATCATAATTAATATTTTATATGAATGAAATTCATAAATTTATTTTAACTATGTTCTCGATTCTTGTACAACAAATTTGTACATATATTGTATTTATTATTTAATTGTAAAATTACATTAAATCAATAATTAATATAATTCACGTGAGAATTAAATTTAATGCCAATTGTGTTTAGATTCTATTTGTTTCAACCATAGGGTGTGAACTTGTAAGCTCTTATAACATTGGTAGTGATACTAGAACACTTCTAATGTTACAAGAAGTGAGTGACATCTAGCCAGCATTATCCCTACCCAAGTTACAAGAAGTCATGGTTCAACATAAACTTTTTGTGATAAATTTTCATGTATTATATCCTTTTGTCCTTTATATCTCGATTGGAAACAAGTCATGGAATAGTCACACTTGCAAAGTCCAATCTCATGTTTATTGATACCCAAAGTAGACTACAATAAACAAATAAGTGTAATATCTCATATTAACTTATTTTAGTATGGCCATGCATTTCTAGTCTTACTTCATCCAGTGGCCTAAGATATTGCTCCCATTAAGTAACAGGGACAAATCCTATCTTGATCAATCATATCCCACTACATAGATTGTGGCATACCCAACATTAGTCTTTATAGTACAACTGTAACACCCCAAACCCGGCCCAGACGTTATGGCCAAATCTGACGTGCCACATAAAAGTTTTAAAATCCATGTTTCATTTTAGTGCTTAAAAGAAAACCGACTTTTGTTAAGCTAACAAAGTGAATGGAAGCTGGGCACCAGGTAGGTATCCGAAACAGAGGAGGTGAGCCATGAAAGTTGCTTAAGTACCAAGCTCTTTGATTGGATCCAATCTTAGACATGCCCACAGCCATTGCCACACTTGGTTATAACGAGTTGAAATTTATTTAAGTGAATATTCTTGTTAAAATTGGATAATCGTGACGTTGTGTTATTTTAAAAACGAGTTTCATTTTGAAAACGCGTCCTAAGTCTAGCCCATTAATTATCGACCAGTTTAAAGTGAATAAAAATAAAATAATCCAGAAAAAAAATAAAAGAAAAGTTAAAATGGCCTTATTACAACCAAAAAATAAATAATAAATAAAGAAAACTTAAAGAAAACCAAATGCTTAATTAAAAGCCCAAGGGCGGTCACCGTGGCCACTCTGAATCCCCTCCAGCTCCAAGTCCCCACATCAAGGCTCACCTGTAAGGTTAAGGAAATGGGGTGAGTTTGGAAACTCAGTGTGCAACAAGCCCCTTTCAGAGCCCAATACAATATCAATCTGCTGGGCCTTAGCCCAAGTCCAATCTCAACATATACTGGGCCGTAGCCTTTTCATTTTTCATATTTCATAACAATGGGCCAAAGCCTTTACATATTTCATATTACTGGGCCGAAGCCTTCACTGTAAACGGTCTGGCCCATAGGCCAATTTCAATATCATATGCAATGTCAATGAAAGAATGAATGCAAGCCCATTTGGGGAGACTACTCGACCCACCATCCGCTACTCTCCACCCGTACCAACCAAGCTCTCCATGTAGGGAATAACTCAACCTACCCAGCCAAAACTCTCCACGGGCAGCATAGCTGCTTTATCATATAACTGGAGGCCTTGCCTCTTTTTAATAACTGGGGCATAAGCCCTTTTCGGTAAACTGGGTATAAGCCCTTTTGCACTTCCTCCATCCATATAAAAACCCAACCCAATGCATTTATGATTACATCATGTGCATGTCATACATATCATGTGCATATCATACATATCATGTGCATCATACATATCATGTGCATATCATATAAATCATGTATATCAAAATCCCATGTATCAAATTCAGAATTCAACCCTAGGGGTATAATGGTCATTTTTACCTAGGGAAAAATAGGCACTTTCGTATTATAAGGGTAATTTCGTAATTTTACAAAAGTTAGGGTTTTCCATGTTCATTAACGGTTACTAACAATTCATGCGTGCAAACAGTGATTCTGGCCTATTTTAGCGAAACCGAGTTATTGGCCTAAAACCTCTAATGGGCCCTACATAGCCGATTTTGTCATCTGGGCCTATTTAGCCTATACTCTATAACGGTATTAACAGTCTTAATATACAATTTAACAGATTCCCATTTTCTACCAATTTTACCCAAATGGGCCCCAAGGCCCATTGGGCCCCGTTTTAGCCCCTCGAGGCCCAACTTACCGTGAATGCCAAAAATCACGCTTTTACCTTTACCAATGTTTTCGATCATCATCTTAACGAATCTAACTAACTAATGAGAGTTCGCTTGCTCACAAGTCCTCGAAATGCCAGAATTTTGGCATTTCGGCTTTTCAGCATTCATCGCTTTAAGCTATGAAAAAGGGTTCGTTACACACCTATTTTTCGACGAAACGTTGACGAGTTCCACACACGAGTTGCCTACAATCAGTTACTAAACTATGAATCCATAACAACTTAACACATCAAACCCTTACCATATTTGGCCCTTAACACCTTAGGCACTAAAGTTCTTACCTTTGCCGAAAAATGGACTAGATCTAATTCTGGCCGTTCCAAATATCCAAGCCCTCGATTAGTAGCCTTTAATCCACACTAGAGCAAAACAAATCAAATAACACCACTAAACCCTTTTAGTTTAGTCGACAGGCACCCTTTGCATTAGAGGTTTTTGACTTTTCTTTAAATCCCGAAATAAAGAATGGAAATAAGATTCCGAGTACTTACCACCAATGATGTACTTGTCAAGAGCGTTTCAAACACTTCCCCAATCTTAGATCCACAGTGAATTCAATCTTAAAATGTGAGTAGAGAATAGAACTAGAAATTAATTCCCGAGTCACTAAAGTATGAGTGTTTCGGATTTTAGTTTAATGAAAAAGAGAAAATAGAAAAATAGAAAAGAGGAGATGACAGTACAGATTTGGCTTTGAAGGAAATTAAAGAAGAAAGATATGAGATAAAAGAAAAGAAAGAAAAGAAGAGTAGAAGAAGATAGGCTCGGTTATTATCGATGAAGGAAAGATGAACAAAAAGGGAATAATTCATAAAAGCCAAAATTAAGAGAACAATTACGGTACTTAATGCTTATTAAAAATTCTTTCTCATTTCAAATTCCCTTGCTATGCTCCATGAATTAAGCATTTGAAATTCATCCAACCACCTAGCAGCCTTATCTACCGTTTGACCGCTTCAGTCTGCTGCCTAGAAAGAGTTTTAGTCCAACTCTACTACTCTCCCACACACATGCAGCAAAAATCCAAACCTTGCGTGCGCGAACTGCAGCTCAAACCCCAGACCTCCGTCCACCTTGCACCCACGCCCGTGTTGCTGGCCACTGCACCAGGCTTCCTTCCTTACTAATATATGGTCACAATAAATTATAAACCTTACTTGCTGAAGCTCCAGTCCGCTTAAAAATAAAAGAGAATTTCGCCTTCCACGTGACTTGAACTTGCGACCTTCTAACCCCACACACACGTTGCTTGCCACTGCACCGAAGTTCCTTCCATGACATAATCCTTTCACATTTAATTTTAACCTTTACCCGCTTCAGTTCTGGCTTGCTAAAAATAAAATAGAATTCGCCTTCCCCTGGAATCGAACCCATAACCTCTTTGCAGGCCTAGCACGCTACTGCCACTGTGCCACAGACGCTCCTTGTGTTAAACTATACTCGCAACTCCTCTTAACCCTTATTCTAGCTGCGATCTGCATATTAAAAAAAAACCCAAATTGTGCACGCCGCGCCTTGAACCCAGGCTCCTCCTCCGCCCTCCTAGCATACTTAGCCACTAGGCTAGATGCTTGCTTCTGACATGAATTAGCCTGAACAATTAATAAGGCCTACCTACGACAGCTCTTGGTTTTTCCAAAATAAAAACCCACATTTATGCACGCAGGGAATCGAACCCCTGCTCCCTTCCTACTGCTTAACACGCCTAACCACTCGGCCAGACTCCTCCTTATGTCCAATTTTAGCCCAATTTATTAATAAACCTTAATGCCCAAATCCCCTAAAGAAGCAAAAATAATAATTTTTGCTAGAGTCTTGGATCGAATTTTTCCCACACTTTAAATACTTCTAAATTTATTTAAGAATTAAAATATTAGTAATAACATAAATATTTTAATATATATATATTTTAAACACTAATAATATTTAAAACTTCTCAATATTTAGGTTTTCTCCTATCCGAACCCAGACTCAAAGCCCAATTCTTCTAGACCCAAATTCAGGGTGTTACAACAACCTATTACAGTAAATGTTTGACTGTATCAAAATATACGACTCACTATGTTGGGACAATGATGATCTCAAGTCTAAGGAACATATACATAGTTATCACTATGAGCAATGTTGTGACTATTATATAATAATTCAAGAAACATACTCATAGCAAGCTAGTCCAATATACCGTTTTCTAACATATACTCATGAATATACCGTTTTCTAACATATACTCATGTATTTTGACATCCTTATGTCAATGACAACACTTTGTCATCAATCAACTACATGTTAATCTTAATGCATTATTGTTGTCCAAGTCTATAATTATACTCGACTAAAGACTTTTTAAGAGTAATAATATTATTCTCAGGATATTATTATAAAATGATTTATTTATATGCACAGAAAAGAAACTAAAATAATAATGGCAATGCCTTATATTAATAAACGAGGTAAAACATGTTATTACAATCATCTCATGATTGGTCTTTGGGCATACTCTAACACCGACAAATTTTTATCATTGTATGATGGTCATATTCTCTGTTATAGTGGAAAATTCCTTGAAGTTTTCATTGATGATTTCTCTGTATTTGACAACGATTTTGAAGATTGTGTAAAAAATCTGGAATTGATTCTATGCCGCTGTGAAGAGACAAATCTTATCTTGAACTGGGGAAAATGCCACTTCATGGTTCGTTAAGGAATTGTCTTAAGGCATAGGATATCACATCAAGGAATTGAAGTAGACAGAGCAAGTATTGAAGTAATAGAAAAAATACCACTTCCCACCAGTGCCAAGGGTGTTAGAAGTTTTCTAGGTCATCCATGATTTTATAGAAGATTCATTAAGGATTTCTCAATGTTATCTAAACCATTGTGCGCACTACTAGAGCAAAATAGACCTTTCAATTTTGATGAACACTACCTGAGTGCTTTTGAGGAATAGAATGGACCTTGCCGTTCGAACTCATGTGCGATGCCAACGATTATGCCGTAGAAGCAATTTTGGGGTAGGGGAGAGACAAAATACTGCGTGCAATATATTATGCTAGCAAAACTCTAACTGATGCACAACTTAATTATACCACCATAGAAAAAGAGTTGTTAGTTGAGGTATTCACGTTTGACAAATTTGATCCTTATATAGTGGGTACTGTAACATCCCGATTTAGGGCCTAACCAGAATAGTAGTTTCGAGACCACAGATCTGAGATAGAAATACTTAATTTATAGTTTTTATGAGGTCTATAATATGAATGCATGCTTATGTGAAAGTTTTATGAAGAAATTCTATGTATAAAATGTCTAATTGAATTTTAGGGACCAAATCAAATAAGATGCAAAACTTGCATTCTAGAAGTTTAAGCATGGAATTGCTTTAGATTATGAATTAGAGGGACCTAATTAGCAATTTGACAAATTTTTATAATTTTGGACAAAAATGGACATACATAGAAAAAATTTGAAGGAAAGACTCTAAGGGCATTTTAGTCATTTAGTAATTAAAAGAAAAAAAGGCAAAATCAAAGCAAAAATGTGTCCATCTTCTCCAAGTGGTAGCCAAATTTCTCAATAGCCATAGCTAGAGTTTTGTTCAACATTTCCAAGCTTGATTGTAAGTGCTCCCTAGCCCTGTTTTTAATGTTCTTTGTATTTTTGAAGTATTTGAAGCATGATCTATCCATTTCTAGCTATATTTTGAGCTAGGGTTCATGTATAAAACTTGACCCATGTGTAACATGCATGTATTTTGTTGACTAATGGAGGAATATAAATGTTTGATGCATGGTAAACATATTTTACTAGGTTATTTTTAGTGAAAACACTTAAAAAGGGGACTTATTTATAAAAGTGTAAAAGTGAGTAGTAATAATGTGAAATAAAGAAAAATATGGGTTGATATGAGCATAGTAAAGGTTCGACTAGGCTTGGGTAACCAAGAAAATGCATGCATTTCATTTTTACAAGCCTAGGGACTAAATCGTAAATAAGTGGAAAGATAGGGGTAAAAAGATAATTTTATCAAAGCATGAATTATGGATCGATTTGAGTAATGTGATTAATAAACAAGCTAAATTTGGCATTATAGATCAAGAAAAATGCAAACCGGGTCTTGATCAAGGGAAGAATAAAGTATACGACGAGTAGGCTCGATTACCATCATTTTTGTACCGAGGTAAGTACATGTGTAAATAATGTGACGATGTGATATGTTGTGTTGTGTTAACATTATGTGATAATTATTTTATTGCTTATTATGTATGCTATGTCTAATGGTACTATTGTAAGCATGAATGATATTATGGTTGTTATCCATGACGTCACGAGCAAGTGCAATAGAGGTGCAATGTGCAAGTGAGAAAAAAACCCCGTTTGAACCTTAGGAATAGTTTAGGATACAAGTGACATGTCACTAGGAATTAAGAAGTTAGAACTCGTTGAATGGTCCGGGTTCGTGATATATGTGGCATCCGAGCTCGTTGAGTGGTCCGAGTTCATAATGGATGCGCTACATGTGATTGAGTTTGGGGAAATTATCTTGTGTGTCCTATCGGTGGCTAGGTAATCCTTGAGTGGTCGGATACCTGACAGCTTTTGTGAGTAGTCTATGTAGTTACACCTTGATTGATAACTTATATGAAAAATCCCGTGAGTAGCTCTATTACGAGCGTCGCATGATATGAGGTAGCTTCGGCTACATATGTTTATGTGGCACTTATGTGCAAGTTTTCGTGTATCCAATAGTATTCCGAGTGTTCAACGGGTATTATAATGGTTGATGCGATGAAAGTCCCAAGATGGGCATGGTAATGAAGGTAAAGTTATTTGATATGCTACTGGTATGTACAGGTACGTACGTTATACTCATGATTGATGCCTTGTTAAAGAATGTTATGTGACGAGAAAGTACATTCATATATATACGAATACTTGATAAATGAGCTTGAATGCTTGAATGATGAATAATCCTGGTGGTTATGTTATTATGTCTTGTATGATTATGGTTTACTACTATTGCATGTTATTTGCATGTGGACTTACTAAGCTTAAATGCTTACTCCCCTCTCTTTTCCATCCTTTGTAGTTTCGCCAAGCTAGTTCGGGGATCGGAAGTTGTCGGAGCATTCGATCACACTATTAAAAGAACATTGGGTATAGTGAATTTGTTATTTTGAGTATGGCATGTATAGAGGACTTGGTCATTTTGTGATATGTGTCATGCTATTTTGCCAAATTGTGAAGGCCTATGATGTTGATAATTCATTTTGTAATAGCCATGTGATATGGCTCATAATTGATTATTGGGTTGTAATGTCTAATTGTTCATGCATGCATGCATGTGTTAATGCCTTGATAATGTGCTATGCGGATTGTTAGATGGATATATGATGAGGAATGACTTAATGACTTAAGATGACTATAGACACAAATGGGTAAATTGAGGTTTTGGTAACAAATTTGATTATGCATGAAATTGTTGTGGAATGCTTCCAAATAGTGTGGCTAAATGAATGTGTAATAGAACTACATTATGAAGGTATGAAAGTGCTATGGTGTTGAATATTTGAGTGTCTAAATATGTCAAGTTGTATGCTACGGAATATGTTTGAGTGTATGAATGATTGAGGGTGACAAATGGCTTGGAAAATAGCCTTTAAATGGTCCATACGGGTAGACACACGGGCATGTGTCTAGACCGTATCTGACACACGGTTTGTCCCACGGGCGTGTTGAATGGTCGTGTGTCCCTTGCACCTAAATTTTGCAAGTCAGTATGCCCAGTAGTAAACACAGGGGTTAAGACACGGGCGTGTCACATGGCCTACCCACATGGGCGTGTACTCTGGCCATGAGAAGTCTGCACCTTTTTATAAAAAAATCATTTAATTTTAATTGACCACATGGTCTAACCACACGGGTCTGTGATACGACCATGTGACCCTAAATTGGGGTTGACCACACGGGCATTCGAGAGCACACGAGCGTGTGGTTTTGTATTAGGGAAAATTTCCCAAACTTTTTCCCGATTTAGTCCCGATCTTTTTCTGATGGTTGTCTTGGGGCCTCGTAGGCCCATATTAGGGACAAATTGTGTATGTATGAATGAAGTTGTTTTAAATAAAATTTTATAGCCCAACTTTTGCATGAATGTATAAATACAAATTTGGTAATGCCTCATACCTTGTCCCGGCGTCGAATACGAGTAAGAGGTGTTATAGATACCAAGGTCAAAGTTTACACAGATCACTCAACTATCAAGTACTTGGTGTGTAAGAAAGATGCCAAGTCGAGATTGATTAGGTGGGTATTGTTACTATAAGAGTTTGACTTGGAAATTCAGGATCAAAAGGGGATTGAAAACCAAGTGGCTGATCATTTTTCAAGGTTAGAATCGGATAATATAATTGGCAATGATAACTGCATCAAAGAAGATTGTCCATATGAATAATTTTTATTTGCTAAGGAATTACCTTGATATGTTGATATAGTGAATTTTTTAGTGAGTGGTGTGATGCCGCCTGATTTAAAAACTGACAAAAGGTGGAAATTTCTTCTTGATGCTAAGCACTATTATTAGGATGAACCCTTCTTATTTAAACATTGTGCCGATCAAATCATTCAGAAGTGTGTCCCTGACAAGGAAATACACAGTATTTTGCAACATTGTCATTCCGCTCCTTATGGAAGACATTTTTAGAGGAATAAGAATAGTCGATAAAGTACTTCAGTCGGGATTCTATTGGCCAAATTTGTTCAAAGATGCTCATGAATTCTGTCAATCGTGTGACCATTATCAGAGAACGGGGAATCTATCTAGGAGACATAAAATGTTGTTGTATAGTATATTAGAGGTTGAGTTATTTAATGTATGGGGAATAGATTTTATGGGTCTATTTCCACCATTAGTAGGCAAATTGTACATACTTTTGGTGGTAGATTACATTTCTAAGTGGGTAGAAGTGGTAGCCCTAGCTACCAATGACGCTAAGTCAGTACTAAAGTTCCTACATAATAACCTCTTTACATGATTTGGTACACCTAGAGCCATTATCAGTGATGAAGGATCCCATTTTGATTATAAACTGTTGGCCAATGCCTTGCGCAGGTATAGGGTGAATCATAAGATTGCTACAACATATCATCCCCAAATGAATGGACAAGTTGAGATTTCTAATAGAGAAATTAAACAAATTTTGGAAAAAGTGGTGAATCCATCTCATAAGGATTCATCCACTAGACTAGATGAAGCTTTATGGGTCTACTGGACTGCGTTTAAAACACCATTAGGGATGTCACCTTTTAAACTTGTTTGTGGAAAGCCATGTAACTTACCTGTTGAGCTTTAGCACAAAGCATTTTGGGCTATCAAGAAGCTGAACATGGACTGGGCTGCTGCTAGCAATAAAAGGTTGTTAGAGTTGAATGAAATGGAAGAGTTTTGGGCACAAGCATATGAAAATGCTAGACTATACAAGGAAAAGACTAAGCGGTGGCATGATAAAAGAATTGTGCCAAGGGAATTTGAACCAGGACAATAGGTATTACTGTTTAATTCTAGACTTAAATTGCTCCCTAGTAAATTGAAATCTCGCTGGTCAGCTCCTTTTGAAGTAGTTCAAGTGTTCTCACAAAGAGCTGTTGATATCAAAGACATGAAAATAGGTGTTACAATCAAAGTTAATGGACAACGCGTGAAGCACTACTGGGGGTGCTCATGTGGAGCATGACAAGCAAAGCATCAGCCTTCGAAATGCTTGAGTTAGAAATTTTGGATTTTATTTTATTTATTTGTTTTACTTTTAAATTTATTTCTTTTTTTTCTGTTCTTTTAGTTATTTCTGTTCGTTGGTTATGTGCTAAATTTTTATTTCATTTTTGATTTTTATACATTAGTGTAACTTTTCAAAGGCAGGATAAAAGACTAAACTTCTTAGTGTGTATTGGAAGGAAGATTACTGTGGCATTACAGAGGAGCATTATGCCATGACATCCTGGGTAATGAGGTGTTAAATTATCAAGGGTTGACCGGGTAGAAATGTCCAAAGGAGAGAGTCTTTGAGTAGATTAACTTAATAAATTTTTTGGGAGCCGTAGGAAGCCAGCCTATATTGTATGGTTAGGTCATTTTATTTCCCTCCAAGAATTTCTTTCTTTTCATCTTGCCACGTCACAAACTTCCCTAGCATGTTTCATCCTCCCTAAAACTGTAACTATTCATATTTTGTGTTTCTCATAAAGCTCTCACCTTTACGATTTATTTATCTTCAACCTCTACTCCATTTTCTTTACACTACATCTCTCAAATATTTTTCTTTTTTCTTTTTAATGGCTCGAGTCAAGAAAGCTTCTAAAACTGCAGAGTCATTGCGCACTGACGTTTCTCAACCATGGACTAACAAGGGCAAACTTTACCAAGCTCCGAGGTATTAATATTACTTTGGCAACTTAACAAAGTTTGGCTTTTACTGGCACACGCGTTCCCATAGCAACACCTTTAGTCCCTCAGGGCTCATTCGACCAGCAAATATTGAATTCCTTGAAGCAGCTAGAGCAAAGGATGTCCTTGTTTGAAAGTCAACAGTACTAACTAGCTGAAGAGTTGGTCTAGGCTAAAGAGCAACAGGCTCAATATTGGTCATATGTGAGGGCTAGGATTTGGTAGTTAAGCGATCTTTGCAAAATAATTTTTTGAAACCAATGCCAGAATTCATTATCATTGCCACGGTTTTACCCCCATCTGCTGAGACTGAAGTAGAACTAGCTCCAACTACTGTTGGAGTTGACTCTGAAAATGAAGAGACCAACACTGATGTTGGACAAGCTACTGAGGAAACTGAGAAGTTAACATTCGTTGAGCCTAGGAAAAATAAAGAAGAAGGAAAGGAATGATAGAATGACCCTGCTACTGCTACAACTCCTACCATCGGAAAAGGCAAAACTCATGTACCACCATCTCCACCAACCTCTATGACTACACAAGATTATGTGATTGATTAGTTGATCGATGATCTCAAAGAAACAAATAAGGAAGGCGAAGATGTAAACCCCCTAAAAAGGAAGATGAGGTACACGGTTAATACTCGCAAGTCCACACGAAGAACTGAATAAAGTACCTACAATACAACCTAAGCCAAATAAGTTTTTTTTCTCTTTTCTTTTAATGATCATGCATTTCATTTCATTTTTCCATGACATTTATCTATTCATAGCTCTATTTTTGTTGCATGGACATGCATTGAGGATAATGCATCCCTTAGGTTTAGGGGTGTACTATGAATTTAGGTTGCACTTTATATAATATGGATGTTTTGCCACTGCATTGTAGCCATTGAAGTATTTTTTTGTCTACAAGAAGTACAATTTTTACTTATGATGTTCGATGATAAGTTTATATTTTTCGATATACCTAAAACATGTGACAATGGATTGGGTGAATTTAGCTTAGGCTAAGATGCTTGAAAATTAATTCCTAAAAATAGGATGTCATATACTCAGTGTGTTGTTTTTTGGAGGGGGGATATATTAGGTATCTTTTAATGAAATTAGGGATTTTTAAAGCCAAGCATTAGTTATATCGCCACAACATTATTCTATAAAGGATAGTAGACACTTCAATGTTTAAAATTGTCAAGTAGGTCAGCATCATTTTATGTTATTTTCAGTTGTTAATACATGAAATTTTAGGTATGTTGTGTTTATTTTCATACGAATTTACTAAGCTTTGAGTAAGCTTACCTTTTTTTCATTTTTCTTCCTTGTAAATTTTTGGAAACCATTGTTGGTTGGAACATTTTCAGAGCTATCCACAAATTCACTCGATAGACTTTCAAACATTTTGGCCCAATTATAAGTGGCATGTGGGAATAGGTGTAATGTTTATAAGAATTAATGTTGTTTTGGTTGGTTGTTATATCAAATGATATATATATGCTTTGGTTAATATAGTATATCTTACTTGATGAGCTTTGGCACTTAGAAGTGAGAATGATGTGTTGAATGTATATGTATGGATGCTAAGGTATGTTATAAGTGAATGGCTTGTTTTAGTCTTGTTATAATGTGGTGTAAGGAAGAGACTTTATTTGGTAGATTGAGTTGGTATCAAATTTAGGTGCAATGAATGAAAACTTTTCATGTTGAAATGGTGTCATTGAGGCATATTGATTAGAAGATTAGGCAATGTTTAATAGTGTATCATGACATGTTTGAATAGGTACGTTGTTGAGTATAACCATTGGTATGTGTTTGGAATGACTTGGAATAGGTAACTTGCATTCAAAAACCAAAATAATCTACAACCATACTTGTCTCAATGCCGACGAGGACACTCCCTAAACCGATGCCTTGTGGACCCGCACCTGAAACATGCTCCCGACTTCTTTCAACACTAACTCGGATGACACTTCTTATAGTGCCCACAAACTAAAACATCTGTACCACTACCAAAATCTTCCACATTACCTTTGCTAACACTCAACTATGATCTCACACGCTTCATAGTCCGAGGCTCCAACCTCAAAGGACTATGATCTCTTTTCTTCCTACAATCCACTCACCTTCCTTGAACCATTTCTCTGGTTCTCTCTAAACTAGCCTCGAACACTTTCTCTAAAACTTCTCTCACTACCTGAGTCAAAGCCTCAGTACCAATCTTTGGGTTATTGCTACCTGAAGTTGGCGAAGCTGCATTGACTTCTAACTCCTGAACAAACACACGTCTTAGAGAAGTTGACGACTCCTCGAGAGTCTCACCAAACTGATATTCATAATCTCGCTTGCCACCAAAATCCATATCTGTCTTGTAACTAAACTTAAAAGATCTACAATTCCAAAACTAAACATAAATAAATATCTAAACACAACAGTTCAAGTTTTACAGAACTAAACTTACACTCTTGGAGTTTCATATGGACCAACATCAGAGTCTCAGACATTTCATCTTCGCAAACCATTTTTCCAACACAAATCATTTTCAAAACACTGTGGTATGTTTACAGAAAATATTTTTAACACACACGCATGCGAACACGTAAAAAACATAGGCGGAGTTTTTGCAAACTTGCCTCTAATACCACTAAATGTAATGCCCCAAAATCTAACCTAGAAGTTTAGATCGAATCCTAGAGGTTACATTGACCACCAAAGTGATTTAAAGGCAATTTACAAAAAAATGTCTATAACTCGTTATGGATACAATTGGCCTAAATACTGAACTAAATCGTTGAACGACTCATGTACTAAACAGCAATTAAATGACGATAAAAATATTTAAATATAAATCAAATTAATGTTTCTTGTACAGTTTCAAAATGTATCAATTTTGCCAAATATGACTCCAAATTCCAGACTAGAAATTGTATGGAAAATATGTTGTTCTTTTTTTCAAATATGTACGAACTTTGAAACAATAACAAAAAACACAGAGTTTAATGAAAAGTTCAAATCCTGATCCATACCGCAGTTTATATAATCCATTTACAAACAATTTTAAACCAACCATAATAAACTTATGAAAAATTTAATAAACCGAATAACCAATTTACTTTCTAAGACCTCCGATGTGCCTAGTCCGTAGCTTAGTCTCACGAAATACCTGAAAGGTATGAAAACTAAAGAGGTAAGCTACGCGAGCTTAGTGTGAGTCCGAATTTATAACCAAAAGTAACTGACAAAGTATCAAAACAAAAATTTGATAGGTGCACACAAACAGAGAACAAACAACTTAAATTAAATTATCAGCAACAAACGTAATATATAATTATTATTCTAGTCACTCTAATACAGAAACACATTGGACTATTCAAATTATTTTGCAACAAAGTTAACAATCCTACAGACATACTTATAATCGAATGCAAAATGAATGCAATAGATTAAAACTCGACCAACCAACCGAACACCACTTCGACCACCCTGCACACCACATAGAACCATGTTAGGTCCAACCACCCTACACACCACGTATGGTGGAACTAAGCCACTCAAATTATAATATGCAGCTGAGCTGACATATGAATCTTACGGACATGCTGCTATCAGATTATTATACAGTTTTAACTGCCCAGAATAGACTTCCTTCTCTTCACAATGCATACAGCTTATAGATAATCATATAACAGTCATATGGAAACAAAAATGCATATATTCAATCTATCAGATTCAGAATCAATTTTGTATGTATTTATTTACTAGGTAACATCACATAACATTTATACAAACTATTAAATTAATGTTATAATTACAAACAAATGCACAAATCCAAGCTGATTAGAGTCCCAAACACCATTATTAAAGCCTAACCGAGGGTCGAAACATACAAAAATGTTAAACGAATCAATTTAAGTCATAAAGAAAAAATCTGCGAAGTAGGGCCACACGACTGTGTGCCTCGATTTGTGGAGGTCGACATACCCATGTAATGGTCTACACACCTGTGTGACCCAGTTACATGGCCATGTGAGTAGCCCGTGTAACAGTCTGTCTAAAATTGATAAAATAGGGTGCAGAGGAAATACGACCATGTGAAAATCTCACACACCCGTGTGAAAATTGACTAAAAATCTCCAAATTGAAGCCACACGGTCGTGTGGCCATGTAGTGTGGTACCAAAATTCACCTAAAAATATGCATAAACAAAATCATCCCTAACCACTAAGGATTAAGAAACACACCTTAAATCGAGATCTCAAGCACCAGAAACTAACTAATTCGCCTCCTCAACACTGTCTAAAAACTCGTTTACACAAACATAGCAATCTATCATTATCATGCCAAACTAACACAAAAGAATCAACCAAAAGTTGTTCTACAAAGAATCAAAGAACACTACTTACTCTACCTCTGCTCGATTCCTTGAATTACCCGAACACCAATCAACAAAATCCAATGGAACCCAATGATTTCAAACAAAAATTAAAAGGAAAAACAAAATGGAAGTGACAATAAGGAGAATTCAATGGTAGAGAAATGTCAAAATTTTGAAATCTAGGAGAAAAGAAAAGAAAGGGGAAAAAGTTTGACATGAGGCGTCAAAATTAAAAATTAAACTTCCTTTCCAAAATAATAAAATAAAAATATTAAAATTAAATATGTATTTAACTTTTAAAAAAAAGAAAAATAATTCCTCAACACACACACGAGGACTCGAACCCGAAACCCATAGGTAAAACTAACAAATAGGAAACCACTGAACCAGCAGACTTAATCTTACACTAAAATGTGTAAATGAACACAACTGCTCAACCTACTCACTGACCCTAACTACAAACCCCAAAACTTCTAACCCCAAAATCTGGGGTGTTACACTATAAGGCGTGTTTTTCTTTCAACTATAACTATTCCAACAATAACTACTCCAACAGTAACTTTTTCAACAGCCATAAAAATTCTTATATAAACCTCTCCAAACTTCATTCTTTTCAACCAAATACTCCATACTCATTATTCCTTTCTAAATTTCCAATCCTCAATCTTTAATCCTCAGTTTCAATCTTCAATTTTCAATTTTCAATTTCAAATTTTTAATCCTCAATCATTTTTTAAAATTCCTTATTTTTTAATTTTTTATGGCAAATCAACTTATTCATTGGGATGACCAGTATATCTCCGGCATTCAATTACAAATGGTAAGAAAATTTATCAAATTATTTAATTTTAAATAGTTAATTATTATGTTGTTTTTATTATAATTTTTTATGTCTATATACCCAACCCAAAGATTAGATTTTGGATATGTGCATAAAAAATTTAAGCGAAGGTGCACTGGAGGTCATTCATGGACACTTATGATATGCAAGCTTTTTACACGCATCTCGCATGATCGAGGGGACTAAATTTGATCTCCCCAATCATTAGTGCATTGGTCGAGAGATGGAGACCAGAGATCCAGACGTTCCATCTTCTTGCAGTGAGTGTACAATTACACTCGAGGATATCAGTTTACAACTTAGTCTACCAATCAATGGGGATTTCATTATGGTGCTAGTTATTAGTGTCGATTGGAGTGCAACATGTGAGCAACTAACAGGAAAGGTGTTGAACAAGTTTAGGGGTAGCCAGATTGAGATGAAATGGTTAGAGGACAAATTCCAAACTATCAAGGCTTTAGCGAGCGATGTTGAAAAGGAACAATTTGCACACGCATTCATTTTGAGGTTGATCGGGTGTCTGCTAATGCCATATAAATCTCACAATTTGGTACATTTAAGGTGGCTTTTACTACTAGCTGACTTGAAAGAATCAGGACGACTTAGTTGAGGATCAGCGACGCTGGCGACATTGTACCAAGAAATATGTCGAGCGATGATACCGGATAAAGATAAAATCGGTAGTTGCATGCTCCTTCTTCAATTGTGTTCATGGTATCAACTACTATTTTTACACCCTCGAGTGACACTCCCTTACGAATTCCCAATAGCCATAAGGTAAAATTCATTTGACAATATCATTATTGTTTTTATTTTTCATTGTAATTATGATATAACATGTTATTTGAATAGGTGGAATAACCCCGTAAGACATATTGGTATACCGGCTGAGCTCGAGGATATCCGAATAGCTCTAGATCAAGAAATTGAAAAGAAGGTTAGTTTATGAATTTCAGAGTTATATAATATATTATCTAGCACTTGAAATTAAATATTAGCCATGTTTTAAAATTATAAATTCATAATGTAGTTTGTATGGATGTCATATATGGATCCGAGGATTCAAGAATGTGTCCCGGTCGAATTTTTGGCGAATCGCAACATGTCAAAGTGCCATTGGTTGTTTTTGCAACGATCGAGATACACGAATCAAACTGAGTCATGCGGTAGTTCGGGTCTACACAATGTTTTCCGCCATCACCCTAGAAGCTCAAAGACTTATACAAGATCGACTTGTAGGGGAGACCCGAGGAAAATTGGCCAACATTCCACAAAAAAGTATATTGAGATGTGGTAGCATAGGTACAATTATTTACCAATGCGTGAATCGTTTCTCACACCGGAGTTGGTGACATATTTGGAGTACATGGAATTGTTCAGGCATAATGACAAGTAATATCTACTAACAGCTTCGAAAAGGAGTAGGCAACGTCACCGTAGGAGGCCAAGATGAAGGCCCATCAATTTTAGGTCGGGAGAAAATGCTCTGCATCTAAGGACCCGATTGTCGTGCAACCTCCAGATCGTTATGGTTCATTTAAATTTTTTCTTTTAACCTAGCTTTTTTGTCACAAGCATCACAACACACACACTCATTCCCTACATCATCCCCTTCAATTCCGATTTATTTTACACAACCACCATAATATGCACAATCATTCCTTGCATCAACACATTTAGCATCAATTTATTTTACACAAGCACCATAGCACGCGCAATAATTCCATGCATCAAAACCTTCTCCAGGGATATATTATGCACAAACGCCACCCACCATGCCATATTACATGTTGATCCTGACAACAAGACTAATGCATCTAGTATCACCCATGATTTCCACCTTTTATCTGCAACTGTACCATACGGCACCATATAGTGGCTTTTCGATAGTGTAACAAACACCCCCGACATCGTTGTTCTACCGAGGTGGGTCATCCTCGCAACCACTGACTCAAATAGGTGGGATCCATAATGGGCGACTAGGAAAAAGTTGTAGTCAACCACAGAGGAAGGAGATGAAGTCAACAATCAACCCTGACGTGCACGTCAAGATGAAGTCGAATTCGATGGGGAGTCGTCAAACCAAATAGTGAGATGGAACTCTAAGCATGCCAGACACCCACCCGGTTATGGCACACATTCAGGATGACGATGATTATGTTATTTTGTAGTTTTGTAATTTTTTGTTTACTTTGCTTTACATCCCAAATGTATACTTATTTACACTATACGAAACACATTTATTAAATTGGTTTGATTTGTACGCGATCAAGTTGTGAGTTTAAAATTTACAATTATTTATGTTACTTTTTCATTTAAGTTTTTCTCTGTCCATTTGTTAAGTACAATATTTTCAAAAATCAAATAATTGCTCAAAAGGTTCGGAAAACCCTAAACATCGGTTTGTAAGTATTATATTTTACTTCAATAATTAATATTAATTTACACTTTATAGGAAAAATTAATGAATAAGCAAATAAGTTAGTGCTTTCATTGCATCAGTTAGTGTTTTAATTAGTTCTTCTACACTTCAATAATTAATATTAACTTTGGCGTGCAAGTTCTACACGTGTGATCTTTACATTTTCCTCAATCAAGTTTATTTTGGGAATCTCGGGTTGCAGGGGCTCAGAAGTAATCAAGTTGTGGTTGAAACACCTAGAGAGAAAATGCTCCTTATAGGGGCATTTTTATCTAACATGGAAGTGAAAATGCTTCCTCTAGGACACATTTTTAAGCCACATGTTTGACATGGTAGTGGAAAACACCCCCTGCAAGAATCATTTTCTTTGCCATGTTAGATGAAAACGCCCCCTGCAGGGAGCATTTTCTCTTTAGCCATTTCAACTTGATAGTTTCTGAGCCCTACAACCCGAGATAATTTTTTTTCTTTTATACCCCACCTCATCCCTATACAAACGCTCATTTTTCATCCCCTACTCACCATATCTCAATCTCCTCTAATCATTTTTTTCTTCTTCTTGCAAGTTGAAATTTTCGATTTAAAGATTTACTTTTCTCTCACTTTAAGGGAGACGTAGTCATAGTTTTAAGTTTTTTTTGGGTTCACGGTGATGTCATGGAGCTCAATAACCTACAAATTTCACCTATTGTGTGAGTATGACGCCATTAGCTGAGAGGCCGAGATCACTTTGCAACTCAAAATCCAAGTTGACAGTGATTATACCATCTTGTGTTGAAGGGTAACTAAGGCTTCAAGTTTAAAAAGTTATACTGTGAAGAGATGGAACATAAATAGGGTCGTAGTTGGTAGTGCTAATACGGGCATGTGATATGCTGTAATTTGGTGTAGCAGATTAAACTAATTTTCACACTTTAGGAGTTTGAAAGCAAACATTTCCATTAGGTTTTAGTTATGTTTACGTAAGTTTTGATTAAGTTAATAAAATGTGCAAATTGAGTCTTTTATTAACCTTAGGGGCCAAATGAGGCCTCAGAGGGGCTAATGAACTGTGTAAGTGTGCAAGAGACCACTAGAAGGCATAATAGATAGATGTTGGTCGCTTTGTCGCAACACAGAATGATCAATGTCGCAACATAAGGAGCAGAATGGAGAAATCACAAAACTACCTTCGTTGTTGTGACATAGACTGAGGGTGTCGCGACATACCCTTGAAGATATCCCAAGATAAGTATAGTGACTCTTATGTCACGACAAAGGTCCTAGCATGTTGTGATGTCAATTCTAGATGAAAACTAATGTGAGCCAGGGGGTGTTTTGGTCTACACAATCAAACTTAAAGCTCGAAAACATCAACTAACCTAGGATTAAGGACGATAGCCACCTAAAATCTATAAATAGGGTCATTTGTCACATCTTATAGGAAACCAATTTCTTAGTTTAGAATTCTGCTTTTAATTTTAGTCTAGCTTTTATTTCTTTTTAGGTTTTAGATTTCTTTTCAAGTTGTTCTTTGTTAATCTTGAGAGATCTGATTTGTGGAAGACAAACAAACTTGTGAATTAATATTCATCTTTAATACAAATCAAGCATTTTCTTAAACTCTACACTTTTGACTCGGTTATCATGCTTATTGTTCATGAAAGCCATGAGGAATTAGTCCCTTTTCTGGGGGATTAGTGAGTAGAGGTATGATCTATTTGTTATTTTGTATGGTTACTCAACGGATCAGCTGTTTGGGAAAGGAAGAACCTAAAACCCTAGGCCTAACAACCCTAGGAAGTCATTAAGGTGGGAATTAACCCAAAATTTGTATGGCCTATCCATGAACACCTTTACCCCAGATCAGTTTGAACTATGAGGCTGGAAGATAAGTAATCCTTGTTGACCCATTATTTGAGTGGAGGATCGAAATATCCTATTGGGATAGACTAGTTGATTGAGGAGGAACCCGATGTGATAGTTGATGGGGATTACCGAAGTGACCTAATCACCCATAACCAAATTTGATTTATTCTATTCCTTAATCTATTGAAATTTTATTTCTTTATGTTATTTTATTTTATTATTATAAAAATCTTAAAAACTCCTTTTATTTTACCTTCATACTATAACTAAATTAAAATACTAATTAGATCTTTTGGTATTTAAGTTAAAATTGATCTTGCACTCGCTTCCCTTAGGTACGATCCTCGGAGTACTCACCTACTCTGTTGTAATTATATTACAACTAGACCCTTATACTTGCAGATACCGTCTCATATATCCATATCTTTTATTACAATATTCACACTCTAGATGCTCGTTTGTCTAGAGGCAGTCAAGTTGTTGGCACCGTTGCCGAGGAGGCTACGCCACTAGCTTGATTTTAATTTTTGCACTCAGAAAGAATAATTAGGAAATTTTTAGGTTATAGATACGATTTTTTTAACAAACTAACTCCAGTAATATATATTTGTTTTTCTTAGGAAGACCTTAATGCATATTTTGAATTAGAACTATATTCGTAGCAACTATAAAGAACCGATCAATAGGAGAATGGATAATTTTGATTATATGTGGTCAGACGAAGACTTAGATTACGATACTAATATTTACGAAAAGGGGGTCTATGAGGATTTGGAAATACCAAATAACTAACGATTATTAATGCTTGAGTTAAATCAATTCCGAGGAGAAACCTTAACATTTCCCTAAGACGATAAAGTAACTTTAAACATTAGTATATCCTCAGAAGAGCATCAGGATACGTCAAATACAAAACTGAGCAAAAGAGAGAATGGCACTATAAATACTTGTGAAGAAAATGAACTCCTAGACTACTATTCATCCCAATAGACAGAAGAATATCTAGATCAATTGAATGAAACTGTTACAAGAGAATATATAGAGCTAGTAGGGGAAATGACTATTGAATAGGCGAAACAGATAGACATGGAACTTATTGTCCCAACAATCTTGAGTCCTTCTGATAAAACTTAAGCACAAGAGTGATATAACGTAGACCTACAAATAGAGACAATGATGTTCACGGCTAACTTAGTGGAAGAATTCTTATGGATTCAGGGAGTCACAGAGCAAAATAAAGAGAAACCAGCAGTCCCTAAGGATAAGCCTGAATTGACTATCCTCTGCATGACCTTAGTTTTAAACCAGGCACCCTAGAAATTTGATGGTCTAGGAACATTCTAGACATTGAACATAATTGGAAATATATATATAAACATGACCTATTATCACATAGCAAGCCTCAATCAAGCCAGGCAACTGATAAGCATAGGCCTTGAGCTACGAGCATCTTAGAATGTTCGGTCATTACAAGAACCATTCAAGAAAATTATTTGTAAAGAAATGAACAAGTTTAAAAGGCTGCAAATTCAAAATCCAAGTGAGGTAGTTCAAAACTCTTTTCCATTCATCACCTCAAGTACTCCTGGAAGGCTATTCCTGATTAATGAAATGGGAAAAAACACAATAAGTAGCATAATTCTCAAGCATCTTATGAAAAGAAAAGATTAAGCGAAAACTAAAGTGGTTACGCGATTATGTGATACTACAAATAATTAATAGCTATGATCTGTGTAAAGAATTATCAGTTATTAAGGTAAGCCGAAAAGGTAAGGTCAGAGAGAGAGACAACCACAGATGAATAGAATGGCACGATGGGTGTTGGACCAATATAGATAGAGATAATCTAAAAGAAGTACCACGGTGTATATTGACTGAGCTAATGGACAAGTTCAGCAGCAAGACCTGACATTTTTATGTAAAAACCTTTACTAACTGTACAAAATTGTATATTTCGCTAACCAATTAAAATATTATAGGTAGATCAAAGATATGATTACTCGACACTTGAAAGCACTCTAAAGAGCGAAAATTTGGGAAACCTAGCCATGCGGACATTTTGTGTCGCAACACTTTGTACAGTAGCAAAGAATTACAAAAGTCATATTGATGTCGCAACACCATTGTCCTATGCCGCAATAGGGCAGACAATCTCCAAGATTTTCAAAACTGACAAGGTTCAGTGTCGCGACATGAGCCATCTGTTAAGAATATCGTGACACGAGACTCATGTATTGCGTCATCGCTGTAATTTTCTGTAGAGTTAACCCAACCTAACCTCACAACCCAACTTTTTAACCCTTAAAATACCTAGTCTTTAACTTCAAAAATAGTAATTGTAAGTATAAAAACACCCTAATCATATAAGCTAACCTAATTTAAACATCCAAACACTTTTAAAACCCTTAAATTCTAAAACTTCCTTTCTCAAAAAACCCTAGGCTTTCAACCCTTCATTAAAGACTACTTTGGAGGAAGTCTTCATCAATAGATCAAAGAAGTGCATACGAGTTCAAGGAGGTAGAGGTTAAGTATTCTCAACTCTATGTTGTTGTTCCATTGATTAATGTTCATCTATATTTCTGCTAGAACCTTTGTTTATAGAATAGCTCTACGTAAAAACAAGAGAACTACTATTCAGAAACCTTGACTATTTTGGACCCAGTAAGATTTCATCATTTGAATGTTGAAACATATTTTCTCAAGTCACAAGGGAGACCTATTATACAAGAATGAGGATTTGAACTCTATATGGCCCACTGCAAGGAAATATGGATTTTAGTCCAATACCACTATTGGGAGTGATTTTATATCATTCCCAAAGAAAACACAGTCATTCACGTTGTTCATGAATTTTATGTTTCTCTTAAGCATCAGATAGTTCGAGATGGCACCGAGGCATATGTGATTAGTGTTACAGTCCAAGGGGTAGAAGTTATTCCCTAGCGACATTTGTGAGTTTTATGACATCCTGGTCTATGAAAAAGATTTTATTGATGGTGTGGATTTGAATAAATTGCAAAAAATTGATATGGAGGATGTTATAAAGTATCTAACTCAGGGTAGGGGTAATTGGAACTATAGGCCAGACACAGGGATGCCAACTAATTTTAATTTGGTGGTTATGTTTCTGATTGCTAAGATGTGGATGCAATTCATCAACTTCCGAATTTACCTACATTAAATGTATCTAACATTAATGTTTTTTGAGCTGTTTTGCTATATGGTATTTTTCAATATAAATAGAGCTGTGCAGGGCATTGGATCTTTCGAGAAATGAAACGATGCATACAAAGTCAGAAAGTCAGACACTTCTTTCCTCACTTAGTGACACTATGCCGAAGGGTAGCAGTGCCAATGAGTGAAAATGAGCAGTTCATGAAGCGAACAAGGAGCATAGTTGGAGACACGTTTTATACACAATAAATTGAGCTTCAAAAAAATCAAATTACCGAATGGAACCAAAGGTGGAAGAAGAATATGGATGTTCTGGTATTACTAAAGCAAGGAGATCAATTAGAAGCTAGAAGAAGAGGTAGTGGAAGCACAGAAGCAAAGCTCGATGGAATGGTTAGATGGATGCAGGAGACGAAACCAATACTCTAAGAATTCAAAAGACTAAATAGGCTATGTGCTCTGAACTACCCTCTAGATATGTTTAGCTCGACACCGACTCATCATGATGGAGATATGAAGGGGCTAATTTTGAGGAGAAAGATTTACCCAAGAATATCTCAGAACAGAAGATGAGTATGAAGCGATATTATAGCCACAATACTCAACACCAAAAGGGCCCGTTATCCAAAGCACAAGATGTAAGAGTTTGGTTTTGACCATAGTCGGAATAGTGGTTTTAGGACCACATATCCGTGTTAGAAAAATATTTAAATATTATTTTACGTGCTTATGAGGTGTGAATCAGCATGTGTGAAAGTATCGTGTGAAAATTTAACTATTTGTGTGCTTAATTTGCAAAAAGGACCTAAACACGTAAAACGTAAAAGCTGTGTCCTAGATGTTAAAAGTGCCTATTTGACTTGGCTTTATAATTGAGAGGTCCTTATGTGATTATTATGCCATTCACATGTATAATGGACATTTGTAGCCTTAATAGATATGAATTTATAATGGTTTAATAAAAGGGCAAAATTGTCATTTAGATTATATGTTAATTAAAATAAAAAAAAAGCTTAAAATAAGCTCATTTCATCCTTGTTCTTGCAAAAAATACAAAGAAAATAAATGATAAAGAAGCTTTAAGGGTTCGGCAAGGTTAAAACTTAATTGAGGTATGATTTTTTATCAGTTTTTGATAAATTCTACGTTTTTGTGATCGTTGCTTCGTCCACTATGAAGCCCATGCCTCAATTTCTGATTTCGGTGATGAATTTGAATTATGTCATGGATGAATTCATGAGTTTCGTGTTGTTAAATGGTGAAATATGAAAGCTTGATGTTGGGTTTACATGTTTTGTCTTTGGATTTTTGATGAATTTGAGCAATTTGGATTAAATTGTAAAAATGTTATTTTAATGGACTAAAATGTGAAATAAATGAAATGTGTGGACTAGTATGAGTACTAGGAGAATTCGGCTAAGCTTTTGTATATGCAAATTATGTGTATTTTGTGATTTTGGGAAATAGGGACTAAAGTATCAAAATGTGAAAATGTGAGGGCTAGTTTACAAAATGCCCTATATATGTGTTTATGGATTGAATTGAATTAATTGGTGAATAAAAGGGTAAATTTTGAATATATATAGATCAAGAAAGGAGGAATTCGGATTTAGATCGAGGGAAGTTGAAGGTTATCGAGTAAACAATTCAAATCGACAATTCCGAGTACGAGGAGTACGAGGTAAGTTCGTACGTAATAAATGATGTTAAAGTTATATTTTAATGTGATAGTAATGCATAAATTGTATAGATATTTGATTATAATTTGAGTACGATGATAATCAACTATGCTTAGCACTAAGTGTGCGGTTTAATATAGCTTCGGCTACAAATGGCACTAAGTGTGCGAGTTGGAATAACTTCGACTATATAAGGCACTAAGTGTGCGATATCGACTTAGCTTCGATTAATTGAAATGGAACAAAGTGTGCGGAATCATTTTAGTGTCGGCTAACTTTTACAGCACTAAGTGTGCGGATGTTATAGTATGAATATCTTACGGAAAGTCTTGAAATACTCAAGTAAGAGGTGAGGATAAAGGTGAATAAGTATGGAAGATCTAGGTATGTATGATACCTTTGTGGTAGATGATATTATCCAAGTGAAGTTCATTGAATTGTTATGAACATATAGATTAGGTTGGTATAGATTGATATATGATTTGAGAATTTTATAAATACTTATGTGTTGATGTTTTTGTTTTATATACTGTTGATGATTATAGTATGAGCTTACTAAGCTTTTGAAAGCTTACTTTGTGTGTGTTTACATTGTTTTATAGATATCGAGGCTACTGTAAGCTTGGGGATCATCAAGGATCGTCACCACACTATCGAACCTCATTTTGGTACTTTGAAAATGTATATTTTGAAGTATGGCATGTATAAGCTAGTAGTTATGGGAATATGCTTTGTGATGTATATATTTAGCCATGTGATTTGGCTAGTTGGTGTTTTAAACTTATAGTTGATAATGAATTATGGTACGTGATGTTAATGAGCAATTGTGATATGTTTAGTTGGACAAAAGAAATGGTGAATATTAGTAAGTTTTGGTAAGTTTAGTATGAGTTTGAATGATGTATGGAAGGAAATGTTTTGGTATGATCATACCTTAGGTTTGGCATGAATTGGTAAGGTTTATGAGTAGATAATTGGTTGATATTGTTAGGGTTGGAATGATATGTATTTTGGCATAAAAATTGGTTGAATTGGTTAAGCATATATGGTTGTTTCTATTGCTTGTAGGATGACCCAAAAATGGGTGGCAAATTGGCTTAAATCAAGCTTGCATTGTGCTACACGGTTAGAGAACACGGGCATGCCTTGTGGCCGTATATGTAAAGTAGTAACCTCTTAAGGTCACACGGTTATGACACATGGGCGTGTCATAAGGCCGTGGGCTCAAGCCAGTAGATAGATAAGAATCACACGGCCATAGCACACGAGCGTGTCTGTTGGCCGTGGGTGAAAGTCAGTATGTATGCCTTGTTTTGGAACGGTTGGCTCACATGGGCGTGTCTGATGCCCATGTGAGGCACATGGCCTGGTCACACGGGCGTGTGACCTCAACAGAATTGAAATACTTTCTGAGTTTTGAAATTTATGAATGTGTTTGGTTTAGTCCCGACCTTTTCTAAAATTATGTTTTAGGTCTTGTAGACCATCATAAGGGACAAATTATTGATGATTGCTTATGTATTAATGTTATGTGATATATATGATTCTGAATCGGTCTAAAATGGTCTATCTGTCTGGTAATGCCCCTTACCTATTCCGATGACAGTTATGGGATAGGGGTTTTGTAACGCCCCCTTACCCGAGACCATCGCCGGGGTCGAGTATGAGACATTACTAAACTTATTTTAGCATTTAAACAAGTTCAAACAATTCTCATAGTAAACCGTCCATCTGCGTCACAGTCGCTAAAAAAATTATATCTCGAGTTACGAAACTCGAAGTCCAATTTCATAAATTTTCCCTGAAACTAGACTCATATATCTACTTACTAATTTTTTTCTAGAATTTTTGATCAGGCTAATTAGTACAGTTTATTAGTTAAAATCTCCCCTATTCCAGGGTTCAGCTACTCTGACCCCTGTGTATTACGAATTGGATATCTCTCTGGAAAGAGTTTCAATGACTATGCCATTTGTTTATCATAAAACTAGACTCAATAAGGATTTCATACATGCAAGATAAAACTCCTAATTGTTTTTGTACAATTTATGGTAAATTTTTAAATTCAGAATAGGGGATTCAAAAATCTCTCTGACCCTGTTTCATCAAAACATAAATATCTCATAAAATACAACTCTTTTACTTATTTTGTTTCTTCCACATGAAAATAGACTCATCAATATTTGATTCTAAAACTTATTCATAATTTAATTCCATTTCTACTATTTTTAGTGATTTTTCAAATTCACGTCACTACTGCTGACTGATTCTGTTTTGTGGTCAATTTTACCTTTCCAAGGATTTTCATGGTTTAGTTAAGACATAAAGCATACATGTTATCATATATAAACTTGATTAGCCATTCCAATAGCTAATAATTCTCAAAAATTTCCATTCCATCCATGGGCCATATCGTAAGATTATACACACAAAATGATTGGAATGCTATACATGCCATATTTCCAAAAATTACAAGTCATTATACCATAATTTTTCAGTGATAGTGTGAGCGTGCCTCTGACCGTCCCGATCTCCAAATTGACTTGTCAAAACTACAAAGAATGAAAAGGTGAGAGTAAGCATAGATGCTTAGTAAGTCCATATGCAAATAACAAATAACTTAACAAAGCAACTATACCAACCAACATTGGCATAATATCACCAAAACATATATCACATTTCTATTCATTATTCATCATCTTACCATATTATTGTTGTCATATCCAGTCTCAACCCAAGGGTTAAGTACATACCTGTCCAAAGTGCCCATTCCACAACACTTACCAATACGTCACTTGCATGTTGAGTATTCTTCCATTTTACTAGAATTTTACCCGTTGAACACATCGGAATATAATTCGGATACATGGAAAGTTTGCACATAAGTGCCACATATGTAGCCAAGCTACCATGTAACCCGCCCATAAGCGAACTCAGACTTAACTCAACGAGCTCGGGCGTTCGCATCCATAATTGAACTCAGACTCAACTTAACGAGCTCGGATGCCTAGTTACATCTCATGAACTCGGACTCAACTCAACGAGTTTGGACATTTGCATCCATAAGTGAACTCAGACTCGACTCAACGAGTTCGGATGCCTCATAATTCTCACGAACTCGGAATGCAACTCAACGAGTTCGGATCTCAATTTCCTAGTGACATGTCACTTGTATCCTAATCTATTCCTAATGTTCAAATGGGATTTTTCTCGATTACACATCTTTGCCGTCTTCCACAGAATGTCGAAATCGATACTCGATAACAATTCATATTTATCAAGTAGCATACATAATTTGAATATTACTCAATAATAACCACAAAGCATAATATTTCATAATATTAATCATCATATCATATAAATATAATTAAATTACTTAAAATGAAAATTATGTTACCACATTTACACATAAACTTACCTCGGTATAATATGTTAGAAATCAAGCCTATTCCTCGGAAACTTTATTTTTCCCTCAATCACGACTTAAATCTCGTTTCTATTGATCTATAATAACAAATTTAGCTTATTTAATACTCACATTTATTAAAACAGTCCTTGACTCAAACTTTGGCAAAATTACATTTTTGCCCCTAAACTTTTGCATATTTACACTTTTTCCCCAAAGCTCGGAAATTAAAATTCATCCTATTTTCTTATGTTTTATGACATGCTGATCATTTTTCCCTTCTATAGCAACATCAAATTCACACTCTATCATGTATTTATGAACATTAGGTATTTTTACCGATTTTGTCGTTTTACTCGTTTTCACGTAAAATCACTTAGCAAAAGTTGTTTAACACAATTTAAAGCTTCATATTCTACCATAAAACATCAAAATAAACATATTTCACCTATGGGTATTTTTCCAAATATAAACCCTAGGTTAAATTATTGCTAGAATAAGCTAAATCAAGTTAGCGGGACTCCAAAAACGTAAAGAACATTAAAAACGGGGCTTGGAATCACTTACTATGGAGCTTGGAAGCTTGAAACAAACCCTAGCTATGGAGAACCCTTGAAATTTCATTTTATTGAAGAAGATGGACATATTTTTCCATCTTTTTCCTTTTTTTAATCTTTTAATTACCAAATGACTAAAATACCCTTCATTACTAAACTTTCAAAATTTCCATCCATGTCCAATTTTTGTCCAAAACTTAGAAATTTGTCAAATTCTATTTAAGGTCTCTTAATTAATATTCCAAAGCAATTTCATACTAAAAACTTCTAGAATGCAAGTTTTGCAACTTATTCAATTTAGTCCCTAATTTCAAATTAATCACTTTATGCATAGAATTTCTTCACGAAATTTTCACACAATCATGCAATCATATCATAGACCTCAAAATAATCATAAAATAATTATTTCTCTCTCGAATTTGTGGTCCCAAAACTACTATCCCGATTAGGCCCTAATTCGGGATATCACAACTCTCCCCCCTTTTTGGATTTTCGTCCCCGAAAATCTTACCAGTAAACAGGTGTGGGTATTGATTCCTTATAGTTTCCTCGGGCTCCCATGTAGCGTCTTCTACCCCATGCTTTTTCCACAATACTTTCATGAGTGCGATACTTTTGTTTCTTAGTTGTTTGACCTCTCGAGCTAAAATTTTATCCGGGTCTTCATTGTAAGTCATATCCGGTTGCAACTCGATTTCCATTGGTGAAATCACATGTGAAGGATCTGAACGATACCGACGTAATATAGATACATGGAACACATCATGAATCTTCTCTAATTCTGGTGGTAGTGCTAACCGATATGCTACCGATCCAATTCTTTCAATTATCTCATACGGTCCAATGAAACGTGGACTCAATTTACCTTTCCGACCGAATCTGAGAATCTTC
The DNA here is from genome assembly GCA_025698465.1 of Gossypium longicalyx. Lineage (NCBI taxonomy): Eukaryota > Viridiplantae > Streptophyta > Magnoliopsida > Malvales > Malvaceae > Gossypium > Gossypium longicalyx. The sequence continues at coordinate 49,405,995 of CM047004.1, forward strand.
TTCCATGGAGACACTTTTAAAAACACTTTATCACCAACTTAGAACTCAATCTTTTTTCGTTTCAAATCCACGTAGGATTTCTGTCTGTCCGAAGTAGCTTTCAAACAATCTCGAATCACTTTCACCTTTTCTTCGGTTTCTCTGATTAGATCAACTCCGTAAATCTGGTTTTCTTTGAGTTCGGTCCAATACAGCGGTGTCTGACACTTGCGACCATACAACGCTTCATAAGGTGCCATTTTCAAACTCGTCTGATAACTGTTATTGTAAGCAAATTCCACCAATGGTAAGTACCTTTCCCAATTTCCTTGGAACTCCAACACGCAACATCTGAGCATGTCTTCAAGAATCTGAATTACTCTCTCTGGTTGTCCATCAATCTGTGGATGAAAGGCAGTGCTGAAATTTAACTTCGTACCTAATGCTTCTTGCAGTTTTTGCCAAAATCGCGAAGTAAACCTCAGATCTCTATCCAAAATAATCGACAACGGTACTTCGTGAAGTCTAACAATCTCACTGATATATAATTCAGCCAACTTATCAAGAGAATAATCAGTGCGTACCGGAATAAAATGAGCCGATTTAGTCAATCTGTCGACTATTACCCAGATGGCATATTTCTTCTTCGGAATTAATGGCAATCTGATACAAAATCCATAGTAATTCGATCCCATTTCCATTCGGAAATCATGATAGGATAAAGTGGACCCGAAGGCACCTGATGTTCAGTTTTTACTTGCTGAAAAATCATACATTTCGATACAAATTCAGAAATATCTCTTTTCATTTCGTTCCACCAATACATTTTCTTCAAATCATTGTACATTTTTGTACTGCTCGGATGCATTGACAAACAACTACTGTGTGCTTCGTGCAAGATTTATTGAATCAACTTATCATTCTTTGGTACACAAATATGATCTTTAAATATCAAGAAACCATCAGAATCGATTCTGAAATCTTATCCCGTATCAGTCTCACATTGCTTTCTCTTGGCTTGCAAATCTTGATCATTTTTCTGAGCTTCACAAATCTCTTGTAAAAACATCGGTCTTGCTCTCAACTCTACTAGAATTGAACCATCATCAGATACTGTCAACTGAGTATTCATAGCTCTCAAAGTAAATAACGACTTTCTACTCAAGGCATCGGCAACCACATTCGCTTTCCCCGGATGATAGTCAATCACAAGCTCGTAATCTTTCAATAATTCTAACCATCTCCACTATCTCAAATTCAAATATTTTTGTGACATCAAGTACTTGAGACTTTTGTGATCGGTATATACTCGGCACTTTTCACCATACAAATAATGTCGCCAAATCTTCAAAGCAAACACTACAGCAGCCAGTTCCAAATCATGAGTCGGATGATTCCTTTCGTGAGGTTTTAACTGCCTCGAAGCATAAGCCACAACCTTTCCTTCTTGCATAAGTACACATCCCAATCCATTTAGGGAAGCATCACTATACACCACAAATTCTTTACCTGACTCGGGTTGTACCAACACTGGTGCTTCAGTCAGTAACTTTTTCAATTTCTCAAAACTTTGTTGACATTCTTCCATCTACTCGAATTTAACATCCTTTTGGAGCAGTCTAGTCATAGGAGTAGCAATCATAGAAAATCCATTCACAAATCATCGATAATAACCAGCTAGACCTAAGAAACTTCTAACCTCAGTCACATTCTTCGGTGGTTTCCAATCAACAATAGCCGAAATTTTACTAGAATCAACCTGTATACCATCACCCGAAACAATATGACCCAAGAATCCGACTTCTCGAAGCCAAAACTAACTTTTACTAAACTTGGCATACAACTATTTATCTCTCAAAGTTTGCAAAACTATTCTCAAGTGCTCAGCATGTTCTGTTTCATCCTTCGAATAAATCAATATATCATCAATAAATACCACAACAAACTTGTCCAAGTATGGCCGAAATATGCGGTTCATTAAATCCATAAACACAGCAGGAGCATTTGTCAAACCAAATAGCATAACTAAAAATTCATAATGGTCGTAACTTGTTCTAAAAGCAGTTTTAGACACATCTGACTCTTTTACTCGCAACTGGTAGTACCTAGACCTCAAGTCAATCTTTGAGAACCATGTCGCTCCTTTCAACTAATCGAATAAATCATCAATTATCGGTAATGGATACTTGTTCTTGATTGTCACCTTATTTAATTACCGATAGTCTACACACGATCTCATTGAACCATCCTTCATTTTCACAAATAATACAGGAACACCCCAGGGTGAAAAACTCGGTCTCACAAAACCTTTGTTAGTCAACTCTTGCAAATATGACTTCAATTCTTTCAACTCTATTGGTGCCATTCTATACGGAGCAATCGAGACTGGAGTTGTTCCCGGTATCAACTCAATACCAAATTCTACTTCTTTGACAAGAGGCAAACCCGACAACTCTTCTGAAAATACATCCACGAATTCACACACAATCGGCACTAATTCCACTTTTTTCTCAGATTCTTTTATATTCAACACATATGCCAAATAAGCTTCATAACCCTTTTTCAAATATCTCTGAGCTGACATCGAAGTAATCACACTAGGCAATGCCTCTGATTCATCCAGTTCAACCCACAAAATTTCACCATTTTCACTTCAATTCAATAACTTTCTGTCTACAATTCACTATAACATCATGCAGTGTTAACCAATCCATACCCAAAATAACATCAAATTCATCAAACAGCAACAACATCAAGTCAGCCGAAAAATAATGACCTCTAATCATCAATGGACATTTCTTGTATACTTTATCAACTATGACACATTTGCCTAACTGGTTCGATACTTTAACCATAAATTCTATAGACTCAACAGGTATGTTCATATTAGACACCAATTTCATGCACACATACGAATGAGTAGAACCAGGGTCGATCAAAGCAATAACATTAATATCATAAAGAGAGAAAGTACCGGTAATCACGTCGGGAGACAAAGCATCTTCACGCGCCCTTATGGCATAAGCTCTAGCTGGAGCTCTAGCTTTAGATTTTGGCACTGATTCTCTTACTACATTCTTGCTGTTTGCCTCATTCCCAGCATTTCTCGAAAATCTTCCTCTCGAAACAGTACCACTTGGCTTTGCACCCTGAAATTTTTCTTTCTCGATCCTCTCTGGACAATCTCTAATAAAAGGATCCGGAGACCCACACTGGTAACATTCATTAGTTCTACAAGGACCAAAGTGACTTCTACCACATCGTTGGCACTCGGGTCTAGTAATTCTCGAATTTCCCACACTAGCCACCGAAGTAGTCCTAGATATGGAACCCACATTTTTCTTCTTACGATCCCCATATGAATGTCCCCCTGATGCCTAAGAATGAGAATGCATATCCCTGGACTTTCTAGACTGTGGTGGGAGTGTACTGCTCATCGGTCTTTTCTTCTAATTTCTTGTCTCAGCCTATGTCTTTTTCTTCTCTTTAATTAGTTCTTCAGCCTTGCAAGCCCGATCAACAAGTACCACAAATTCTTTCAACTCAAGAATACCCACAAATACCTTAATGTCTTCATTAAGTCCATCTTCAAATCGTCTGCACATTTTAACCTCTGAAGGGATATATTCTCGAGCATACTTGTTCAATCGAACGAACTCTCTTTCATACTCGGTAACTGTCATGTTGCCTTACTTTAATTCGAGAAACTCTTTGCGCTTCTGGTATATAAATCTTTCGCTGATATATTTCTTCCGAAATTCTTCTTGAAAGAATTCCCAAGTCACCTTCTCTTTCGGCACCACTGAAATTAATGTCTTCCACCAATGATAAGCCGAATCCCTCAGCAATGATATAGCACACTTCAAGCACTCTTCAGGTGTACAAGATAACTCATCAAATACCCGATTAGAATTTTTGAGCCAAAAATCTGCTTTTTCAGCGTTATCATCAATATTTGCCCTGAATTCTTCGGCCCCTTGCTTGCGAATTCGGTCAACTGGAGATCTATGCAATTTCTTCAGATCCATACCTGAAGGCATCTGGGGTATAGGTTGAGGAATCGGGGGTGGTGGGGGAGGTTGTTGAGCAGTAGGGTTCGTACGAACGAACTCTGTATACCAAGCATTCATCATTTGGAGAAAGGCTTCCCAAGCCCTTTCTCCTCCTTCTTGACCAACAGTAGGAGGTCGACTTTCAGTCGACACCGCCCCTTCAGTAGGAGCTGATGCATTGCTCTCTACATCATCAGCCACAGTTGGATCGGGATCCATTTATTATAAAACAAATCATTTAAAAAGGTCAGGAGTCGTCACACTATCACAAAATATATATATGGTATGTATAGCAAAATCCGTACTTACACCAAGTTAGTCCGAGAACCGACTAAACCTGCTCTGATACCACCAAATGTAATGCCCCCTTACCTGATACCATCGTCAGGGTCGAGTATGAGACATTACTAAACTTATTTTAGCATTTAAACAAGTTCAAACAATTCTCATAGTAAATTGTCCATCTGCGTCATAGTCGCTAAAAAAATTATATCTCGAGTTATGAAATTCGAAATCAAATTTCGTAAATTTTTCCTGAAACTAGACTCAAATATATACTTACTAATTTTTTTCTATAATTTTTGGATAGGCTAATTAGTACAGTTTATTAGTTAAAGTCTCCCCTATTTTAGGGTTCAGCTACTCTGACCCCTGTGTATTACGAATCAGATATCTCCATGGAAAGAGTTTCAATGACTATTTCGTTTGTTTCTCATAAAACTAGATTCAATAAGGATTTCATACATGTAGGTTAAAACTCCTAATTTTTTTTGTACAAGTTATGGTAAATTTTTAAATCCAGAATAGGGGATTCAGAAATCTCTCTGACCCTGATTCATCAAAACATAAATATCTCATAAAATACAACTCTTTTACTTATTTTGTTTCTTCCACATGAAAATAGACTCATCAAGCTTCGATTCCACAACTTATTTATAATTTAATTTCATTTCTACTATTTTTAGTGATTTTTCAAATTCACGTCACTACTGCTGACTGATTCTATTTTGTGGTCAATTTTACCTTTCCAAGGATTTTCATGGTTTAATTAAGACATAAAGCATACATGTTATCATATATAAACTTGATTAGCCATTCCAATAGCTAATAATTCTCAAAAATTTTCATTCCATCCATGGGCCATATCGTAAGATTATACACACAAAATGATTGGAATGCTATACATGCCATATTTCAAAAAATTACAAGTCATTATACCGCAATTGTTCAGTGATAGTGTGAGCGTGCCTCCGACCATCCCGATCTCCAAATTGACTTGTCAAAACTACAAAGAATGAAAAGGTGAGAGTAAGCATAGATGCTTAGTAAGTACATATGCAAATAACAAATAACTTAACAAAACAACTATACCAACCAACATTGGCATCATATCACCAAAACATATATCACATTTCTATTCATCATTCATCATCTTACCATACTATTGTTGTCGTATCCAGTCTCAACCCAAGGGTTAAGTACATGCCTGTCCAAAGTGCCCATTCCACAACAGTTACCAATACGCCACTTGCATTTTGAGTATTCTTCCATTTTACTAGAATTTTACCCGTTGAACACATCGGAATATAATTCGGAAACATGGAAAGTTTGCACATAAGTGCCACATATGTAGCCAAGCTACCATGTAACCCGCCCATAAGCGAACTCGGGCTCAACTCAACGAGCTCGAGCGTTTGCATCCATAACTGAACTCAGACTCAACTCAACAAGCTCGGATACCTAGTTACATCTCACAAACTCAGACTCAACTCAACGAGTTTGAACATTTGCATCCATAAGTGAACTCAGACTCGACTCAACGAGTTCGGATGCCTCATAATTCGCACGAACTCGGAACGCAATTCAACGAGTTTGAATCTCAATTTCCTAGTGACATGTCAGTTGTATCCTAATCTATTCCTAATGTTCAAACGGGCTTTTTCTCGATTACACATCTTTGCCATCTTCCACAGAATGTTGAAACCGATACTCGGTAGCAATTCATATTTATCAAGTAGCATACATAATTTGAATAGTACTCAATAATAACCACAAAGTATAATATTTCATAATATTAATCATTATATCATATAAATATCATTAAATTAATTAAAATCAAAATTATGTTGCCACATTTACACATGAACTTACCTCGGTACAATATGTTAGAAATCAAGCCTATTCCTCGGAAACTTTATTTTTCTCTTGATCACGACTTGAATCTCGTTTCTCTTGATCTATAATAAAAAATTTAGCTTATTTAATACTCACATTTATTAAAACAGTCATTGACTCAAACTTTGGCAAAATTACATTTTTGCCCCTAAACTTTTGCATATTTACACTTTTGCTCCAAAGCTCGGAAATTAAAATTCATCCTATTTTCTTATGTTTTATGACATGCTGATCATTTTTCCCTTCTATAGAAACATCAAATTCACACTCTATCATGTATTTATGAACATTAAGTATTTTTACCGATTTTATCGTTTTACTCGTTTTCACGTAAAATCGCTTAGCAAAAGTTGTTTAACACAATTTAAAGCTTCATATTCTACCATAAAACATCAAAATAAACATATTTCACCTATGGGTATTTTTCCAAATATAAACCCTAGGTTAAATTATTGCTAGAATAAGCTAAATCAAGTTATCGGGACTCCAAAAACGTAAAGAACATTAAAAATGGGGCTTGGAATCACTTACTATGGAGCTTGGAAGCTTGAAACAAACCCTAGCTACGGAGAACCCTTGAAATTTCATCCTGATGAAGAAGATGGACATATTTTTCCATCTTTTTCTTTTTTTAATCTTTTAATTACCAAATGACTAAAATACCTTTCATTACTAAACTTTCAAAATTTCCATCCATGTCCAATTTTTGTCCAAAACTTAAAAATTGGTCAAATTTCTATTTAAGGTCTCTTAATTGATATTCCAAAGCAATTTCATACTAAAAACTTCTAGAATGCAAGTTTTGCAACTTATTCAATTTAGTCTTTAATTTCAAATTAATCACTTTATGCATAGAATTTCTTCACGGAATTTTCACACAATCATGAAATCATATCATAGACCTCAAAATAATCATAAAATAATTATTTCTTTCTCAGATTTGTGGTCCCGAAACCACTATTCTGATTAGGCCCTAATTCGGGATATCACATGTGTTATATTTTGTTGGTATCAGAGCTATGGTTTAGTCGGTTCTAGGACTACCATAGCGTATGTGAGTCTAGCTATACATGTCATATTTATGAACTGTGATAGTGTGATGAATCCTGACATTGAAATGTGCTTTTATATAGCAATGGATCCCGATAGAGCTATAGTAGACGATGTTGAGTGCAATGCGCCTGCTCCCATGCAAGGGATGGTGCAAGATGATTCTCGACTGGCTACGAGTTACCCTGATGGTGAGGCTAAACGAGCCTTCTATCAGATGATGAATGATTGGTTCACCCAATACATTAGAACCAATTTGGCTGTAAACAACCTCCACCCCGGTTAATTCTCCTCAAACTCCTGTTATGCCACCAGTAAACCTGATACAGTTGAGTAAACCACCCATTGATAAGATTAGAAAACATGAGGCTGAAGAGTTCCGAGCTACAACAAAGGATGATGCTGAAAAAGCCGAGTTTTGATTAGAGAACACAATAAGAGTGTTTGATGAGTTGTCTTTGAGTCTTGAGGAATGTATAAAATGTGTTGTTTCTCTTTTGAGAGATACGGCTTATCATTGGTGGAAGACTTTGACATCTGTGGTTCCGAGTGAACGAGTTACCTGGGATTTCTTCCAAGCTGAATTTCAAAAGAAATACATTAGTCAGAGATTCATTGATCAGAAACGCAAAGAGTTTCTTGAGCTTAAACAAGGCTGAATGTCTGTCATGGAATACGAGTGGAATTTGTAAGGCTGAGTCAATATGCTCGAGAATGCGTATCTACGGAAGTAATAATGTGTAAAACATTTGAAGACGGCTTGAATGAAGATATTCGTTTGCTATTTGGGATCCTGGAAATCAAAGAATTCGTAGTGCTTGTTGAACGAGCATGTAAAGCTGAAGATCTTGGGAAAGAGAAAAGAAAGGCTGATTTTGAAGCTAGAGAAGTACGAAAGAGATCTTCGGGCAAATTGTTTCAATCTGGATCTAAGAAGTATAGAGATGATAGTAGTCGTCTAAAGATTAGTATAGGACCTTCGACCAGAGATCGTGTTAGATCGTAATCGAATTTCAAATCTTTAGCTACATCTGTTGCCAATGTTGATAATGTAAAGAATGAAAAGCCTGAATGTGATCAGTGTGGAAGACGACATTTTGGTGAATGCTAGGGAAAAAGTATTAACCGAGCTTGTTATCGTTGTGGTTCAAGAAATCATTTTATAAAAGATTGCCCAGATTTAGTTGAAAAAGATAATGTTTAGAATCCAAGGAAGAGTGGTAATGTTTCTCGAGGCAGACCATTCAGAAATTTGGGAAATGTGAGCGGTAGTCAAAGAGGAACAAAAGACAAAGCTGTGAGATCTGAGGCTCGTACACCTGCCAGAGCCTATGCTATTAGAGCTCACGAAGAAGCTTCATTTCTAGATGTGATTACGGGTACATTTACTCTTTTTGATACTTCTATGATTGCTTTGATAGATCCTGGATCGACACATTCGTATATATGCATGAACTTAGTGAACAGTAAGACTTTGCCTATAAAGTCTACTGAATTTGTAATTAGAGTTTCGAACCCCCTAGCAGATGTGTTTTGGTTGATAAAGTCTGCAAGAATTGTCCGTTAATGTTTTGAGATAACTATTTTCCGGCTAATCTAATTTTATTTCCTTTTGATGAGTTTGATATAATTTTGGGTATGGATTGGTTAACTTTGCATGATGCTGTGGTGAATTACAAAAGGAAAACTATTGATTTGAGATGCAAGAATGATGAAATAGTTAGAATTGAATCTAGTGATTTGAATGGATTATCTGCTGTGATATCTTCGATGAAAGCTTTAAGTATTGTGAGAAAGGGTTGTGAAGCTTACTTTGCATATGTGATTGATTTGAGAGTATCAGAAAAGAAGGTTGAATCTGTGCATGTTGTTTGTGAGTTCCCTGATGTGTTTTCTGAAGAACTTCCGGGATTACCTCCGGTTAGAGAGGTAGAGTTTGGCATTGAATTGGTACCTGGTACTACTCCGATTTCAATAGTCCATATAGAATGGCCCCGACTGAACTGAAAGAATTAAAGTCTCAGTTGCAAGAGTTGACTGATCGAGGATTTGCTAGACTAAGTTTCTCACCTTGGGGTGCTCCGGTTCTATTTGTGAAAAAGAAAGACGGTACAATGAGAATGTGTATTGACTATCGTCAGTTGAATAAAGTGACTATCAAGAATAAATATCCCCTGCCCCGAATTAATGATTTGTTTGATCAGTTGAAAGGAGCTGCCTTGTTTTCGAAAATAGATTTAAGATCTGGCTATTATTAGTTGCGAGTGAAAGACTCAGATATTCCAAAAACTGCTTTCAGAACAAGGTACGATCACTATGAATTCTTAGTTATGCCTTTCGGATTGACTAATGCGCATACTATTTTCATGGATTTGATGAATAGAATTTTTAGACCATATTTAGATCAATTTGTTGTGGTATTCATAGATGACATATTGATTTATTCACGTGATGAATCTGAACATGCCAAGCATTTGAGGTTAGTATTACAGTTTTGGAGAGATAAATAGTTGTATGCAAAATTCAGTAAATGTGAGTTCTGGTTGCGAGAAGTTGGTTTCTTGGGTCATATTGTATCAGCCTCTGGTATTCGAGTTGATCCGAGTAAAATTTCCGCTATTTTGGATTGGAAACCTCCGAGGAATGTATCTAAAGTCCGTAGTTTTCTGGGACTTGCAAGTTATTACAGAAGATTCGTGAAAGGTTTTTCGATGATCGCAACTCCGTTAACAAAAATTCTTTAGAAAGATGTGAAGTTTGAGTGGTCTGAAAAGTGTCAGAACATCTTTGATTAGTTGAAAGCTTTGTTGATTGAAGCTCTAGTATTAGTACAACCTGAATCGGGTAATGAATTTGTGATTTACAGTGATGCTTCATTAATTTGTTTGGAATGTGTTTTAATACAAGAAGGAAAAGTTATTGCTTATGCTTCGAGACAGTTGAAGCCGCACGAAAAGAACTATCCGACGCATGATCTTGAATTAGCTGCGATTGTGTTTGCCTTAAAGATTTGGCGCCATTACTTGTTTAGTGAAAAGTGTCATGTATACTCTGGTCATAAAAGTTTGAAGTATTTGATGACTCAGAAAGATCTGAATATGCGACAAAGAAGATGGTTAGAACTGCTAAAAGATTACGAACTTGTGATAGATTATCATCCGGGTAAATTAAATGTTGTTGCTGATGCCCTGAGTCGAAAATCGTTGCTTGTTTTGCATGTGATGAATGCTCATTTGGTTCTATTTGATGATGGTTCAATTTTAGCTGAATTAAAAGCAAGACCCTTATTCTTGCAGCAAATTATTGAAGCTCAGAAGATTGATAATGAGATTTTAGCTAAACGAGCTCAGTGTAATGTAGAGTTTGATTCATAATTTAGAGTTGATAAAGATGGTTGCTTGAGATTTCGAGATCAAATTTGTATTCTGAGAAATCCAGAGTTAATTCAAATGATTCTGAGTAAAGCTCACAGTAGTCGTTTATCTATGCATCCGGGTAATACTAAAATGTATAATGATCTGAAGCCACATTATTGGTGGTCCGGAATAAAAAGAGATATCTCTGATTTTGTTTCTAAATGTTTAATCTGTCAGCAAGTTAAAGCTGAACATCAAGTGCCATCTGGGTTATTAAAATCGATTATGATTCTAGAGTGGAAATGGGATCGAGTAACTATGGACTTTGTTTCGGGTTTGCCCTTGTCTCCGAGAAAGAAAGACACAATTTGGGTTGTAGTTGATCGTTTGACAAAATCAGCCCATTTTATTTCGATTCAATCTGATTATTCACTTGATAAATTAACTGAGTTATACATTTTTGATATCGTAAGACTACATGGTGTAACATTGTCGATAATGTCAGATAGAGATCCGAGATTTACATCGCGATTCTGGAAGAAGTTGCAAGATGCTCTGGGTACTAAATTGCACATTAGTACTGCTTTTCATCTGCAAATGGATGGCCAATCTAAGTAGATTATTCAGATATTCGAGGATATGTTGAGATGTTGCATTCTTGAGTTTGAAGGTACATGGGAACAATATCTACCTTTGATTGAATTCGCGTATAATAACAGTTTCCAGTCAAGTATTAAAATGGCACCATACGAGGCTTTATATGGTCGCAAATGTCGTACACCTTTGCATTGGACCGAGCTCAGCGAAAACAAGATTCACGGGGTTGACTTGATAAAAGAAACCGAACAGAAAGTAAAAGTAAATTGAGATAGTTTGAAAGCAGCTTCTGATCATCAAAAATCATATACGGATTTGAAAAGAAGAGACATTGAGTTTAAGATCGACGATAAAGTGTTTCTGAAAGTATCTCCGTGGAAGTAACTGTTCCGATTTGGTAAAAAGGGGAAGTTGAGTCTGAGGTTCGTCAGGCTGTATGAGATTATTGAACGTATTGGGCCTGTAGCTTATAGATTGTTGTTGCCACTAGAGTTAGAAAAGATTCATAATGTATTTCATGTATCGATGCTTCGACGATACAGATCAGATCCTTCACATGTAATTTCTTCATCAGAGATTGAAATTCAGTCTGATATGACTTTTGAAGAAAAGCCGATCCGTATCTTAACTCGTGAAGCTAAAGAATTACGAAATAAGAAAATTCCATTAGTTAAAGTGATGTGGCATCAACATGGTATTGAAGAGGCCACGTGGGAGCCTGAAGATTTAATGAGACAGCAATATCCAAGTCTGCTTAACGGTAATATTTTCGGGGACGAACATCCCTAAAGGGAGAGAATTGTAACAGTTTGGTTTTGACCCTAGTTGGAATAGTGGTTTCAGGACCACATATCCGAGTTAGAAAAATATTTAAATATTATTTTACGTGCTTATGAGGTGTGAATTAGCATGTGTGAAAGTATCGTGTGAAAATTTAACTGTTTGTGTACTTAATTTGCAAAAAAGACCTAAACGTGTAAAACGTAAAAGCTGTGTGCTAGATGTTAAAAGTGCCTATTTGACTTGGCTTTATAATTGAGAGGTCCTCATGTGGTTATTATGCCATTCACATGTATAATGGAAATTTGTAGCCTTAATAGATATGAATTTATAATGGTTTAATAAAAGGGAAAAATTGTCATTTAGATTATATGTTAATTAAAATAAAACAAAAGCTTAAAATAAGCTCATTTCATCCTTGTTCTTGCCGAAAATACAAAGAAAATAAATGACAAAGAAGCTTTAAGGGTTCGGCTAGGTTAAAGCTCAATTGAGGTATGATTTTTGATCGATTTTTGATAATTTCTACGTTTTTGTGATTGTTGCTTCGTCCACTATCAAGCCCATGCCTCAATTTCTGATTTTGATGATGAATTTGAATGTCATGGATGAATTCATGAGTTTTGTGTTCTTAAATGGTGAAATATGAAAGCTTGATGTTGGGTTTACATGTTTTGTCTTTGGATTTTTGGTGAATTTGAGCAATTTGGATTAAATTGTAAAAATATTATTTTGAGGGACTAAAATGTGAAATAAATGAAATGTGTGGACTAGTATGAGTACTAGGAGAATTCGGCTAAGCTTGTGTATATGCAAATTATGTGTATTTTGTGATTTTGGGAAATAGGGACTAAAGTGTCGAAATGTGAAAATGTGAGGGCTAGTTTGCAAAATGCCCTAAATATGTGTTTATGGATTGAATTGAATTAATTGGTGAATAAAAGGGAAAATTTTGAATACATATAGATCAAGAAAGGAGGAATTCAGATTTAAATCGAGGGAAGTTGAAGGCTATCGAGTAAACAATTCAAATCAACAATTCCGAGTACGAGGTAAGTTCGTACGTAATAAATGATGTTAAAGTTATGTTTTAATGCGATGGTAATGCATAAATTGTATAGATATTTGATTATAATTTGAGTACGATGATATTCGACTATGCTTAGCACTAAGTGTGTGGTTTAATATAGCTTCGGCTACAAATGGCACTAAGTGTGAGAGTTGGAATAGCTTCGGCTATATAAGGAACTAAGTGTTCGATATCAACTTAGCTTTGATTAATTGAAATGGAACTAAGTGTGCAGAATCATTTTAGCTTCGCCTAACTTTTACAGCACTAAGTGTGCGGATGTTATAGTATGAATATCTTACGGAAAGTCTTGAAATACTCAAGTAAGAGGTGAATAAGTATGGAAGATCCAGGTATGTATGATACCTTTGTGGTAGATGATATTATACAAGTGAAGTTCATTGTATTGTTATGAACATATGGATTGGGTTGGTGTAGATTGATTTATGATTTGAGAATTTTATAAATACTTAATTGTTGATGTTTTTGTTTTATATACTGTTGATGATTATAGTACGAGCTTACTAAGCTTTTGAAAGCTTAATTTGTGTGTGTTTACATTGTTTTAGATATTGAGGCTACTGCAAGCTCGGGGATCGTCAAGGATCGTCACCACACTATCGAACCTCATTTTGGTACTTTGAAAATGTATATTTTGTAGTATGGCATGTATAGGCAAATAGTTATGGGATTATGCTTTGTGATGTATATATTTAGCCATGTGATTTGGCTAGTTGGTGTTTTAAACTTATAGTTGATAATGAATTATGGTATATGATGTTAATGAGCAATTGTGATATGTTTAGTTGGACAAAAGAAATGGTGAATATTAGTAAGTTTTGGTAAGTTTAGTATGAGTTTGGATGATGTATGGAAGGAAATGTTTTGGTATGATCATACCTTAGGTTTGGCATGAATTGGTAAGGTTTATGAGTAGATAATTGGTTGATATTGTTATGGTTGGAATGATATGTATTTTGGCATAAAAATTGGTTGAATTGGTTAAGCATATATGCTTGTTTCTGTTGCTTGTAGGATGACCCAAAAAGGGGTGCCAAATTGGCTTAAATCAAGCCTGCATTGTGCCACACAGTCAGAGAACACGGGCGTGCCTTGTGACCGTGTATGTAAAGTAGTAACCTCTTAAGGTCACACGGTTATGACACATGGGCATGTCGCAAGGCCGTGGGCTCAAGCCAGTAGATAGCTAAGAATCACACGGCTATAGCACACGAGCATGTCTATTGGCCGTGGGTGAAAGTCAGTATGTATGCCTTGTTTTGGCACGGTTGGATCACATGGGCATGTCTGATGCCCATGTGAGGCACACGGCCTGGTCACACGGGCGTGTGACCTCAACAGAATTGAAATAGTTTCTGAGTTTTGAAATTTAAGAATGTGTTCGGTTTAGTCCAAACCTTTTCTAAAATTATGTTTTAGGTCTTGTAGACCATCATAAGGGACAAATTATTGATGATTTCTTATGTATTAATGTTATGTGATATCTGTGATTCTGAATCGGTCTGAAATGTTCTGTCTGTTTGGTAATGCCCCTTACCTATTCTGGTGACGGTTATGGGATAGGGATGTTACACAAGAAGACGCGTTTGAGAGGTTGGAGCTCCTACCAACATTACGGCTTGGGCAAAGGGCAAGGAACCGACGGAGTAGAGACGTGCTTCTCCTCTAAATGATTCAGAGGAGGAATAAATTTTAATGATACTTTTGACTAGATTGTATTAAACTTTTATGGATGATTTTTTAAATTTATTAAGCAAGTAGGAATAGGAGTAGGAGTAATAGTAGATTTTTAGTTGATTTTTATTTTGTTTAAATTTTCTATGTAGGAACCCAACACAAAGGAGACACAACAATTTGAGCTATTAACGAACAAAAAAGAAAGCACCCACCATTAGCAATTGGAACAACCATGATCAATCAGGTAACTTCTTTCCTTATCTTTTTATAGGCTACACAATAAGGACAATGTGTCAACTAAAGTGTGGGGGGTAATATAGAAAGTTTGTCTTAAATTTTTACATTTTTCTTTGATTTTTCTTGTCTTTTGTGTGCTTGAGCTTGTAGAAATACAAGTGATTGGTTAGTAGCATGTACATAGCTTGCTTGTGTTTACAAATAAATTTGGCATGATGATAGGAGCTTCTAAATTTTTTATTAAAAGACTGTTGAATTCCATATGTTACACTGTAAATAAGCATTAAGCAATCAACAATACCAAATGATATAGAAAATATAATGAAATGAGCATGCTAGTATGAACGATAAATGGTTGAATTTGAGTTTGTATGATTGATTAATTTTGTGCATATTAAGATATTAAGGGATGACCTAAGGCATTGTTCGGAACACATCCAGAGCCAAAAAGTTGTCCTATAATTTATTCATCTTTAATACCAATTTTTGAGTCTGTTGACACTTCTTGATGAACCTTATTACAAAACCCGAGCCTGAAAACATTAATTTGTATTTGCCCTTTTTTTTGGTCTTGCACTACACAACTATAGATATTTGGCCATACGTATTGAGGGTTAAGTAGATACATCACGATAGATTTTGTAAAAATAGAGTGAAATAGGAAAGATTGGTGTGACATGGGAACTATAGGTTAGCCTGAAAGTGTAAAGAAAAAGAAAAAGAAAAAAGAAAAAAAGTAATACGAGTAGAAAAAGTTCTTGAAAAATAAAATGTAACACCCCAAACCCGGCCCAAACGTTATGGCCGAATCCGGCATGTTACATTGAAGTGTTTTAGAGAAAACCGTGTTTTCATTGAAAACCCTTCTTAAAATAAAAGAAACCTTAATTAACTTAAAAAAACCTCCTTTCAATCACTTGTTTAAAATATATGATTTTATGAAAACATATCATTTTAAAATTTAGTTGCGAAAAAGTAGAAAACATACTATAATTTAGGAAACCCATGTTCAACTTTGCGTGTTTACAGTGAATATAATAATAATTCAAGTAATAATAACATAATGAAACCTTGTTACAATCTGGTCTGAAACATACTTAATAAAATAAAAACTTATATGCTTAAAAAAAAAACCAAGTCCAAATTATCTTACTAGCTGGCCACCCAGAGCCTCTCCGAACATTGAACCTTCTACTGAGCTTCACATGAAAATAAAATAAAAGAGGGGGTGAGTTTTCGCAAACTCAGTGTGTACAACCCTCAACACACAAAAAAAAACAAGCATTCCAAAAACCATCATACATCAAATATGCAATGCAATCCCATCCAAATTATCCATCCGCTACACACCAGCTCCGTCACCTGTCACACCATGTAGGGATATAAATATTGACCACCCAACCGACACACCAAGGGTAGCCCGGTTGCGGAACTACCTTCATTTACATATTGGGCTTTAAAAGCTGTCGTTGGATCCACGATTGTCAAGCAACCATGCGATCCTCATATACTTCCTCTGTTCCATAATTCCCAACCCATATGCAACCTAAGCAGAATATCATATGTATGCATGTCACTTGCATTCAACACCTAGGGGTATTTTGGTCATTTTCTCCCTTAAGGGTATTTTGGTAATTTTCCCTTAATTACAGTTTTCACTTACCTTGGCCCGTTAACAAGTCCCGTGAGCTAAGATTAATGAATACTATGCACCAGGTAGGATTCCAGAAAAGAGGAGGTGGGCCATTAAGACCGCTTAAGTACCAAGCTCTCCCTAAATCCAATCCTAGACATGCATATACCCGTTGCCACCCCTTAACCCTATGACTTGTCCAAGTTCGCAAATAATTATTAAGTTTTATGTAGTCATCATATTCTAGGCCCAAAACTCCTTACAAGCCCAATCAAATTCATATACCTGTATCTGGCCCATTAGGCCCAAATCACATGTATATGACCCATTAGGCCCAAATAACATTTATATGGCCCGTTAGGCCCAGTCACTTTCATATTCACGCTCACATACAAATTCCTATCACATAGCATCAATATTCAGTTTTTGCCTATTATGGGCCCAACAGCCCATCGGGCCCATTTAGCCCATTCTGGCACATATGGCCAAATCATAACCCAAATCCACAGAATCACCCGTGGGCCTCAAGCAACCTATCAATTTCCTCCTCACGAGTGTTCGTGCACTCGTAAGACTACCGCAACCAAACTTTCGACTTTTCGGCATTTCAGCATTTCAGCTTTTCGACTTTTGCCGATCTACTTGTGTGTGCAGTGTATGTACACACCTGGTAAGAAAACATGCTGCGATTCCCTTAGTCACCAACCTACAAATGATATCACCCTTCAATTAATCGCATGCTTAATACATACCTTTACTAAAACCGAAACCTCACCTTAACCTTACCTTGTGCGATCAGCCCCTTCTTAAATCACTAACCACGACCAATCCTAGATCTGTACCAATCTTAACTATTAAAACCAGAATAATAGATGACTCGTATCCAACACAAGTCCCCTTACCTTAACTATGAACATTCGGCCACCTTAGCCAATGGGAGAGGAATACTTACCAAAACCGCAAGCACCTAAAGGCAATTTCGGTAGAGAGCTAAGATCCGAGATCCGATACTAATTCCCTACGACAGTTGATTAGAAAGAGTGAGGGACAATAATCGATACTTAGCAAGGAATACCGATTGGAAGAGCAACACTTACACTAGATCCGGTCAAAGAGTATTCGGCCCTTGGGGGATTCGACTTTTTCGACTTTCAACTTAGTATGGTGAATAAGGTTTATTTGGCACGAATAAAAGAAAAAGAGTAGTAGAAGAAATCGAAAAAGAAGATTGTGTAGAGGAGAATAGAAATCGGCAGAAAAAAAAAAGAAAGAAAAGAGTTTTCGACTTTTAGGGAAGAGTGTTTTTGGCAACAAGGTGAGAAAAAGATTTCAACATTAGCCTCATACCCTTGCATTCGACACCTATTTATAACCCCTATGGCCGAATTCCTTAAGCCCAAGTTCCCATTTCGACTCTACTTGCTCCTCACTTCTCATCTCCTCGTTTTTCTCCCTGATAACCCTTGATGCTTTCCTTAATTTTCTCTCC
Source organism: Gossypium longicalyx (assembly GCA_025698465.1). Classification (NCBI taxonomy): domain Eukaryota; kingdom Viridiplantae; phylum Streptophyta; class Magnoliopsida; order Malvales; family Malvaceae; genus Gossypium; species Gossypium longicalyx. Next base: position 49,424,110 of record CM047004.1, read on the forward strand.
TGAAGACTTCCCTTGGAGTCCATTTTCATGCTACTTCCAACCTTCTAGAAGGCCAAAATTAAACTCTAAAAATTACTAAGCTAGGATTCGAACCTTGGATCTCCTTGCTAGCCACTAACGCCACCTCCTTACTCCCTAAGTGTCGTCACTTAGCCACTCCACCACAAGGCTTTTTAATGCTATTTTCCCCTATCTTTATTTAAAAGCCCAACTGCTTGCCAACCCTGATTCTTTTAGTAACTAAACGATAATTTCTTATACCCCTAGATTCGAACTCAAACCTTAATTAAGACCTACTATAATTATCACTTGGCTAGGAATATAAAACACAATTTTTATCAAAACCGAAAACAAAGAAAGTTTGGGATTTCAGGATTTTCGGGTTTCGAGATTTTTAGGGCATTACAACTCTACCCCCTAAAAGAAATTTCGTCCTCAAAATTTTACCTGATTCAAATAGTTGAGGATACTGATGTCGCATCGCTTCCTCAGATTCCCAAGTAGCCTCCTCAGCCTTGTGATTACGCCAAAACACTTTGACTAATGGAACAGACTTCCTTCACAATACTTTGACATCTCGACCAATTGTTTGTATGGGCTCTTCCTCGAAGGTTAGGTCTGGCCTGACCTCGATTTCTTCAACCGCCACGACATGTGAAGGATTTGAGCGATACCGTCTCATCATGGAAATATGAAACACATCGTGGATCTAGCTTAGTTCAAGAGGTAACTCCAGCTGGTAAGCGACTGGCCCAATCCGTCTTACAACCCAATATGGCCTAATGAACCTTGGGCTTAGCTTACCCTTTCGTCCAAACCTTAGCACCTTCTTCCACGGAGAGACCTTAAGAAACACTAAGTCTCCCACTACATACTCTATCTCTCGACGCTTAAGGTCAGCATACAACTTCTGCCTATCCGAGGCCTCCTTTAACCGATCTCGGATCAACTTCACATTATCCTCAATATCTGCTACTAACTCATGGCCCAAAACTCTTCGTTCACCCAACTCTGTCCAACATGTTGGAGTCCAACACCTTCGCCCATGCAGTGCTTCGTATGGAGCCATCCCAATGCTTGCTTGATAACTATTACTGTAGCTGAATTCGGCTAATGGTAAATAGTCCTCCCAGCTACCTCAAAACTTAATCACGCATCCCCTCAACATATCTTCAAATACTTGAATCACCATTTTCGACTGTCTATCAATTTGAGGATGGAATGTTGTACTAAAGCTCAACCTAGTACCCAACGCCTCATGCAGCTTCTTCCAAAATTGTGAAATGAAACGTGGATCCCTATCCAATATTATGGATACTGGCACTCCATGCAATCTTACAATCTCCGCCACATATAGCCTAGCTAGCTTTTGTAATGAGTAATCGGTGCGAACCGGTACAAAATGGGCAGACTTGGTTAACCGATCCACTATAGCCCATATGAGTCTTTCTTAGTAGGCGTCAAGGGTAGCCCGCTAACAAAGTCCATAGTGATCCTTTCCCACTTCTAGAGTAGAATCTTCACTGGTTGAAGCAATCCATGTAACACCCCAAACCCTGCCCAGACGTTATGGCCGAACCTAGTGTGTCACATTGAAGTGTTTTAGCAAAAACCTTGTTCCCATTGGAAACACTTCCTTAAAATGAAAAACCTTAATTACTTTGTAAAATCTCTTTCTAGTTGCGGAAGCTTTATTTAGAACATATGATTTTATGAAAACTCGACATTTAAAAATTTAGTTGCGGAAACGTAGTATTTAAAAAAAACTATGCTTTAGAAAAATCCATATTCAACTTTTCGTAATTACAACACCTAGAAATGATAAACCAAATAATAACAAAAAGGGAAGACCTTATTACATTCCAGTCTAAAATCACTTAATAAATCAAAAACTAAATGCTTTTTAAAAACAAACAAGTCTAAGTCCAAACTTTTATGCTAATTGGCCACCTCCGAGTCCTTCCATCCGTCAGACCGCCTACTAGGGATCACCTGAAAAGTTTAAAAGGAGGGGGTGAGTTTCGAAAACCTAGTGTGTACAACCCTCAATGAGTATAAAGCAATCATTAGTTATTTTAGACCAGAGCCCAATTCAATAACGGTGGTCTTTGGGCCTTAGCCCATATTAGCCTTAGTTGGGCCGAAGCCCACATCACAATAATATCACAACAATATCATACATGCAATGCAATGCAGTGCAATTCCATCCCAACAATCCATCGGCTACACACCAGCTCCGTCACTCGACACATCATCTGGGGATATAAATATCGACCCACCCAACCGATACACAACCATGGTAACCCGATTGCGGAACTACCTTCATTTACACATTTGGCTTAAAAGCCGTTGGTGGATCCACGATTGTCAAGCAACCATGTGATCCTCATATACTTCCTCCATTCCATAATTCCCAACCCATATGCAACCTAAGCAGAACATCATATGTATCCATGTCACATCCATAAAACTTACATTCAACACCTAGGGGTATTTTGGTCATTTTTGCCCTTAGGGGTATTTCGATAATTTTCCCTTTTTTATGGTTTTCACTTACCTTGGCCCGTTAACAAATCCCGTGAGCTAAGATGAACGAATACTATGCACCAGGTAGGGTTCCAGAGAATAGGAGAGGAGTCATTAAGACCGCTTAAGTACCAAGCTCTCCCTAGATCCAATCCTAGACATGCATATACCCATTGCTACACCTTAACCCTTTGACTTGTCCACGGTCGCAATTAATTGATCAAGTTTTCTGTAGTCATCATATAATAGGCCCAAAACCCCTTTACAAAGCCCTGCCAAATTCACATACCTACATATGGCCCACTAGGCCCAATTATATTCACATGGCCCATTAGGCCCAAATCACCTGTATATGAACCATTAGGCCCAAATCACATTTATATGCATGCTCACATACGAATTTTCCATCACATAGCATCAAATATCAATTTTACCTATTATGCCCATCAGGCCCATTAAGCCTATTCTGGCCCGGTTGGCCAAATCACAACCCAAGTCCATGGAATCGCCCATGGGCCTCAGACAACCTATCAGTTTCCTCCTCACGAGTGTTCATGCACTCGCAAGACTACCGTAGCCCAACTCTAGGCTTTTCAGCATTTTGGCTTTTTGGCATTTCAACTTTTGCTGATTCATTGTGTGTGTGTGTGTAGTGTATGTACACACCTTCGGCTTTATATCAAGTTATCATAGGGTAGAAGTACACACCTTATCACCTGGAGTACTAGGTATTCATAATTGCCCGAACCTATATTCAATATTATACTCCATTAGTCACATTCCATTAATTCAAAATAAATCCACTACTTACCGAAGAACCACCTAAACTTGCCTTGACTAGATTGATCGACTGTGATCTGCCTATGTAACTCGAAATCTGATGTAGTCCCCCTTCTGCATCCAGGTGGAAAGTCCCTAACGGTTGACACCTTACGTCGCTTAAACTTGGGAGCCTCTATCCCAACCTCTCTGCTAGAATCCCCTTTTTCCATTAGCGATCACACTCTTGAATGAGAGGGAAAAGAGAGATAAATGGAGAAACCATAAGTTAACGAAGGTTTTGGAAAGAATAATGAAAAATCAGCTTTTAAGAGTGTAGAAACGAAAGAACTTAGAAATATTTAACAAAATCCGAAGAAGATCTAATCCACTTACAGATTACGAGATCGCTTGCCAACAAGAAATCAAGCCTCCAAAGTGTAAGAATCGGCTTTTAAATGTAAAAGAAATAGTCGGCTAAGTTGAAGAGGGAAGAGGTTGATTCGATTAAAATAGCGAAGAAAAGATCAAGAGTTTGGCTTAAAGAAAAGAGGAGGTGATATGTGACTGAAGCATACAAAAACAACAAATGCCCTTACTCGCCCATACGACACACATATATATACTAAATAAAATAAAATAAAAATACACCTACACTCCTCAATCGACTTAAACTCATCAAGATAATTTCCCTTCAAATTATCTAATTTTATCACCATCATATCTACGCTTAATCCTCATCCTAATCCCCTTTATTTTAGCCAAAAATTTCAATTTGAATTGCATTCAAATTGCTTCCACCGTACAGCACTTGAGTAGCAAAATTAAATTCTCCCTTTGCGCACGCCACTTCTCGAACTCCAGCCCTCCATCTTCCTAGCACGCTACTAGCCACTGCACCGCATCCTTTCTTATGCTACCATTCGGTCACAATTAATTATAAGGCTTATATACCTAAGCCTCAGTTTTCTTAAAGAATAAAAATTTAAACTTTGCCAGGCCTAGGATTCGAACCTGTTCCCTCTCATAACCATAGCATGCTTCTCGCCACTGCACCGTAGGCACTCTTGTGCCATATTTCAGCCCTAACTATCTTTAAGGCTTATTAACCTGCAACCTGATTATCCTAAAAATATTTGCTACCATTCAGATTCAAACCCCTGATCTCTTGGTGTAACACTCCAAACCCGGCCTAGACGCTATGGCCGAATTTTGTGTGTCACATTGAAGCGTTTTAGCGAAAACCGTGTTTTCATTGAAAATCCTTCTTAAAATAAAAGAAACCCTAATTAACTTAAAAAAAATACCTTCAGTTACGAAAGCCTTGTTTAAAACATCGGATTAAAAAAAAACTTAGTTGTGGAAATGTAGAAAACATACTATAATTTAAGAAATCCATGTTCAACTTCTCGCAATTACATTGAAAATAATAATAATTCAAGTAATAATAACACAATGAAAACCTTATTACAATCTAGTTTGGGACATACTTAAAAAGAAGTAAAAACTTAAATGCTTTAAAAAAAAACCCAAGTCCAGATCATCTTGCCAGCTGGCCACCCAGAGTCCCTCCAAACATCGAACCTTCTACTGAGCATCAGCTGAAAATAAAATAAAAGAGGGGGTGAGTTTTCGCAAACTCAATGTGTACAACCCTCGAAGAAAACAAGCATTCAAAAAAACATTATTCATCGTTCATCATTTATGAAATGCAATCCCATCCAATTATCCATCCGCTACACACCAGCTCCGTCCCCCGACACATCATGTGGGGATATAAATATCGACCCACCCAACTCACACACCATGGTAGCCCGGTTGCGGAACTACCTTCATTTACATATTGGGCTTTAAAAGCCGTTGGTGGATCCACGATTGTCAAGCAACCCTGCAATCCTCATATACTTCCTCCGTTCCATAATTCCCAACCCATATGCAACCTAAGCAGAATATCTTATATATGCATGTCGCATCCACAAAACTTACATTCAACACTTAGGGGTATTTTGGTCATTTTTGCCCTTAGGGGCATTTCATTAATTTTCCCTTAATTACGGTTTTCACTTATCTTGGCCCTTTAACAAGTCCCATGAGCTAAGATGAACGAATACTATGCACCAGGTAGGATTCGAGAAAAGAGGAGGTGGGTCATTAAGACCGCTTAAGTACCAAACTCTCCCTAGATCCAATCCTAGACATGCATATACCCGTTGCCACACCTTAACCCTTTGACTTGTCCACAGTCGCAATATATTAATTAAGTCTTATGTGGATATCATATACTAGGCCCAAAAACCCCTTACAAAGCCTAACAATTTCACATAACTGCATCTGGCCCATTAAGCCCAATCATATTCGTATGGTCCATTAGGCCCAAATCACCTGTATATGGCCCATTAGGCCCAAATCACATTTTTAAGGCCCGTTAGGCCAAGTCACATTCATATTCATGCTCACATACAAATTCCTATCACAAAGCATCAGTACTCAATTTTTGCCAATTATTATGGCCCAACAGCCCATTGGGCCTATTTAGCCCATTCCAGCCCATATGGCCAAATCACAACCCAAGTCCACGGAATTGCTCGTGGGCCTCAGGCAACCTATCGGTTTCCCCCTTACGAGTGTTCGTGCACTCGCAAGACTACCGTAGCCAAACTTTCAGCTTTTTGGCATCTCATCTTTTCGGCTTTTCGGCTTTTGCCGATTCATTGTGTGTGTACAGTGTATGTACACACCTGGTAAGCAAGCGTGATGCGATCTCCTTAGCCTAAACCTACAATCAATATCACTCAAAGATTAATCATATGTACTTATCGATTACTTTACCAAAAGCCGGAATCTCACCTTAACCTTACCTGAATGCCAAACCTTTACTAGCTGTTACTTTGATCACTAAACAAACGTATTTCTCATATCTGAAGAGCAAATCGGTAGGAATCCAAAACTGAGATCTGACACTAATTCCCTACCAAAGTCAATTAGAAAGAAGTGAGGGACTAAATACTCGATACTTATCAAAAACCGATTGGGAGAGCGAACACTTACGCTAGAATCGACTGGGTGGGAAGAGTAGTGGCAGGACCAAGGGTGTCCGGCTCTTAGAGATTTGAATGGAAACGATTGATTACTCAGCACCAAAGAAGAGAGGAAGAAGAATCGGCTAAAGCAAAAAAAATATTGAGTAGAGGAGGGATAAGAATTCGGCATAAAGAAAGAAAAGATAAAAGGATTTTTGGCTTTTTAGAGAAAAGGGTTTCTGGCACAAAGTGAAGGGAAATTCGTCATTAGCTTTTCAACCCTCCCATTCGGCACCTATTTATAGCCCTATAACCGAATTCTTCAAGCCCAACTTCCCAATTCGGCTCCACTTACTTCTCACTTCTCATCTCCTCGATTTTCTCCTTGATAACCCCTTGATCCTTTCCTTAATTTTCTCTTCTGAGCACTCTCCTTGGAGTCCATCTTCATGCCACTTCCATCCTTCTAGAAGGCCAAAATTCAACTCTAAAAATACCAAGCTAGAATTCGAACCTTGGACCCCCTTCCTAGCTACTAATGCCACCTCACTACACCTTAAGTGGCGTCACTTTGCCACTCATTCACAAGGCTTTTTAATGCCATTATTCCCCTATTTTTATTTAAAAGCCCAACTACTTGCTATCAGGGTTCTTTAATAATTATTAACGTATAATTTCATTTTCTCCTAAGTTCAAATTCAAACCTTAGCTAAGACCTACTAAAAATATCGCTTGGATAAGAATATTAAACACAATTTTTATCAAAATCGAAAATAAAGAAAATTCAGGATTTCGGGATTTTTGGATTTCAAGATTTTTGGGGCGTTACAACTCAACCCCCTAAAAGAAATTTCGTCCTCAAAATTTACCTTGTTTAAATAGTTGAGGATGTAGACATCGCATCACTTCTTCAGGTTCCCAAGTAGCCTCCTCAACCTTGTGATTCCGCCAAAGTACTTTGACGAATGGACGGACTTCCTTCTCAGTACTTTGACATCTGGACTAATTATTTGTATGAGCTCTTCCTCGAAAGTCAGGTCTGGCCTAACCTCAATTTCTTCCACCGCCATGACATGTGAAGGATCTGAGCGATACCGCCTTAACATGGAAACATGAAACACGTCGTGGATCTGGCTTAGTTTAGGAGGTAACTCTAGCTGATAAGTGACTGGCCCAATCTGTCTTACCGCTCGATATGTCCCAATGAACCTTGGGCTTAGCTTCCCCTTTTGTCCAAACCTTAACACTTTCTTGCATGGAGAGACCTTCAAAAAACCTAAGTCTCCTACTGCATACTCTATTTCTCGATGCTTAAGGTCAGCATACGACTTCTGCCTATCCGAGGCCTCCTTCAAATGATCTCGAATCAATTTTACCTTATCCTCAGTATCAGCTACTAACTCAAGGGCCAAAACTCTCCGTTCGCCCAACTCCATCCAACATGTTGGAGTTCGACATCTTCGCCAATACAGTGCTTCATACGGAGCCATCCCAATGCTTGCTTGGTAGCTATTATTGTACGCGAATTCGGCTAACTGTAAATAGTCCTCCCAACTACCTCGAAACTCAATCACGTACCCCCTCAACATATCTTCCAACACTTGGATCACCCTTTTCGACTGTCTATCAGTTTGAGGGTGGAAAGCCGTACTGAAATTCACCTAGTACCCAACGGCTCATGCAGCTTCTTCCAAAATCGCGAAGTGAAACATGGGTCCCTATCAGATATTATGGAAACTGGCACTCCATGCAATCCTACAATCTCCACCACATACAGCCTAGCCAGTTTTTGCAACGAGTAATCGGTGCGAAGCGGTACAAAATGGGTAGACTTGGTTAACCGATCCACTATAACCCATATCGAGTCTTTCTTAGTAGGCGTCAAGGGTAGCCTACTAACAAAGTCTATAGGGATCCTTTCCCACTTCCAGAGTGGAATCTTCACTGGCTGAAGCAATCTCGAAGGCAACTGATGTTCCACTTTCACCTTTTGACAAACCAAGCATTTACCTACGAACTCTATAACCTTGCGCTTAAGTCCAAGCCACCAATAAAGCTCAAGCAAATTCTGACACATCTTGTTTCTGCCAGGATGCGTTGCGTAGAGACTAATATGTGCTTCTCATAGAACAGACTGCCTTAGATCATCGTCCTTTGGTATACACATTCTCCCACGGAAACACAATACTCCTTCACCATTTATCCCAAAGTCTGATGTCTCCCCACGCTCTACTTGTTTAAGGCGAGCACTCAAAGTCTCATCCACTAATTGCTTACTCCTTATCTACTCCACCCACACTAGCTTTACTTGAAGCTCGGTTAACAAGCTACCATCATCCAACAAGCTTAAACGGGCGAGCATAGCTCTCAAGTCCAACCTAGCCCTACGACTCAATGCATCGGCTACCACATTTGCTTTGCCAGGGTGGTATTCAATCGTACAATCATAATCCTTCAATAACTCCACCCACCTACGTTGCCCAAGGTTTAGCTCTTTTTGGGTAAGGAGGTACCTCAAACTCTTGTGGTCCGAATAGATTATGTACTTCTCCCCGTATAAGTAATGCCTTCATATTTTGAGCGTGAACACCACTACAGCTAGCTCCAAATCATGGGTTGGGTAATTCATCTCGTGAGTCTTAAGTTGTTGTGATGCATACACAACCACCTTTTCTTCTTGCATCAATACGCAACCTAAGCCTACATGCGATGCGTCACTATAAAACGTAAACTCTTTCCCAGGCACTGGCTGAATCAACACAGGGGCCTCAGTTAAAACTTTCTTAAGTTTTCCAAAACTCTCTTGCTGCTTGTCTGTCCAAACAAACGGTACCCCCTTTTTTCAATAACTTAGTTAAGAGTGCAGCAATTACGGAAAAGCCCTTAACAAACCGCCTATAGTGTCCTGCCAAGCCCAGAAAACTTTGGATTTTCGATACCGTCTTGGGTGTTTTCCAGTCTAACAACGCTTCAATTTTATGAGGATCTACCTTAATCCCCTCGGCTTACACCACATGTCCTAGAAAAGTAACCTCCCTTAGCCAAAATTCACACTTACTGAATTTGGCATACAGCTGCTTCTCTCTCAAAGTCTGCAACACAATCCTTAAGTGTGCATCATGCTCATCCTTACTATGTCATGCTGGTTCTACAAGACCTAACTCAACCATTGGAAACCATTTGGAATCCCTCCGGGTCCTTATCTAATTTATGTAAATTTGCATTTAAAATAGGGCACACACCCGTGTGGAAAGGTGACACACCCGTGTGCCCATTTCACATGGCCGTGTTGATGACCCGTGTGTCACACACGGCCTAAACACCTAGGGACACGCCCATGCCCCTTACCCATGTTGCCAATTTTTTTACACAATTTTACAAAATTCAAGTGCAGACTTCACACGACCTGGACACACGCCCGTGTCCCTGGCCTGTGTTGCTCACACGACCTTGAAACGCCCATGTCTTAACCCCTGTGAGAAAACTTAGGTATTTTGTTTCAAACATCAGCACACACAACAAGCCATAGCACACGCCCGTGTGCTAGGCCATGTCCCCCACACGGCTGAGACACACGGCCGTGTCTCCACCCGTGTGGTTACTACTATGCATACTAACTTGAAAGTTTTACGTGCAAGGGACACACGACCTCATCACACGCCCAAGGGGTTGACTGTGTGTCATACACGGCCTAGACACATGCCCGTGTGCCTACTCGTGTGGACAAAATAAGGCTATTTACCAAGCCTATTTGCCATCCCTATCTGCATAATCTAGCATAATTCAACCAACTCCAATTCTAGTCTATACCTTACTACCAAATTAGCTACAATAGACATTCTTTCCTAAGTCAAAATACTCAACCAAGGAAATATCATCTTGCATATAATCAAAATGAGTAATAGACAATATCAAGGCCAAAAGCAAAGTGTGGGACTTATCCCAAGCCTACACATTAGGCCAATGCTTAAGGATACAAAATGATCAAGTCTAAGTCCTATACATGCCATATTAAAAAATATAAATCCAACTATACCGAAGGTTTCGGACAATAGTGTGATCGATATCTCTGACTCCAAATGATCCTTGAGCTAAAAAGGCGGCACTATAAGAAAATGGAAAGGAAGGAGGGTAAGCATAAAAGCTACAATTCATCCATAATCATCATGCTCATAATACAAGGATAAGCATAGGTATGACCTACTCATTACCATCCATACGAGTTATATGCTTTCTAGTGAGCTCATTTCTCACACGTACCAATTTGGTACCTATGTCACTCGCAACATGATTATGTTTTCATTATTAACTCACATACATATTTGCTCCATTGAACCATTCAGCACATTGTCGGTCCTTCTAGAGACCTCAATCTAAGGGTAAGGTGTCGATGCTATGTCCCGGACATAGTCTTACATTGGCTCACATCTCAAGTCGATGCCATGTCCTAGACACGGTCTTACACTGACTATCTTTATCGAGGCCAATGCATGTCCCTGACACGTCTTACTGTAGCACTCATCTCAATGTCGATGCCATGTCCCAAACATGGTCTTACACTGGCTTCCATAATGTGGTCGATGCATGTCCCAGACATGTCTTACTCTAGCTCACATAAATGACCCAATTGTCACAGCTAGAATACTCGGTGTATTACCTAATGTTTTAACGAGAGTTCTATCATCTCATTGTCTTTATGCATTCTCAATACGAAATCAAACAATTCATGCCATATCTATTCACTGACAACGTAAACACATATATTAATAATATAGTTGTATCATTTACGTACAACTTACCTAAGTTAACAAAATGTACTCGACTAGTTAATTTAGTCGATTTGCTTGGCTTTCCCCCGGTTTGGGTTCGAATTTGGCAATTCTTGATCTATATTAGCAAAATGCACTCATTTAGTCACTAAACACGATTAGACAACTTAAAATTTACATCTTGGGTAAAATGACCATTTTGCCCCTAGACATTGGCAAAATGACCATTTTGCCCCTATGCCCGAAAATAAATTTATATTGAATTTCTTCATATCTCAAGCCTATAAGAACTCTTTTTAATCTTATAGTAACCCCAAATTTTCACTATTTTTCCCACTTATCACATATTTTGCAACTTATGCAAAATAGCCCCTTTAGGTGTTTTCCATGAAAACTCCTTCACAAAAGTTGTTTATAACATAGCTAGGACTCATATTCTTTCATAAAATTTTAGAAAACACCCTAAATACTCTCATTTAAAAACCCTAAATTTCAACCATTTTGCAAGTTAGTCCCCTCATTTGAAAGCTCATGCTTCAAGGGTCTCAAAAATGCAAAAATCATCAACAAAGGGTAGAAAAATCACTTACTTGAGAGGACTTAAAGTTGCTAAAATTTTTGAAGCTCAAAACCCTTACAATGGCTGGAAAAATCTATGGAATGAAGAGAAAAATGAAAGAAAAATATGATAGCTAGGCTTAGGCATTATTTTAATACACCTTATGTCATCAACCTACCTAATGTTGACTTTTCAACATTTCTCTCTACCATGACTGGCCAAGCTATCATAATAGGGTCTTATTGCCCTTTAAAATCCTCTAATTCTAATTCTCTAACAATTTAACACATTTGGTAACTAAAATGTAACTTTTGCCCTTTTTTTCTATTCAGTCCTTTTTCGCAATCGGGCTCACAAACTTTAAAATTAGCTTACCAAATTTTTCATGCACTAATATAATCATACTATAACCTCATAATAATAATAAAAATAATTCTACAAACTTTAGATTTGTGGTCTCGAGACCACTGTTCTAACTAGGCCCTAAATCGGGCTATTACATTTCTCCCCCTTAGGGATTTTTGTCCTCGAAAATCTTACCGGTGAATAAGTTCGGGTACTGCTCTCTCAGAGACTCCTCGAGTTCCCATGTGGCTTCCTCGACCCCATGTCTGTGCCACAAAACCTTTACAAGTGGTATACTCTTATTTCTCAACTGTTTGGCTTCTCGAGCCAGAATCTTGATCGGCTCCTCACCATAAGTCATATCCGAATGAATTTCGACTTTTGTTGGCGCAATTACATGTGAAGGGTCTGATCTATACCAGCGTAACATGGACACATGGAACACGTCATGAATCTTTTCTAACTCTAGTGGCAAATCCAATCGGTAGGCAACAGGCCCTACTCTCTCGGTAACTTCATAAGGTCCCATGAAACGAGGACTCAACTTGCCTCTTTTGCCAAATCTAAGGACTTTCCTCCACGGGGAAACTTTCAAAAATACCTTATCACCGACTTCAAACTCAATTTCCTTTCGTTTCAAATCCGCGTAGAATTTTTGTCTATCTGAGGTGGCTTTCAAGCAGTCATGAATCACTTTAACTTTTTCTTCGGTCTCCTTGACCAGGTCGACCCCATGAATCTGTCTTTCTCTTAGCTCAGTCCAGTATAGGGGCATTCGACATTTTCGTCCGTACAAAGCCTCATAAGGCGCCATTTTTAAACTTATCTGGTAACTATTATTGTAGGCGAATTCAACCAATGGTAAAAAATTTTCCCAACTTCCCTAAAATTTAAGAACTCAACATCTCAACATGTCCTCTAAGATCTGAATCACTCTTTTCGACTGCCTATCGATTTGCGAAAGAAATGTCGTGCTAAAACTCAACTTAGTTCCCAAAGCCTCTTGTAACTTCTTCAAGAATCTTGAGATAAACCTCGGGTCTCGATCTGAGATAATCGATAATGGCACTCCATGAAGCCTCACAATCTCAGAAATATACAAGTCAGCTAATTTCTCGAGGGAGTAATCGGTATGCACTGGTATGAAATGTGCTGACTTAGTTAGCCTATCCACAACTACCCATACTGCGTCTTTCTTTTTAGGGGTTAATGGCAAACCGGTCAAAAAATCTATAGTGATCCGATCGCACTTCCACTCGAGGACCATGATAGGCTGAAGTAGACCCGAAGGTACTTGATGTTCAGCCTTTACTTGCTGACACACTAGGCATTTGGAAACAAACTCTAAAATGTTCTTTTCATCCCCGACCACCAATACATTTTCTTAAGGTCATTGTACATTTTCATACTTCCCAGATGGATGGAAAAACAACTACTGTGAGCTTCACTCAGGATCTTCTGAATGAGTTCACAGTTCTTGGGTATACAAACTCTGTCCCGGTACATTATACATCCATTGGCCTCAATACTAAAGTCTGATCCAGTACCGGATTCACACTGGGCCACCTTAGCTTGTAATTTCTTATCTCCTTTCTGAGCTTCACGAATCTCTTGAAGAAATGACGGTCTAGCCCTTAAATCTACTAGAACTGAGCCCTCATTGGATGCCAACAACTAAGCATTCAAGGCTCTCAATGTAAACATCAACTTTCTACTCAAAGCATCGGCGACCACTTTTGCTTTTCCTAGATGGTAGTCAATAATCAACTCATAATCTTTTACGGCGTTGCCGTAAATTCAAATCTTTCTGTGTCATCAAGTATTTTAAGCTCTTATGGTCGGTAAATACTCAGTACTTCTCACCATACAAATGATGTCTCCAGATTTTCAATGCAAACACAATGTCGGCCAACTCTAAATCGTGTGTCGGGTAGTTTTTCTCATGTGGCTTCAGTTGTCTAGAAGCGTAAGCTATGACCTTACCTTCTTGCATAAGCATGCATCCCAACCCATTCAAAGAGGCATTGCCATAAATCACAAATTCCTTGCCCGATTCCAGTTGCACTAATACAGGAGCTTCCGTTGACAAAGCCTTTAATTTCTCGAAACTTTGCTGGCATTTTTCCGTCCATTCAAACTTGACATCTTTTTGCAGTAGTTTAGTCATCGGGGTAGCTATCATAGAGAATCCACTTACAAACCATCTATAGTATCTAGCCAAACCCAAAAAGCTTCGGACCTCTGTCACATTCCTTGGTGGTTTCCACTCAACAATAGCTAAGATCTTGCTTGGGTCCATTCGGATCCTATCTCCTAACACAATGTGTCCTAAGAACCCGACCTCTTTAAGCCAAAATTCACTCTTACTGAATTTGGTGTACAGCTGTTTGTCTCTTAAGGTTTGCAATACAACTCTCAGATGATTCGCGTGCTCGCTCTCATCACACAAATAAATTAATATGTCATCGATGAAAATGACAACAAACTTATCCAAATACGGCCTGAAAATACGGTTTATCAGATCCATAAAAATTGTCGGGGCGTTAGTCAAGCCAAAAGGCATGACGAGGAACTTATTATGCCTGTATCTTGTCCGAAATACAGTCTTTGGCACATCTTACTCTTTAACTCTTAGTTGATAGTATCCAGACCTCAGGTCGATCTTAGAAAACACGGTGGCTCCCTTCAACTGATCGAACAAATCATCTATCCTTGGCAAAGGATACTTGTTTTTCACTGTTACTTTGTTAAGTTGTCTATAGTCGACGCATAGCCTCATCGACCCATCTTTCTTCTTCACAAAGAGTACCGGAGCACCCCACGGGGAATAGCTCGGTCTTGCAAAACCCTTGTCTGTTAGCTCTTGCAACTGTGCTTTCAACTCTTTCAATTCCACTGGAGCTATTCTATACGGGGCGATCGAGATGAGTGTCGTTCGAGGGACTAATTCAATCTCAAACTTAACTTCCCTCACTGGAGGTAATCAGGGTAACTCTTCTGGGAACACATCTGTAAACTCGTAGACTACCGGCACCGATTCAATCTTTAACTTAGACACTTGAGTATTCAACACAAAATCCAAATAAACCTCATATCCCTTTTCAAATATTTCTTAGCAGTCAATGACGATATTACTATAGGTAGATTTTCTGACTCATCTGGTCCAACTCGAAGAATGTTCCCGTCTTCACATCTCAACTCTATCTCTTTTTGTCCACAATCTACTACAACACTATAGGAGGCCAACCAATCCATCCCGAGGATTACATCAAACTTATTAAACGGCAACAACATCAAGTTGGCTGGAAAACAATGGCCTCTAATCGTTAAGGGACAATTTCTACATACTTGGTTCACTAGCACATGCTTGCCTAATGGGTTAGACACCTTTATCACAAACTCGATGGACTCTACTATCATGTTCATACGGGGTATCAATTCCATACAATTGTACGAGTGGGTAGATCTCAGATCAATTAAAGTAATAACAATTATATCGTGGATAGAAAAAATACCCGTGATTACATCGGGAAACTCTACCTCTTCATGAGCTCATATTGCATAGGTCCGTGCAGGAGTCCTGCCCTCAAACCCCACTGCAGTATCTCTAGGGGCACTTCTGCTGTTGACCCCACTACCCGGGTTCTTCTGTGGTCTACCCCGAGAGAGAGCACTGCTTGCTTTTACATCTTGCTTTCTCTCTCTATCATCCAGTTCGGGGCAATTTTGGATGAAGTGGTCTAACGACCCACATTTGAAGCAGCCCTTCCCGCTTCCCCGACACTCGCTGAAGTGACGTTTCCCACATTGCGAACACTTTGACCTATTTGGCCGAGCAACGTCGACACTCACGACCGAGGTGGTCTGAGCTCTAGATGCCTTGCTTTGTTGGTTTTTATTTGAATGGCCCTCCGAAGCATCCGATCGGGTGGAGAATTCCTTTGACCTTTCGGAGAAGGACTGATACGACTTCCCCATCTGCCTCTTCCTTAAACCTTGCCACTCAACAACCGCTTTCCTCCTCTCCTTCACCAATTCTTCAGCCTTACACGCTCTCTTAACGAGCGCTACAAATTTTCTTAATTCTAGGATGCCCACAAACACTCAGATATCTTCATTAAGGTCATCCTCAAATCTTTTGCACATTGTGGCTTTCGAAGACACGCATTTCCGCGCATACTTCTAAGCCTCACGAATTCACGCTCGTACTCCGTCACTGACAATTGACCTTGCTTTAGTTCTAAAAATTCCTTCCTCTTTTGGTCGATGAATCTTTGGCTAATGTACTTTTTCTGAAATTCCTCCTAGAAAATTTCTCAATTAATCCTCTCTCTTGGTACCACAGACACAAAAGTGTTCCACGACGGATATGGCGAGTCCCGTAAAAGTGACTTGGCACACTTCACGCACTCTTCAGGTGTGCATGACAGATCATCAAATACCCTTATGGTATTTTCTAGCCAGAAGTCTGCCCTCTCCGGGTCATCATCTATACTAGCCCGAAACTCTTCGGCCTCATGTTTTCGGATCTTGTCTACTAGAGGCTTCTCTCTTCTCAACATGTCCGCACCTTGCGGAGCTACCAGGGCATACTAAGGAATCAGAGGAGGTGGGGGAGGTGGAGTGTTTGGATTTGCACGAAAAAATTCTGTATACCAAGCATCCATCATTCGGAGGTAGGCTTCCCTAGCCCCCGCCTTGGCCCATACTCACGAGCTCGCTTTCCACTAACGTGGTCCCCTTAGCGGGTGCCGACGCATTACTTTTCACGTCATCTGCCTTGGATCTACAAGATCTATTTACTATACGGAAACATAATTCATAATCATCAGGAATCGTCACACTATTAATATATTTATATGGCATGTATAGCTAGACTTATAATCTTGCTAGGTTAGTCCTAGAACTGACTAAACTATAGCTCTGATACCACAAATGTAACACCCCATATCTGTAACCTTAGTCAGGACAGAGTACAAGGCATTACCTACTTGATCACATACATGCAACCCACTTTAAGTCACCGAGATTCGGTCCAATTTAAAAAATTTTCAATCTCTACTTTAAACCTCTCAATATGGGTCTACGAGACCTAACTCAACCAATGGAAACAATTCAGAATCCCTCCGGGTCCTTATCCAATTTATGTAAATTTTCAATTAAAGCAGGACACACGCCCGTGTGGAAAGGTGACACGCCCGTGTGCCCATCCTCACATGGCCGTGTTGATGACCCGTGTGTCACACACGACCTAAACACCTAGGGACACGCCCGTACCCCTTAACTCTGTTGCCAATTTATTTAGACAATTTTACAAAATTCAAGTGCAGACTTCATACGGCCTGAACACGCCCGTGTCCCTTGCCCGTGTTGCTCACACGGCCTCGACACGCCCGTGTGAGAAAACGTGGGTATTCTGTTTCTGACATCAGCACACCCAACAAGCCACACGGCCATAGCACATGCCCGTGTGCTAGGCCATGTCCCCCACACGGTTGAGACACAAGGTCGTGTCTCCGTTCGTGTGGTTACTACTATGCATACTGACTTGAAAGTTTTACGTGCAGGGGACACACGGCCTAATCACATGCCCAAGGGGCTGACTGTGTGTCACACACAGCCTAGACACACGCCCGTGTGCCTACCTGTGTAGACAAAATAAGGCTATTTACCAAGACTATTTGCCACCCCTATCTGCATAATCTAGCACAATTCAACCAATACCAATTCTAGTCTATACCTTACTACCAAATTAGCTACAACAGACATTCTTTCTTAAGGCAAAATACTCAACCAAGGAAATATCATCTTGCATATAATCAAAATGAATAATAGATAATATCAAGGCCAAAAGCAAAGTGTGGGACTTATCCCAAGCCTGCACATTAGGCCAATGATTAAGGATACAAAATGGTGAAGTCTAAGTTCTATACATGCCATATTAAAAAATATAAATCCAACTATACCGAAGGTTTCAGACGATAGTGTGATCGATATCTCTGACTACAAATGATGCTTGAGCTAAAGAGGCGGCACTATAAGGAAATTGAAAGGAATGAGGGTTAGCATAAAAGCTTAGTAAGTTGCATATAAATAAACATACAACAACAATTCATCCATAATCATCATGCTCATAATACAAGGGTAGGCATAGGTATGGCTTACTCATTACCATCCATATGAGCTATATGCTTTCTAGTGAGCTCATTTCTCATACGTACCAATTTGGTACCTGTGTCACTCGCAACATGATTATGTTTTCATTATTAACTCAAATATATATTCGCTTCATTGAACCATTCGGCACATTGTCGATCCTTCTAGAGACCTCAATCTAAGGGTAAGGTGTCGATGCTATGTCCCGGACATAGTCTTACACTGGCTCACATCTCAAGTCGATGCCATGTCCCAGAAACAGTCTTAGACTGACTATCTCTATCGAGGCTGATGCGTGTCCCTGACACGTCTTACTCTAGCACTCATCTCAATGTCGATGCCATGTCCCAAACATGGTTTTACACTGGCTTCCATAATGTGGCTGATGCATGTCCCAGACATGTCTTACTCTAGCTCACATAAATGACCCAATTGTCACAGCTAGAATACTCAGTGTATTACCTAATGTTTTAACGAGAGTTCTATCATCTCATTGTCTTTATGATTCTCAATACGAAATCAAGCAATTCATGCCATATCTATTCACTAACAATGTAAACACATATATTAATAATATATTTGTATCATTTACGTACAACTTACCTCGGTTAACAAAATGTACTCGACTGGTTGATTTAGTCGATTTACTTAGCTTTCCCCCGGTTTAGGTTCGGATTTGGAAATTATTGATCTATATTAGCAAAATGCACTCATTTAGTCACTAAACATGATTAGGAAACTTAAAATCTACATCTTGGGTAAAATGAACATTTTGCCCCTAGACCTTGGCAAAATGACCATTTTGCCCCTATGCTTGAAAATAAATTTTTATCAAATTTTTTCATATCTCAAGCCTAGAAAAGATCTTTTTACTCTTATAGTAACCCCAAATTTTCACTATTTTCCCCACTTATCACATATTTTGCAACTTATGCAAAATAGCCCCTTTAGGTGTTTTCATGAAAACTCCTTCACAAAAGTTGTTTATAACATAGCTAGGACTCATATTATTCCATAAAATTTTAGAAAAAAACCCTAAATACTCTTATTTAAAAACCCTAAATTTCAACCTTTTTGCAAGATAGTCCCCTCATTTGAAAGCTCATGCTTCAAGGGTCTCAAAAATGAAAAAATCATCAGCAAAGGGTAGGAAAATCACTTACTTGAGAGGACTTAAAGTTGCTGAAATTTTTGAAGCTCAAAACCCTTACAATGGCTGGAAAAATCTATGGGAATGAAGGGAGAAATGAAAGAAAAAGATGATAGCTAGGCTTATGCATTATTTTAATACACATTATGTCATCAACCTACCTAATGTTGACTTTTCAACATTTCTCTCTACCATTGCCGGCCAAGCTATCATAATAGGGTCTTATTTCCCTTTAAAATCCTCCAATTCTGATTCTCTAACAATTTAACATACTTGGGTACTAAAATGCAACTTTTGCCCTTTTTGCGATTCAGTCTTTTTTCGCAATCAGGCTCACAAACATTAAAATTAGCTCACCAAATTTTTCATGCACTAATATAATCATACTATAACCTCATACTGATAATAAAAATTATTCACCAAACTTCAAATTTGTGGTCCCGAGACCACTATTCTGACTAGGCCCTAGATCAGACTATTACAAATACATGATAAGTATTTTAAGTCAAGTACTGGATAATATATACAATGTTTTTGGATTGGTTTAGTATTGGTATTTGTATTGGTTGTGGTTTGAAATTTGCAGGGTTGGCTAGTAAAGTGTGAAAGGTTCATTATTGAGTCCACAGGTCCTAGCACACGGGCGTGTGACTAGATCATGTGAGAGATACAACTTGTACATGGACATGTTGTTAGGCCGTGTGTCCTATGCACCTAAAATGTTACAATTCAGTATGTCCAGGTTTTACCACACAGGCAGAGACACGAGCATGTGACACGGCCATGTGAGACACACGGGCAATCCACACGGGCGTGTGGACACTGTGCATAAGGAAAAATATAAAATTTTTAAAAAATTCGTAGTGGTTTTAAATTAGTCCCGAATTGATTTTACTGTTCATTTTGGGCTTTGAGGGCCAATTAGAGGGACAATATCTTCAAATTACGATGGAGTGAACATTTATTTTAATTAATGCCTGTATTGAACTGTACTGACTGGTAATACTCCATAATCCTGTTCCAGCGACGGTATAGGGTTAGGGTGTGTTACATCACCTACTTCCTTCAACTAGAACAATCATAAATCTTTAGCCATTTCCTTTCTAGAGATCAATAAAATCAGTGTCAACATTATGCTTGCAAACTTGCTTTTGAGCCGTCAGATCATCACAATCCAAATGAACGTGTGCACAGGCAACAAATACCCTCTTCGAACATACAAATTTAGATCCTTATTTTTAGTCGAGTTATAGCCTTATATAACTCTTTTTTACCGTATAAACCATAGAGACATGAAACCTTTTTGATCTTACTGATTTCGTTTAAAAGTCATGTTGAACACGTCGAATTGGTTTATTACCGAACCCGCCACAAGATCATTCTTTTCGGTACACCATTGAGAAATTTATTTTGACACACCACTAGGGCATTTCTTTTAGAGCTCACCACGAAGGATACTCTTTCATATTGTGCCACAAAGACGTTCCTTTCATTTTGCACCACAAAAGTTATCCTTCAGGGTTCGTCGAAAGGGCATTTTCTTTTTTAACAAGTTTGTAATATGAATTTGCCTAGACTCACATTTTGTGAGGTTTTTCCATCACCATTGTTGAACACGAAGAAATCCTCGTTGGGTAATAACCATCCTTTAGTGTCGTACAGAGGGTGCCATGACCATGGACTTTCCATTCTGAGTTCATGTTTAAAGTCCTTGTAGCACCCCAAATTTTGGGTTAGAAGTTTTTGGGTTTTGTGTTTAGGGTCAGAGAAAAGGGTGTGCTATTGTGTTTATTTGTTTGTTTAAGTGTAAGAATGGGCCTACTAGTCTGGTGGTTGAGTTAGAGTTACTTTCCCTCAAGGATATGGGTTCGAGTCTTCGAGTGCACATTTTTGGAGAGCCTTTTAATTTGTTTTGTTTTTAGTTAATAATTATTATTTATTTTTATTTTTCACTTTTATTTTTTATTTTTGGCTCTAGACGTTTTTATTTTCTTCTTCTCTGGGTTTTCTTTTTCTTCTTTTTGAAGTTCTTCCTTCTTTTACTATTGAACAGTTTTTGCTTAGGGGACTTTGAATAGCCTCACTTCCTTGACGTCGAGTCAGTGTTTGGGCATCTCCGATTCCAAATCAAGTGTGTGTTTTGAAACTTTTCTATTTTACTTATGAATTGTAAAATTATTTTTGATAGAATGTGGCAATCTTGGTGGCTTCAGAAATTGGTTGTTGAAGTACAATAGTACTATTGAATAACATGGAAATTCTCTTTGGCTAGTGTGTTTCTAAGTTCCATCGGTTGAGGCTCAATTTAGTGATCGAAAAACTTAATTTTTAAGCTATTTTTGGGTGATTTCGTGACCACATGGGTGGCCACATGGGCGTGTACCGGTTGGCACAGCCATGTGCTTTTAAGAATTAGGGTTTTTAGGCAAAATTTGGTCCCACATGATCGTGTGGCCGATTTGGGGAAATTAGTCGATTTTCACACGACAGTGTTCCCTAGGCACACGGGCGTGTGTGTTTAGGAATGAGAGTTTGAGCGTTTTGGTGCCACAAAGCCTGGCCACACAGTTATATGCCTAATTTAGGGATTTAAGGATCCCATATGGACGTGTGTTTGGGACACACGGTCGTGCCTGGTGGGTACATAGGTGTTTGAGACCCTCACACGACACGACTGTGTCTGCCCTGTACTTTATTTTAGCATTTTTGGATAGTGAGTTACACGGTCTGTCACCACAGCCATGTCCCTAGTCCACAGGGGCGTGTGCTTCAGTCACACGGGCGTGTGCCTCTTCTCACACAGGCATGTGCCCCTCCTCACATGGGCATTTGACTTCCCACACGGTCTAGACGTTTCCCACATGGCCAAAGCACACGGTCATGTGGTTCTAGGTCACTGAATTTTAACTTGTGTGTGTTTTTTATCTAAAAATGTGTCTGTGTATTTCGACCCTTGGGCTATGCTTTAGTGAGGGTGTTTAAGTCTCAATATTTGTGACCATGTACTCTGCTTATACGTTGTTTGTGACTGGTGTCTGATTCTGAACTCGAGTAACTGGGAGTGTGTGCGTATATCTGTTCTGTCTAATTGTCTAATAATGTGTCACTTTTCTGAGAGGTTGTATGCATACATACACTTGCATAAAGTAAAGTAAAGTTTTAGGTGGGATTGCAAAGAGAAGGGAGTCTGATTATGATCTGATCTGGCAGTTCTACTACAATTTACTCGTACAGCAATTTATCACACTATACTGCATATACGTCAGCTTTGCTGCGTACTATTATCTGATCAGGCAATTAAAACTGCAACTTGGCCGTACAGCAGATTACCGCATTGCGTTGTACTACACATATGCCAGATCGACTGTGTATTAATAACTGGGTGGCTTAGTTCACATATATGGTGTGTAGGTTTGGATGGGCCTTCGGGGTCCTACGTGGTGTGTTTCGGTTGGATAAGCTTAAACAGCTCTTATGGGGTGTGATCAGGGGACGGAGAGGTGTATTGGTTGGATGGGTGGGTTTTATCACTTAACTGCATTTCATATGTATCTGATTGTGTGTTCTGTGTGCCAGACTATCTAACTGTATTTTGACTATTCGAGTATGATTTGGTGTGCTTAAGTGTTATGTTATATTGGGACGTTTGTCTCAAGTTTTCTTTCTGACTCTGTGAATATCCGTAAGTCTGTTGCATTATTGAGTTAAATTCTGTTTCTAGTCTCGTTTCGAACTCACACTGAGCTTGTGTAGCTCATCCCCTTTAGTTTCCCCCTTTCAAGTACTTTTCTGAATTCTGACGCTGGGCTCGGTACGTAGAGGTCTCGGACAATCTCAGAGAAAATATAATATCAGTTAGCATTTTTAGTTTCCATTTTTTTATTCAGTTTTCTTTGAATTGTAAGATTTTATTAAACTGTGGTACAAGTTTCGATTTGAATTTTTATTTGTTCACTTAATTTCGGTTTTCTATTAAACTTAACTGTAAATTTATTGTCTAATTTTAAACGATTAAATGTGTAACATCTTAACTTAGGGCCTAGTCGAAACAGTGGTTTTAAGACCACAAATTCAAAGTAGAAATAATTATTTTATGATTATTATGAGGTCTAGGATATGATTGCATGTTTGTGTAAAAATTTCATGAAGAAATTTTATGCCTAAGATGTCCAACTTGACTTTAGGGACAAAATTGAATAAGTTGCAAAACTTGTGTTCTAGTAACTTTAAGAATGAAATTGCATTGGATTATTAATTAGGGGTCGTTAAATAGTAATTTGACCAAGTTCTAAAATTTTGGACAAAAATGGGCATGCATGGGTAAAAATTCAAAGTTTAGTAAAAAGGGCATTTTAGTCATTTGGTTAATTAAAGAATAAAAAGGGAAAAATCAAGCAAACTTGTTGTCCATCTTCTCAAAGGGGAGCCGAAAATTTAGGGGTCTCCATAGCTAGGGTTTTCAACATTTCAAGCTACATTGTAAGTGCCCCCTAGCCTGGTTTTTAATGTTCTTTGCATTTTTGAGATCCTTGAAGCTTAATCTACCCATACTTTGAGCTAGGGTTTATGTTCAAAAATTTACCCATATGTAACATGCATGTTCTTTGATGTTTAATGGAGGAATATGAAAGTTTGATGTTAAATAAACATCTTTTATAGGGTGATTTTTCATGAAAATACCTAAAAAGGACTTGTCTATAAAACGGTGTAAAATGAGTAGTAGATATGTGAAATAAAAGAAAATGTGGCCTGCTATGAGCTAGTATATAATTCGGCTAGGCTTGGATAATCAAGAAAATGCATGCATTTCATTTTACGAGCCTAGGGACCAAAGTGTAAAAATATGCAAAGTTAGGGGTAAAAAGGTAATTTTGCCATAGAATGAATTTTTGGGTTGAAATTGATGAATGTGACATATTAATAATATAAATTGCTTATATAGACTCGGAAAGACAATTCCAGAAGTAGGCCGTGGAACACAAAAGGTTTTGGAATAGTCAGAATGCAAAATCGAAACACCATCCAAGTAAGTTCGTGTAACTTAATTGATTATGTAAATATGTTAATTATAATTGTTGTGTGGAATTGAATGTGTAATGTAAGAACATTGAATTATGTAAAATTATTCAAAGGTTAAGAATTGACTGAAAAGGGACTTGTAATCCGTTTGAAATTTTGAATTCCGATGGTTAGGATATTTCTCATATGAAATGGAATCCTGCATGTGTTGCAGAAAGGATTTAGCCCGGACGAGTAATCCTAAAATGAGCCTATCAAATATATGTATCAATTAGGATTTAGCCTGGACTGATAATCCTAATTAATTGGATTTAGCCTGGACTGGTAATCTAGATTTGACTTTATAGGGAATTCTTTGTCACATAAAGGATCTAGCCTAGACTAGTATTCCGACAAAGCCCAGCCTGGACTGGTAATTCTATTGTAGAATATATGGCTTGAGAATGTACCAGTAACGCCCCAAATTTTAGGCCCAGAAGTATTAGGTTTTGAGCATGGGAACAGTTAGAAGGCTACACATAAATGTTTAGTTGTGCAAGAAAGTGACACAACTGTGTATTTGCTTTAGTGGTTAAGTGTTCTGAGTGTTCTGGGAAGAGTCTGAGAAGTCTTGGGTTCAAGCCTAGGCAGGTGCAAAAAGTTTTGTTTTTAAAGGAATAAGCACTGTCTCTGGGCAGTAGGCTTTTAAATAAATATGGGTAAAACATGGCATAAAGGGCCTGTTGGTCTAGGGGTAAGTGGCGTGTGGAGTGTTCCAAGGGGTCTGAGGTTCAAGTCCTGTTGGACGCAAGGGAGTGTTTATTTTGCTGCTGGTGCTGTGGAGGTATTATGGTTTGACCGAAACACTAAGGTGGTGGAGTGGAATTCAAACTGAGTAGTTGAGGGAGGAGTGATCAGTTGAAGGATTTGAGGGAAATTTTAGGAGAAAATCGTGGGGATTTGTGGTTGGAGAAGAGTTGGTGCCGAATGGGAAATGCTGATGTTCAGTGCATTTGGTTTTGGGGTTTTGGCATTTTTTCTCTTCATTTTGCAATAAATGTTAACTTTTGTTCATTTTCCTTTCTGGAGAAACCGAATTTTTCTAGTAAGTATATCGATATCCTTTGTTTTTGGCTTTTCGGGTTTTCATTTTGGGTCTTTGCTCTTCTTGGCCAAATACTTCCTTCTTCTCTCTCAAAGTCTTTCGACTTTTTGCTTCGGGGTCTTGACTAATTTCTTCTCTTCTCCCTTTCCTTCAATCGATTCCCTCTTTGTTAGAAAACTCTTTTATTTTCCCCTTCTCAACTCTTCAGAGTTTTGGCTCTTGTTCTTTTAACTTTCGATTACCTTTTCTTTCCTTGTCGAATTTATGCTCTTCCCTCCTCTCAGTCGGTTTCCCTAGGTCGATTGCTTCTCATTCTTTTCCTTCACTCAATCGAACCTCAAATAGTTCCTTTCCCTTTTGTACTGTTATCGAATACCTTTCCCTTTCCCTCTCCTGCTTGAAGTTATTCTCTAAAAGAGGAAAGGTTGGCGTTGGCTGCTTCTGTTCATATAGGATTGCTTTCGGTTGGTAAGCCCTTTTGTAAAGGGGGAAAAAGGTGTACCCCAATTGGTTGGTTTATGCCTATGATTAAAGTATGTTAAGGTTATAACCCTTTGTCATGTCAAATGTTATTTTGACAGTACCAAATCGTGTTGAACTTGGTCTACCTAAGGAGTGATAGGCTACATCGGTTGAAGCAGTGGTAGGTAAGTAATATTAAATGCTATCGTTTGGGGATTGCTTTTTGATTCGGTTACTTCTAAGCATGTCTAACATTGGTCATGGATTTGTCATTTGCTTAGGTGCGGTTCATCTCAAGAAGGGGTTGCGTACCTAGTATCTTAGCAGGTATGTAAAAACACCGTCTTTAACTGTAGATCGGCAAAAGTCAAAATAAGTGATCATTGACGCTACACGAGCGTTTGGTAGTCTGAACGCCTAAACATGGTCGTATAATCGTTGAGACCGGCCATGAGCAATTTCATGGGCTAAGGTCGTTTTGGGCCATTTTGGGCCAAACTGGGCTATGTAGGCCCTATAGGCATGTGGGCCCCACACGAATGTATGGAGATTATTGGGCCAGGCTGTGTAAACCACATAGCCAAGGCCATTTTTGGGCTATGTGGGCCACACGGGCGTGTGGGCCCACATGGGCCTGCATAATGGGCCTTGGGCCCATTCACTCTGTTTGACCGTTAAGGTTGTACGGGTCGCCCGAGACGACTGTGGACCTACTGATGGGTCGGTAAGTTTACCTATACCCCTTATGTGGTAAAATGACTGATTTTCCCTTATATGGTAAAATGACTGTTTTGCGCTTATGTGGTAAAATGACTGATTTGCCCTTATGTGGTAAAATAACTGTATTGCCCTTATATGGTAAAATGATTGTTTTGCCCTTATATGGTAATATGCCTGTATTGCCCTTATGTGGTAAAATAACTTATTTGCCCTTATGTGGTAAAATGATTTTTTTCCCTTATGTGGTAAAATGACTATTTTGCCCATATGTAGTGAAATGACTATTTTGCCCTTATATGGTAAGATGACTCTTTTGCCTTATGTGATGTATGTATGTTTATACGTACATGTCTGACCATATTTTAGCATGCTATTTAAACTGTAATAGATACATGTATGATTCTATGATATGACATGACATGATTGTATGATGCATTGCATGGGGATGGGTTTATTATGATTGGAGGAAGTGTTTTATATTGGCAGCTCTACTGCAAATCACTGATGGCTCTAAGCCTATTATACTAGCAGCTCTATTGTAAATACTGTTTAGTGCGGCAACCGGTGCTAATTCTGGAGTGTAGGGATGGGTGGGTTGATTATATCCCCACATAGAGTGTAGGGTTGGACGGAGATGGAGTGTAGAGGCTGGATGGGTAGGACTTGCATACTGTTTACTGTTACTGCACTATTTACTGTTACTGCAATAGGCCAAGGCCTAGACATATGACTGTTTTTGTATTGAGATGGGCTAAAGTCCAAACTGATATTGTCACTATTGTTAAAAAGGGCTTAGGCCCAGACTGTTCTTGTTTTCTGACTGTTTGCTTATATGGGATTACACACTGAGTTTTCGTAAACTCACCCTTCTGCTTATCTGCGCAGGTAATCCTTAGGCAGATCGGTGCTGCAAGGGACTCAAAGGTGGCCACACAACCGCTCATGCTTTTGTATTTGACTTTTAATTTTAATTTGGGTATTTTTACTGTAATAAGCCCTCTATGGATTTTAACTTTAATTTGGATTTTTATTTGCTTTAGTTTATAACTGCTAGCAGTAGGAAAAGAAACATGTTTTCAAAAGATAAATGTTTTTTTTCAAAACACCACGTTTACACGACATGTTTTAAAAGTTTTTGCAATAAATAAAGCTTTCAAATAAATGGCGATTTGAAACGATTAATTCTTTTCTAAACAACTTACATTTTACTAACGAACGAGACATCCTAAAATCTTCATCTAGATCAATAAGAGATTAATTAAAGAACGGGTTTTTCAATGATATCACATTTTACGAAAAATACTTCAATGTGACATTGCCAGATTCTACCATAAAGTCCAGGCCGGGTGCGGGGTGTTACAGTACCAAGAAGGTACTACTGGATATGAATTGACGGATGAAATATCCATCGGGAATTCAATAATTCAATAGATGAAATATATATATAAGACATGAGAAACATGAAATTGAATGTGTACATGATATGATGAGCTCATCTATGCATCTTGTAATATTTGAGACTAACTTATTGATTGAGTGCATGTGTTTAGGAAAAATTATCTAGAATGGTTGGAATGTATGGCTTATTGAGATTATGTGTTTAAAATGACCGGTAAGTTTACTTTCCGTTATACGAACTTACTAAGCATGTAATACTTACCCCGTTTCATTTTCCTGTCTTTTAGTGCTTGCGGACTCATGAAGGTTGGTGGACAGTTGGAGCTTTGATCACACTATCAATAATCTCGTTTTGGGTATAGAAGAAATAATTATTTTGATATAATGGCATGTATAGGTTAATTTATCTTTTGTTATATGTGTCATTTAATTTGGCCAAGTGTGATGGCTTTTGATGATGGATAACTCATTTTGTATATAGCCATGTGATATGGCTAGTATGTGATTATTGGGTTGTAACTCCAATTAATTATGCATGTATGAATTGAGTTACACCCATGATATGCTTGATGGTTACTTGTGTTGACTAGAGTGATGAGTGCCATTCATGTTTAGAGAATGAAGCAATAGGTGTGGCTACAATCTTGATAAAATGGTATAAATGAGAATTAGGTTATTGCTAAAGATTTGTTATGGACTTTGTGTGGTATGGCTTAAGTCACTTGCTAAATTGAATATGTACTACGTGAACTCTATATGGTCATATATTAACCACATCTTGAACAAAAATCAAGCCATGTTGTAAGCCTTTGAAACTATGATTGATCATGTTCTAATGAGGGTGGCAATTGGCTTGGAAAAAAGCCACAAAATTGTCCACACGGGTAGACACATGGGCATGTGTCTAGGCCGTGTATGACACACTGTTTGTCCTATGGGTGTGTTGTTCGGCCGTGTATCCCCTACACCCTAGTTTTACAAGCTAGAATGCCTAGTAGTAAAAACATGGGCTAAGACACGGGCATGTGTCTTGGCCATGTGAGAGACACG
Organism: Gossypium longicalyx; assembly: GCA_025698465.1. Lineage (NCBI taxonomy): Eukaryota > Viridiplantae > Streptophyta > Magnoliopsida > Malvales > Malvaceae > Gossypium > Gossypium longicalyx. Next base: position 49,453,127 of record CM047004.1, read on the forward strand.
GCCTACCCACATGGGCATGTACTCTGGTCGTGTGAAGTGTGCACCATTTTATGAAAAATCATTTAATTTTTAATTGACCACAAGGTTTGACTACACGGGCATGTGATACGGCCGTGTGACCTTGTTTTGGTGCTAACATCATAATCAGAGAGTTACACGGCCTGAGGACACGGGCGTGTCTAGGGCACACGGGCATATTCCCTTCATCACACGGGCATGTGACATTATTTTGGTGAGAAATTTCCTAAGTTTTCCAAAGATCCCGATTTAGTCCTGAACCGTCCCTAATGTGTGTTTTGGGCCTCGTGGCCCATATAAGGGACAATATGTATATGTACGAATGGTTTTTAATTGGATGAAATTTTATGGTTCGTTTTTATGTGAGTATTAATGTAAATGCCCGATAATGCCTCGTGCCCTGTCCCGGCCTCAGATACGGGTAAGGGGTGTTACAAAATGTTTCAATTTGGCGTGATAACTTTTTTTGTAAAAAATTACCCACAATCACTTCGGTGATTAATGTAACATTCGGGATCCGGTCTAAACTTTTAGGTCGGGTTTAGGGTGTTACAGTCGTGATGGACCTCTTTGAACATCACCACAATGAACAAACATAGATTCTTTTGACAGACTCTTCATGCACTTATATAGTCTAAGCCTAACCTTTTACACCAACATACACGCACATACATTCCCGACTCATAATGCATATTCTAGGCATACATATGTATAACCATACCAAAGTATCATATTACTTATTCAGCATTCATCATATACTTGAACTTATCAGATTCCATACCAACTTTACATACTATCCTTTCCTACCAATCATACATTCATAGATATTCTTTAGTAATTACTCATATAGTTACATACATATCATACCGTACATTTCATGATCTTGGCTTCATATTTTATTTAGTATCCTACAAATATCTCTGCATGAACAGTACATATGATGAATGCATGAACGTAAAGACCCACCTGACAACCTCAGATAGCAGCTTAAACTCCATATCCAATGAGAAACTGCAGTAACCACTGCTTATAAAATAGAAGAACACCATTAAAACTCGTTTGTAACCTCTACCATCATCTCAAACCCAGATAACCCTAAAATAAAAACTTACATATTCATTTAACTATTAATGTACTTTTATTCAAACTTAATCTTTCATAACTTTAACATGCAGAGTTACAATACTCATCTTGACATGGAGTAGTCACTAACAAAGATCCAGATTTACAACTCCAGCTTAAAGGAGAAAGAGATACTTTTTTGGTTCCTCCAACTCTAGATAACACTACTATAGAAGAAAGAAGGAAAACTTTCCCTTCTCTACCCATAATATCCACATATTTAACCTAAGTCCTTATTGGAATTTGACACATGTCATAACTTTCAAGACTACTTTTATAAATGGTTTATAGCTGTAGAGAGAACCTAATAAAAATCTAATAAATTATACACTTGGTTTCTCCAGTTCTATCCATTTCTAACCAAATTGTTTTTAACATAACTAGCATAGTAACTCAATGAAATTGGCATACAATACCTTCAACGATAACTCCAACTTACAAAATTCTCAATGCTCTTACCAAACTCGCTTTCCTTATAGCACAACACATTCTGGGTTCGATCCTTACATAATATTCTAATATTTGTTATGCGTTCAATCTTATATGCCAAAAACAATTATTGGGCGCATAGAGTCGCATCCCATGAATCATTCTCAGCTTACTCGCTAGAACCTAGGGCTCGCCAAAATTAGGTGTTACAAATTCGATATCTTATTTTCATATTCGAACAAATTTTTTGGGCTAGGAATTCCATTCAACATACTTATCCTTCCTCTAACACGAATATCATACAATAAGGCCATTCTTTCTTCTTTAGTTTTTCTTTCTTCTAACTCCTTATTTTCAAGATTTCCAAATCTTATTTGAACCTTAATTAATTTTTAAAACCCTCATTTGAAACTTTTTGTGAAAATATACCAAAAAAGTATAAATCATCAATAAAAAAACCATAATTTAAAAAATTAGTTCTTCTTTCCTTACTTTTTTTTCAAAAACTTTAGCTTTAAAAATATCAATAAAAAATTAAAAAATTAAAAGAAAAAGAAAAAGTTTTAGACTGTCACAAATTCTAGAGTCCAAAATTTTACAAGCTCTTGAAAAGACCTTAAAAGCAACTAAAATTAAATTGTTTTGTTGCTTAAAAAATAAACTTAAAGCTTTGGACTTCTTTTTTTATCTTTTTCTTTTAAAACATTGGGTAGAATTTTCTTAAAGCTTTTTCTTTAAACTTTTCTTTGACTCTAAAGTTGGAATTCTTTGCACCTTAGCTTTTTTCTTTCTTTTATGTTATCTTGTATAATTCCTTCACCTATGTAGCCTCTGTTACAAATTCCCTCATTACTTTATTAGCCTCTTAAAGCCATAAGATTTTATTGCCTTTTTGAAATTTGTAACTTATCAAATTTGTAACACCATTTACCTGAGCTTGACCTTACACCTGAGTGAGAAATGTTACATTTAAAAACCAAACACATCACTCATGTTCGTACCCAACAATGATGACTCCCAGATTCGAACTTGGTGAAACAAATCCACTTGCTCCTTGTCCATTTTACGATCTAAGACTAATCCTGTTCAGGATTTGAACTTGATTTAAAAGCTTTGGGGGAAAAATATGTAACACCCCTTATCGTATCAGACACCAGAACAAGGTACGAGGCATTACCAGACTTAAACGTAAGCAAACATATAAAACTGAGACATAAATTTCCGTTCAAATTTAAAAATTTTCACATACATTCAAATCGTCCCTATAACAAGCCTATGAGGCCTAAAATATGCCTTGGAAGTGGTTCGGGACTAAACGAGAACTTTAGAAAATTTCAAAACACATAGAAAATATTTCATCAAACAGGGGCCACACGCCCGTGTGGGCAGGCCGTGTGGTCACACACGCCCGTGTCCAGACCTCGTGTAACTCTTTGTTTGTAATCCATGAACAAAATGAAGTCACACGACCAAGGCACACGCCCGTGTGCTTAGAGACCGTGTGGTCAATTTAATTTTCCTAATTTTTCATAAAATAGTTGCAGACTTCACAGGCTAGGGCACACGCCCGTGTTTGAAGTCATGTCGTCCATACGGCTGAGACACATGCCCGTGTATTTACCTATGTACTCGATACTGAGCATTTTATTTTGCAATAATTAAGGTGCAGGGGACACACGGCAGGATCACACGCCCATGAGGCAAGCCGTGTGCCACACACGGCCTAGACATACGCACATGTGTCAACCCGTGTGGACAAAAATAAGGCTATTTACCAAGCCTTTTTGTCACCCTTCCATGCACAACCTACACAACAACATATAATACCAATCCAAGCATATGCATTCAACCCAATCAGCTACAAACAAGGCATCCACACATCATTTACATACTATCATCAATCACATACAACCATCACATGCTATTCAACTTAAACCATACAAATTTCCATATTCATGAAAGGCATCATCATATGCATATACTTAAACAAATATTAGCCAATTTCAATGGCCATTTACAAAATGAATTATCAACCAACATAAGCCAACACATTTGGCCAAATCAATTAGGACACATAACAAAAAGACCAAGTCCCTATACATGCCATAACTCAAACATTAAAATCATTAGTACCCAAAATGTTAAGTTGATAGTGTGAATGGATCTCCGACAGTCTTCGATCCCCGAGATGGCTTGGTGACACTATAAAAAAAGGGAGAAGAAAATGAGTAAGTGGAAACACAAAAATTTATATACTTTTTCATACCCATTTTTACTTAAATTCGTGCAAATCTGGTTAAATTCTTGTCGAAAATAATTAAATATTATAAAATAATTAAATTGTGTTAAAAATATGAACATGGTGAATTTTAGTTAATTTTATACTTAATTTTTATTAATTTTGACAATTTTCCACAGATTAGCGCAAAGGGCAAAAATTGGCTAGACTGACACTGCTGATAGCACAAAACCGAGAAGCAATTTGAAGTATCGAGGCACATTAATTTCCAGCCTAAGATGGTCCAAAAATGTGTATTAATTCATAATTTAATTAATTTTAATTTATTCCCTATTTAATTTGGGTTAAATAAATTATTTTTAATTAATTATGGAGAAAGGGTCCAGTTGAACTGCACTAGTCGAACCAAATTGAGTGAACCGAACCAGCTACTGATTGGGCAGCCCAAAACCGTCCATATACTGACCCAAATCAGCATTTTATCTGATTAAATATGCTTGCAAAAAGTCCCTTGAAAGACTCCCAAACTGCATTCAAACCCCACCTTTAATTGTGGCTTTCTAGATTTGCCCCAGGCTATTTTTAGCAAAGTTGAAAGTCTCAACTTTTGCAAAGTAGATGGCCGGCCATAGGGGGGCTCTTTGGCTTCTGGAATTTTCTATTTTTATCAGACACATTCAGCTATAAAATTCACCCCTTTCTGATCATTCAAACGATCCCTCAATCCCACAACATTCTCTCATTCACTCTTCTCCTCTCTCACTTTTCTCTCCATTTTTTTTATCCCATTTCCCTTTTTGTTCAAGTGTCGATTTCTTCTCTTGGGAAAGAGGCTCTCATCAGCAATTTTGGAGCAGCTATTAGGTTCATAAGCCACCTTGATAGCCGAGGGCAACGAAGAACGAAGGACGGAGCAACTAGTCAAGCCACGAAGAAACACCAAATTTGCTTTTTGTTCCCTATCTCTTTAACTTTTATTGTTGTTTTGACGAACATGTTTATAAATATTTATGCTATTGAAATTGTTATTTTAATCAATTTAGCTTAAATTAAGTTTGTGTTGGGTTGATTATATTCTGCCTGCTTGAATTGTTAAAATGATATTTATGCTGTTATAGGCCTCGGTAAATTGCTTGGTTAAGTAAAATCATGCCTAAGTTATTCTTGCAATATAATTGTTAAATAACTAATGAATTAATTATTAAATCATATTGAAATTATAATTAACAGACACAATGTTTAATCAGTGCATGTTTATTCTTCTAAGGTAGCTGAAGTTTAAATTAGCATTGTATTCGGCGATACATATGCCTTGCATAACTTGCAAGATTTGTGTGATTAAACTGTTTCAAGGTAGAAATACCCTATTACCTCACTTAATCTCTTATATGCTTGTGAAGATTGATTAACCGCTTGGATTGACATTGAAAAATGTTCAAGACGTTGATTAATTTAATAAGTATGTATGAGCAGTAGTTAGCAAATTACCGAGTTGCTGTGAATTTATTCGTAGCAGTATAAACATCAGTTTAATAATTCTAAGTTAAAAAATTGTAATTAATCCAACACAAGTATGTTATCTTGATTAAATCTTATTTGAAATCGTGTATTAGAACTCCTTTATTTTAATTAATTACTTAGTTTTTAAATAGTTTTTTGACCATATTTTAAGATCAAATTATTTTTACCTCACCAAAGTGTTTACAATTAATTTCATAAATAATTCTTTTTACAATCCCTGTGGGTACGAAAACTCGAAATTTACTTGTCACTTTATTGCTTGTTGTGATTGTGTACACTTGCGCATTTTCGTTGTTTCAAGTTTTTGGCGTTGTTACCGGGGACTGTTTTTAAAAATATCATTATTTGTGAATTTGTTAGTTTACATTTTGGTTTATTTTCCTGTTTAAATTTTTACTTACTTAATTTTTCTGTGATTATTACAAGTGTTTATGAGTATTGACCAGATTATTGACTTACTCCCTATAGACCCTAAGATAGAACGAACCTTTCGACAGTGAAGCAGACAAGCGAACCAAAGAATGATTGAAGGAATGAATTTCGAGAATATGAATTAAGGAAATAGAGCAAACCTTGCTTAAAATCTTATCCTTATTGCTGATGATAGGGATAGAACCTTAAGACAATATGTTGTACCAGTGTTTAATGATCTTAATCCGGGTATTAGGAGACCCGAAACTGAGGCACAACAATTCGAGCTGAAGCCAGTCATGTTCCAGATGCTTCAAACAGTGGGCTAATTCAGTGGAATGCCTACCGAAGATCCTCATCTTCATTTAAGACAGTTTATAGAGGTAAGCGACTCTTTCAAATTAGCCAGAGTACCTAAAGATGCATTACGATTAAAGTTGTTCCCATACTCACTAAGGGACAGAGCTCGAGCCTGGCTGAACTCATTGCCACCAAACTCAATTTCCACATGGCAAGAGTTAGCCGAAAGGTTCCTAATGAAGTATTTCTCGCCAAGCAAGAATGCTAAGTTGAGGAACGAGATCACTACCTTCCAACAAATGGATGATGAGTCCTTGTATGAGGCATGGGAACAATACAAAGAATTATTACGAAAATGCCCTCATCACGGAATCTGGAACGACAAAAATGTGCAAGTGTACACAATCGTAACAAGTAATAAAGTGACAAGTGATGTCGAGTTATCGTACCCACAGGGACTGTAAAAAGAATTATTTATGAAATTAATTGTAAACACTTTGGTGAGGTAAAAATAATTTGGGTTTAAAATATGGTTAAAAACTTATTTGAAAAACTAAGTAAATAATTAAAATAAAACAAAAGAGTTCTAATGCACAATTTCAATAAGATTTAATCAAGGTAACATACTTGTGTTAGATTAATTATATTCCTTTAACTCAGAATGATTAAACTCATGTTTACACTGCTATGAACAAATTCACGGCAACTCAGTAATTGGATAACTTCTAAACATGCTTCACATACAAAAATCCATTCATCTTTTGACATATCCCTATGTCAATTCAAACGACTAAACAGATTCTAACAAGAAAACATATTATTGCACATACACACTCATTAAATTGAACTAATCTCTTGCATATCCCTATGTCAATTCAAACGATTAATTAAATCTAACAAGCATATAAAAGACTATGTGAGGTAACAAGTTATCCCTACCTTGAAACAGTTTAATCACAATAATCTTGCAAGTTATGCAAGGCAATAATATCGCCAGATACATTGCTAATTTAACCTTCAGCTACCTTAGAAGAATAAACATGCACTGATTAAGTATTGTGTCAATTAATTATAATTTCAATCCGTTTAAATAATTAATTCATTAGTTACCTTACAGTCGTAACGCAAGAATAACTTAGGCATGATTTTACTTAATCAAGCATTTTACCGAGGCCTATAACAACATAAACATCATTTTAATAATTCAAGTAGGCAAAATATAATCAACCCAACATAGAATTAATTTAAGCTATATTGATTAAAATAACCATTTCAATAGCATAAATATTCATAAACATGTTCATCATGTTGGAACACCGGTGCCTCCAAGGCGCAGCGAAAAATTAAAAACCGGCGATCCAAACCAAGGATCCATGTGTAAGGAACGAATCGGGGTGATAAAAGGTTTGAATTTACCGAAATTTCAATCTGAGTAGACAGCGACGCCTAGGCAACAGAATCTTTGAACCACTATCGAACCAAGCCGCAACCTTTTTACGATGTCGGCTCTACGTAGTCCACCCGATTGACAATGAACGGTAGAAATCCCAGAAAACTATTTTCAGAGAGTATTTTGCTAAAACGGCTGCTAGACCACTTTCATATTTTCGGGCTAGTTATATATATATTCTTTTTAGGGTTTTTTACCCTTTTTTATATATAACTCCCTCTTAATTGGTATATATTTATAACGAATTTTAATTCATTAAAATTAATCTAAACATAATAATTATCATTCAAATAAATATAATAATGTTTAACCGAAAAATTATAATTACATTAATTATAATAAAGATTTCGGTAAACTATATTTATTTAAACTTATATACGAACTAAATTCATATATCAATAAAATTATGTTCTGATTATGTGTACAACATCCTTGTACATAAATAGTATGTTCAACAATTTGATTGCCCAATTAAATTAATTCTATAATTAATTTAATTCATGTGACAACCAAGCAATATACCAACTATGTTTTACCTTGTTCATTTCAACCATAGGGTGTGACCTATAGGTTCTTGTAACGTTAGCGAGTAATATTAGAACGATTCTAATGTTACAAACAACGAAAGTGGCATCTAGCAATGCATCAATGCTACCTAAGTTACAAGAAGTCATGATTCGACATAACCTTTTGTGATTAACCTTTCATGCATTCATCCTTAAGTCCTATATCTTTAGAATGGACACAAGTCATGGAATAGTCACACTTGCATAGTCCATCCCATGTTTCTTGATACCTCGAGTAGACTATGATACACAAATAAGTATGACATCTCATATCAACTTATTTGAGCATGGCCATGCATTTCTAGCCTTACTCAATCAAGTGGCCTGAGATATTACTCCCATTATGTAGGAGGGACTTATCCTATATTGATCAACTATATCCCTCAACATAGATTGTGGTATATCTAACATCAGTCTTTATAGAACAACCAGTTACGGTGTTTATTTGACTGTATCAAAATATACAACTCACGATGTTGGGATAAAGATGATCTCAAGTATGAGGATCATATACATATTAATCACTATGAGTAATGTTGTGACAATTACATAATAATCCAAGAAACATACTCATAGCGGGTCAGTCCAATATGTTGTTCTCTAACACACATATTCATGCATTGATTCTGACACTCCATATCAATGACAACTCTTTATCATCAATCAACTACATGTTAGTCTTGATGCATTATTATTGTCCTAGCCAATAACAATACTTGACTAAGGATCTTTTGAGAATAATCATATTATTCTCAGGACATTATTATAAAATAGTTTATTTATGCACGTAAAAAAAGAAACTGGAATAATAATGGCAACGCCTTATATTAATAAACATGATAAACCAAGTATGTTATTACAACCATCTCGTGATTGATCTTTGGGCATACTCTTACACATCAAAACAACAACAAAAATTAAAGAGTTAGGGAGCAAGAGGCAAATCCAGTGTTTCTCCGTGGCTTGACTAGTTGCTCCGTTCTTCATTCTTCGTTGCCCTCAACTATCAAGGTGGATTATGAACACCTAATTGCTGCTCCAAAATGGCTTATGAAAGCCTATTTCCCAAGAGAAGTAATCAGCACTTGAATAATAAGGGAAATGGGATGAAAAAAATGAGAGGAAAGTGAGAGAGAGAATGAGAGAATGTTATGGAATGAGGGATGGTTTGAATGATCAGCAAGGGGTGACTTTTATAACTGAATATGGCAGCTAAAAATAGAAAAAATAATCAGCCTAAGAGACCTCCCTTGGCCGGCCACACACATGGCAAAGTTGAGAGTTTCAACTTTTCTATTTTAGGCTTAGGGCAATTTCATAAAGCCACAATTAAAGAAGGGGTTTGAATGCATTTTGAAAATTCTTCAAGGGCCTTTTTGCAAGCTCATTTAATCAGAAAAATTTCTGATTTGGTTCAGCATATGGATGGTTTTGGGTTTCCCAAATAGTGGTTGGTTCGGTTCACTCAATATGGTTCGACTAGTGCAGTTCAACTGGACCCTTTCTCCATAATTAATTAAGAATAATTTATTTAACCCCAATTAAATGGGGAATAAATTAAAATTAATTAAATTATGAATTAAAACACATTTCTGGACCATCTTAGGCTGGAGATTAATGTGCCTCGATACTTCAAATTTCTTCTCAGTTTTGTGCTTTCAGTAGTGTCAGCTGAGCTAATTTTCGTCCTTTGTGTGAATCTGTCGAAAATAGTCAAAATTAATCAAAATTAAGTATAAAATTAACTAAATTCACCATGTTCATATTTTTAATACAATTTAATTATTTTATAATATTTAAATATTTTCAACAAGAATTTAACCAGATTTGCATGAATTTAAGTAAAAATTGGTATGAAAAAGTATATAAATTTTTGTGTTTCCACACCGCCAAACTTAATTCATTGCTCGTCCCGAGTAATGCACAAATTTTGAAAAGAATTTCTCAGAAACACCTTTGAAAAATTCCTTGAGAACAACATTTTCCCCAAAATTATGAATTTAAAATACTTATGCTCAAGGACAAGAAATCTAATAGTTATGCTACTTAAGTATACATATCGTTCACATTAAATTCAACAACTTATTATAATAGCAAAATTTAGACTAAATGCTTTTGTAACAAAGACATGTTAACCCTTACCAATTTGATTTTTTTTCCTTCATTCAAGACTAAGCTGCAATCATTAAGCTTAACTTATGTCTTCATATGTTGGTCGTAGCAATTTCTCTCCACTAATGTAGGTAGCATTAGGACTTTGAATCAATAGGTCTTTATCAAGGTTGTAACGTGGCTAGGCTGGGGGTAGGTGAACGATGGATAATTTTTGGTTTAAAACCCCTAGACTCAGCGTCAATCGAACCTTCGAAATTTTTACCTTCGATATACCAACTTGACTTTCATATGCTCTTTTGTACATCTCTTTCAAATACATGTGCTCTTTTTTTAGCTAACACGAGCACTTACTTTGTGTACTACAATTCTCGAGCAATTGATACTTCTTTTCAACTCCCCCAAACTTATTTTTGAAGTGCATTTTGAATATTACTGAGTCTATTGTTTGGGACAATTTTAAGATCATTAAGCGAGAAGTAATGGCTAATTATTGCAAGGGTCAAAATAAAATTAGGCCATATAGTCTCAAAGTTGGGCTTCAAAGGATAAAATTTTACCTTGGTAGGCTTGAAAGGCTCAAATGGTCCAAACAAAAGTTGCCTAAATCATTTCCAACGTTCCATGCTCACTAGGATTTCGCCTCAATAAACTACTAAGTCAATTCTAAAGACTTAAACTTTCATGCATACCTAACTTTCCTAAAGAAATAAAAATTTTATGGTACGAATTTGCATGCTTTATTAAAAATACATTCATGTCATTATTAAGCTAACATAATAATTTATTGAAATAATAGAACTTTATTCATACTTAAATTTGAGCATACTTAACAGAATTCAAATTTTTGAACAAAATATATCCTAATCATAATTAAAAGAAAAATTTATTCTGATCTGAGTGGGAATAATTTAATTTTTCAGTCCCCCAACTTAAAATGAACAATGTCCTCATTGTTTAAAGTGAATAGATACTACACACCAGGTAGGATTTAAGAAAAGAGGAGGTGAGTCAATTTGACTGCTTAAGTACCAAGCTCTTTCTAAATCCAATCCTAGACATGTATATATCTATTGCCACACTTTATACTTTGTGACTTGCTCACATTAGTGATTTCCCTCTCTTGTTTTATTATGCAAAAATAAAAAAAATCCTAATTAAACTTAATCCTAAAAATAGTCTAAGAACAAAAATAAAATAAAGTCAAGATCCCTCCCTTTTATTTATTTGCAGATCCTTCCAATCTAGACTCATCTTTTGCTCTATCATTATTGCCTTTGCATGAATCGCTTCGCTCCTTCTTTGATAATGGACTCCGTGGTTCAAATATGAAATTTGGAAACTCAGGCACAAAAATAAATGTGTCATTGTACATCTTCTTAAAAGCACTTCTCATCAAGTCATCCCTTATTTTTTAGTATCTCTAGTAGGCTTGCTGTTGCCATTGCATATGTTGCATTAAGTCCATCAATTTTGATAGCTCATCTCGAAGGTCTGGGCTAGGCGATTGAGCTCTAAACATTGAAGTTTCAGCATCAGGTTCAGCTTCTAGCTCCACTGATTCTACCTTATCAGGAACTTCAAATGATTGCATCGTGGGATCTTCTTCTTCATCAGGGTCCTCCGGTTCCTCACTTACTTTAACTCGTTGCTGTAGAACTGAGTCTCTTACTACTCGGTAAAGGTCCCAATCCGTGATTATGCCTTGGCTATACCCTGTCTTCCTTACATTCGCAAAAATTTCAACTTTCAAGCATAAAATTGTTATTGTAAAGGGGAAGTAAGTAGGGCTGCACAATTCCGTATTTCCCTCGAGATGATCTTCCCCACATCAATGGTCTTACTAGTTAGGATTGAGTACAATAAGACCATTCACTCTAATGAGATTATAGTCCCATGTGAGCTAGGCATAAGGCTAAATCGAATGAAGTAAAACCATACATTCACGAGTGGTGTCAAATATTCTCTTCGACAAGTGAGGATTCCTTGTTTTGACATAATCCACATAGAACCCTGAACTGTCAATTCCGTAAGAATTTCTTGCAATTTTTTAGGCTTGATATTGCTCATCAATGTGGAATATTCATCATTTTCAAAATCAGGTAATTCAGAAAACTCATTAATAGCATTTGAATTTATCGGTACCTTGATTCCGCAAACTGGAACTTCTGTCATCTCGCTTGAAGTTAGAGTGGCATAGGACTCACGAACTAGCTCCTCATCCACACTAGGTCTCTTTTCACAAAACAACTCCCAATTAAGGGTTTCAGCAACTTGACGAATACATGCCATAAAGTCTCTATAGTTGCTTTCTTTTAATGTAAAGCCTTTCTCTGATGCATCTGTTGATTTTTGAAGATACTTTTGTATCTCACTTTGGCTTCTTCACAGTGAAACTTGTTTTGTGTTTCATCAATTTGAGCGGAAGCACAAGTTCTTTTGCAAGGCATGTTTAACCTGATCATAAGATGGAAAAATTATTTTCTCAAAAAAATTAAAGAAAAATTATTAATAATTCAATTAATTGAAAAATTAACTAATTGAATAAAATTAAAAATTAAGAGAAAGCTAGGTCTTACCACCTTTTTTTGTAAAAATATAAGAATTCTATAAAATAATAATAATGAAGGAAAATATGGCAATTTAAAAGGAGGGTTGGAGGGTTTGTGGCTTAGGATGGATGAAAGGGTGGTGCCATTTGGGTGTGTAAGGCAGCAGCACACAGCAGGGAATGGGAGAAGGCAGCAACGTGCATAGGCTAGGTTGGAACAGTACGAGTGGTGCGCGGATCCTCGTCGAGCAGACTTGTCGTGAGTGCACGCGGGAGCTGGCCGTAGGTGCTAGATGAAGGTCAGGTCAGCTGGGCTGAAGCAACACGAGGCAATGCACTCGTGGTGTGCGCGAGATGGGCGTGCGATGGAGCTAGGTGTGTGTTGGCTGACTGCTGGGTGCTATTGTGGCTAAGGGCTTCGGCACTTTGGTGTTTTAGTGCTTTGGGTTTTGAGTGATAGATGAATGGGAAGATGGGTCAAATTTATAGAGGGAAAAATAGGAATTAGAGTAGAATTCTTAAAACAATTTAATTAATAAAAATTCTAAGTTCTAATCCTATACAAAGATAACAACAATTAATAATTAGATAGATGCATATTAAATTATTAATTGCTATTTAATTTATTTAAACAAAGATAAAATATGATTAAAACTAATCCTAATTCTATGCTAAATTGATAAAGATTAAAATATAAAATATAATAGATATAATTATATATTAAAGATTATCATATTATTATTATTATTAAAAACTTATCAAATAAAATATGATTAAATTAACACTAATCCTTTATGAATTTGACGTAGTTTGACATCTGCTCAAGTGCTTCAACCAACAGGATGTTGATATGAAGTTGCTTGAGTACGTCTAGGAACTTCTTGAATTGGATCTCTTGTTTTTGCTTCTGAAGTCTTTGAGGGTAGGCTGGTGATAGTTTCTTTACTAGAACTAGTTGATTCAATTTTTGTGGCAATTCTACATCTAACGGAGTTGTTAGTTGATCAGAATTAGCTGGTTCTAGAATTACCTTGTTGGGTTTTGCAGATTCTGGTTCTTGTGAAACTGGAATTTCAACACTCGGTTGAACTTCCTCTGAGTCTTGAGCATCAACTGGCTCCTTTTCATCTTCAATAATGTTAGGCTCTACTGTCCTTCCACTCCTCAATGTCAACATTTTGCAATGCTCCTTCCCTAGATTTCTTGGATTCTCCGTATCACTAGGTAAAGCACCTTGTGGTCGGTTCCTAAGTTCAATTGCAAGCTGGCCCATTTGGTTTTCCAAATTCTTCAATGTAGCTGCTTGGCTTTGAATTAAGGCATTATTCTTCACCATGTATGCCTTCAGTAGATTCTCCAAGCAATTGGATGGTTCAGCTTGAACTGGGTTCTGAACTTGTTGGGAAAAACTAGGCTGCTGAGCCAGTCTAGGTTGGGTGTAGTTGTTACTGGTTCCAGCCCCTTGGTTACTCTAGGAAAAATTCGGGAGGTTTCGCCACGATGGGTTATAGAAATTGGATTGCAGTCCTTGCCTTCCTCGATTTTGGTTCTAGTTGCCCATGTAATATATAGATTTGTGGTTCGATAGACATTCTTCGAACAAATGTCCTTCCCCCACAATAAACACAGGCTATAATCTCAAATTGGTGAGGTGGTTGGGCTGCAAAACTGTTAGACCCATTAGTTGTAAGATTATTAAGCATTGAGGATATTGAAGACACCTGCGATGCAAGTGAAGTGAAAGCGTCCACTTCATGTATTCCAATGACTCATCTTACTGACGCGGCTCGATTGGTTGGCCATTGATAATTCTTACTGGAGATCCTCTCGATGATTTCGTAAGCCTTGCTATAAAACTTAGAAAGGAGAGAACTGTTAGCAGAAGCGTCCACTACCATCCTCGTATGAGCATTGAGACCATTATAAAATGTCTCAAGTTGGATGTAATGTGGGATTTCGTGATGAGGGCATTTCCATAATAATTCTTTGTACCGTTCCCATGCCTCATACAAGGATTCATCATCCATTTGTTGGAAGTTAGTGATCTCGTTCCTCAACTTAGCATTCTTGCTAGGCGGGAAATACTTCATGAGAAATCTTTCAGCTAACTCTTGCCATGTAGAAACTGAGTTTGGTGGCAATGAATTCAACCAGGCTCGAGCTCTGTCCCATAGTGAGTACGGGAACAGCTTCAATCATAATGCATCTTCGGGTACTCCAACTAATTTGAAAGAGTCGCTCACCTCCATAAATAGTCTTAGGTGAACGTAAGGATCTTCGGTAGGCATTTCACTGAATTGGCCCACTGTCTGAAGCATCTAGAACATGACTGGCTTCAGCTTAAATTGTTTTGCCTCGATTTTAGGTCTCCTAATACCCGAATTAAGATCATTAAATACAGGCACTGTATATTGTCTTAAGGCTCTATCCCTATCGTTAGCAATAAGGATAGGATTTTGAGCAAGGTTTGCTCCATTTCCTTGATTCATATTCTCGAAATCCATTCCTTTAGTCCTTCTCTGGTGTGCTTGTCTTTTTTGCTGCCGAAAGGTTCGTTCTATCTCAAGGTCTAAAAGGAGTAAGTCAATAATCTGGTCAATACTCATAAACACCTGAAATTATCAAAGTAAAATTAATTAAGTTAAAACTTAAACAGAAAAATAAACCAAAATGTAAAACTAACAAATTCACATATAATGACATTTTAAAACAGTCCTCGGCAACGGCGCCAAAAACTTGGAACAACGAAAATGTACAAGTGTACACAATCGCAACAAGTAATAAAGTGACAAGTAATGTCGAGTTATCATACCCACAGGGACTGTAAAAAGAATTATTTATGAAATTAATTGTAAACACTTTGGTGAGGTAAAAATAATTTGGGTTTAAAAGATGGTTAAAAACTTATTTAAAAACTAAATAAATAATTAAAATAAAACAAAGGAGTTCTAATGCACGATTTCAATAAGATTTAATCAAGGTAACATACTTGTGTTGGATTAATTATATTCCTTTAACTTAGAATGATTAAACTCATGTTTACACTGCTACGAACAAATTCACGACAACTCGTTAATTGGATAACTTCTGAACATGCTTCTCATAAAAAAATCCATTCATCTCTTGACATATCCCTATGTCAATTCGGACGATTGAACATATTTTAACAAGCAAACATGTTATTGCACATACACACTCATTAAATTGAACTAATCTCTTGCATATCCCTATGTCAATTCAAACGATTAATTAAATCTAACAAGCATATAAAAGACTATGTGAGGTAACAAGGCATCCCTACCTTGAAACAGTTTAATCACAATAATCTTACAAGTTATGCAAGGCAATAATATCGCCAGATACATTGCTAATTTAACCTTCAGCTACCTTAGAAGAATAAACATGCACTGATTAAGTATTGTTTTAATTAATTATAATTTCAATCCGTTTAAATAATTAATTCATTAGTTACCTTACAATCGTAATGCAAGAATAACTTAGGCATGATTTTACTTAATCAAGCATTTTACCGAGGCCTATAACAACATAAACAACATTTTAATAATTCAAGTAGGCAAAATATAATCAACCCAACACAGACTTAATTTAAGCTAGATTGATTAAAATAACTATTTCAATAGCATAAATATTCATAAACATGTTAGTCAAAACAACAACAAAAATTAAAGAGTAAGGGAGCAAGAGGCAAATCCGGTGTTTCTCCGTGGCTTGACTAGTTTCTCCATTCTTCGTTCTTTGTTGCCTTCGGCTATCAAGGTGGCTTATGAACACCTAATTGCCGCTCCAAAATGGCTTATGAAATCCTCTTTCCCAAGAGAAGAAATCGGCACTTGAACAATAAGGGAAATGGGATGAAAAAGATGAGAGAAAAGTGAGAGAGGGAATGAGAGAATGTTGTGGAATGAAGGATGGTTTAAATGATCAGAAAGGGGTGGATTCTATAGCTTAATATGGCAGATAAAAATAGCAAAAAGAATCAGCCTAAGAGACCTCCCTTGGCCGGCCACACACAAGGCAAAGTTGGGAGTTTCAACTTTGCTATTTTAGGCTTGGGGCAATTTCATAAAGCCACAATTAAAGGAGGGGTTTGAATGCATTTTGAAAGTTCTTCAAGGGCCTTTTTGCAAGCTATTTTAATCAGATAAAATTCTGATTTGGTTCAGCATATGGACAGTTTTGGGTTGCCCAAATAGTGGCTGGTTCGGTTCACTCAATATGGTTCGACCAATACAGTTCAACTGGACCCTTTCTCCATAAATAATTAAGAATAATTTATTTAACCCAAATTAAATGGGGAATAAATTAAAATTAATTAAATTATGAATTAAAAAACATTTTTGGACTGTCTTAGGCTGGAGATTAATGTGCCTCAATACTTCAAATTGCTTCTCGGTTTTGTGCTTTCAGCAGTGTCAACCAAGCCAATTTTCACCTTTTGCGCGAACCTGTCGAAAATAGTCAAAATTAATAAAAATTAAGTATAAAATTAAATAAATTCACCATGTTCATATTTTTAACACAATTTAATTATTTTATAATATTTAATTATTTTTCAACAAGAATTTAACTGGATTTGCATGAATTTAAGTAAAAATGGGTATGAAAAAGTATATAAATTTTTGTGTTTCCATAATCCCAGATTACATCCAACTTGAGACATTTTATAATGGTCTCAACGCTCACACGAGGATGGTAGTGGATGCCTCCGCTAATGGTGCTCTTCTTTCTAAGTCTTACAATAAGGCTTATGAAATCATCGAGAGGATCGCCAGTAACAATTATCAATGGCCAACCAATCAAGCCGCGTCAGGAAGACGAGTCACAGGAATACATGAAGTGGACGCTCTCACTTCACTCGCATCTCATGTATCTTCAATATCCTCAATGCTTAAGAATCTTACCACTAATGGGTCTAACTGTTTTACATCCCAGCCACCGAATCAATTTGAGAATAAAGCTTGTGTCTATTGTGGGGAAGGACATTTGTTCGAAGAATGTCCATCGAACCCCGAATCTATATATTACATGGGTAACCAAAACCAAAATCGAGGAAGGCAAGGACTGCAATCCAACTTCTATAACCCATCATGACAAAACCATCCGAATTTTCCTAGAGTAACTAAGGGGCTAGAACTAATAACAACTATGCCCAACCTAGACTGACCAGTTCAAGCTGAATCATCCAATAGCTTAGAGAATCTATTGAAGGCTTACATGGCGAAGAATGATGCCTTAATTCAAAGCCAAGTAGCTACATTAAAGAACTTGGAGAACCAGATAGGCCAGCTTGCAAATGAACTTAGAAACCGACCACAAGGTAGTTTACCTAGTGATACAGAGGATCCGAGGAATCCAGGGAAGGAACATTGCAAAGCACTTACATTGTGGAACGGAAAGATAGTAGAGCCCAACACAGTCAAAGTTGAGAATGAGCCAGCTGAAACTCAAGATTCAAAAAAAGTTCAACCAAGTGTTGAAATTCCAATTTCACCAGAACCAGAACTTGCAAAATTTGATAAGGTAACCTCAGTACCAGTTAATTCTGATCAACTAACAACTGCGTTAGATGTAGAATTGCCACCAAAGACAAATCAACCAGTACTAGTTCCAGTAATGAAACCTTCACCACCCTACCCTCAAAGACTTCAGAAGCAGACACAGGAAATTCAATTCAAGAAGTTCCTTGATGTACTCAAGCAACTTTATATCAACATTCCGTTGGTTGAAGCACTTGAGCAAATGCCGAACTACATCAAATTCATGAAGGATATCCTATCCAAGAAGTGAAAACTTAGAGAATTTGAGACAATAGCTCTAGCGAAGGAATGCAGTGCATATCTCAAGACAAACTATCCCCAAAGCTGAAGGATCCTGGATGTTTTACCATGCCTTGCAACATTGGAGCAACATATTGTGGTAAGGCACTATGTTACTTGGGTGCAAATATAAACTTGATGCCTATGTCAATATTTAGAAAGTTGAGGATAGGTGAAGTTACCTACTACGGTTACATTTCAACTAGCAGATTGATCCTTAGCACATCTAGAAGGAAAAATTAAGGATGTATTGGTACGTGTAGATAAATTCATCTTTCCTACTGACTTTGTGATTCTAGATTTTGAAGCAGATAAAGAAGTACTAATTATCCTAGGAAGACCGTTCTTAGCAACCGGAAGGACCCTTATTGATGTATAGAAGGACGAGCTTACGATGCGTGTTCAGGATGATCAGGTAACATTTAATGTTTTTAAGTCTCTGCGATTTCCTGACGTGATTGATGATTATTCTACAGTATCCAACATAGAGGATTTAATAGTGGAAAAGGAACTCAACCCTGTTGAGGATCCACTGGAAAGAATTTTGACATCGGACCCTCCAAATGATAAAGAGGAGGATGAGTACTTAGCTTTGCTAGAGGCTATTCAAAGGGGATTTAATCTGCAATCCCGTTTTGAGTCTTTGGAGTTAGAGAAGAGGGAGTATGCCCTACCAAAAGCGTCAATTGAGGAACCACTTAAATTAGAACTCAAGGTATTACCTTCACATTTAAAATAAGTTTATTTAGGTAACGCTTCTACTCCGCCTGTTATTGTTTCAGTAGAATTGACTATTGAGCAAGAAGAGAAACTTATCTTAGTCTTGAAACAATTCAAGAAGGCTATTAGATGGACCATAGTCAATATTCGTGGTATTAGTCCATCTGTATGCATGCATAATATTATCTTGGAAGATGGCGAAAAAGGGACGATTGATGGACAACGAAGACTAAACCCCATCATAAAGGACTAGTGAAAAAGGAGATTATCAAGTGGTTAGAAGCGGGTATCATTTATCCCATCTCAGAAAGTTCGTGGGTAAGTCCGGTCCAGTGCGTGCCAAAGAAGGGAGGTATCACAGTCGTAGAGAACGAGAATAATGAGTTGATACCAACTAGAACAGTTATGGGATGGAGGATTTGCATCAATTACCGGAAGCTAAACAAGGCGACTAGGAAAGTTCACTTTCCTTTGTCGTTCTTAGACCAGATGCTGGATAGACTCGCGGGTGGGACTATTACTGTTTTCTCGATGGATACTCAGGGTATAATCAGATTACAGTAGCACTGGAAGATCAAAACAAGACAACGTTCACCTCCCGTACGGTACATTTGCATTTAGACGCATGCCATTTGGTTTATGTAAATCACCTGCAACATTTTAAAGATATATGATGTATATTTTTACTGACATGGTTGAGAAGTACTTGGAAGTTTTTATGGATGACTTTTTAGTATTCGGAGATGCTTATGATGATTGCTTAGCAAATCTAGCTAAGGTACTAAGGCGATGCGAAGAAACGAACCTCGTACTTAACTGAGAGAAGTGCCATTTCATGGTACGAGAAGGAATTGTTCTAGGTCATTGGATAACGAGACATGGGATCGAGGTAGATAAAGTGAAGGTAAACGTTATTGAGAAGCTTCCACCGCCAGCATCTGTAAAGGGTGTTAGGAGCTTTTTGGGCCACGTCGATTTCTATCAAAGATTTATCAAAGACTTCTCCAAAATTGCTAAACCCTTATGCAAATTATTGGAGAAGGACACGACGTTCAAGTTCGATGTTGAATGCTTAAGAGCTTTTAAGGATTTGAAGAGTCGATTAGTTACGGCAACCATAATCGTCACACCAGACTGGGATTTGCCATTTGAATTGATGTGTGACGCAAGCGACTTCGTGATAGGAGCTGTCATGGGCCAGCGAGGGAACAAAGTGTTTCATCCCATCTACTATGCAAGCCGGACTCTTACAGGAGCTCAACTAAACTATACAGTAACAGAAAAAGAGTTACTTGCTATTGTATTTGCTTTTGACAAGTTTCGATCCTATCTTGTAGGTACGAAAGTGACTGTCTATATGGACCACTCGGCAATTAAGTACTTACTTTCCAAGAAAGATGCTAAGCCGAGACTGATCCAGTGGGTGCTTCTACTTTAAGAGTTCAATCTAGAAATTTAATATCGAAAGGGAGTAGAAAACCAAGTAGCAGATCACTTGTCCATATTGGAGCCGCAAGAAGGGAATTCTCCTATTATACCAATTCAGGAAACGTTTCCAGATGAACACATACTAAAGGTAAGTCATGTCCATAATACCCATTGGTTTGCTGATATTGCTAACTATTTAGCTTGTGGTTTGATGCCAATTGATAAGACATATCAACAAAGGAGAAAGTTTATTCACGATGTGAAGTACTATTTTTGGGAAGAGCCATATTTGTTTAAAAAGTGTGCAGATCAGATGATTAGGAGATGCGTGGTAGAAGATGAAGTACAAAAGATTTTATACCATTGTCACTCAACTTCGAGGCCGGGACACTTCGGACGTACTCGTACGGTGGCCAAAGTATTGCAAGCCAGATTCTTTTGGCCAACACTATTCAAGGATGCATATTCGTATGTAAAGAGCTGTGACCGATGTCAAAGGGTCGGCAATGTCACCAACAGAAATAAGATGCCCCGAACAAACATCATTGAGGTAGAATTGTTCGATGTATGGGGTATTAAATTTTTTGGTCCCTTCCCTTCGTCTTTTGGTCACAAGTATATATCGGTAGCAGTAGACTATGTGTCCAAGTGGGTCGAGGCTGAAGCTTATCCGACAAACGATGCGAAGGTTGTAATGAAGTTCTTGTAGAAACACGTGTTCACAAGGTTTGGAACCCCAAGAGCTATCATTAGTAATGAAGGGTCCCACTTTGTGAACAAGTGGTTAAAATGGTTATTAGATAAGCACGGAGTGAAACACAAGGTTGCAACAACTTACCATCCGCAGACGAATGGGCAAGTTGAACTGGAAAATAAGG
The DNA here is from genome assembly GCA_025698465.1 of Gossypium longicalyx. Taxonomy (NCBI): domain Eukaryota; kingdom Viridiplantae; phylum Streptophyta; class Magnoliopsida; order Malvales; family Malvaceae; genus Gossypium; species Gossypium longicalyx. The sequence continues at coordinate 49,474,709 of CM047004.1, forward strand.
AGATAGAAGGCATACTTGAGAAGGTAGTTTGCCCGAACCGATGAGAATGGTCCAAAAGGCTGGATGATGCTTTGTGGGCTTATAGAACAGCATACAAGACACCTTTAGGGATGTCACCTTACAGGTTGGTCTTTGGGAAAGCATGTCATCTACCCTTGGAGTTAGAGCACAAAGCTTACTGGGTTCTTCAATAGCTTAATTTGGATCCTAAGATTGCGAAAGGGAAACGAATGTTCCAACTTAATGAGTTAGAAGAGTTCCGAATGTTCTCATATGAAAATGTCAAATTACTTAAAGAAAGACTCAAGAAATGGCATGACAAACACATTCGAGTTCGAGAATTTGAAGTAGGTCAGCAAGTCTTGTTGTTCAATTCTAGACTAAGGTTCTTCCCAAGTAAGCTAAAATCACGTTGGTCCGGTCCATTTACGATTCATCAGGTCTATCCATATGGAGTTGTTGAACTCCAAGGTAAGGGAGGTAATTTTCGAGTTAATGCTCAACGCTTGAAACATTATTGGAGAGATAAAATTGAACGGGATAAAATCTCGTTCATTTTATTGGATACTTAATTTCTCATTCTATTTTTGAATAAATGATTTAGGGTATATTTTTGGGTTTAGTATGTTTAAATAAATTCTGTCTAGGAGATTGGAACTTAAGCGAGACAGCTTGTGACCCCTCCAATCTTACCTGAGAATTTATTTTGACATAATTTCCTAAGAAATTATTCCCTAAATGGAAAAATAAATTTTTAGTTTTTCAAATAAAAGGGTCAATTTTGATCCACATTTTAATTTGCAACTCAATTTTAAATTTTCATTAAGTCTAGGGACTTAATTGAATTATTTCTAAAATATTATTGGTCTTTTTGTAAATAATAAAAACTAGGTGCTTCTCCTTGTAAATATTTTCAAAAAGCATCTAAAATAAATATTTTTAATATTATTAATTTGATAAACCTTAATATATAATTATATTTATTATAATTTATATATTAATTTTTATCAACTTAGCTTAGAATTAGAATTAATTGTATTTTAATTATATTTTATGGTTATCTTAATAAATTAATGGCAATTGATAATTTCGTATACATATATTTAATTATTAATTGTTGTTAAACTTTGAGTAGAATTAGAACTTAGGATTTTTTTTTTCTTCATCACAATTTTCTAAGAATTCTACTACAAATCTTATTTTCCCATCTATAAATACCATCAACCTTTCTCCCCCCAGTCATTCATCTTCAAAACCCCAAAACACCAAACCCCAAAGTGCCGCAAGCCTAGCCCAGCTGACTGACCAGCACAAGCCCAGCAGACCGCCGCACGTTCAGCTCCATCGCATGCCTATTGCTCCAGCCTCAGCTCGCGCCAAGCCTTCATCCGCACGCGCCTACTACTCCTACCCAACAACTGTCCAAGCAGAGTCCTGCTCCAAGGCTTCCATCCGCGCACGCCTACTGCTCCAGGCCACAACACACGAGCACCCAGCGCCTTAGTGCCCACGCCAAGCCTGCTGCCGAAGGCTCCTTGCTACATTGCTGCTCCCATACGCACCATCCGTCCAAGCACCTAGCCACCTTGCACACCTAGCCCTTTAGCCAAACCTTCCAACCCTTCTTTTAAATTGCCATCTTTTTCTTCATAATTATTATTTTTATTATTTTTAAGAGTTCTTATATTTTAAAAAAAAAAAGGTGGTAAGACCTATTTTTCTCTTAATTTTTAATTTTTTCAATTAGTTAGTTTTTAAATTTATTAAATTATTAATAATTTTTTTAGAAAATAATTTTTCCATCTTATGATCAGATTAAACATGCCTCGCAAGAGAACTCATGCTTCCGCTCAAATTGATGAAACACAAAACAAGCTCTACTGTGAAGAAGCCAAAGTGAGATACGAAAGTATCTTCAAAAATCAACAGATGCATCCAGAGAAAGGCTTTACATTAAAGGAAAGCAACTACAGAGACTTTATGGCACGTATTCGTCAAGTTGCTAAAACCCTCAATTGGGAACTATTTTGTGAAAAGAGACCTAGTGTGGATGAAGAGCTAGTTCGTGAGCTCTATGTGAATTTAACTTCAAGCGAGATGACAGAAGTTCCAGTTCGCAGAATCAAGGTACTGATAAATTCAAATGCTATTAATGAGTTCTTTGAATTACCTGATTTCGAAAACGATGAATATTCCACATTAATGAGTAATATCAAGCCTGAGAATTTGCAAGAAATTCTTAAGGAACTGACAATTCAGGGTTCTACGTGGACTGTTTCAAAACAAGGAATCCACACTTGTCGAAGAGAATGTTTGATGCCACTCGCGAAGGTATGGTTTTACTTCATCCGATTCAGCCTTATGCCTAGCTCACATGGCACTACAATCTCGTTAGAGCAAATGGTCTTATTGTACTCGATCATAACTGGTAAGACCATTGATTTGGGAAAGATCATCTTGAGGGAAATACGGAATTGTGTCTTTAAACGCTCTGGCCCTGCTCACTTCCCGTTTACAATAACAATTCTATGCTTAAAAGCTGAAATTCTTGTAAATATAAGGTAGACAAGGTATAGCCAAGGCACAATCACAGATTGGGACTCTACTGAGAAGTATTTGGAGACTCGATTCTACAAAGAACGAGTTGAAGGAAGTGAGGAACCTGATGACCCTGATAAAGAAGAAGATCCCACGATGCAATCATTTGAAGTCCCTGATAAGGTAGAATCAGTGGAGCCAAAAGCTGAACCTGATGCTGGAACTTCAATGTTTAGAGCTCAACCGCCTAGCCCAGATCTTCGAGATGAGCTATCAAAATTGATAGACTTAATGCAAAATATGCAATGGTAGCAACAACCCTACTGGAGATACTCAAAAATAAGGGATGACTCGATGAGAAGTTCTTTTAAGAAAATATAAAATGACCCATTTATTTTTTAGCCTGAGTTTCCAGATTTCATATTTGAACCATGGAGTCCATTATCAAAGAAGGAGTAAAGTGATTCATGCAAAGGCAATAATGATGGAGCAAAAGATGAGACCAATTCGGAAGGATTTGCAAATAAATAAAAGGGAAGGCTTTTGACTTTACTTTATTTTTGTTCGTAGATTATTTTTAGAATTAAGTTTAATTAGGAATTTTTATTTCTGCATAATAAAACAAGAGATGGAAATTATGAGTAAATATGAACAAGTCAGAAAATATAAAGTGTGGCAATAGATATATACATGTCTAGAATTGGATTCAGAGAGGGCTTGGTACTTAAGCAGTCAAATTGACTCACCTCTTCTTTTCTAGAATCCTACTTGGTGTATAGTATTTATTCACTTTAAACAATGAGGACATTGTTCATTTTAAGTTGGGGAGACCGAAATTTCCACTCAGAAAAATTTCCACTCAGAATAAAATTTTCTTTTAATTATGATTAGGATATATTTTGTTCAAAAATTTGAATTTTGTTAAGTATACTAACTTGAGTATGAATAAAGTTCTATTATTTCAATAAATTATTATGTTAGCTTAATAATGACATGAATGTATTTTTAAATAAAGCATGCAAATTCGTACCATAAAATTTTTAGTTCTCTAGGAAAGTTAGGTATGTATAAAAGTTTAAGTCTTTAGAATTGCCTTAGTAGTTTCTTGAGGCGAAATCCTAAGGAGCATGGAACGTTGGAAATGATTTAGGCAACTATTGTTTGGACCGTTTGAGCCTTTCAAGCCCACCATGGTAAATTTTATCTTTTGGAACCCAACTTTGAGACTATACGGCCTAATTTTATTTTGACCCTTGCAATATTTAGCCATTACTTTTCGCTTAATGATCTTAAAATTGTCCCAAACACTAGACTCAGTAATATTCAAAATGTTCTTCGAAAATAAGTTTGGGGGAGTTGAAAAGAAGTATCAATTGCTCGAGAATTGCTTTACACAAAGTAAGTGCTCGTGTTAGCTTAAATTAAAAAAAATAGCACATGTATTTGAAAGAGATGTACAAAAGAGCATATGAAAGTCAAGTTGGTGTATCGAAGGTAAAAATTCTGAAGCTTCGATTGACGCTTAGTCTAGGGTTTTAAGCCAAAATTTATCCATCTTTCACCTACCCCTAGCCTAGCCACGTTACAACCTTGATAAAGATCTATTGATTCAAAGTCCTAATGCTACCTACATTAGTGGAGAGAAATTGCTACGATCAACATATGAAGACATAAGTTAAGCTTAATGATTGCAGATTAGTCTTGAATAAAGGAATAAAAATCAAATTGGTAAGGGTTAACATGTCTTTGTTACAAAAGCATTTAGTCTAAAATTTGCTATTATAATAAGTTGTTGAAACTAATCTGAACGTTATACTTAAGTAGCATAACTATCATATCTCTTGTTTTTTAGCATGAGTATATCAAATTCATAATTTTAGGGAGAATGTTGTTCTGAAGGAGTTTTTCAAAAGTGTTTCTGATAAATTCTTTTCAAAATTTGTGCATTACTCGAGACGAGCAATGAATTAAGTTAGGGGGTGTGGAAACACAAAAATTTATATACTTTTTCATACTCATTTTTACTTAAATTCGTGCAAATCCGGTTAAATTTTTGTCAAAAAATAGTTAAATATTATAAAATAATTAAATTGGGTTAAAAATATGAACATGGTGAATTTTAGTTAATTCTATACTTAATTTTGATTAATTTTGACTATTTTCGACAAATTCGCGCAAAGGGGAAAATTGCCTCGGCTGACACTACTAAAAGCACAAAACCGAGAAGCAATTTGAAGTATTGAGGCACATAAATTTCCAGCCTAAGACGGTCCAGAAATGTGTATAAATTCATAATTTAATTATTTTTAATTTATACCTCATTTAATTTGGGTTAAATAAATTATTTTTAATTAATTATGGAGAAAGGGTCCAGTTGAACCGCACTAGTCGAACCAAATTGAGTGAACCGAACCAGCCACTAATTGGGCAACCCAGAACCGTCCATATTCTGACCCAAATCAGAATTTTATCTGATTAAATATGCTTGCAAAAAGGCCCTTGAAAGACTTCTAAATTGCATTCAAACCCCATCTTTAATTGTGGCTTTGTAGATTTGTCGCAGGCTATTTTTAGCAAATTTGAAAGTCTCAACTTTTGCCAAGTAGATGGCCAGCCATAGGGGGGCTCTTTGGATGCTGGAATTTTATATTTTTAGCAGCCACAATCAGCTATAAAAGCCACCCCTTGCTGATCATTCAAACCATCCCTCAATCCCACAACATTCTCTCATTCTCTCTTCTCCTCTCTCACTTTTCTCTCCATTTTTTTTATCTTATTTCCCTTTTTGTTCAAGTGCTGATTTCTTCTCTTGGGAAAGAGGCTCTCATCAGCCATTTTGGAGCAAAAATTACGTGTTCATAAGCCACCTTGATAGCCGAGGGCAACGAAGAACGAAGGACAGAGCAACTAGTCAAGCCACGGAGAAACATCAGATTTGCTTCTTGTTCCCTATCTCTTTAAACTTTTTTGTTGTTTTGACGAACATGTTTATGAATATTTATGCTATTGAAATGGTTATTTTAATCAATTTAGCTTAAATTAAGTTTTTGTTGGGTTGATTATATTATGCCTGCTTGAATTGTTAAAATGATGTTTATGTTGTTATAGGCCTCGGTAAATTGCTTGGTTAAGTAAAATCATGCCTAAGTTATTCTTGCAATAGAATTGTTAAATAACTAATGAATTAATTATTAAATCATATTGAAATTATAATTAATAGACACAATGCTTAAGCAGTGCATGTTTATTCTTCTAAGATAGCTGAAGTTTAAATTAGCATTGTATTTGGCGATACATATGCCTTGCATAACTTGCAAGATTTTTGTGATTAAACTGTTTCAAGGTAGAAACACCCTATTACCTCACTTAATCTTTTATATGCTTGTGAAGATTGATTAACCGCTTGGATTGACATTGAAAAATGTTCAAGACATTGATTAATTTAATAAGTATGTATGAGCAGTAGTTAGCAAATTACCGAGTTGCCGTGAATTTATTCGTAACAATATAAACATCAGTTTAATAATTCTAAGTTAAAGAATTGTAATTAATCCAACACAATTATGTTATCTTGATTATATCTTATTTGAAATCATGCATTAGAACTCCTTTATTTTAATTAATTACTTAGTTTTTAAATAGTTTTTTGACCATCTTTTAAGATCAAATTATTTTTACCTCACCAAAGTGTTTACAATTAATTTCATAAATAATTCTTTTTACAGTCCCTGTGGGTACGATAACTCGACATTTACTTGTCATTTTATTACTTTTTGCGATTGTGTACACTTGCACATTTTCGTCATTCCAGTAAGCTTTAAAGCTTAGTAAGTTCCTATGCAAATAATAAGTGTAACACCCCTTACCCAAGTTCGATGCCGAAACAGGATACGAGGTGTTACCGAACTGAAAGACATACATACAACATTTTCGGGTCATAAAAGTTTTGCTCAATTTTAAAACTTTCAAACTTCCTCTTAACGACTCTACTATAGACCTGCAAGGCCTAAAACTTGTTTTGGAAATGGTTCGGGAATAAGCTAAACACTTTTGGAAAACTTTGTAAAATTTAAAAGTAGATAGGGGCACACGCTCGTGTGGAAGGGCGACACACCCGTGTGTCTTCTTAACATGGCCATGTTGAAGGCCCGTGTGGCTCACACAGCCTGAACATATCGGGACACACCTATGTCCCTAGCCCGTGCAAATGTATTTTTCGATTTAAACATATAGGGGTTTTCACACGGCTTGGCACATGCCCGTACCCATGGCCAGTGTTCCCCACACGACCCTGACACGCCCGTGTCTCAGCCTGTGTGCAAAAAGCTTGACATTCTATTTCTAACGTCAGCAGCACCTTAAGGGCGCACGGCCATAGTACACGTCCGTGTACTAGGCCGTGTCCTCCACACGGTTTGGACACACAACCATGTCTCCGCCCGTGTGGTTACTACTAGGTATTCTGTTTGCCAACTTTTAGGTGCAGGGGACACACGGCCTTACCACATGCCTATGGGGCAAGCTGTGTGTCACACACTGTCTAGACACAAGCCCATGTGTCTGCCCGTGTAGATAAAAACAAGGCTATTTACCAAGCCTTTTTGCCACCCTTACTTACACCCACCTACACAACATCAACCAAAACCAATCCAAGCATGACACACATAACTAAGACAGCCACAACCATGGGAATTTTCATCAAATGCATTCAATAATAAACAATATTAGCCAAATTTAATGGCTTATACAAAATGAATATCACATCCATATAAGCCAACACTTGTGGCTAAACTAACATGACACTAAACAAAAGATCAATTCCCTATACATGTCATACACAAAATATTTAAACTAACTAAACCAAAGGCTTCAGGTGATAGTGTGATTGATGCCTCCGACGTCCCTTGATTCCCAATATTAGCTTGGCGGCACTATAAGAAAATTGAAAGGAGAGGGAGTAAGCGTAAAGCTTAGTAAGTTGCATATAAATGAGTAATAATATCAACCATGCATAACTAAACACCTAGCATATTATAAGTCAACACAACATTCTTGAGTGAACAAAGGTAGATATCACTACCTACTTATGGGTCACAAGTACAAGCCAAAGATTTCAAAATAGTTCCAAAATCGTTTTCATAGATAAAACTTACTCATGTTATTCTCACCATTACAGTAGCATAACTAGACTCATATCTCATGAGTTTCGAATAAAAACCTGTACCACTTAAAACATGGTTATATCATTCCATATCTTCATTATAAGCTTTAAAATAACTCGTGAACCCATTTGGAATACTAAAGGATATCCGATAAGCCTCACACAAGAGGGAAAATTGTAGATGCCTTGTCCCAGACATGGTCTTACACTGGCTCACATGTCAAGGCTGATGCCATGTCCCAGACATGGTCTTACACTAGCTTTCGTCTCAATGCCGATGCCATGTCCCATACATGGTCTTACACTAGCACACACGTCGAGGCCGATGCCATGTTCCAAACATGGTCTTACACCAGCTTTTGTCTCAATGCTGATGCCATGTCCCAGACATGGTCTTACACTGGCTCACATGTCGAGGCCAATGCCATGTTCCAAACATGGTCTTACACTAGCTCTCGTCTCAATGCCGATGCCATGTCTGTAACACCCCAGACCCGGCCCAGACGTTATTGCCAGATCTGACATGTCATATGGACTTACGACTTAGTATGCATTTGTTGGTTTAAGTGATTAGGGTGGTCTTTGTAAAAATAGAAATTGAATGAAAAGCCGATTTATCAATCTTTAGGCTATCCATTTGTCGTGCTTGTTGAGTCTTGAAAATGTTCATTAATTTTGAAAACCCGCGCAGCCTAACACTAGCAGTTTCGACATAGTATAAATATAATCAGAAAATAAAAACCATAACGGAAAGAGAAATTTATATAGCAGCCTTATTACAACTTAAAACCCAAAATTAAATCAGAATAAAATAATAATAATAATAAACTAAATTAGAAAAACTAACTTTGCAAATGATGTGGCCACTCCGAATCCCTCACAGCTCCAAGCCCACTATGGTTGGGGATTTCCTGCAGAGATGAAAGTAAAGGGTGAGTTTGGTAAACTCAGTGTGTAACATAACCCAACCATAGCCCAAAACAGATCAAACCTTAGAGTCAGACTTATCTGGGCCTTGGCCTAGTACAGAAATCAGAATAAAACTCATAGGCCCATAGCAGATACAGAACAAATATATCATGAATGCAGAAATCCCACCCCAGAGCCATCGATAACACCCCTGTACTAGCCTTAGACCATGTGGGGAGACTACTCGACCCACCCAACCGCTACACACCACAGAAATTACAGCGAGGCTACCAGATATTGTGACGAAGTCACCAGATACAGATATTGTGGCGAGGCCACCAGAATAGATATATATATATAAGTGGCGAAGCCACCAGATTGCAGCGAGGCTGCCAGATATTGTGACGAAGTCACCAGAACAGATATATGTGGCGAGGCCACCAGATTGCAGCGAGGCTGCCAGAACGCTTCCTCCATCAATATAAACCCATGTCCGGTGCAACAGAATAATATGTCATGGAATACGAACACAGAAATAGAACATCATGCTTTTTAGATAAAATAAAATATCCCTAGGGGTAAAATCGTAATTTTGCATGCATAAGGGTATTTCAGTAATTACTACCTATTGCTAGGGTTTCATGCTTATTCTAACGTTTACCAAGTAATCAAAAGTACTTACCTCGTCTTTTTACCAAAGTGGGCCTGTTGGACCATTGGCCCGTTTTCGGCCCATTAAGCTCAAAAATACCGTTGTGCACGAAAATGTACACTCTGCACTCTAATCATCGAAATGCACCATATTCATTAACAACTGTCTCTCGAGTGCTCGCACGCTCGCGAGTTCACAAAATACCAATGTTTCGGTATTTTGGCTTTTACCGATTCAGTCTAAGGGAGAGTGTCGTTTACACACCTAGTTGATGACGATTGATGACGATATCTCCCACGCGATAATCCTAGATCGATCACTAACACATTAGACTTACGAATTAACGATAACTACCATAAATCCACGTCAACTAACCCAATCATCACACAAGTTAGTCATTTACGCACGAGGGGCAAAATAGTCATTTTACCCTCCAGGGGTATTTTAGTAATTCTACAACTTATCCACTTGGGCCTACGGACCCATTGGGACTACATGACCCATTTCAGCCCATCGCGGCCCGAAATAGCCGTCCTACTGCTAGAGTAATGAGAAATACACACCTGTTAGGAGACTGTAGTTAATCCGCGCTCCCACACTCTTAGCTGACGCCCAACCCAAACGAGCACGCCACCAAGCGAAAGGGATCAGCCAAGAAGAGTATGCCAACTCTCCTCATGGTTTGCTCTATTTAAAGCCAGCTCTCCATCTACTCTTATGTTAGCTTCCCGATGTGGGATCCCTCCATCATCAGAGTTTAAAACCAACACCAACTCTTGCCGTCCCAACATAGCAAAATAATCAGCCTTTGCGTGCCAAGGGATTCGAACCAAAGTCCTCTCACATGCCAAATCACGCCACCACCACTAGGCCATCAACTCATTTGTGTCATAAGTTCAACACATTAAACTTTAAAGCGCACCTACTTGCTTCCAGATTTATTGAAAAGAAAAACCAAAATAAATTGCAAGAGCCAAGACTTGAACCTTGGACCCCTTGCTTCCTCTATGGCATCACTTCCTTGTCCCCTAAGTGGCGCTACCTTGCCACTACACCACACTCCTTTTTGTGTCATCTTTTACCCCCTTACTCTTAAAAGCCCAAACGCCAATTGCATCACTTGTTCTTAAAATCAAAATTCCGAAGACTACCACGGATTTAACTTAATTTTAGGCCTTCCAAAGGCCCACTAACCTACTAAAATATATATTTTAACCAACCAGAACACACACAAATTTTAAAAATCACAGAAACACAGAAAACTCGAAAATTGGGTGTTACAATGTCCCAGACATCGTCTTACATTGGCTCTCACGACATTGTCGATGCCATGTTCCAAACGTGGTCTTATACTGGCACTCATATTGTGGCAGACGCCATGTCCCAGACATGGTCTTACACTAGCACACATATCTCCCAAATGTCATGGCACGGATATCCTATCTCTTTAACTTTTGTTGTTGTTTTGACGAACATGTTTATGAATATTTATGCTATTGAAATGGTTATTTTAATCAACTTAGCTTAAATTAAGTTTGTGTTGCGTTGATTATATTATGCCTGCTTGAATTGTTAAAATGATGTTTATGTTGTTATAGGCCTAGGTAAATTGCTTGGTTAAGTAAAATCATGCCTAAGTTATTCTTGCAATAGAATTGTTAAATAACTAATGAATTAATTATTAAATCATATTGAAATTATAATTAATAGACACAATGCTTAAGCAGTGCATGTTTATTCTTCTAAGATAGCTGAAGTTTAAATTAGCATTGTATTTGGCGATACATATGCCTTGCATAACTTGCAAGATTTTTTTGATTAAACTGTTTCAAGGTAGAAATACCCTATTACCTCACTTAATCTTTTATATGCTTGTGAAGATTGATTAACCGCTTGGATTGGCATTGAAAAATGTTCAAGACGTTGATTAATTTAATAAGTATGTATGAGCAGTAGTTAGCAAATTACCGAGTTGCCGTGAATTTATTTGTAGCAATATAAACATCAGTTTAATAATTCTAAGTTAAAGAATTGTAATTAATCCAACACAAGTATGTTATCTTGATTATATCTTATTTGAAATCATGCATTAGAACTCCTTTATTTTAATTAATTACTTAGTTTTTAAATAGTTTTTTGACCATCTTTTAAGATCAAATTATTTTTACCTCACCAAAGTGTTTACAATTAATTTCATAAATAATTCTTTTTATAGTCCCTGTGGGTACGATAACTCGACATTTACTTGTCACTTTATTACTTGTTGCGATTGTGTACACTTGCACATTTTCGTTGTTCCAGTAAGTTTCAAAGCCTAGTAAGTTCCTATGCAAATAATAAGTGTAACACCCTTCACCCAAGTTCGGTGCCGGAACAGGATACGAGGTGTTACTGAACTTAAACACATACATACAACATTTTCAGGTCATAAAAGTTTTGCTCAATTTTTAAAACTTTCAAACTTCCTCTTAACGACTCTACTATAGACCTGCAAGGCCTAAAACTCATTTTGGAAATGGTTCAGAAATAAGCTAAACACTTTCGGAAAACTTTGTAAAATTTCAAAGTAGATAGGGGCACACGCCCGTGTGGAAGGGCGACACACCCGTGTGTCTTCTTAACATTGCCATGTTGAAGGCCCGTGTGGCTCACACAGCCTGAACATATCGGGACACATCCATGTCCCTAGCCCGTGCAAATGTATTTTTCGATTTAAACATACAGGGGTTTTCACACGGCTTGGCACACGCCCATGCCCATGGCCAGTGTTCTCCACACGACCATGACACGCCCGTGTCTCAGCCTGTGCGCAAAAACCTTGACATTCTGTTTCTAACGTCAGCAACACCTTAAGGCGTACGGCCATAGTACACATCTGTGTACTAGGCCGTGTCCTCCATACGGTTTGGACACACAGCCGTGTCTCCGCCCGTGTGGTTACTACTAGGTATTCTGGTTGCCAACTTTTAGGTGCAGGGGACACACGGCCTTACCACACGCCTATGGGGCAAGCTGTGTGTCATACACTGTCTAGACACAAGCCCGTGTGTCTGCCCTTGTAGGCAAAAACAAGGCTATTTACCAAGCCTTTTTGCTACTCTTACTTACACCCACCTACCCAACATCAACCAAAACCAATCCAAACATGACACACATAACTAAGACAGCCACAACCATGGGAATTTTCATCAAATGCATTCAATAATAAACAATATTAGCCAACTTTAATGGCTTATACAAAATGAATATCACATCCATATGAGCCAACACTTGTGGCTAAACTAACATGGCACTAAAGAAAAGATCTATTCCCTATACATGCCATACTCAAAACATTTAAACTAACTATACCAAAGGCTTCAGGTGATAGTGTAATCGATGCCTCCGACGTCCCTTGATTCCCGATATTAGCTTGGCGGCACTATAAGAAAATTGAAAGGAGAGGGAGTAAGCGTAAAGCTTAGTAAGTTGCATATAAATGAGTAATAATATCAACCATGCATAACTAAACACCTAGCATATTATAAGTCAACACAACATTCTTGAGTGAACAAAGGTAGATATCACTACCTACTTATGGGTCACAAGTATAAGCCAAAGATTTCAAAATATTTCCAAAATCGTTTTCATAGATAAAACTTACTCATGTTATTCTCACCATTTCAGTAACATAACTAGACTCATATCTCATGAGTTTCGAATAAAAACCTGTACCACTTAAAACATGGTTATATCATTCCATATCTTCATCATAAGCTTTAAAATAACCTGTGAACCCATTTGAAATACTAAAGGATATCCGATAAGCCTCACACACGAGGTAAAACTATAGATGCCATGTCCCAGACATGGTCTTACACTGGCTCACATGTCAAGGCTGATGCCATGTCCTAGACATGGTCTTACACTAGCTCTTGTCTCAATACCAATGCCATGTCCCAGACATGGTCTTACACTAGCACACACGTCGAGGCCGATGTCATGTTCCAAACATGGTCTTACACTAGCTTTTGTCTCAATGCCGATGCCATGTCCCAGACATGGTCTTACACTGGCTCACATGTCAAGGCCAATACCATGTTCCAAACATGGTCTTACACTAGCTCTCGTCTCAATGCCGATGCGATGTCCCAGACATCGTCTTACATTGGCTCTCACAACATTGCCGATGCCATGTTCCAAACATGGTCTTACACTGGCGCTCATATCGTGGTTGACGCCATGTCCCAGACATGGTCTTACACTAGCACACATATCTCTCAAATGTCATGGCACGGATATCCAATCTATTCTTACGTTCAATCGGGACTCTACTTCATTAAATTTCATCATGCATTGTTCGTAACCAATTTCAACCAAATTACGCAAAATTAATCATTCAACACATAATAACGATAAAGTTGTCTTACTTACGTACAACTTACCTTGAATACAAAAAGTGGGCGACTAGTTGGATTTAGTCTACTTGCTTAGCCTTTTTCCCAGTCTAGGCCCGGATTTTGTATTTCTTGATCTAGAATGATAAAAATTCACTAATTTAATCATCATATTAATCAATGCATTTTATAATTCATATTTTGGCCAAATGACCATTTTGCCCCCAAATTATGATTTTTATCAAATTTCCTCATTAACCAAGCTTTAGCCAAAACTACTTTAAGCCTATAGCATCTCACAATTTCATTTATTTCACATATTCACCACATAATTTATAACTTATGCAAAATAACCCCTAATTAGGGTTTTCATGAAAATTCTTTCACAAATGTTGTTTATTTAACAACCAAGGTTCATTTTCTTCCATAAAAATTCAGCAAACAACATGATTACTCTTATGGAAAAACCCTAGACTTTCAACCATTTTGCAAAATAGTCCCCTTATTAGATAGGTTATGCTACAAAGGTCCCAAAAGTACAAAATTATCAAGAAAAGTCATCAAAATCACTTAGTTATGAGAGACCTTAGTGGCTGAAAGTTTCAAGCTTCAAAAAAACCCTTTCTTGCTGATATTTTCGGTGGAGATAATGAGTGGTAAAAGATGAAACCCTTTTTATTTTGTTTTATTTCATTTCTAGTCAAAATAGGTAACCAAATTTCACCTAATTTTGACTTTTTGATACCATTAATAAAGGACTATTTGCTCTTTAAAGACCCTTAATTTTGGTTCTCTAGCTATTTGACACCTTTAGCTAATGAAATAAAACTTTTATCCCTTATATGATTTTTTCCTTTTTCGAAATTAACATGCAATTAACATGAAGTAAATTAACGTATATGTCATTATAAATCTCATAGTCCAACTTGGCATGGATATTATTAAAACCTTAATATCATAACCTACACAATCATAACCTTACCGATGGATTCATCACATGTCGAGCTCATTAAGCATAAGTTTTATGTACATACCTGTACCATCTTGCAACATGCCATGGTCTTTCGCAACATTAATATTTCCATTACGATTCCTGTTGAACCACTTAGAATACTAAAGGAAACTCGAGAAATCTCACACTCATAACACCATACCAATGCCATATCCCAGATATGGTCTTACATGAAATCTCATATTGATGCCAATAGCCCAGCTATGGTCTTACACGAAGTCTCATATCGATGCCATATCCCAGATATCGTCTTACACGTAATCTCAAATAACACTAATGTCATGACATTTGTATCCTATCTATTCCTAAGGTTCAACCTGGATTTCTTTCTTGTCGAACTTTGTCGATTACATCCAATGATTCAATCATAATTCATAAAATATTAAATTAATTGAAGCATAAATAATAATGCATTATTTACATATGAACTTACCTTGGTACAAAAATAGTGGAAATGGACCTAATTGTCAAAGACTTTATTTTTCCCCCAATCTAGGTTTGCACCTCGTTTCTCTTTATCTATAATTGCAAATTTAACTAGTTTATTAACCACATTATTCAATTCAGTCCAAAAATCACACTATGGAAAAATTACATTTTTTCCCCTAAACTTTATCATATTTACATTTTGGTCCTTAGTCTCGTAAAATGAAATCTATTCAATTTCATCAAGATCCAAGCCTAGCCAAACCCTATACATGCTTATAACAGCCCACATTTTTCATTAAATCACACTTTTACACACATTTTGAAATCTTTTACAAATAGGTCCTTTTGACATTTTCATAAAAAATCACCCAGTAAAAGTTGTTTATCGAACATTAAACTTGCATAATATACCATTAGACAACAAAATGCACAAATATCTAACATGTTTCAAACCCTAGACCTCATTCATAGCTCAAATTAATGGTAGAAATAGCTAGACCAGATGATAACGACTTCAAAAATGTAAAGAGCATTAAAAATGGGGCTAGGATGTACTTACAATCAAGCTTGGAAGTTGAACAAACCCTAGCTATGGTGACCTTTTAACTTTTGGCACATGGAGAAGAAGATGGACAAAAATTTTGGCTTTATTTTCCCTTTTTATTCATATATTTACCAAATGACTAAAATGCCCTTAATGCATAACTTTGCAATTTAATCTATTCATGTCCATTTTTGTCCACTAACTTATCAAATGGTCTAATTACCAACTAAGGACCTCTAATTTAAAATCTCTTAGCAATTGGACACCTTTAACAAGTAGAACTCAACTTTTGCACTCTTTATAATTTAGTCATTTTTACTAAATTCAGTGCCCAAACGTTAAAATTTTCGAACGAAATTTTCACAAAATCATTCCATAAAATTGTAGACCATCAAAATATAATAGAGACAAGTTTCCCTACGTTGGATTCGTGGTCCCGAAACTACTGTTCTGACTAGCCCTAAAATTGGGCTGTTACAACTCTCCCCTTTTAGGGATTTTCGTCCCCAAAAATCTTACCAGAAAATAGGTTAGGGTGCTGTTTTCTCATAGCCTCCTCAGGTTCCCACATAGCCTCTTCAACACCGTGTCTTTGCCACAAAACTTGCACTAGATTTATACTTTTACTTCTCAACTGTTTAACCTCTCAAGCTAATATCTTAATCGGTTCTTCACCGTACGTCATATCCGGTCGAATCTCAATCTATATCGGAGAAATCACATGTGAAGGATCAAAACAATATCGTCACAACATCGACACATGAAACACATTATGAATCCTTTCCAACTCTGTCGGTAAAGCTAACCAATATGCCATTGGCCCTATTCTTTATACGGCCTAATGAAACGTGAACTCAACTTGCCTTTACGGCCAAATCTGAGAACTTTCTTCCTCGGAGATACATTCAAAAACACTTTGTCACCGACTTGATTCAAATTTGCGTACGACTTTTATTGATCTGAATCTGGTTTCAAGCAATCACGGATTACCTTTACTTTTTCTTCGATTTCTCTGACCAAATCAACCCCGTGAATCTTTTTCTCACTAAGCTCGGTCTAATACAAAGGTGTCTGGCACTTGCAGCCATACAATGCCTCATAAGGTATCATTTTTATACTCGACTAAAAACTATTATTATAGGAAAATTCGACCAATGGTAAATACTTTTCCCAACTACCCTTGAATTTTAGAACACAACATCGGAGCATATCTTCGAGTACATGAATTGTTCTTTCAGACTGACCATCAGTTTGCGGATGAAAAGCGGTACTAAAGTTCAACTTCGTACCCAAAGCTTCTTGCAACTTCTTCCAAAATCACGAAGTAAACCTCGAATCTCTATCCGAAATAATAAAAATAGGCACCCTGTGCAATCTTACAATCTCAGGAATGTACAGTTCAGCTAGTTTATCAAGTGAGTAATCAGTACGTACCAGTATAAAATGATTCGATTTCGTCAATCTATCAACCACAACCCATACGTCATTTCTCTTTTTAGGAGTCAAAAGCAAACCCGTTTAGAAATCTATCGTAATTCTATCCCATTTCCACTCAGGCACCATCACTGGCTGAAGTAAACTCGAAGGCACTTGGTGTTCGGCCTTCACTTGTTGACAAATCAAACATCTCGAAACAAACTCAGAAATATTTCGTTTCATACCTGACCACCAGTACAATTTCTTCAAATCATTATACATTTTTGTACTGCCCAGATGCACAGATAAACAACCATTATGCACTTTATGAAGAATTTTATGAATAAGTTCATCATTTTTCAGTACACAAATTCTACCTCGGAACATCAAACAATCATCGAATCAGACATGAAAATCTGAATCATTAACCGATTCACAATAAACTCTCTTGGCTTGCAAATCACTGTCACATTTTTTAGCTTCACAAATTAATTGAAGGAATAATGGTCTAGCTCTCAACTCGGCTAGGATCGAACCATTATCTGACAAGGTCAACTATGAATTCATCACTCTCAAAGCAAACAAAGACTTTCTACTAAATGCATTACCACTACATTGGCCTTACCCGGGTGATAATCAATGACTAGCTCATAATCCTTCAGTAGCTCGAGCCATCTTCGTTGCTGCAAGTTTAAATCCTTCTGAGTCATCAAGTATTTTAAACTCTTCTAATCGAAAAAGACATGACATTTCTCACTGTAAAAATGAAGTCTCCAAATTTTTAAAGCAAACACAATGGCGGCTAATTTCAAATCATGTGTCGAATAATTTTACTCATGTGGTTTCAACTGTCTCAAGGCATATGCTATCACTTTGCCCTCTTTCATCAACACACATCCTAATCCATTCGATGGCGTGTCACTATAAATCACAAACTCTTTTCCCAGTTTAGGTTGCACTAAAACCGGCGCTTCAGTCAATAATGCCTTCAACTTCTCAAAACTTATGCTGACATTTTTTAGACCATTCAAAGTTAGCATCTTTTTACAATAACTTTGTCATTGGAGTAGCAATCATCGAAAATCATTTAACAAATCATTGGTAATAACCGGCTAAGCCCAAAAGGCTTCTGACTTCAGATACATTTCTTGGTGGCTTCCAATCAATAATTGCTGAAATTTTACTCGGATCAACCTGAATACCATCACCCGAAATGATATGTCCCAAAAATCTGACCTCTCGGAGCCAAAACTCACTTTTACTAAATTTAGCAAGCAATTTATTATCTCTTAAAGTCTAAAAAATAGTTCTCAAGTGCTCGGCATGCTCAGACTCATCTCGAGAAAAAATCAAAATATCATCAATAGACACAACCACAAACTTGTCCAAATACAGTCGAAAAATTCTATTCATCAAATCCATAAAAGCAGCAGGAGCATTAGTTAATCCGAAAGGCATAACAACGAATTCATAGTGTCCGTACCTTGTCCTGAAAGCAATTTTCGGCACATCCGACTCTTTAACTCTCAACTGATAGTAGCCAAATCTTAAATCAATCTTCGAGAATACCGTTGCTCTTTTCAACTGATCAAATAGGACATCTATCCTCGACAAAGGATACTTGTTCTTTATAGTCACCTTGTTGAGCTACCGATAATTGATACAAAATCTCATAGATCCGTCTTTCTTCTTTACAAATAACACTGTTGCACCAAAGGGAGAATAACTCGGTCTCGTGGAACCCTTATCTGTCAGATCTTACAACTGAGCTTTCAATTCTTTCAATTTAGTCGGAGCCATTCTATATGGAGCCAATAGATATTGGTGAAGTACCAGGGACTAAATCAATACCAAACTCAACTTCTCTAACTAAAGGTAACCCAGGCAACTCTTCCAAGAACACATCCGGATATTCACAAACAGTCGGCACTGATTCAATTTTCAATTTAGATTCTTTTGTATTCAACATATAATCAAGGTAAGCTTCACAGCCTTTTCTTACATATCTTTGGGCAGTCATCGAAGAGATTACAACAGGTAGCTCACCCGACTCATCTAAATCAATCCAAAAAATTTCAATATTTTCACATTTCAGTTCAATAATCTTTCTTTTACAGTTCACAATAGGATCATGCAGTGTCAACCAATCCATACCCAAAATAACATCAAATTCATCAAATGGCAACAACATTAAATCAGCTGGAAAACAGTGACCTCGAATCATCAAGGGACAATTCTTGCAAACTCTATCAACTAACACATGTTTACCTAAAGGGTTTGACACTCTAATCACAAACTCGGTAAACTCAACAGGCAAGCTCTTACTAGCTACCAATTTCACACAAACATAACAATGAGTCGATCCAAGATCGATCAATGCAACTACATTAGTATTATAAAGAGAAAAAGTACCAGTGATGACATCGGGAGATGTCGCTTCTTCGTAAGCACAGATGGCATAGGCTTTAGCAGGTGCTCGAGCTTCGAATCTCACAGCGGTGTCTTTCGTCACACCTTTACTACTAGTTTCATTTCTGGTATTCCTCGATGGTCTATCCCTATTAGTCGTATTACTCGGCCTCGCACTCTGAAATTTTTCTTTCTCAACCCTTTCAGGGCAATCTCGGATAAAATTCTCTTGAGAGCCACACTTGAAGCAAGCCCGGTCATTCATCCTACACTCGCCGGGATGTCTCCTCCCACAATGCTGACATTCGGGTCTGTTTGACTTTACATTACCCATACTTGCCATGGAAGTGGCTTGAGATTTAAAACTCGAATATTGCTTCTCACGATCTCTGTGTGAATACCCTACTGAAACATTCGAACGGGAATACATTTCTTTAGATTTCTTGGACGAATATGGAAATGACATACTCATCAGTCTCTTCCTCGGATCTCTAGCTTTAAGATTAGCTTTCCTTTTCTCTTTGTTCAACTCTTCGGCCTTACAAGCCTGTTCAACCAATACCACAAATTCTTTCAGCTCTAAGATCCCAACTAACACATGAATATCCTCATTCAATCCATTTTCAAATCTCTTACACACAATAACTTTGGCGGAAACACACTCTCGAACGTATTTACTAAGTCTGACGAATTATCGCTCATACTCGGTCTGTAACAGCCCATTTTTAAGGTTAATCGAAACAGTGGTTTCGAGGCCACCAAGTCCGATGATTAGGTTTGTAAATATTATATTTAATATTTATGAGTTAATTGTGATTTTAAAAATGTTTTTGATATTGTGATTATTGTTTTATAAGCGATTTATTAAGTTCAAGTGGTATGACCCTAAGGTCAAGTAGGTTTAGAAAATGAGGTATCGGGACCTCGTTTCTATAAACCAAGTCATAAATATTTTTATAAATAATTACAGAGTGGAAATAAGATGGTATTAAAGTTTCGTTGAAAAATTTTATCATTTCGATAGTTAATTAAGCAAAAAGGACTAAATCGCATAAAATGTAAAAGTTGCATTCTAATTGTTTAAGTATTTATTTGCTATGTTATACTAAAGTAGAAGTATATATTTATTAATTAAACCATTATTTTATGATAGTGGAGATTGGTGGTTTGGGATATATGAAATTATGTATTATTATAAAGGATAAAAAGGTAAATGATATATTAAAATGCAATAAATAAAAACAAAACATAAAATGGACATGCAAATTTATCTCTTGGCCGAATATTGAGGAGAAAAAGAAAGCCATTGAAGCTTCCTTAGTTTCTGCACTTGCATGAATTGATTTAGGTATGTTTTGTGTTCGGTTTTTAATAATTTTTATGTTTTTGAGATCGTTGCTTCGTATTTTAGCTAGCCCGTATCTCCGATTTCAAAATTTTTAAAGATTTTGAAAGTTTTCATTGATTAATATTGTGATTTTTGATGTTAGATGATGAATTTGGAATGTTGATTTATATTTAAAAGTAATTTGTTAAGTGATTTTGATGAATTTTTCGATTTGGGACTAATTTGTCAAATTGATAAAAGTGCAAGGACTTAATGTGAAATTGTTGCATAAATGGGCTGTGTTGGATACTATGAATATTCGGCTAGCTTGGTTTTGTGTTAAAAATGGTTAATTTGCATGTTTTGGGCTCAGGAACTAAATTGAATAAAAGTAAAACTTTAGGGGCAATTTTGTAAAAATGTCAAAAATGACCAAATTGTATGAAATGAAGTGTTTTACTGTCTAAATTAATGTATTGAATGAAATTATTAATTTAGATCAAGATCAGGTGGAAAATCAAGGAAAATGGAAAATTTACCAAAATGCCCCTGAACTTTAGTATCTCTACAACTTAGCCAGGTAAGTTCGTATGTTAATAAGCATTATTATAATTGAGTTTTAATGCTTTATATTGAATGGTTCATGAGTATAATTGTATGAAAATATTTGAGATAGCTTCGGCTATGCATTGGCACTAAGTGTGCGAGATCGGGATAGCTTCGGCTATGCATTGGCACTTAGTGTGTGAGATCAAGATAGTTTTGTCTATGCATTGGCACTTAGTGTGCGCGATTGAGTTAGCTTCGACTATGTATTGGCACTTTAGTGTGCGAAATTCCCGAGTAACCAATATTACTCCATATAGTTGAATATGTAAATGAAAGATGTGATTGAGTATGAGATTGGTACGAGATGGTACAGGTATGTACGGAAATTGGTACAAGATGGTACAGGTATGTACGAAAATTCAATTGAGTATTGAATCCATGAAAATTGTGAGTTAATGATCATTGTGGAAATGAATATGTAATTATAATGTGATTAATGGTTTGGTAATATATTATGTTATATCACTTGAATAGTGATTGAATAATAAATTTGGTTGATGATTACATGTTAGACTTTTGGGTCAAAATGAATTGCGATATGCTCTATTTTATTCATTTAAATTATAGCTCAACGGTTATGAGGAAAGGGTAAAGATTGGCAAATTCTTAGATTTGAATTGCTATTGAAAGCATGGAAAATAATGAGTTTTGGATGATTTATAGATATTTAGCCATATGCTTGATATGTGAATACACATAAGTAATGTAAACTTATGTCATAATGTTTTATGATTATTTGCTAGTTCATGTGATGTTTATAATTTAAAAGCTAATGTTGTTTAGGCTAAGGCCAAGACATGTTGGATTGACTTAAATGGATTATGCTTATAAATTGAAATTATAAGCTTTATTTCTTTGAATTATGAACATACTAAACTGTGAAGCTTACTTTGTGCTATTTTTCTATGTTTTGTAGTGCCTCGGATGTTTGCTCGGGTTGGAAGTCAACGGAGATCGTACCACACTATCCGGTTATTAACTTACTATATTTTTACACTTTGGGGTTTCGATATATGGCATGTATAGGCTAGTGTTAAGATGATATAATTTAAGTGGTGATTTTAGCCATGTGATTTGGTTTGTAAATGTTGATGTGTACTGGCCATTTAAGTTGGCTTAAAGTATGGGTTTGATAAATGATATATGTGATGTATATATACTACTTTTGTGCTGGCATATCTTAGCATGAAGTATAAATGATGAATTGATATGTTTAAGAAGCATGATTTAGGTGATGAAAGATTGAGAAAAATGCATAAGGAAAATAGGAAAAATTATTGATAATGATATGTTGATTTGGATATGTTTAAGGTTGAGTTTTGAGTAGTGATTTGGATTGTGATATAAGGGCTTGATTTGTATATGAATTTGACATGTTGTGATTGCCTATGTGTGTATTGTTCATGTGGTGTTTATGTATGTTTGTGGAGGGTGAGAAATGTGGCTTTAACCAAGCCTATTTTCACTCCACACGGCAGAGCACACGGGCGTGTGGCTCAACCGTATGTGACACATGGCCTTGGTACACAAGCGTGTGACCCCTGCAGAGATGAAAATTTTCTAAGTTTCTAAAATTTTTAAATTGTATGCAAGATTTATGACTTGAAAGTGTTTAAATGTTATGACGTAAGTCCGGTAATATCTCAAACCCTGTTCTGGCTTCGGATACGGGTAAGAGGTGTTACATTTATTCCCAGTAATGCCTCGAATCCTGTTCCGACTTCGATTACGGGTAAGGGGTGTTACACGGTCACTGTCATACGACCCTGTTTCAGCTCAAGAAATTCCTTACATTTCTGATCGATGAACCGTTGGCTAATATACTTCTTTCAGAACTCCTCTTGAAAGAATTCCTATATAACCCTTTCTCTTGGTACCACTTGTAACATCACGAAATAGGGCCTAAACGGAACAGTGGTTACGAAACCACAAATTCGAGGTAGAAAAAATTATTTTATTATTATTTTGAGGTTCATGATATGATTACATGATTGTGCGAAAATTTCGTGACGAAATTCTATGCAAAAAATGCTTTATTTGAAGTTAGGGACTAAATCGAATAAGTTGCAAAACTTGCATTCTAGAAGTTTCTAGTATGAAATTGCTTTGAGATATTAATTAGGAGGTCTTAAATAGCAATTTGACCAATTTTAAGTTCATGGACAAAATTAGGACATGGAAGGAATTTTTAAAAGTTTAGTAAAGAGGGGCATTTTGGTCATTTGGATATTAAATGAAGTAAAATGGGAAAAATAACACAAAATGGCCATCTTCCTCATATGGTTGCTGCCGAATTTTGCTCTCTCCATAGCTAGGGTTTCTTCAATTTTCAAGCTCCATAGTAAGTGAGTCCAAGCCCCGTTTTTAATGATTTTTACGTTTTTGAGATCCCAGTAGCTCGATAAAGCTTATGCTAGCAATAATTTAAGTTAGGGTTCATATTTGGAAAAATACCCATAGGTGAAAAGTGTTTATTTTGATGTTTTATGATAGAATATGAGGTCTTAGATTATGTTAGACAACTTGTGCTACTCGGTTTTAGGTAAAAACAAGTAAAAGGGCTTAATCGGTAAAATACCTAATAGTCATAAGTGCATGTTAGAGTATGAATTTGATGCTGCCATAGAAGGGAAAAATGATCAGCATGTCATAAAACATAAGAAAATAGGTTGAAGTTTAATTTACGAGATTTGGGGTAAAAGTGTAAATATGCAAAAGTTTAGGGGTAAAAATGTAATTTTTCCAAAGTTTGAGTAAAGGACTGTTTTGATAAATGTAAATATTAAATAAGTTAAATTTTCTATTATAGATCAAGAAGAACGAAATTCAGGAGTAGATCGGGGAAAAGAAAAAGTAAATGACTAAATTGTAAAGTTTAGTCACATTTTGTATCGAGGTAAGTTTACAGTAAATAAATGCAATATTCTTATATTTTACATTATTATTGTTAATTTCCAGCATTTATATACTTATTTTGTTGAGAATATTTAAAGTCGAATTAAAGGCGAAGTAGCAGAGAAAAAGCATTAGGAAGCCTCGTTTGAACATTAGGAATATTAGGATATTGGGGTTGACAGGACATGATAGAAATGAGCCATGTAAGTCCATATCAAATATATGGCTTTGGAGACAGGAATGAGCCATGTAAGCCCATATTATATATATAAATATGGCATTGGAGATAGGAATAATTCATGTAAGTCCATGTCGAAGACATGGCATTGTGAGATATTGATAGAGCGAACGACCCTAGTATCCTTAGTATTCCGAGTGGTTCAACGGGTCATTGTAATATATGTTAAATCATAGTGAATTATCAGCAAAAAGGGAAGGTAGATTATATTTATGAATAGTGAAAGGTCAGGTAAGAAAGAAGGTAAGTGAGTAAAGAAGAAGGTAGAAAATGAGAAGTAAAGAAAGTTTATGAGGCTAGGTGACTTGATGTATATTTATTCATTATGTTGAATGTTGTAATTTATTTGCTTGTAAGCTTACTAAGCCTAGTGCTTACTCTCTTATTTTCTTTTTCTTATATTTTTATCAAGCCACTCGGGGATCGAAGGAAACGTCGGAGACCCGATCACACTATCGAAGAAATTACATTGGTATAGTTAGACGTTTCGTTTTGTGTATGGCATGTATAGGAACTTGGTTTCCTTTGATATGATATGATCAATGAATGATGTGTAAATATTTGCTAGTGATTAGCTAATAGAATGTCTGATGATATACATGTTTAATAGTATGTATGATTAAGTAGTAACTATCACATGAAAATTCTGAAAAATGTGAAAGTAACTTAAAAACAGATTCAAGTATCAGAAATAATGTGATTTTGAAAAATCACAAAAATTTGTAGAGACATGTTTTGATAGGGAATAATATATGAAATTAAAGCTCATTGTGTCTATTTTCATATGGAATAAGCAAAGCAGGTAAAGGTTTTGTATTTTATAAGATATCTGAGTTTTAGTGAAATAGGGCCAGAGCGATTTCTGGATCCTCTGTTTCAACTTTAGAAATTCACCATAAATTTTATAAAAATAATTAGGTTGTGTAATTTATATATTTAGAATCCTTATTGAGTCTAGTTTTAATAGAAATAAATATCATAGTCATTTAAATTCTTTACAGAGAGATATCTGATTCGTAATACACAGAGGTCAGAGCAGTTGAACCCTGAAACAGGGGAGACTTTAACTAATAAACTGTACTAATTGGCCCAGCCAAAAATTCTAGAAAAAAATTAGTAAATAGATATATGAGTCTATTTTCAGGGAAAATTTACGGAATTGGATTTCAAGTTTCGTAACTCGAGATATAAATTTTTAAGCAACCATGATACAGAAAAACAGTTTATTCCGAAAATTAATATAAGTAGTTAGAATTGTTTAAAAAGGTAAAATAAGATTAGTAACACCTCAAGCTTGACTCCGATGACGGTTTCGGGCGTGGGGGCGTTACACCACCAATACCAATGTATTCCACCAATGATACACAGAGTCTCTCAGAAGCGAGATTGCACACTTTAAACACTCATCTGGTGTGCAGGATAGCTCATCAAATACTCTGATGGAGTTTTCGAACCAAAACTCAGCTCTTTCGAGATCATCATCCACATTAGCTCTGAAGTCTTCAGCCCCATGCTTTCAGACTTTATCAACTAGAGGCTCGTTCATTCTTACAAATTCCATACCTTGTGGGGCTACGGGAACCGTCGAGCAATAGGTGGGGGTGGAGGAGATTGGGCATTCGGATTTGTTCGAACAAATTTCGTATACCACTTATTCATCATATGGAGAAAGGCTTTCCTGCCTTCTTCTTCTTGAGTAACTTAGGAGGTCTACTATCTGATGACTTGAGCGGGGACTGGTGCAACTTTATCAGCCTCAACTCGATTGGGATCCATTACTATACGAAAACACAATTTACAATTATCAAGAGTCATCACACTATCACAGTTCATTTATGGCATGTATAGCTAGACTCTTACACACACTACGTTAGTCCGAGAATAGACTAAACCATAGCTCTGATACCACTAAATGTAGCACCCCTTACCGTATCTGACGTCAGAACAGGGTACGAGGCATTACCAAACTTAAACATAAGCTAACATACAAAATCGAGACATAAATTTCAGTTCAAATTTAAAACTCTTCACATACATTCAAATCGTCCCTATAACGAGACTACGAGGCCCAAAACATGCCTCAGAAGTGGTTCAGGACTAAATCGAGAACTTTAGAGAATTTCAAAACACTTAGAAAATTTTTCATCAAACAAGGGTCACACGCCCATGTGGCTTGGGACACGCCTTTGTAGGCAAGTCGTGTGGTCACACACGCCCGTGTCCAGACCCAGTCTAACTCTTGTTTGTCATCCATGAACAAAATGAAGTCAAATGGCCAAGACACACGCTCGTATGCTTAGACCATGTGGTCGAATTAATTTTCCTAATTTTTCATAAAATAGGTGCAGACTTCACACGGCCAGGGCACACGCCCATGTTCGAGGCCATGTCGTCCACACGACTGAGACACACGCCCATGTCTCTACCCGTGTGCTCGATATTGAGCATTCTATTTTGTAATAATTAAGGTGCAGGGGACACATGGCCGGATCACAAGCCCATGGGGCAACCCGTGTGTCACACATGGCCTAAACACATGCCCGTGTATCTACCCGTGTGAACAAAAATAAGGCTATTTACCAAGCCTTTTTGTCACCCTTCCATGCACAACCTACATAACAACATATAATACCAATCCAAGCATATACATTCAACCCAATCAGCCACAAACAAGGCGTCCACACATCATTCACATACTATCATCTATCACATACAACCATCACATGCTATTCAACTTAAACCATAAAAATTTCCACATCCATGAAAGGCATCATCATATGCATATACTTAAACCAATATTAGCCAATTTCAATGGCCATTTACAAAATGAATTATCAACCAACATAAGCCAACACATTTGGCCAAATCAATTAGGACACATAACAAAAAAAAACCAAGTCCCTATACATGCCATAACTCAAACATTAAAATCATTGGTACCCAAAATGTTAAGTTGCTAGTGTGAATGGATCTCCAATAGTCTTCGATCCTCGAGCTGGCTTGGTGACACTATAAAACAAGGGAAAAGAAAAGGAGTAAACTTTAAAGCTTAGTAAGTTTATATGCAAATAATAAGCATCATAAACGCACATTTATTATGCAATTAACATGAAGTAAATTAACATACATGTCATTATAAATCTCATAGTCCAACTTGGCATAGATATTATTAAAACCTTAATATCATAACTTGCACAATCATAACCTTACTGAGGGATTCATCACATATCAAACTAATTAAGCATAAGTTTTACGTACATACCTATACCATCTTGCAACATACCATGGTCTTTCACAACATTAATATTTCCATTATGATTCCCGTTGAACCACTTGGAATACTAAAGGATACCCAGGAAATCTCACACTTATAGCACTATACCAATGCCATATCCTAGATATAGTCTTACATAGGATCTCATATCGATGCCAGTAGCCTAGCTATGGTCTTACATGAAGTCTCATATCGATTCCATATCCCAGATATGGTCTTACACATAATCTCAAATAACCCTAATGTCATGACATTTGTATCCTATCTATTCCTAAAGTTCAACTAGGATTTCTCTCTTGTTGAACTTTTTCGATTACATCCAAGGATTCAATCATAATTCATACAATATTAAAGCAATTAAAGCATAAATAATAATGCATTATTCATATATGAACTTATCTCGGTACAAAAATAGTAGAAATGGACCTAATCGTCAAAGACTTTATTTTTCCCCCGATCTGGGTCTGAACCTTGTTTCTCTTGATCTATAATAGAAAAT
Organism: Gossypium longicalyx; assembly: GCA_025698465.1. Taxonomy (NCBI): domain Eukaryota; kingdom Viridiplantae; phylum Streptophyta; class Magnoliopsida; order Malvales; family Malvaceae; genus Gossypium; species Gossypium longicalyx. The sequence continues at coordinate 49,502,997 of CM047004.1, forward strand.
TTAACTCGTTTATTAACCACATTACTAAATTTAGTCCAAAAATCAGACTATGGAAAAATTACATTTTTTCCCATAAACTTTATCATTTTTCCATTTTGGTCCCTAGGCTCGTAAAATGAAATCTATTCAATTTCATCTAGAACCAAGCCCAGCCAAACCCTATACATGTTTATAATAGCCGACTTTTTTCCTTAAATTACACTTTTACACACATTTTGAAATCTTTTACAAATAGGTCCTTTTGACATTTTCATAAAAAATCACCTAGTAAAAGTTGTTTATCTAACATTAAACTTGCATAATCTACCATTTGACATAAAAATGCACAAATATCTAACATGTTCAAACCCTATACCTCATTCATAGCTCAAATTAATGGTAGAAATAGCTAGATCGGATGATTACAACTTCAAAAATGTAAAGAGCATTAAAAAAGGGGCTAGGATGTACTTACAATCAAGCTTGGAAGTTGAACAAACCCTAGCTATCGTGACCTTCTAATTTTCGGCACATGGAGAAGAAGATGGACAAAAGTTTTAGCTTTATTTTCCCTTTTTATTCATTTATTTACCAAATGACTAAAATTCCCTTAATGCATAACTTTGCAATTTCATCTATTCATGTCCATTTTTGTCCACTAACTTATCCAATGGTCTAATTACCAACTAAGGGCCTCTAATTTAAAATCTCATAGCAATTGGACACCTTTAACAAGTAGAACTCAACTTTTGCACTGTTTACAATTTAATCATTTTTACTAAATTGAGTGCCCAAATGTCAAAATTTTCAAACGTAATTTTCACAAAGTCATTCCATAAAATTGTAGACCTAAAAAATATAATAAAAAAAGTTTTCCTATGTCAAATTCATGGTCCCAAAACCACTGTTCCGACTAGTACCAAAATCGAACTGTTACAAAATCCACTTCCACATATAATAAAAGAGTGCACATTATAATATCGTAACCCAACAATGACAACTCCATGATTCAAGTTTGGTGCAGGAAATTCACTTCTACTTATAATAAAAGAATACACATTATAATATTGTAATTGTATAATAATTTTCGTAACAACCTTTACCCGAGTCTATTTTCTAGCTTATGCAAGAGATGTTGCAGTTAATTACTTGTAGCATTTCTCAATTGTTTACACATATTTTGGACTTTGTTCTAGTCTTATACAACCCTTAAAGTCATTTCCAAAAGTTCTAATATTAATCGGGAGCATTCCAAAGTCATTCAAAGGACTTTCGGGGCCTAGAAATCCATTTTCTTAGAGTAGGACAACAAGTCCCATGACATTCACCCTATGTACCGAGACATGGTCCTGTTAGTGTAGATTTTTAGGTTCGAAGTTTGTAAGTATTGATACTTAGATCCCGATTATAGAGACTTGGATGATGGAGGGTCAAAATCAAACTTAAAGACACTTCAAAACATACCAATCCATACTCCAATCAATCCCAAACGTTCTTAGACCTTAAAATACCTCAAAGTATCATCCAAAACACCACATATTCATCTATGTTCAAACATCAACTAATAACCTCAAGATCTTCAAAATATTTTTCACTAAAAAATAGCTCAATCCTTGTGCCAATGCACTAATTGTAACACCCCTAACCTGTATATGTTGCCAGAATAGGGTTACAGAGCATTACCATACACACAAAACATGTAACAGCCTGTATTTGAGTCAAATCAGAATAGTAGTTTTGAGACCACAAATTTGAATTCAAAATATTTATTTTATTATTTTATTAAAGTTTATAGCATGATATAATTATTATATGAAAGTTCTGTAAAGAAATTTTACTGTTTGAATGCCTAATTCGATAAAAAGGACTAAATCGCGTAAAGTGTAAAACTTGTGTTCTATTAGCTAAAAGTGTCAAATAGCTATAGAAAATTAAAGGTCCTTGAGTGGTAAATAGACCATTTATGGTTAGTGGATGATGATAGCATGGCAATTGGTGTAATTTTTAATATTTTTAAAGATTATTAAGGTAAATTGGTAATTAAGGTTAATTATAATAAAACAAAACAAAATTCTTTCTCCATTCATCATCATCAACCAAAATTAGGGTGAATAAAACACCATTTTTTCTTTCTTCATTTGGTCATGCTACTTTGAGAAATTAAGGCATGGTTTTTGATCCGTTTTTAATGATTTTTATATTTTTGAGATCGTTGCTTCGTATTCTAGCTAGCACTACCTTAGATTCTGAAATTGTTAAAGATTTGTTATGTTTCCATTATTGAATGTTTTAGTAATTGGATGGTTGATGATGGATTTTGATTAATTGTTAATAGTTAAACTAGTTTTGTAAAGTGATTTTTGACAAAAATGTCAAAAAAGGGGTTAATTTGTAAAAATGTAAAATATGGTGGTTAAAATATGAAATAATGAAAGATTTTGGCTGCTAGGAGTCCCTATGAAATTCGGCTAAGCATGGGTAGTACTAAATTGCATGAATTTGCAATTTTATGTGAAAATGACTAAATTGTAAATAATATGAAAGTATAGGGACAAATGTGTAAATTTGCTAAAATATGAATTATGGACTAAATTGAATAGATGAATGCTGAATATATTGAATTTAATAATATATAGATCAAGATAAGCCGAGATCGAGTTTAGATCGGGGAAAGGGGAAGATTGACGAATAGCCGATAGTTTTATCCGAGCGAAACTAGGTAATTCGTATAATTAGAATCGAACTTTTAAATACTTGTAATTATTTGAAATGAATGTGTATAAGTGAGTAATTGATACATTTGGATTGTAAATGCCTTATCAATATAGTTTATTTGTTACCGAGACCCGTTTGAACCGTAAGAATTCGTAGGATACGAGTGACATGTCACTAGGGTTACCGTTTTGGTCGAGCTCTTGCATTTGTTGCAGACTCACCACAGCTTGTATGAGTTTACCGATATATCAGCTCGTAAGAGCTTACTGTTCTCAGCTCATATGAGCTTACTGTTCAGCTCGTCATAGTTACTGAGCTCAATAGAGCTTATAGTTCATCAACTTAGGAGGAGCTTATCGATAATGACTCGAAAGAGTAGAAATGATAATGAATTGACGGATTATTGATGTATATCACCCGAGTATCCTTTGAAGTTCTAATAGGTTCAACAGGAATAAATTTTGTTTATATGGATGAGTACTGTTACTGAATGAATTATTGATTATATGATCGAGAATGAAATGTTGAACACAATATATATTGAGTATTGAATTGTTATAATGGATGATTTCATGTATTAATATGACTAGCCTATGGATGAATGCCTGTGTTAGGCATTTGGAAATTGTATGGAGTTTACCTTAATTATTTGTATTGATTTGGTATAAATGGTAAGTTTAATTCTAAATTATACAGGCTTACTAAGCTATAAAGTTTACTCTGATTCTTTTCCTATGTTTTATAGAGGTTCGATAGCTCACTCGGTTCGGACAAGTCGAAGTTACACATCACACTATCCAATTGCCGATTGGTACTTTTGAACTTGTGGATAATTGTAAATATGGCATGTATAGGCTAGTTTTAAATATGATAAATATGGTTACTTGAGATCATGATTTTGGTATATTTTATGTAAAGGTTAAACCATGTGATTTGCATAAACTTGATAGTATGTTTTGGTATGTTTTGTCAAATGTTTGAATGAAATGGAAAATATGCAAATGTGTCTTGTTATTTGAAAGGTATATGAATGGAAGATGTATGATATTAGTTAAGCATTGTATACTATGTGGAATTGGTAACTTATGTGTATGAATTGTTATGGGATGGCTGCCTATTGAGTTGTAAAAATGTTTTCATTTATGCTTGTGTATGATTGTGAAAATAGGGTGGCAAAATGGCTTTGCAAATAGCCTATTTTTGTCCACACGGGTAAGGACACGGGCGTGTGTCTCAGCCGTGTGTGACATATGGCCAGGTTTGAAATAGAACTAAAGTCAATATGCTCCACATGGCCTCACACACGGGCATGTAACCAGCCGTGTGGTACAAGTCAGTATATCCCCTATATGGCACATGGCCTAGCACACAGGCGTGTGACTTGGCCGTGTTGTTAAGTCAATATACTCTCCAGTTTTCACACGGCCTGGCACACAGGCATGTCTTTGGCCGTATGATACAAGTCAGTATGTATGCACTGTTTCCACACGACCTATGACACAGGCGTTTCTATTAGCCATGTGAGGCACACGGCCTGTTCACACGGGCGTGTGACCCTTAAAATATTGAAATTCTACTAAGTTTCCAAAATTTTCATATGTTATCGATTTAGTCCTGAACCACTTCTAAAGCATGTTTTAGGCCTCGTAGGCCCTTATAAGGGACAATATGACATTGTTGAATGGATTTGTATATGAATGTATGAAGGTATGAGATATGAATATTAAATGATGTGTATTGATCGGTAATACCTCGTAACCCTACTCCGACGACGGATACAGATTAGGGGTGTTACAAAACATTAAACATACATTTCATACATCAATAAAAACATACCATAATACATTTATTCAAATACGAATCTTCCCTTAATCTAGCCACCGAGGCCTTAGAAACACCTTAGAAACAATTCGGGACCAATTTAGAATCATTTGGAAAGTGTGGCCAGGCCGTGTGCCTCACACGACTGAGACACACACCCGTGTCTTAGGCTTTGTAACCTTCGAAATAGGGACACACAGTTGTGTCCCAGGCCATGTCCTCACCCGTGTAACTCTCTGTGGTGGGTCACACGGCCAAGCCACACGTACATGTGCTAGGTCGTGTAATACTCAAAATAGCCTCACACGCCTTTGTGCCAATCCGTGTGTTAGGCCGTGTAACTGCCTGACTTGTAAGCCTTAAAACCTACAGGGGACACATGGCCATATTGCCAGCCCATATGTCACACACGGCTGAGTCACACGCTCATGTCGTCAGGCCATGTGGACCCAAAATGAACCTTAAACATCAAATTTACCATTTCAAGCTTACTTGGATCCTAAGAAAACCAAATACCAAGCAAAATATCTATTTAAAAGGACATTAAAAAAGCCAATAACATACCAAAATCAACTTGTTAAGTATCTAACTAATGTACCCTCATTGGTACCACAAGTATATACAATTTTATATCAAAGTAAAACTCCAAACATAACTTATCAATTCATCCAATCTAACATCTAACCAATGTATGTACCTCAATCACAACATATCATTAATTCATGTCATTCATATTGGCATTGGAACTATACCTCATTCACATATTTCATATAAGTTGATAATTTACACATAGATCATACTTAATATATACACATCTCAAAACATTTGAATAGTAACACAAAAGCCTAATACATGCCATATAATTCGAAATGAATGTTTCAAAAACTACTGAGATTCAGGGATAGTGTGACTTGAGTACCAATCTATCCCTCCAACCTTCCGAGTATCTACAAGAACAAAGTTTAACACATGTAAGCTTAAAGAAACTTAGTAAGCTCAACTTATTAAAATAATAAATCTTACTAAAGTAAATATAACAATTCAAAAAGTATTAATAGAACTAGGAATGTTCCCTGTCATCCACAATTTCAACTAATAGATCACAAATGTTCAATTCAAAATCAAATATATGGTAAATTTATCAAAAATTACTCATCAAGTTACCTTACTGAGATTTTCAATCTGATGAACGACTTACGGATAAGAGTACATCGACAAACCACCCAAACACACTGGATGCTCATAAGAGTCAGTCCATCCGAAATACACCAATGCTCGTAAGAGCTAATCCCTCCAAAATACACCAATGCTCGTAAGAGCTAATCCCTCCAAAACACACCAATGCTCATAAGAATTAGTCCAACCGAAACACAACAATACAAAGAGTATAACATGAAAATTCACAAAAAATGCCAAACCTCGGTTTACTCGGGAAACATATATATATCATCCCCAATAATCTCCACTCCAAATCCCCCACAACACACCAAATCTCGATCATACTCTATCACGCGTTCAATTCAATCTAAAAATTAACATTTCTCAAATATTCTTCCATCAACAACAATTCAATATATCTATTGTACCATGCTATACTATTCAACAATTCGTATAGAAGTTAAAATTTAAACCATATGAACTTAACTGGACTGAATTGTAGTAGTTGTAGAAGTTTAAAGACTATTCCACTATTTTTCCTTTTCCACGAGTATCTACGGGATCTTGATATAAAATATAAAATTTCTCAATTATCATATTAGATTTCACATTTCAGTCCATCTTACAATTAATACCCTTTTATTTTTTAAATTTATGCAATTACCCTAACCTTTTACAATTTTTGCAATTTAGTCTCTTAACCCAAAATTCATCAGATTAACCATTTTTCTCAAGTCAATATTCCATCAAAAACATACTAGGCCCTTCAAAAGTCCCTAATTAACATTAAACTCACTATCAAACCCTAAAATTTTGTCATTTTCACTATTTAATCCTAAAATCAAAATCTAACAAAAATCATTTTACAAAATTATCAGACAACACAATCAAAGCTTCAAATACATGTTATTCATTAAAAATATTCAATATTCATCAATGAAAACTTCTAAAATTTTTAACAGGATAAAAAATAAAGGTACGGGCTAGCTGGACTTAGTTGCAACAATCTCAAAAACATAAAAATTACAAGAAACGGGCTTAAAAATCACTCACGTGCAAACAATTTGTGCTTGGCCGATTCTCCCAAGCTAAACATCCATGGCATTCGGTTATCACAAGAAAAAATTAAAGAAGATGATGACAATTTCATATTTGTTTTATTTTTAATTTTAACCTAATTACCATTTTTCCATTAAATCACATTATTTTATCATTTTATTTTATTTAGTCATCAAACTAAATTAGTTAGGGCTAATTTAATACTTAATTCCTTCCTCATTTAACTTTCAAGCTATTTAATCAACTAAATGCAATAATTACCAAGTTTAGCACCTTTTACAAGTTAGTCCTTTTTCTTTAATTAGTTGTCAAAACGTTAATATTTTTGAACCAATTTTTATTACGACTCAAATGACTCTATAAATATTTTAAAAATAATATTTACGAATTGATATAACAGAAATTTGTGGTATCGAACCATTGTTCTGTCACCACTGAAAATAAGGTTGTTACATTAATTATCTATATTTTCATACTCAATGAATACTTATGCACATGCCACATGGAATTAAAAATCCATACTTCTCAATACTTACCTTGCTGATGAGATGCGATTTGGCAAGCCACGCTTGATCTTTTTTTCTCACAAACACTTTTTGCAATCTATGCATTTGAAAACAATGTGTTAAGCTTCATTGAAGCTTAGAAAGTACTCATACGAATTCTATATTTATCCACGCCTTTAATATTCATTTCATTTAAATACACTAATTCATTTTATGTCTTATCTTAGTCACTTCATTATAGGGGTATCAAATGTTTAATTAATATAACATGTATTAAGTATAAAATTTTGCTTACCACTTACATTTCTTACCACTTATTTCACTTGCCACTTCCTTCACTTTCACTTGTTTCACATAGCCTTTTGTAAATGATGAAAAATCAAGAAGGAAATGCAAAATCACAATGAAGCAATGAAGTGTTAATCACTTGTGCACTGAAGTACAAATTACACTACAACATCGAAGTGTTATTTACACTAAGCATCGAAATGCTTATCACACTAGTGCGCTAAGGGTATACATATGACATGCCAATTATATCCCTCTAGTTATACCTTGTTTACACTTTCTTTTCCACTTGTGCACATTTCTTTTATTTCTCATCACATTTAGATATGCACTTTCATATGTCACTTACACTATATCACACACTATCACATAAATAACTCACGTCATTTATCATTTAATCCATTCATTAAATATTCTTTTCCTAACTTCACATACCACTTATCATTTTTCACTATTTATTCACTAAATTTCCAATTATCACAACTTATATACTTTATAATTAATTCATAGAATTTTACTTATGATCACTTATAATAAACACTCATTCATACTTTAATATCACTTAATATTTCCCATTTCACTAATTTCTTTCATTCATACTTTAATATCACTTAATATTTCCCATTTCACTAATTTCTTTACTTATTAATTAACTTATCACATAATAAGTTTTATCTCAAGATCACTTATTTACAAATTTCATTACTTTTGTTTATACTAAATTTATTTACACTCATTTTTCATATCACTTAATATATTATTTACTTAGTATTTTGTAGCTGTATTTAGATTCAAATTTGGATATACAAATTTATTATTCGAATAAACATTGTGAATTTTGATATTCATGAGAGTTGGATTCACATCAAATGGGCGTCTCTAGGGTCTTACAACTCTATGGTCCCTTTGGTATTTACCGCAATGAGTTGTTTCATAACGATGAATCATCCAATGTGGCAGATAAATGCTCTTTTATTACTCAATTACAGGGATTATTCTACGGCGAATCTCACAAGCATGGTTTCTAGTTCTCTACCTAAACGTACCTGGTCCCCTTGTGAAATTTAATTTTGATAGTGCGTTGGATATTCATCGAAATCTGGGTGGTGCAACCATTGATGGTTGGAATCATGTTGGTAAGGTTTTGGTGGCTGCTCTTGGTATAATTTTATAAAACTTCTTTCCTTAAATAAAAAGATAACACAATTCAACACCCTCAAACTCACATCTTCCTACATTAAATTAATTTTCAATTAACTATTTAGATACTCATAATATTATTATCTATTGCTTATATATACATATTATCTGATTAGCATTAAAATTAATTTTAATATTTAAAATTATTATCTTAATTAGACCAATTGATACACAAAATCAATCATTATATCTTAGATACATTTTCACTAAAAAAACTGTAATAATCAGTTAAACATCTAAAAATAAGATCAGTAACATCAAATGGCATAAAATTTTCATGGCAGATATTCGGAATATGGGTATCATATGGCTTCGACCAGGCTTTTTAGAAGAAAAGATGCATTAGAGGCTCTACTTTAAAGAAGCATTAATTTCTAATGCTTTTAAGCACTGAAATTTGTTCATTACAAACACAATAAATTGACAGTACAAACTTATGCATTTGTCAATTATAGCTCATTACAACATTCACCGCAACAAGGGCGGGTTTTCTTTATTGCCTTATCTCAAAATAACACACGTTAGATTTAGCAAATCTATGGCAACACCATCATCATAAAACTCATTTACCTTCTATCAAAAAGAATGTGTTTGTATAGCTGACTCGAAAATATACAAATCACGACCTCCCTCACATCACCAAAAGGAGTTATGGCAAACCCGAAATAGAAAAGTATACGAAAATATGAACCTCTCTTGCCAAGGTACCTAGTTTCAGTAGGAAAGCCGCATGTTGGTTCTCCGTCTTGATGGCCCACCTGGAAAGAGCTTCATAATCCATCCTAAGACCCTTTCCACCACCTACAAAGATATTTAAATGTTACTTAATAGCTTGCTTTCTTCTGTTGTCATCAAAGTATTTCGTTGTTCAATTTTCAGCAATGGTCGGATTGTTAATGACATGCATACAAGCAGGGCTCAATCTTCTCATACGAGGACTCAAAAGTCCAAAAGAGTACCATGGACTTCACACCAGAGTAATCGTGATACATGATCATGTCACAATAAGAGAGAGAGTGCATGTGGTACCTCATCACCCTCATCGGCATATGGGGTGTTATCATGCATCACTTTAGACTCATATTGTGTAACTGGGATGTGCTCGCCTGCCATGCTTTGAGCTGACAAAAGCTCTAATCTTTGAGTTTGAGCTTCAAGTTTCCTAGACAACTCGTTGTTCAACTCCTTCATTCATCAATAACAAGAATAATAATAATAACAACAACAACATTCAGATGAACAGACATATGATACAAGAAAAACTCTGGTGGTAAAGTTGTATTCTAAAATCTAGGAAAACTAGGTTGAAGTGAGAGAGTTGGAAAATGGAGAATAACCCTCGAACAAGACAACTGATTATTAACAGCCTGAAACTAGCTGAACTAAATTTCCTGCCATTTAATTTCCCACATATCATATAAGAGCACTTGAAAGAAGTTCGGATGCACATAAGAATTATGTAATTGAAGAAAAAGGAAATACAGTAGTTAAAGAAAACTAGTAAAATATAATATAGGCTGCCAATTAGCATGCTCTAACCAAACAGAAGAACCATTATAAGTAAAGATGTTCTTAAATTCCATTTCACTCGAAGTAGGAAACTAGTAATTCAGAAATGTTCAATAAAATCTGATACAGTGCCTAGCAACAATAACTAAATGCGACTAGATGTCTAAGATGAGGTTAAGTACCTTCAGCCTCAAACTTTGAGATAACTCAGATGAGAAAGCTTGTGCTAGTTCTTCTTTCTCTAATGTTAACTGCAAGAATAAAGGTTCCTCAAATCATCATGACAGGAATAGCGGCCACCGAATTCCAAAACTTAAATTCTTGATTGGCCAAGGTGTAAAACATACAACAGCCACAAGAAAATCCAAACCATGTACTAGAAGATACCTCAGAAATTAGACAATTAATGTTCTGAATCATTCTCACTTGATCAGGAGGAATATAAACAGAAGCAGCTTCAAATTGTCCATCTTCAGGCAGCAAGCTCAAACTAGAGGCATCGTTACTGATATTCTCCCTATCATCAGTAGCAGCATCTATGCTTACTGCGAAGTTCAGTAGATAAAAATCATAAGTTAAATAAGGACCGTGGAAAGTAAAAACAACTTAAAATGTCACTACTATAATTGCTGATTGGACTTCTCATAGTTGCTTTAAAGCACTTTCTCAAAAAGCAGTTGAATGCTTATATATTCAATTTTCCTTCTATGAAACTTGAATTCAAATAAGGATGTTGTTATTGTCTGGCACAAGTGCCTTCCACTTTCCTAAAAGTAAAGCTATATATGATGATACACTTATATCCATGCGTATTGAAGCGATTAACTCATGGCTGACACATTACCTTACAGAAATTGGATAGTTTAAGTAACTTATCTATCATTCTCTTGAATCTTCCACAAGATCAAATGCTTCAAAAAAAAGAGTTTCTGTTCTTTTTTTTTTTTTTTCTCATTTTTTGCATTTTGAATTTAATACAATAAATTAAAGTTATCATTGACAGGTTCTCTGATTTTTTTTTTCTGTGTTTTGAATTTAATACAATAAATTAAAGTATCATTGACAGGTTCTAGAAGATTATAAAAGCCAAATAATATTTTTATGATGTCCTACATAATTATAAGTCAAAAGTGACTCCTGGAACAAACTAACTGGCAACTCAAATTTTGGCATTTAAAAGTAATGTCTAACATCAGCCTTTGTGCTTTTAATATACACCAGCAATACATGGCTTCAACCTTAAAGGCATCAAGGCATGCATGAAAACTAGAAATCCCTACATTTAAAATTATGTAAAAGAATAATACTTTAACCTAATTTCATGCTCCAAACCACCTCACATATCATACAAGAAATTCTAGAAAACCAAACCCTCAAGCAAAAAGTTAAAACACTGTAGACCTGCAAGAAAAGGTTTTTGTTTCTGCATCACTAAGCTTCAATACACCTATTCAACTTGCAAGGGTGTAAATTTTTAAGTACAAATTGACCTTAGCACAAGATTGACTCTGGTCAATAATATGCTTGTAATTGGGAATAAGCTTTGTAGCCTCTGCCATACCTAACTTGATTCTGATTCAGTAAAATAACAGACGGCTATTTATGTATGTACTAGCATGGTTGAAAAGAAAAAGCATACTTAGATCCTCTGTTGAAGTCGACATGTCCTTACTAGCAGGATTCTTAGTAACATCAAAAGGCTTCCCAGTGACGGAGGCTTTTCGTAGCTTAGACTGAAGCACCCTCTTCTCTGAGTTGAATGAATCAGAAAATTAAATAGCAAACATATGGCTATCATATAAACAAATATTAAAAGCTTAGATATAAATAAATATCTATAAAAGCAAACACACAAGATATTTAGCAACTAACATAAAAGCAAACACACAAGATATTTAGCAACTAACCTTCTTGAAGAGCTTCAATAGTTGATTGAAAATCCTGACGCTCTTTCTCTATGCTTGACATTTTCTTTCTGAAAGATACAGAAGGAATAATATGAGCAACAACTACTAGAGTACTTATCATGAAAGTATATTGAAAGGCTAATTCAAATTGAAGAAATAAAACCAAAAAACTACTAAAACTCAAGTGTTATTAATTCACAAAAACAAAAAGGAGATTACTAACTACAAACCATCTCCTCCCAGCCCAAATTCTTTCTTCTCTTCTTTTCTGTTTTCTTTATTTCTAATAAGTACAGATAAGTTTTCTGATGCATTTAACAACAATAATTTACATGGTATAAACAGAAGTTAATACTCAAACAAATTGGTTCCTAGCATCACCAACCAAAGCATGCTCTGGGACAGTATAACATAGGGTTAATATACTATTTTGAATTTGAGTTTGGCTTCAATGTTCAATTTGGTAACTGAGTTTTACCAGTTTGATACTTTTCTTTTCTTTTTTTGTTCCAATTAAGTACCTAAGTTTGGCTTCAATGTTTAATTTGGTATCTAAGTTTTCCTTTGTCTCAATTAAGTACCTATGCCTTTTTTACTAGAACACGTGTTAAACATTCATTGGACCACAAGATGCCAAGTGGTATGGGTACCAAATTGGGGGAAAAAACTCATGTACCAAATTGCATACTAACCCTATAACATATAGCATCAAGAGATCTTTTCTTAAGCCAACATAAAATTGACTTAAATCATTCAATTGCATTCTATATGTAATCTTTAATGATATTAATGCATCGATTAAAAACTTAACATGCAAACTTCTGGCTTTTTTTTTTTCCTCATATTTTCGTTTTCTTTTTGAATATATATATCATGACAGCTTTAATTGGATAATTATTTCTTAGACAATCAGACCACGGGTCTAATAATTGCAACAATACCCTTCTTGAATCTATACCAGGGAAATATGCATAAGCATTATACTTTGGATTGCAGAAGGCAGATGACATATTCAGTTGGAGAAACCAAGCAGAAGAAATAAGAAAGCAACTCATGCTGAAAAGATAGATCCCAAGTCCTTTAACAAAGAAAAACTGAAGCATACTTGAAAAAAGAAATTTCAGCATCTGAGTTCTCCAATTGCCTCTCTAACTTCAGCTCATTTGACCTTAATCTAAGTGCCTACAAAAGGGATATTAAAAAGAAATGTTAATCGAGCAGATGCAAAATGTGATGCTACTCCAGCATCAACAACTTTATACAAATTCATTCAATAGAAGATAATGCAAAAATGCTAATGGTATCACCTAAACCAAGCAAATTAACAATATCAAATATATATAAAAAGATTAAACTGACACTCAAGTTAAACTGACACTTCAAAACCTTAAACTTCATTGCATGCCTAAAATACAACCATGCATATTACAAGGATAGCAATTGGCATATCTCACAGCATTATTATCTAGAGGAGCAGAAATTTTAATGTGAATAGAATGATATTAGAAAAGGAAGAAAACCTTCACCCATTAAAATAACTTCTTACCTTCTCTTCTAAACTAATGACTTCAGAAGCCAATATTTTGGCACGTTCATCGGCTGCATTACATTCCAGTCGTGCATTTGTATATTCCATTTTCAAAGACTCAAGCTCCGCCTGCAAATATCAAACATCAGACATGATAGAAAAGAGCAAAAGGACAATGCAATAAAATGTCAAAAACATTTTTAAATAAGATTTCTGGCACCTTAAACCTCCCAAACCCATTCAAACATTATAAGACAAAGAACACAAGAAAATAAAATGCAAATGGCCGGCCCACATGCAGCATAGCAGTTTATAATGCACAAACCTGAGCTGCATTGTATGCAATAATTTTTTGCAACCAAAAAACCATTGCAAATAAAAAACTATCTGAACTTTCCACTGCATGAGCAGATTGATAACACCAAAGTGCACATTGTACCGTATGTGCTTATTTTCCCCTACGAAGATAACACCAATAATGAAATAATGTTTTATTTAATCATATACTCAGCCATCATGTAAACAATGAGGTAAAGTCCAGAATAATTGACAACCTTCATATTTGTGGATCATTTTTATATGTTAAAGGTAAAATGGCTATTTTTCAAATTCAATAGAGAAAAATACTTTTCTCCCATCTCTAGTGAAGGATAATGGCTATCATTATTAAAAATCTCTATAAATCTCAAATTCCATAAGCCAAAAACCTAAATTTTCAGCACAAATCGCCTATGCTGAACAATGAATTTTTATAATGTATTGCGGCGAACATAGCTTTAGAAACCTGTTTCAGCCATGGTAAAGGGAAACTGGAGGATAGGAGCATGGATAGCATTTAGTGATGAATGAATCTCTTAAAGTTCAATGTTCCTTGTATGTACTTTGTGGTTAATAGATACGAGTAAAGATGTTAAAGAAAGCAATAGGTTTTGATATTTCAGAAAAGTAATTATCAAAGCAAGGCCATCCAGGTGCATATGTGCACACATGAAACATGTCATGCAGACACACCCTGCTTTAGCTATCTGACATAAATGAACCTGCAGTCAGACAAGATTCAACCATTCCTATGTACAACTTGAGTTGATTACCAGTACCCTAAATATAACAAATTACTAACCAGTTGGGCCTTGATTTCTTCCTGTAACTTCTCCATGTCATATTTTAGCTGATTGACAACACTTCTCTGGAGAGAGAAAAAAAAATGTCAATAGACAATATAGAGATTTTTAAAAAAGTCTCAGAATAGTGATTGGTTGAAAATTATGAGATTGAGCGTCTTTCAGGATTTCATAAAATAAACTGCAATGAAAAACAATGAAGACTGGCAAACAAACAGAAGGTTTCTGAAAATTCATTCTCCTTATTGTTTCAAGACATTCAATCTCTTTATGAACACGCGTAAACATTTTAAACATTACAATTGGTTTTCCTCTCTCCAAATATGCTCATTCTCGGGGACCTTCATCCAAAAAAAGTTAAAACCAAAATAAGCATAGAAAAGCCGATTAAGTTATCAGTATATAACCCATTCATTTGAGGAAAGGGGTCCAAAAGAATCTCCTAGGATAAGAAACTATACTTGATATACTATTGGTCATATACCAAAATCATGGTTACATTGATATGTTTTATTTAATATCCTTTACAAAAGGTATAAACAAATTGGCTGAACTAACTCATTATTTTTACAGGCTAGTAATCGATGAAGTACAAACGGAGTAGGTATTACAAGTTCTTTTGCTGTATAAGTATAAAATATATAGGGGGAAGTCACATTTGTTTATCTATTATTATTACATTTATTTTATACTAATCATTTTAGTAATTGATGAAGTACTAATCATTTTAGTAATTGATGAAGTACAAATGGAGTAGGTATTGCATGACCACAACATGCTAGCTATGCTGCAATTATCATATTTGGAAACAAACCTGTTGATTATAGCTATCAGTCAAGGATGAATTTTCAGCAGCTAAAGATTCTGCTAACGTACGTGAGGCCTCAAGAGCTCGTTGCAGAGAGAACTTTTCCTGGGTCAAATCTTCAATATGCTACAGAATAAGACTAAATAATTAATAAAGAAAGTCCAAACAAAATATCCAGGAAGAAGTCAATAAACAAAATCAATGTGATGAACAACAAAGAAGAAATATATAATTTTCTACATTATAAGATACGTGAGCTTGTATGTATCTAAGACACTTTGAAACATAGGACGTTTTCTCTCATGACTATAAACTTTTTACAGTCATTACAGTTTATTCACCACCAAGATATTAGCATGTATTCGGCTTCAAAACTGAAATATGGATTATAGCTAAAATCCACAAGAATCTATTCTTCCTTTCATGTGATAAACAAATTTACCAATCCCAACCATATGACACCCTACTCTAGCACGTGCACCTCACAGAAATACAAGACATGGATCTAATAAGGATGCAAATTTACTTATCTATTATTTCACCATAAAGGAATAATAATAATAACCCAGCCCTATCCTCAAACTAAGCTCTAAACTTCCTTCCAAGATTTGTCAGCTCTGAGAGCAGCATTGTGTATAATCAAGCTCATTACCCTTGTAAACTAGAGTCCCTTTTCCTTTTGCTTTCAAGAAATCACAAACCTTTCCTCTCCTGAATATTTAATGTCTAACAATTAATAGCTACATAAATCCCTGTATAGCTATAGGAAACAATGGTTTCATTCATTCTTAAGGTTTCAATTTAAATCCATATACTAGTATAAATTTCATATACATAATGGAATGTCAAATTGAGTCAAAAGAGTTAAATATAAGCTAGCAAACCTATGATGACATATTTCTAAGACATCAAAAAGTTCACTTCAAGAAATTTTTATTCATGTAATTAAAGAACTTAATCTTGCAAGCAATATAATCAAAACTTGGAAGAATAAACAAGAATCACTTGAAAGCTGGTAATTGTA
The DNA here is from genome assembly GCA_025698465.1 of Gossypium longicalyx. NCBI lineage: Eukaryota > Viridiplantae > Streptophyta > Magnoliopsida > Malvales > Malvaceae > Gossypium > Gossypium longicalyx. The sequence continues at coordinate 49,519,620 of CM047004.1, forward strand.
GCACCTACAGTAAGCTCAAAAAGAAAATAAAAAAAAAAAATCTACCTGCTCCAAAGCAGCAAAATCCTCGTTCTGTTTGGCTGAGTAGAACTCATGCTTCTTCTCTGAGATATTCTCATTCAGCCTTAGGAGGTCACCATTACTTTTAGCAGGAACTGCAAAATGACCAGGAAACTCACTGGCACTAGGAAAAACAGGGGACCTTTGTTCGGAGAAAGTTCCCATAGTTTCACTCTCCATTGATGGTTTATCTAAAGGTGATGATCGAATAGCATTCATGCTATTAAACTGCGAGCTATGGGAGGGAAATGCATCTTTTGTAGGTTGATTATGTTGAAAAAGAGACCCAGAAGAAGCTTTGGATAAATTAAGAGAATCAAGGAAAGATGGACGAGATTTCCTAGAACTAGTATCATTTGTGATTGACTGCAGTGGCATGTAACTTGTGGAGCTTTTGGCATCAAAACTGAACTCTGAAGATCCAAATGTCCAAGCGGATGGACCAGGCACACTTGGAAAACCACTAGAGTAACTGCTAAATGTTCTTTCTCCAGGTTCAGAACTCATAGGTTCCCTAAATTCTGCATTGCCTTGTAAGCTCCGCCCAACTTCAAGGGCAGATCCTGTTATTCCCAAGTTAGATTGAGTAGAGTCTATAATTAAACACGGAACATTTAATACTGCACCAGGTTCTTAGCAAAAGAAAACTATGAAAACATAGATAACTATTAATTCTAGTCATTGTAGTTCATAAACAAGCATAATCAAAATGAGAATTGATAAACTAAACATTACTTTCATAGAAAGAAGATAGTACAAAGCTATTACCTAGCAAGCTGCTGTCACTGGCCTTACTTTGCAGTGAATTCTGTGGAGATATTTTAGTAACAAAATCTTCAGAAGAAAACGTATTTACAACTGCAGAAGCCTTCAAAGAAACATCATCTTCTTTTGACTTGGTATCTTGAAAGTCATTACTCAAATGTTGTGTTTGTAATCTATCATTAAACATACCACCATTCCAGGAAGCACCATATTTCTCATTTTCTTGACTTTTTGAATGCTTCTGCACTTCGGTAGAATATGAATTATTATCATTCACTAAAACAGACGGTGTAGCAAGCATGTTCTTTGAGTAAGTTCGCTGACTTTCATCTGAAACATCATTTATTTTATTGTTGTCATTAATTATCTTTACATAAGAAGGATCGGGTCCATTAGATAAACCAGCTCCATCAAAATCAGTGACTCGACCATCTTCAGTTTCTAATAGATGTTTATCATTTAAGATAACATCTGAAGCATGAGGCTGGGTGGTAGAGGTTGCCTTCTTGGCTCTGTCAGCTGCCTTTTTCTTACGAAATTCCTCAAGCTGCAGATGAAAGGAGGTAAGAAATGTAACAGCCCATAGTACTGTACAGTCCAAAGAATTATCTGCTTGTTTTCAAATTTCCATTTATGAAAAAATATGCAACTGAACCTTTATTTCTGGGCATAAATCCAGTGTTGTAATTACAGAAAATCCAATCAACCACTAGTACCATTTAGGAGGATATTAACTTATCAGAATAAGTAAAAAGGTGCAGCCGTGCAGCGTTTAGAGAAAAGAAGAATACAATTCTAGAATGGGATATCTTATTTGTTTTTGGGCCCTACCACTGAACCATCACCCACATAAAAGCATCACTGAACCAAACAAAAGAAGAGTTCCAAAAAACAAGAGTTAGTACAACCTAACACAAATGAAGAATGGGATTAAGACACATCATTTGGGAACAAAAGCATAACAGCAACTTTAAACTCCATCTCTATCGGTTACACAACTGAGATACACCCTTCATTTGAAATCATTGTTCTTAAGTTTCAGACAAGTATTATTGCTTTAGTATAGCGCCTCAAAACCCCAAAGGAACTTCTACATTCTCTCTATCTTGTATAGAAACGTTAGTATTGCTCTCCATTCAAATATAATGACATAAATAAGTTCTCAACTCTAGTTTAACGATAAAAATTGAAGCATTGACCTATTCCCTCTCTCTGCGTCACCTTACGCAATAACATAGAACTATTGAAGTATAAAGGCAGTGAAACTTTCCAAAGGTGTAATCTAGAAAACTAGCTAATGCCATATACCCTCAGTTCCAGCTAAGATCGCCCAAAACATTGCTAAACAATGTAAATACTACAGATCATATCTTAAAATGCCAAAATATTCCCTCAATTCCAGTGAATAATTTGAAATAGATGCCCTAAATCACTGAATATATATGCCCAAAATCGAAAAGCAAACTTTTTTAAATATGGATTGAATCTACCAGAACTTCAGTTAGAAAAATCTGCATTGCACAAGTAACAACCATTCAAAAATTTACAAAATTGAATCATAAAATTTAATGAGTAACAAAATTAAATGACCAAGTCGAAATCATATTCCAGAAGAGAAACCAATAAAATTAAATAAAATTCAGTTATTACCCGACGCTTCCCGGCTTCTAAATGCTCTTGTTTCCGCGAACTAGGCAAGACCTGAGCCGACGCCATATCGGCAAAAACCCCGTCAAAATTTCGTCAATCAAATTCTAACTCTAAATTCTCACCCATTAAGTCACGAAAGAAATGCCAACCGACAAACAACGAACACTGATATTATTGAATTCCCTAGTTCACACACAAAGATTCCACGAACAAAATCCTCCTACCCCAAGAATAGAGATTCGAAGCAGATGGATAGACTCGAGATTCAATAAAAAGGCGAAAGAGGAAAAAAAAGAATTGGTAACGTTAAGATGAATTTGAAATTTTTGAAATTATTAAAACCAAAAAGAATTCCAAAAAGTAAAATGAATAAGAAAATTAAAAGAAAATAACAAAGGTGGATGGTAGGATCAGATCGGAGAAAGGGGAGGTGGGTTATTTGGAATCGAAGCGTGAGACGGATCTCTCTGCATATCTCTAAAATTGGTATTTTGTGTTTTTTTCAAATTTTATTTTATATAGGGTAATTAATAATTTCTAATAAATTGTTAATATTGAAATTTTAGAGCGGGTACCAGCAGAACCGTATAATATGTTGCGAGGGTTAGTTTAAAATTGTTTTCTGGAAGTGTTTTGAATATGATTGTAAAAAGTGTTTTAAAAAGTTTATTTTAAAATTTAAATATTTAATCGTTAAAAATCATTTTTGAAAATTAAAACTTTTATTTTAAACATTTTTAGCATATTTGTAAAATAAAAATATATATTTAAATAAGAAATTTATTAATATTATGATATTTCAATAATAATATAAAAATAATAATATTTTGATATATTAAATATAATTTTTTAATAAATTTTAAGCAATTAATATTAATTATTTGTAAATATAAGAATAGTTAAACTGAAAAAATTTAAAACTAAATTTGATAATTAAATACAGCAAACTCTAGAGTCTACAACTTCCCACAAAAATTACAATAACAATTTGGCGTATTTCTTGGAATTACATGCCTACGCTTGCCAATCTTAGGTGTAAAAGGGTACTCACGAACACCCAATGTCTCCGTTGTTGCTCAGGGGATGAGGATTGCTCTCACGTATTCAGAAAATGTCCTACAAGTATAGAAGTTTGGCAGTTTTTAGATCTCTCTTGGGTCATTAATAACTTAATCTTTGAGTTGTAGGACTGGCTTGCCTGGGTATTCATGCAAGGGTCCGAGGAGCAGAGTCGACTTCTTTGTTATGCTTTATGGCTAATCTGGTATTCCAAAAACCAACTTGTACATGAGCGGGTGTCTATTACAGGAAGACAACTAGCACAGAAAATTCTAAGTTATAAAGCTGAACAAGAGGGGACGAGAGCAAAGCAGGAAAGCCCAGATAAGGCTAGAAGACACAGAAATATAGAAGTCTTACCAAAGGTTAAGGTGCACTTTGACGCGGCGTTTGATAAGGGAACTTTCAAATCTGTGTCCGGGGTGGTGGTTTGGGGCCTCAGGGACGAATTTCTGGCCTCGAAGACGGTTCTTCACAATAATGTTCCATCTCCATTTGCGGCAGAAGCATACGCAGGATTGGAAGCAATTAAGTTAGGGATTTCAATAGGTTTTCGAGAAATACAAATCAAAGGAGATTCGCGAACAGTAATCAGGAAGTGTCAATCAACAGAAACAGATAAATTAGTGATAGGAGCAATCATATGGGACATTCAAAATAAGAGTGTTCATTTTCAAACAATAAAATTCCAGCACATTCCTAGAACAGAAAACTCGTGTGCCCATGAGATTGCAAAAAAAGCTTTAGCGAGCGGAGTAACCTCTTACCTGGTTCAAGAAGACCTGAATTTGCAAAACTTGTTTCCGGAAGGACGTTGGGGAAGGAGATCAGACTAGAAGATGATGGAGAGGAAGTGGGTGAAGTTTTAGGGAATAGTAATGGATGTATATTTTTTGGGCAGAGCTATCGACATAACGGATGGACAACCTTGAAATGACGATTCAAATAGCATTGTGGAGTCCAGCTATTGTTTGAAATGACTGGGGTTGATTATGTTTATCTTTTCTCTAAGCATTTATTTTTGTCAGTCTCTACTTTATTCATTTTCTTTAAGTTTGTTTTTAAGAAACTAAGGTCTATTGGTTATACTCTGAGCATGGCCTTTTGCTTCTTTTCTTGATGGGCAGGTCTAAGGCCCACTTTGTAATACTCTACCTTTCTCATTTAATAAAAACCCAGCCGTTTAATATTTCAAAATTTTGATAATTAAATTTGAAAGAAATTTAATTTTAAAACTAAATTTGATAATTGAAATTGGAAAATTTTCAAAGCAACTTTGAAGTTGTGTATTGAGTTGTGCCTTTCATTACAAAATGAGAGTCTTTTATAAAGGGCTCGTGTTTCTTTACAATGAAATTATTACAACTATTCCTTTTTCAGATTATCACTTTTACAAAGAATATATTCTCTAATTACAGACTTTTTTTTTCATTTTTATTGAGAATCTTCACTATTTATTATAGAGAATCTTCATTGTTCATTGTTGAGAATCTTCACTGTTCATCTTTGTTTTCTCTTGCAATGAATTGTTCCTCTTTTACCCTGTTCATTTTTAAATTTTTTTTATACTTTTGGTGATTGTTACTATGGTGATGTCATTCGCAAGATACACCGTTTTAGTCGAAGATGTTGAGGATTTCTTATCCTTCGAGTCAAAATCCATGGACCTGAGCATCTCAGCTATAAGTTTTTTTTTTTTTTGTATTCCATTTTGGTTTTAGCTTGAGCTAAAATCGTGCTTGCAGTTTATTTGCCTTGGAGGAATTTTGCTATAGTTTGATCCAAGGCAGCAGACTTGTATAGTTGGAATTATATTTGTCATCATTAAATTTATCTTACCATTTTGTCTTAAAATTTTGGACTAATAATGGATTCCCATGTAAGAATCTTGTTCATATGAATAACTCCAAGAAACAATATAGGAGATGCATAATTTTGAGAAGAAATGAATATTTCTGTAAATATGTTTTTGATCAGGTTCGGGTTAGAACTTGCCAAAAAATTTGGGCCATAAGTATTGGATTTTTGCTGGTAGGGTCTTAAAAGAATATGGTCCATACTAGTTCCACAATTCTTGGAACCAATTGGGAAATTTAAACTAGGCACCATATTTAAAACATAAGAGCCATGAATGTCTTATATGTTGATTATTGATAAGGAAACCATTATACTAGGTTGTTTAATAGTCCTAATACATTAAATATGGATAATGGTCTACTTCAGGAGTAAATTTAGTTGGGAACTTCTTTGGAGAATTTTGGTTTTCACCCCAATATCTTGATTGAAGAATTTTAATAATTTGAGTTGTGGAATGGATAATAAAAGTTGGATTTTTTGGATCGATGTAATGTTTGAACGATACTAATCTAGTTTTAATCAGTATGTTTTCATAATATTGATGCGATTTTTGTAAATCTAATGGCTTAAAGTGTCATCTTTTGAAAAAAAGTTCTTTAATAAGAATATATGGAGGTTTTTCAAAAAATTCTTCCTCCATGATAAATTTTTTTTCAAAACATTTATTTGGGAAGTATTGGGAAGATTTTTGGGTAGCAGTATACAAAGATGCTACTTATTTAGTGAAATTTTTTTTGTAAAGATGTTTCTTTTAAAAATATTTTTGAGAGATTTTAGTTTGTGCAAAACAGTCTCTCTTTTTTTTTTTTGAAACTTTTATCGCTTCAGTAGAAATTTGCTTGAAAAGAGTTTCATCTTTTGGTTGGGTAAAAGCCAATGCTAATTTTGGAGACTGAGAGAGTGACTCAATCTATTTGATTTGAGAACTAACTCCATTCGAGTCTTGTGCATCTTGGAGAGATGCATTCTTTGAGGATTTTGATGAGGATGATGATTTTGCATTTTCTTTTCACATTCATATTTCATATCAAGATTTTATTGGTTTTGAAGAAATTTTGGGTTTTGTGGATGTTTATTCAATTTCCCTTTTCCTTTATCTTGGAGTTTTGGGGGCATTTTTGGAGAAATTCTCTAGTAAGGAAATGAGGCAAATAATTAGCTTCTTCTTTGATGTATTTAATATCAAAATCAAATATGCTCAAAATTGCTTGTCATTTTGTAAAAATCTATTTTGAGACAATATTTTGAACATTTTTTTGTAAAACTTCTTTTGCTGATTTGCAATCAATTCATAAATTTTTTTTTGTAACAACTCGTTTTCAATGGTGTCGAAAACAATGGTTTCCAGATAATAATTCTGACGTATGAGTCCATAAATATTAATTATTTAATATTTACGAGGTCATTAGTGTTATATTGAATTTTGGCCCAATAATTTTGATGTTTGGCTAGTTAATTAAGGAAAAATAACTAAATCGTAATATGCGTAAAATTTCATTATATCATTGATTATTACTAGCTAAAACACATGATTTAAGTTTGTTTAGGGGTTTAAATGGTAATTATGTCATTTTTATTAACATGGTACGGTTAGTGGATGTTTATGTCATATTTTATATGTTAATTAAATATTAAAATGATAATAATAAAAGTAAAAACATGAAAATCAAAACATCATCTTTCTATTTGGTTTTCTATCACTGAAACTCCATTGTTGAAGGCTAAAGAAGTTCGGTCAAGACTAGCCTTTGCATATAAGTTAATTTTATACTTGTTTTTCATGAATTTTATGTTTTTGAGATCGTTGTAACTTAATCTAGCTAGCCCAGGGACTATTTTGAAATACGGTCAAAGTTTTGAAAACTTACCATTTATGTTCTTAATCTAGCTAGCCTAGGGACTATTTTGAAAACTTTTTTTTCAAAGTTTTGTAACTTAATCTAAAGGATTCACAAATTGGTACCTGGGCTAGCTAGATTAAGCTACAACAATCTCGAAAATGTAGAAATTAATAAAAACGAGACAAAAATGCATACCTAATCAAGCAAACAAGGTGGTTGAACGCTAGCTCAACAATGGCTTCTTTTTCTCTTATAAATTCGGTTGATGATGATGAATATTGATGATGGTTTTGTTTTATTTGATTAATATTATCATTATTTTACAATTTACTTAACTAACCTTAAAAATTAATCAAAATTTCAATAATGCCAAACCATCACATTCCACTATCTTCATTAATGGTTTAATTACCATATAAGAACCCTTACTTTAGGTTCTATAACTATTTAATATTTTTAACTACTAGAACTCAACTTTTGCACTTTATGCGATTTAATCCTTTTTATCAAAATGAACATGTAAACGGTAAAATTTCTTAACGAAAGTTTTATACGGTATTACTATCATGCTGTAGGAAATAAAATAATAATAAAATAAAATTTTTAACTTTGAATTTTTGGTCCCAAAACCACTTTTTTAATTTCATTGAAAATAGGCTATTACAGGTGCATATAAAGATCTCACCTACTCACATGATTGTGATGACATGATTATGTTTTAATTAATGATTTTTTTAAATTATAAATGTGATCATAAGGTCTGTTATACTATTTCCGACCTATGAACTTACTAAGCTCAACTGAAGCTTATTCGTGTCATTTTCTTGTTTCCTTATAGATATCTTTTGTGGAATCAGACGATTGGATCAGCTTGGAGATCACACTATCCAGCCACCCTTATGGTAGACTTTGAAATCATTACCATTTGATTTTATGGCATGTATTAGGAGTGTTTGATATATGTACATATGTGTTTATGAAATAATATATGTTTTGTGTTTATACAAGTTATGTATAAGTGTTTGATCGATAAATGGTAAGGTTGTTCATGGTTTATAAATGAAAACTTGAATGTGGATTGTGTGTGATATATGATTGAATGAGATGAAATATTGATATGTGGTAATTTGTTATAGAAAGAATGATTTGTGATAGCTTGGTTGGATGTTGTGGTAATATGGTTGGATATGGAATTTGGATGTCATGAATATGATACTTGTATTAGTTCTTTTGTTGGTAAATGCATTAATGAATGTGATTTGGTTCATGAACATTAATTGGTGAAAGAAATGGTGGCATTTGACACTTCACATGAAATTGTTTAGGCAAGCTTGAATTTGATAGAAAATGAAATTGAGTTTTAGGGTTGAATGTTGTATATGATGTTGCCTTATAGCATATTGGTTAGAATTAGGAAAATGTCATATTTTGGTATGATTTTGATGTGTTTTGAGTTGATTTAATGAATGGCTATTGGTATTCTTGGGATTTAATTAAACCATTGATGTATGTATTGCATTTCAAGGTACAATTTAGCAAACACTGGTTGTCACACGACCATGTGTCACACATGTGTAAGTGACATGATTGTGTGCTCTGTTTGATTTTGGTGACTTTAGGTACACACAACCACAACTTGTTACAGGGCAATGTAACTCTTTTATACACGACATTAGTCTATTGCATGGTTTGGAGACATGGCTATGTGATATTGCACCACACGACCTCAGCCTGTCACACGGCCTAGTCATATGGTCATGTGACCTCTATTTTCTATTTTTACCCTTCTTTTATGTTATGTTTTGAATTAGTCCCTGTTTGTTCCTGAATTGATCCCAGAGCTTCGTAGGCTCGATTTAATCCCCGTTTTTGTATGAATAACATGCATATTAAATGATTACTTATTTACAATTTTTTTTAAAAGTATATTTTGAATTGAAATTTTATGTTCTTGTCCTGTTAATTTTTATATCATCTCGTAACCCTAATTCGGCGATAGAAACGGGTGAGGGGTGTTAAATTTATTAGTATAAGAGCTACAGTTTAGTCAATTCTTAGACTGAATGTAACACTTCAAACCCAATCCTTAAGGAGGATCCAAGAATGTTGTGTCACTACTTTAAAACCATTATCTTTAAAGCTATTTCTGGTACAAACTAATTAATCTATAGTGTAAGCTATTATGAAATATAAACCAACTGTAGTTCATGACTACATAAAATACTATATTTTAAAAAGAAAACATAAATACTTCACTATAATTTCATTAGACTCATACTTTCATGAACATAATTGCAAATACAAGATTCATTATTCAAAATTAAACATCTTGACATCACCCCCATGTCATGCATAATACAAAACACTAGAAATCTTTAAACAACAATTATCCTCTAGCGTAATCCTAAAGAATTCCTTTACTTCAACAACAAGCCCGAGAAGGCATTACAATGGTTATCAAATATTCAAACAAATTCTTTCAAACTCAAACACAATTTCACAGTTCACCAGTTGGCAAGTACCGATCACAGACAGACTATACGCCAATATACTATTCCTTTGGTGTATACATTATGCTCATACAATGAAATGGTTTGGTTTCTGGTTTGGGTGTATGGGCGTAAACATATAGGGTTGAATACTAGCTTGAAAACATTCAGAGAGTTTTTAATGAAATAGTCGTTCCTCTGATGATTATCTCAGATATGCCATGTATTTTCTCAAAGATGAGGCCTATAACTGGTGGTTGATATTAGTAGTTGTGGTACTGCGAGACATGGTTAATTGAGATTTCTTCAAATCCAAGTTTAGAAAGAAATATGTCAGCAAACGATACCTGGACAAGAAAAAGAAATAATTCTTGAATTAAAAAAACAAAATAAATCTTTAGTTGAATACGAGCGAGAGTTCATGCAATTTAGCAAATATGCTCATGAAATTGTATCGACTGAGGAAGAAGTGAGTGTTCAGTGTGAAGATGGGCTAAATGATGAGATTAAAATGCTGGTTGGCATGATGGAACTGTGAGAATTTAGTGTTATCTAATCGAGCACAAAAGATGGAAGAATTTGCAGCAACAAGAAACAAAATGAAAGAAAAGCTTGGGATTTCAGTAAACGGAGTTCATCCAGACCATTTTTAGCTGTACTGAAAAAAATCGAGGGAAGCTTTTTGCCAATTTATTTCACCATATGGGTTCTTAGGTAGAAATAAATCAAGGCAGAATGATTCAAGATTTCAGTCTATGCCTACGGATAGTGTCGGCAGTATTCGTAATGCTACTAAACTTGTATGTGAACATTGTGGAAAATTACATGCTGGTGAGTGCAGGACCAAGTTAGGTGCATGTTTAAATGCAGATCGACAGATCATTTCATGAGAAATTACTCAAAAAAAGTGGGAGACACTGATGAGTGGAGTATAAAACAATTGTCTACACCTCAGAAAGGTAGAGGTCTTGGTCAAAGCAGTAATACTAGAGCTAATCACAATGGGATCAAAGATACAACTGTTAGATCTAAAGCTAGAGCGCAGGCTCAAGCATATGAAATACGAGCTAGGGAGGAAGCCACTGCACCTGGTGTTATTGCTGGTAGTGTGTATGCATTGAATGACCCTGGGTCAACTCACTCATATATTTGCACTGGATTAGTAACAGATAAGAATTTACCTATTAATTTAGCTGAGTTTGATGTTCGAGTTACAAATCTACTAGATCAGAGTGTGATAGTTAACTTAATATGTCGAAAGTGACCGCTGATAATACAAGGTTGTAACTTTCCTGCTGATATGATGTTGTTACCATTTCAAAAATTTGATATCATTCTAGGAATGTATTGGTTGACGTTAACTATATGGTGGTAAACTGTAGACTGAAACAGATTAATCTAAGATGTCAGACTAGTGAGATGATTATAGTCGAGTTTGATGGATCAATGTTGTGTGTAAATAACTAATGCAATCGTGCAAGTGTACACGTCATTCAAGTAATAAAGTGATAAGTACGTATCGTCTCCACAGGGATCGAAAATTGGTAAGAAATTGATTAAGTTATTATAATCCTATTAACTATACTAAATTATAGGAAATACTTTTAAACTGAATAAGAAATTGATATAATGAATTAATGTAATTTAATGCTCAAAATAAAAAAAAAATTATATGGCAAATAAAATCTAATGGAAAATTACAAAGAAAAGCAAAAGCAATTCCGTTGTTGAATGAACAGGGCTAGAATTATTTAGGTGAAATGCTCATATCAAAATAATGTCATGGCAAAATATTGTCTAATCAACTGCTTAGAGAATTAATATTGTAACTTGCCTCTTTCGATAACTAGATTTAAGCTAGAAATCTAAGTTATTTTATGTCTACAGAACTCTAGATTAATAACTACAATGAACAATCTTCCCTGAACAATTCGCAACATCTATGTCTAGAGTGCTATGAGTATTTTGTCGAATATTCACTTGCATCACACAATTCTAGATCCAGTATATTTAACCTTTGCAGAATTAAAAATACATCTATGAATACATCATGCAATCAACTATGTCTTGAGCTTGCATGCATGTATTAAAAATATGCATAAATTGAATGAAATAGTGATATAGGCAATTTCAAATCATGAACATTAAAATGATAAACATACACCTAAGTAACTCCAACCCAGAAAAGGTTTAGTTCATGGATGGAAAAGTAATACCGAATTTAAATCATTCATCAACATTTTAAAGAAGTTTGAATCACAAAAATCAAGAAAACTAAAGGTAGAACAACAGGATTTCTCACCACACTCTAGCTTTTCTTCTATCTTCTAATCATTCGCGAATCCAAGATAGATGTCTCTTTCCCTTCTTCACGTCCGTATTCTGCTCTCAGTAGCTGCTACCCTTCTTTCTCTGAAATTCTCCAATGGAGTGTTTTCTCTATGCAGAGAGGGGATAGCTGCTATCAGTCTCTTTCTCACACAAATTCTCCTCTCTTTTCTTCTTATCTCTCCTTCTTTTATTGGGTATATTCGTCCCACCTCAGCACACATTTTTCATTCCTCTTTTCAGGTTTGTTTTTCTAGTACATGTCCAGCTAGTTGAGAGTGACATAGAATGAGTGCTGAGTCATTTTCTCGGAATTGCCATGGCAATTCTGTTGGCAATTAGTCTTGTCAATTGCCACGGTAATGTATCACTTCTCTTATTTTCCCTTTTTATCTTCTTGCTCATCCTAAACCTGCATTCACACAAAACCATACATTTCCTCCCCAAGTGATAAAAATAACAAATAATTTCCAATGTAGTGAAATCCAAGCTTTGTTATGCAATGTTCTAAAATTATCCTAAAAATGTAGATGTATTCACTTAATTTCAAACAATCAGATAGTGCTACTAAATTTGTTTTAGCATTCTCTACGCAAAAATTGATTCGAAAAAGCTGTGAAGCATTTCTGGCTTATATATTTGATTCTTGAGAACTGGCAGCGAAGATTGATCAGGTACCAATTATTAGTGATTTATTGATATATTTCTTGAAGAATTATTGGGATTACCTCCTGAGCGTGAAGTTAAGTTTTTGATTGATTTGATCCCTAGGTTTGCTCCGATATCAATCACACTGTATTGAATGGCACCAACTGAGTTGAAAGAACTTAAAGCACAATTAGAAGAGCTGTTAGATAGAGGTTTTATTTGGCCGAGTGTATCTTTCTAGGGTGCACCTTTGGTGTTTATGAAAAAGAAAGATGGGTTAATGAGATTATGTATTGATTACGGAAAATTGAATAATGTCACTATAAAGAATAAATATCCCTTGCCCCATATCGATGATTTATTTGACTAGTTGAAAGGCACATCAGTGTTTTTGAAAATAGATCTTAGATCCGGTTATTATCAGTTTTGAGTTAAAGATATCGATGTGCCAAAAACTGCTTTTTGAACTTATTACGACCATTATGAATTTCTAGTAATGTCGTTTGGGCTAACTAATGCCTCTATTACTTTTATGGATTTGATGAATCGGGTTTTTTAGCCTCACCTGGAGAGATTTATAGTTGTGTTTGTCGATGATATACTAATCTATTCAAAAATCAAATCTGAGCATGCTTATCATTTGAAAATTTTGTTACAAACTTCGTGCGAGAAAGAATTGAACGCAAAATTTAGTAAGTGTGATTTTTGGCTTAAAGTGTTGGATTTCTTGGTACGTGATTTTTGCGGATGGAATTCAAGTTGGTCCAAGCAAGATCTCTACTATTGTGAATTAGAAAGCTCTAAAGAATGTTTTAGAGGTACGTAGCTTTCTGGGCTTAGCTTGCTATTACAGACGATTCTTTAAGAATTTTCGATAATTGCTTTGTCGATGACAAAGCTGCTTTAGAAAAACATTGAATTTTTTTGGTCAAATAAGTTTCAATAGAGTTTTAACCACCTAAAAGATTTATTAATAGAAGCTATTGTACTGACTTAGCTTAAATCCGGAAAATAATATATTGTTTACAGTGATACGCCACTTAATAGGTTAGGTTGCAAAAAGGTTATAGCTTATGCTTCTTGATAGCTAAAACCACATGAGAGAAATTACCCAACCCAAAATCTAGAATTGGCTACGATTGTTTTTGTTTTGATGATTTGACCACATTACTTGTACAATAAGAATTGTCACATATATACCGATCATAAAAGCTTGAAATACTTGATGACTAAAAAAGAACTAAATCTGAGGCAACGATGATGGCTCAAGTTACTAAAAGATTATGATCTAATAATTGATTATCACCTAAGAAAAGCTAATGTTGCAGCTGATGCGTTAAGTAAAAAAATCACTGTTTGCTCTGAGATTGTTGAACGCTTAGTTGACCCTGAACCGTGATGGCTCTGTTTTAGCTGAACTGAAATTTATATCATTATTTCTTCAAAAAATCTAGAAGTTGCAAAATGATGACCCAAAATTGCTAGCTAAACAAGAACAAATTTAGAATGACCAATCTATAAAGTTTAGTGTTGGTGTCGATGGTATGTTGTACTTTCGTAATAGACTGTGTGTTCCGAATGATCTGGAATTAAAACAAAACATATTATCAGAGGCTCACAATAGTATGTACTCCATCCATTAGAGTAGTACTAAAATATTTTGTGATTTGAAGTAGATGTACTAGTGGTTGGGAATGAACTGAGAGATTTCAGAACTTGTAGCTAAATGTCTGGTTTGTTAACAGATAAAATCCGAGCATCAGGTTTCATCTAGGTTGTTATAGCCTGTTATGATTCCTGGATGAAAATGGGAGTGAGTCACGATGGATTTCATATTTGGATTACGTTTGAGACCGAGAAAGAAAGACTCGATCTAGGTTATTGTTGATAGACTAACAAAATCGACTCATTTTATTCCGGTTAGAATGGATTAGTCATTTGAAAAGTTAGCCGAGTGATCATTTGAAAAGTTAGTAGAGTGATATCTATCTAAGACTGTCAGATTACACGGAGTGTCGTTGTCTATCATTTCTAATCGAGACCCGAGATTTACCTCCAGATTTTGAGGTAAACTTCACAAGGCTCTAGGTACTAAACTTAATTTCAGTGTAACATTTCATTCATAGATAGACAGAGTCGGGACGAGTAATTTAGATCCTAAAAGACATGTTACAATGTTGTATTCTCGAGTTTGAACGTAGCTGGGAAAAATATTTGTCGTTGGTCGAATTTGCTTATAATAACAATTATTAGTCTAGTATTAAAATGGCATTGTTTGAAGCTTTATATGGATGAAAATGTAGAACTCTCTTATACTGGTTAGAACTAAACAAAAACAAGTTAGTTGGGACAAGCTTGATTCAAGAAACTGAAGATAAAGTCCGTGTTATTCGTGATTGCTTGAAAGTTGCACTGAATTGTCAAAAACCATATGTTGATTTGGAATGAAAGATATAGAAGTTTCTATGAGTGACAGAGTATTTTTGAAAGTTTCTCCATGGAAAAAAGTGTTATGGTTTGGCAGAAAAGGAAAGCTTAGTTCGAGGTTCAGTGGGTCATATGAGATTGTTGAAAGAATCAATCTTGTAGCTTATAGAATGGCTTTACCTCCTGAACTCGAAAAGATTCACAATGTTTTTCATTTTTCAATGTTGAGACGGTATAAATCAGATCCTTCGAATGTGATTTCTCCCAACAAGATTGAATTAAAGTCTAATTTGTTGTATTCAGAAGAACCAATAGCAATTTTAGCTCGAGAGGTTTGTAATTAATGACTAATTTTGGCATTCCTCTTTCAAGTTTTGTATTTTTCATCACATAAAATGCTAAACAACTCCAATGAGAGCTACTTTTTTTAATTAATTTTTCATTGAGAAGATCTTATATTTCTTTTATACAAAATTCTTCCATCTCTTTGTTCATTTGTATTTGCCTTACTTTTGTTGGGAATTTTTCTTCCATCAAAATAATTTTCATATGGTAATGTTACGTCATGTTTTTTCCTATTGCAAAAAGCATTTTGGATGTTAGAGCATATTGTTGACTCGATTTCTTCTTTGATTTGATTTATTCGTTTTTAAACTTCTTCTTCTTTTTTTTTCTAATCGTTCATTTAATTTTTTAGAACATATTTCTTATTTAAGAAAGAAATTTATTTTTGTTTATGATTAACTAAATTATTGATTTGTCCATTATGAATAGATAAAGATTTTAATAAGTTAAAATTTCTTATATTGAGTTTTTTCACAAAAGGGAATTCTACCTTATTTTTTAAAACTTTAGTGGAGATTGAGTGATTTGTTACTTTGTAAGGTTGGAGTAAAGATATAAAAGGGGTTCCTAATATAATGTCTTCAGTAATATCTTTTTCCATTAAAAAACATGTTTGATATTTGATACCTTTATTACAAATTTTTGCATTAGGAATTTTATAAGTAATTTTGAGTTTTTTTACTATTTGCAGCTTTAAGAGATTATGATGTTTTGTCATAATATTTTGTTGGAATTATCCCTTTTCTAATTATTTATAACAATATTTATTTTTATTAAATACCTTTGGATGGATACTTCAATGAGAACCATCATGCATTCTTCTATATTTTCTTCAAGCTCGGGTTCAATTTCTGAAGAGCTATCTTTTGGGATTTCATTTTTTAAAGTTTGCATTTGTTTTTTCATTTCTTGTTGTTCATTTTAAGGTGGGAAAGCTTCAATCTATTTTTTTATTTCCAATTGTAATTAAGAATTCGTGATTTGTCTAGGTTTTGTTTTTTTTTTTATATTTATTAAATATTATATCTTGTATGTTGTACATTTGCGATTGACTAGGTAAAATTTCTTTTTCATTTTTCTATTTTTTCTTTTAATAAATATTTTAATTTAAAAGATAAAAGATATTCTCTTCTAAGTTCTGGATCTTGTATTTTATCAAGAACTTCAATCATAATTTCATGATCTTTAGTTAACATATTTATTGAAGGTTCATTTTCATTAGAGGATTTCGACGTTGTATGTAATTCATCTAATTGTAATTCATCTGATTTAGTAGATGTATCATTTTCAAAGGAATTTCATTAATTTTTGTTCTAGTTTTTCATCTAAATTTAAATTATTAATCTTTCTTTTGATCTTACAGTATTTTGAGATGTGTCTTGGTTTTCCACATCTATAATATTTTATCATTTTATCTATTTTGTTTCCTAATTTTTGTTGTTTCTTTTCTTTCATATATTTCCTATATTTTGGTTTTTTTTTTATAATATTCTGAAATATTCTTTCTCCTATTTTTTTAGTTTTACAGGGCAACATATTTTTGAAGAAGAAGGTTTATTTTTAATGTCAAATTAGTGGCAGAATGATCCTAATTCCTTTTTACCTTGATATCTTCTTTTCTTAAAGTTGTTTTTGTAATTTTAAATCTTGAAAAATTTTTAATCCTTCTTTTTGGGTGAAGCTAATTAGTTCACCATATGTAAGTTTTTCATATGGAATAGTGCCTCTGTAATTTTCCTTAAATTGATTTCTAACTTTTTCTCCTAATAAAGTAGGAAGTCTTGCTAGAAATTTTTCTTTCCAAAATGGTTGTTGGTTATTAGATCTTTGTATAACTCTGGTCATAAAGACAACTTTATACCATTTAAAATATGTTAAGTTTTTTCATTTTAAATTTTGATAATAATTCTGAATTTCCATATTTAAGATGAGAGGATCTCTTATAAAATGTTTAGGGATTGAGAAAATAAAAGTTGGAACTGAATCTCGGATTTTTCTTGTTCATCTAAAATAATTATTCATTGATCATCTTTTTTATTGCTTTTAGAATTTTTTCTTGTTTGGTTTTAGTAAGCGCATGGTCCCATTATCATTTTAGTTAGCTAGTAAATCCAACAACTAAAAGATTGACTATAGTATTATCACTAATCAACCCATTTTGATTTTGAATTTTAAAAACATTTGAGACCATTGTCATTTGTTGTAATAAACGAAGAATATTGTATTCAAACATTCCATCTATATTCCACTCATAAATTATGTTAACATAGTATTTATTTTGGAAAACATGTTTTTCTTCAATTTTTAAGATCAGGCGCAATGATTTTTGGATAGTATAATCTTCTTAGTTCTTTCCAAGCCATTTTATTAATTTGTTGTTCATCTGGCCGGTCAGAGTCAGATTGGGAAGCATGGTGTACTGTATTTACTGAGTGTTGGGCTTGCATTGGGGTATCTAGTGCAACTATTTTAGACTTGTATCTTTCTAAAGCTTCAAGTCTATTTTGGATTTCTATTAAGAAATCATTTTGGGGTTTTTGGAAAGGTTTTGGAATTTCATAAGGTATAAATATTAGTTCTTTAGAATGTTTTTCAGTTATCTCTTTTACTGATTTTTTTTCTTATTGGGTGGCTTTTTACCAAATTTTCAATATAATCTAATTGTTTTCCTTTTGTATGAAGATTGATATTTGTATAGTTGTTTTGTTCTACTGCCATTTTAATATCTTTTTATGAGATTCTCCTACATTAGGAGCCCTTAATATTAAAGTACTTGCTTTTATTTCAGTATTTTTATAAAGATATTGAACCACCATTAAAGGGGATGTTGAGATTCAACTTCTCTTTATTAGTTTGGTATCTAGCATTATTTTTTATTGTATTGATAGATTCCAAATAATATTCTTCTAACTATTAAAAAAATTTCATATGAATTTTTTAGTGTTCATAAAATTGTAATATTCTCAGAGAATACTTTTTTTTTCATTATTATAATTTTTAAAGTAATCTTCTTCTTTTTGTTTATTTTTTTTTGGAATAGAGGTTTTTTCTACACTATTCTTTATAGATCTCAAAAGATTTTTCTAGAATAAAATTTTTTAAATTTTCCCCTTGTCTTGCATTATTAGTCATTGATGAGTATATTGGTGACATATTAGGTGAATTTTGGGTGCTCTCTTCCTGTCTGACATAAATAGGTTGAGCTGTGTTTGAGGAATTATCTATTCCTTGTAAAATGTTACTAAATGTTGTTGGGATGGACAACATAGAGGTTCTAACGGTCCTAAAATCTATCATTTGTGTTTCGGGATTTGATTGCTCTTCTAAATTTAACCTTCTAAAGGTTGTACTGGTACTTCCTATGTCAAAGGAATATCTTGGAGGAATTCTATGTGGCCTGTTGAATATCAATTCAAATGTGCCATCTTGGTGTTGAGAAATTTCACTTAGTAAAGTGTTTCTAATAGGAGTTGGTGCAACAGGGTCTGTAGCACCATCAAGTTTCCACTTGGCAGGAAGGTTAATTTCATGCCATTGTATTGTTTTTGTGATTATGGTATGACACCTTGAGGTATTTGTTTCCATTAAAAGGGTTTGTCCTTTTAGGGTTTGAAGTAAAGCCTTGGTATTGACTACAGAATGCATAACTTAGAAGTGGATTCGATAAACTAGTGTTAGTACTTCAGGTCTAGGAAGCATTTTGTAATTATAGGTATGAAGTTGAAGGGCCAAAGACTGTAAAATGTTTTTTTATCAGTTAAAGAAACCATAAAATTTGACTACAGAATACATAGCTTAGAAGTGGAGTCGATAAACTAGAGTTACTACTTCAAAACCAGGAAGCATTTTGTAATTATAGGTATGAATTTAAAGGGTCAAAGAGTGTAAAAAATTTTTATCAGTTAAAGAAACCATAAAATTTAGGTAGCAATTAAAATGTATTAGGCCAATATATAGGCTTTTTTTTATAGTTCCTAGTAAGGAATCATTAAACATAATGTGTCTTTAGTCTCTTAAGACAATTAAAATTGAGGTATTTTAAATGGCTTCAACACTAAGATGTTTGACACCAACTTGGACTAATCTAAAATGGACATATTTATATTTTTGTTTTTTGAGTTTATTAATGACTACCTTATCTAATAATTAGATAGTTTCATATTCTTTTTGAATAGGTAAACTTTTTTCTTTTATTTTTATAACGTAACTACAAAATGCATTTAAAGTTTCAAAAGTTGTCTTCTTATAAACTTAGTTTGTTGGAACTCTCAAAAGAGTCCAATTACCAAATCTTTGGGGAACATTTTCATAATGTTCTTCTTGTTTATCAATGGTGTTATTTGAGGTTTTGTAACTTCTCAAACTTGGCCTAGACGTTATGGCTAGATTGAGAAGGCTACATTAGCCACCAAAATGGCTAAGCTAACTTACATTACTTTTGAAGACTTTAAAAAACTCATTTTTGAGAAAACCGTAGTTGTACTTTGAGTTAGCTTAAAAGCATTCATTCACTAGGTTATGTATGCTTAGGATTCATTTTATTGTTGACAGTGTTGTTTTAGAAAAACCGTTTGCTTGTTGCTTTTCTTTAAAAAAAACTCGAAGTTAAACTAATGCAACGAAAAAACCATTTTTCAAGTCATTTTGGAAAATTAGTTGCCTTATCGATTAGTTTTTTCAAAAACGATTCCTTTGCAATGCAGCGAAAACTAAGGAACAATATCAAATTTTACTTAAGCCTGTTATCATGCATTATCCAGTTATTGTGCTTGAATGAACCATGCATGAAAAAAATCCCAGAAGAAAAGTTACCAAGTCACAAACCAGAAGTCATTAAAAATTACAAACCAAAACCATTAGAGATTGATTAATACTTATTAAACAAAATAATCCAAGGTCCAAGGTGATTCTCCAGATGCCAAGTCTGATCCCAATTTCGAGCTTTACTCAAAAAGTTAAACACTATTGGGGGTGAGCTTATGAAAAGCTCTGTGTGAGTCAAACAATTATTAAACAAACATAAATATCAAATACAGTGAAACCAATTAGCTATCAATAGAAGAAAACAAAACCATCATAGGAATTTCATATCATTACATAGCCATTATCAAATTGATGTCAAACGATGTACGAGCATAGGTCATCATTCATTCTAGTGACAATCATTAATTTCGATACCATTCAATACAACAAAATACAATATGTAGTATAAATCAATAACATTCGAATATGTTGTGCACATTATGCAATGCAAAAAGGTTCCTACCCATACCATCCGCTACACACCATGAGTTCCTGAGAACCCGTCATCCAAACTCCAAAACATTATGGCCTTAAGTCCGTTGTGGTTAAAACCACCGATAACAATATGCAGAAAATTATGCTAGTAAAAATGTGATAAATCGCAATTCCTCTTGGTACTCTAGGTGCAGTGCACTGACTACGAATAATGAAGACTTAATATGCCACCGGTACTCCACGAAACTCCTCTGTCAACCATAAAATTCGAACCCAATGCGTATGCAATATGTCACACAATCTCATATATAATCATATCTCAATGCTTTTCACATTCATTTGACATGCTCTGCATTTCCTCAATAATCACATACTTTCAGTAAATGGAAATAGTATTCCAATCTTTCAAATTACCATTGTGTTGGTATCAATAAATATTATTCAATTTTACATACTTTACGGATTTTCATTGTGCATAAATACCACCCTTTTTAGTACACAATATAACAAATATCTCATGCGTTTAAGTCATACATAAGCTTAATATCTCAACACATTATATCATTCAGTCAAATATTCTCATATATCATAACTCAAATGTGCAATTACAAACTCAATCAAACATTTATATTATCAAACTAGCAATTTTGTCAACATGTCAATCTTTTAAAGCTCGAAACATACCTGATTTGGCCACTCACAAAATCAATAATTTGGCTATTAAGACAATCCAATCAGCAAGCTAATTTATCAAATATAACATGCTATTTAACATTTTCAAACAATTTTATGAGTTTAGGACCCACACCTTATTTTTCGATTCCTCGTAGCACACTAGCGAATCTTCCAATTTTCCTTAATAATTCCTTAAATGAACCTAAACAAAAATTTAATATAAATTCAATAAATATACCATTAAACCAGACCTCAAACACTCACTTATGAGCTCAAACCAATCATTGAAATTATAACTATTTTATGGATCCAAACTAGTTAGATTCCTTACACTGTATCGATGCGAACTGTACGTACAATCGTTCTTCGCCTTTACGAATGATTTGGGGCATTTGGGTCAGCACCTAATTCAATAATATACTAGAAAATCAAAAAATAATAATGATTAAATTCCTACATTTAGTCAAATCCATAACCTTTACCCCACAATTTTGTCGAAACAACAATTAATTTTACGCTTAATTGCAGTTACTCTTCTCGATTTGTAAGTTTCGAATGCCCAAACGATCAAGAACATCTCTACCTAATTAATTATGGGTTTAAAAGCTAATTATCAGGATCCAAGAACTCAAATTAAGGCTGGAATTAATTGGACAAGATTCAAGAAACAAAATAACCCCCTTTCTTGCACCTAGGCGCATGCACCACCACCCATGGTGGCCAAAATTAGGGCTAAATTTTAAAACGGTTTGAGATCTCACTAAAATCTGGAAAAATACTTTTGAAATCATTTAAAATCCCTCAAATTCAAGATCTGGAAATTTTTGTTTTTAATTGACAAGATTAATCAAGGAATTGAAGAGAAAAGAGATCTTACCCAAGCTAGTTGAGAAAAACAGCAATGACACTTTCTTGGCAATGTTTAGGATCAATTTTGGGGTTCAAGGTTTCAGATTCGGGGCTGATTTAGATGAGATAAATGAAATCAATATAATAAAGAATATGGTGCACAATCTTGACACAAAAAGAAAAAGAAAGAGATTGTAAATGGGAGGTGTAGGCGACAACATTAATGGAAGAAAGGGAAAAAAAATAAAATAAAAGAGAGGGAGAAGAGGAAATGAACAGCTAGGGCAATGAGGAGGAGGATTAAAGGCTAATTATTTGTGAAAAATTAACATTTATACCTAGGGTTACAAGGCTTGTGTGGCACACACATTAAAAACAAGGGATTTTTGCCAAAAATTAAATTATTTTTCAAGGGAAAGTATTCAAACTTAGGACCTCATTTAATTTCCATGCTTTCTCATATTTCTTTTAACCATTGAGCTTTTTTCTCATTCTTGAAATAATTTTACAAAATTTGTAAAATAATAAAAATGGTGAGAGAGAAGGGATTTGAACTTGGGTTCAAGGAACGTTTCACTAACACTTAACCGACAAACCAATACCTCATTTATTTCCTAAAAATGCATAGATAATCTTAAAAATTAAGGCATGGCCACTCTCTCTCGATTTACAAACCCAATTCTGCTAACCTTCAATTTTTGGGATGTTACAATTCTCCTCTCCATAAAGAAATTTCATTCTCGAAATTTTCTTAGCTATAAAATATGATACCCCTTTTCCTTCAAACCGAGCCACCAAGCTTTCGTAGTGCAACTCTGATTCCAACACAATTCCAAACAATGCGTCTCCTTAATTTCCAACATATATCTTACAGATCTAATTATGGAAACGTTACTAACAAAGTTCTTTACTAGAATTCCCAATTTTAACAGAAACTTTACTGGATGATGCTTACCACAATATCTATAAATCGAAACCTTAGCTAATCTAACAATTTCTCTAATAATAACTACTACAACCTTTCATTGAGGTCTAACTCCTCTGGCCCACTTTAAAGGTCGTAGATTTGGACCAGTGGAAGCAGACTCTCTCCTTTTCTGAACTTCATTCTTTTCCTTTCTTTTACACTCCAAGCGTTTAGTCTTTTCCTCCATCTTAGTCCTCTCAACCATAATCTTGAAAACATTTTCTCTGACTCCCAACACCGCTTGGGACACTACATCATCCCCAACCTCCTGGTTTTCATATTTAGAAGTAGGTACAATCATGATGTCATTTGTCTCAGGCTTAGGCACAATTCCTTAAAAAGCAATTGACTCAAATTGGGTAGCTCGACGATGAGCCCCATGGTTCCTCATTCCACAGTTGTTCATTATGTATCTATGGTCTTAAATTTGATCTAAAATTTTAGAAAAAAATCACTAGCTAACTTCAATCAATTTTCAATTTTCTATCTTACAGTTTCAAAGAAAAATTAAATACTAATTATTTCAGAGTGTTTACCAATAACTTAACATCATCTTTTCTATGGCAACCGGCATTGAAGTTTTAGACTTGATTTTCTTTATAGAATATCATTTTCAGAATTCTCTGTGGCTTGTTTTTTTTCCCTAAATTTCCCCTTTTTCATGTATGCATGCATGCATGCAAACTTACTTAAGTAGATTTAAAAACTCAATATGAGGTTTTGAACCTAGGCTCTGATACCACTAAATGTAACCTCCCAAACCCTGCCTAGACATAATGGCTAGATTGAGAAGGCTACGTTAGCCATTGAAATGGCTAAGCTAACTTACTTTACTTTTGAAGACTTTAAATAAACTCATTTTAGAGAAAACTGTGGTTGTACTTTGAGTTAGCTTAAAAGCATTCATTCATTAGGTCGTGTATGCTTAGGATTTATTTTATTTTTGACAGTATTTGTAACACCTCTTACCCGTATTTGATTCCGGAATAGGGTACGAGGCATTTATACATATATAACTTAATGCTTATTAAACATACGAACTTACCTCGGCAGAAAAATGACGGAAAGGACCTAACCGTTAAATACTTATTTTTCCCCCATTCTAGTTCCGAACCTCTTTTTCTTGATCTATAATATCATATTTAACTTATTTAATCATTATACTATTCAAATCAGCCCAAAATTACATTATGACAAAAATTATATTTTTGCCCTTAAAGTTTGACATTTTTACAATTTAGTCCCTAGGCTCGTAAAATGAAATGTACTCAATTTCTTCAATACTCATGCCTATATAAACCTTATACATGCTTATAACAGCCCAAATTTTTCATTTAATCACACTTTAACACCCATTTTACAAATTTTTACAAATAGGTCCTTTTAGGCATTTTCATCGAAAATCACTTAGCAAAAGTCGTTTATCTAACAACTAACATGCATTTTCTATCATTAAACATCAAAATACACACATGTATAACATGGTTCAAACCTTAGACCTTAATCGTTCCTCAAATTAATGCTAGAAATAGGTAGAACATGTTACAAGGATCTCAAAAACATAAAAAATCATTAAAAACGGGACTAGAACGGACTTACAATCAAGCTTGGAAGCTTCGAAAACCCTAGCCTTGGTTTCCTCTTGTGAATTTCGGCCATGGGAGGAAGATGGACAAAAATTGGCTTTTATTTTGGCTTTTTAATTCATTTAATTACCAAATTACTGAAATGCCCTTAATGAAAAACTTTAGAAACATGCCTAGCCATGTCCATTTTTTCCATCAACTTAACCAATGGTCTAATTACATTTAAGGACCTCCAATTTAAAATTTCATAACAATTAGACACCTTTAACCTATAGAACCCACATTTTGCACTTATTATAATTTAGTCCTTTTGACTAAATTGAGTGCCCAAACGTCAAAAATTTTGAAAGAAATTGTCACTAAATCATTCCATGAAATTGTGGACCATAAAAATATAAGAAAAATAAATTTTTCTGCATTGGATTTGTGGTCCCGAAACCATTATTCTGACTAGACCCAAAATTGGGCTGTTATAGTATTGTTTTAAAAAAACTGTTTGCTTGTCGCTCTTCTTTAAAAAAACTCAAAGTTAAGCTAATGTAGTATAAAAACCATTTTTCAAGTCATTTTGGAAAATTAGTTTCCTTACCGATTTGTTTTTTAAAAAACGGTTCCTTTGCAATGCAGTGGAAACTAGGGAACAATTTCAAATTTTACTTAAGCCCAATATCATGCATTATCCGGTTATTATGCTTGAGCAATATATGCATGCAAAAATCCTAGAAGAAAAGTTATCAAGCTACAAACCAGAAGTCATTAAAAGTTACAAACCAAAACCACTAGAGATTGATTAATACTTATTAAAAAAATAATCCGAGGTCCAAAGTGATTCTCCGAATAACGGTTCGGTCTTAGTTTCGAGGTTTACCTGAAAAGTTAAACACTATTGAGGGGTGAGCTTATGAAAAGCTCAGTGTGAGTTGAAAAATTATTTAAAGAAACATAATTAAATTATTTCACAAGGGAAATATTCAAACTTAGGACCTCATTTAATTTTCATGCTTTCTCATATTTCTTTTAACCATTGGGATTTTTCCTTATTCTTGAAATAATTTTGCAACATTTATTTTAAAAGCAAGATATGTCACATACTAGGGTTTAAGACAAAATTTGTAAAATAATAAAAATGGTGACAGAGAAGGGATTTGAACTTGGGTTTCAAGGAACATTTCACTAACACTTAACTAACAAATCGATATCTCATTTATTTCCTAAAAATGCATAGATAATCTTAAAAATTAAGGCATGGCCACTCTCTCTCAATTTACAAACCTAATTCTACTAACCTCCGATTTTTAGGATGTTACAAGTTTAGTCAGACTTTTGAGATTGGTTGGAGGTAAAGCTTGTAGATGAATTGGTTCTTATAAGGAAAGGAAATATCCTTTTGTTTTCTTATTTTCTATAAGGGGGTTCTACTATTGATAACTCTTGAAAAGAGTTATATTTCATGCCCTTAGACTTAGTTATTTGCTTGTACTTAAGTCATTTTAGTTGCATTTTAGGATATTGCATTGATATTTTTAGAGCATTGCATTAAAGAGCTTGGATTGTGCTTAAGTGCTATTACATGTTGATTTTAATTGCCTATGGGAAAGACTTTCTTGGTGGTTGATGTAAAAGCCCGATTTAGGGCCTAGTCAGAACAATGGTCTCAGGACCACGAATCTAAAGTCAGAAAAATTATTTTTATTAGTATTATAAGGTTATAGTAAGATTTCTTTAGTGCTTGAAAATTTTGGTAAGTTAATTTTGACGTTTGAGAGCTCAATTACGAAAAAGGACTAAATCTCATAAAAGGAAAAAGTTGCATTTTAGTATCAAAATGTGTTAAATAGCTAAAGAAAAAAAATTAAGGGCTTTTAAAGAGCAATTTGACCCCTAGGAACAAGGTGGCCGGCCTTTCAAAGCAAATTTAGTCAAAAAGTCAATGTTAGGTGACTTGATGACATAATCTTATGATAAAATAATACCTATGAACTTAGCTATCAATTTATTTCTTCTCCATGCCATCTCCCCACCAAAAATATCAGCAAAAGAGGGGTTTTTGAAGCTTTGAAGTTTAAGAAACTTATTACCTCAACAAGTAAGTGATTTTCATGTCCTTAGTTAATATTTTTTGCATTTTTGGGACCCTTGAAGCATGAGCTTCCAAATGAGGGGTCTATTTTGCAAAATGGTTAAGATTTTTGGGTTTTTCCATGAATGAAATTGTAGTGTTTGCTGAGTTTTTATGGAAGAGCATGAGTCTCAGCTATGTTATAAACAACTTTTATGAAAGGTGTTAGCATGAAAACACCAAAAAGGGCTATTTTGCAAAAGTTGCAAGATAAGAGTTAAGTGTGTGAAATAGTGAGATTTTGAGGTTACTATAAGAGTAAAAAGAGTTCGAATAAGCTTGAGATATGAAGAAATTCGATAAAAATTGAATTTTGATCATAGGGGCAAAATGGTCATTTTGCCAAAGTCTATGGGCAAAATGGTCATTTTACCCAAAAATATGAATTTTAGATTGCCTAATTGTGTTTAATGACTAATTGAGTGCATTTTGCTATTATAGATCAAGATTTACCGAACTCGAACCTAGACTGGGGGAAAGCTAAGCAAATCGATTAATCGACTGGTCGAGTACATTTTGTAATCTGAGGTAAGTTGTATATAAATAATACAACTACATTGTTGATGTCTGTATTCGAATTGTCATTGAATTGATATGGTATAAATTGCTAGATTGTGAACTGAGAATGCATATTAATGATTGAGTTAGTAGAAAGATCTAGTTGGAACCTTAGGAAACAAACCAGATATTCATGCCATGACATACGTAGTAGAGATGAGTGCCAGTGTAAGACATTTCTGGGAGATGCATCGGCCTCGATGATGATCACCAGTGTAAGACGTGTCTGGGACATGCATCGGCTAAGAGTTGTGCTAGTGTAAGACATGTCTAGGACATGCATTAGCACGTGTATATAGAGAGCTAGTATAAGACCATGTTTGGGACATGGCATCAGCCTCGATGATGATAGCCAGTGTAAGACCATGTCTGGAACATGTCATCGACAATTTATCCCATGTTTGAGGCTTACAGAATGTCCGGTAGTATTCTGAAAGGTTCAACTTTAAAGGTTACGAAAGTGATTTAACAAAGAAAGTATAATAATGTGTGAGTGGTATAGATACCTATTTGGTATGTATGAGTAATGAGCTCAAATTAGAAAATGTGACTTGAGTAGACGGTAATGAGTAAGTCAAGTTTATGCTTGCCTTTGAGTTATGAGCATGATGACTAATGGTGAAATAGTTGTTGCACATTTATTTATATGTAACTTACTAAGCTTTATGCTTACTCTCTTTCCTTTCATTTTTCTTTCAGTGCCGCTTAACTAGCTCAAGGATCCCTTGAAGTCAGAGATATCGATCACACTATCAGCCAAAATACTCAGTATAGTTGGATTTATATTTTTTATCATAGCATGCATAGGGCTAGATCTTAATGTTTTGTGTCTTTGAGAATTGGCCGAATGTGTTGGCTTGAAATAGTTTCCACATTTTATATTAAGCTTTCAATGAGGGTAACATTCATTTTGAGTCTATAATAGATGTATCTTTATGGTTAAATGAATGTCTATCATGCTTGGTTTGGTATTGGTTGGTGTTGGCATGAAAATAGGCATGGTAAGGTGGCAATGAGACTTGGTAAATAGCCTCATATTGTCCACAAGGGTAGACACACGGGCGTCTGTCTAGGCCGTGTGTGACACACGGACAGCCCCATGGGCATGTGAGAAGGACGTGTGTCCCCTGCACCTAGAAATTTCAAGTTAGAATGCATAGTATTTATCACATGGGCAAAGACACGACCATGTGTCTCAGCCATGTGGAGGGGCACGGTCTAGTACACGGGCGTGTGCCATGTCCATGTAATGCTGACGTCAGAAATAGAATACCCAGGTTTTTGCACACGGGCTACGCCACGAGCGTGTCGTGGCCATGTGAAAGGACATGGGCAAAGGACACGGACGTGTGTCTAGGTCGTGTGAAGTCTGCACTTGTTTTATGAAAAATTTTGGAATTAAATTGGCCCCATGGGTATGGGACACGGGCGTGTCTCTAGCACACGGGCATGTGCTCTATACCCACATGGGCGCGTGGAGCCTTAAAGCATGATTTTTTTGAATTTTTCTTGAGCCCTCGGTTCAGTCACGAACCACTTTGAATGTATGTTTTGGGCCTCGTAAGCTCTATTAAAGGACAAATTGACTATGAAACGAAAAGTTTTAAATTGATCAAAATTTTATGTCTCGATTTTCTAAGATTGGTCGAGTTTAAGTTTAGTAGCACCTCAAACCCTATTTCGGCATTGGATACGGGCGAAGGGTGTTACATTTAGTGGTATCAGAGCCATGGTTTAGTCAGTTCTAGGACTAACTAGTGAGAGTACGAGTCTAGCTATAATGCCATAGATATACATTGATAGTGTGACGAATCCTAACAATTTTAAATTATGTTTTTGTATAGTAAATGGATTCTGATAGAACTACGGTGGATGACGTGTAAAGTAATGCACCTGTTCCTGCAGAAGGGATCGTGCCAGTAGAGAGTGAGCCCGTGAGTATGGGCTAATGCGGAGAGGCTAGAGAAGCCTACCTCCAAATGATGGACGCTTGGTATACAGAGTTTGTTCGTACAAACTCGAACACTCCACCTCCCCCACCTCTTCCGATCCCCCAGTATGCCCCGGTAGCTCCGCAAGGTGCGGACATGCTTAGAAGAAAGAAGCCTCCGGTTGACAAGATCTAGAAGCAAGGGGCTGAGGAATTTCGGGCTAACTTAGATGATGACCCGGAGAAGGCAGAGTTTTGGTTAGAAAATGTCATAAGAGTATTCGATGAATTGTCATGCACACCTGAAGAGTGCGTGAAGTGTGCCGTATCACTTCTACGGGACTCGGCTTATCAGTGGTGGAACACTCTCATGTCCGTTGAACCGAGAGAGAGGATCACTTGGGAATTCTTCCAAGAAGATTTTCGAAAAAAGTATATTAGCCAAAAGTTTATAAATCAAAAGAGAAAGGAATTCCTAGAGCTAAAGCAAGCCTGGTTGTCGGTGACGGAATATGAATGTGAGTTTGTAAAACTCAGCAAGTATGAGCGAGAATGTGTATCTACTGAAGCTGTCATGTGTAAGAGGTTTGAAGATGGCCTCAATGAAGATATTCAAGTGTTTGTTGGCATTCTTGAACTACGGGAATTTATAGCCCTTGTTGATAGAGCATGTAAAGCAGAGGAGCTGGTAAAAGAGAGGAGGAAGGCGGCCTTTGAGTCGCGGGATTCAAAGAAGAGATAGATAGGAAAATCACATCAGTCCTTGTCTAAGAGATCAAAAAAGTTCACTACCAGATCGAATGCTTCAGTGGGGTTTCCAAGTCGAAACAAGAACAAGCAGAACTTGGCATCGAGAGCTCAGACCACTTTTGTCACGAGTGTTGGAAGCGCTCAGCCAAATAAACCGGAGTGTCCATAGTGTGGTAGATTCCATTTCAGCGAGTGTCGAGTGAATGAAAGAGGTTTCTTCAGTTGTGGATCATTAGACCACTTCATCTGAGATTACCCTGAAATTGATGACAAAGAGAAAAAGCAAGATGTGAGGGCGAGTAGTGCTCCCTTGAGAGGCAAACCACAAAAGAACCCGGGCAGTGGAGCTAGCAACAGAGGTATGACTAGAGATATTGTGGAGAGGTCCGAGGACAGAGCGCCTGCGAGGACTTATGCTATTCGTGCCTGTGAAGAGGCAGAGTCTCCTGACGTGATCACGAGTACCTTTTCTATTCACAATATATCTGTTGTTTCTTTGATCGATCCAGGGTCTACCCACTCTTATATTTGTATAGATTTGATACCCCGTATGAATATGATAGTAGCGTCCACTGAGTTTGTGATAAAAGTATCCAACCCTTTAGGCAGACATGTGCTAGTTGACCAAGTATGTAGGAATTGTCCTTTGATAATTAGAGGTTATTGTTTTCTAGCTAATTTAATGTTATTATCATTCAATGAGTTTGATGTAATCCTCGGGATGGATTGGTTGACTCCTCATAGTGTTGTAGTAGACTGTGGAAAGAAAATTATTAAGTTAAAGTGTGAAGATAAGAATATGCTTCAGGTTGGACCGGATGATTTGGATAAATTGCCTGTAGTAATATCGTTCTTGACCGCTGAAAAATATTTGAGAAAAGGGTATGAGGCTTATCTAGCTTTTGTGCTGAATACTCAAGTGTCTGAGTTGAAGATTGAATCAGTACCAGTGGTTTGTGAGTTCATAGACATTTTTTCGGAAGAGTTGCACGGATTGCCTCCAGAGAGAGAAGTTGAGTTTGGTATCGAGTTAGTTCTTGGTATGACGCCAATCTCGATTGCACCGTATAGAATGGCCCCCACCAAGTTGAAAGAGTTGAAAGTATAGTTGCAAGAATTAACAGATAAGGGCTTTGCTAGACCGAGTTATTCACCATGGGGTGCTCTAGTACTTTTTGTGAAAAAGAAAGACAGATCGATGAGGTTATGTATTGACTATAGACAGCTTAATAAAGTGACAGTGAAGAATAAATATCCCTTGTCGAGGATCGTTGATCTTTTTGATCAATTGAGAGGAGCCATTGTATTCTCTAAGATAGATTTGAGGTTGGGTTACTACCAGTTAAGAGTCAAGGAACAAGATGTACTATAGACTACTTTTCGGACGAGATGTGGGCATTACGATTTTCTTGTTATGCCTTTTGGATTGACAAATGCCTTGGCGGTATTTATGGATTTGATGAATTGCATCTTCTAACCGTACTTGGACAGATTTGTCGTCGTTTTTATCAATGACATATTGATTTATTGGCGTGATGAGAGTGAGCACGCGGAGCATTTGAAAACTGTGTTATAGACCTTGAGGGATAAACAACTTTATGCCAAGTTTAGCAAGAGTGAGTTTTGGCTCAACGAGGTCGAATTTCTAGGACACATTATGTCAGGTGACGAGATCAGAGCTGACCCAAGTAAGATCTCAGCTATTGTGGAATGGAAACTGCCGAGGAATGTAATAGAGGTTCGTAGTTTTCTGGGGCTAGCGGGATACTATAGACTATTTGTAAACGGATTCTCCATGATAGCTACCCCGATGACTGGGCTGCTACAAAAAGATATCAAGTTTGAATGGACTGAAAAATGTCAACAAAGTTTTGGAAAATTAAAGACCTTATTAACGGAAGCCCCAATGTTAGTGCAACCAGAGCCGGACAAAGAATTTGTAGTTTATAGTGATGCCTCCTTAAATGGATTGGGGTGTGTACTTATGCAAGAGGGTAGATTCATAGCTTATGCTTCAAGACAGTTGAAGCCAATGAGAAAAACTATTCGACGCATGATTTGGAACTAGCAACCATAGTGTTTGCATTAAAAATTTGGTGACACTATTTGTATGGTGAGAGATGTCGAGTATTTACCGATCAGAAGAGTCTAAAGTATTTGATGACTCAGAAAGAGTTGAATTTGAGGCAACGACGATGGTTAGAGTTAATAAAAGATTATGAGTTGATTATAGACTACCATCTGGGAAAGGCAAACGTGGTCGCTGATACATTGAGTAGAAAGTCCTTATTTGCATTGAGAGCTATGATCGCCCATTTGGCTTTATCGAATGATGGTTTGATTTTAACAGAGTTGAGAGCTAGACAAGTGTTTCTACAAGGAATTTATAAAGCTCAGAGTTAGGTGCTGAATTAGATTTTTGAATTGGTACCGACGGATGTTTAATGTTCAAAGATAGAGTTTGTGTACCTAAAGATAGTGAGCTCATTCAGAAGATTTTACGAGAGGCACAAAGTGGTTGTTTGTCCGTCCACTCGGGTAGCGTGAAGATGTATAACGACCTGAAGAAAATGTATTGGTGGTCGAGGATGAAAATAGACATTTCAGAGTTTATCTCTAAGTGTTTAGTGTGTCAGCAAGTAAAGGCTGAACACCAAGTGCCTTCCGGGTTACTTCAGCCTGTTATGGTTCCCGAATGGAAGTGAGATTGGATCATTATGGATTTTGTGACTGGTCTACCGGTAACTCCAAGGAAAAAGGACGCTATTTGGGTTGTTGTTGATCGGCTAACAAAATCAGCACATTTTATACCAGTGCGTACCGACTACTCCTTTAAGAAATTGGTCGACTTGTATGTTTCTAAGATTGTGAGGCTTCATGGTGTGCCATTGTCGATTGTTTTATATTGAGACCCGAGATTCACCTTGAGGTTTTGAAAGAAGTTACAAGAGGCTCTGGGAACAAAGTTGAACTTCAGCACTGGATTTCACCCGCAAACCGACGGTCAATCGGAGAGAGTGATACAGATTTTAGAGGACATGTTAAGATGTTGCGTCCTCGAGTTTCAAGGCGGTTGGAAAAGGTATCTACCGTTGGTTGAATTCGCCTACAACAACAATTATCAAGCAAGTTTGAAAATCGATCCTTTTAAGACATTGTATGGACAAAAGTGTCGAATGCCCTTATATTAGACCGAGCTCAAAGAGAACCAGATCCATGGGGTCGATTTAATCAGAGAGACCGAAGAAAAGGTTAAGGTGATTCACAATTATTTTAAGGCAGCCTTAGATAGACAGAAATTCTATGCAGATTTGAAATCAAAGGAGATTGAGTTTCAAGTCGGTGATAGAGTATTTTTGAAAGTGTCTCCATGGAGGAAAGTCCTCAGATTCGGTAGAAAAGGCAAGTTGAGTCCTCGATTTATAGGACCTTATGAAGTAATCGAAAGAGTTGGACCGGTAGCGTACCGATTAGCCTTACCATTCGAGTTAGAAAAGATTCATGACGTTTTCCATGTGTCCATGCTATGTCGATATAGATCAGACCCCTCGCATGTATTTGAGCCGACAGAGGTTGAGATTTGCCCGGATATGACTTATGGCAAGGAGCCGGTCAAGATCTTAGCTCGAGAGGTCAAGTAGTTAAGAAATAAAAATATACCTCTAGTGAAGGTGTTGTGGCATAGAAATGGGGTCGAGGAAGCCACATGGGAACCCGAGGAAACTCTAAGAGAGCAGTATCCGAACTTATTCATCGGTAAGATTTTCGAGGACAAAAATCCCTAAAGAGGGGGAGAAATGTAATAGCCTGATTTAGGGCCTAGTCAGAACAATGGTCTCTAGACCATGAATTTGAAGTCGGGAAATTATTTTTATTAGTATTATGAGGTTATAGTAAGATTTCTTTAGTGCTTGAAAATTTTGGTAAGTTAATTTTGACGTTTGGGAGCTCAATTGCAAAAAAGGACTAAATCGCATAAAAGGCAAAAGTTGCGTTTTAGTATCAAGATGTGTTAAATAGCTAAAGAACAAAAATTAGGGGCTTTTAAAGAGTAATTTGACCCCTAGGAACAAGGTGGCCGGCCTTTAGAAGCAAATTTAGTCAAAAAGTTAATGTTAGGTGACTTGATGACATAATCTTATGATAAAATAATACCTATGAACTTAGCTATCAATTTCTTTCTTCTCCATGCCATCTCCCCACTGAAAATATTAGCAAAAGAGGGGTTTTTGAAGCTTTGAAGTTTCAGCAACTTATTACCTCAACAAGTAAGTGATTTCCATGTCCCAAGTTAATAATTTTTGCATTTTTGGGATCCTTGAAGTATGAGCTTCCAAATGAGGGGTCTATTGTGCAAAAATGGTTAAGAGTTTAGGTTTTTCCATGAATGAAATTGTTGTGCTTGCTGAGTTTTTATGGAAGAGCATGAGTCTTAGTTATGTTATAAACAACTTTTGTGAATGGTGTTAGCATGAAAACACCAAAAAGGGTTATTTTGCAAAAGTTGCAAGATAAGAGTTAAGTGTGTGAAATAGTGAGATTTTGAGGTTACTATAAGAGTAAAAAGAGTTTGGCTAAGCTTGAGATACGAAGAAATTCGATAAAAATTGAATTTTGATCATAGGGGTCTATGGGCAAAATGTTCATTTTACCCAAAAATATGAATTTTAGATTGCCTAATTGTGTTTAATGACTTAATGAGTGCATTTTTCTATTATAAATTAAGATTTACTGAACCCGAACCTAGACCGCGGGAAAGCCAAGCAAATCGACTAATTGACTGGTCGAGTACATTTTGTAATATGAAGTAAGTTGTATGTAAATAATACAACTAAATTGTTGATGTATGTATTCGAATTGCCATTGAATTGATATGGTATAAATTGCTAGATTGTGAACTGATAATGCATATTAATGATTGAGTTAGTAGAAAGATGTAACGCCCCAAAAATCCTGAAACCCAAAAATCTAGAAATCTCAAAATTTTCTTTTTATGCTTAGCAGTTCCGGTTAAGTGTTAATTACGTGATGGTAGGTCTTGGTCAAGGTTTGAGTTCGAATCTAGGGGTGAAAGAAATTGTAGTTTAATTATTAAAAGAATCAGGGTTGGTAAGTAGGTGGGCTTTTAAATAAAAGTAGGGGAAAATGACATCAAAAAGCCTTGTGGAGGAGTGGCTAAGTGACGCCACTTAGGGAGTAGTGAGGTGGCGTTAGTAGCTAGCAAGGAGATCCAAGGTTCAAATCCTAGCTTAGTATTTTTAGAAGTTTAATTTTGGCCTTCTAGAAGGATGGAAGTGGCATGAAGATGGACTCCAAGGGGAGTGTTCAGAAGAGAAAATTAAGGAAAAGATCATGGGGTTATCAAGGAGAAAAACGAGGAGATGAGAAGGGAGAAGTGATAGAGCCAAATTGGAAATTGGGCATGGAAAATTTGGCTATAAGGGCTATAAATAGGGGCCGAATACAAGGTTGCCAGGCTACTGACGAAATTCTTCTTCACCTTGTCGCCAGAAACCCCTTTATCCAAAAGCCAGAAACCCTTGTTCTCGTTTTTATTTTCCTTATGCCGATTTCTTTGTTTCACTTTTGGTTTAGCCGATTCTTCTTCCTCTCTCCCTTGGTGCCGAATAATCAATTGTTGCCATTCAAATCTCTAGAGCCGAATACCCCTTTTGGCCGAATACTCTTGGTGCCGCCACTACCTTTACCACCCAGTCGGTTCTAGTGTAAGTTTTCGCGCTTCCAATCGGTTTGTTTTGCTAAGTATCGATTTTTGTCCCTCACTCTTTCTAATCAACTGTGGTAGGGAATTAGTATTGGATCTCGGATCTTAGCACTCTGCCAAAATTGCCTTTAGGTGCTTGCGATTTTGGTAAGTATTCCTCTCCCATTGGCTAAGGTGGCCGAATGTTCATAGTTAAGGTAAGGGGACTTGTGTTGGATACGAGTCATCTATTATTCTGGTTTTAATAGTTAAGATTGGTGCAGATCTAGGAGTTGATCGTGGTTAGTGATTTATGAAGGGGCTGATCGCACAAGGTAAGGTGAAGGTGAGGTTTCGGTTTTAGTAAGGATATGTATTAAGCGTGCGATTAATGGAAGGGTGATATCATTTGTAGGTTGGTGACTGAAGGAATCGCAACACGCTTGCTTACCAGGTGTGTACATACACTGCACACACAAGTAGATCGGCAAATGCCGAAAAGCCGAAATGCTGAAATGCTGAAAAGTCGAAACTTTGGCTGCGGTAGTGTTGCGAGTGCGCGAACACTCTTGAGGAGGAAACTGATAGGTTGCCTGAGGCCCATGGGCGATTCTGTGGACTTGGGTTGTGATTTGGCCATATGGGCCGGAATGGGCTAAATAGGCCTGATGGGCTGTTGGGCCCATAATGGGCAGAAACTGAATATTGATGCTATGTGATAGGAATTTGCATGTGAGCATGAATATGAATGTGACTGGGCCTAACGGG
The DNA here is from genome assembly GCA_025698465.1 of Gossypium longicalyx. NCBI lineage: Eukaryota > Viridiplantae > Streptophyta > Magnoliopsida > Malvales > Malvaceae > Gossypium > Gossypium longicalyx. The sequence goes on from CM047004.1 coordinate 49,556,233, forward strand.
CCGTATAAATGTGATTTGGGCCTAATGGGCCATATATAGGTGATTTTGGCTTAATGGGCCATATGAATATGATTGGGCTTAATGGGCCAGATACATGTATGTGAATTTGATTGGGCTTTGTGAGGGGTTTTGGGCCTAGAATATGATAACTACATAAAACTTAATAATTATTTGTTACCGTGGACAAGTCATAGGGTTAAGGTGTGGCAACGGGTATATGCATGTCTAGGATTGGATCTAGGGAGAGCTTGGTACTTAAGCAGTCTTAATGACCCACCTCCTTTTCTCTGGAATCCTACCTGGTGCATAGTATTCGTTTATCTTAGCTCACAGGACTTGTTAACGGGCCAAGGTAAGTGAAAACCGTAATTAAGGAAAAATTACCGAAATGCCCCTAAGGGTTAAAATGACCAAAATACCCCTAGGTGTTGAATGTAATTGACATGCATACATATGATATTCTGCTTAGGTTGCATATGGGTTGGGAATTATGGAACGGAGGAAGTATATGAGGATCGCATGGTTGCTTGACAATCGTGGATCCAGCGGCGGCTTTTAAAGCCCAATAAGTAAATGAAGGTAGTTCCGCAACCGGGCTACCCTTGGTGTGTCGGTTGGGTGGGTAGATATTTATACCCCCACATAGTGTGACGGGGGACGAAGCTGGTGAAAACGCGGATGGATAATTTGGATGGGATTGCATTGCATGTTTGATGTATGATGGGTTTTAGAATGCTTGTTTTTTTTATTGAAGGTTGTACACACTGAGTTTGCGAAAACTCACCCCATCTTTTATTTTATTTTCAGGTGATGCTCAGTAGAAGGTTCGACGTTTGGAGGGACTCTGGGTGGCCAGCTAACAAGATAATTTAGACTTGGTTTTTTTTAAGCATATAAGTTTTTATTTTATTAAGTATGTTTTAGACCAGATTGTAACAAGGTTTCCATTATGTTATTATTACTTGAATTGTTATTATTATTTTCATTGTAAATACGAAAAGTTGAACATGGGTTTCCTAAATTATAGTATGTTTTCTACGTTTCTGCAACTAAAATTTTAAATGATAAGTTTTCTTAAATCAAATGTTTTAAGCCAGGCTTTCGCAACTGAAAGGTGTGTTTCTAAGTTAATTAAGGTTTTTTTTTTCTTAAGAAGGGTTTTCAATGAAAACGCGGATGGATAATTTGGATGGGATTGCATTGCATGTTTGATGTATGGTGGTTTTTGGAATGCTTGTTTTTTTTGTTGAAGGTTATACACACTGAGTTTACGAAAACTCACCCCATCTTTTATTTTATTTTCAAGTGATGCTCAGTAGAAGGTTCGATGTTTGGAGGGACTCTGGGTGGCCACCTAACAAGATAATTTAGACTTGGTTTTTTTTAAGCATATAAGATTTTATTTTATTAAGTATGTTTTAGACTAGATTGTAACAAGGTTTCCATTATGTTATTATTACTTGAATTGTTATTATTATTTTCATTGTAAATACGAAAAGTTGAACATGGGTTTCCTAAATTATAGTATGTTTTCTACGTTTCTGCAACTAAAATTTTAAATGATAATTTTTCTTAAATCAAATGTTTTAAGCCAGGCTTTCGCAACTGACAGGTGTGTTTTTAAGTTAATTAAATTTTTTTTTCTTAAGAAGGGTTTTCAATGAAAACGCGGATGGATAATTTGGATGGGATTGCATTGCATGTTTGATGTATGATGGTTTTTGGAATGCTTGTTTTTTTTTTGTTGAAGGTTGTACACACTGAGTTTGCGAAAACTCACCCCATCTTTTATTTTATTTTCAGGTGATGCTCAGTAGAAGGCTCGATGTTTGGAGGGACTCTGGGTGTCCAGCTAACAAGATAATTTAGACTTGGTTTTTTTTTAAGCATATAAGTTTTTATTTTATTAAGTATGTTTTAGACCAGATTGTAACAAGGTTTCCATTATGTTATTATTACTTGAATTGTTATTATTATTTTCATTGTAAATACGAAAAGTTGAACATGGGTTTCCTAAATTATAGTATGTTTTCTATGTTTCCGCAACTAAAATCTTAAATCAAATGTTTAAAGCCATGCTTTCGCAACTGAAAGGTGTGTTTTTAAGTTAATTAAGGTTTTTTTTTCTTAAGAAGGATTTTCAATGAAAACGCGGATGGATAATTTGGATGGGATTGCATTGCATGTTTGATGTATGGTGGTTTTTGGAATGCTTGTTTTTTCTATTGAAGGTTGTACACACTGAGTTTGCGAAAACTCACCCCATCTTTTATTTTATTTTCAGGTGATGCTCAGTAGAAGGTTCGATGTTTGGAGGGACTCTGGGTGGCCAGCTAATAAGATAATTTAGACTTGGTTTTTTTTTAAGCATATAAGTTTTTATTTTATTAAGTATGTTTTAGACCAGATTGTAACAAGGTTTCCATTATGTTATTATTACTTGAATTGTTATTATTATTTTCATTGTAAATACGAAAAGTTGAACATGGGTTTCCTAAATTATAGTATGTTTTCTACGTTTCCGAAACTAAAATTTTAAATGATAAGTTTTCTTAAATCAAATGTTTTAAGCCAGGCTTTCGCAACTGAAAGGTGTGTTTTTAAGTTAATTAAGGTTTTTTTTTCTTAAGAAGGGTTTTCAATGAAAACGCGGATGGATAATTTGGATGGGATTGCATTGCATGTTTGATGTATGATGGTTTTTTGGAATGCTTGTTTTTTTTGTTGAAGGTTGTACACACTGAGTTTGCGAAAACTCACCCTATCTTTTATTTTATTTTCAGGTGATGCTCAGTAGAAGGTTCGATGTTTGGAAGGACTCTGGGTGGCCAGCTAACAAGATAATTTAGACTTGGTTTTTTTTAAGCATATAAGTTTTTATTTTATTAAGTATGTTTTAGACCAGATTGTAACAAGGTTTCCATTATGTTATTATTACTTGAATTGTTATTATTATTTTCATTGTAAATACGAAAAGTTGAACATGGGTTTCCTAGATTATAGTATATTTTCTACGTTTCCGCAACTAAAATTTTAAATGATAAGTTTTCTTAAATCAAATGTTTTAAGCGGGCTTTTATGAATCGATGTGTGTGTTTTTAAGTTAATTAAGGTTTTTTTTTCTTAAGAAGGGTTTTCAATGAAAACGCGGATGGATAATTTGGATGGGATTGCATTGCATGTTTGATGTATGATAGTTTTTGGAATGCTTGTTTTTTTTGTTGAAGGTTGTACACACTGAGTTTGCGAAAACTCACCCCATCTTTTATTTTATTTTTAGGTGATGCTCAGTAGAAGGTTCGATGTTTGGAGGGACTCTGGGTGGCCAGCTAACAAGATAATTTAGACTTGGTTTTTTTTAAGCATATAAGTTTTTATTTTATTAAGTATGTTTTAGACCAGATTGTATCAAGGTTTCCATTATGTTATTATTACTTGAATTGTTATTATTATTTTCATTGTAAATACGAAAAGTTGAACATGGGTTTCCTAAATTATAGTATGTTTTCTAAGTTTCCGCAACTAAAATTTTAAATGATAAGTTTTCTTAAATCAAATGTTTTAAGCCAGGCTTTCGCAACTGAAAGGTGTGTTTTTAAGTTAATTAAGGTTTTTTTTTCTTAAGAAGGGTTTTCAATGAAAACGCGGATGGATAATTTGGATGGGATTGCATTGCATATTTGATGTATGATGGTTTTTTGGAATGCTTATTTTTTTTGTTGAAGGTTGTACACACTGAGTTTGCGAAAACTCACCCCATCTTTTATTTTATGTTCAGGTGATGCTCAGTAGAAGGTTCGATGTTTGGAGGGACTCTGGGTGGCCAGCTAATAAGATAATTTAGACTTGGTTTTTTTTTAAGCATATAAGTTTTTATTTTATTAAGTATGTTTTAGACCAGATTGTAACAAGGTTTCCATTATGTTATTATTACTTGAATTGTTATTATTATTTTCATTGTAAATACGAAAAGTTGAACCTGGGTTTCCTAGATTATAGTATATTTTCTACGTTTCCGCAACTAAAATTTTAAATGGTAAGTTCTCTTAAATCAAATGTTTTAAGCCAGGCTTTCGCAACTGAAAGGTGTGTTTTTAAGTTAATTAAGGTTTTTTTTCTTAAGAAGGGTTTTCAATGAAAACGCGGATGGATAATTTGGATGGGATTGCATTGCATGTTTGATGTATGATGGTTTTTGGAATGCTTGTTTTTTTTGTTGAAGGTTGTACACACTGAGTTTGCGAAAACTCACCCCATCTTTTATTTTATTTTCAGGTGATGCTCAGTAGAAGGTTCGATGTTTGGAGGGACTTTGGGTGGCCAGCTAACAAGATAATTTAGACTTAGTTTTTTTTAAGCATATAAGTTTTTATTTTATTAAGTATGTTTTAGACCAGATTGTAACAAGGTTTCCATTATGTTATTATTACTTGAATTGTTATTATTATTTTCATTGTAAATACGAAAAGTTGAACATGGGTTTCCTAAATTATAGTATGTTTTCTACGTTTCTGCAACTAAAGTTTTAAATGATAAGTTTTCTTAAATCAAATGTTTTAAGCCAGGCTTTCGCAACTGAAAGGTGTGTTTTTAAGTTAATTAAGGTTTTTTTTTCTTAAGAAGGGTTTTCAATGAAAACGCGGATGGATAATTTGGATGTGATTGCATTGCATGTTTGATGTATGGTGGTTTTTTGGAATGCTTGTTTTTTTTGTTGAAGGTTGTACACACTGAGTTTGCGAAAACTCACCCCATCTTTTATTTTATTTTCAGGTGATGCTCGTGTAGAAGGTTCGATGTTTGGAGGGACTACGGGTGGCACTAACAAGATAATTTAGACTTGGTTTTTTTAAGCATATAAGTTTTTATTTTATTAAGTATGTTTTAGACCAGATTGTAACAAGGTTTCCATTATGTTATTATTACTTGAATTGTTATTATTATTTTCATTGTAAATACGAAAAGTTGAACATGGGTTTCCTAGATTATAGTATATTTTCTATGTTTCCGGAACTAAAATTTTAAAAGATAAGTTTTCTTAAATCAAATGTTTTAAGCCAGGCTTTCGCAACTGAAAGGTGTGTTTTTAAGTTAATTAAGGTTTTTTTTTCTTAAGAAGGGTTTTCAATGAAAACGCGGATGGATAATTTGGATGGGATTGCATTGCATGTTTGATGTATGATGGTTTTTGGAATGCTTGTTTTTTTGTTGAAGGTTGTACACACTTGAGTTTGTAAAACTCACCCCATCTTTTATTTTATTTTCAGGTGTGATGCTCGGTAGAAGGTTCGATGTTTGGAGGACTCTGGGTGGCGACTAACAAGATAATTTAGACTTGGTTTTTTTTAAGCATATAAGTTTTTATTTTATTAAGTATGTTTTAGACCAGATTGTAACAAGGTTTCCATTATGTTATTATTACTTGAATTGTTATTATTATTTTCATTGTAAATACGAAAAGTTGAACATGGGTTTCCTAAATTATAGTATGTTTTCTACGTTTCCGCAACTAAAATTTTAAATGATAAGTTTTCTAGAATCAAATGTTTTAAGCCAGGCTTTCGCAACTGAAAGGTGTGTTTTTAAGTTAATTAAGGTTTTTTTTTTCTTACGAAGGGTTTTCAATGAAAACGCGGTTTTCGCTAAAACACTTCAATGTAACATGCCAGATTCGGCCATAACGTCTGGGCCAGGTTTGGGGTGTTACAAAAGATCTAGTTTGAACCCTAGGAAACAAACTGGATATTCATGCCGTGACATACGTAGTAGAGATGAGTGCTAGTGTAAGATATGTCTGGGATATGCATCGGCCTCGATGATGATCGCTAGTGTAAGACGTGTCTGAGACATGTATCAGCTAAGATTTGTACTAGTGTAAGACATGTCTGGGACATGCATCAGCACGTGTATATACGAGAGCTAGGACATGGCGTCGGCCTCGATGATGATAGCCAGTGTAAGACCATGTCTAGTACATGGCATCGACAATTTATCCCATGTTTGAGGCTTATAGAATGTCCGATAGTATTCCGAAAGGTTAAACTTTAAAGGTTACAAAAGTGATTTAACAAAGAAAGTATAATAATGTTGTGAGTGGTACAGGTACCTATTTGGTATGCATGAGTAATGAGCTCAAATTAGAAAATGTGACTTGAGTAGACGGTAATGAGTAAGTCAAGTTTATGCTTGCCTTTGAGCTATGAGCATGATGACTAATGGTGAAATAGTTGTTGTACATTTGTTTATATGCAACTTACTAAACTTTATGCTTACTCTCTTTCCTTTCCTTTTTCTTTTGGTGTCGCTTAACTAGCTCAAGGATCACTTGAAGTCAGAGATATCGATCACACTATCAGCTGAAATACTCGGTATAGTTGGATTTATATTTTTGGTTATAGCATGCATAAGGCTAGATCTTATTGTTTTGTGTCTTTGAGAATTAGCCGAATGTGTTGGCTTGAAATAGTTTCCACATTTTACATTAAGCCTTGAATAAGGGTAACATTCATTTTGAGTCTATAATAGATGTATCTTCATGGTTAAATGAATGTCTATCATGCTTGGTTTGGTATTGATTGGTGTTGGCATGAAAATAGGTATGGTAGGGTGGCAATGAGACTTGGTAAATAGCCTCATATTGTCCACACGGGTAGACACATGGGCGTGTGTCTAGGCTGTGTGTGACACACAGACATCCCCATGGGCGTGTGAGAAGGCCGTGTGCTGACATCAGAAATAGAATACCCAAGTTTTTACACACGGGCTGTGCCACAAATGTGTCGTGGCCATGTGAAAGGACATGGGCAAAGGACACGGGCGTGTGTCCAGGCCGTGTGAAGTCTGCACTTGTTTTATGAAAAATTTTGGAATTTAATTGGCCACACGGGTATGGGACACGAGCGTGTCCCTAGCACACGGGCGTGTGCCCTATACCCATACGGGCATGTGGAGCCTTAAAACATGATTTCTCTGAATTTTTCTCGAGCCCTCGGTTCGATCCTGAACCATTTTGAATGTATGTTTTGGGCCCCGCAAGCTCTATTAATGGACAAATTGACTATGAAACGAAAAGTTTTAAATTGATCAAAATTTTATGGCCTGATTTTCTAAGATTGGTCGAGTTTAAGTTCAGTAACACCTCAAACCCTGTTCCGGCATTGGATACGGGCGAGGTGTGTTACAGTTGATTAGCATGTGCAGAGTGTAGAAAAAGGAGGAAAGGATTGAAGGTTTGCTATGACAAATTTCAGGTAGTTTGCCACCACAAATGCTATGGCAATACCTTGAAGATGCCTAGTTAGCACTTAATGCGTACCATTTTCAGTCCCAACTGTACTTCTACTAGAAAAATCCATCTAAAAAATAGAGAAAGGATTTTGGGCTGATGGACCTATCCTAGAAGGTCAAACCTATAAATGCCGAAGGGGGAACCCTAGTTAAAAAGGCAATTTTTGGATAGAAAAAGGAGGAGCAGCTTTTGGTAAAAAAGGAGGAAAGGATAAAAAAAAGAGAGCAGTTGAGGTAGGAAACAAATACATCATCTTTGGCAGCTGCAAGACATTGCATGGCCAGTGTTGAGAGCAGAATAGACGAAAGCCATCACCTCAAATTTTCTCCTTTTATTCTTATCGTAATTCCTTTAGAACTTAATTGTAAAGATGGTGTTGGTTTCTACATTAAACTCGAACTCGATTTAATTAGATATGAGCTAAATCTTTTAGGCTTAGGATTAGTTTGCTGAACCCTTTAATTTCTATTGATGTTCACAATTTAAGTTGGAATTATTCTATTATTTTATTCAATGGTATTTCATGCTTTATGCAGGTTGTATATTGATAAATATGCAACAGGTTATTAAAGATAACTTAATGCCAATAGGGTTAGGTTAACTGGATAGACATTGGATAATATGAGTAAGTGATAAATTATTCATTCGCAGCAACCTCTAGACATAGATCTTTGCCTCATATGAAAGAAGGTAGAAAATAGTAGTGGTAGCCGAACTCAAGTCTATAGACATATAGTACTTTAGGAGAGGTAACCTAAGGTTTTGCTCTCAAAAGAAGCAGATTGATGTAGAAACCCATCGAGCAATAGAATGTTCAAGACTTTGCTGTGGCATTAATAGTTAGAGAGGGTACATGTATTAGTAATCCCAGCTGTCCTAATCAACATTACAGTTCCATAATCTTCTTTTCTGTATTTGTTTTATCGTGACATTCTTATTTCATTTACTTGTTTTGTTTTGCACATTTTATTCATCATCATTCTTTCATTTTGCCATTACATTCTCACTGTTATTTTGCTTTAGCGCTAATCAAGCTTAACTTTAATAACTGGACCAAATTCCACCTATCTAATCCTTGTGGAGACAATCTCACTCATCACTTTATTACTTGTTTGACGTGTATACTTGCACAATTCACACATCATATTCACAAGCGACAAGTATCAAAATTTTTGAATTACCACATTTCCTATAGAGATACTCTGTCCTTAACATACCTAACCCATGGCTAACTAGACTATATATCAATAATTAGCAAAAATAAAAACACATTAATAAAGATAGTTAAACTAAAACTCAAAAATATTGAAAACAAAATTGGAGATTTCCAAAATGTAGAAATACATGTTCTTCCTTAGCTCTGATACTCATTTTAAAGTTTGAGGTTTTAAAAATTAAAGAGAAATTTAAAGTATTGATACTCTTACCAAGGTATTGATACCTCATAGAAAAATTTCAAACATCGCATTTGGTACCTACTTCATCCCAATCTTTTAACCAAATTATACCATAACATTCCCAAAAGATACTTAAACATACAAAAATGCCCACTTTTATCTACTCTACCAATTTCATCATTTAGTCATCCACCAACCTATTATTTTCACCTACCATAAACCCAAATCAGGAATTAACCACATACCATTATATTTCTTGCTAAATCATATCCTAAAGTACCGATTTACATAACTATAAGTATTCCAACCATTTCCAAAACATGCTTATATCTACAAAGCATTAATCATTATTTCCATATTTCTATATCAAAAATGCATATCCCTAATATATATTGATAACTCTAATATATAGAGTTATTGAGGTACTTTTAAGCTTGTATTACAGGCGAGTTAAGAGGGGTTGATAACTATTTAGTAGCTATTTTTGTTGTAATTCTATTGAGTATTCAACGTTGAAGGGTTTTACTTGAATAATACATTTTTGGTCAATTTCCATGCTAAAATATGCAATTTTATTCTTAAAGTCAGGTACAGAAGTCCACTCAATGCCATAGAAATGTCACAAGCCTCAAGACTGACAGGAATAGGCTAGCTCCCATTCACGGAGAACCATGACAGCTCATATGCATTACTCACAGACAACTCGTAGTTATCACTTTGTTCATGAGAGTTTAGCTCGCATACATTACTAGTAGGTAGCTTACAGTTAGAGCTTAGCTCGCATGTGTTGCTCACACTTCACCAATTCGTAAGCTCTTTGTTTACAGCTCACATGCAATGCTTGGAGACAGCTTGCACTTCACTAGTTCACAGCTCTCCTATTTACATTTTACTAGTTTGCAAGCTCTCTGTTTACATCTTAGTTTGCAAGCTCTCTGTTTACATCTTGCGTGCAATGTTTAGAAATAGCTTGCACTTCACAAGTTCCTAGCTCCATCTCAGTTCATAGCTCGCATTTTGTCTGTTTGCACTTTTGTAACACCTTTAACCTGAATCCATCGTCAGCACAAGGTTACAGAGTATTACTAGAATATATAAATTATTTAGCAAAAATTTCACATCATAAATCAATCATATAGTCCTTTATAAGAGCCATTGAGGCTCAAAATAAACATTAGAATCAAGTCGGGACAAAATTGAGAACTCAGAGAATTTTTCGCGAAATTTCAAAATTTTTCTTTAGGTATAAGGGACACACACATGTGTGACCAGGCCGTGTGGCTCACACAACCAAGTGACACGCCCGTGTCTTAGGCCGTGTGGGCATTCGATGTGAGGCACACGATCGTGTCCCTGCCTGTGCCCTTACACGTGTAACTCTTTGACTTAGGTCACACGGTCAGCCACACGCCTGTGTGCTAGGCTGTGTGGATAATTTAATTTTCAAAAATTAGGTGCAGGGGACACAGGACCAAACCACACGCCTGTACACATGGCCGTGTGTCACATATGGCTGAGACACACACCTGTGTCTCTACCCGTGTGGGTGAAAAATAGGCCATTTTTAGGCCACTTTTCTCACCCAAATTTATCATTAACTTTGTCTAACATTTTAGACATTAACATGCTATATCAAGGCACTCAAAGCAAACCAAAACCAAGTTTTAAACATGTCATTTTACTACATATAACTTAGTATCCAAACTTACCATATTAATCAAGTTCACTTGTTTGCAACTTATGCCAAACATACTACCTTAACTTATCCATCTACATTTCTATAATCTTACCATGAATTTACCATGTTAATACATATCAACCAACACAATGCCATGTTTATACATAACAAAATACATCAAATATTAGTCATTCCAATGGCTAATCACAAACCAACATTTACATGCCAACATTGGTTAAAAAACCTATACATGCCATTATAATCGGGATTAATTTACCATTTGTACTGTAACAGTCCGATTTAGACCCTAATCAGAACAGTGGTTTCGAGACCAAGAATTCAAGTCAAAAAATATTTAAATATTATTTTTCATGTGTATTATATGTGAATTTGCATGTGTGAAAGTTTCGTATAAAAATTTGATTGTTTGTGTGCTTAATTAAAAAAAAGACTTAATTGCGTAAAATGAAAACTTGATAGTTTAATGTGTAAGGACTAAATTGTTAATGTCTTTCTAATATGAAGATTTAATGTTGTAATTGGGTCATTATTAAGCTAAATGGTCAGCAATGGACATGGAATAAATAATATTATAACATTTTAACAAAGGTTAATTAGGTAATTAGATTAATGTTATAATATGGTAAAATAAAACATAAAATAATGTCATTTTATGCTTAGTTTGGCCGATTATATCAAGGAAATAAAATAAAAACACCAATATAGGTTTTGGCAAGAGTTTTGGCTAGATTAAGGTATGTTTTGTTTCGGTTTTTGATGATTTTTACGTTTTTGAGATCGTTGCTTCGAGTACTATTTGACCCATGCTTAAATTTCAGATTTTGATACAAATTTTGAGTTATTCCATTGATAAATATTTTTGTTTTTGATGTTTGATGATGAAATATTAAAAATATGTTTTAGATTAACATGTTTTGTATTTGAGTTTTTAAAGATTTTGAGTAATTAGGACTAAATTGAAAAAATAATAAATTGAAGGGCTAAAATGTGAAATAGATGAAATATATGGACTAGTATGAGTATATGGAAAATTCGGCCCAACTGTGTTGTTGTGAGATTTTGTGTATTTTGTGTTTTATGCAATTAGGACTAATTTGTAAAAGTATGAAATATCAGGGGTAAAATGGTAATTTACCCATTTATGTGTTGTTGGATTAAATTAAATGAAATTGTATTTAAATGAGGTTAATTTGAAATTATATAGATCAAGAACAAAAGAAATCGGGCTTGGATCGAGGAAAAGCAAAAATAGTCGAATAGCCGATTTATAACGTTCGTCGATATCTGAGGTAAGTCTTTAAGCAATTAAACATCATCTATTTCGAATATAAAATGGTTTAATATGATGATTCAAATTTTATAGTTGTATAGTAGAGTAGCCGAATGTGGTTTAACATGGAAATAATGTGGTTGAGTTTTATTCGACGGAGTTAAAACCTCTAAAAGTTTGTATGAACTACATGAAATATTTGGACGATTTGATATAAGAACTATTTATGAAATTACTTTATAATAGTGATATTCGGGCTTTGAGCCTAGCAAGCCTTGTGCTGGTGAATTTGATTGGGTTTTATGCCTAGCAGGCCTTATGCCGGTGAATAAAAATCAAACCTTGAGTCCAGCAGGCCTTGTGCCGGTGTGTGATTCAGGCTTACGCCTAGCAGGTTTTATGCCGGTGATTTATTTTCAAGCCTATGCCTATAAGATTACACGTTGATATGGAAATTGAGCAAGTAAATTGATCTAAATGATCTTGTATATTCGGCCGTAAAGGTATGTATTTATGTGATGTTATAGTTGATCTTGTATATTCGGCCATATAGGTATGTACTTATGTGATGATATATTTGATTTTGTATATTAGGCCAAATGAGTGATGTTGGTATAGGAAGTGAAGAATGTGAGTAGATATGAAAAGTATGTTTCAGTTATATATATATACACATATATATGAAGTTGAGTTTGATTCATGAATATATATATATATATATATATATATGAATGTAAGCATACTTGGTATAATGTTATTTTGGGAATGAAAAGTTGAATGATATTATGCTAAATGAGAAATATTAGCATTCGGCCAAGGTAACTTATTTATGTAAAAGTATAACGTTAATGATACAATTCGGCTTGTTTGAAATGTTTTGATTATTCTTTTGAGTTGTTTAATTTGCTTAAGGCTTACTAAGGTAAGTTAGCTTACTCTGTGTGTTTTTGTTGCTCTGTTTTATAGATTTTGGTTGTAAGTTACGAGCTTGGGGATCATCATCGAAGTCATCCACACTATCGTCAACCTTCGGTATTTTTAAAAGTCTATTTTCGAACTTATGACATTTTTAGGCTGGATTATGTTTTGAAACGACGAACTTTGGTTTTGTATAAGGCCATGCGAAAATGGCTAAATTTCCATGTTTGATTTTGGTTAAGTTTGCTTATGGATTGAGTTTATTTTGGTTAAAATTATATGTGAATTAAATAAGTATTGCTTGAGTTATGTGTTATATGATTTGGACTTAGCTTGATAATGGTGGTATATATAATTGATCATGTATGACTTTGGAGTTTAATTATTACTTTTGTGAGTTAAATGCTTTGAAAAATTGGTTAACGTTTTTGCTTGTATATGTTGGTGAATTTGATTTTGGTGTATGTATAGTCAATTATAAATATGAGTTCATTTGTGAAGCTTGTTTAAGGTATATTTAGATATGCATGATATAGGGTTTGTTATGTATTAATGAATGAAACTTGGTTTTGGTTATTAACAAATTAAAAGTGTTAATGAGGTATGTTAATGTTCGAATATACATAGATTAGGTTGGTTTGGTTTGCATGGAAAATATATGTATACTTAAAGTGTTTAAATGGTTAAATATATAGGTATTGTTAATAAAGTTAAATAATGATTATTTATTGAGATTGTTTTGTTTAATATGGTATGTAAGTGAGACAATAATAACTGACCAAATGAATAGTGATTTGAGTTATAGTAAACCATAGGAATTATATGAGTTTTAGTGAGATGTATAAGTGACTTACTTGATGTTAGTTGAATGTTGTATAATGTATAAGTTAGTACTTTAATTATGATTATAAAAATTGATTGTACATGTTATAAAGTACAATTGTCGAATATAAGTTGATCAAATTGTAGTGATTATGTGTATTTGGTTTTGTGTGTTCTATTAATGTATAATTTTAGTTGCTTTTGAAGTGCAATGTAATTTGTATGTTTTGCATATTATTTAAGTTACATTAAAATTATATTCGGTTATGTGATATTATTTTTATAAAAATAAATATTTATATATATAAGGATTGGTTGGATTAAAAGTTTGTGCAAGTGCATGTTTGTAAGTGTTTAAAAATTTTGTCTTGTCTAGTAATACCTCATAACCTTATTTCGGTGACAGATACGGGTTAGGGTGTTACATTTTATTGGTATCAGAGCTACGATTTAGTCTATTTTAGGATTAATGTAGCATGTGTGAGTCTAGCTATACATGCCATAAATATTATTGCGATAGTGTGATGACTTCTGACATTTGAAAATGTGCTTTCATATAGTAAATGGATCCCAACAGAGCTGTAGCAGATGATGTCGAGAGTGTAGCGCCTACTCCCGCGCAAGGGACAGCGCCAGTTGAATCTTGGCCTATCTCTAGTACATGAGGGGGAGGCTAAACAAGCCTTCTACCCAATGACGAACGATTGGTTTACTCAAAATATCCTGACTAATCCGGCTGTGCAACAACCTCCACCCCTGAATAATCCATCTCCGATACCTATGGTACCTCCGATGATTGATCCAATGAGATTTAATAAGCCTCCTGTAGATAAAATCAGAAAACACGGGGCCGAAGAGTTTAAAGCTAATGATGATGATGATGCTGAGCGGGCTGAGTTGTGGCTTGATAATACTATCTGTGTGTTTGACGAGCTATCTTGTAATCCGGATGAATATTTAAAGTGTGCCATATCTTTATTACAAGACACCACATATCACTGGTGGAATACACTAGTATCGGTGGTTCCAAAAGAGAGAGTGACCTGGGAATTCTTTCAGACTGAGTTCCGTAAGAAATATATCAGCCAGAGATTTATTGACCAGAAATGCAAAGAATTTCTTGAATTAAAACAGGGTTGTATGACCGTAACAGCGTACGAGCGAAAATTTTAAGACTCAGTCGATATGCTCGTGAATGTGTTTCAACTGAAGTTATTATGTGTAAAAAATTTGAAGACGGTTTGAACAAAGACATTAAATTGCTGGTTGGTATACTTGAAATCAAAGAGTTCGTGATGCTTGTTGAGCGAGCTTGCAAAGTCGAAGAGCTCGAGAAAGAGAAAAGAAAAGCTAATTTTAAAGCCAGAGATTCTCGTAAAATATCATCGAGTAAGACTTTTCACTCAGCATCGAAGAAGTTCAGAGATAATTCTAGTCGATTTAAAGCTACTTCAAACTTTTCTAGACGAGACCGAGACCGACCTCCTGTGAGTTCACGAGCCACTTCGATTGCTAGTGTGGGCAATGATCGACAGAATAGACTAGAGTGTAAGCATTGTGGTAAATAGCATTCCGGAAATTGTAGATTGCATGATCGGTCTTGTTTTAAATGTGGATTGATGGATCATTTTATCTGACATTGCCCAATGTTAGCCGAGCAAAACACTGTTCAGAATGTGAGACCGAGTAACATGTCAGTACGAGGCAGACCACCCAGGCATACGGGTAATGTAAGTGGCAGTCAAAGAGGGACGAAAGATATAGCAACTCGATCTGAGGCTCGTGCACCTACCAGAGCATATGCTATTCGCGCTCGCGAAGATGTTTCTTCCCCAGATGTTATTACCGGTACTTTCACTCTTTATGATACTAGTTATATTGCATTAATTGATCCTGGTTCGACTCATTCATATGTGTGTGAAATATTAGTATCTAGTAAGACTTTGCCTGTTGAGTCTACTGAGTTTGTAATTCGAGTATCGAACCCCCTAGGCCGGTGTGTTCTAGTTGACAAAGTGTGTAAAAATTGTCCGTTGATGATTCGAGATTCAAGCTTTCCGGCCGATTTGATGTTGTTACCTTTTGACGAGTTCGATATAATTTTGGGTATGGATTGGTTGACTATGCATGAGGCAGTTGTTAATTGCAAAAGAAAGACCATTGATTTAAGATGTTAGAACAACGAGATTATTCAGATTGAATCTAATGATCTGAATGGTTTACCAGCAGTAATATCTTCGATGTTAGCTCAGAAGTATGTGAGAAAAGGTTGTGAAGCTTACTTTGCTTATGTGCTTGATAGTAAAGTGACTGAAAAGAAGATTGAATCTGTACCAGTTGTGTGCGAGTATCCAGATGTGTTTCCTAAAGAATTACTGGGTTTGCCACCTATTTGAGAGGTAGAGTTTGGTATTGAGTTAGTACTGGGGACAACTCCGATTTCAATAGCTCCGTATCAGATGGCACCTACTGAATTAAAAGAGTTGAAAGCACAGTTGTAAGAGTTAACAAATAGAGGTTTTGCACGACCGAGTTTCTCTCCCTTGGGTGCGCCAGTTCTATTTGTGAAAAAGAAAGATGGAACTATGAGAATGTGTATTGATTATCGCCAACTAAATAAGGTGACTATAAAGAATAAATACCCGTTGCCACGGATTGACGACCTGTTCAATCAGTTGAAAGGAGCTTCAGTGTTTTCGAAATAGATTTGAGATCGGGTTATTATCAGTTGCGAGTCAGAGACTCCAATGTGCCAAAAACTGCTTTTCGAATGAGGTACGGACAATATGAGTTTCTGGTTATGCTGTTCGGACTTACTAATGCACCTGCTATTTTTATGGATTTGATGAATCAGATATTCAAGCAATATTTAGATCGGCTTATGGTCATGTTCATTGATGATATACTGATCTACTCCCGTAATGAAATCGAACATGCCGAGCATTTGAGACTTGTGTTACAAACTTTGCGAGAAAAATAGTTGTATGCGAAGTTTAGCAAATGTGAGTTTTGGTTACACGAAGTTAGCTTTCTGGGACATGTTGTTTCAGCATCAGGTATTCGGGTTGATCCAAGTAAGATTTTAGCTGTACTCAATTGGAAACCTCCGAGAAACGTTTCTGAAGTCAGAAGTTTCCTAGAACTTGTTGGTTACTATAGACGGTTTGTGAAAGGTTTCTCTATGATTGCAACCCCGATGATGAAGCTGCTATAGAAAGATGTTAAGTTTGAGTGGTCAAAAAAGTGCCAGAAAATTTTTGATCAGTTGAAAGCCCTTTTGACTGAAGCCTAGTGTTAGTTCAGCCAGAATCGGGTAAAGAATTTGTTATTTATAGTGATGCATCTTTAAATGGTTTGGGCTGTGTTTTGATGCAGGAAGACAATGTTATAGCTTATGCCTCAAGATAGTTAAAGCCACATGAAAAGAACTATCCGACACACGATCTAGAATTGGCAACTATTGTATTCACGTTGAAAATATGGCGTCACTATTTGTTCGGTGAAAAAAGTCTTGTTTATTCCGATCACAAAAGTCTGAAGTATTTGATGACTCAGAAAGATTTGAATTTGAGACAGCGCCGATGGTTAGACTTGCTAAAAGACTATGAACTTGTGATTGAATATCATCTGGGAAAGACTAATGTTGTTGCTGATGCTTTAAGCCGAAAATCACTGTTTGCTTTGCGTGCAATGAATGTGCATATGGCTATGTTTGATGATGGTTCGATAATAGCTGAATTGAAAGCAATACCATTATTTGTTCAACAAATATGCGATGCCAAGAAGGTTGATAATGACTTATTAGCAAAACGAGCTCAAAGTGATTCAAATGCTGATTCAGAGTTTCGAGTTGATGCTGATGACTGTTTGCGATTCAAAAACTGAATATGTGTTTCGAGAAATACAAAGTTGATTCAGATGATTTTGAACGAAGTTCATAACAGTCAGTTATCTATTCACCCGGGTAGTACAAAGATGTATAATAATCTGAAACAACACTATTGGTGGCAAGGTATGAAACGAGACATTTCTGACTTTGTATCGAAATGTTTAGTCTGTCAGCAGGTAAAAGCTGAACATCAGGTACCTTCTGGATTGCTTCAGCCGATCATTATACCTAAATAGAAATGGGATAGAGTCATGATGGATTTTGTATCCGCTTTACCGTTGACACCAAGCAAGAAAGATGCAATCTGGGTTATTGTAGATAGATTGACAAAATCTGCTCATTTTGTTCAGATTCATACAATTACTCGCTTGATAAGCTAGTTGAACTATATGTTTCTTAGATTGTGAGGTTGCATGGTGTGCCTATATCTATTGTTTCGGATAGAGATCCGAGGTTTACATCGCGATTTTGGAAGAAACTGTAAGATGTATTAGGTACAAAATTACATTTCAGCACTGCTTTCTATCTACAAATAGATGGTCAGTCCAAGCGAATCATTCAGATACTTGAGGATATGTTGAATGTTTCATTCTTGAGTTCAAAGGTACGTGAGAACGATACTTACCTTTGATTGAATTTGCGTACAATAACAGCTTTCAATCGAGTATCAAAATGGAACCTTATGAGGCTTTGTACGGTCGTAAATGTCATACACAATTGTACTGGACTGAAATCAGTGAAAATAAGATACACGGGGTCGATTTGATCAGAGAAACTGAACAAAAAGTGAAAGTAATCTGTGAAAGTTTGAAAGCAGCATCAGATCGCTAGAAATCATATGCTGATTTGAAACAGAAAGATATAGAGTTTCAGATTGGAGATAAAGTCTTCTTGAAAGTCTCACCATGAAATAAAATACTCAGATTTGGTCGTAAAGGCAAATTGAGTTCGAGATTTATTGGGCCGTATGAGATTATTGAGCGAATTGGGCCGGTTGCGTACAGATTGTTGCTACCACCTGAGTTAGAAAAGATTCATAATGTATTTCATGTTTCGATGCTTCGGTGATATAGATCTGACCCCTCGCATGTGATTAGTCCATCAGAGATTGAGATTCAGTTAGATTTGACTTACGAGGAAGAACCGATTCGTATTTTGGCTCATGAGATTAAAGAGTTACGAAATAAGAAAATTCCATTCGTTAAAGTACTGTGGCATAAACATGGAGTTGAGGAAGCAACGTGGGAGCCAGAGGATACAATGAAAGAGTGTTATCCGAACTATTCACTGGTAAGATTTTCAGGGACGAAAATCCCTAAGGGGGGAGAGTTGTAACAGTCCTATTTAGACCCTAATCGGAACAGTGGTTTTGGGACCACGAATCCGAGTTAAAAAATATTTAAATATTGTTTTTCGTGTGTATTAAATGTGAATTTTCATGTGTGAAAGTTTTGTATAAAAATTTGGTCGTTTGTGTGCTTAATTAAAAAAAAGACTTAATCGCATAAAATAAAAACTTGATAGTTTAATGTGTGAGGACTGAATTGTTAATGTCTTTTTAATATGAAGCTTTTATGTTGTAATTGGGCCATTATTAAGCTAAATGGACGGCAATAGACATGGAATAAATAATATTATAACATTTTAACAAAGGTTTATTAGGTAATTAGATTAAATGTTATAATATGTTAAAATAAAACATAAAATAATGTCATTTTATGCTTAGTTTGGCCAATTATATCAAGGAAATAAAAGAAAAACACCAATATAGGTTTCGGCAAGAGTTTTGGCTAGATTAAGGTATGTTTTGTTTCGGTTTTTGATGATTTTTACGTTTTTGAGATCGTTGCTTCAAGTACTATCCGACCCATGCTTAAATTTATGATTTTGATGCATATTTTGAGTTACGCCATTGATGAATATTTGTGTTTTGTGATGTTTGATGATGAAATATTAAAAATATGTTTTAGATTAACATGTTTTGTATTTGAGTTTTTGAAGATTTTGAGTAATTAGGACTAAATTGCAAAAATAATAAATTGAGGGACTAAAATGTGAAATAGATGAAATACATGGACTAGTATGAGTATATGGAAAATTTGGCCCAACTATGTTGTTGTGAGATTTTGTGTATTTTGTGTTTTATGCAATTAGGACTAATTTGTAAAAGTATGAAATATCAGGCGTAAAATGGTAATTTGCCCATTTATGTGTTGTTGGATAAAATTGAATGAAATTGTGTTTAAATGAGGTTAATTTGAAATTATATATATCAAGAACAAAAGAAATCGGAATTGGATCGGGGAAAAGTAAAAATAGTCGAATAGTCGATTTATAATGTTCATCGATATCCGAGGTAAGTCTTTAAGCAATTAAACATCGTCTATTTCGAATATAAAATGGTTAATATGATGATTCAAATCTTATAGTTGTATAGTAGAGTAGCCGAATGTGGTTTAACATGGAAATAATGTGGTTGAGTTTTATTCGACTGAGTTAAAACATCTAAAAGTTTGTATAAACTACATGGAATATTTGGACGATTCGATATATGAACTGTTTATGAAATGACTTTATAATAGTGATATTCAGGCTTTGAGCCTAGCAAGCCTTGTCCTGGTGAATTTGATCGGGCTTTATGCCTAGCAGGATTATTGCTGGTGAATAAAAATCAAACCTTGAGTCCAGCAGGCCTTGTGCCGGTGTGTGATTCAGGCTTACGCCTAGCAGGTTTTATGCCAGTGATTTATTTTCAAGCCTATGCCTATAAGATTACACATTGATGTGGAAATTGAGCAAGTAAATTGATCTAAATGATCTTGTATATTCGGCCATAAAGGTCTGTATTTATGCGATGTTATAGTTGATCTTATATATTTGGCCATATAGGTATGTACTTATGTAATGATATATTTGATTTTGTATATTAGGACAAATCAGTGATGTTGGTATAGGAAGTGAAGAATGTGAGTAGATATGAAAAGTATGTTTCGGTTATATATATACATATATATGAAGTTGAGTTTGATTCATGAATATATATATATTTGAATGTAAGCATACTTGGTATAATGTTATTTTGGGAATGAAAAGTTGAATGATATTATGCTAAATGAGAAATATTAGCATTCGGCCAAGGTAACTTATTTATGTAAAAGTATAATGTTAATGATACAATTCGACTTGTTTGAAATGTTTTGATTATTCTTTTGAGTTGTTTAATTTGCTTAAGGCTTACTAAGCTAAGTTAGCTTACTCTGTGTGTTTTTGTTACTCTGTTTTATAGATTTTGGTTGTAAGTTATGAGCTCAGGGATCATCATCGAAGTCATCCACACTATCGTCAACCTTCAGTATTTTTAAAAGTCTATTTTCGAACTTATGGCATGTATAGGCTGGATTATGTTTTGAAACGACGAACTTTGGTTTTGTATAAGGCCATGCGAAAATGGCTAAATTTCCATGTTTGATTTTGGTTAAGTTTGCTTATGGATTGAGTTTATTTTGGTTAAAATGATATGTGAATTAAATAAGCATTGTTTGAGTTATGTGTTATATGATTTGTACTTAGCTTGATAATGGTGGTATATATAATTGATCATGTATGACTTTGGAGTTTAATTATTACTTTTGTGAGTTAAATGCTTTGAAAAATTGGTTAACGTTTTTGCTTGTATATGTTGGTGAATTTGATTTTGGTGTATGTATAGTCAATTATAAATATGAGTTCATTTGTTAAGCTTGTTTAAGGTATATTTAGATATGCATGATATAGGGTATGTTATGTATTAATGAATGGAACTTGGTTTTGGTTATTAATGAATTAAAAGTGTTAATGAGGTATGTGTATGTTCGAATATACATAGATTAGGTTGGTTCAATTTGCATGGAAAATTTATGTATACTCAAAGTGTTTAAATGGTTAAATATACAGGTATGGTTAATAAAGTTAAATAACGATTATTTATTGAGATTGTTTTGTTTAATATGGTATGTAAGTGAGACAATAATAAATGACCAAATGAATAGTGATTTGAGTTGTAGTAAACCATAGGAATTATATGAGTTTTAGTGAGATGTATAAGTGACTTACTTGATGTTAGTTGAATGTTGTATAATGTATAAGTTAGTACTTTAATTATGATTATAAAAATTGATTGTACATGTTATAAAGTACAATTGCCGAATATAAGTTGATCAAATTGTAGTGATTATGTGTATTTGGTTTTGTGTGTTCTATTAATGTATAATTTTAGTTGCTTTTGAAGTGAAATGTAATTTGTATGTTTTGCATGTTATTTAAGTTACATTAAAATTATATTCGGTTATGTGAAATTATTTTTATAAAAATAAATATTTATATATATAAGGATTGGTTGGATTAAAAGTTTGTGCAAGTGCATATTTGTAATTGTTTAAAAATTTTGTCTTGTCTGGTAATACCTCATAACCCTATTTCATCGACAGATACGGGTTAGGGGTGTTACATATACTGACTAGGCTGATGGATAGTGTGTAATATCTCCGCCAGTCTTCCAACCCAATGAGCTTTCGAATTCCTCTAAAATAGGGAAATTAAATTAGAGCAAGCTTTTAAGCTTAGTAAGTTCATATAACTGGGAATTTAACTTACCACTATTTTATATACATCAGGTAAACCTACAATTCATTCCCAAGTCGTGTTGACTAAGTGCCTAAACACATATCCTCATCAACCATGTTAGTCACCGTATTCCGTATATAGTTCATAATTATGAATTTATACTCTCATTAGACAAGATTTATTCACATATATTTTCATCACATATTTCAATATATCATGGATAAACAAAGTCATCAAGTACGTTCCTCATTCAAGTATCAAGTACATCATGCCTCAATATCAAGTGATATCATTTATATATTCAAATACTTCTCTCATCATGTATCCATGTAGCATGTACAAAACATGTTAGTCATATTTGTATATTTCTTAAGAATATCAATAAGCTTGTATGAGCTCAATAGTAATAGTGCTTTTTCCATATGCACATTCTTTCCACATTAAGTATTCAAATATCATATATAATTCATGTCCATGTAATTCAAGTATGTCCTTGTAATAATTCATCTCAAATTCACATTGTCTCATATCAGGATTTTTTCTCGTTCAATTTATTTGAAATATCGATGGATACACATGTAGTACACTCAAAGTGTACAAAACTGTAATCCGTCAACTCATATTCAGAGGTACCCAATTAAGGCACAGAATCAGGAAGCACTTTCTCGGGCAATATAACAGGATGCTCATGTGAGCCATGTAATAGGAAGCTTATCCGGGCTATAATAGGAAACTCATAAGAGTTTAAAATATGAAGCTCATTGAGCTTAATAGGTAACTCCAAAGAGTTATTATTAGGGAGCTTCGGATAGCCATATAACAGGATGTTCAAGCGAGCCATATCAAGAAGCTCACAAAGAGTCTATATAACAGGACACTCATTAAGAGCTGTATTTATGTCCGCAATATATGCAGGATCACAATCAATCATATAACAGACACTCACAAAGAGCTGTGGTATTCCACAACACATGTAGGATTACTATCGATCAATATGCTCGCAGGAACCATATAACGGGAAGCTCGAGAGGGCTTATAACAAGATGATCTTTCGAGCTAAGGTGTGTCTGCAACATATGCAAGATCAATACGGGAAATCCTGTATCCATCAAATTTTATTTATTCAAATGGGATTTAACGTTTATTAGGTATTATCAACTATGTGACTGATTTCATACATAAGACGTTTATACAATTCACATATATACAACATTCAATTCAAACACATTAATATACATAAATTTAGTTACACGAGCTTACCTCGACAATGTTTGTGATCACAAATACTACTAATCCGATATTTTTCTTTTTCCTTGATCTAACTCCGTACAAGGTCTAACCGGATCTATATGAGTAAATTTAACTCAATTTAATACAATTCACATTCAATTCAGTCCAATACATGTTTTTGGCAAACTTACTATTTTGCTCTATACTTTTAATTAATTATAATTTCGTCCCTAGGCTCGGAAAATGAAATTTATGCAATTTAATCCTTATTCCAAGCCTAACTAATTTTTACATGTCATAATAACAGCCCATATATTTCACAAAAATTAGAATTTTTCCATGGATTCTACAATTTTTCAATTTAGTCCCTAAATCATAATTTCATAAAAATTCTCTTTGTAAAAGTTGTTTATCTATCAATAACCTTTCATTTTCTACCATAAAATTTAAAATTCCAGCATACTCATCCATGGAAAAATTTTAATACTTTGATAACTTTGCAAATTAACCCCTGAGATAACTAGATTAAGCTATTAAGATCTCAGAAATATAAAAATCATTAAAAACAGGACAAGAAAACTTACCCAATTAAGCTTGCTTGTCTTAGCTAGGGTTTCCATGGAAATATTTGGGGAAAGTGATGATATAAAATGATATTTTGTCTTTTAATTTAATTATTATCTTTTATTTTTTTCCACTTTCCAATTTAATCCTTTTCATTTCTTTTCTTAAATTTCTATGGATGAATCATCATCCTTATCTACTAACCGCACCAATTGGTCTATTTGTCATATAAGGACCTCAAATTTTGAATTTCATAGCTATCTGATACATATAGCTACTAGAACTCAACTTTTGCATTTTATGCAATTTGGTCCTTTCATCAAATTAGACATATAACCGGTAAAATTTCTTAACGAAATTTTCAAACGATATTTCTATAATTCTGTAGATCATAAAATAATATTAAAATAAATTTCTCTTCTGGGATTAGATTTGTGGTCCCGAAACCACTGTTCCGATTGCACTGAAAATGGATTGTTACAACTTTGCTTTTTCGCAGGGTAGTTCGCACTATGCTTGTTCGCTAGTTAGTCCGCGTTCTTATCTCGTAAGGAATGCTTTTTGGTAGGGAGCTTGGATTACATAGCATGCATTCTCAGCTCACATGCACTACTTGTATACAGTACATCTCACTGTACACAGCTTGTGTTCCCAACTCGTAAGTAATGGTTGTTGGCGTGGAGCTCACATTATACAACTCCTAACAACAACTTGCATTTTTAACTCACATACATTGCTCGCATATACATTGCTCACCTACATGGAGCTTGTAGTTCACAATTTGCATACATTAAGGTCTCACACTTTGCCACTTTGCAGATATGCGAGCTGTGGCACGACTAGTTAAACTCCACCGTGTGCTCAATGGACTTAGTCTACTGTCAACTTGTGGGAAGCAAAAATAACGGAACCACTATAATAGTAAAGGAATCACGAATCACTATAATGACAAAGGAAATCAAGAAACCACTATGCCTAAAAATAAAAAAGATGAAAAGAGCTAAAACGTTATAAATAGCGGGTGAATTTCATCATCAAGGAAAGAATAGAACTTGTTGAAGAATGATGACAACCCTAACTCTATAAATAGGCTCTTAAATGGAAATTAAAACACGAGAACTTTAGTTGACCTAGGGTTAAGGACGATGACAATTCCACCTCTATAAATAGGCTTTTAAAACACTTGTTGAAGGATAACTTTTACATTCTAAGTTTTTCTTTGTAAATTTAGTTATAATTTTTCCTTTCTTTTAGGCTTTAGGTTTATTTTAGTTCTTTCCTATATTGTGTTCTTCAGAGAACGTGAGTTGTAACCATGGTCAAACTACTGTGGATTCTCCACTTCAATCAATACAATTCAGGATTCTCTTAAACATTTCTCTTGATTCATTATGTTTATCTTTATTATCAAGATTATTGTGTTCATGAGATTTACGAGAAACTAATCCTTTTATGGGAGATTAGTGTGTGGAGGTGTGATTCATTAATTGCTATGTAGGGTTTTCTTAGCGAATTAGTTATTTGGTAGAGGAAGAACGTAAATCTTAGTCTTGGTGACCCTAGGAAGTCATTTAGGTGAGAATTAACCAAAAATTGGTGTGGCTTATCCATGAACACCTTGGGCCTGAACCGGTCTAGACTGTGAGAATGAAAGATAAGTAGTTCTTGCCGACTCACTAGTTTAATGGATGATGGAGAGATCATGCTAGGGTAGCGACTAGTTGATTCAGTAAAAACCTGAAATAGGAATTAGTTATGATCACCAAAGCAAACTAATCACCCATACTTAGATTTGATTAAATTAGAATTTATATTTTCAAAGTTCAATTTACCTTTACTATTTTTAATTTATTTATTTATAAAAACCAAAAACTCTTTTTTTTATGTTTATTCGTAATATAATTTATTTAATGTACTAATTAGATTTATTTTCATTTAGGTTAAAGTTAATTTAGTACTTGCTTCCCTTGGGTACGATCTTCGGAGTACTCACCTATTCTGTTGTAAAAATATATTACAACCTAACTCGTATACTTGCAGACACCACCTCAAATCTATATCTTTAGTTGTAGTATTCACACTCTTGACGTTGGTATGTCCAGAGGTGGTCAAGTTGTTGGCACCGTTGCCGGGGAGGTAACACTACTAGATTAATTTTAATTTTTACGTTAAATAGAATAATTAGGAAATATCTAAATTATAAATACAATTTCTTTTCTTTATTTTCACTAACATTTTTATTTCCTTTGTGGTTTCTTTGTATGACTTGCAATAAGAGAACACCTATAGATTTAGTCATTGATCTGGAAAGACTAATACATAGGAACAGTCAACAACAACAACAGATGCAAAATTAGCCACCTACTGTAAGCAATCCACCACATGAGAACTTGTTGTTCGACAACATTAATGAAGCTAGCCCATGAGACCTACCACCACCACCACCACCACCATAGCTACCCGCAAACATACCTATGATGCGCAACGAAAGAACCCTAAGGGACTATGCACTGCCAAGTCTGGATATGGTTCAAGGAAGTATCACAAGGCTAGCCATCACGGCTAACAATTTTGAAATAAAATCGTCCATGATCCAGATGATCCAAAAGAACTTACGGTTTAGAGGCAGAATGACGAAAGACCCAAATCAACATTTAAAATGATTCCTTTAGCTTAGTGATACATTTAAATATAATGGGGTCACCGATGATGCTATTCATCTTCAATTATTCCCCTTCTCCTTAATTGATAACGCCTATTCTTGGTTAGATTCATAGGCACTAGGATCTATCACGACATGAGATGAACTTGCAAGAAAATTTCTACAGAAGATTTTCCCTATTAGTAAGATGGTCCAACTTAGGAGAGAGATCATAACATTAAAAAAATTAGAAGTAGAAAGCATTCACGAAGCTTGGGAGCATTTTAAAACGCTAATACAGAGATGCCCACATCGTGGATTACCTGAGTAGCTGAGGCTGCAAATGTTCTGCAATGAGTTGGATGTGCACGAATGTTCAAGACTAGATGGAGCTGTAAGAGGAGCTTTAATGAACAGAACATACAAAGATGCGTATGGGTTGATAGTAAACATAGTGATGAATTCTTGCTAGTGGCCAACCGAATGCTACACATATGGACAGAAACCATCTACGGTAAAAGCTATCTAGGAGGATGATAGATACCTAACAAATTGTGGATAGACTCAATTGCATTAGAGTCCTCATCTAGTGCATCATTTATATATGGAGGAGAAAAACTGCTCTTTCCTTAAATTAATAATCCAACTGAGTTGTCAACTAAGTCAGAAATAGGGGTGGAAACCCTTATTCAAACACTTATAATCCCAGTTGGAGAGATCACCCAATCCTGAGATAGGGGCAGAAATCAAGAAGGAGGTAACAATACACATCTAATTAAAAATACTAATAATCAACCTCTGTATTTGTATAAGCTTTAGGAAAGGGCCAACATAAATGACCATATTGAATGTGTTCAATGCTTGGATTGGATAGTGGGGGAGATGTAGTCAATGATGACGGAGGTAAAATAGGTGTAGTCTGAGTGCACTAACACTACAAAGGCATTGACTAATTTGGAAGATCAGATAAGCCAATTGATGAGCATGATGGGAGACATTAAAAGACAAATTGGCACAGGAAATTTGAGCAACATAGAGAATATTCTTCGGAGAGAAGAGAAGGATCATGTGAAGCAATTGTGCTCTATTCTGGAAAAATACTGAGCAGCTCGAAAAAACCAACTCACGAAGAGAATAAAGAGGATTCTAAGGACCTTCAAGAAAGTCCCCAAAAAATTGAGACTGAACCAGAACCAGAGGAGCAAGTTGAGCTAGTGAACAAGCTAATCGAGGAACCTACACTGAAAAGGGTACCATTCCTTTCATGGTTAGAAGAGAAACAAAGATGGGATGAGGCAGAATATGTAAGTTTTCTAAACTTATTTAAATCCCTAAATTTTAACTTGCCTTTAATTGATTTAATTGAAAAGGTTCCTAAATATGCCAAATATTTAAAAGAAATTATGTCCAGGAAAATGAAAATAAAAACAAGAGAGCAAGTTAACATAAGTGCCTCATGTAGTGCGATTATATCTAAACAGATGCCCCCAAAACTAAAAAACCCAAGGAGTTTTACAATACCTATAGAGATAAGAGGTATACATTTTAGCAAGCCTCTATGTGATTTAGAAGCCAATATTAATTTAATGCCCTTATCTATATATGAAAAACTTGAGTTAGGGGAGCTTAAAAATACTTATATCACACTACAGTTAGTTGATAGGTCTCCAGTACGACTGAAAGGCATACTTGAATATGTGTTAACCAAAGTGAGGAGCTTTATCATTCCGGTTGATTTTATTATCCTAGATTTTGAAGAGGACCATGAGATACCCAAATGTTGGGTAGACCATTTTTAACAACATTCAGGTCCACCGTTGACTTGGAAAACAATGAATTAACAATGAGGATCAATGGTGAGACAGAACAGTTTAAATGTGGTCACCAGTAGAATGAGATAAATAGGGAAAAATTAGAGAAGTAATGTCTTAAAATATCTGTAAAAATCCTTAATTACCTTGAGCCAAGGGAAGCGTTTTCAGTAATTAGTGCAGGTAGGAAAAGGAAGTTCAAAGAATGGGACAAGTGGAGGAAGGTAGAGTGGCACGATGGATGCTAGACGAACACTGATAGAAAAGAAATAGGAAGAGCATCGACAGGCACATTGATTGAGTTGACAGATAAATCCGACAGCAAAACTTGACATTATTAATTGAATTTTAACATTATGTATATTTGTTTAGTCTTTCATCATTATTAAATTTTTATTTAAATAGAAACTAATACACTTTGAAAATAGAAAGTTTGGGCGAAAATAAAATCGGTGTCATAACACAGCATCCTTGTGTTACGACACCTTGTCAAGAATCAAAAGAATCGAGAAAATCATCTCGATGTCGCGACACAACACCCTTGTGTCACAACACAGAGGACAATTTACCTAGGTTTCCAAAATCTCAGAGTGTGTCGCAACATTGAACCCTGATGTCTCTACATCCGTATCCTGCCATGGGTGTTGTGAGATCACTGTAATTTTTTGTAAGGTCGACCCGACCTAATTGTGCAGCCCGTAGGCTTTTAACTTAATTTAAAGCCCAGAAAAATTCTATTAAAACCTAAAAACTCTTTTAACTCCAATCTAAACCCTTTTTAATTTCTAAATTCTCTTAAATCTTTCAAAACCCTCATAAACCTTAAACCCCTATTTTACCATTCATTATTATTTTGCTGCAAATTCCTTCTTCTTTTAATCTTAATTGGTGCAGGCTACGCATCAAGCATTCATATGAGATATCACAACAACTACTTTGAAGGAAATAAACAAGATTACAAGGAAAAGGCTAAGAGTTGCAACTCTCAAATATTACTGTTCTATTGCCTTTGAAATACATTGTTTGAATTTACTAATTTTTCTAAGTTTTAATAATGAATATGCCTCTTAGGAAGTGTAGAAAAAATAGTATACAAGAACAACCGGTGGTTTCACATGCTTTAAAGTTTAAAAATCAAAATGTCGAAAAGTATCTCCTCGAGCTTCAAGGCAAACCCTTTATTCAGAAAAAGGGATTCGAACCATCGATGGTTCTCTACAATGAAATTTGGTCTTTAGTACAGTATCATATATGTGAGCATTTCTACACGATTCTAAAAGAAAATGATGTTATTCCTCATCTGCAAGAACTTTATGTTGCTCTTAGGGATAAGGAAACCTGGATACCACATAGTGTAATGAGGAAAATGGTAACCGTTCGAGGTAAGGATGTGACATTTTCCCAAAAAAGATTTGTAAATTTTACGATGCTCTATATTATGATTTTGACTATTTAGAAAACATTGATTTAATGGGATTTTAAGATGTTGATATGGAAAGTATTGTTAAATACTTAACTGAAAATCGAGGTGAATGGAATTGGTTAGTGCTATAAATAATGTTGTATGTATAGATCTCATTCTCATGACATGTGTTGCATGGCTTATGTGATATATTTGGTGATTCAAGTATGTGACATATATGAGTATGTGAATATTGAGACCTATGATCTAATGTGACCAGCATGTTTAAACATTTTAAAGTGATGATTAGTGAAATGTGAGCATGTGAGCATTTCCACATGCCTAAGTGTTAAAAATTATTCACATGTGTTTAGAAGTGAAATTGCCATGTCACATGCATGGGGTGGGAATTTGTGAAGGTGGAAGTATGTGGCGGTATATCTGCATATTAGTGGTGGCTAGTCTACAAAGTGTTATAAATAGCAGTATATTTGCATATTAGTGGTGGCTTATCCACAAAGTGTTATTAGTGGCAGTTTATCTGCAAATTAGTGGTGGCTTGTCCACAAATGGTGATTTGGATGGACGAGTTCTGGTGAACTCGATATTGGTGTGTAGCGGAGATGGGTAAGAAATTTTGTAAAATGTGCATCAATATGTCCATGCATAAATATCTGTGTTATAATTTATAAATATTTTGATGTTTGATATGTTGTGATTGATATATTTTGGTATGTATGTAAATATATATATGTGAATGTACTTATGTTGATCTCACACTTGGCCTTTCAAAGCTCACCCATATTACTTATGTGTTTTCAAATAATCCTCGTGGTTATAACTCGGATTCAGTTGTCGGTGATGCTCTCGGAAATGTTTCTTTTACGATTATGGATTTTTCCTATGTTTTGGACTTTTATGGACTTTATGACTTCTGTTTGGGATTTTATTTTGTGATAGACTATTGAACTGTGGCATGTGATTTTTAAAATTTTATTGTTAGAAAAATTGCATAGATTTTTATTATGGACTAAATAATTTGGTATTTTTCCAAATAAAATCGTTTTCCATAAACTCAATTTATCATATTTGAATTTGAAGATCATCAAGTTGTTTAACAAATATTAAACAAGATTTCTTTCAAATTTACATTAAAAACGTCATATTTAAGAGAATTACTAGTACGTGTTTTTCAAAGATTAAAGTAATTTACTTCAACTCAAGTTTTTTCCATACCTATGGCTCATGTAATCACTTTGATTGGGCCGTGACATCTAGGCTTAGTTTGAGGGGTTACATTTAGTGATATTATAGCCCAATTCAAAACTCAGACTATGGTTAAAGTGTTTTTATAAAAAAAACTTCATGCATTATATAAATGGGTTTTTAAGGAAACACATACCTCATGTTAAAATTATTCCAAAAAAATCTAAAACTCCCAAAGCCGATCTAAGGTAAGTGTTCTTTAGATTCAAAACTATAGAGAGTGAAAACTATAGACTATAGATTCTGAAAAATATAGACTTTGAAAACTCTAGACTATGAAGATGATAAATAGTGAGATAAGTGTTAATTAAAAGAATATAACCTCAATTAAAAAAATATTTAAGTGATAACTTATCTCTATTAACAGACGTTCATAAAACTTAAAATGAGTACTAGACGAGTTAGAACTCGAAGAACGAGAGCTCGCGGAGAGCAGGGTTAGGGAACTTAAGTCGACTCATCCGCATCTCTAGTGCTTACCCCTAAGCCAGTAGCAAAAAATGTGGAAAGTGCACCCACTGTTGAGGAAAGTCAACAATAGCCTGTGAACGAGGTTGTATCGAAGACCATTCGATGAGTGTTAGAGTGAGTGGCAAGTGCTCAAACTGGAGCTAATAGTTATGGCACTATTGTTCAGAGACTTTGTTTGAGTATGGCTGAGTTGTTTAGGGGCATTGTTGGGACGACCCCCACTGTAGCTGAATATTGGTTGGAGGCTATAAAGAGGATCTTAGATGATATGGAGTGCACCCCTAAGCAAAAGGTTAAGGGGATTGTGTGACTGCTATGAGATGAGGCCTATCATTGGTGGCAAGCCATTGTGAGAGGTATCCAAGCCGATAGATTGACGTGGGAATATTTTCTAAAACCCTTCCAAAAGAAATATGTGGGCGCAAGGTACATAGAGGCAAAGAGACTAGAATATATTGAGCTCAGGCAGGGTGACATGTCCGTAACTGAATACGAGGTTGATTTTCTGAGGCTTAGCCATTATGCTCTAGGTATGGTTGCAAATGAACATGATAAGTGCACCCAATTTTAGTTTGGGCTAAGGTCAGAATTCATGATGCAAGTGGCTCCTCTTCAGGAGAAGGTTTTCGAAGCTTTGGTGGAGAAAACCAAAATTTGTGAGGAAGTTAGGCACATAGAGCGCGAAAAGAAGGAGCAAGTGAGAGTTCCTACAAAGAGAGAATCCAACCTAAATGTGTAGGCTCTACATCCAGTTAAGCAGGCCAGAGATGATCGACCCTGCCAGAACATTGTTACAGTGGGAGCCAAAGTTCAAAACTGTGCCACTTGTGGAAAGAGGCATTCGAGTGACTATTGGAAGAGCATGGGTGCATGTTTGAAGTGTGGGTCACTGATCAATAATATTTGGGATTTTCTATGAAAATTGAACCCTAAACTATAGAGCTGGGCAACAATCCAGAGAGATCGAGGTCAAAACAGAGGTGGAAATGTTGGATAGAGGCAATGAGCATCGAGACAAAATTGAACCCTAAACTAGAGAGCTAGGCAACAACCCAGAGAGATTGAGGTCAAAACAGAGGTGGAAATGCTAGATAGAGGCAGTGAGCACCGGGTCAGGGTGTTAATCGGATAGATGCGAGGCAGCCAACACTTGTGTATGTGGCTAGATGCAAAGAGGATCGTGATACAATAAATGTGATAGTAGGTACTTTTACCATTAATGTTATTCCATACTTTACATTAATTGATATTGGATTTACCCACTCATATATATCTTCTAAAATGGCTGTTAAGCTGGGAATTCGAGTAGAGGAAACTGTAAGCGATGTAACTGTCCTACAGATCTAATGGATTTTCCTTTTAGAGAACTTGATCTCATATTGGGCATGGATTGGTTAAGTGAGCATCGAATTAGCCTTAATTATGATACAAAATGGGTTACCCTAAGGACTCCGATTGGGAACGAGATAATCATGATAGGAGAACGTCGGAATTCTTTATCGAATGTGATCTCTGCCTTAGTAGCTAATAATATGATTTGTAAAGGGTGTGAGGCCTATCTAGTGTATATCTTGGATATAAAGGTGGATGGTACACTGTTGAAGAATATTCGTGTAGTTAATGAATTTCCAGACGTCTTTCTAGAAGAGTTGCCTAGTTTACCTCCAGAGTGTGAGGTTGAATTCGGAATTGAGTTGCTACCTTGGACAGCGCCAGTGTCCATTACACCCTATCGTATGGCACCTAAGGAGCTTAAAGAGCTCAGAGTGCAGTTACAAGAGTTGCTTGACCGTGGCTTCAGTGGGGAGCTCTAGTGTTATTCGTGAAGAAGAAGGATGGGTCAATAAGGCTTTTGTATCGATTATTGCCAGTTGAACAAACTATTTGTGAAGAATAAGTACCCTTTACGAAAGATTGATAACCTTTTTGATCAATTTTAGGGTGCCACGATTTTCTCCAAGATTGATCTAAGGTCAGGTTATTATTAGTTGCAAGTGAGAGAAGTGGATATTTCGAAAATGACCTTCAAGACACGGTATGGGCACTATGAATTTTTAGTGATGCCCTTCGAACTTACAAATTCTCCCACCGCTTTCATGGACCTCATGAACAGAGTCTTCTTGCCTTATCTTGATTAGTTCATAGTGGTATTCATCGGTGACATCCTAATATACTCCAAGTCTAGGTTGAAGCATGTTGAACACTTAAGGTTAGCTCTTCAAACCCT
Organism: Gossypium longicalyx; assembly: GCA_025698465.1. NCBI lineage: Eukaryota > Viridiplantae > Streptophyta > Magnoliopsida > Malvales > Malvaceae > Gossypium > Gossypium longicalyx. The sequence continues at coordinate 49,589,730 of CM047004.1, forward strand.
ACGTGAGAAAAAGTTATACGTCAAACTTAGTAAGTGTGAGTTTTGGCTCCGAGAAGTAATTTTTTGGGACATGTGGTATCTGTTGAAGGTATCCGTGTTAACCCTAAGAAGATCGAGGCTATTCTGATTAGAAGTAGCCTAAGAATGTTAGTGAGGTTCGAAGTTTTCTCAGACTTACTGGTTATTATCAGAGTTTTTTTAGGGGTTTTCGTTGACTGCTACACCGATGAGACAACTATTGAGAAACAATGCACCGTTTAAATCGACTGAGGAGTAGTTTCGAGAAGTTCAAAATAGTATTATCTCATGCACCCATTTTGATCCAACCTAAGTCTGGTAAGGATTATGTGGTTTATAGTGACACTTCTCATATAGGTCTTGGTTGTGTATTGATGCAAGATGAGAAAGTAGTGGCATATGCTTTAAGGCAACTCAAACCACATGAGTGTAACTATCCAACGCATGACCTTGAATTGGCTGTAGTGGTTTTCACTCTTAACTTCTGGAGGCATTACCTTTTTGGGGAGAAGTGTATCATCTACACAGATCATAAGAGTCTTAAGTATCTCCTTACCCAGAAGAAGTTGAACTTGAGGTAGAGGCCTTAGATAGAGCTACTAAGGGACTACAGTACAATTCGGGTAAGGCTAATGTCGTAGCCGATGCATTGATTAGAAAAGCGATGAGTGAGCTAAGAGTAATGTTTGCTAGGCTAAGTTTGTTTAAAGATGGAGGCTTACTTGCGAAATTACAAGTGCGACCTACTCTGTTGGAGAAGATTAAGTTAAAATAATTATCAAATACATCTTTAGCACCACATGTGAAACTTATCGAGGAGGGTAAGATTTTAAATTTTTCCATTAATTCTGAGGGAGTTTTGTGTTATCATGATAGATATTGTGTACCTTTAGATTTAGAGTTGAGGTTGTCTATTTTAAGGGAAGCGCATAGCAATCCTTATGCTATGTACCCTGAAGGAAGTAAGATGTATTTGTATCTTTGTGAGTGGTAACGGTGGCCGAGAGTTAAACCTGATATGATTGGCTTTGTGGCAAGATGCTTGACATGCCAACAAGTCAAGGCTGAGCACCAATTTTCTTCTAGGTTGCTCCAACCTGTTAAGATTCCTCAGTGGAAACGGTAACGTGTCACCATGAACTTTGTTAGTGGGCTACCATTAGCGCCTTCAAAGAAAGATTCCATTTGGGTGCTTGTTGACCGGTTGATTAAGTCCACCCATTTCCTGTTAGTGCATACCAACTATTTGTTATAGAGGTTGGCAAAGTTATATATCTTCGAAATCGTGAAACTTCATGGGGTACCAGTTTTTATTATTTTTTATCGAAATTCTCATTTGATATATCGATTTTGGAAGAAGCTGTATGAAGCTCTTGGTACGAGGTTGAACTTTAGTACAACTTTTCATCCACAGGCTGATGGGCAATTTAAGAGGGTTGTCTAGGTTCTTGAAGATTTGCTGAGAGGTTGCATGATTAATTTTTGAGGCAGTTGGGAGGAACATTTTCCACTTTTTGAATTCACATACAATAATAGCTTCCAGTCGAGCATTCAAATGGTTCTTTATGAAGCTCTTTATGGACGCAAGTGTAAGACACCTCTTTATTGGATAGAGTTGGGGGGAAAAATTTTTAGGACCGAATCTAGTACAAGAAACTAATAATATTGTGAAGATTATTCAGAATCATTTGAGAGTAGCATTAGGCTGATAGAAGTCTTATTCTGACTTAAAGAGAAAGGATATAGAGTTCAGTGTTGGTGATCGAGTCTTCCTTAAGGTTTCGCCTTGGAAGAAAGTTTTAAGATTTGGCCATAAAGGGAATCTGAGTGTGAGGGTTCATCGGACCCTATCGCATTGTTAAGAGAGTGGAACTAGTGGCATATCTACTTGAGTTACCTCTAGAGTTGGATCATATCCATGATCTTTTTCAAGTGTCTATATTAAGGTGACACCGATTTGACCTTTCTCATGAAGTCCCGATCGAGGAGATTGAGGTTCATCCATATTTGTATTTTGATAAGGAATTGATAAAAATCCTTGATCATGAGGTCAAAGTTTTGTGGAGGAAGTAGATTCCATTCGTGAAAGTTTTTTAGAGGAATCACGACTCTAATGAGGCCACATGGGAGCCGGAAGATTCGATGCGTCAACAATATCCTCACCTTTTTCCATCAAGTAAATTTCAAGGTTGAAATTTGTTTTTAAGGAGGGTAGAGTTGTCACATCTCATATTTTTATTTTGATTAGCACAAGTTTAAAAGCAAGTAATGAAGTGGTGTAATGGTTTAATACTCTTTATCTATCCTAGTGGTCCAAGGTTCAAGTCCTATTATTCACATCTAATCAAATAATTTTTTTACAATTTTTCCCATGTTCTTAAGGATTTGTTGTCCACCCTATAGTCACCATATTTAAGAGGATTCCTTTCCCCCATTAAGAGTCAAACTTACCTTAGGTTGAAGGTGCATGATCCCCTTTTCACTCCATGTCTCCCTCCCTTGCAAAAACTTCTTACCCTTGCCATTAGTAGAGGTTCATTGAACCTAGTCCATGTTGACCAAACCCTATTCTCATTCACCACCTCTCCTTGTCGTCTCCTCCTCCCTCTTTCTCCCATTTATCTCTTTTTCCTCTTCTTTTCCCGTCTATTTTCACTCTATTTGCAAAAACCACCATCCTTTCTCCATTAACTTTTGCTCATTTCCTCCATCATGACTGAACCCTTCACCATTGTTCACCACACCTCGTACCCACCGCACCTCCTCTCTTTCTCTTTTTCTCCTCCCAACGTTGCCATGATTGCTGCTGTGCGCCATCCCAGGCTCATTTTATTCTCTACTTTTTATTTTCTTCTCCAACCTTATTTCACTGACACCCATATAGTTCCTTTTCTTCAACCATCGCCGGACCATCGTTCCCTCATCACCGGACCACTGCGAAAGACCTCCGTCGTCGTCCTTGGTGGTTAAAAATTTCCCTTTTCTTCCTTCTCTATTTTGCCTTCAACATATTGATTAAACTTACACTCACACTGCTCTAACGATTCTTTTAGATTGCTCAACTCTCTGATCTCATTTCTATTCTGATTCATCGTCCATTTCGATTTAATCCAGTGTAGGTTATTTTGATCATAGACTCCTCTTCTTGGTGATTTCATCTCTTGGTTGAATGGTATAGTGGCTATAGGGATAAATTTTTATTATTATTTATTTATTTATTTTTGTGCTAATATTGTTCGTTACAATCTTTGAAGGACCAAATGATAATCATAGGAGTGACCCCTAAAATCGTATTGGAAATCATCTTTTCGAGAGTCCAAAATCGAGTAACTGATCTATTAGTGATAAATTATTTTCAAATGGATCCTAACTAATAGGCATTATTACTGTGTTAGATATGTCTGTTGAGTTAGATCAAAGCAAAATTGATACTAAGGATTGTGGCATTTAGGATCTTCGATAAAAGGTGTGGAATCGATTCTACTTATTGTATGTTAAATAATTATTTTTGGATACATTAAAAACTTAAACATAATTAATTGTGTGTACATTAAGTATTCAAAGAGGAGTTGAAAAACTCTTTACAAAGGACCCAAGTAGGTGACTTTATCTGAAATACATTTTGTGAAATGCATGAGATATGTGATATGATGTGATTATTGTTATAAATAATGATGTATTTGTAGATCTCTTCTCATGGCATGTGTTGCATGGCTTATGTGATACATTTGGTGATTCAAGTATGTGATATATATATGAGTATGTGAATATTGAAACCTATGATCTAATGTGACAAGCATGATTAAACATGTTAAAGTGATGACTAATGAAATGTGATTTTGTGAGCATGTCAACATGCCTAAGTGTTAAAAGTGATTCACATGTGTTTAAAAGTGAAATTACCATGTCACATGCGTGGGGTGGGATTTTGTGAAAGGTGGAAGTATGTGGCAGTATATCTGCATATCAGTGGTGGCTAGTCCACAAAGTGTTATAAGTGGTAGTATATCTACATATCAGTGTTGGCTTGTCCACAATGTGTTATCAAAGGTAATTTTTCTACAAATCATTGGTGGCTTGTCTACAAATGGAGATTCAGATGGACGAATTTTGGGGAACTTGATATTGGTATGTAGCAGAGATGGGTAGGAAATTTCATAAAATATGCATCTTTTTAAAATATGCATCAATATGTCCATGCATAAATATTTATAATCTATAAATATTTTGATGTTTGATATGTCGTTATTGATATATTTTGGTATGTTTGTCAATATATATATGTATATGAATATACTTGTATTGATCTCACACTAGGCCTTCCAAAGCTCACCCATATTACTTATGTGTTTTTAGATAATCTACGTGGATAGGACTCGGATTCAGTCATCGGTGATGCTTTTGGAAATGTTTATTTTACTATTATGGATTTTACTTATGTTTAGGACTTTTATGGACTTTATGACTTCTTTTTGAGATTTTATTTTGTGATAGACTATTAAACTTTGGTGTGGTATTTTTAAACTTTGGACGCTAGACAAATTGTATGTATTTTTATTATGGATTAAATAATTTAGTTTAAATCGGGTTGCTAGGGCCCCGATGGGTGTTGTTAGTCTTGGGACGATTGCTGAGAGGCTCCACTCTAGTGGGGCAGAATTGTTCAATGGTATTGCTAGAACTACTTCCAAAGTGGTCGAGTACTGGATGGAGACCACTGAACGTATTCTTGATGATTTGGATTGCACTCCTGAGCAAAATATTAGAGGTGGTGTATCCTTTTTGTGGGATGAGGCATACAGGTGGTAGAAATTAGTGGTTAGGGATATGCTACTAGAGCATATTGATTGGGCCTATTTTTAGGATGCCTTCTAGGGTAAGTTTGTGGGTCCTCGTTATGTAGAGGCCTAATGGTTGGAACTCATAGAGTTGAAATAGGGTGATATGACTGTTTTTTATTATGAAGTGGAATTTCTGAGGTTGAGCTGCTATGCACCTAGTATAGTGGCGTCTGAGCATGAATAGAGTTTATATTTTCAAGAGGGTCTAATGTATGACCCTAAGGTATAGTTAGCTCCACATGAGAAGTCTGTGGTTGAGGCTTTGCTTGGGAAGACCAAAATTATTGAGAAGATTAAGCGCGTGGAGCAGGAGAAAAGGGGAAAGAAAAGGATCAATCTAAGAGAGAGGTGTGCTCTGTTGGCCCAAATCTGCATCCTGTTAAGTAGGCCAGATAGGCTAGGCCACCGTAGAATAGGGAAGTAGTGGGCCCTAGAGAAGGGCAAATTTAGGTATGTCAGTATTGTCAAAGGCGCCATCCAGGCGAATGTTGGAAAAGAATGGGTCCTTGTTTGATTTGTAGCTCGATGAAGCATAAGATTAAAGATTTTACTCATCAGTATAATCAGATGTAAGCTCCGGCTCAGAATTAAGGCCCTACTATAGGTCAAAATGAGAGGGGTAATCAGGGTGCTCAGAGGGGTTATAATTAAAACATAAATGGTAATGGTAGTGGTAATCAAGGACAGAGAGCATTAACTCAGGGTGTGAATCGGGCTGAAGTTAGGTAACTTGCCTTGGTATTTGTGGCTAGATGCCGAGAGGATAGAGATGCAGCTGGCGTCATAGCATGTACCTTTACTATTTATTCGGTGCCTTGTTTTGCATTTACTGATATATGATCTACTCATTCTTATATTACTTGTGATGTGGCTGTAAAATTGGGAATTAGGGTAGAGTAAACTGAAAACATTGTTACTGTAGTCAATCCTTTAGGATCATTTGTACTTGTGAATAAAATTTAAAGGAGATGCCCTTTAGAAACTCAAGGAGAAATTTTTCCCGTCGACTTAATAGAATTGCCTTTTAATGAGTTTGATTTAATTTTTGGGATAGACCGGTTGGTTGAGCACCAAGTCCATTTGGATTGTGCACTGAAGAGGATAATTTTAGTGACGGAGATTGGAAAGGAGATTGTTATAGTTGGGGAACATCGAAATTATCTGTCTGATGTGATCTCTGCTCTGGTAGTAGAAAAGATGGTGCAAAAGGGTACAAGGCGTTTCTGGCTTATGTCCTAGATGGAAGTGCTGTTGATCTTTCTATTGATAGCATTCATACACTAAGGGAAGTTTCTAATGTGTTTCTTAAGGAGCTATTGTGGTTGCCTCTAGATCGAGAAGTGGAATTTGGTATTGAATTGTTTCTAGGAACAACACCAGTTTCCATTTCCCCTATTGTATGGCACCTAAAGAGCTTAAGGAGTTTAAGGTACAATTACAAGAACTATTGGATAGGGCTTCAATAGGGCCAATGTTTCATATAGAGCGCACCAAATTTGTTTGTGAAGAAAAATGATGGTACACTTTGGTTATGCATTGATTACCGACAACCGAGTATTGCCAACTTAAGGTAAAGGAATATGATATTCCCAAGTCTGTCTTTAGGACTCGTTATAGGCATTATGAGTTTCTTGTCATGCCTTTTATGTTAATTAATACACCAGCGACATCTTGATCAGTTCGTCATTGTATTCATCAACGATATCCTAGTATATTCCAAGATAGAATCTGACCACGATTAGCACTTGAAGGTGGTCTATAGATTCTTCGTAAAAAGAAAATTTTTGGTAAACTCAGTTAGTGTGAATTCTGGTTGAAGGAAGTTATATTTTTGGTCATGTGGTATTAGTAGAAGGTTTCCATATAGATCCTAAAAAGATTGAAGCTATCTTAGATTAGAAGGTACCAAAGAATGTCTCAGAGATTCGGAGTTTTCTAGGTCTTGCTGGGTATTATCGAAGGTTTGTTGAGGGTTTTTCCTTAATAGAAGCCCCATTAACTAAGATGTTGAGGAAGAACACTCCATTTAAGTGGGAAGAAGAGCAGTAAGTTAGTTTTGAGAAGTTAAAATCCGTATTGATAGAAGCTCCTATACTAATTCAACCAGAACCTGGTAAGGAGTATGTTGTGTATAGTGATTCTTCACATAGTGGGCTTGGATGTGTTCTAATGCAAGATGGTAAGGTAGTAGCCTGTTACTTGAGACAACTTAGGCCACATGAATACAATTACCCCATTCATGATTTGAAGTTAGCAACTGTTGTTTTTGCATTTAAAATCTGGAGACAATACTTGTAATATCCCGAATTAGGGCCTAATCGGAATATGGTTTCGTGACCACAAATTCGAGATAGAAATAATTATTTTATAATTATTTTGAGGTTTATGATATGATTGCATAATTGTGTGAAGATTTCGTGAAGAAATTTTTGGCATAACGAGTTTAATTTCAAGTTAGGGACTAAATCGAATAAGTTGCAAAACTTGCATTCTAGAAGTTTTTAGTATGAAATTGCTTTGAAATATTAATTAGGAGGTCTTAAATAGAAATTTGACCAATTTTAAGTTCTTGGGCAAAATTAGGACATGGAAGGAATTTTTGAAAGTTTAGTAAGGAGGGGCATTTTGGTCATTTGGATATTAAATGAAATAAAATGGGAAAAATAACACAAAATGGTCATCTTCTTCATATTGCTGCTGCCAAATTTTGCTCTCACCATAGCTAGGGTTTCTTCAACTTTCAAGCTTCATAGTAAGTGATTCCAAGCCCCGTTTTTAATGATTTTTACGTTTTTGAGATCCCGGTAGCTCGATTTAGCTTATGCTAGCAATAATTTAACCTAGGGTTCATATTTGGAAAAATACCCATAGGTGAAATTTGTGTATTTTGGTGTTTTATGATAGAATATGAGGTTTTAAATTATGTTAGACACCTTGTGCTACTCGGTTTTGAGTGAAAACGAGTAAAAGGACTTAATCGGCAAAAATACCTAATAGTCACAAGTACATGTTAGAGTGAGAATTTGATGTTTCCATAGAAGGGAAAAGTGATCAGCATGTTATAAAACATAAGTAAAGTTTAATCCCGAGCCTAGGGGCAAAAGTGTAAATATGCAAAAGTTTAGGGGTAAAATTATAATTTTGCTAAAACTTGAATTAAGGATTAATTTGATAATGTGAGTATTAAATAAGCTAAATGTGTTATTTTAGATCAAGAAAGACGTGGAATCGACCCCAATCGAGGAAAAGAAAAGATTGTGGACTAAATTGCGAAATCTTTATATTTTGGTACCAAGGTAAGTTCATGTGTAAATAATGTAGCATAATTGTTATTTTTAAGCTATTGATGTTAATTATATGATATGCTGATTTTTATCATGAAATATATGTTTGTGGTTAATTTCGAATAAAATACAAATTATGTAAGCTACTTGTTAAATATAAATTGTTACCAAGTATTGGTTTCAGTATTCTACGGAAGACGGCAAGGATATGTGTTCGAGGAAAATCCCGTTTGAACCTTAGGAATAGATTAGGATACAAGTGACATGTCACTAGGATGGTTGAGCATCCGAACTCGTTGAGTTGAGTCCGAGTTCACTTATGGATGCGAATGTTCGAACTCGTTGAGTTGAGTCCGAGTTCGTGAGATGTAACTAGGCATCCAAACTCGTTGAGTTGAGTCCGAGTTCACCTATGGATGCGAACGCCCGAGCTCGTTGAGTTGAGTCCGAGTTCACTTAAGGGCGGGTTACATGATTGCTTGATTGCATATGTGGCACTTACGTGCAAATTATCCATGTATCCGAATTATATTCCGATGTGTTCAACGGGTAAAGTTCTACTCAAATGAAGGAATACTCAAGATGAAAAGAGATGTATTGGTAAGTGTTGTGAAATGGATACTTTGGACAGGTATGTACTTAACCCTCGGGTTGAGTATTGATACAACAACGATAAGGTAGTAAGATGATGAATGATGATTAGAAATGTGATTTATGTTTTGGTGATACCATGCTAATGTTGTATGGTTTAATTGCTTTGTTATGTTACTTGTTATTTGCATATGAACTTACTAAGCATTTATGCTTACTCCCTCCTTCTTATTCATTGTAGTTTTGGACAAGCCAGCTCAGGAATCGGGATAGGTCAAAGGCTCGATCACACTATCTGGAGGACTTTTTGGTAAATGGCTTGTAAAATTTAAGTATGGCATGTATAGCAATATACCTATTTTGTGTAAATGATCTTATGATATGGTGATGGAATGGTTGAGAAAATGCTTGATAATGATAAGTTATGGAAATGGTTAGTTTAAATTATGTTTGATGTCATGGAAGGTTAATAGGATACCTAGTTCATGAAAACTCATAAAAGGGATGAAATTTGCCATAAATAGAAAATTGCAGCAACCCTAATGTGAGTTTGAAAATTTACTAAAAATCATAGAAATTGAATTTGGTGATGGATTTAATATGAAATTGAAGCCTAATATGTCTAGTTTCACATAAAACAAACTAAACAGGTAAAGGAAGTATATGTTAGAAGATATTTGAATTTTTGTGAAACAGGGCCCGAGTGATTTCTGGATCCCCTATTCCAAATTTAGAAATTCACCATAAATTGGATAGATATAATTAGGTGTTTTATTTTATATTCTCAGAATTCTTATTGAGTCTAGTTTCAGGAGAAACAAACCTCATTTTCATATGAATTTTGTACAGAGAGAAATGTGGTTCGTAGTAAACAGAAGTAGTCCAGTCAGGTCCTGAAACAGGGGTAACTTTAACTAATAAACTGTACTAATTGGCCCAACCAAAAATTCTATAAAAAAATTAGTAAATAGGTATATGAGTCTAGATTCAGGGAAAATTTATGGATCTTGATTTTGAGTTTCATAACTCGAGATATGATTTTTCTTGTAACTATGATGCAAGTAGCTAGAAAGCTGTGAATGTAGAAACAAATGATCCAAAGTTCTTAAAATGTTCAATTAAGTCTAGTAACACCTCATACTCGACTCCGGCAACGGTCTCGGGCGTGGGGGCGTTACAATACTTGTATGTTGAAAAGTGTACTATTTACATAGATCACAAAAGTCTCAAATATCTCCTTACCCAAAAGGAACTTAAACTTGAGGCAACATAGGTGGATTGAATTGTCAAAGGATTATGACTGTACGATGGAATATCACCCCGGGAAAGCTAATGTAGTGGTTGATGCCTTGGGTAAGAAGGCAATGTTTGACTTGAGGGCTATGTTCGCTCACTTGAGTTTGTTTGATGATGGAGGTATCTTAGTTGAATTGCAAGTAAAGTCTGTTTGGATTCAAGAAATCAAAGATCAGCAGAGTTCGGATGAATCTTTAGCACCTCGATTTGAACAGGTTGAGGATAGGTCGACTAAGGACTTTGGGATTAACTCTGATGGAATTTTGTACTTCAAAGGCTGATACTATGTACCCAAAAATCGAAGTTTGAGACAATCTATACTTTAGGAAGCACAAAGTAGGCCCTATGCTATGCATCCTGGAAGTACTAAAATGTATCGTGACTTAAGATAAGTATATTGGTGGTCAGGACTTAAACGGGAAGTAAAAAATTAGTATCAAAATGTTTAACTTGCCAGAAAATTAAGGCTGAGCATCAGTTTCCATCAGGGTTGCTCCAACCAATTCGAATTCCATAGTAGAAGTGGGAGAGGGTGACAGTGGATTTTTTTAGTGGGTTACCTTTGACACTGACTAAGAAAGATTCAGTTTGGGTCATAGTGAATAGGTTCACGAAGACCACCCATTTTATTCTTGCTCGCACTGATTATTCTTTTCAAAAGTTAGATAAGCTCTATATTTTTGAAATAAGAAGACTGCATGGAGTGCTAGTGATGATTATTTAAGACCGAGATCTTCGATTTACGTCTCAATTTTGGAAGAAATTAACAAGGCTTTGGGTACTCGGTTGGATTTTAGTACAGCTTTTCATCAACAATCCAATGGTCAGTCGAAAAGGGTCATTCATATTCTAGAAGATATGTTGAAGAGTTGTGTAATTAACTTTTAGAGTAGTTGGGAAGACCATCTACAGATGGTGGGGTTCGCGTACAATAACAATTTTTAGTCAAGTATCCACATGGCACCTTATGAAGCTCTTTATGGTCGTAAGTGTCACTAGCCTTTATGTTGAGCTGAAGTGGGCGAAAGAAAGTTAATGGGTCCAGAATTGGTTTTGGAGATCGAGGATAAAATTTGATTAATCCGGGATAGATTGAAGGTGACTTCTAATAGATAGAATTCATATGCTGATTTGAAACGTAAGGACATCGAGTTTAATGTGGGAGATTGGCTTTTCCTTAAAGTCTCTTCATGGAAGAAAGTTCTAAGGTTCGACCGTAAGGGCAAGTTAAGCCCTAGGTTCATTGGCCCATATCGAGTGCTTAGAAGGATTGGTCCCATGGCATATCAACTAGAGATTCTTCCTAAGTTGGATCGTATTCACAAAGTGTTTCACGTCTTGATGTTTAGACAGTATCGATCAGATCCCCTGCATGTTGTTCCAGTAGAGGAGATCGAGGTTAGACCAGATTTGACATTCAATGAGGAACCTGTTCAAATATTTTATCGTGGAATCAATGTGTTAAGGCAAAATAAAATTCCTTTAGTTAAATTACTTTGGGGAAATCATGGCATTGAAGAGGCTACTTGGGAGCCTAAGGACTCAATTCGACTTCAGTGTCATCATCTCTTTGAATCAGGTAATTTCGATGACAAAATTTCTTTAAGGGGTAGAGCTGTAACATCTTGAATTTTAGATGAATGAGAATGCCAAATTATTTCAAAAAATAATGAAATAGCCCAGTTTTTAATTGATAAATGAAAAATTATGGAAATTAGATTAAGGTTCCAAGTTTGAATCCATTCCCTTGCAAAATAATTAAATTTTGCAAAAAATCCCTTCTTCTTTTTTAAGTGTGTGCCACCCATGCTTAACTAAACCTAGTTATAAATATTATTTTTTTAAAAATTGATCAACCTTTAATCCTATTTTCTCCATCCTAGTTGTCCCTCCCTTCTCCCTTCTATTCTTTTCAATTTTTTCTTTCTCCTTTGTTGTCGCCACCCAAACCCCTTGAATCACCATCTCTTTTTCTTTTCTTTTGCCACAAGATCTTGCACCATCCTCCCCTCAATCTTGCTACCATTTTCCCCTTAATTTTCCAGCCCCAAATCTTAAAGTTTTGATATCCAAGAATGATCCCGATTGTTGCCAAAAAGAGCCATTACCACCCCTTTCATCTAGCTTGTGTAAATTCTTGTTTTCTTTCAATTTCTTGATGGATCTTGTAAGTTGAGTATCCAAATTTACAGATCTAAAATTAGGGTGATTTTTAAATGTTTAAATGGTATTTTTACGTCCTTCTAGGTTATTTTAAATGTGGTATTAAATTAGCTCCAAATTGGCCTTCGTTGATGGTGGTATGCACGCCTAAAGGCTAGAAAGGGAGTTGTTCTTCTTTTTTTTTTTTAATTTTACCATCTTTTTTCCATAAATATCTTGGGTTCTTTAAACCTTCCTAATCATACTTTAATCATGCGTAATTTAGTAAAAATCAATCTTGATCAATTGGCAACTCAGATCTGACAATTTGAGAAGCGAAGTGTGGCTAATTATGGGCTAGTGTGTAGTTTCGGTTTAGATGTTGGATAAAATGTTAATTGATCTAATTAGATATTTTAATCTTGGAATAGCTACTGATTTTTTAGTATTTAAATGTGTTTGGTGTCGACTTAAATGCCCCAAGTCAATAGTGAAGCCGTTAGACGTTCGCGCGTAAGATTCGCATCAAACCAATGTAAGAAACCTAACTAGTTTGAATATGAAAAATCAATATAATTGTAACGATTGGATTAAAATCATAAGAGGGTTATTAGGGGTTGTTTAAGTGGTATATTAATTTGGTTAAATGATGATTTTTAATTTAGGTTCATTTTAAAATCTTCAGGAGAAACCGCGAAATTCACAAGTGTGATGCAGTAAAGTGTAATTAAGATGTGGGTCCTAACTCATTAACTTGAATGTTTTAATGTTATTTTTAAATGATATAATTGATTACTAATCTTTCTGGTCGAGCTTGGCTAAATGGCTAAGTAATTAAATTGTAAGTGGTCGAACCAGGTATGTTTCAAGCCCTAACTATTTGGCATGTTAGCAAAAATGCGACAATGACTGAATAATTGTGTGATTGATATTGTTGTGGATGATTAGTTGATTTAATGTATTTTGGTTGGATGCATAACATGATTACGAATGAAAATGAGGCTTATGCATGATATATTTGCATGAATGATTTGCTATAAAATATTTGAAAGACTGTATACATGCACTTGGAAAAGAATTATAAGTTATATGAGATTGTGATATGTTGAATGACACCATCTTAATGGTGAATTGAAAGTTGGATAAATGGTCATATTTACTGAAAGTTTTTGATAATATGAGGGCATGTTGATCATGCCAAAGAAAGGTGAAAGTATTGAATTCATGACTATGTATGAGATTTTATGACATCTTGCATATGCATTGGGGTGCGATTGATATTGTGGTTGACAAAGGATTTCCGTGGGGTACTAGAGGCATATTAAGTTTGAATTTATTCATAGCCAGTACACTACATTGGGAGTACTATGGAGATTGGTGATTTTATCACATTTAATGTTAAATGGCAGATTATTTGCAACTTTGTTTATTTGGTGGTTTTACCACATTGAGCTTTGCTCACATTTATTGGAGTTTGGCAGATCGGTTTTGGGGAACTTGTGGTATGTAGCGGATGGTTGGGGTAGGAATTCATTTTTTCATTATGATATGATCATGACTCATTAAAGTATTGTTAGTGCTGCTTGATTGTGATATATGATTCCTTGTGTGAATGCTTAAATGTATGCTAAATGTCTTATTTTTTTAGACTCACACTGAGCTAATTAGCTCATCCCATTACCTCAAACTTCATAGGTAATGAATGAAACTAGGATCAGACTTGGCATGCAGATGTACGCCGGACTTCAGACTTAAGTTCTATCATTTATTTAAAGTTCACAAAATTTATTTGGTTTTGGACTGTAAAATTATTTGAACTATGGTTTGGGTTTATTTATGTTTTGGGGATTTTTCATGCATGCATTGTTTCATACTTGAGATTGGTTTATAAGATTATTTCGAAATTGGACCGAGCATGTCAATTGGCTTCATTAAAAATTGGGCTTTTAGTTGTTTTTCTGCTACAACTATACCTAATAGGGTTTTTCAAAAGCAATGTCATGCAACATGTTTTCCTAAAATCACGCTAATGTTATTAACTTGACTTAATGAAAGTTGATTTATGAAATGAATGTTTTCCAAAATAAAAAAAAAGGTAACCATGATTTTAATTAAAACAAAGTGCATCTGAGGTTTTCAACCGACGATAGGGTAAATTCTTATGTTAGGTGTCCCATGTGCCATCACGATTCGGCCATAACATCTAGGCCTGGTTTAGGAGGTTATAGTGAGGTAATTATAGAGAACCACCGATATTCGACTAACATCCTTTTTTTTCTCTTAGCTATTTATTTCTCTACTATTTTTAATTCATGGTTGCAACTTAGTTGTTGTTTTTCACTTTAAGGATTATGACATAATTTTGTTATACTAGAATATTTATGGGTCATTAGCATGAAGTAATCGATGCTTTGCTAATAATTTTTTATGCAGTTGGTTGTTTATCTTTTTAGTGGTTTTTCATGTTAAATGCTTACTAAAACATAGTTTATATTAGTAGGTAATTGAGTTGATTCTTACATTTTAGAAGATGATATAGTGTTACATTGCATAATCCTTAGGAACGATGTTTGAAAATGTGATCTTGAGGTTAACATAGTAGAGACATATGTTAAAGTGATTAAAAGATCTAACGTAGTGACTTCAAGAGAAGCCTATAGTTAGTGGGTTCCAGATTAGTAAACTACCATATTACCGCAACATTCTACAACATTGCTCTGGATGTTTGCATGTTAGGGGAAATAAATGTTCTAGCCTTTCATGTCATTATTATTGAACTTGTGTCACTGTTTTCATTATTATACAATTTGTGGCATATCCCATATTTTTTAAAAATTGTATTGCAAAAAAAAAAAAAAAGGTGTAGTCTAATGGTAGTAAGCCCCTAAGCTATCTAGGAGGTCTCTAGTTCAAATCCCCTTACTCCCTTATTTTTATTAATTTTTTGCACACTTTTCCCATGTGCATTAAAGCATTGTTGTTCAACCCCCCACTGTTGCCTTAATTAGTTTGATTCATTTCCCTTTTTATGGGTCAAACTTGCAATAACTTAGGGAGCATGATCCCCGTTTATGCTCCTACGTTCCCTCACATTCCTTTAACCTCATCCTTGCCAAAAGTCAAGTGTTGACCACCTCAAAACACCCCATTGTCGTCCACCCCTCTCATTCCTTTTCTTTTCTTTTCTTTTCTTTTCCTCTATTCTCCACTCCATTTTCTCTCATTTTTAACAAAACAACCACTACCTAAAATTCCTCCACCACGAGCTATAGCTTTACCACCTCCATATCACCGTCCAAGGTTCTCTTCTCCCCTTCTTTTCTTTTGATCACCGCCCTTCACCGTCACCATCGTCGTTGTGAGCCACCGCGAACCACCGTGGAAAAACCTTCTTCCACCACTCCTTTCTTTTATTTTTTCTCTCAATATCGTGACTGAACCCTCCCACTCTTTTATATTTTTTTCTCACCTCATTGGACCACTGTCAAACCATTATTGTCATCGCCAATGCCATTTTTTCATCGGGTTTCGATTTTCCCCTTTTTCTTTCTCTTTCAATCTCTCTTATCTATTCTAAGGATTCAATTATCTTATTTTATTTGTTTTCTGGCCATCATCAATCATATAATCCTTGTAGATCGTTAAACCTCTTCACTCCTTATCCGAGATTCGTCATCAATTTTATTGTGTTATCAAGTAGTGTAAGTACATGAAAAGTATTGAGAATAATCTTCTCTTTATATTTTTCCCTCATAGACAAATGGTATTAAGTTACTTTCATTCTTCATGTGTTGACATCTTGTACCTATGTTCTTTGAAGGACCAAACGACGCCAATCCAGAAAATCATTAGTGTGACAATGAGGGCATTGGATCCAAGTTTTGATCTAAGGGTAAGTATTTGGTGAGATTTATTTCAATAATCAATCTTTAAGTAATAAAACCATATCCGATGGGTCTATACTAAAATACATATTTGGTGCATTAGAGTCATCTACCGGGTTTAGATCCAAGCGAAATCTCTTCTAATAGGATTGTGGCAATATGATATACAATATAAGGTGTGGGATCTAAATCTTCAATTTTAGTATAATATGTCACTTTCATTTTTAATAATATGTTATTAAATAACTATTTGAGAGTACACAAAGTACTCTAAGAGGAGTTGAAAACCTCATTGAAAGGAAATCCAAGTAAGTGATCTTAATCCCTTAGTTTCATGAAAAGCATGATTTATGATGTGTTGATGTATGTGATGATGACATGTGTGCAAATATCATCTCTATGTTATGTGATGCATGACTTAATTGATATGTTGATGATTTAAATATGTGTTATATATGTGTGTGTGATGAGATCCATGATTTAATATGAAAAATATATTAAAGCATGCTAAAGCGTATAAAAAGCGAATAATATGTGATATAAGAAAATGTGAGCATGTTTACATGCATATGTGTAAAATGGAGAAATATATGTTATGTGAGATTATGAGCATTGTCAAGTAAAAAATGTGAAAAGTGAATTATAAGTGTTAAATTTGACAAATGACCATATCACATGCATGGAGTGGGTCTTGTGAAAGGTGGAAGTTATGCGATACTTTATCTGTGATTATGTGGTCATTATAGACAATTATGTGGTGGCTTGTCCACAATGTGTTATGTAGTTGTTTATCAGCATATATGTGGTGGCTTCTCCACAAATGGTGTGTTATTAGATGGACGAATTCTGGGGAACTCAAAATTGGTGTATAGTGGAGATGAGTAGGAAATTCTTTAAAATGTCGTTTGTTGCATAAGCATGTGACGATATATTCATGTATGTGTATTAGTGATGATCTGAGATTTCTACGAATATGATATATATGTTAAAATGGACGTGTTTAATTGATGTGTTGATATGCATGATATAATATTTTGTTGATCTCACACAAGGCTTGTAAGTCACCCAACTTAGGTGTATGTTTCAAGTAATCCTCGTAATTAGGACTCGAATGTGGATTCTCGGTGATGCTCTCGGATACAATCTTCTTAATAAATTATGGACTTTATACCATTGATAGATTTTTAAGGACTTTGATTCGAGTTGGTTTTAATAACTTTTTTGGGGCTTTATTTTAAATTATGGACTGTGGCACGGGGATTTTCCTTTTTGGACACGTTTGAATTATTGCATGGATTGCTATGTTGGATATTCAGTTTTTAAATGACCATTAAACATTTTTAAGAATTAATATTCGCTGCAAATGATTTTTTAAAAAGAATTTAAGTTATACTACAAGTATTTTAAATAAAAGGAACAAATAATTTTATTTAAAAGACATGATATTTTCAAATTGACATGTTTCAAGGAAAAATGAACCTTTCTTATGAAAATGTTTTGGCCATCATTATGGTTCACGTAATTGCTCAGATTGGGCTGTAATGTCTAGGCTCAGTTTGAGGGGTTACAATTTGTGTTATTGTTTTATTTTGTTTCACATACTTAGTTAAATTTTGTTTATGTAATTAGTAACTAAATTCACTCATATTTTTGTTACTTACCACTTTGTCATTAGTTAATTTTGCAACTGATTAAATTAAAATTTAGTATTTATGGAGACAATACTCTTTGCTTACTAATTTATTACTTGTTGACGACTATGTACACTTGCACATATTTATTAAACCCGCAACATATACATATACATTCATCAACTTCCAAAATCAACATTTCAAACATATCTAAATATAAAAAGGACTTTACTAGTTACATGCCATTTAACTAGCAAAATAAATTCACCAACTTTGTTAAGTCCTGAATTTTGTCTGAATGCTGAAGTCAATGTAAATATCCTAACCTATGCATGGGAAACAAAATTGTATGCTGAGTAAATAACTCAATGGTATTTCTATAATTCAAATATCATAATGTAACTTAAATTAATATATGACATTTATATCAACAGAAAACATTACGTTAAATACACCATTTATGCCATTTAATGCAATATGAGCATGTTCTATTAACTAACTCGCAAATAAATTACATTAACATACCAAATCCCAAATTGAATGGAATGATTCATTCCAATTTCATGTCATTCAATACAAGTATTAATCTACATATTAAAAAATCTATAATCATTCCATACTTTTTCATTTAACTAGTATGTAAGTAAAACACATTAATGCCACATATCCCAATCAATTTGGTCATTTTAACTCAATTTCATCCTAATCTTCTGGATTTATAAATCCGTATACATAATCTTTCACAATAGAAATTATTTCGTATAACATTATCTTTTCACATTTTAATTCCCCATTAACCTGACTTGAACTTGAATGAATACATGGATCCAACCAACACACCAATTTGGCACCCAATGCCTCATTAGACAATTCTGAAGTAAATAGTTTGAGCCCAACTTTCATAGGTATAATTGAAGTACAAGTTGTGTCAAACACTCATCGAGACATAGTCTAAGTAACCTGTATTCTATCTATCCTATGGCATGCCAACTATATTCGACTTTGCCTAAACAATTGATAGAGTAACCAAAGGTTCAATTTTGATAATATCTCAATTTCATAATTCAAAATTTTCATTTCATCAACCAATCATCAATTCACATGTATCATAACATGATTCAACCTAATTCAAAGTAAATTTTACATTTGCACCAAGTTACAATTGTAACGCCCCAAATTTAGATGATTTTGGCTTTCGTGGAATTATAGCGTAAGGGGATATCTGAATATAAACTTTTGCATGAATTCGCATAATATTAGGCTACTTGTGTGATTTTGTGCTCTAAGGTATGTTTGGGAGGTCCCAAGTTCAAGTTTTAACTTGGGCTAAATTTTAGTTTCTATGTGAGTAAAGCTTGACTTTAGGTTAGTGGGCTTATAAGGAATTGATGGTAAAAACTTAACAGAATGGGCCTGCTGGTCTAGTGGTTAAGTGGCAAGGGAATACACTTAGGGTCAGGGGTTCGATTCCCTGCAGTGGCGATGGGATTATTTTTGCTGCAAGTTGCAATTAAGAGTTGGGTTTTATGAAAATTCTGAGTTATGGGCTTAAGGAAGAATGAAGGTTTTCTTATTTTTTTTCCTTGTTGACAAAACAGTTTTTCTGTTGTTTCTTCCTCTTCCAAACCATTACTATTGGGATTCTTTTCTTTTCTTTCTTTTTCCTTCTTTTCTGTTTTTCATCTCCTTCAATTTCCCGTTCTATTCTATTTGGCTGTGACATTTGCTAGTGGTTCTGACGATTCGGTAAGTAACGTTTAATCTAAGTTACGAGATTTTGGTTGGAGATTATTTAAAAGGATTTTGGTTGCTATTTAGGGATCAATCAGGGTTCGGTAGATCAGTAAATGAATTCTTAGTAGCGAGGAAATACAGTAATTCGTCGAAGGTAAGTAGATCTTGTATTTCAGGATTTGTCTGTTCTTATCTAAGTCGATTTAAGTGACTGATTTGGGCTCGGTATTGTCAATCTTAGGCTTTAGAGTGTTCGTGGTTGGATTGGCAACGAAAACAAACCAGGTGTGTACTCTAATCTCGTAGAAAACGAGTTTTGATGAAATCCAAAAAGTGGCCTATCAATGCCACACGGGCATGTGGTCTGCCTGTATGGTAGCCTGCATCGTGAGGCACGGGCTTGTTACTGACGAGACAGGCTGTGCGCGCGCCACACGAGTGTGATAGATACGGGCGTGTGAGGTTGACGAGGCCGTGTGCGAGGCACGGGCTCAGGCTAATGGGTTGTGTGGGCCACATGGGCGTGTGGGCCCACACGGGTGAACCACACGGGCATGTGGGCCCACACGGGTGAACCACATGAGCGTGTAAGAATCTGGGCCAGGCCTTGTGATCCATACGGGCAAGGCCAAGTTGGGCCGTGTGAGCCACACGGGCGTGTGGGCTCACACAAGTAAGGCACACGGGCGTGTGAACCCCTTTAATCTAAAATGTTCAGTAAGGTTGCACAGGTCGCCCAAGTCGACTATGACCTGTAGTAAGGTCGGTAAGTCTTATCTAGACTCTTAATTCTATGATGTATGTGTCCGCATGATATACTTAGCATGATTATTTGATCTGTTCCGTATATATATGTATGATCTGTTTGTCTGTATTATAGCATGCCATACTTGTATGATGCATTGCATCGA
Organism: Gossypium longicalyx; assembly: GCA_025698465.1. Classification (NCBI taxonomy): domain Eukaryota; kingdom Viridiplantae; phylum Streptophyta; class Magnoliopsida; order Malvales; family Malvaceae; genus Gossypium; species Gossypium longicalyx. The sequence goes on from CM047004.1 coordinate 49,610,062, forward strand.
GGTGGGTTTGACGAAGTGAAGGGAGTATCTAAAGGGCTTCCTAAGCCCGTTATCTGGCAGCTATGCTGCATACTTATGATATATGCTGCGATGCGGTACCTTATGGTGTGTAGGGTTGGATGGGTCAATTATATCCCCATATATGGTGTGTCGGGTTAGGTGGGTCGATTCTATCCCCACATGGTGTGTTGGATTGGACGGAGATGGTGTGCAGGGTTGATGGGCATGTTTTCTGATATCTGATCTGTTATGCATGTGATATTTGTATGGCTAAGACCGAAATATCTGGATTCTGTTATATGTTTGTATGCATGCTGTTTGGGGGGAGATGTACACACTGAGTTGCGAAAACTTACCCCTTGTTTATTTTGTCTGTCAGGAAATCCTCAGTAGTAGATGGATCAGTGCGACGGAGGGCTCGATGGTGGCCACTGGTAGGCACTCGTTTGTTTTATGAGTAACATTTATTTCATCTGTTTTACTCTAGTATTTGTTTTTGGGATTACTCATGTATTCGGACTCAAATTGTTTCGGGTTTATTTTGGATTTTAAATTTTTAAGTTTATTAATTTATAACTGAAAGATGTTTTAGCTTCTGTGTTAATGAAATGTTTTCACATGATAATTGGAACAGAGATTTCACGACTTAAGTAAAGATAATAATCTGTACGATTTTCACTGGATAAGATTTTGAAAAAGGTTTTTTAAAAGCACTCTCATGTGACGCTGCCAGATTCGACCATAACGTCCAGGTCGGGTTTGGGGTGTTACAACAATATTTTCAATTCTATTCAATTTGGTCCTCTATCTCAATACTCATTCAAATCATATAAATTCATCTCGATTTATCAATTTTGGATTACCTCGTAATGTTACCATGCAAAACAGAATACACATACAACAACTGAAGTGGTATGAATTATAGAAATACAAACCAGAAACTCCAAGCTAGTCGTCAATGGCTTTAGCTTTTCCTTTCCCTCTCGAGAAATTTGGGTCGATGTTAATTAACATTAATGAAAAATACAATCAACATCAAACAAAGTTCACAATCAATTTTCATTTTATTCAATTTAGTCCTAAAATCGAGACTAACATAACTTTCAATTTAAAACTCCAAATTAAAATACATTTTAACTATAATCCATTAGGGACCTCCTATTTCTTATTTCTACAGCCAATTTTACTATTTATTTAGTTTGGTCCCTAATGTACAAAACTATCAATTAACTTCACAATTTAGTCATTTTTCACATCTAAGCTTAGAATATATCAATTTGACACTTAAAACTTCAAGAAATCATGAATGGTAACTTTCTAAAACTTTAACAGTTAACAAATTGGTATATGGGCTAGCTAAATCAAGCTCTCATGACCCCAAAAATATAAAAATTACAAGAAAATGACTAAATTAAACTAACCAATCAGTAGACAAAGCTTGAAACTCTAAAAGGTCGATTCTTCTTATTTTCTTTTCTCTAATTTTTGGTTGTGAATGAATGGATAAGAAGAAATCTTCTCTTTCATTCCACTTTGTTTTATTTATTTTACATATTATTATTTTACTATTTCTTTTTCTTTTTCTTTTAATTATTAACAAAATTATAATGAAATTAACCTACTTACCGTCTACTATATACTAAAATAGTTTAATTTCCATTTTAGATCTTGAATTAATTCCTAAATAAGTTTTCAACTCATTTTCTAATTAAAAATCTACAATGATGATCATTTTTACAATTTACTCCTTGTACCTTATTTAACTATTAATTTAAGAAAATTACTTATCCAAAATCTAATTCACCTATATAATAACTTTGTAAATATTTTTATTCAATATTATAGGCTTAATTTACAAAAACGATGTCTCAAAACTGTATTTTTCGATACCACTAACTTTTGAGTCAATACAACTCTCCCCTTAAGAAATTTTGTCCTCGAAATTTACCTAAAAAGATGTAGGGATACTAGGATCTCATTGATTCCTCATGTTCCCAAGTCACTTTTTCCATACTGTGGTTGTGCCACAGAACTTTTACAAGTGGAACGCGTTTATTTCTTAGCTCTTTTACTTCTCGAGCTAAAATTTCAACCGATTACTCCTCAAAGGATAAGTTGGGTTGAATTTTGATTTCTTCCACTAGAATAATAAGAGACAGATCCGAACAATAACTCCTAAGCTTGGACACATAAAATACATAGTGTATTTTCTGTAATTTCACCGGTAATACTAATTTATAAGCCACTAGCCGAACCCTTTTATGTGATTTCATAGGGTTTGATGAATCTAGAGCTCAACTTCCCTTTATGACCAAACCGTAGAACTTTCTTCCATGGAGAAACCTTTAGAAATACTTGATCACCCACTGAATACTCAATATCTCTTTATTTTAAATTGGCATAAGATTTCTGCCTATCTGTTGCTACCTTCATTCTGTCCCTGATAAACTTAACCATACCTTCAATTTCTTGAATCAATTTCCGACTGACAATCTTTCTTTCGCTCAATTCTGACCAACAGATGAGCGTTGTACAATGTTGACCATACAATGTTTTATATGAAGCCATTTGAGTACTCGACTGAAAACTGGTATTATACATAGATTCTTTATAATGGTAAATAATGTTCCTAACCTGATTCAAAATTGATAACATAGACTCACAACATATCTTTTCATATTTGTATCACCCGTTCTGATTAGCCGTTAGGCTGAGGATGAAAAGTCATGTTGAAATTCAATATTGTACTTAAATATGCATGCAACTGCTTCTAGAATCTCAAGGTAAAATGGGGATCTTGGTTAGAGATAATAGATACTAGCACACTGTGTAATCTAACTATCTCGCAAATGTAAACTTTAGCCCACTTCGGTAGTGATCAATCAGTTTTACTGCTAGAAAATGAGTTAATTTCGTCAACTGATCAAATATCACCCAGATGACATTTCTTTTGCTTGGAGTTAGCAGTAGACAAACTACAAAATCCATCGTGAATTGTTCTAATTCCCGTTCAGGAATCGAGATAGACTAAAGCAATCTAGTGGGAAAATACTCGGCCTTTACTCACTAATAGGTCAGACATTTGGCGAAAAATTTGACACTCTCTCTTTTTAGACTAGGCCACCAATACATTTCCCGTGAGTCATGATACATTTTCGCACCATTAGGATGCATAACAAAAGGGCTATCGTGACCTTCGGGTGCTCACTAACTTGCTTCTACCGATACAAGTATGCACTTGTATTGGTAGAAATCACTCAATTTTGTAAAAATGATTTTCAATTGAGTTTTTTCTAAGTGCTTTTGTAAATTTGATCATTTTATGAGTTTGTAAACACTTGAAAATAACTTTATAATATTTTATCTTTTGATTGCAAATTTGACTACGTGATAGTTTATAGTTTTACTTTGCCATATAAAAATATTTGAAAAACTAGGAATTATACAAACCTTTTTAACATGATTTTAAATTGATTCTGAAGTCCCCAAATTGTCTCAAAATTTATTTTATCATTTTATAAAAATGTTTTAAGGCTTAAAATTTTAAAGACCTCTAAGGTTTTTGTTCCATAAGTGCTATCTCACATTTGTATTGTATGTCAAAACCAGTGAATGGTGTTACAGATTTGTATATTTGGATTTGCATAATTCAAAATTGCAAATACTCAATCCACGATCACTCTTAGTTTGAAATTGTACTAGTAATCCCAAAACTTTTCAAGATTTTATTCCATAAAATTCAATTATTCTTGTTGGAACACTGGTACACCCCATGGCGTAGCGGAAAAAATAAATCCGGTGATCACATCCAAGGATCCATCTGCGAGGAATGAATCAGGGAGAGAAAGGTATGAACGATTACCTTTAATCGTCTGGAAAACAAAAGATAATTGTTGTGAAATTGATATGCAATTGTATGTCGATTCCAAGTCACTACGAAAAGTGTCAGCCTTTATGTAATCCACTCGATGTGACAATGAACAGAAAGAACTCTCTTAAACTTTTTTAGAGAGAAAAACTCATTAATGGCTGCTAGACCTCATACACTATATTTCGGGTATATAAGGATTTTCTTAAAAACCCTATATTTCCTAATTCGAGAATAGTTGATATCTTATATAAATCAAAATTAATTATAATAATTAACCGAATATAATAATTATAATTACCATAATTATAATAATGTTTGATTGAAAAATTACAATTACAATAATGATAATAATATTCAATCGTAAATTATAATTAAAATAATTATAACAAGGATTTTGGTAAATTATGTTTAGTTAAATTTTATACGAATCAAATTCATATATATTAATTTAACCATGTCCTCATTATGTGTAAAACATACTTGTACATATAATTCGTTCGATATTTAACTGCCCAATTAAATTAATTCTATAATCAATTTAATTCATGTGACAGCCAAAAAATATTACCAACAATGTTTGGATTCTATTCGTTTCAACTATAGGGTGTGACCCTATAGGTTCTTGTAACGTTAGTAGTAATACTAGAACAATTCTAATATTACAAACAATGAGTGGCATCTAGCAATGCATCATTGCTACTTAAGTTACAAGAAGTCATGATTCGACATAACCTCTCTGTGATTAACCATTCTTGTATTAAATTCTTTTGTCCTTTATATCTAGAATGGACACAAGTCATGGAATAGTCACACGTGCATAGTCCATCTAATGTTTCTTGATATCTTGAGTAGACTATGATAAACAAATAAGTATGATATCTTATATCAACTTATTCGAGCATGGCCATGCATTTCTAGTCTCACTCAATCAAGTGGCTTAAGATATTGCTCCCATTATGTAGGAGGGACAAATCCTATATTGATCAACCATATCCCACTACATAGATTGTGGTATATCCAACATTAGATTTTATAAAACAACTAGTTACGGTGGACGTTTGACTATATCAAAATATATGACTCACGATGTTGGGATAATGATGATCTCAAGTCTGAGGATCGTATACATAGTAATCACTATGAGTAATGTTGTGACTATTACATAATAATTCAAGAAACATACTCATAGCGGGTCAATCCAATATGTTGTTCTTTAACACACATACTCATGTATTGATTTTAACATCCCATGTCAATGACAACACTTTGTTATCAATAAACTACACATTAGTCTTAATGCATTATTGCTGCCCAAACCCATAATAATACTAGACTAAGGACCTTTTAAGAATAATCATTTTATTCTCAGGACATTATTATAAAACAGCTTATTTATATACACAAAAAAGAAAATGAAATAATAATGGCAATGCCTTATATTAATAAACGAGGTAAAATAAGTATGTTATTACAATCATCTCATGATTCGTCTTTGGACATACTCTAACACTTCTATCATTCATATTATAATACAACATAACAAGCACATTATAAATATATAGAGAGAGAACTAGTATATGAATTTCTTTTTGAAACTATTTCTTAAGATGTTCCAAGAGAAGCTTCTGCCTAATATGTCTAAGATAGGCCAACATTTTATGACGCTCAGGGATGTTCTCTTTGATGACAGGAACTTCCATAAAGTTTTGAGCCCATTCACATAGTTGAGGCAAGGTGTTCAATTCCAGAACATTAACTCCAATTACCTCTTCCATAATTTTGAACCAATAGGCTATCATCCCATAAGAGATATCCACTAAATTAATGGCATTGCCACCAAAAAACTTCTTGTCCCCAAGTGCTTGCTCTTCTATGATTCTCAAGGCTTCTAATAATTCTTTTGTTGTTTTCTCTTGTTCTTCACCACCCATTGATCGAAAAAAGTCACTGAAAATCGGACCCTGAAATGGTCATGATTCATTTTTAATATTCTATTAATAAATGAATATGAGAGAAAAAAATTATAAATTTAAACAGTGATAGTAATGTGATGTTATGATTTTGTAGTTTTGGTTATTTTCCTCGTTGAATTTTATATATAATTAAATTATGACAAAGGAGAAATATTTTATATAACGAATATATTTATAAAAAGATTAATGTAAAAAATAAATCATGTTGTTTTTAAATGTTAAAGTTAAAATATTAAAAATCACGGCGTTTTCAATTCAAATTCTATTAAACACATTTTTCTAGATTTTAAATAAATATAGAATGATAAAAATACTCTTGTAGTAATGGTAGTTTTTTTTGAGTATTTGGTACACTAACAATGTACTTTTTTTATTCTACAAGCAACATTAAAAAATTGACAAGTGTTCTTTTTTAAAAAAATATATATTTTAATAATTTTGTTACCTCTATATGACACTTGTTAACCCCTTAACCTTTCTTGTGGAGTTTAAAACCTCCACTAGCAGTGTATCAAATGTTTTTATTATTATAAAAGGAATTAATTTTTGATAATTTCTCAATTGAATTGGAACCCAATTTATGGGTACCATTAACTTAATCAACCATTTAAATAATAATATAGATATGTCAAGCAAACATTTTCTATTAAAATGATGATCAGCTAAAAAAATCAATTTCTAAACAAATATTTTTCAAAAAAGAAAAGTTTAGAAATTTTAGTATTTTCAAATCCTTTTATGAAGACAAGTTGCAAAATGATAGGAATACTCAAGTAAATTTGTTGTAAACTAAAAGAAAGAGAAAGATATAAAGAAACATTGAGCCATAGTAATTTTTTCAACTTAATCCTTTAATTTTTATTGTTTATACTATAATGCTCCAAATATTATCGATAAGACACCTAACACTATTTCAAGAATTGGCAAAGTGAAATTCTAAGAAAAAAATTGAAAACAAGTAAGATAGAGAATTTTCATAAAATTAAAATTGATATTGGATATGGAAATCAGTCAAAAGAATTTTGAATGTGAGAATGTGCTAAAAAGGATCAACTTGTAAATTCTAAAAGGTTAAAGGAATAAAATGTAATTTTGAACAAAAAGAGAAAAATATGAGTTATTATTAATTATTTGGTGAGGGGTGATTTGGAAAGTGTAGTGGTGTGTTGAAAATCACTTTTGGGCCATGTTGGAAAAAAATAGAAAGTACATAGATTAAATTGTAAATTTTCTATTTTTATCAAGAAAAGGGAAAATATGTAATTTTAACCACACATAGACTTATACTAAAGTTTAAATATGATTTATGAGCTTAGGAAGGGTTAAGTGCCTAATTTTGTGAAGAAATTATATTAAGAGGCAAAAAGGGAAAATGGTAATTTTACAACATAAGGGCATTTTGTTAATATCTCAAGAATTATATATTGGAAATATTATTCTTATAATATATTTTATATGTGGAATAAATTTAGACCATTGGATGTGAATAGAACGAAAAGATGAATTGTGGACCACACATTTTATTTTGTTTAGTTTGACTTTGACCTTTTGACTTTGAGCAAGCTTTTAGTATTTTAAAATGGAAAAGAAAAGAGAGAGAGAGAGAGGAGAAATCAACTCTCTTCTCGCCCACTTTGTTATTTCACCTTCTTGCCACCTTCTTGCCATGGGATCTCTTTTTCTCATTTCTCATTTTTATTGTTTTTTCTTCAAATCTCACCAAAAATCCAATATCCAAATTTGTATTCTTGCAAAATCAACTAGAAAACTCATTTTCAAGTTTGAATCCACTCCCAACCCTCCATTCTTAGCCTAGGGTTTGGATGAGTATAGTGAGAGAAGTTGAAGCTAGAGAGAGAAAAGTTTAATAAGGTAAGTATTGGTGTTTTCTATTTCTCCTAATTTGATATTTGAGTTTGGATGCTATAAAAAAGCTTAGGAAGCTTATGCGTTAATATTTTGTTATGTTTTGATATATGAAAAAATGATGAGAGATACAATCTCAAGCTTGGATGAGGATGGATTCAAATGTTTAAAAGCTTTATTTTGAGTCTATATGCATCCAAGAGGAAAGCACCTTTGGATACTTCTACTTTTCCTAAATTAACATGTTTTGGAAATTGATTAAATTATGAAATAAATGTGTAGGTCAAGGACTTGTTAGAGAAGTTTGTGATTTTGGCTTGAGAGCACCGCACCACCGTTCGAGCTTGAGGTTGTATTTCATTTGTTTTAGATGTCATTGGTATATGAATCTTGACATGTACAAAAGACTTAATTTGAACTTGAAATTTGTAAATTGGGTTTAGGTTTCAAACCCATGTTAATATTATTAATGAAGCTTTGATTCGTGATTCAACTAGAATATGTTTATGATGTGTATTTGAGTTTAAATTTTGTTACATATTATTTTGAGACTTGTTGTAATGATGTGGAAGTGTTTGGATATGAAATTGGATGTTTTTATATAGATTTTTAGCCCTAAGGGTTTATGTTCCAATACTTATACAAAAGTATCTAAACATTGCAAGTTAGTAGCTAAAAAACTACTGTTCTTGCACAAAGTACTCATATATAGGATTTAAGGATCGATACCTTACCTAGGGTGTTGGTACATGGATTTTATGTACCAATACTTAGCCCTTAAAATTGGGGCATTGCACTATTTTGAGTATTTCAAGCCCACAAAAGTTCAAGTTTGAGCTTAGACACTTCCAACCACCTACAAAATGATTCTAAATGATTTTTAGATGATTTCACACAATAGCAACTTCCATTCATATTGGACGTTGAGACATGTGAAGGTAATTACACACATAGTTGTCTCTGAACTTGAAATTACTCAATTTATTTAGTCATTTTTAACGTCGTTAAGAGGTGATGACATGCCACTCTAAGAGAGTTTAATGTTATCAATTGAATTTTTTTGACTAATTATTTTAAAAATCTAAAAGTAAAATAATAGAAAAAATAGAAAAAGAATATTAAGAAGTTAGAAAAATTATATAAAAATGATTGCAAAATTATAAAACTTAAAGAAAATTTAAAATTTGAACAAATATAAATTAGAAATTTATAAAGAAGAAATTATAAAAACTATAGAAATTATAGAACATATAAAAAACTCTAAAAAGAAAAACTAAAATTTGAAATTTCTTTAAAGTTATTTTATGAAACTAGAAAGATGAAATTCCCAATGAACTCGAACACATGCCCATCCAAATTCATCCTATCAAAATATATATAATTATTAAAATATATATATTTTATTAAAAATATATATTTGGAAAAAGCAAATGTATCTCTTAAGTTTAGACAAATTTAAATATTTATTTATCTTTGGACATGCATTTTAATAATTTTTTATTATTTTAATTTTTTTTATAAATTCTATAACAATTCTATAATCACTTCATAAATTTTTATTATTTTGAATTTGTTAGCTTTTTTTTTTATATAAAATTTGACTTGATCCCAAAGAGAAAAACCATGTTCACTAAGAGACTTTTTAAAGAGAATATATTAAATAAATTTTTATTCTATTTCTTTTCATAATTGTTTTCAAAGTAATCTATATATAAATATAATTTTTTATACTGTATGCTGATTTAACATGTTTGTCAATTTATATTGAGTTTATATTCAATTTGTGGTGTTTTAATTATTGAATTTTTAACTTTATAAATTAAGTATAAAATAAAAGTTTGATTTGAATAAAAATACAAATCACTATCTTAATTTTTGAAATTTATTATCCAAAAACTGCCTCAAAAATATATTAAAGATATTTATGTGACATTTGGTATAACATAATCATGCAAAAAAAAAATGATCATTAGAAAATAAACAAAATAATCAAATTGATAAATAACTTTTGTTACGCATTAGTTTTAAGATGAATTTAGATTAAATATCGTCTAAGTAGAACTTGAAAGAGGACAGAGAAAGTATGGTAATATATAGATTGTACATTTTCCCTAAAATACTTTCACTTTCTAGACTTGGGAGTTCAATTGGTGCTCCATTTATCACAATTTAAATTCAATTTTTTATTTTATATTCAAATAAATAATTTTGAATTTACAAATTTAAATATTTTTTTATTCAAATTCAATTTTCAGAGCAATCATTAAGAAAATAAAATTTTTGGGCTCCTCCTTCCAAGAAATGTCTATTGGCAGCAGATACTGGCATGACTCTATTTAAAGAAAAATTAAGTCCAAATTTAATGTAGTCCAATCAATCTAGCTCATTTACTTATTCAAAACATAATAAAATAAAAATAAAAATTTATAACTTTATAAGGTGGGTACTTTGCAGTTCACTTTTTTAAATTTATAAATATTTTTAAAAATTGATATATGTCTTCCTTTCCGAAATATTTATTTTTAATATTTTATTAAATTTTTATAAGACATTTGTTAATCTCTAACTTTATTTATAGAGTTTAAAAACTCTACTTATAATGTACTAAATAATTGTCAATTTCATATTAATTTATGAAATAATATTTAGTACATCACCCGTAGGAGTTTTAGACTCTACAAGTAAGATCAATATTTAACAAATGTCCTAAAGAAATATAGTAAAATGGTTAGTATTTAATACATTGATAAAATATTGTTTTTATTTTATAAGCAACCTTCAAAAATTGTCAAATGTATTTTTTTAATATATTTTATTATATCCTTATAAAATACTTGTTAATCTTTTAATTTTACTTGTAGAGTCTAAAAACTCCACATATAGTACAATATAAAAAACATAAAAAAAAAAAGACACATTCCTTTTAAAAATAATACCCTGCCACTAATACTAACTTTTAAATTATTATATAATTTGCAATAAGTTTAAATAAAAAATTTTAAATTTATTTAATTTAAAATTAGACTAAACTCAACTATTCATAAAATCTTTACCTAAACTTGACAAGCGAACCGAACCAAATAGACCACCCTATCTAATCCACTATATATTAAAAAAGAAGTGAGATGAATACATATAAAAGAATTAAATCACCTTGTCTACTCCAAAGTGAATCCAAAATCGAGATATAGCTTTGTCATAAGGATCAATCGGCAGTAGTGGATTGTTGGGCCAAGTTTCTTCAATGTATTCCAGGATGACGAGGGACTCGGCAATAGGCTTGCCGCCATGAACAAGGACAGGGATTTTTTTGTAAACAGGATTGTACTTCAATAACAGTTCACTCTTGTTAGAAAGGTCTTCCTCTATGTATTCATAATTTACTCCTTTGATTTTCAGAGCCCAAATCACTCTATGACTAAAAGGACTTGACCATAAGCCGTGGAGCTTCACTTCTGCCATTGCCTTGTTTTGTTGAGCTCAAGAATGACGATGCTATCGACAGGCCAAAATTAATATAAATGGACTTCATGCTTGGAGAATAAGTTTCAATCTATGAATTCATTAAATATTTAATTTTTATATTGTACAAGTTCATATAGCTGTTGATATAAAATTTCCTATACTTAATGACGGTGAAAGTGACCCTCATATTTTTCAAAGATCATGGTTTCGTGTTCGACTTTATTTATTTATGGTGTTTGACCTTTTCATTTCAGAGATCTAGAGAAAGAATTTGATTTTATTAAAATTTTTAAAACTTAAAGAATTCTAAAATTCGGTGAGTAGTTTTAAGTGTATTTTGTTAAATCAATTTCTCTTTTTCAAATTCCACAACATGGGGTTTCAAAATTTTGTTAATAGTTTTATTTCATTTATTACACATCGCTCCACTATAAAATAAATATTATAACTTTAAAAATTAATTTTTACTCTTATATATGTTTTAAAATTTTTTATTTTATTAAAATATTTATAAAACTTTATAAATATATACATATTGACTTATTTTTATATTATCTTTTTAATATAATTATTTTTCTATTATAATTATTCTTTAATTCATAAAAACCAAATAACCTCAATTTTTTAAAAATAATTATTTATCAAAAAAATAATTATAATTACTAACATTTTAAATGGATAAAATTTAAAATACTAACATTTTAAAAATCTTCAATTTTTCAATTTTTTCGTCCAAACATAATTTAAGAATTTATTTTGGATAGAAACTAAAAAAAGCGCTAAATATAGGTATTTTCTAAAATATATTCCATTTTTATTTTTTAATAAAAATGATTGGAAAACACATTTGGTATATAAAAATAAAAAAAATCAATAAGAAAAAATACCTATTTCCCTATAATAAAAAAATAAAATCTAAATAATATTTAAGAAATTCAACTTTACAACATTTTCATAAAATCGTTGGAACAAGTAAAAATCAATTTTACAAGTTTTAAAATCATTTAAAAGACATTTAGCAACCAAATGTGAGAGATTAGAGGTGCTCGAGGCCAAGCACGGGACTTGGAGGGCTTAAAAAGCTCAAAATAGTGGACTAAAAATAGTGTGGTACATAATGTTGTGACATTGTATAATGTCACGACGTCACTTTCTGCATGTCAAATGTCACCACACTGCAAGGGACATTGTCGCGACATTGCTACTTGTATGTTCAATGTTGGGACATTATAAGGGATGATGTCACAATGTTATAATAGAGCAACTCAAGAACACCTCAAATTAACTCCAAACATCGTCAAAACATATCAATAAGTTTCAATTCATTTTCGAACAATATCCAACCACATTTGAGCTCAAAATTATCTTAAAACATGATCAAATGATTATCACACACAAGGGTGTGGGTTACTTTGATAAGGTTAAAAGCATTAGGCATAATGCCAAAAATAACCCATAACGTTTGATTGTTTGATTACTTCGGCCATTTATGATTTTTTTTTGAATTACTTTGGCCCTTAATGTTCTTTTGGTCAAATTAATCTATTTTTAACGGACATGATGACGTGACCATTAGTTGACTAATGGTCAACATTAACCTATGACATGGCAGCCAAGTGTATTTAAATGCTGACATGGCACTATTTTGTCTTATATATCACGTTAATAAATAATTTTAAAATTTTTAAAATTATTTTTTTGAATTATAAAATTATTAAAATAGATTGTTCCTAATTCTCTCTTTTCTTAATCGGCAAGTTTCTCTCTTCAAATCCTTTTATTTCTGAATCTATCGTATATCATCTGCAAATCAGTTTCTGTACAATTTGTTTGTTGAGTTTTTCTTTTTCCAGTTTTTTTCCCTGATTTAGATGGAAGGTTCTTTTGTTGCATTTGAAGAGTTCCTAAAAGTTTTAGGGTTTTCCTAAATATAACTTTCTCGACACCATGTATGCAAGTGTCTTTCGTAGAGACTAATTTATCATGTTTGTATGTTTCGTCTCTTGAGGTTGAGCTATTATTTCTAAATGTCGCCATAAATTGTTTAGGGTTGTCGAATTTGGGGATTTTTGGTTGTTGAATTTGGCGATTTTGGGTTTTGGGTGGTTGAATTTGGGGATTTTGGGTAAGGGTTTTGATTTTGGGGATTTTTGTTTAAGGTTTTTGATTTTTGAGATTTTGGGGATTGCTCACACCACCCTGCTCATCACCTTTAGAGCCAACAAATCCACGTCCAGGCTCATGCGAAAAGTTACCAAAACCCATCGTTTGAAACCTCGGGTCGCTTCTACCATGGCGGATTGCATCGAATTGATCGACGAGCTCCAAAAATCTATAGGTGAAATTGTTTGTACCAGACACTCCAACTTTGTGCTTAATATGAGTGATCTTCAAACCTGGGTTATTGCTGCTCTGACAGATGAAAATACTTGCATTGATGGATTCTTAAGTAGGGTATAAATGGGTATGCGAAGATGATGGTGAGGAAATGAATTGTTAAGATCACACATTTGACGAGCAATACTTTGGCTCTCATCAATAACTATGCTTCAACTCAGATCCTTCATTGATTTTCTCGAGACAATTTTGATGGCACGGAAAGCATTGTGTTTAATGGAATTATGTTCAATTTGGGATTTGTATGGTTTTTGAACAGGGATAAGTTTTCAAGATATTGCAGATTGTGTTCTCAATTCTATGTTTGTGGTTTTTGATTTTTGTAATTGTATCAATTTGAATATGAAATTTTTGTAAATGTGTTCGTGTATGTTTAGGGTTTTTTTAATAAATTTAATGATTTTAAAATCATTTTAATAATTGTAAATTATTTTAAAATAATTTTAATAATTTTAAATTCATTTGTTGACGTGGCATATAAGATAAAATAGTGTTACGTCAGCATTTAAATACATTTAGACCGCCATGTCAACGGTTAATGTTACCACTAGTCAACTAACGACCAATTTGATAAAAAAAAGTTAGGGGCCAAAGTCATAAAAAAAAACATAAAGGGCCAAAGTGACCAAACAACCAAACGTTAGGGACTATTTTTGGCATTATGCCAAAGCATTATTATACTTCATAAAACTTGAAAATTTAGTATACAATACACTTAGTCTAAGTACTTGTCATTTCAAACTCTTCTAATACAAATGATACCAAACTATATTCTCTATTCTCTTCAAATCTTGCACGGGAATGTGATCCTTCATTGATGTGGTCCCAAGCTTCTTGGTAAGGGGTTTTCACCTAAGGGTGAGCAAAATCCGATTCGATTCGAAAAACTCGATAAAAAATTTAAATTTTGATTTAAATAGTTGGAGTTATTTGAGTTAATCAAGTTATTCGGATCAACTCGAATAAAAAATTAAGTTTTTTGGTTTAACTCGAATATGAATTACACAACTCGAGTTATCCGAAAATCCAAATAAAAAAAGACAAAACTACGTAGTTTTGATAAATGTTTACTTTATTAAAAGTTAAAGTTCAAAATAATTAAGTTAAAAGGTAAAACTACGTCGTTTTGATAAATGTTTACTCATTAAGTTACAAGAGTAAATCATTATATTATTCATGTAGTTAAATAATCTTGTACTTCATCTACTAGTGAAATAATCGGTCCATCTAAACATAACATTAAGTATAAATAATAGGATTCGTTAACTCGACTCGATTTGACTCGAAATTTTTTGACTCGATTCGATTCGATTCAAAAAAATTTCAAATTGAGTTCGGTTGCTAAAATAGGATTTGTCAACTCGACTAACTCGAAAATTTTTGACTCGATTCGACTCGACTCGATCGAATACTCACCCCTATTTTCACCTACACATTTAAACCACTAACGCGTTAAGCTTGAAGAACTTAGTAAAGGCTAGTTTAGAAATGCTCTAAAAAGTACTTTTGGGACAAAAAAAAATCCTAAACAAGCTATTTTTTGAGAGAAAAAGTACTTCTCTCAAGTAAAAAAATTAGCCCAAAAGCACTTTTTTCAGAAGCTCAAAATTTTAGATTCTCCCTAAAAGTGCTTTAAGTACACTAGGATATCCTACTTTTTCATTTCACACACTTAGTGTTGAGTCTTATATCAATTAATATCTTCACTTCGTATAAGTCGCTCATTAATAATAGCATGGTTCTTTTCACTTATTGGTTTATTCATTAGGACTCAATAGTGCATTTGTTTACTTAACCACTTTACATTCTTAAGGTAATTACCATTTAATAACTCATTTTGTCACGTATTAATAATTCTACTAGAATAAATGAATCATTAGTCCCTTTAGTCAGAGTAGACATTTTATTCACCAATGTTTACAAATTTTTCTTATTAAACTTTTAAACTTTTCATTCAACTTCACTTGGTAATCGTAGAGCACTTCAATGTTAAGTTTTTTTTTCACTAATATTAGTAACATCACTTTCACACTTAATTCCATTCTTAGTCAATTCTAGAGTTCATCACTTTTTTTTTTTAATCATGCCACTTTATTCATTTTCATTTGACACATATATAGCAATTTATAAGCCTTATCATCATCATCATCATCATCATCATTATTATTATCACTTAATGCTTAGTAAATGCTAGAAAATAAGACTCGAATACTTGGGGTTCCAATCGAACGCCATACATTTATTGCACTAAAAGCACAATTCAACCATCTCATCAAACACTATGCCCCTCACTATGCACATAACACTTATGCCTTAAGGCAAAAATCATTGTATTCAAACAAAATATTGTATTCTAACATAATGTGAGTGCACTAATTATAATAGCCCGTTTTTAGTAAACTTGGAACAGTGGTTTCAGGACTATAAATCTGAGGTCAAAATATTTATTTTATTATTATTTTAATGTCTATAGCATGTTAGTAGTGTCGTAGAAAAATTTCGCTAAGAAATTTTATTGTTTGTATGCTCAATTCGATAAAAAAGACTGATACGGCCACACTTCCCGAGCTGGTAGCTACCAATGTAGATCCTCTCGAGTTGCCCGTAGGACCGATCAACTGAGCCCAAGCCAAGAGGTTCAAAGACGCGATTTCAGCTCTAATTGATTGAGCTTGGGCCGAATCTATCACCAGCTTACTCGAGAGTTTGTGGACTAGCTCAATGAGTCATCCTTGTACTCTCTTCTTAGCTCGTCCAGGTGACAATTAGCTCAACAAGCTCAGTTCCAGCTCAGCAAGTTCACATCCAGCTCAACTCCAGCTCATGAGCTTGTTCTCAGCTCACTTCCAGCTCACGAGCTCAGACTTAGCTCGATTATAGCTCAAGAACTTAATTGTAGCTCATGAAGTTATTTATAGCTTATTATAATAGTGTTGACTTTTTTTACTTGAATAAGCTCATTAATTAGCTATCTTAAATTAACTATATTTTAATTAAGTTCACATTAGTAATTAATTATGTTTCATGTTTATCAATATTACATTCTTTAATTATGTAACAACTGAATTAATGCTTGGGATATTTGTTCACATTTGTGCCGAAATTAAGGTGTTCATATGGGATTTAATGAATTGATTTTTATTTCATGTAGGTGCATTACTTGGGACACATGGTGCTTCGAAGAATTAATTTTGGTGTGCTGCCCATTTGAGTTCCCTGTGTGACTATTCGGCCATGCCTTTCCAAATAACCAAGGTGGTCATTAAGTGCTCCTTAAAGCTTTCACACTTGGCCAAACTAGTGTTCACATTCCAAGGACCGTTTGGCTAGCTTGGTTCACATTTGATGGCTTTTCAATTGTTGGTGTTCACACCTAAAAAGGGCTAATGAGCTCTCCACATTAAATCCAACACTTTTGGCCAAGCATCACCAATTTATGGCTCACTTATTAGCCTTGGCCGAATCTAGCCTTAGCTCCAAGGGTCTTGTTCACACCTTGATCATTCATCTTCCATTCCTTAGCCATGAATGTGACTTTTTGGAAGAAGGTGTAGCCAAACATGGACAAGCTCATTAAGTAAAATCTTTCTAGAATTTTCAAGAATATTCAAAGCTTATCTTACTTAGTTCATAAGTTTATGAATGTGCCTATTCGGCTGGACTTGTAAGGCCTATAAATTCGGCCATTTGCATTGTGTAAAGGACTTTTTTTGCCAAAATTAAAGCTAAACCTTTGTTCTTGTGAGAATTTTCTTCTCTAAATCTCGTTTAAGATTTCGTTGGCTTATCTACCTAGTAGTGGCATCAACCGACTTCTTTTACGAAACCGAACTTATCACTAATTTTAGTGTGGCGTTCAAAACTCAATACAGAGGTTCCTATCTGCCTAGATAGTGGGTCGAGGTCCAACTTCTTTTCAACCATTCCAACTTAAGAACCAATATGTCTCGGGTCGATATTTGCTAATATCGGTTCAACTTGTTCTTAAGGCAACCAATTACCATATTTCTTCCAATTACCAAAACATTACGATTAACCATATCTTGTTTACTTTGCCGAACCAAATATCCTAATTCTTCTCCTTCTTGAACCCAAACTTCTTAAACCATTTTTGAACCCAAACTTAGACATCCAAACCTTCCTAAACCGAAATTACTTTATTCCTTTAACGTCTAACGACACTTCTTCGTAGACGATTGGGCATCTTACATACGACTCAAATCAAACTGAAGCGAGCGCGTATCAAGGGCTAAATTGAAAAAGGTGAAAAATTAGAGTTCTATAGGCTAAAGGCACTAAATAGCTAAAGAACTTAAATGTATAAGTACTTGAATGGTAAATAGACCATTGTTTATTTGAGTGGACAAAGATGGACATTAAATAGGCGAATTTTTAAGTTAAAAATAAAGGTTAAATTTGTAATTCATTAATTAAGTATAGTAAAATTATAAAAACAAAGATATCATCTTTATTTTTTTGTTCATCTTCTACTAAAAATAGAGCTAGGAAAATCCATTGAAGGAGCTTAAACATTCGGCTATTCAAGTCCCTTTACATGGTATGATTTTTAATCTTATTTTTAATGATTTTTATGTTTTTGGAGTCATTGTAGCTTAATCTAGCTAGCCTAGGGACTAATTTGCACAACTATTAAGTTGTTTGAATTTTTCCATTTATGAATGTGTATGTGTTTTGATTTTTGATGATAGAAAATAAATGGTTGTTGTTAAGTAAACAACTTTTGTAAAGTGATTTTTTTTATAATGTCAATTAGGGGATTAAATTGAGAAAAATGAAAATTATGTGGTAAATGTGTGAAATAATGAAAATTATGGGCTGCTATGAGTTTGTATAGAATTCGTCTAGCTTAGTATGTGGATGGAATTGCATGAATTTCAATTTATGGGCTTAAGCACTAAATTGTAAAAAAGTTAAAATATTAGGGGTAAAAGTGTAAATTTGCACAAATATGTATTTTGGGCTGAATTGAATATAATGAATACTAAATGGATTGAATTTGATTATTTAGATCAAGTTAAGCCTCGTACGGATCTAGATCGAGTGAAAGATAAAGTATCAGACTAGTTGATCTTATTTCGCCGTTCTTGTGATCGATGTAAGTTCGTGTGTTTAATAAGCATTAAATTATACATGTTTGAATGTTTAAATTGATATAATTGTGATGATATAAGACTACAGAAATTCTTGACGAGTATCGGCAATGTATGGATCTTGGTTGAACCTTAGGAATAGATAGGATACAAATGACATGTCATTAGGGGTTACCGTGTTTTGGGTGCTGGTCCTGTACGTTTTACCAGTGGCTGAGTTTTTAGGCATGTGTTACGATTACTCGTCAGCTTGTGTGAGCAGCACTATGTAGTTACATCTGGACCGTCAGCTTGTGTAAGCAGACCCAGTCATAACTCAAGAGTGAGCACTTATGTGAGATATGAGGTTGAGATGGTTTTGACCATGTAGTGGCACTTAGTGTGAGAGATTCCTGAGTATCCGATATTATTCCAAATGGTTCAACGGGTATATTAATGATATGAAAGAGTAAGAGATTGATATGTACCAATACAGGTATGTTCATGAATTGTATAAGTATTGAATCTATGAGATTTGTGAATTCATGTCTAGCCTTTTGATTGAATATGTGTTAGGCTTTTAGATTCAAATTGAGTTACATTATGCTATGTTTATTTACTTAAATTATGAATGAATGGTAAGATATACTTTTTAGCCATATGAGCTTACTAAGCTTAATAGCTTACTCTGTTTACTTTTTCGTGTTTTATAGTGATTTCGAAGCTTGCTCAGATTGGAAGTTGTCAGAGATCTCATCACATTATCCAGCAGTTGTTTTGTTACTTTTAGACTTTGTGTATTTTGGTTATATAACATGTATAGGTCTTTTGGCTAATGTAGCTTTTATGTCTTGATGAATTTTGGCCATTTGAATTGGCTTGTAAGTAGACATATATTTTGAAATGTATATATATGTATATATGGTCTTGTGAGTTGTGATGTTTATGAGCATTATAGTTGTTGGAATTGGTATTGCATGATTTAGACTTGGTTGAGATTGGTTTGAATGCCTATTGATGATATGGTTATATGCTATTTGTTGTGTTTAGGTTAATGCAAATTTGGGTTAGAAAAACGGCTTGGAAGATAGCCTATTTTTGTCCACACGAGTAGAGACATGGGCGTGTGTCTCAGCCGTGTGTGACACACAGCCAGATGACATGGCCGTGTGTCCCTTGATATTTATTTAGAAACCAAGTCAGTAGCTTTACACGGCCTAGCACACAGGTGTATGAGGCCATTTCGAAGGGTACATGGCCAGACACACGGGCGTGTGGTCTAGCCGTGTGACCCAAGTCAGAGAGTTACACGGGGTCAGACACGGGCTGGGACATAGCCATGTGATCCCATTTCGAATGTCCACACGGCCTGTGACACGGGCATGTCTCTTGCCCGTGTGAGACACAAAGCCTGGTCACACGGGCGTGTGTCCCCTACACTTTGAAAATTTTCTATGGTTTTCTAAAAAAAAAAAAATTAAGTATTCGATTTAGTCCTAAACCACTTTTAATGTCTATTTGGAGCCTCAAGGGCTTGTATTAGGGACTATATGGATGTATTTGAATGGTCTTTAATTGGTATGAGAATTGTATTCAAATTGTATGATTGTTGAAGAAATAAGTCTGGTAATGCTCTGTAACCCTATTCTGGTGACGGATACGGGTTAGGGATGTTACACTAATCCCTATTGACATGCGAATTGTACCTTTACTAAAGGCAATTCACTTTTTTAAAAAATCAATTAAGCATTAGCAAATTCAAATAACACATCACTTTTACATGGTAAATTCTCATACACAATTACGTTAACAAATATTCACCTATTCTATTTTTATAAAAATCACTTGTTGATACTCATTTATTAAACTCACTTAGTAAGGGCTCATGAAGCCATTCTTTGTCACTTTTTCCACTTTTACTAGTTTACATTTCACTTAGGTGATTTATACCACCAATGTAACAACCATTTCAATGATACCAGAAACGATGGTTTCAAAACCCATTATTCGATGATCGAGTTTGTTAATATCATTATTTAGTATTAACGAGTCTATATTAGAGTTAAATTGAGTTTTGGTGTAGTAATTTTTTATGATTGAATGATTAATTAGGGTATAATGATTAAATTGTAAAAACTTTAAAACATAATTGCTATTGACTTTTTGTTGATAAAAGGCTTAAATAATGAAGCTATAGGGATTTAATTGGAAATTTAGCCAAAAATTATTATAGTGGACGGTTAATAGCTTAATAAGCTTATAAAATATTATATTATGTTCAAAATTTATATTATTAAAGTAATAAAAGATGATAAAACATGGAAGAAAAGAGAAAACACATTCTCATCTTCTTTCCCACTCATAAAATCACCATTTTTTCATAAGGAAGAATCAAATTTTGGGCTTAAGCTTCAAGACTTTGATTTGGTAAGTTATTCAAGTCCTTTTCTTGTAATTTAATGTTTTTGAAATCCTGAGAGCTTTATTTAGCTAGCCTAGTGACTAATTTGTGAAACTACTAAAGTTTACTAAACTTACCATTGATGTATACTTGAACATTTTGTTGATTAATAGTTACATGTAAGCTTATTTGTTAGTTGGATTAATTTGTAAAGTGAGATTTTGATAGTTTTGTCATTTAGGACTAAAATGTAAAATTTGAAAACAATAGGTGAAAATTATATGTTATATGCTGCTATTAAGTTAGCTTAGGATGAATTTGAGATCAATTTTGAAATCGAGGCTCAAATTTGAAAGTTATGGTATTTGATTTTAGGGACTAAATTGAAATAAAAGAAAAACTTGAAGAATTATTGCATAGATAAATTTGAGCTATTTTATAACTTCAATATGTTAGTTGATATTTGGAATAAATAATTGAATTAAATTATAGTTTAGATCAAGAATTACCACAATCAGTGGATTTACACAGAAAAGGGAAAACTGCTAACTAGTCCCTGACATCTAAACCGTTGCTATTTTTTCAAGTAAGTTCATACAATATAAATAGGTTTTATTTTCTATTGAATTATGTTTTGATATGCGTACTGGTGTTTTGGCAAGTTTGGATTGGTTATGAAATAGTATACAGTTTAGTGGTAGGTTTAATTGAA
Source organism: Gossypium longicalyx (assembly GCA_025698465.1). Taxonomy (NCBI): domain Eukaryota; kingdom Viridiplantae; phylum Streptophyta; class Magnoliopsida; order Malvales; family Malvaceae; genus Gossypium; species Gossypium longicalyx. Next base: position 49,631,837 of record CM047004.1, read on the forward strand.
ATGAATTCTTACGAAATGCAAATGTCGAGGTTAAATCTTAATGAACTTAGTAAAATTCTTGTAGATGAGATTATGGGTTAATTCACGATGTTTTTGAGCTCTAGAATTTGTTGCGGACTCGAAGATACATGTGACACAAGTTTAGCCGAGACAGGTAACCTTACATGTATATTAAGCCTTGACAGATAATTGATCGCCTCCAGACTTACTAACATCCAAAGTGTGAATACTAAAACAAAAAATAAATATAAATGAGGTGGTCTCCACAAATATACTGGTTAGGTTGTAATATAGTTATAACGGAGTAGACGAGTACTCTGAGGATCGTACCGAAAGGAGGCTAGTACTAGATCAATCTTAACCTAAAAACAAAAAGATCTAATTAGTACTTAAAATAGGTTATAATACAAAAATATAAATAATCAGGATTTTTAAGGTTTTTTATAATAATAGTAATACAAATAAATACGTATCGAGAAATTAAAAAGTGAAATTGATAAAATCTGATAATGAGTGATTAGCTTGCTTCGGTAATCTTCATCAACTGTCACTTCAAGTTCCTCGTCAATCAACTAGTCAATATCCTAGCAGGATCTTTCGATACCTCCACTAGAATTTCTAGTCAACAAGGACTACTTATTTTCCAACCTCATAGTCTAGATTGGTTTGGAGTTAAGGTGTCTAGGGATAGACCATACCAATTTTTGGTTAATTCCAACCTTGATAACTACCTAGGGTTGTCAAGCCTAGGGTTTAGGTTTTTCTTTTTCCAAATAACCGATCCATTGAGTAACCCTACAAAACAGTTAATAGATCATACCTACTGGCTAATCCTCCATGGAAGGATTAGTTCCTCATGGTTTTCGTAAACAATATAAAATCAATATAAAGCATAAACATGATAATTAAAACGAAAGTATAAACTTTAAGAAAAAGCCTAATTTATATTATGAAGAAGAATGAATCCACAAAGTTTAATCGCATCCACAAACTAGGTCTCCAAATTAACACAAAGAACAACACTGAAATAAATCTAAAACCTATGAAAAGAGAAATACTAAACTAAAATTAAAAATAAAGATTCTAAGCTAAGTAACCGGACCATAACATGTGCCAAATAAGCCTATTTATAGATTTGAGGTAGTTGTAGTCTTTAACCCTAGGTTAGCTAATGTTCTCGAGCTTTAAGTTGGATTGTGCAGACCAAAATGCCCCTGGCTCGTATTAATTTGCGTCTAGAGTTGATGTCGTGACACATCAGGACCTATGTCGCGACATTAAAGTCAATATACTCTTCTTTAAAATGTCTTCAAGGGTTTGTTGCGACACCCTTAGGCTGTGTCGCGACATCGAAGGCAGTCTCTGAATTTCTCCATTTTGGTCCCTATGTTATGACATTGAACCTTCTGTATTGCGATATAGTGATCAATATCGATTTAGCATGCCTTCTAATGGTCTTCTACACACTCACAAAGTTCATTAGCTCACCTTTAGGCCTCATTTGGCCCTAAGGTCAATAAAAGACATGATTTGCATATTTTATTTAATTTAATTAAACTTACTAAAATATAATCAAAACCTAATGATAATGCTTATTTTCAAGCTCCTAAAGTATGGAAATTAGTTTAATCTGTTACACCAAATTATGACATATCAATAACTTGACACCATTGTTTATGATTAGCTTGGACGAGCATTTGATATTATTTTCACCTTTGTATCGAGTTCTTTTATGATGTTCCATCAGGTAAAAATAAAAGATGAAAAATATGGAACTATAATAATGATGGTGGTAAAAGATGATCATGTTATGGAATTGAGATGCAAAATGACTTATGCTTGAGATATGGCTTCTTGAAAATATGTATGTGGTTATGAACTAAATCTCATTTGGTTGATGTTGTTGTGTATGCCATGATAGGTGAAATTTTTGCATATTGAATTGTATTTGTTAAATAGATAAGGAAATCTATTTGTTTACATTGTATGAGCTTACTAAGTATTTATAATACTTTCCCATCTTACTCTTTTCTCTGTAGATTTTGGATGTCTAGAACGTGTTGATCGGATCAACGAGAAGCACACATTTACTATCTCTGATTCGATATATTTTTTAATGTTCTATCTTGGTTGTTCTGAAGAATGGAGGATTAATTGTAGTCAGGAACGATGACAATAAGTTAATTCCCACTCGGACAGTTACAGGTTGGAGAGTATGCATTGATTATCGAAAACTAAATGATGCAATGAAAAAAGACCATTTTACGTTGCTATTTGTCGACTAAATGCTTGATCGATTAGCAAGAAAAGACCATTATAGCTTCCTTGATGGGTATTTTGGATATCATCAAATCCTATTTCATCCCGGTGATCAAGAGAAAACTACTTTCACCTGCCCTTTTGGTATGTATGCCTTTAAAAGAATGCCTTTTGGCCTATGTAATGCTCCAACAACCTTCATGAGATGCATGACCTCAATCTTTGCTGATATGCTAGAAGAGGGTTAGATGTATTCATGAACGATTTTTCCATATATGGGGACTCTTTACAAGAATGCCTGTATAACCTCAAAAAAGTGTTAAAAAGATGCAAGGAAACTAACTTGATGCTCAATTAGGAAAAATTCCATTTTATGGTTAAAGAAGGATTGGTCTTAGGGCATCAGATATTAGGAAAAGGGCTGGAAGTAGATAAAACCAAAATAGAAGTTATCAAGCATCTTTCAAATCCGACAAATGTTAAAGGTGTTTGAATTTTTTTAGGTCATGCAGGATTTTATTGAAGATTTAGAAAAGATTTTGCTCATATTTCTAAACCTCTAAATCAACTTCTCCAAAAAGAGACACATTTCATATTTAATTAAAGTTGCGTTAAAGCTTTTGAGGCAATAAAAGAAAAACTTGTATCTACTCTTATAATTATTACCTTGAATTGGTTGGAACCTTTTATTATTATGTGTGAAACAAGTGATTATGCAGTAGGAGTAGTTTTAGGACAAAAGTGGAATAACATATTTAGGGTTATTCATTATGCTAACAAAACATTAAATTCAACACAGTGCAACTACAATACAATTGAAAAAGAGATGCTGGCAGTAGTGTTTGTGTGTGAAAAATTTTGACCCTACTTAATGGTGAATTGAATATATGTGTATACTGATCACTCTGGGCTAAAATATGTCATGAAGAAAAAAGAAACAAAATTCATACTAATGAGATGGGTTTTATTATTTCATGAATTTGATTTATGGATAATGGACAGGAAGGGGATCGAGAATCAAATTGTAGATCACCTATCCAGAATTGAAAACCATTTACAAGAGGAGGAAATTGAAGACATTAAGGAAACCTTTACAGATGGACAATTATTTAGAGTGGACATTGATCAATCAAGACCAGGTAAGCATCTAACACCATGGCATGTAGATTATGTTAATTACATTGCAAGGGGGTCTTCCCAGCACATGTATCTTGGCAACGAAAAAATGGGATAGCTCATGAATAAAAAAAATTACATTTGGGAGGAAACATATGTGTTTCGACAATGTGTAGATTAATTACTTCGGTGATGTGTAGCAGAGGAAGAGATACAAGATAATTTACGAAGTTGTCACACATCTCCTTGTGGAGGGCATTTTGATGGAAAAATGGACTGCTAAAAAATACTACAATCAGGTTTTTATTTGCCAACAATAAATAGAGACACTTTTAAATTTGTCCAAGGATGTGATAAGTGTAAGAGAATTGGAAATATATCTAAAAGCGATGAAATGTTGCAAACAGGAATAATCGAGGTCAAAGTGTTTGATGTTTGAGGAATTGATTTCATGGGACCTTTTTTGATTTCTTTTGGGAATTAATATATTCTCCTGGCTATAAATTATGCCTCAAAATGGGTCGAAGCTGTCATACTACCTACTAATGATACAAAATTTATAGTAAGATTCCTCAAGAAATACATATTTGCCAGGTTTGGTTCACTATGAGCACTGGTCAGTGATTAAGGATCTCATTTTTGTAGCAAGCAGTTTGAAGCAACATTGGCTAAGTATAGCATATAACATAGGATGATAACAACATATCATCCACAGGCTAATGGGCAAGCAGAAGTATTTAATCGAGAAATAAAGTAGATTTTAGAGAAAACAGTAAACCTAAGCTGAAAGGATTGGGCAACCAAGATAGACGATGCATTGTGGGATTACAGAACAACATATAAGACTCCATTAGGGATGTCCCCATATAAGCTAGTTTATGGTAAGAACTCTTACTTACCAATTGAATTGGAGAGGAAGGCAGATTGGGTAATCAAAGAGTTAAATCTGGATCCAGAATTAGCTAAAAAAGAAAGACTATTCCAACTCCAAGAATTGGAAGAATTCAGATTTATGGCTTGCGAAAATACTAAGATGTAGAAGGAGAGGGGTAGATTTTGACATGATGCAAAGATCAAAAAGCAAGAATTTTTGGCAGGATAGAAAGTACTGGTATGCAACTCAAGGTTCATATTATTCCCTAAAAAGCTTAAATCAAGATGGACAGGTCCATATACAATACAACAAGTAACCTTTCATGGGACAATAGAGTTAATTAGAAAAGGGGGGCAACCCTTCCTTGTTAATGGCCAACGAGTAAAACATTATTTTGAAGGGACTATTAGTACTGTAGTGGAAGAACAAACCTTCGCCTTTTAGGATTTCCAAGACATTAAGGGAAAACCAAAAAACATAAGGGAAGATAAGGAAAAAGGTAACCCAACTGGTGATTTCACAAAAAGCAGAAGAATCTGGCCGTCATGACACGGCACCACTCCAAAATGCCATGATAAAGAACAAAATTTTAATTCAAGAATCTGCCTTCGATGTTGTAACATCACCTAAGGATGTTGCGACACCATTGCGTAACTCTGTTTTCTAAACTAACCTAACTATTGATGTTTTTGTAGCTTAATTATATTAGGATTCCTGCTCTTTAATTGCTTATTTAGTAAAACTAGATTATAACTGTAACAATCCATTTTTTAATGGTGTCAGAAATAGTGTTTTCGGGGTCACAAATTCGACAAGTGAGCCATAATTATTATTTAATATTTACGAGGCAATTATAGCATTAAAATAAATTTTGTATTTTCAAATTATGTTATTTGAATGAATAATTAGGTTCAAGTGGTATGACCCTCAAATAAAATGGTTTTAGAAAATGAGGTATCAGGACCTCGTTTTTTATAAATTGAGAAGTAAATATTTTATTAAATAAATATTTACGAAGTGTTATTAAAGTTGTATTAAAATTTGGTTAAGAAATTTTAATATTTATATAGTTAATTAATTAAAAAGAACTAAATTATAAAATGTGCAAAAGTTAAATGCTATGGTGTTATATATGTTAATTTACTATATTACCTAAAATTTATGGTCCAATAAATTGATTAAACCTTAATGTAATTTAATGGTCGGTTGGCGGTAAAGATATGTATTATTAAATGTTAAAAAAATATGTAAATAAAAATAATATATGTTAATTAATGAAAGAAAAGAAAAGAAACTTGAGCATCTTCATCATTTTAATTCTTCAAACAGATTCACCATTAAATGAGAACACCAACCTTCGACCAAGGCTAGTCCTCATTGCATGGTATGCAATTCAATCCCGTTTTTAGTAATTTTTATCCTTTTAACATTATATTAGCTTCATCTAGTTAGCCCGAGGGTCAATTTATAAATTTGTTAAAGGTTTAGGGACTTACCATGATAGATTTAACATGTGTTTTGATTTTAAATGATGGACTATTAAATTTGGTTGCTAAATAAACAAGTGTTGTTAAGTGATTTTTTATAATTTTAATATTTAAGGATTAAATTGTTGAAATAGTAAAATTCAAGGTAAATATTGTGAAATGATGATAAAAATGGGCTGATTATGAACCCTATGAAAACCGGTAGCGTGAATTTTAACTAAAAATGGTAAATTTGCAAGTTTCGGGTTTAGGGACTAAATTGCGTAAAAGGTAAAATATGGGGATAAATTTATAAAATGATTATGGAAGGACTTAATTGTATTAGGCATATTATTTAAGTGCTAAAATTGTATTAATTGAATAAAAATTATTATTTAGATCCAGAAATGAATCAAACGGATCTAAACAGAGGAAAAGTTAATGTGTCGGATTAGTCGTCGGCCTCGTTTTATAACTGTAATTGTTGAGGTAAATTCATAGGTATAGAATTGTAGACATCTATATATACATAATCTTATTGCTGATTTATGAATATATATATATATATATATATATATATGATGTTTAAAATGTGAGTTGGAAATCGAAATATTATAACTGAATACAAGATGATAAAGGATTTATTTGAAAACTATTGAATATTTATGAAATATGATATCTGTGATTTTGGAATGATTATGAATTGTTACAACATGTGTATTGAGAAATATGGAAGTGCTTATGATTCATGAAAGTTATAATTTTGTTAAAATGCCTGTTTGAACATAGTAAGCGATTAGAATACGATTGACATGCAAATAGGGTTAGTATGCGCGCTTGTACTGGATTTGCACTTTGGTGCCCTTGTATACACTTTAGTGTCCCCGTTTGCACTACGGTGCCCCTGTTTGCACATTTTTTCCCCTGTCTACATGTAACGCCCTGAATTTTGGGCCTAGAAGTTTTGGGATGTTAAGCATAGGGTCAGTGAGGGGGCTGTACATAAGTGATTAGTTGTGCATTTTAGTGATAAGAATGGGCCTGTTGGTCTAGTGGTTGTGTGTGTGTTGGTTTGTTCTGGGTTCTAGGTTCGAGTCGCTGTGTGCGCTTTTAGGGAGTCTTTTTATTTTGTTTTATTTTTAGTTAATGATGATAATTAATATCTTTTATTATATTATATTTGATTTGATTTTTATTATTTTTCTTTTTCTTTTCCACGTGAGTTCACTCTTCTTCTAGGTTTTTTTTCTTTTTCCTTAGACTTTCAATTTGTACATTCTCTCTCTGCTTTTGAATTGATTTACCTACGGATTTCGGATTGTCGTGCTTCTACCGTCTTCTTCGTCATTAATTAGGTGTGGGATATGAATCTGGTTACCCTTTTCTTGTTAATTGATATTTTGTTTTTCAAACCCCTTTCCTTTGGCTTTTAATAACTATGCACTAAACCCTTCGTTTTAGATCTTGAGACATTATAGGAGAGGGGAAAACGCTAGTATTTGATGTACTCTTAATGTGGTTAAGGTTAGGGATTGTTACGATGGCCTAAACTGCGGTTTCAAGGTTGATTTGGGGTGGTTTTGTGACCTCCTCGACGGCCACATGGGTGTGTGCCGTGGCACACGACTGTGTGGATTTGGGAACTAGGGTTTTTGAGCCAAATTGGGTGCCACACGGCTTGGCCACACGACCGTGTGGCCGATTTGGGAAAAGTTGTCGATTTTCACACGGCCGTGTCCCTTGGGCACACAGGCGTGTGAGTTTGGGAATTAGGGATTTGAGATTTAGAGTCACACGGCTGGCCACACGGCCGTGTGGCTGATTTGGGAATTAGGGATTCCACACGGGCGTGTGCTTCAGAGCACACGGCCGTGTCTGGTGGCACACGGGTGTGTAAGACCCTCACACGACTGTGTCTTCCTTACATTTTATTTTAGTGATTTTGGACAGTGAGTTACACGGCCTATCAACACAGCCATGTCCTTGCTTCACACGGGTGTGTGCCTCTGTCACACAGCCGTGTGCTACTCTTTACACGAGCGTTTGGACCCCCACATGGCCTGGGTTGCTCCAGACGGCTGGGGCACATGGGCGTGTGACCCTATCTCGCCAAGTTTTGATTTTAAGTCGATTTAAGTGTAATCGTGACTTGTGTGTGTTTCAACCCTTGGTTAAGCTTTAGTAAGGGTAATTGTGACTTTGTTCTGGCTTCACTGTATGTGTTACTTGTGATTGAATATGTGACATGTTTGACCCTGAATCTGAGTAAAGGAGAGTGCACCTTTCTGTAACTGATTGACTGGATGTGTGTGACTGCTTCTAAATGACTGTCTGAAATTGTACTCTGAATTGTATACATCTAACTGCATACATACATACTTATGCATAAACTATTTTGGGTGGGTTGTTGAAGAGAAGGAAGATTGACGAAATTGGCAGCTGATCTGCTGGTGACTGATATCCCCTATTACCCAGAGGGATGTGGGCGGTTCCAATACCCAGAGGGTTATGGACTTTACTGATAACGGTATAGCGGATTACCGCCTTGCACTGTACCGCTTGTACGTTAGCTACGCTGCGTACCATTGATTGAACTGGCATTTTACTACAATCTATCGGTATAGCGGATCACCGCATTGCACTATACTGCATGTACGTTAGCTACTCTACGTACCGCGGTTCACTGCATTGCATACTACATGTTTGTACCACGGTTCACTGCATTACATTGCATACTACGTACCACTATCTGATCTAGCAGTTCATACTGCATGTTTGTACCGCAGTTCACTGCATTGCATAGTATAGCCTATACGCTAGCTTTGTTGCATAATTTACATGACTGGTAGTTTATCTGCGTATTGTTAGCCAGAATTCCTAGAGGATCGAGGGCAGTTCCAATACCCTGAGGGTCATGGAAAATGCTGATGATCATCGTTGCCGGGCAACCCGGGATGACATCATATGGAGTGCAGGGTTGGATGGGCTTTTTGAGGTTCTACTTGGAGTGTAGGGATGGATGGGTTGATTTAATCCCCACAGGGAGTGTAGGGTTGGACGGAGATGGTGTGTTGGCTGGATGGGTGGGTTATTTTATAACTCATTTGCACTCATATGCATCTGATTGATCTGTTGACATTGAAACTTATGAATGGTTGAGAATTTCTGATACCATGACTGAATGTGTTACTGATTGACTGAAAGGTACTTGTGCCTATGTGAATTTGGTAGATTCTCTCTGCAATAGTCTAACTGAACTGTTATTATGATTGTGTGATTGACTTATGAATTATTGTTACTGTATCTAAATGGCACGCAAGATTGGGTGTGTTTGAATGACCCAAGTGACCGAAAAGTACTTATAGTATGTTGATTTTGAGCGAATATGCTCAATTGTCATCTGATGGTAAGTTGCTTTGCATATTTCGACCAATTTTGAGTAGTTTTGTAAGTTGGTTATGCTTCACAGCTGAATTTGAATTTCTTCCAATCTTTATATTTCTGTTTCTGTTTCATAGCTAAGTAGTTTGGTCTCACATTGAGTTTGAGTAGCTCACCCCCTATTCTGTTTACCCTTTTAGGTACATTCCGAACTTTTGGATGCTAGACTTAGTACGTGGAGGTCTTGGACAGTCACATTATGTTTTCTAGTTTTTATATTTGGTTTTGAACTGTATAGTTTATAAATTGTGGTACACTTACTATTTTAAACTTTTGACTCATACATTTATTCCTGTTAAACTTGTGGACGAAATTTTAACGATTGAACGTTTTGACTAGTTTTGAAAATGGAAATTTTTGAACGACTTGTTTTTTGTAAAATTTTCTCGCGATCACTTCGGTGATCAATGTAGCATTCCGGATTCGGTCTAGACTTCTAGGCCGAGTTTGGAGTGTTACACTACACTTCAGTGCTCTTGTTATGCATCTATGATGCCTCTGGTGTGGTGTAGTTACCCGAGTATCTGAGTCAAGTTATTATTTCGTCGGGCTAAATGTTAATGGAATTTATAAAATTATTATGTGCTTAAAGGCTGATGTATAGTCAAGATATTAGCAAATGTTAAATGTTCAATGAATTACTTGATCATATGAGAGTATTATATTGATGATTATACGGTTAAAGATAGATATTTATACACATATATGAAAGAGTTTGGACTGAATTATTATAGTACAGGAAGCATACGATGAACCATTTTCAGTACTAATCCTATAAGTGCTTCGTGAATGAATAACAGGTATGATATTTTATTTATTTAGTTTTCACATTGTTTGTTGAAAGTAAGTGATTCCGGGATGATATGTTTATATGAAACTTTGAAATGAAAGATGAATTACATAATGATTATATGTTAAATGTGTAAGTATTATGGTAAGAAGAAACATTTAAGTGAAACAGTTATATGAAATGCTTATAAGGAAAAATATATATACATATATATGCAAGGCTACACCAATTATCCAGGAGAAGTGTAGTGAACAGAAAATGAAATTTGGTCTATGATATAATGAAAATTATGCTTAGTTGTTTTCTTTTCCTATAGATAATCAGAAGGTTCGGTTTGGTTGGAAGCTTGTCGGAGACCTATCACACTATCCACCAGTTAATTCAGTATTTTTTGATCATTTTTGGCTAAGGTTTATAATGACATGTATGGGGTGGTTTATAATAATGTTTTGATGAACATGTAAATGGTAATTTGGTATGGTTGTGCCTTAATGTTTATGAATGGTTGGTGTATTTATCATGCTTGTTTAAGTAAGTCCTTATGGTCACTTTTATGTGATTGTATATAAGGTTCCTTTTATAATATGTTTGGATGGTTTAAATTGGTCATTATGGAATGCTTTAGTATCTATTTAGTTTAGGCTGGTTCACATGAAAAGTAGCATTATTGGTATGCTTTGGAAGGTATGAAACTAGGTTATGATGTTAGAAATATGGTAAACTTGGCTTGACTGGTATGTTATGATTTGGTATATATTGAGGTGCCTTGTATGACATATTTGATGATTGTATTAGGAACTTGAAATGCCATATTAATGTGTGTTTCGAAAGTTTAGGCTCATAAAAAGTGTGTATATATTGATGGAAAAGTTTTGTATGAAATGGTATGAAATGGTATGAAGTGGTTTGATTTTAGGTACATTTTGAGTCCACACGGTTTGAGACACATGGCCTGGTGACATGGTTGTGTGTCGTCTGAGGGTTCCTTTGCATGCGAGTCAATGAGTTACACAACCTATCACACGGCCTAGCACACAGGCGTGTGACCCTACTCAGAGAGTTACACGAGTGAGGACATGGACTGGGACACGGTCGTGTGTCCCTAGTTCAAAGGTTACACGGTCTAAGACACGGGTATGTGACTCAATCGTGTGAGTCACACGACCGTGTGACCCCTGTTTTGCAAATTTTGCATCTTTTTCCTAAACTTTTTGATTTGCTTCAAATTGGTCCCGAATTGCTTCTAAGCTATTTTTAGGGCCTCGAGGGCTCGATTTAGGGACAATAAGCATGTATATGAACGGTTTATGATGTGATTAAATTATTGAATGATATTATGTCTAAATCTTTCTGCTTATACGGCAATGCTCCGTAACCCTAATCTAGCGACGAATACGGTAACTCTTGAATAATTTATTCTTTCTTTCTAATCTCTAAATAGGTCAGATGGCCACCTTATGTTATCATTTACAAATATTAAATTACAGACAAACCTCTTTTATCAGCAACAAAGGTTAAATTGCTGGCATAATAAGAATATATTATCAAACGGCCAGTTTTAGTGCAAACACTTCAAGCCCAGCTATTGAATTTCAATAAGGTGACATGGATAAGTATTTGCAACAATTACAACCGTATACTTTTATTCAAGAACAAGGATTTGATCCTTTAATGAGGAATTGAAAAGGAATATGGGAAAACGCAACTGAAAGGGAATGGACGAAATTCTGTCTGCTAGCCAAAGAACCCCTAATAATTCCTATAGTGAAAGAATTTTATCTAGTATTAAAACAAAGGGAAGTAGCCAAACCATTCTACGAGATGCGTTCCTTTGTGAAGGTCAGAGGGGTTAATGTTTTAGTAACCGGGATAAGTATTTGCCAAATTTATGATGCACCATATTATTATCACGATTATCTCTATAAAAAAGATTTGAAGGAATTCAAAAACATTGATATAGAGGAAGTATTGAGACTGCTAATGGTAGGGAAAGAGATGTGGATGTATTAAACGAGGACAACAAATCTTGAAATGTTCAATCAAGAGCTAGTGACACCAAAAACCAAGATTTGGATGAAAATCGTATGTTCAATAATATGAACTATAATAGAGATTTTTGAGATTAGTCCAATTGAAGCAATCATAACTTATAAGATCATCCAAAATAAGAAAATATGTATTAAAACTTGGATATATCAAAAACATGGTTCATTGTGCAAGGAATTTAGGACAAGGAATATTTTTCCCATATCTATTTATGGAGCTATATAAAACGGTAGGATTTCCCATTGAAGGGATGGATAAAACAATGATTCACCCAAGAAAATTACTAGGTGATGATTTATTCAAGAAATTTGTTCGTCTACAGATGAAACAAAAAGAGGAAAGGATAAAAAGAAGATTTCTGGAAGATGAGAACTAACACTCAAGAGTAATCTAGTAGGATTAGGAGTAGACAAATTTAGGGAAACTTGAATGCTTATTTCTTTACTTGTATTTTTTTTATTTTAGGGATTGTATTGAATTTTAGGGTACTGGAAATCTGTTTTTAGGTTAGAGATAAATATATAATTCTTTGTTTTGAAGTTTGTTTAAATTTTTCATTTTATAAAAACCGAACATGGAAGAGATACAAACAAATCGAGCTTTAGACGATCAAAGGAGGAAACACCCACCATTAGCCACCATAATCAATCTGGTAACTTCCCTCCTTATCTTTTTATAGGCTACACATTGAGGACAATGTGTCAACTAAAGTGTGGGGGGTACCATAGGAAATTTGTTTGTTTTAAAATTTTCTTTGATTTTTTTTTGTGTGCTTCAGCTTGTAGAAATATATGTGATTGGTTAGGAGCATGTACATAGGTTGCTTGTGATTATGAATAAGTTTGGCATGATTATATAAGATTTTAAATTTTTTATTATTAAACTATTAAGTTCTACATGTTACACTGAAAATAGGCATTAAGCAATCAGCTGTACCAAGCGATACAGAAAATACAAGGAAATAAGCATATTAGTATGAATGGTAAATAGTTGAATTTGTGTTTCTTTGGTTGATTAAATTTGTACATGTTGGGATATTTAGGGATAACCTAAAGCATTTTTTGGAACACATCCAAAGCCAAAAAGCTATCCTATTTATATTTCACCTTTAGTACCAATTTCTAAGCCTCTTGACACTGGTTGATGAACAACACTACAAGCCTTAAGCTTAAAAACGTCAATTTGCATTTGCCTTTTTTCTTTGGTCATGCACTACACGATTATATATGTCTAGCCATATGTATTGAGGGTTAAGTAGATACATCATGGCAGAGTTTGTAAAAATATAGTGAAATAGGAAATATTAGTGTGATATGGGAACTATAGGCTAGCTTAAAAGTGCAAACAAAAGATCCCAATAACAAAAATAATACGAGTAGAAAAAGTTCTTGAAAAATAAAAAGCATTCATGAGAGAGATAAGTTGAAAAAGAAAAGCGACAAAGTCACAAAAGAAAGAGAAACTCGTTCATTAGTGCAAAAAAACTCGTAGGCTAGTCGTAGTTACTATGTCATGCTATGATTTCCTATACATGGAGAGACAAGGAAGGTGAGAGAAGAAGAAATAAGGCGGTGAATGGGTAAGGGTCACAAGGGGGAAGAATAGGGATCAATACGATGTGCCAAACTATTTTCGTGTTTGTAACCCTTTTGATGCTTACTATTTTTTTTAATTTCATACCTGTCTTAAGCATCAGAATGTTACAAGCTGAAAAGTCTTATGTGACCTAAATATCCTTACACATGAATTGCCATCATACTAGACATACGCATAAATGACTATTTGTATTCTGCTTGGATAATCAAAGTACTTGTATGACTTGTTGATGGATTCCTATAGATGAAACCTTTAATACTTGTATATTTTATAACATACTGAACTTTGATGTTTGAAGTCAAAGGTGGCAAGTCAACTATTCATCATGTTGAAGTTGTTAGTAAGCATGAAATGCCTAAGTCATATGCTCCAAAGTCAATACATGTACCATATGGCTTAAGTGTCATCTTTATCTATATTGCTTGAGGACAAACAGTGACTTTAGTGTGGGGGAGTTTGATCTGTCATAACTCAGTGTCATAGATTAAACTAGTTTTCACACTTAAGAAGCCTAAATATAAGTATTTTTATTACATTTTAGTTAAAGTTTCTTTAGTTTTACTTACTTTCAATAAAATGTGCAAATTGAGTTATTTATTGACCTTAAAGGCCGAATAAGGCCTAAGGGAGAGCTAACGTACTTTGTGAGCATGTAGGAGACCATTAGAAGGCATTTTAGGTCGATATTGGGTGCTATGTTGCGACACGAGAGGTCTAATGTCGCAACATAAGGAACATAATGAAGAAAACTCAAATCTACCTTCGATGTCGCAACAATGGCTGAGGGTATCGCGACATACCCCTGAAGATGGTTACAAAGGAGCATACTGGTTGCTATGTCACAACATAGGTCCTGGTGTGTTGTGACATCAACTTTAGGACGAAAATTAAACACGAAGAAAGGGCGTTTTGATCTACACAATCGAACTTAAGGCTTGAAAATGTTAGCTAACCTAGGGTTAAGGACAACGACCACTTGAAAGCCATAAATAGGCTTCTTTGGCACATGTTACAGACACCTTTTCATTAACCTAGTTTTTTTCCCTTAGATTTAGTTTTGTTTTCTTTCTTTCTTAGGTTTCTAGAGTTTAGTTTATTTGTTCGTTATTTTATTTCAAGAGATCTAAATTGCAAAATCATTCACACTTTGTGGAATTACGCTTAATCTCAATACAATCAGGCTTTGTCATTTACACTAACTTGTTGATTTAATTAGCATGCTTTCTCTTTACATTGATTAATTTTGTTTATGAACTCCATGAGGAACTAATCCCTCTATGGGGCATTAGCGAGTGGAGGTATGATCTGTTAACTTTTTGGAGGGTTACTCAATGAATCTGCTGTTTGGGAAAGGGAGAACGTGAAACAAACCCTAAGCCTAACAACCCCGGGAATTAATCAAGGTGGGAATTAACACAAAATTGGTATTTCCCATCTGTGAAAACCTTAACCCCAAATTAGTCTGGACTATGAGGTCAAAAGATAACTATTTCTTGCTGACTCATTATGTTAGTGGAAGATCAGAAGATCCTTCTAGGGTAGCGACTAGTTGGTTAATGAGGAACCCAAAACGATAGTTGATGGAGATTACCGAAGCGAGCTAATCATTCATAATCAGATTTGATTTATTCTTCCTTTTTAATTTCTTGAATTTTATCTTTTTAAGTTTTTTTATTTTTACTATTATTCTAAAAGCCTCAAAAATCCTTTATTTTATATTTTTCGTACTATAACTAAATTTAAAATACCAATTAGATCTTTAAACTGTTGTAATTTGGTGTAGATTAAACTAGTTTTCACATTTAAGGAGCTTGAATACAAGCATTTTTGTTATGTTTTAATCGAGTTTCTTTAGTTTTCCTTACATTCAATAAAACATGCAAGTTGCATCTTTTATTGACCTTAAGGCCGAATGAGGCCTAAAGGAGAGCTAACATACTTTTTGAGTGTACAAGAGACCATTAAAAGGCATTTTGGTCCAATATTGGACGCTATGTTGCAAAATGGGAGATCTAATGTCGTAACATAGAGAACATAATAGAGAAAGTAAGAAACTACCTTCAATGTCGCAACACAGGCTGAGGGTGTCACGACATACCCTTGAAGATGGTTGTAAAGGAGCATACTGGCTGCTATGTCACGACCCAAGTCTTGGTGTGTCATGACATCAACTCTATGACGAGAATAAAACACAAAGTAAGGGCGTTTTGGTCTGTACAATCGAACATAAAGCTTGGGAACGTCAACTAACATAGGGTTATGGACGACGACTACTTGAAAGCTATAAATAGGCTCATTTGGCATAGGTTATAGATGTCATTCTATTAGCTTAGATTATAGACGTCATTCTCTCTTTCTTTAGGGTTTCATAGTTTTAGTTTATTTGTTCTTTGTTTCTTTCAAGAGTTCTGATTTATAAAGGACATCAACTGTTGTGGATGCATGCTTATTATCAATATCAATAAGGATTTTCTTAAAGTCTATGTTTCAATCCATTCGATATTACTAATTGTTCCATCTATTCCATATTGTGTATGAAAACCATGGGGAACTAATTTTTCTATGGGGGATTAGCGAGTGGAAGCATGATCTCTTAACTATTTTGTAGGGTTACTTAACGAATCAATTGTTTAGGAAAGGAAGAACATGAAACAAACCCTAGACCTAACAACCTCGGGAAGTAATCAAGGTGAGAATTAACCCAAAATTGGACATCTTTACCCCAAGCTAGTCTAGGCTATGCGGTTGAAAGATAAGTAGTCCTTGCTAACTCGTTATATTAGTGGAAGATTGAAATATCTTACTAGGGTAACGACTAGTTGGTTGACGAGGAACCTAAGATGAGAGTTGATAGGGATTGCTGAAGCGAGCTAATCACCTATCTTCAGATTTGATTCACTTTATTCTCTATATCTCTTGAAATTAAATTCTTTTATGTTATTTTATTTTATTTAAGAAACCCTAAGATTATCTCTTATTTTACTTTCTTACTGTAACACCCCTAACCCGTATTCGTCGCCGAACAGGGTTTCAGAGCATTACCGAAACTTTCAAAACATTTTCATATAATTCCTATAAAATTTCTATTCATTAACCGAGATTATTCATATTTTCCCTTAAATAGACCCTCGAGGCCCAAAACGAGCATTAGAATCGAGTCAGGACTTAATCGGGAACTTTAATAATTTTTCATGACATTTCAAAAATTTTCCAAGTTACAGGGCTCACAAGCCCATGTGGCCCAAGGGACACACCCGTGTGACCCTGGCACATGCTCGTGCTACAGGTCGTGTTTGACCCCGTGTAACTCTCTGACTTGTGCACATGGACATGCCACACACCCGTGTGCTAGGCTGTACGGTTAATTAATTCATTTCGAAATTAGGTGTAAGTTTCACACGGCCAAGACATACGCTCGTGTTCTAGGTCGTGTAGCACACACGGCTGAGACACACGCCCATATCTCTGCCCGTGTGCTCAATTCTGAGCATTTTGTTTTCTTGAATTTAAGGTGAAGGGGACACACGACCTAACCACATGTCCATGTACTAGGTTGTGTGTCATACACGGTCTAGACACATGCCCGTGTGGACAAAATAAGGCCATTCCTAGCTTTATTTCTCACCCAAAATCACACCAAATTCCTGCACCAAACTTACATCCAAATACCAACCAGCCCAAGCATTGAACTCAAGCAATTTATAACATCTAACATGATATATTGTTTCATGCATTCATGCTAAAATCTTACCTTTCTCAATCAATCAATAATAACCACTTATGTTATCTCCATAAAGTAAACTTAAATACATATATATACATGTACCAAAACATAATTATCACTAGCCATTCCAATGGCTAGGTTACGATAATCATTTACATTTACATGCCAATATGACCAATATAACCTATACATGCCATTGTAACCATAATTGCTTTACCATATTATACCGACATGGGCTGATGGATAGTGTGATTGATCTCCACTAAGCTTCCAATTCGACGAACTTTTGATTTACTCTAAAATAGGGAAATATAACTAAGCATAAAATGCTTAGTAAGTTCGTATAACATGGTACTTAACTTACCATTCATTCTATTTTGAGGTAACTAGTAAGGCACATACATTCAATTTGACCCCAAGCCTTACATGTATCCTCATTTCCCTTGTTAGTCAAGTATTCCATAATAACATCAAAAACATGTATGAGCTCAATAACAATCAAGTTTCCAAGCACATATGCTTTCCACAACATGTATTCATTCAACATGCATAATTCATCTCATTATTACAAGTATGATTTCATACTAGTTCATTTCGAGTTTAGATAATTTCATATTAGAACTTTACTCATATTACTCGAAATATCAAGGTCACGATTAATACACTCAAGGTGTATAAGTCTATAAACAAGGATGTACATACTCATCAAATAAATTCCATGTACAAATCGTCATTTCATATTTCCACATATCAATTATCACGTATCGTCATTTTCATGTATTTCAGGCCGATATGTGTAATAACTCATTTCTTATTCATATCTTCTCATGTCAAGAACTTTTACCCGTTGAATTTATCTAAAATATCGATGGATACGCAGGTAGTACACTCGAGGTGTACAAAATTAGAATCCATCAATTCATGTCCAATGGTACCCATAGGGTACTATATCAGAGAGTACACTCTCGAGCCGCACATGTATACGACAGGATTACCAGTCCAGGCTAAATCCTTTTTATGACATATGCTTTAAAGAGCTTGATCTGGATTACCCATCCGGGCTAAATCCTTTCATAAATGAAGTCAATAGGATTACTCGTCCGAGCCAAATCCCGTCAGCAACAAATGCAGGACCTCATTCATTTCAGAAAATTACATTTATCCATCGATTCTTCCTTTATTCAAATGGGATTTAACATTTCTCAAGCATTAACAAGCAAGTGATTATTTCCTGCATCTAAATCATACATCTAATTCAAATAGGTAAATTCGATATTCATTTCAAGCATATAAGTAACATTTTTATCATTTACCATTTATCAAGCATTATTATTGATCGGGCACTTTCATTTATCGGGCTATAACGAGTATGTGATCATTTTACATATTTATGGCATTTATAAAATTCATAAACACAACATTAAATTCAAGCATAAAAATATATACAATTTAGCTACATGAACTTACCTCGACAATGTTCGTGTACGTAAAATCTACTAATCTGACACTTTCCTATTTCCTTGTTCTAGCTCCGAATTTGGTCTATCCGGATATATTCGAGTAAATTTAATGTCAATTTACCATATTTCACATTCAAGTGGAATTAATTTTCGTCCTAAGCAAAATTACCATTTTACCCCTAATTTTCCATAAATTCCCATTTCGTCCCTAAGCTCGAAAAATAAAATTTGTGCAATTTACTCCCTATTCCAAGCCTAACCAAAATCCCATTACAAAATTTACAGCACATGTATTCATAAAAATTCAGCATTTTCTTCAAATTTCACAACTTTACATTTTAGTTCCTAAATCATGTTTTCATAAAAAATCACTTTGTAAAAGTTGTTTATCTATCAACAACCTTTCATTTTCTACCATAAATTTCTAATTTTCAGCATATACATCCATGATCCATTTTTCATACTTTGATAACTTCTCAAATTGATCCCCTAAATAGATAGATTAGACTATCCCGGTTTTAAAAATATAAAAATGACTAAAAACCAACCAAGAAAACTTACCCAATTAGGCCATGAAAGTTTCCTCTCTCTCTCCTAGGGTTTCCATGTAGTATTTTGGGGAAGAAAATGAGAAAATAAGATGATACCTCTTTTATCATATTTTAATTAATTAAATATTTTCACTTTCCAATTTAGTCCTTGCCCCTTTTTCTAAATTTACATGGATGAGTCACCAAAATATCTACATACTTTCTTTAATGGCTTAATTACCATACAAGGACCTCAAGTTTTGAATTCCATAGCTATTTAATCCTTTCCCTAATTAAGCACATAATCAATAAAATTTTCTTATCGGGATTTTTCACATGACATTTCTATCATATTATGGACCATATAATAAAATAAAAATAAATTTTATTTTCGGTTCGGATTTGTGGTCCTGAATCACTGTTCTGATTTCACCAAAATTTGGGCTGTTACACTTACTATAACTGATTTAAAAGTATTAATTAGATTTTTAAGTGTTTAGATTAAGATTGATTTAGTAATCGCTTCCCTTGGGTACGATCCTTAGAGTACTCACCTACTTCATTGTAAAATCTATATTACAACTTGACTCGTATACTTTGCAGATATAGTCACGTAATTCTTTATTTTATTGCATTATTTATACTCTGGACGTTGGTACGTCCGAATGCGGTCAACATTTTAGTGTTTAGGATAGAATTAATCTAGCAATCGCCTCCATTAGGTATGATCCTCGGAGTACTCTCCCACTCTATTCTAAAATTATATTACAACTAGACCCGTATACTTGCGGATACCACCTCGTAATTCTAATTTTATTATAGGATTCACACTCTGGATGTTAGTACGTCCGAAGGCGATCAACTTCCCATTCATTCATCCCTTATCCATCATCTCCCATCCCTTATCATTCAATAATCTCTCAACTCCTCATTCTTTCCTTTCATTCTCACGCATAAACCATCTCATTCCCTTTAGCTAGCAATTCCTTGAGAGAGTTATATCTTGGTTAGCCACCTTGAAGAGCATATTACGAAACAGAAATTACGAGGATTGAAAGAAGCCATTGCGACCAATTTTAGAAGGATTGTCTAAATTTTTTCATGGTTTCTTCTTCCTTAATCTTTATTTTTGTTCAACATGTTTGCAATTTGTTTTGGTGTTTTTTCATTGACAATGATATATTAATCTTGTTTAGCTAGAATGATTACATTAATTTGATGAAGTTCATTTGATTTATGTTCACAATGTTCTGTGCCTTAATCGATCATTCTTTCAATTAAAATCATGCATGTATTTCATTCATTAAAATATGATTGAATGCATTAGAATTAGTTGATCAATCTTAGCCAGATGACGATTAATGGATGTAATAATTGAAAGGTGCACGCTTACTTTAGATCTTAACCCAATTAAATTAAAGGTTCGTAATAACTCAAGAGAGCTCTATTACCATGCATAACTTTTAAATTTGCGTAATTAAATTGTTTCAAACCTAACCCATCCTTGTTACTTCACATAAAATCTTAAAAACTCTTAGTTAAATATGATTATGGTAGTAAGCATGTTTTCTAAGTAAAAGATTTCGAAAGGACTTAATACTTTGTTTCAAAAAGTTCATGAAAGATCCAGTTGCCATGGAATATGTTCAAAAACATTGTGAGCATGATAAGAATGAACCAAGTCAAATGATGTAATTATTCTAGCTTATTCATGTTAGCGTTGTTGAAATCTTGTGAATTCTTATAACAACCTATTTTTCAGTGGTGTTGAAAATAGTGGTTTTGGGGCCACAAATCTGACATTAAATATTATTATTTAATATTTACGAGTCAAAAATGATATTTAAAATTTTTTTGAATTGACAAGTTATGCTATTTGAATGAATAATTAGGTTCAAGTGTTATGACCCTAAAGTTAAGTGGTTTTAGAAAGTAAGGTATTGAGACCTCGTTTCTATAAACCGAGCCATGAATATTTTTATAAATATTTAGGAAGTATTATTAAGGTTGTTCTTAAATTTCTGTTAAGAAATTTTAATGTGTAGATAGTTATTTAACTAAAAAGGACTAAATCGTAAAAGTTGAAAATGTCAATCGTTATTAGTTTAAAGGTGTTAATTGATTAAAGAATTATAATTGGATGGCCTTAATGGATAAATAAACCATTTTTAAAATAGTGGGATGGTTGGATGCTTTAATTTCTTTTAATTTTAATGTTTTATATGTTATTTTATTATTAAAATAAAGTAAAATGTTAAAAAAATAAATAAACCAAAAGTGGCCATCTTTAACCTTTAATTTTCTTTATTTTAACTGAAATCCATAGCCAAAGGAGAAGTTAAGTTTGGCCATGCTTCAATTTATGCATGGTAAGCCATTTCTCACCTGTTTCTTTTAATTTTTATGTTTTTGATATCGTTGCAACTAGGTCCAACTAGCTCGTACCTTCGTTTTTGAAATTGTTAAAGATTTTGAATGTTACCATTGATAAATATTTGTGATTTTAGATGTTAAATGATTAATTTGAGGTATTAGTTGTTATTTATCAGTATTTTGTTAAGTGATTTTGATGAATTTAATGATTAGGGATTAAATTATTGAAATAGTAAAAATACAAGGACTTGTGCGAAATTGTTGCAAATATGGGTTGTAATGGAAGCTACGAAATTTTTTTTGGCATGGATTTTCAATAAAAATAGTTAATTTGCATGTTTTAGGCTTAGGGACTAAATTGAATAAAAGTAAAATGTTGGGGGCAATTTTGTAAAAATGTGGAAATGAATTAAATTCCATAAAATGAATTGGTTTTACTGTTTGATTTAATGAATTTAATGAAATTATTAATTTAGATCAAGATCAACTAAAAAATCGAGGAGAATAAAAAATTACCCAATAGCCCCTGTACTTTGACATTTCCGCAATTTAGCCAGGTGAGTTTGTATGAACAATAATCACTTAAATGTTGATTAAATTGAATGTTTAATATGTTGTTTTAATGTAAATGAATCAATATATATATGACTATGTCCACATTATGATGAATTGATGATTATCGAGCCCTGTTTGAACCTTAGGAATATATAAGATACAAATTATAACAGCCCGTTTTCGGTGAAATTGGAATAGTGATTTTGGGACAACAAATTCGACGTAAAAAATTTATTTTATTATTATTTTAATGTCTACAACATGTTAGTATTATCGTAAAAAAATTTAGTTAATAAATTCTATTGTTTGCATGCTTAATTCGATACAAAGGACTAAATTACAAAAGGTGCAAAAGTGGAGTTCTAGTAGCTAAAGGTATCAAATAGCTATAGAAATTTAATGTATGAGTCGTTATGTGGTAATTAGATCATTAATTAAGTTAGTGGATGTATATGGCTTGGTATTAATGATATTTTTAATGTTTTAAAAGGTTATAAAGGTAATTTGGTAAATAATGATAAAAATTAATAAAAGAAAGTCACCATCTTTCTTTATTCATCTTCAATCGAAATTGGAGAATCTTTAACATTCAGTCAAATCTCCTAGCTTGCATAGTAAGATTTTCCGTCTCATTTTTAATGATTTATATGTTTTTGGAGTCATTGTAGCTTAATCTAGCTAGCCCAGGGACTAATTTGTAAAACTGTTAAAATTCTAAGGTTTTTCCATGAACAAATCCATGTGGATTTGATGTTTAAAGGAAGAAAATGAATATTTGTTGTTAGATAAACAACATTTGTAAAGTGAATTTTGTTGAAAATGTCAAATAGGGATTAAATTGAAAAATGTAAAATATTCATGGTGAAATTGTGAAAACAATGAAATGTGTGATTTTCTAGGGACCTAAATGAAATTTGACTAGCTTGGGTTAGGGATGATTTTGTATGAATTTCATTTTACGAGCTTAAGGACTAAATTGTAATAAAATCAAAATTATAAGGGCAAAAGTATAATTATGTGAAAATGTGAATATGAATTTGAATTTAATTAAACTGAATGGTTATTAAATGAATTGAATTTATTCATTTAGATCAAGATAAACCTCGTACGGTTTTAGATCGGGGCAAAGATAAAGTTTCAGACTAATCAACTCCGTATCTACGTTTTATCGTCGAGGTAAGTTCATCTAATTACATTATATTTATATGACTTAATTTGAAATGCCTATGTAGTGTGGATTGCCATGTATATATCTGTCGCATATCCAATGATGTCACGTCAACTACCGAGCACGTTTGAACCTTAGGAATTCGTAGGATACAAATGACATATCATTAGGGTTTACATGTATCGAGTGTTGGTCTTGAATGTCCTACCTATGACTGAAGTTCGACATGTGTTGCGGATACTCCATAGCTCATGTGAGCAGCATCATGTAGTTACGTTCGGACCCATAGCTTGTGTCAGCAGTGTAACGCCCCGTACCCGAGACCGTCACCGGAGTTGAGCATGAGGTGTTAACGGGCTTAATTCATTAATTAAACAACTCAAACAATTTATTTTAGAAATTCCAGACAAGCTGGCTAATTGCATCACAGTCGCTTAAAAATTCATATCTCGAGTTACGAAACTCAAAATTAAGATCCATAAATTTTATTTGAAACTAGACTCATATATCTATCTACTCATTTTTTTCTAGAATTTTTGGTCAATCCAATTAGTACAGTTTATTAGTTAAATTTTACCCTATTTCCGCATTCGACTGCTTTGACCTCTGTTTACTGCGAACCACTTTTATATTTGTACAGAACTCAAAAAACTATGCCGTTTGTATATATTAAAACTAGACTCAAAATAGGAATTTGTAAATATAAAGCATAACTTCTAATTATTTTTGTACAATTTTTGGTGAATTTCCAAATTCAGAATAGGGGATTCAGAAATTGCTCTAGCCCTGTTTCACAAAAAATTAAATATCTTATAAAATGCAACTATTTTACCTATTTTGTTTCTTCCACATGAAAATAGATTCATTAGGCTTCAATTACATACTTTATTCATCATCTAATTCTATTTCTACTATGTTTAGTGATTTTTCCAATTCACGTCGCTGCTGCTGTGTAATTCTGTTTTATAACCAATTTCACCATTTTATGGTTTTCCATGGACTAAGTAACACATTAAACATACATGACATCAAATATGATCTAGATTGGCCATTCCAATGGCTAATCATTTCCAAACCTTTTCTTACCAAACCATAACCATATCATAAGATTATTTACACAAAGTGAGTATAGTGCTATACATGCCACACTCAAAATATACAAGCCATTTTACCAATTTAGGTCTTCGAATAGTGTGAGCGAGCCTTCGACCTATCCCAATTCTCAAGCCGGCTTGTCAAAACTACAATGAATGAAAAGGAGGGAGTAAGCATAAATGCTTAGTAAGTTCACATGCAAATAACAAGTAACATGATCATGCAATCCAACATAAACATCATTAAGACACTCAGGTCATAAGAATACTTACCATCTTAACACAATTTTGTCTTACCAAATTCTCAATTAAGGATTAAATTCATACCTATCCATTTTCACTTCTTCAATACATTCATCGTCAATCACTTTCATTTTAAGTACTCTCCCTATTCTCTTAGGATTCTCCCGTTGAACATATCGGAATATAATTTCGGATACGCGGATAGTGTGCACATAAGTGCTATACTCATAGCGAAACAAGCTCAATAGCTTTTGAAATCTATGTAGCCAAGCTACCATGTAACTCACCCATAAATGAACTTGGACTCAACTCAATGAGCTCGGGCGTTCGCATCCATAAGTGAACTCGGACTCAACTCATCTCATGAACTCGGACTCCTAGTTACATCTCATGAACTCGGACTCAACTCAACGAGCTCGGATGCCTAGTTACATCTCATGAACTCAGACTCAACTCAACGATTTCGGAACTCAACCATCCTAGTGACATGTCACTTGTACCCTAATCTATTCCCAAGGTTCAAACGAGATTCTTCTCAATTACACATTTTGATCGCCTTCTTCGAAATGTAGAAACCGATACTTGCTAGCATCTCATACTTATCAAGTTATTCACATAATTTGCATATTACAAAATAATAATTCACAAAGCATAATATTTCATGATAATAAGTTTCATATCATATAAATAACATTAAATCACTTAAAATAAAAATTATGTTACCTTATTTACACATGAACTTACCTCGATACAAAATATTAGCAATCGAGCCTATTCCTCGTAAACTTTGTTTTTCCCTCGATCACGACTTGAATCTTGTTTCTATTGGTCTATAATACCAAATTAATTTATATAATACATACATTCATCAAAACAGCCCTTAGTACGAACTTTGGCAAAATTATCATTTTGTCCCTAAACTTTCACATATTTACACTTTTGCCCCAAGGCTCGTAAATTAAATCTCATCATATTTTCTTATGTTTTATGACATGCTGATCGTTTTTCCCTTCTATAGCAACATCAAATTCACACTCTAACATGTACTTATGAATATTACGTAATTTTATCGATTAAGCCCTTTTACTCGTTTTCACTTAAAGCCGAGTAGCACAAGTTGCCTAGCATAATTTAAAACCTCATATTCTATCATAAAACACCAAAATACACAAATTTTACCTATGGGTATTTTTCCAAATATGAACCCTAGGTTAAATTATTGCTAGCATAAGCTAAATCAAGTTACCGGGACTCCAAAAACGTAAAGAACATTAAAAACGGGGCTTGGAATCACTTAATATGGAGCTCGGAAGCTTGAAACAAACCCTAGCTATGGAGAACCCTTTAATTTTCGTCCTAATGAAGAAGATGGACATATTTTGCCTGCTTTTTCCTTTTTTTAATCTTTTAATTACCAAATGACCAAAATACCCTTAATACCTTTCTTTGAAAATTTTCATGTACAAGCCCATTTTTGTACAAAATTTTAGAAATTGGTCAAATTGATATTTAAGATCTCCTCATTAATATTCCAAAGTAATTTCATACTAAAAACTTCTAGAATGCAAGTTTTGCAAATTATTCGATTTAGTTCTTAATTTCAACTTAAGCACTTTATGCATAGAATTTCGTCACGAAATTTTCACACAATCATGAAATCATATTATAAACCTCAAAATGATTATAAAATAATTATTTCTATCTCAGATTTGTGGTCACGAAACCACTATTCCGATTAGGCCCTAATTTGGGATATTTCAACTCTCCCCCCTTTAAGGATTTTCTTCCTCGAAAATCTTACCGGTAAACAGGTGTGGGTATTGATTTCTCATAGTTTCCTCATGTTCCCATGTAGTCTCTTCTACCCCATGCTTTTGCCACAATACTTTCATGAGAGCGACACTTTTATTTCTTAGTTGCTTGACCTCTCGAGCTAAAATCTTAATCAGTTCTTCTTCGTAAGTCATATCTGATCGTAGCTCGATTTCTGTCGGTGAAATTATATGTGAAGGGTCCGAACGATACCGACGTAGCATAGATACGTGGAACACATCATGTATCTTCTGTAATTTAGATGGCAATGCTAACCGATAAGCTATTGGTCCAACTTTTTCAATTATTTCATACGGTCCAATAAAACGCGGACTTAACTTGCCCTTCCGTCCAAATCTAAGAACTTTCTTCCATGGAGACACTTTTAAAAATACCTTATCACCAACTTGAAACTCGATTTCCTTTCGTTTCAAATCCGCATAAGATTTCTGTCTATCCGAAGTAGCTTTCAAACAATCTCGAATCACTTTCACTTTTTCTTCGGTTTCTTTTATTAGATAAACTTCATAAATCTGATTTTCCTTGAGTTCAGTCCAATACAATGGCGTCCGACATTTACGACCATACAATGCTTCATAAGGTGCCATCTTCAAACTCGTCTGATAACTATTATTATAAGCAAATTCTACCAACGGTAAGTATCTTTCCGAACTACCTTGAAATTCCAATATACAACATCTGAGCATGTTTTCAAGAATCTGAATCACTCTCTCTGATTGTCCATCAGTTTGTGGATGAAAGGCGTCTTTGAAATTTAACCGTGCACCTAATGCCTCTTGCAACTTTTTCCAAAACTGCGAAGTAAATCTCGGATCTCTACCTGAAATGATTGACAAAGGTATTCCGTAAAGTCTAACAATCTCACTGATATACAATTCAGCCAACTTATTAATAGAATAATCCGCACGCGTCTTAGGAATAAAATGAGTGATTTAGTCGATCATCAACTATTACCCAGATGGCATCTTTCTTCCGGAGTTAACGGCAACCACGATACAAAATCCATAGTAATCCGATCCCATTTCCATTCGGGAACCATGATAGGCTGGAGTAGTCCCGAAGGTACTTGGTGTTCAGCTTTCACTTGTTGACAAATTAAGCACTTTGATACAAACTCGGAGATATCTCTTTTCATTCCATTCCACCAATATATTTTCTTCAAGTCATTATACATTTTCGTACTGCTCGGGTGAACCGCCAAACAACCATTATGTGCTTCATGCAAAATCTTTTGAATCAACTCATCATTTTTCGGTACACAAATCCGATCTTTAAACATCAAGCAACCATCAGAACCGATTCTGAAATCTGACCTTGTATCAACCTCACATTGTTTTCTTTTGGCTTGCAAATCTTCATCGCTTTTCTGAGCTTCACAAATATCTTGTAAAAACATCGATCTTGCTCTTAACTCTGCTAAAATCGAACCATCATATGATACCTTTAACTGAGTATTCATAGCTCTCAAAGCAAATAGCAACTTTCTGCTCAAAGCATCGGCAACCACATTCACTTTTCTCGGATGGTAGTCAATAACAAGCTCGTAATCTTTCAATAACTCCAACCATCTTCGCTGTCTCAAATTCAATTCTTTTTGTGACATCAAGCACTTAAGACTTTTATGGTCGGTATATACTCGGCATTTTTCACCATACAGATAATGTCGCCAAATCTGCAAAGCAAATACTATAGCAGCCAATTCCAAATCATGAGTCGGATAATTTCTTTCGTGAGATTTTAACTGCCTCGAAGCATAAGCTACCACTTTTCCTTCTTGCATAAGTACACATCCTAAGCCATTTCGAGAAGTATCACTATACACCACAAATTCTTTACCTGATTCGGGTTGTACTAACACTGGTGCTTTAGTTAATAACTTTTTCAATTCTTTAAGACTCTGTTTACATTCTTCCGTCCACTCAATTTTAACATCCTTTCGAAGTAGTCTAGTCATAGGAGCAGCAATTACAGAAAATCCATTTACAAACCACCGATAATACCCAGCTAGCCCCAAGAAACTTCTAACCTCAGTTACATTTTTCGGTGGTTTCCAATCAACAATAGCCGAAATTTTAATAGGATCAACCTGTATACCATCACCTGAAACAATATGACCCAAAAATCCAACTTCCCGAAGCCAAAATTCACTTTTACTAAACTTAGCATATAACTGCTTATTTGTCAAAGTTTGCAAAACTATCTTCAAGTGCTCGGCATGCACTGTCTCATCTTTCGAATAAATTAAGATGTCATCTATAAATACAACAACAAATTTGTCCAAGTATGGCCGAAATATGTGATTCATCAAATCCATAAACACAACAGGAGCATTTGTTAACCCGAATGGCATAACTAAAAATTCATAATGACCGGACCTTGTTCTAAAAGCAGTTTTAGGCACATCTGATTCTTTTACTCGCAGCTGGTAGTACCCAGATCTCAAGTCAATCTTTGAAAACCATGTCGCTCCTTTCAGCTGATGAAACAAATCATCAATTCTTGGCAACGGATACTTGTTCTTGATTGTCACATTGTTTAATTGCCGATAGTCAACACACAATCTCATAGAACCATCCTTCTTTTCCAAAAATAATACGGGAGCACCCCAAGGTGAAAAACTCGGTCTTACAAAGCCTTTGTCAGTCAACTCTTGCAACTACGACTTTAATTCTTTCAACTCTGCTGGTGCCATTCTATACGGAGCAATCGAGATCGAAGCTGTTCCCGGTATCAACTCAATACCAATTCTACTTCCCTGACTGGAGGCAAACCTGACAACTCTTCTGGAAATACATCAGCGAACTCACACACAATCGGCACTGATTCAATTTTCTTTTCAATTTCTTTTTTATTAAGTACATACGCCAAATAACCTTCATAACCCTTCCTCAAATATCTTTGAGCCGACATCGAATAAATTACATTAGATAATGCCTCTGAATTGCCTGATTCAACCCGCAGAATTTTACCACTTTCACACTTTAATTCTATAACCTTTTCTTTGTAATTTACTATAGCATCATGCAATGTCAACCAATCTATACCCAAAATAACATTAAATTCATCAAACGGAAACAACATCAAGTCGACCGGAAAGTAATGACCCCGAATTATTAAAGGACATTTCTTGCATACTTTATCAACTATCACACATTTGCCAAATGGATTCGACAGTCTAATCATAAATTCAGTGTACTCAACAGGTATATTCATACTAGACACCAATTTCATGCACACATATGAATGAGTAGAACCGGGATCAATCAAAGCAGTAACATTAACATCATAAAGAGAAAATATACCAGTAATCACGTCGGGTGATGAAGCATCTTCACGTGCCTTTATGGCATAAGTTCTAGCTGGAGCCCTTGCTTTAGGTTTAGCTGCTAAATCTCTGACTACATTCTTCTTGCTTGCTTCATTTCCAGCTTTTCTCGAATATCTTCCCCTCGAGTCTGCACCACTAGCTTTTACACTCTGAAATTTTTCTTTCTCAACTCTCTCTGGGCAATCTCTAATAAAATGATCCGGTGAATCACACCGAAAACATTCATTCACTCTACATTGGCCAAAATGATTTTTACCACACTGCTGGTACTCGGGGTTAACAAATCTCGATTTCCCCACACTAGCCATAGAAGTAGTCTGAGATTTAAGACCCACATTTTGTTTCCTAGAATTTCCATATGATTGTCCGGTCGAAACTTGAAAACGAGGATTCATATTTCTAGATTTTCTAGATTGCTGTAAGAATGAACTGCTCATCGATCTTTTCTTCCAACTTCTAGTCTCAGCCTCTACTTTTTTCTTCTCTTTAAGTAGTTCTTCAGCCTTTCAAGCTCGATCAACAAGTACTACCATTTCTTTTAATTCAAGAATCCCAACAAATACTTTGATGTCTTCATTGAGTCCGTCTTCAAATCGTCTGCACATTTTAGCCTCTGTAGGAACATATTCTCTAGCATACTTACTCAACCTGACGAACTCTCTTTTGTATTCAGTAACTGTCATGTTGCCCTGCTTCAACTCAAGAAACTCTTTACGCTTTTGATCAACAAATCTTCAACTGATGTATTTCTTCCAAAATTCTTCTTGAAAGAAATCCCAAGTCACTTTCTCTTTCGGTACCACTGAAATTAATGTCTTCCACCAATGATAGGCTGAATCCCTCAACAATGATGTAGCACATTTCAAGCATTCCTCAGGTGTACAAGACGATTCATCAAATACCTGAATAGAATTCTCAAGCCAAAACTCTGCTTTCTTGGCATCACCATCAACATTTGCCCTAAATTCTTCGGCCCCTTGCTTGCGGATTCTATCAACTGGAGTTCTGTGAAATTTCATTAGATCCATACCTTGAGGCATCGGGGGTATAGGTTGAGGAATCGGGGGAGGTGGGGGAGGTTGTGCATTCGGGTTCGTACGAACGAACTCTATATACCAAGCATTCATCATTTGGAGAAAGGCTTCTCGAGCCCCTTCTCCTCTTCCTTGACCAATAGTAGGAGGTGGATTTTCAGTCGGCACCGCCCCTTCAGCCGGAACTGGTGCATTACTCTCTACATCATCAGCAACAGCTGGATCGGGATCCATTTACTATAAAAAAATCATTTAAAAGGTCAGAAGTCGTCGCACTATCACAATATATGTATTTGGCATGGCATGTATAGCAAAACCCGTACATACAACACGTTAGTCTGAGGACCGACTAAACCTGCTCTGATACCACCAAATGTAATGCCCCATACCCGAGATCGTCACCGAAGTCGAGCACGAGGTGTTAACGGGCTTAATTCATTAATTAAACAACTCAAACAATATATTTTGGAAATTCCAGACAAGCTGACTAACTGCATCACAGTCGCTTAAAAATTCATATCTCGAGTTTCAAAACTCAAAATTAAGATCCATAAATATTCCTTAAAACTATACTCATATATCTATCTAATGATTTTTTTCTAGAATTTTTTGTCAAGCCAATTATTACATTTTATTAGTTAAAGTTTACCCTATTTCTGCATGCGACTGCTTTGACCTCTGTTCACTACGAACCACTTTTCTCTTTGTACAGAACTCAAAAGACTATTCCGTTTGTATCTCATAAAACTAGACTCAATAAGGAATCTATAAATATAATGAATAACTTATAATTATTTTTGTAAAATTTTTGGTGAATTTAAAAAGTCAGAACAGGGGATTCAGAAATTGCTCTAGCCCTATTTCACAAAAATTTAAATATCTTATAAAATACAACTATTTTACCTATTTTGTTTCTTCCAAATAAAAATAGATTCATTAGGATTCAATTACATATTTTATTCATCATCTAATTCTATTTCTACTATTTTTAGTGATTTTTCCAATTCACGTCACTGCTGTTGTGTGATTCTGTTTTATAACCAATTTCACCATTTTATGGTTTTCCATGGACTAAGTAACACATTAAACATACATGACATCAAATATGATCTAGATTGGCCATTCCAATGGCTAATCATTTTCAAACCTTTTCTTACCAAACCATAACCATAACATAAGATTATTTACACAAAGTGAGTATAGTGCTATACATGCCACACTCAAAATATACAAGCCATTTTATCAATTTAGGTTTTCGGATAGTGTGACCGAGCCTTCGACCTATCCCGATTCTCAAGCCGGCTTGTCAAAACTACAATGAATAAAAAGGAGGGAGTAAGCATAAATGCTTAGTAAGTTCACATGCAAATAACAAGTAACATGATCATGCAATCCAACATAAACATCATTAAGACACTCAGGTCATAAGAATACTCACTATCTTAACACAATTTTGTCTTACCAAATTCTCAATTAAGGATTAAGATCATACCTGTCCATTTTCACTTCTTCAGTACATTCATCGTCAATCACTTTCATTTTAAGTACTCTCCCTATTCTCTTAGGATTCTCCCGTTGAACACATTGGAATATAATTTCGGATATGCGGATAGTGTGCACATAAGTGCTATACTCATAGCGAAACAAGCTCAATAGCTTTTGAAATCTATGTAGCCAAGCTACCATGTAATCCGCCCATAAGCGAACTCGGACGCAACTCAACGAGCTCGGGCGTTCGCATCCGTAAGTGAACTCGGACTCAACTCAACGAGCTCGGATGCCTAGTTACATCTCATGAACTCGGACTCAACGCAACGATTTTGGAACTCAACCATCCTAGTGACATGTCACTTGTACTCTAATCTATTCCCAAGGTTCAAATGGGATTCTTCTCAATTACACATTTTGATCGCCTTCTTCGAAATGTAGAAACCGATACTTGCTAGCATCTCATACTTATCAAGTTATTCACATAATTTGCATATTACAAAATAATAATTCACAAAGCATAATATTTCATGATAATAAGTTTCATATCATATAAATAATATTAAATCACTTAAAATAAAAATTATGTTACCTTATTTACACATGAACTTACCTCGATACAAAATATTAGCAATCGAGCCTATTCCTCGTAAACTTTGTTTTTCCCTCGATCACGACTTGAATCTTGTTTCTATTGATCTATAATACCAAATTAATTTATTTAATACATACATTCATCAAAACAGCCCTTAGTACGAACTTTGACAAAATTACCATTTTGCCCCTAAACTTTCACATATTTACACTTTTGCCCCAAGACTCGTAAATTAAACCTCATCCTATTTTATTATGTTTTATGACATGCTGGTAATTTTTCCCTTCTATAGCAACATCAAATTCACACTCTAACATGTACTTATGAATATTAGGTAATTTTACCGATTAAGCCCTTTTACTCGTTTTCACTTAAAATCGAGTAGCACAAGTTGTCTAGCATAATTTAAAACCTCATATTCTATCATAAAACACCAAAATACACAAATTTCACCTATGGGTATTTTTCCAAATATGAACCCTAGGTTAAATTATTGCTAGCATAAGCTAAATCAAGTTACCGGGACTCCAAAAACGTAAAGAACATTAAAAACGGGGCTCGGAATCACTTACTATAGAGCTTGGAAGCTTGAAACAAACCCTAGCTATGGAGAACCCTTTAATTTTCATCCTAATGAAGAAGATGAACATATTTTGCCATCTTTTTCCTTTTTTTAATTTTTAATTACCAAATGACCAAAATACCCTTAATACATTTCTTTGAAAATTTTCATGTACAAGCCCATTTTTGCCCAAAATTTTAGAAATTTGTCAAATTTCTATTTAAGACCTCTTCATTAATATTCCAAATTAATTTCATACTAAAAACTTCTAGAATGCAAGTTTTGCAAATTATTCGATTTAGTCCCTAATTTCAACTTAAGCACTTTATGCATAGAATTTCGTCACGAAATTTTCACACAATCATGAAATCATATTATAAACCTCAAAATGATTATAAAATAATTATTTCTATCTTTAATTTATGGTCAGGAAACCACTTTTCCGATTAGGCCCTAATTCGGGATATTACAAGCAGGCCCATTTTCACAACTCGTGTGAGCATACTTATTAACAGCTCGTGTGAGATTATATGGAAATGAATTGACGAACTACAGTTATATGTTAGCACACTTCGTGTGAGCTATCCTGGGTATCCAATAGTATTCTAAACGGTTCAACGGGCATGAATTTTAAAGGAAATGGTAAGAGATCGATATGGACTAAGGCATGTACATATATAAATTTCATTGAATTGGTGATACATGGAAATATGTAAGTTGAGATGGATGATATATTCATATGATACATGATTAAGTGTAGTGGACATCCATGGTGAAATTGCCTATGTTTTATATCAAGTATGCTTAACGTATTTGTGTTGATGCTTAGACTTTGGCAAAACTATTGGTTAGAATATGCCATGCTAAGTTTTAATGTTATTTAATGAAATGGTAAGTTAATTTCAATGTTATACAAACTTACTAAGCATTCATGCTTAATTTGTGTTATTTTTCCATGTTTTATAATGAATCGGATGCTTGTTCGGGTTGGAAGCTTATCAGAGATCTATCGCCCTATCCATCGACTAAATCGATAGATTTTGATGTGTATAAGTCATGGTTATAATGGATGTATAGGTGTTTTTGTTTAATAATATAACCATTAAGTGGCTTGTAATTATTGTCTTTTGGGTGATGAAATAGTTGTTATGTCAGAATGTATAAGAGGCCTTATAATGGTTGATATCATGGTCTTTACGGTGGTTAATTGATGAAAGTTGGAATGGTATTAAAATGTATGCTATGAGTTGCTCTTTGATATACTTGAATGTGGTCATGTTGGTATATAGGATATAGTTGAGTTATATGACTAATTTTGCTAATCTTTAGTTGATAGATATTGAATGGCCAAATTGGTATAATGAGTGTAATTTTGATGTGAACAAAGTGGTAAGTTTTCACACAAATTTAGTTACAAGTTGGTTGATTTTTGGTTAAACTATGCAAATGTGTAATACATGTTTGATGGTTATGATTGAGGTGCCTTTTGGGTATATTGGTTGTATGAATATATATCATATTGTTTTAGTTTGTTTATATATGGTTTAGGTACACCTTCAATTCTTGATTATATGTGAAAAAAGGGTTGTAGGTTTGTGCATGCATTAGGTGAGAAAAATGGCTTGGAAATGGACTATTTTTTATCCACACGGCCAAAGACATGGGCATGTGTCTCAGTCGTGTGTGACACACGACCATGCAACATAGCTGTGTGTCCCCTGTAGCTTACAAAGGGTTGCAGGCCAGGCAAAAACACGGGCTAGCACATGGCCTGGCACACGGGTGTGTGAGGCTATTTCGAAGAGGTACACGACTGGGCACACGAGCGTGTGGCTTAGCCATGTGACCTAAGTTAGAGAGTTAAACGAGCACCGACACGGGCTGGGACACAGTCTTGTGTCCTTATTTTAAATACCCACACGGCCTGAGACACAGACGAGTGTCTCAGCCGTGTGACCCTTGCTGTATGAAAATTTTTAACTTTTTCCTAAAATTCTATATGTTTCTGATTTAGTCTTGATTCATTTCTAATGTGCTTTAAGAGCCTTGAGGGCTCGTATAAGGGACAATATGTGTGAGATTGATTGATTTTGCTATGAATGATGTTATGATTTAAATGTTTTGAATATTTGATAGTTTTGAGATTTAAACTTTTGGTAATGCTCTGTAACCCTATTCTGGCGACGGATACAAGTTAGGGGTGTTACATTTATTGCTGTCAAAGCTATGGTTTAGTTGATTCTCAGATTGAACGTAGTGTGTGTAAGTCTAGAAATACATGCCATTATATAACTTGTGATAGTGTGGTAACTCTTGACTCGTTTTGAAATATGTTTTCATATAGTAATGACATCCAACCAAGCCGACTTCGATGAGGTTGAGAGTAGTGTGCAAGCCTCTATTCACGGAGCAGTGTCGAGCAGTACAAGGCTTGAATCTAAGGGCCAGAGAGGAGAGGCTAAGGTAGCCTTCTTCCAGGTGATGAACGAATGGTTTACTGAGTTTGTACAAATGAACCCGATTGCTCAACGACCTCTACTCCCACCTGTTCGTAAATTGGTCCCCGTAATTCCTCATGGTTTGGAACCTTTGCGAGTTAATAAGCCCCTATTGATAAAATTCGTAAATATAGGGCTGAAGAATTTAGAGCTACTGCTAAAGATGATCCTGAGAGAGCGAAAATCTGGTTAGAAAACACGATTAGGGTTTTCGATGAATTATCTTGTTCACCAGTAGAGTGTATTAAATATGCTATACCTCTATTGAAAGACTTAGCTTACCAATGGGGGAAAAAATCAATTTCAGTCGTGCTGAGAGAGTGTATAAGTTGGGAGTTCTTCCAAACTGAGTTCTGAAAGAAATATATAAGTCAGAGATTTCTTGATAAAAAACACAAGGAATTTTTTGAGCTTATAGAGGGTCGTATGTCAATGTTTGAATATGAAAGAGTGTTTGTTAGATTGAGCAAATATGCTCGGGAATGTATTCCAACAGAGGTTGCTATGTGTAAGCAGTTTGGGGATGGATTAAATGAAGATATAAAGCTTTTAGTCGAGATTCTTGAGTTGAAAGAATTTGTTGTTTTAGTTGATTCAGCACATAGAGTCGTGGAGCTTAGTAAAGAAAAAAGAAAAGTTGATTTTGATGCTAAAGATTCAAGAAAGAGATTAATTGGAAGGTCGTATCAGTCATCATCGAAAAGATCTAAGGAACATCATAACCGTTCCACAGCTTCAGTGGGGTATTCCAATAGAGATAGAGGTAATCGGTGTTCGAGTCCAAAGCCTCAGGCTACGTCTGTAGCGAGTGTGGGTAGTGTCAAGGACAACAGGACCAAATGCAAGCAATGTAAAAGACAACACTTCAGTGAATGTAGATTGAAGAATGTAACATGTTTCAGGTGTGGTTTATTTGAACATTATCTTAGAGATTGCCCAGATAAGTCAGAGAATGAAAAAGTTCAGACTATATGATCGAGCAACATTGCTTTAATAAGTAGACCACCTCATAATCATAGAAATGCAAGTAATAATCGTAGCGGAATAAAAGACTCTGTTGTGAGATCTGAGGCACAAGCACCAGCTAGAGCTTATGTTATTATGGACGGGAGGAAGCTTTTGCGCCAGATGTTATTATTGGTACTTTCTCTATCTTTGATACTAATGTTACTGCTTTGATTGATTTGGGATCAACCCATTCATATGTATGCACGAATTTAGTATCAAGTAAGAATTTAACTGTTGATTCCACTGAATTCGTGGTTAAAGTATCGACCCCTTAAGTCAATATGTGCTAGTTGATAAGGTTTGCAAGAACTATCCATTGATGATTCGGGGTTATAACTTTCCAACTTATTTGATGCTATTGCCATTTGATGAATTTGACGTGATTTTGGGCATAGATTGGCTGACTCTGCATGATGCTATTGTGAACTGTAGACGAAAACTTATTGTATTAAAGTGTCAAAATGGTGAGAAACTTCAGATTGAATCAAATAGTTTGAGTGGGTCGCCTGTTGTTATTTCGGCTATATCAGCACAAAAATATGTGAGAAAAGGATGTGACGCATACCTTGCATATGTATTTGATTCCATAATTTCTGAGTTGAAGATAGAATCAGTTCCAGTGGTTTGTGAGTATCCTGATGTGTTTCCAAAGGAGTTACCCAGGTTACCACCAATCAGAGAAGTTGAATTTGCTATTGATTTAGTACTGGGAATGTCACTAATATCGATAGCTCCTTACTGAATGGCTCTTACTAAATTGAAAGAGTTGAAAGCACAGTTGCAAGAGTTGAAAGATAGGGGTTTTACTCGACCAAGTTTCTTACCTTGGGGTGCACTTGTTTTTTTCGTGAAGAAAAAGAACAGATCAATGAGATTAGGTATTGACTACTGCCAGCTCAACAAAGTTACGATCAATAATAAGTATCCATTGCTGCGAATTGATGATTTGTTTGATCAGTTGAAAGGTGCAACAGTATTTTTGAAGATTAATCTTCGTTTTGGTTGTTATCAGCTGCGAGTTAAAGATTCTGATGTGCCTAAAACTGCATTCAAGACCAGGTAAAGGCATTATGAATTTCTTGTGGTGCCGTTTGGTTTAACTACTGCACTTGCAGTATTTATGGATTTAATGAACAAAATTTTTAGACTGTATTTAGATCGCTTTTTTGTGGTACTCATCGATGATTTTTTTTATTTACTCTCGAGATGAGTCTGAGCAAGCCGAATATTTGAGAATTGTGTTGCAAACTCTGCGTGAAAAGCAATTATTTTCCAAATTTATCAAATATGAATTTTGGCTACGGGAAGTTAGTTTTCTGGGACATGTTGTGTCAGCCGAAGGCATCAGAGTTGATCCGAGCAAAATTTCAATTGTTATCAACTAGAAACCTCTAAAAATGTGTCTGAAGTTATAAGATTTTTGGGATTAGTCAGTTATTATAGAAGGTTCATTAAGGGATTCTCGATGATTGCTACACCAGTGATGAGATTACTACAAAAAGATGTGAACTTTGAGTGGTCTGAGAGATGCCAATAAAGTTTCAACCAGTTGAAAGTATTGCTAACTAAGGCACCAGTTTTAGTTCAGCCTGAGTCGAGTAAAGAATTTGTGATTTTTAGTGATGCATCTTTAAATGGTTTAGGCTATGTTTTTATGCAAGAAAGCAAAGTGATAACTTATGCTTCTAGATAGTGAAAGCCGCACGAAAGGAATTATCCGATGCATGATTTAGAATTGGCAGCTATTGTGTTTGCATTAAAGATTTGGAAACATTATCTGTACGGTAAAAAATGTCATATCTTTACTGATCATAAAAGTTTGAAGTATCTAATGTCGTAGAGAGATTTGAATCTAAGGCAGTGCAGGTGGCTCGAGCTATTAAAAGACAATGACTTGATCATTGATTATCATCCAGGTAAAGCAAATGTAGTTGCTAATGCTCTAAGCAGAAAGTCTCTATTTGCTTTGCGAGCGTTGAATACGCGATTGACATTTTCTAATGATGGTTTAATCTTAGTTGAGTTGAAAGCTAGATAGACGTTTTTATGGTAGATTTGTAAGGCTCAGAAATGTGATGATGTGTTGCTAGCTAAACAGA
Source organism: Gossypium longicalyx (assembly GCA_025698465.1). Taxonomy (NCBI): domain Eukaryota; kingdom Viridiplantae; phylum Streptophyta; class Magnoliopsida; order Malvales; family Malvaceae; genus Gossypium; species Gossypium longicalyx. The sequence goes on from CM047004.1 coordinate 49,671,017, forward strand.
AATAGAGTGAGTCAACTCCTGATTTAGATTTTCAAATTTGATCTGATGATTGTTTACTTTTTAGAGGTAGAGTTTGCGTACCAAGGAATTCAGAGCTAGTTCGAAAGATTTTGCATGAAGCTCATAATGGTAGCTTGCATATTCATCCTGGTAGCAATAAGACGTACAATGATTTGGAAGAAATGTACTAGTGGCTGAGTATGAAACGAGAGATTTCTGACTATGTATTGAGATGTTTAGTATGCCAGCAAGTTAAAGCTGAACATCAGGTACCTTCTGGTTTATTACAGCCAGGGCTGATACCAGAATGAAAATGGAAGCGAGTCATGATGGACTTTGTATTAGGATTAACCTTGTCTTCGAGAAAGAAATATGCAATTTGGGTTGTCTTTGATCGTCTAACGAAGTCTGCATATTTTATTCCAATACTTACAGATTATTCTCTTGAGAGATTAGTCGAGTTCTATGTTGTTGAGATTGTTAGATTGCACAGGGTACCAGTTTCCATTATTTCAAATAGAGATCCTCAGTTTACATCACGATTTGTGAGCAAGTTACAAGAGGCTCTAGGTACACGATTACATTTTAGTACTACATTTCATCCACAGACAGATGGTCAATCCGAGCGAGTAATTCAGATAATCGAGGATATGCTTCATTGTTGTGTGCTAGAATTTGAAAGAAATTGGGAGAAATATTTATCGTTGGTTGCGTTCACGTATAATAACAGTTATTTGTCGAGCATAAAGATGGCACCGTATGAAGCTTTGTATAGTCGTAAATGCTGAACTTTGTTGTATTGGACTGAGCTCAGTGAGAAAAAGATTCACGGAGTTGATTTGATTCGAGAGACTGAAAAAAAGTAAAAGTAATCCGTGATAGTTTGAAAGTAGCTTCAGACTGACATAAATCGTATACGGATTTAAAACGTAAAAGCATTGAATTTCAAGTCGATGATAAAGTGTTTTTGAAAGTATCGCCCTGGAAGAAAGTTTTTTGTTTAGGTCATTATAGTTAAAGTTTGCATTATTAAATTAAGTCATGCATTAAGTAACTCATTTGTTCATTTAGTTTACATCTTAAAACATGCATTTAAGCATCTTAGTTGTTAAATATGTTTGAGTTTGTTTGTACAAGTATGTTATTTAATTTGGCTGTTACTTTTTAATGCATAGGTTATAGTGTGTTTAATGTTTTCTTACATAAATTAATTGTGTGTTCAATAGTTTGTTGTAGGAAAGTCCAAAAGGGTAGTCACATATTTTAAAGCTACAATAGGGTTGTTCATTTTCCAAGAAGAATCAAATGCTATCACATTCAAATGGTTGTTCAGTTTTGGCATAAAAGAGTGTGCATTTGGTCACTTAATTACTAGTGCATAAAGGGAACATTTTTGGTGGATATTGAAGCACTCAAAGCTCATTATGGTGGTTGTTCAAATGGCCAAGAGTGACTCTTCAAGTCTTATCGGTTTCATGCATTCAAAGCTAGTTATGATGTCAATTAAAGAGATGAATACACAAGCATTGAGGTATTTGGTTAAGGGGAAAATAATGGGACATCAAGCAGCACATTTAAAGGACCATTAAGCCTTCATCAAGTGAAGGGGCATGACTTTTCAGCTATGCATCAATCAAGTGAAAAGACATGACTTTTTGACTGCCCATCAAGAGTTATAACTGAACTTTAATATTTTGTTAATAGTTGGTATGAATGTCAAATTTGAATAGTCATATTAGTGCCTATAAATAGCTTGTAAAAAGAAAATGTTAAAGAAGACTATGAATAAATGTTGAATGAATATTTTTAAGTTATTGTGAGAATTTTATCTCATTATTCTTGAAAGAACTTACTTAGACTTATCAAGGTACTCTTTGTGGTGTCAAACCTTTTTCTTTTGAACTTATCACTTCCTTTCTTTCTTTGCTCTGAAGTATGGTGCTCTAACATTCTGCTGGTTCTTATTTTGCTAAATAGAGGGTCACAGTTTACTTCTTCTTCTTCAAAGACATGTTTGTTATTTCACTTTATAGAAATTGGGTCACGATCTTTCATATCGTTGGTTCATTTCTAAGTGTCCATTTTGTGCAAGTTATCCATCCAACACCATTTTCATCCTTTCGATTGAATCAATAACCATTAATCCCATTTCACCTTAAAGTCTATTTCAAAACGATACAGTATTAGACGATCGGGCAATTCAACGTCTTGTAATCAAATTCACGATTACGAGCACGCATCAATGTGAAAGCTTAGCTTGTGTGTGATGGACCAGATAGCCATGTCATTAAACCGTGTACAAGAGCTGTGCTCTTGTGAGATAGGCCACATGGTCATGTCAGTGGGTCACATGGTCGTGTGGATGGGTCACACGACCGTGTGAGCAAACCATGTAACTCTCTGTGCCCGTGTATACCAAAATCACTTTTTTTTTATAGACCACATGGTCGTGCCATTATCCCATGTATGGCACACAGTCGTGTCTCAAGCCGTGTGTACATGGAAAATGTCTTCCAAAACAAGCAATTCAACCATGAAACACTTATAGCACAAGCTATTATTTAAGCCATATTTTCACCTATTCAAAAGCATTCAATTCAATTCAAAACCATAATTTAAAAAACCATCCGAAGTGAGTACCCAATATGCCACAATTGGCACCTCAATAAACAATTCTAAGCTAGCCAAACAACCACTTTCATTCATGCCAATATACCTTCAATGGTACCCCAATTAATCAAGTCACACATGTATACATTCAATCATACAGCCATCACATGTTTAAGTATCAAACTTACCAAAACATTTCTTAAACATAACAAAAGCATATCATCTATCAACCAAAACCAAGCACAATGCCTAGCACGATCATTTCTCAACTATGAAGACAAAGTATATAATCCTTGCAATCTACCAAATCATCCACAAAATGACCATTGCCACCACACTTATACCTAATTACATATTCATAAAATGCCAACAAGATTCAAATGATCATAAAGCATTGAACATCCTAGGTACATGCCAATACCAAAATGAAAAATTCACCAACACTTGAGTTTGGGATTGCCATTGGATGCTGAGGCAACAAATTAACCAATAAGTACCTAACCTACGTACGGAAAAACAAAATCATATGTTCGGTATAATTTTATGGTATTTCTATATCCAACATTAATTTATAATATAAATTATGTAATGCACGACTTAACAACAAGATCTAATGCAAATTAATATTGGAGAGCTACAACTCATAATGCACCATTTAATATTACAATTCAATTTACTTATAATAAATCAATCTAACATAGTTGTAACATATACATTTCTCCATATAAGTAATTTTATCACTTCAATATTATATTCACATTTTTTAACTTAACTTTGGTATCCTCCATTCAATTTCATTTCTAATCAATGTCCCAAATCCATATCGTTATTTTATCCATCATACTTCAATACATAAACACAATAATATATATATCACATCTCAAAACAGATTCAAATTCATATTTATATCATTATACGATATTTCCAAAACTATTCACTTTAGTCCTAATCACAAATAATAAATCTGAATCGAATCAATTCAGCTCTTTTTACATTTTTAACTTACCTTATGATCTCACCATGCAATACAATTCATGAGCGTATGTCACATCCTATTTTCTTAATTAATTTTAATTTAGTAAAGAGGGTGAAACTACTAGTTCTTATGTCTTAAAAATATTCACGCATTATTGAACACAAGGAAGTGCAGTGGTTAAGTGCTCTTTAGCTATCCTTGAAGTCCTTAGTTTGAGCCCTTATGTGCCCATTATTTTTATTTCAATTTTACACTTTATTAGCTTGTGCATTCAAGCCTTTGCCATCCACCTATGTTTTCATATAAGTAGGATTCCTTTCCTTCATTAGCAAGTCAAACGTACATTTTTAAGTGAAACACATCCCCCTTATTGCTCATATGTTCCCTCACCCTTACCAAAAATGCAAGTGTTGACCACTAAAAACACCCTAGCAAGCCATAAACCTCCATTTCCACCATTTTATTCTTTTTATTTCTCCTTTCCACCATTCTTTTCTCTCTTTTGACAACGACCACCACCATCCTTTTTCTTTTTTCAACCGTAAGCTTATTTACACCACCACATCACCACCATCCACAACCAAGCTCTACTTCCCTTTTTCCTTTTGCTCCTTATCCCCTTTTCCATAGTGCACTGCCATGGCTATTACTGCAACCACTACGAGCCATCTCTTCCTCCACTGTTTTCCTTTTTCTTTTCTATTTTCTCTTTTCTTTCAATTGAAAGTGATCGAACCCTCCTTCGTACTTGTATTTTCACACCACCATTGAACCACTACACCCTACCGACAAACCACCACCGTCAGACCATTGTTGCCACTGCCACTGGTGACTGATTTCTTTTTTTTGGATTTCTCTTTCTTTTTTCGATTACCCTAGTACCTGAAACACATATTTTATTTTATTTTATTCGATTATTTTAAATCATCCAACCATCAATTTCTCTCCATTTTTGCTCCTTCGATCATCTTGTAACGAAACAAGCATAAGTGAAGTTCTAGGATTGAAAATCCTTCATCCTAGAATTATTGTGACATGGTCGAATGGTATAGGGCCTAGAAATTTCATATTTAATTTTATTATTTCAAAAATCTTAAATATAACATTATCTTGTGTCAACATGAAGGACCGAACAACAATCTTTCGAGAAACCAATAGTGTGACATCGTAAGAATAACGAACCCGAGCATTCAAATTGAGGGTAAGTGTTGGTGATATTTCCACATTAGTTCTCATATTAAAATTTATGTTATTCAATTAGATCATGAATAAAATGGGCTAATCGTGTGATTAGATTTGCGATCAGGACTAGATCAAAATGAGAGCGTACGGTTTAGATCTGTTTAAAGTGTGGTATCTATCTCTCATTTTAAGTCAAATATAATATTCTTTAATTTAATAAAATGTTATTTAATTAATTAATTTGTGAGTACATTAAGTACTCGAGTGGATTTGAAAAACTCAATCAAAGAGGAACCTAAGTAAGTGTCCTAAACTATTAAGTGTTGTGAAAATCCATGATTTGTGATAAGTGATGTATGTAATGTTGATCTCAACTCTATGTTAGGTGATTTATGGCTAGATTGATATATGATTACCTAAACATGTGATATATGTATGTGTATGTTAAGATCCATGTTTTAATATAAATATGTATATTAAAGCATGCTAAAGTGAAAACTATGTGAAATGTGAAAATGTGGGCATGATACATGCATATCATGTAAAAAATAGAGAAATATGAGTTACGAGCATGAGTATGTAAAAAATGTGAAAAGTGAAACATATATGTTAAAATGACTATATCACGTACATAGGGTGGGATTATGAAAAAAGGAAGCTATGTGGCAGTTTAAATGTGATTATGTGGTGGTTGTTTATTATATCTTTATGTTATGTGAAAACAAATGGTGTGTTATTGGATAAATGAGTTCTGGGGAACTCGATATTGGTGTGTAGCAAAGGTGGGTAGAAAATCCTCTAAAATGTGCATTATTATAGAAGCATAACCTGTTATGTTCATTAAATCTGATGATATGTGAATTCTGTGAAAGTTATATTTATGACAATGTGTTATGCTACGTGTTGAAATCTATGCTTGTGCTAATCTCACACCGAGCCTTTTAAAGCTCACCTATGTTATGTGTGTATCTCAGGTAATCCTCATAATTGAGGCTTGGATTTGGATCTTCGGAGGGGCTCTCGGATTAATGATCTATTGGTCATGGGTATTTTTTTAGTAATGTGGGACTTTTACGAACTATATAAGTTCATTTTGGATTTTTATTATGGACTCTAATTTGGGTTTGTCTTAATAACCTTTTGGACTTTATTTTTAAATTATGAACTGTGGTATGGATTTCTATTTTGATATTTTGGGATAATATTGCATGAATTGCTTTTATATGATTTTTTAAAACGAACAATAAACATTTTAGTTACAATACAAATATTTTTAATTAGAAAGGAACAAATAATTTTTTGTTGAAAGGAACACAATGTTTTAAAAATGACATATTTTCAAGACAAGTGAGTTTTTCTTAAAAAAATAATTTGGTCATCTCTATGGCCCATGCAATTACTTAGATTGGGTCATAGCGTCTAAGCCCAATTTGAGGGGTTACAATGTATGGGGCCCTATGAGCGTTAGCGCAAGAGGTGGTTACGAGTATTATGTAACCTTTATTGATGACTATTCCAGATATGGGTATGTATACCTAATGCACCGTAAGATTGAAAACTTTGATAAATTCAAAGAGTTTCATATGGAAATGGAGAAACAAATAGGTTTACCCATAAAGGCACTTCAGTCAAATCGAGGTGGGGAATATTTATCTAATGAATTCTTATGGTACCTCATAAAGAATGGTACATTCAATGTCAACTTATTTGAAGCTGCCAATGTCTTTTTAGGGATATGCGGTACAAACGGTTTGCTATATTCTGAATGATGTGCCAACTAAGGCAACATCAAAAAATTCATACTAATTGTGGCATGGTAGGAAGCCAAGTCTAACATTTAAGGACTTGGGGATACCCAGCCAATGTATTAGACAAAAACGTGAGGAAATTGGACTCACAAACAGACTTGTGCATATTTGTAGGATATCCGAAGGAAACAAAGGGTGGTTTGTTTTATAACTGAAAAGAAAAAAATGTTATAATGTCAACTCTTGCTACTTTCCATGAAGAAATTTATATGAATGACTTCAAACCTCCAAATAAGGAGGTACTCGAGGAAATTTTGGGAAATATAAAAAACCCTAATGAAATGGTTTCATAACCAACTCCTAATAGTATACATGCAAACAATTAGTAGCATAGGGTGCTTCATCGCAGTGGAAGGGTCTCTCGTAGGTGTTTTTAACACTGAGTTTAACACTGACTCTGTCGAACAGAAAGATGATGACCCACTCATGTATGACGAAGCGATGCAGAGTGCTGATTCAAAGCTCTACGAAATAGCTATGAAAGTTGAGATGAACTTTATGTATTCCAATGCAGTGTGGGAATTTATAGACTTTTCAGAAGAGATAAAAACTCATAGGTCTAAATGGATCTACAAGAGGAAAACAAATACGAATAGAAAAGTGGAAACTTATTAGGTCATACTTGTAGAAAAAAGGTTATACTTAGAAAGAAGGCATCGATTATAAAGAAACCTTGACTCCAGTTCTCATGCTCAATTCAATCCACATATTGTTATCTATTGCGATGGCTCTTGATTACGAGATCTGGCAAATGTATGTCAAGACAACATTTTTGAATGGCTGTCTTAAAGAGAGCATCTATATGATGCAACCCACCGAATATATAGCTAAAGAAAATGAGTATAAAGTTTACAAAATGCTTAGATTCATAGATGGACTTAAGCAAGCATCTTGCTCATGGAATCAAAGTTTTGATCAAGCGATTAAGACTTTTGGATTTAAGAAAAAATGTACATGAACCTTGTGTTTATAAACATTTAAAGGACGGTAAGGTGGTCTTTCTTATTCTATATGTCAATAACATTCTACTCATTGGAAATGGTGTAGGGAAGTTGTCATTGGTTAAATTGTGGTTAACCCAATAGTTTGGTATGAAGAAATTGAGAGAATCAAATTTCGTTCTAGGCATTTGAATCCTAAGGGATCAAAAGAACAAAGTGATAGGATTGTCTAAGGCTTCGGACATAGACAAGATATTGAAGTGTTATGCAATGACCAATTTGAAGAAGGGGAATCAACCCTCAATATTGGGTTTTCATCTCTCTTTATAGGACTTTCCTAAGATAGTGGAAGAAAGAGAGAGCATGAGCTAAACCATAATGAGGTAAAGTTAAATGATCATGCCTCTGGTACTCGAACTTTCTTGCCAGGAAATTGGGTGCACTTGTTCACTGATGGTGCGATGGATAGAGATTCTAAAGTTGCATCTACTAGTGGAGTGTTGCTAGATCAGAGTAAGGATTGGATCTTGGGATATAAACATTATCATAGGAAATGCACGATCTTTGATGCTGAACTATGGGGTATTTTGGATGGCATGCTTATTTTACTTAGTAAAGGATTTAATAGAGTTATGATTCATTTTGATAAATTGGAGGTAGTTCACGCCCTACAAGATAATTTGTTGGTGAAGTCGGGCATTATAGTGCTTAAGAGGGTCCAACGAATCATGAGAATGGAAGGGCGCTGGCTAATTCAACATGTTCCCAATGAAGATAATTGAGTTTCTGACTATTTGGCTAAGTTGAGTTTAGATGAAAGGACAAGCTTACAGGTTTATGATGAAGTCCCTCATGTTGCCTTAGAAGTTCTAAATCAAGATAAAGCGAGGGGTGCTTTTGATCAATTTAATTTGATGTAATCTTTGTTTGTTTTATTCACCAAAAAAAAAAAAAGAGAACGTGATAAAGGTTCCTTATGCTTCGGCAATAGGAAGCCTCCTGTATGCTATAAAGTTTGGATTTTTAAGCTTTAAAACCTGAAGAAAAGATGAAAATGATAAACTAGTAGCAAAGTAAAGCGCAATGAACACTAAAGGTAAGGTTTTTAAGAACTGAAAGTAAAAGAAACTGAAATAGCATTAAATAAAGAGTAAAATGCCATTACAAGTAAAAGAGATGGGCTAAAAGTGCAAATAAACCTAAGATACAGTATTAACTAACTAAACTAACTATGGAAGCAACAAGAACAAGAAGAAAAATGTAGAAAAACAACTTCTACAGCTAGGGAAGATGATTAAAAATAAAAGCCCTAGAAAAGTAGAAGAAAACTAAGAGAAAACCTAAAAAGAACTAAAAGCTAAAACTACTCTTAGTGTGCCTTTTTCTCTCCTAGACCAATTTTTGCTGATTTTAGCATAATTTTTGACCCAAAATTGTGATTGAAATGCCCTTCAATGGGTCTCTTCTAATCAGTGCTTTGTTTAGATAAATATTGCCCCTAGTGTCATTTTTTGTCTCCTAATGAAAGTGCTATCACGATATTGAGCACTTGGTATCGCAATATCATCGCCAGTCTTGAAAGGAGTGGTCTTTGTAACCCTAAAAATGGGCCTAGACACTATGGCCCAATCTGAACAATTACATGGACCTTGAAAATGGCCAAAGTGATTTTAAAATAAAATTCACATGTCTTTGAAATCATTTGATTTTGTAAAGCATCTTGTACTTTTCGTTATAGACTCATGTGTTCCTTTATAGTTAAAAATTTATTTGAAATGTAACTGAGTTCTTAAAACTCATATTTGCAACGGCTAGTAATGTAACATCCCAAACCCGGCCCAGACGTTACGACCAAGTCCGACGTATCACATTGACTTACGGTTGATTGTGTTCTTTGTTTATGGTAATCAGGGTGATTTTGTAAAACAATGGTTAATTGTTGACTAAGGAAAGAACACCGATTAATTAAGTCTTTAGGTTATCCATTTGTTACGCTCGTTGTGTTTTGAAATCATTTATTAATTTTGAACAAAACCCACACAGCCTGAATCTAACAGTTTAAATCGAGTTTAAGTAAATCAATTAAGAAAACCATAAAATTTACGAACGGCCTTATTACAACTTAAAAACCTTAAACAATTAAAATAAGTAAAGGCTGGTCAAAACACATGAAGAGAACCGAATTTGCAGAACATGTGGCCACTCCGAATCCCTCACAGCTCCAAGTCCACTATGGTTGGGGATTTCTTGCATGGATGAAATTAAGGGGAGTGAGTTTAGAAAACTCAGTGTGTAAAATAACCCAACCATAGTCCAAATCAGTTCAAACCACAGAAACAGATTAAATTGGGCCTTGGCCCTATACAAAATTCAGAATGAAGCCCGTAGGCCCATAACAGGTACAGAACAGAAATATCATGTATACAGAAAACCCAACCCATATCCAACCGTATACACCCCCGTACCAACCTTACACCATGTGGGGAGACAACTCGACCCACCCATCCGCTACACACCACAGAATTTGCAGCATGGCTGCCAGAACAGATATTTGTGGCAGAGCCACCAGAACGCTTCCTCCATCAATATAACCCATATCCTAAGCAACAGATATACATGACATGGTATACAACATACAGAATCAGAATATCATGCATTCCAGTCAAAATTAACCCTAGGGGTATAACGGTCACTTTGCACCTAGGGGTATAATGGTAATTTTCATACTTTAGGTGTATTTTAGTGAATTTACTATTTTAAGGTTTTCATGCATATTACAGCCATTACCGTATTAACATAAACACTTACCGAGCGTTTCTATCGAATTGGGCCTGTTAGCCCATTAACCCGTTTTCGGCCCATTAAGCGCAAATATACCGAAGTGCACGAAATTGCGCACTCTGCAAGCTTACCGCTTGAGATTATCGGGATTAACAAACAACTACCTCACAAGCGCTTGCACGCTCATAAGTCCACAAAATGACGGCTCTTCGGTGTTTCGGCTTTTCGACTTTTACCGATCTAGTCTATAAGTGGGTGTCGTTTACACACCTATTTTACGACGAAACGCTAACGAGTTCCACACACGAGTTGCCTACAATCAGTTACTAACACGTTAAACTACGAATTCATAACAACTTATATACAAATCCCCTTACCAATAATCGACCATTAACACCTTAGGCACTAAAGTTCTTACCTTTACCGGAATATGGACTAGATCTAAATCTAGTCGTTCCAATTATCCAAGCCCTCGATCAGTAGCCTCAAATCCACACTAGAGTAAAACAAATCAAATAACACCACTAAACCCTTTTAGTTTAGTTGATAGGCACCCTTTGCATATAGGGGTTTTCGACTTTTCTTTGAATCACCAAATAATGGATAGAGAAGGGATTCTGAGCACTTACCAAAGATTTACTTGCCAAAAATGTTCCCAAGTACCTTCCTATTCCCGATTTGTTGTAGATCTATCCCAAAATACGAATAAAGAATAGATCTAGGTGATTCGGCTTTTGAAGGAACGAGATGGAGAATAGAAGTTTGTGAAGTAGAGGGGAGATGTCGGCAGAAGGATAAGAGAGTTGTGAGGTTCGGCTTGTTGGCACGGAGAAAAGTCTCTATATTCGGCAATAATGAGAAGAGAATCAAAGAGAAAGGACTTATGAGTAGGAGTAGAAGATTAAGCTTGGTGAAGAAAAGATGAACGAAAAGAATGAAGGTCGATCTCAAAAATAATAATAGATGTGAATGGCCCCAACCTAAATCGATTAACACTTAAAAAATACCCAAAACTAAACAAAGAAGAAAAAACAACCCATACAAGCCAAAATTTTAAGAGCTTTTTCGGCACTTAATTGCCTATAGTCGAACTGGTACTACCATGAGTCCTATTTCAGCATAAAATCCTTCCCAAGTTCAAATACCATGTTTTTCTCCTTAATTTTAGCCACCACCTAATTTGAATTCCATCCAAATCCTTCCTACCGATTAGTAGCCACCATCTTTCCCACCGCTTGGCCGACTCAATTTGCTGCTTGGAAGAGTTTCGGTCCAATTGAATTACTCCCCCCATGCGTGCAGCAAAAAGGTAGCCCATTGCGTGTACAGCAGCTCGAAACCGAGACCTCCAGGCACCCATATACGCTGCTTGCCACTGCTCTGAACCATTGCGCCACAGGCGCTCTCTGTGACAAACTTCATTCGTAACTTCTTTTAAAGCCTATTTTAGTGCAACCCGTTTACTAAAAAAAAACCAAACATTGCGCGCGCCGTGCCTCGAACCCAGGCACCTACCACGCCATTCCCCAAGCACCTATGTTGTGTCACATGCCACTTTACCACAGATCTTCTTGTGGCTTATTTTACCACCTTTATTTTAAAAGCCCATAACGATAGAACCCTCTCTCTAAAATTAAAAAAACTTCTGAAATTGCCTCGGGTTAAATTTACTTTTGGGCCTTATAAAGGCCCACTAATATACTCAGTCCTACATTATACAGTCAAAACACAAAAATTCTAAAATTCATTAAAAATCACAGAAATCCCAAAAATCCCGAAAATTGGGGCGTTACAACTCTACCCTCCTTAAAGAAATTTCGTCCTCAAAATTTACCTGTTTCAAACAGATGAGGGTATTGTTGTCGCATTGCCTCTTTTGGTTCCCAAGTAGCTTCCTCTCTGCCATGATTATGCCAGAGTACCTTTACCAATGGAACTAATTTCCTTCTTAGAACCTTAACATCTCGATCCAATATCTGCACAGGCTCTTCCTCGAAAGTCAAATCAGGCTATACTTCAATCTCTGCAACCGGCACGACATGGGTAGGATCAGAACGATATCGCCTTAACATGGAGACGTGAAAAACATCGTGAATCCTGTCTAACTTCGGAGGTAATTCCAATTGGTAAGCCACTGGACCTACTCGCTTAAGAACCCGATAAGGCTCGATGAACCACGGACTCAACTTGCCCTTCTTACCGAACCTTGATATCTTCTTCTAAGGAGAAACCTTCAAGAAGACCATATCACCCACTGAGTACCCAATCTCCTTACGCTTCAAATCTACATACGACTTTTGCCTATCGGATGCTTCTTTTAATCGACCTTTGATTATCCTGACCTTATCTTCCGTATTCGCTACCAACTCAGGTCCAAGAACCTGTCACTCCCCCAATTCAGTCCAACAACTAGGTGTACCACACTTACGTCTATACAGTGTTTCGTATGGTGCCATTCGGATACTCGTCTGATAACTATTGTTATACGCAAACTCTACCAACGGCAAGTAATCTTCCCAACTACGTCGGAAGTCAATAACGCATCCCCTCAACATGTCTTCGAAAATCTGAATAACCCTTTTCGACTGACCATCAGTCTGAGGATGAAAAGCCGTGCTAAAGTTCAATGGCGTTCCCAACGCCTCATGCAACTTTTGCCAGAATCGAGATGTGAACCTCGGATCCCGGTCAGAAATAATCGATACTGGCACTCCATGAAGTTGCACAATCTCCATCACGTACAATTTGGCTAGCTTCTGAAGTGAATAATCAATGCGGACAAGTATGAAATGAGCAAATCTGGTCAACCTATCCATAAGTACCCAAATCGAGTCCTTCTTCGTCGGTGTCAAGGGTATCCCACTCACAAAGTCCATGATTACCCTCTCCTACTTCCAAAGTGGTATCTTCACTGGCTGTAAAAGTCCGAAAGGTAGTTGATGCTCAGCTTTCACTTGCTGGCATGTCAGACATTTCCCCACAAACTCCGTTACTTCTCGTTTAAGCCCAGGCCACCAATACAATTCTCACAAGTCGTGATACAACTTATTCCCTCAAGGATGCATAGCACAAAGTCCTCCATGAGCTTCTTTCAGTATTGACTGCCTTAATTCAGAGTCCTTTGGAATGCAAACTCTTCCTCGGAAACACAGAACTCCTTCACTATTCAACCCAAACTCAGAAGTTTCCCCTTTCTTAACTTGTTGGAATCGAGAAGCTAAAGACTCATCCTTGAACTGCTTTTCCCTAATCTGATCCACCCGGGTTGGCCTTACTTGCAACTCAGCCAACAAACTACCATCATCAAACAGACTCAGACGAGCAAACATTGCTCTTAGATCGATACAACTCTACGGCTTAGGGCGTCGGCTACCACATTAGCCTTGCCTGGGTGATACTCAATCGAACAGTCATAATCCTTAAGCAACTCTATCCATCTTCGTTGCATAAGGTTCAACTCCTTCTGAGTCAGCAAGTACTTAAGACTCTTATGATCCGTGTATATGACACTCCTTTCTCCGTACAAGTAGTGTCTCCAAATCTTAAGTGCAAAGATTATTGCCGCCAATTCTAAATCGTGAGTAGGATAGTTTACTTCGTGAGGCTTAAGCTGTTGCGATACATAAGCAACCACCCTACCCTCTTGCATCAACACACAGCCCAAACCCACATGTGATGCGTCACTGTACACGGTAAAATCCTTCCCAGACTCCAGCTGAATTAATACAGGTGCCTCGGTCAGAAATTTCTTCAATTTCTCAAAAACTTCCTACTGCTTCTCGGTCCAAACAAACGGTGCTCCTTTCCTTATAAGCTTTGTCAATGGTGCTGCCAACACAGAAAAACCTTCCACAAACCTTCTGTAGTACCCTGTCAAGCCCAGGAAACTCCAAATTTTCGACACCGACCTAGGTGGCTTCCACTCCAAAATTCGCTTAAACCTTTCGAGGGTCCATCTTGATCCCCTTAGCAGAGACAACATAACCTAAGAAGGTTACCTCCCTCAACCAGAATTCACACTTACTGAATTTTGCATAAAGTTCCTTCTCCCTCAACACTTGCATCACAATGCGGAGATGTTGAACATGCTTCTCTTTAGTTTCAGAATATACCAGAATATCGTCAATAAAAATGACTACGAATCGATCCAAAAATGGTTGGAATACACGATTCATCAAATCCATGAATGCTGCAGGAGCGTTCGTTAGTCCAAATGGCATAACCAGAAACTCCTAATGACCATACTGAGTCCTGAATGCCGTCTTATGGATATCTACCTCATTGACCCTTAACTGATGATATCCAGATCGAAGATCAATCTTGGAGAATACCGAAGCTCCTCTAAGTTGGTCAAACAGGTCGTCGATTCTTAGCAGAGGGTACTTATTCTTAATCGTCAGCTTGTTCAACTGCCGATAATCGATGCACATTCGCATCGTCCCATCCTTCTTTTTCACAAACAACACTGGTGCTCCCCATGAAGACACACTCGGCCTAATAAAGCCTCTATCCAACAACTCTTGAATCTGTGCTTTCAGCTCCACTAACTCTTTCGGTGCAATCCTATAAGGTGTGACAGACACTGGTGCCGTTCCAGGCAACAAGTCGATTCCAAACTCGACTTCTCGGTTCGGAGGCAATCCCGGAAGCTCCTCTAAAAAAACATCTTGGAATTCCTTAACGGTTCTAACCTTATCCACCGTCAGACCCTCAGTCTCCAACTGACTTACAAATGCCAAGTAAGCCTCACAACCCTTACGAATCCACTTCTCAGCTCTCGACGCCGACACCACATTGGAAAAATAATTCCTTCGCTCACCTATCACCATAACCTCCTCACCCTCCGCGATCTTTAACACCATTTGCTTAGCTGCACAGTCTAGAGTTGCCCTATTCTTAACAAGCCAGTACATTCCCAGAATGAGGTCGAATTCTCTGAAAGGGAACTCCATCAAGTCTCCAGAGAAAATCTTACTTTGAGTTTCTAAAGGCCCATCTCTATACAGTTTATCTACCCTAACCGAGTGGCCCAAAGGACTTAGTACCGATACCCCACTCACAGTCTCCTCAGAGTGCACACCCATCGACCCAGATATGGCACATGCAACATACGAATGAGTAGATCCAATATCTATCAAAGCAGTGTACGGCATGCTAGAAATCAAGAACGTACTAGTTATGACGTCAGGTGCATCACCCTCCTCTCGACGACGAGCTGCATACACCAACGTTGGCTGGCGAGCCTTAGTATTTCTGGCACCCCTGCCAGGTGCTCCTCGACCCTGACAATTTCCATTACCGCCCTTACCTTGTCCACGTCCTCTCGGTGGTTGTGATCCACCTCTCACTGGTTGAGCAACCCTCTATTCTGCAACTTGAACCTGATCTATTTTCTGAGGACAGTCCTTGACTTTATGCTCCATAGATCCGCACCGAAAATAAGCACCAGAACGTCTCCTACACTCGCCCAGATGTACCTTACCACAGTCTCTGCAAACGTCTCCTACAACATTCATCGAAACTGCTCGAACTGGCTCTTCCACTCTTGCTCTTTTAACATTCCTATTTGCACCACCCGAAGGTCCTGAATCCCTCCGAAAACGATTTCGATCCTTCTCACGATTCTGTCTTTCAGTATGCTTCACCTCCTCAGCTATCTTAGCTTTCTCCACCAAAGCAGCAAAGTCACGCTCCTTCTGCGGAGTAATCAGCATCCTAAGTTCATCTCTAAGACCATCCTCGAAGTGCACACTACGTTCATACTCTGTAGCGACTATTCCAATGGCATACCGGCTCAGCCTCAGAAACTCAGCCTCGTACTCAGCAACTGTCTTACCCCCTTGAACCAGATTCAGAAATTCTTTCCTGCGGGCGTCCACATAACTCACCCCAACATATTTTCCCTTGAAGGCCATCTTAAACAGCTCCCAAGTCACCCTCTCAGCTGGAGTCCCATCTCTCACAGTGAGCCACCACTGATAAGCCTCATCTCGTAGCAATGATATGGCTCCCTTCAGCTTCTGCTCTACCAAACAGTCCAAATCATCCATAATCTGTTCCGTGGCTTCTAACCAATATTCAGCCACATTCGGGGCTACACCTGATACGCCCTTAAAGATCTCCACTCTATTAGCCCGGAGTCGCTCGAAAATAGATCCTCGAATTTCGTTACCCGTACTTGCCTCGGCAACCCTTTCCAGAACACGAAGCATTGCCTGAGATAAAGCGTCATCCCCGACACCTTGATCATGAGACTCCACTTCTGTTGCCGGTGGTACTGGTGCATCTGCCACCGGCATATATCCTGAAGACGAAGATCCAGCCCGTGCACTACCTCAGCCACGTCCACGGTCTCTTCCACGAGTTGCTCTCATACTCATATCGTATTATCTATTTACGAATTTTATGCATCAATTAAATATTTTAGTGTTTATTACAGATGTTTTATGAACAGACAGTAATTCAGAGTTTGTTTTTCGCGGAATCGTAGCCTAGCTACAGTCTTAGTCTACTTATCAAAATTCCTATAGTTTCAGTATCACCTTAACCAGAGCATCATAATAGGGTTTCAGTACAGGCATATAGCTGATAATTCAGAAACATTCAGAAAAATTCTGACTGATACTTACAGACTTGGACCGAAGATTCGGTGTGGCACCTTCTCAGAATCCAAATTTTTGAAAACCGGATTTGCAATCTTTGAAATCATTTATTGTAGAAAGAAAATAAAAAACGAATTCCCCAAAGCGATTTTTTTTGAAAATCTTTGTTTTATTTATTTTTTATTTATTTTGAGACCTAGTCCACAGTCGAGTTGTTGTAACTTGACTCTGATACCACTAAATGTAACATCCCAAACCTGGTCCAGACGTTACGGCCAAGTCCGACGTATCACATTGACTTACGGTTGATTGTGTTCTTTATTTATGGTAATCAGGGTGATTTTATAAAATAATGGTTAATTGTTGACTAAGGAAAGAACACCGATTAATTAAGTCTTTAGGTTATCCATTTGTTACGCTCGTTGTGTTTTGAAATCATTTATTAATTTTAAACAAAACCCACACAGCCTGAATCTAACAGTTTAAATCGAGTTTAAGTAAATCAATTAAGAAAACCATAAAATTTACGAGCGGCCTTATTACAACTTAAAAACCTTAAACAATTAAAATAAGTAAAGGCTGGTCAAAACACATGAAGAGAACCGAATTTGCAAAACATGTGGTCACTCCGAATCCCTCACAGCTCCAAGTCCACTGTGGTTGGGGATTTCCTGCATGGATGAAATTAAGGGGGGGTGAGTTTGGAAAACTCAGTGTGTAAAATAACCCAAACATAGTCCAAATCAGTTCAAACCACAGAAACATATTAAGTTGGGCCTTGGCCCTATACAAAATTCAGAATGAAACCCGTAGGCCCATAACAGGTACAGAATAGAAATATCATGTATACAGAAAACCCAACCCATATCCAACCGTATACACCCCCGTACCAACCTTACACCATGTGGGGAGACAACTCGACCCACCCATCCGCTACACACCACAGAATTTACAGCATGGCTGCCAAAATAGATATTGTGACAGAGTCACCAGATACAGATATTGTGGCAGAGCCACCAAAGCAGATATTTGTGGCAGAGCCACCAGAACGCTTCCTCCATCAATATAACCCATATCTCATACAACAGATATACATGTCATGGCATACAACATACAAAATCAGAATATCATGCATTTTAGTCAAAATTAATCCTAGGGGTATAACGATCACTTTGCACCTAGGGGTATAATGGTAATTTTCATACTTTAGGGGTATTTTAGTAAATTTACTATTTTAAGGTTTTCATGCATATTACAGCCATTACCGTATTAACATAAACACTTATCGAGCGTTTTTACCGAATTGGGCCTGTTAGCCCATTAACCCGTTTTCGGCCCATTAAGCCCAAATGTATCGAAGTGCACGAAATTGCGTACTCTGTAAGCTTACCGCTTGAGATTACCGAGATTAACAAATAACTACCACACGAGCGCTCGCACGCTCATAAGTCCACAAAATGCCGGCTCTTCGGCGTTTCGGTTTTTCGGCTTTTGTCGATCTAGTCTATAAGTGGGTGTCATTTACACACCTGTTTTACGACGAAACGCTAACGAGTTCCACACACGAGTTGCCTACAATCAGTTACTAACACGTTAAACTACGAATTCAAAACAACTTATTTACAAATCCCCTTACCAATAATCGGCCATTAACACCTTAGGCACTAATGTTCTTACCTTTGCCGGAATATGGACTAGATCTAAATCTAGTCGTTCCAATTATCCAAGCCCTCGATCAATAGCCTTTGATCCATACTAGATCAAAACAAATCAAATAACACCACTAACCCTTTTAGTTTAGTCGACAGGAACCCTTTGCATATAGGGGTTTTTGGCTTTTCTTTGAATCACCAAATAATGGATAGAGAAGGGACTTCGAGCACTTACCAAAGATTTACTTGCCAAAAATGTTCCCAATTACCTTCCTATTCCCGATTTGTTGTAGATCTAACCTAAAATACGAATAGAGAATAGATCTAGGTGATTCAGCTTTTGAAGGAACGATATGGATAATAGAAGTTTGTGAAGTAGAGGAGAGATGTCGGCAAAAGGATAAGAGAGTTGTGAGGTTTTGCTTTTTGGCACGGAGAAAAGTCTCTATATTCGGCAATAATGAGAAGAGAATCAAAGAGAAAGGACTTATGAGTAAGAGTAGAAGATTAAGCTTGGTGAAGAAAAGATGAACAAAAAGAATGAAGGTCGATCTCAAAAATAATAATAGATGTGAATGGCCCCAACCTAAATCGACTAACACTTAAAAAATACCCAAAACTAAACAAAGAAGAAAAAACAACCCATACAAGCCAAAATTTTAAGAGCTTTTTCGGCACTTAATTGCCTATAGCCGAACTGGTACTACCATGAGTCCTATTTCGGCATAAAATCCTTCCCAAGTTCAAATTCCATATTTTTCTCCTTAATTTTAGCCACCACCTAATTTGAATTCCATCCAAATCCTTCCTACCGATTAGTAGCCATCATTTTTCCCACCGCTTGGCTGACTCAATTTGCTGCTTGGAAGAGTTTCGGTCCAATTGAATTACTCCCCCCACGCGTGCAGCAAAAAGGTAGCCCATTGCGAGTACAACAGCTCGAAACCGAGACCTCCAGGCACCCATATATGCTGCTTGCCACTGCCCTGAACCACTGCGCCATAGGCGCTCTCTGTGACAAACTTCATTCGCAACTTCTTTTAAAGCCTATTTTAGTGTAACCCGTTTACTAAAAAAACAACCAAACATTGTACGCACCGTGCCTCGAACCCAGACACCTACCACGCCACTCCCCAAGCACCTATGTGGCATCACATGCCACTTTACCACAGATCTTCTTGTGGCTTATTTTACCGCCTTTATTTTAAAAGCCCATAACGCCAGAACCCTCTCTCTCTAAAATTAAAAAAACTTCTGAAATTGCCTCAGGTTAAATTTACTCTTGGGCCTTCTAAAGGCCCACTAACATACTCAGACCTACATTATACAGTCAAAACATAGAAATTCTAAAATTCATTAAAAATCACAGAAATCCTGAAAATCCCGAAAATTGGGGCGTTACAAGTAATCACTAAAATATTTCTTTGAACATTTAAAAATCTTGTAAAAACAATTTATGCATTATACCTTATTATATCAAAATAATGTTCCATACCACAGTTCATAATATAAAAAAATTTAAAGTCCCAAAACCATTTAAACACCCAATTTAAAGTCCATACAAAAAGTCCAAAAGAAATCTAAAAAGTCCATAAAACACCAAACCATATAAAAAAATCCATAATCACAAAAATATATTATACCGATAGCCCCTTTGAAGATCCAAATTCGAGCCTTAAGTACAAGGATTACCTGATACACATGAATACAATGGATGAGCTTTAAAAGGCTCAGTGTGAGATCAAAACAAACACTTAATTTAAAACATAACACATAAAAATACCACAAGGCATTTTTTTCACAGAATTCACATATTATCTCATTTATTGAATCAAACATGGCATGCTTATGAACAACGCACGAAAATAGGACTTCCTACCCATCTCTGCTTCACACCAATATTGAGTTCCCTAGAACTCGTCCATCCAATAACACACCAGTTTGTGGACAAGCTACCACATAGATACCGATGAAATGTTACATAGCACATCATGGATAAACCATCACATAATTACCAATAACGACCATATAATTACAGTTAAACTGCCATATAGCTTCCTCCTTTCAAAATCCCACCCCATGCATGTGATATGGCCATTTAAACACATGTTTCACTTTTCCTATTTTTCACATATTCATGCTTATAACTCATATTTCTCAGTTTTTATACATATGCATGTATTATGCCCACATTTTCAAATATAACATAGCTTTGACTTTAGCATGATTTAATATACATATTTATATAAAAACATGGATCTTCATATACACATACACATATATCATATGTTTAGATCATCATATATCAATCTAGCCATAAATCACATAACATAGAGTTGAGATCAACATTACATACATCACATATCACAAATCATGGACTTTCACAGCACTTAATATTTTAGGTCACTTACTTGGTTTCCTCTTCGATTTAGTATTTCAACTCCACATGAGTACTTAAGGTATTCACACATTAATTAATTAATTAACATTTTAATTAAATAGTATTATTAAAATTCACTTAAAACGAGAGTTAAATCCTACACCTTAATGTAGATCTAAATCATTTGCTCCCTTGTAAAAGTTTCATTTGAGTCTAGCCTTGATCGCAAATCTAAACGCACGATTAACCCGTTTTAGTCATGATCTATTCTAATAGCTTAGCTTTAATACATGATCTAATGTGAAAATCTCACCAACACTTACCTTCAATTCAAATGCTCGGATTCGTCACTTTCGCAATGTTCCACTATTGATTTCTCAAAGGATTGATATTCAATCCTTCATGATAACACAAGATCGTATTAGTACTAATGATTTTTGAAATAATTAAAATAAAACACTAATTATTTAGGCTTTAAACCATTCGACCATGTTACAAAATCTTAAGACGAAGGATTTTCAATCACAAACTTCACTTACACTTGTTTTGTTACGAGATGATCGAAGGAACGAAAATAGAGTGAAATTAATGATTGAATAATCTAAAATAATTGAATAAAATAAACTAAAATAAAATAGGTGTTTTAGTCACTACAATAATAAAAAAAAAGAAAGAAATAAAATGGAAGAAATCAGTCACTAGCAATGATGATGGTTCGACAGCAGCAGCTTAGCAGTGGTCAGACTATGGGGAATGTGGTTGTCTGATGGTGGTGTAACGGTCAGTTTTAATTAAAAGATAGGAGAAAAAGAGAGAAGAAAAGAAAATCGGTGGAGAAGAAGGTGACCCACAGTGGTTGCGGCGATAGACACAGTAGTGTACGTTAGAAGAGGGGAGGGGAAACGGAAAGGAAAAGTGAAGGAATG
Source organism: Gossypium longicalyx (assembly GCA_025698465.1). NCBI lineage: Eukaryota > Viridiplantae > Streptophyta > Magnoliopsida > Malvales > Malvaceae > Gossypium > Gossypium longicalyx. The sequence goes on from CM047004.1 coordinate 49,692,875, forward strand.
TTGGTTGTGGACGGTAGTGAGGTGGTGGTGCAAATAAGCTCATGATGGTGAAAAGAAGAGGGTGGTGGTTATGGTGGCCAAAAAGAGAGAAAAATAAGAGGTAGAAAATGAAATAAATTAATACTAGGATGCAAATGGGAATGATGAACGACACAAAGGATGGTGTGGCTTGGCCAACCATGACTAGGTTCAATGCACTTCAAGCTTATGGCAAGAGAAGAGATTTTGGCAAAGGAGTGAAACATGGTGGGAAAAAATGGATGTGTTTTATTTGAAAAGTCAAGTTTGACTTGCTAATGGAGGAAAGGAATCCTCCCTATATGGTAACATAGGTGGACGACAAGGCTAGCTAGCACATGCTAAAAATGCGTAAATATTAAATAAAAAATATGTGCACAAAGGGGTTCGAACTAGAGACGTCATAGATAGCTAAAGAGCTTCCTACCACTAAGCCAAAACACTTCCTTGTTTTCAATAATGCGCAAATAATTTTAAGACATAAGAGCTAGCAGATTCACCATTTTTACTAATTAAATTAATTAAGAAAACGGGATGTGACAACTCTCCCTCCTTAAATGAAATCTCATCCTTGAAATTACCTAATGGAAATAGGTGAGGATACTATTGTCGCATAGCATTTTCAAGTTCCCATGTTGCCTCACTTGAATCATGATTTCTCCACAACACTTTCACAAGCGAAACTTGCTTCCTTCCTAAAACATTAACATTACGATCAATGATCTGTAGTGGTTCCTCCTCAAATTTCAAATCAGAATGGACCTTAATATCCTCTACTGGAATCACTTGAGACGGGTCGGATCTATAATGTCACAACATGGACACATGAAACACATCTTGCATACGGTCCAAATCTGGAGGTAAGTCCAGCTGATAAGCCACTGGTCCAATCTTCTTAATAATGTGGTAAGGTCCAATGAATCTTAGACTCAACTTTTGTAACACTTCTTACCTGTACTCGGGATTGGGACAAGGTACGAGGCATTACCATGAACATACTAGGACATTTCGAGAAAAGACGGGCTGTAGAATTTCATTTCAAGATCAAAATAAATCAAATTATATTATATTGTCCCTATTTTGGGCCTACAAGGCCCAGAACATGCTTTAAAACGGTCCAAGACCAAACCGAGAACTTAAAAAAATTTGTGGAAGATTTTCATACCCTGGCCTCACACGCCCGTGTAGAGGCCTTTCACACGCCCATATACTAGGGACACGTCTGTGTCCCTTGCCCGTGCTGAATTATTTTGATTTATTTTCATTTCGATGCTGTAGGGGTTTTCACATGGTCGAGCACACGCCCGTGTCCTTTTCCCGTGTCTTCAACACGGCCAGGCACACGCCTATGTGGTCATCCGTGTGATTTTTAGGCTGCATTTCGTTTAGGACATCATCATGCAATTTCAGGCACATGGCTAGGCACACGCCCATGGCCAGAGGCTGTGTTCTCCACACGATTGAGACACACGGCCGTGTCTCTGCCTGTGTGTATACTACAAAGCTTAATACCTTAAATTTCAAGGTACAGGGGACACATGACCGGAGGACATGCCCGTGGGGCTGACCGTGTGTCACACACGGCCTAGACACATGCTCGTGTGTCTACCCGTGTGGACCATTTATTGGCTATTTTCCAAGCCATTGGTCATCCAAAATCACTCATACACACTCAAAAGTTTTTATGGCATATATCATGGCCTATATGTCTCTTTGAACCACTTTGATATGTTCATTTGCATGGTAACCTCATATCATTGGTTAGTACATGCTAGGTTATCCTTTTTGCATTAAGAATGATCATTCCCATTTCACATTTCATACTTGGGCCCTATTTGTATCTTATACCATTTTATGCCCTTACCATGTTCAATTTATTTGGCCTCATTTAACACATTCATCCATGGCATATTAGACCAATATAATACATAAGGCAAGTAAACATAGGCATACAAAATAGTATGATAGGGGTTACAACCCATCTCAATATTGGCCACATCTCATAGCCATATACAAAAGAATTATCAATACCATAAGCCAACACATTGGCTAACAAAATGACACATATGACAAAATATGACCGATACCCTATACATGCCATTATAACAAAATAAGAGTATTCATATACCAAAGCAAGACTAGTGATAGTGTGATGATTCCTCCTATCGTCTTCCAATCTTCATGAGTCCACGAGCTCTGTAAAAGAGGGAAAGGAAAGGGGATAAGCATTAACATGCTTAGGAAGTTCAGATAATAGAAAGGTAAACTTACTGGTTATTTAGCACATAACCATAAAAGATATTCTTACCAAACATGCATAGCATAAATTCCCTATCACATACACTCAATCATCGAGTTATTTTCATCCCAAACAATATAGTGTTAATCTTAGATGAGCTCATCAATTCAACATTACCATTCTCGTTTCTCATTATAGTCCTATTGAATTTCTCGAAAATCTCGATGGTTATCCCGTTTTTCGTCAAGTCATGCTAGTGACTATTTTAAATACACACTCCCGTGAACCTCACTCTTACGGTGGGATTACTAGTCTAGGTTAAACCCCTCATAACATAAATTCAATGAGTATTGTCAGGATTAATATTCCAGGCTAAATCCCTTACAATGACAATTACTCCAATATGCTCGGATTTGAAATGCCAGACCAGGCTAATTTCAGTCCTTAAACGTATTACCCATCCGGTTAAATCCACAATGCACATATATTCATCGGGAGGTCCGATCACTTAAGGAAGACCCATCCGGGCTAGATCCTTACCATATTGAGATCATCAGATTACCCATCCGAGCTAAATCCCTTTCTGCAACACATACAGGATCTCATGTTATGTAAACAAGACCCTTTTTCATTCAACCGGGACAATTGTCATCTTTCTTGGATTGTCAATGCAATCAATATCCAGATTAACATACATTTAAGAATATTCATTTTCAAGTATATTTAAAGTTTCCTTCGATTTACACGAACTTACCTGGTAATTGCTTCGGGTTCTTGTTTCGGTTATTCTAAAACTTTTCGTTTACCTCGGTCAACCTCTGAAATTTATTCCTCGGCGTCTATAACAGTAAAAATAAGTCATTAGCAACTCACATTATTCATTACGAGCCTAAATTTCACCCTCAGGCAAAATGACCATTTTCCCCCTTACCTTTCACAATATTTATGATTTAGTCCCTAGGCTCGTATGATGAAATGCATGCAACTTCTACATTGCCCAAGCCTAGCCGAATGTTTTTCCCTCTTAGGGTAGCCTATACTTTCCATTATTTCTCATCTTTTTATCCATTTTTACAACTTTTATAAAATGGTCCCTAAAGTCATTTCCATAAAAAATCACTTAGTAAAAGTTGTTTACCACCCTTTAAACTTTTATATTCCTCTATAAACCATTAAAATAAAAGTAACTAATGCATGGGTAAGTTTCTAAACATGAACCCTTGCATGAAATATGGGTAGAAATGAAGAGAGCAAGTTACGAGGATTTCAAAAATACGAAGAACATTAAAAACGAGGCTTGGGAGCACTTACTATTAAGCTTGAAAAGTGAAGAAACCCTAGCTATGGTGGCTCTCAAATTTTGGCAGCAAGGTGGAGAAGATGAGCTAATTTTTGGCTCATTTTCCCATTTTATTTCATTAATTAGCCAAAGACCAAAATGTCCTTAAGCCCTTTCTTTCAAATTTCATCCATACATGCCCATTTTTGTCCAAAAACTTAGAAATTGGGCAAATTGCTCTTCAAGACCTTCTATTTAAAAATCTAAAGCAATTTCATATAAATTGCTTCTAGAATTCAATTTTTTTAACATATTCAATTTGGTCCTTATTTTCCAATTGAACACCATATACTTAGAATTTCTTCATGAAACTTTACCATATGCATATTTTCATATCCTAGACCTCATAATGATAATAAAATAATATCTTAACATTAGATTTGTGGTCCCGAAACTACTATTCCGACTAGGCTCTATTTTAGGATGTTACAACTTCCTATTACGACTAAATCTCAATATCTTCTTGCAAGGTGAAACCTTAATAAAGACTTCATCACCCACATTATACTCAATGTTCATTCTCTTCAAGTCAGAGTAGGATTTCTGTCGATCTGATGCAACTTTCAATCGATCCCAAATAATCTTTACGTTGTTCTCAATCTTTTCAACTAAATCTGGTCTCAACACTTTCTTTTCTCCCAAATCTGTCCAACACAAAGGTGTACTACACTTGTGCCCATACAATACCTCATACGAAGCCATCTGAAGGCTCGACTGAAAACTATTGTTTTAAGTAATTTTTGCAAGCGATAAAAGCTCTTCCCAATTACCTCAGAATTTGATTACACAACCTCACAACATATCCTCGAGAATTTGAATAGCCCTCTCAGACTGTCCAACAAATTATGGATGATAAGCAGTACAAAATTCAATCTTATGTCGAGTGCCTCATATAGACTTTTCCAAAATCGTGACGTAAAACGAGGATCTCTATCCAAAATGGTAGACTCTAATACCCTATGAAGTCTCACAGTCTCAGCAATGTTCAACCTCGCCAACTTCTACAATCGGTGCGCAGAGGTAAAAAATGAGCGTATTTTGTCAATCGATCGACAATCACCCAAATAAAATCTTTATTGGACAACGTCAATGGTAAAGTCTAATTTTTCATATCAAATTACAGTAGATCACAACACAAGTTTGAATGTGGGGTATAAGACTCGACAAGGCTAAAAGTATCCATGCATTCAATCTTTTTTAGGATTTGGGCTTGTAATAGACCTAATTATGGTTTATAAACATCATAATAAATAGAAAGGTTATTTTCAATATATAAGCACACGTTTAGGAGCCGTAGTTAGTAGATTTAGATTTCAGTTCATTTGATTTTCCATTCCAAAATATTTTAGTTCTATTGAACTAGGTTTGGTTTGAACTTAAGGCTTTTCAAGCACATCTGATTCAATCAATTGAGAAATATCTTACCTTTCTCTTATTTTAATTTATTTGTGTTTTTTTGCATGTTTAAATTAAATCTAAGAGTTATGGCATATAGATGCATGAGAGGCTAAGTCTATAAGAATATTAACGAGTGGATGTGGGAGTAATTAATAAAGGAATATAGGTTTTGTAACACGCCAAACCCGATGCTTTAGAAAGATCCAAGATGACGTGTCACTACTTAGAAATCCTCTTAAATTCAAAACCAGTTCTAGCAAAAGCTTTATAAAACTTCAGTGTTTGAATTAAACCATTGTTGGATTAAATATAATGTTTAAATCTTATGCCGTATAAACTCAAGCATAGTAATTTTATTAAACAACATATAATACTTAATATCCAAATCATGAAATTTCACTAATATTTCATAAAAAAAAAGTCTTAACAAATAAAAGTTATTTGCACCTTTTCTCCTCAAAATACACTAGGTGTCACCCTCATGTGTCATGCATAGTACTATCAAAATAGTTACCTCACAAGAACAACAATGCTCTGGCTTAATCCTTCAAAAAAGCCTTCCTTCAATCAGTAAGCATGTGAAGGAAAAGGTAACAGAGTAAGTTCGTATGAACTTAGTGACTTCCAAAGAGGTCTTCAGTACGAATGCCAACTGCACAACTGAACCTTTAAAATGGAATTCACACATTAACATAGAGTACACCCAATAGCTTATACAGAACTTAGATAGACTTAGTACGTCAATGGTGTACCACATAGGTGAATACTATATGTCAAATCAACATAACTCAAACAATTTATTTTCATGCCAACCACGTACCCAAATTTCAGAGTCAGTTACAAAACATAAGTCTTATTCGTATATATTCTTAACCATGCATACAAAACATGCATATGATCCTCAGAGTTACCATATTACAGATCTATCAAATCTAAACATGCATACAAGAATCATTAACACTTAATCCAAAATCTGAAAGTTTCCTTCCTTACACACCATTCTAATACTTATGCATGCAGAACTCAAAACAAGTAAATAAATCTAAGGATAACCTAAGGTTCATCAGTAATTACCAGTAAGCTAGATAGAATTTATAAGTTAGTTGAATACAGTGAACCCAACTTTAGAGAGGTTTTCTAGACTTAAGTTTTCAAAGAGTTCAAAAAAATCAAGAAGAAAGAAGAAAATAAAGAAGACGCAAAGGATTTTAAAGACGTCACTATTATCCTTATATACTTAAGCACGAAGACAATGTTTAGTGGAAGAATCAGATAATTCCACTAACACTCTGGATTCTCACGATTAAGTGCACTTATCATAATTTAAATATTTTCATCTACTGTATATTAGTTCCATTCTAACTAAATCTCAACTTAACTAACCGATTACCTTACTAAAATAATAAAAAAATCTAATCAACTGTGAATTTGACTAGTTTGCCAAAGCATCTGGGATGGCGTATACTTAACAAAAGAGTCTGCCAAACCATAGATCTCTCCAAATCTAAGAGTATGCCACTCGGTGTAACAATCACCACTCTATACTTAACCATAACAAACATTACTTACTCTTATCTACCCTTATTTTACCAATTATATGTCAAACAGTAATCAGATACATAGACATTGTCAAGCGAGCTATTATAGGTTTCTCATAGGAATTAACTGTTAGAGTCTGCCCAAAGACCAAACATGAGATGATTGTAATCACATGCTCATTTTACCTTCTTTATTAATATAAGACATTGTTATTATTATTTTAGTTTCTTTTTCTATGTATATAAATAAACAGAATTGTAATAAAGTCCTAAGAAAATGTGATTATTCTTAAAAGGTCCTTAGTTAAGTATTATTATGGGCTTGAACAACAATAATACATTGAGACTAATGTATAGTTGATTGATGACAAAGAGTTGTCATTGAAATAGAGATGTCAAAATCAATACATACGTATGTGTTAGAAAACAACATATTGGACTGACCCGCTATAAGTATGTTTCTTGGATTATTATGTAATAGTCACAATATTACTCATAGTGATAACTATGTATATGATCCTCAGACTTGAGATCATCATCGTCCCAATATCATGAGTCGTATATTTTGATACAGTCAAAACATCTACCGTAACAGGTTGTACTATAAAGATTGATGTTGGATATGCCACAATCAATGTAGTGGGATATGATTGATCAAGATAGGATTTATCCCTCCTACATAATGGGAGCAATATCTTAGGCCTCTTGATGGAGTGAGACTAGAAATGCATGGTCATGCTCGAATAAGTTGATATGAAATATCACATTTATTTGTTTATTATAGTATGCTCAGAAAATCAAGAAATATGAGATTGGACTATACAAGTGTGACTATTCCATGACTTGTTTCCAATGTAGATATTAATGATAAAAACATATAGTACATGAAAAGATTATCACAGAAAGTGTAACACCCCTTATCCATGTCCAATGCTGAAACAGGGTATGAGGCATTACCGGACTTAAACATACACATTCATGCAAAAACCGAGAGATAAAATCTATTACAAAACCTTTCAAACACATGCATGTTGTCTCATATTTGGGTCTACAAAGCCGAAAACCTTCATCGGGAATGATTCGGGACTAAATCGAGAACTTCAAGAAGTTTCAGGAAAACTTAGAAAATTTTCCCATGAAACAGGGTCACACGCCCGTGTGGACATAGAGACACGCCCGTGTCCTCAGGTCGTGTAACTCTCTGTTTATGACATCAGCATGCACATCGAACCCCATGGCCGGGCCACACGCCTGTGTCTCTAGACCGTGTCCCTCATACGGTTGAGACACACGGCTGTGTCTCAGCTCGTGTAGCCAACACTTAGGCTATTTTCTAAGCCTTCATGTTACCCATAATCTCTTACAACCTTATGCACATCAAAATCGCAAATCATGGCATCATTTTAGTGATTAAACGCTCTTTATTAAGACATATCCTTAACATTAATGTGTTCTCTTACAAGTAATGTATCTACTCATGCAATACCAAGCCTAGATTCATTATTTCACATTCATAAGACTTGTCATTTTGACGACCACTCTTACCATTATACAATGGTTACCAACTTATCCATCAAGCACTCATGTTCAATCATTATCATGTTGTTTTTATAACGTGCAAATACTACATGGCTATGACCGCCTCAATTGGTCATAGAGCATACATCCAACACACATGTCATATTACTAACCATGCATGGCAAACAAACATAATCACATTATAAACATTAGACATGACATGAATAGCTAGGCTTACAAGCCATAATCAATATGAGTCATATCTCATGGCCATATGCATATAACTCAATATAAGCCAACACATTTGGCCAAAGAAAAATAATGCATGTCAATCAACTAGATCCCTATACATGCCACTCACTTGAAAATTTCTAATATATATTTCATTTTTTTCCAAAGGTAGCGATTTGATAGTGTGATGCTGCCTCCGACGATCTCCAACCCCGAGCTAACCAGAAAACACTAAAGGAAATGAAAGGAAGGGAGTAAGCTTTATAGCTTAGTAAGACCGTATGAAAATAATAAGCAACTTATCAACTTGCTTATCATGGAAATACAACCCTATTTGCATTTTTACTCATGTTCCAGTCAAGTTGTTTTCTCGAGTCACAATCACTAAATTATTTATATCTAGAGCTACCGAACTCCAAATTAAGTTTTGCTAATTTTCCCTCAAACAAGACTCAAATATCATCTTACCATAAAAGTTTTAGAATTTTTTGTTCATCCAATTAGTACAGTTTATTCCTTAAAGTTACCCTTTTTTACTGTCTAATAGTTCTGACCCCTCTTCACTAAAAATTAATAATCTCATAACACAGGACTCAGATGATGTTCCCGTCTATTTATATTGAAAATAGACTCATCAATAATTCTAAAAATGTAAATTATAACTCATAAATATTTTTGTACAATTTTCAATGATTTTCTCAAATTAGAACAGGGGATTTCAAAGTCATTCTGACTCTGTCTCACAACAACTAAAATATTTCATAGTATGAAACTCTTTTGCTTACACCATTTCTTCTATGTGAAACTAAACTCATTAGGATTTAATTTCATATTTTATTCAGCCTCTAAATCAATTTCCACAATTTTTGGTGGATTTTTAAAATTGGACTATGGCTGCTGTCCAAAACTATTTTGGTGTAAATTAACGATACTACGTTCATCACACCATATTAATTCATTTTTACCACATTGGTAAGGTTACATATTCATAAATCATAAGTATAGACCTATAATTACAAGGTCATCACAAAATCATTCTCATAAGCATGAGTTACCTATTTACATCTTCACTAGATGTGTATCATAAACTGAAATAATTTTTCATGAGCTTGGCATACATACCTGTGTTACTCAACATGCTCATATTCATTCCTTACTAATCATATAACATGAATTGAATTCACATCTCATCAATTTCATGTAAGTACTTGTACCACTCACAATATGGTCATAACCTTTCTCATTTAGCTTAAACCGTAACTCTCACCGTTGAACCATTCAGAAAGTTATCGAATATTCACTAAGCCTCAAACATAGGGTATAATGTCGATGCCATGTCCCAGACATGGTCTTACACTGGCTCATCCATCAAGTCGATGCCATGTCCCAGACTTGGTCTTACACTGACTATCGAGATCGAGCCTGATGCCATGTCCAAGACATGGTCTTACACTAGCTCTCACATATCTGTACCTATGCCATGTCCCTGACATGGTCTTACACTAACACATCTCGTAGCCGATGCATGCCCCAGACATGTCTTACACTGGCTTACATCTCGAGGCCAATGTATATCCCAGACATGTCTTACACTAGCTCTCGTCTCAATGCCAATGCCATGTCACATACATGGTCTTACACTGGCTCACAAATAACCCGAATGTCATGGCATGAATATCCAAATTGTTTCTGAAGGTTCAAACGGGAATTCTGCTATCTCAATATTCATAAAAAAAAATCATTTCCACAACCAAGCAATTCATGCTATATCAATTTAAACACATATAATAACAATGCAGTTGTATTATTTGCATACAACTTACTAGTTTCGATGGAATATCATATTCCATCAAATCTCCAAGCATTCAATCAACACATAAATGTTATTTACATTTGACATCACTTTCTCATATACAATATCATCAACCTAAACTTTAATCAATCATGGCAAGATAGATTTTCAAGTATAATAACAGTGGCATAAATATCATGCTCATTTAATCACACGGACTTGCCTCAAATGCAATTTCGGCTAATTATTCTCTTTTTGTCTTAACCTCGCACTTTCTCGATTTAAGCCCAAATCTTGATTTTCATGATCTAAAATAACAAAAGTTCACAAATTTAATCACTTTATCGATCTAGGTATTCAATAACCTATATTTGGGCAAAATGACCATTTTGCCCTAGACTTTTGCAAAATGACCATTTTACCCCTAAGTCTGAAATTTGATTTTTATCAAATTTCTTCACATCTTAAGCTTAGCCGAACCCTTTTTACTCTTATAGCAACTCCAATTTCTCACTATTTCACATACTTAACACCTATTTTACAACTTATGCAATATAGCTTTTTTAGGTGTTTTCATGCTAGCACCTTTCACAAAAGTTGTTTATAAGACACCCAAGACTCATTTTCTTCCATAAAAATTCAGCAAACAACATAAATCTTTTCATGGAAAATCCCTAGACTATCAACCATTTTACAAAATAGTCCCCCCATTAGCCAGTTCATGCTACAAGGGTTCCAAAAGTACAAAAATTATAAAAAATAGGCATCTAAATCAGTTACTTGCAAAGAATATAAATGGCTGATATTTTGAGCTTTCCAAGCCCCCCTTCTTTCTGCCATTTTCAGTGGAAGAAGAAAAAAAAAGATAAAAGGATGACAACTTTTTCTTTTTGTTTTATTTATTACCAAAAAATGTCACCTAACTTTGACTTTTCAACTCTTATTTGTCTCTATGGCCGGCCAAGCTTCTGAAAGGGGTCTATTTTCACTTTAAACACCCCCAATTATGGTTCTCTAGAAATTTAAAATATTTAGCTAACAAATCACAACTTTTGCCCTTTATGCGATTTAGTCATTTTTTAAAATTAAGCTCACAAACGCTAAAATTAATTCACCAAAATTTTCATGCACTCATATAATCATGCTATAACACACAAAATGATATTAAAAATAATTTCTCTGGCCCTGAAATAGTGGTTTCAGAACCACTGTTCCGACTAGGCCCAAAATCGAGCTGTTACAGAAAGGTTATGTCGAATCACGACTTCTTCTAACTTGGGTGGCAATGATGCATTTCTAGATACCATTCATTGCTTGTAATGTTAGAAAAGATCTAGTATTACTACCAGCGTTACAAGAGCCTATAGGGTCACACCCTATAGTTAAAACGAACAGAATCCAAATACATTTGGTATTATATTTACTTGCCACATGAATTAAATTAATTGTTGAATTAATTTAATTTGATAGTTAAATATTAAACACATTATATGGATAAACTTCATGTACACAAATAGAGAACACAGATAAAATTAATGTAACACCCCTAACCCGTATCTATCGCCAGAATAGGGTTTCAAAGCATTACCGAGTAAACATAACCTAAATCATTAATTTCAAAATATTTCAATAATCATAACATAACCCATCATTAAACATGCATATCATCCCTTATTCAAGCCCTCGAGGCCTTAAAATCACTTTAGAAATGATTTGGGACTAAATCGGGAACATTTGAAAAATTTAGGAAAAAGTTAGAAAAATTTCAACTGCAGGGGTCACACACCCGTGTGGCTAGGCCGTCACCTCACATGGCTGAGACACACGCCCATGTGGCCAGGCTGTGTAACTCTCTGACTTGGGTCACACGCCCATATGTGTTGCCCATGTGTGACATACACCCGTGTGGCCCGGCCATATGCACCCAAAAGTACCTTAAAACTCAAGTTTACCATTTTCTACTTACCATTTCAACTCAATTACCAATCGTTTAACTTATTCAAAACACGATTAAACATGCCTAAAATACACCAAATTCATCACCTAATATGCCTAACCAATGTACCTTCATTGGTACCACATGTTATATCATCAAAACATATCATCCATGCATCATTCAAATCAAAGTTTTAAACATGTCAAAATCAATCAATTTGGTGTAGCTTATATCTACCTAAAACATCAAACTTAAATTCACAACACCTAACAAGTCTTGGTTCAAATCAACATGCCAAATTATGGCTCCAAACGCAAACATAAGTTTATATATATACTAAAACAACATTATACTCAAACTCAATTACATCACATATACCAAATTCATTAAAAACCAAACACTTCCTAAGTACATACCATTAAAAAAGATAAACATCACCAAATTTAAGATCGAGATTGTTGTTGGATGCTGAGTCGGTGATCAAAAGAGAAGTACCTAACCTACGCATGGAAAATAAAATCATACGCTGAGTAAAACTCAGTGATATTTCTATAATCCGAACAATTAAAGACATAATGATACGAGAATGCATAATTTGAATTATACGAACATACTATTGTCTAAGCTTATAGTTGTCATATACCATTATTTCAATTTCATGCATATTACCATATCATTTCATACCATATTCAGTTTTCACATGCTATCATATTTGATTTGTTTATCAAATATCTCAGTACACATCACTTGCTATATAAATAGCTTTTCACATATCAATCCACATTTCATTTAAGCAATGGCATTATCCATTCGATATTCAATTCATGAGTACATAACTCATATATTTCATTTGTTCACAACATATTTCACATTTCATTTTCAATCCATTATCTCATTTCCATTTCACATATCATGTCATTTCAATATCAATTATAAAACTTTATTATTTATTTACCCCTATTAACACGACTCGGACTCAGACTCGGACAGATACATGGATCCAACCAGCACACCAGATTGGCATTCAGTGCCTCATTGGATAAATCCAAAGTAATAATTGCACCCAGCGCTATATAAATTGACACCCAGTGTCTCATCGGTTAAACCAAAGCAAATTGGCACTTAGTGCCTCATCGACTCAAAGTCGAAGAAATCCCTGAACTCTTCCTATCCTATGGCATGCCATCTATATCTGACTCAGCCCAATACAATTAATAGGGTTTCATTTCACTTTTCAAATACAACAAATACCCAATTCTCATATTTGCACATTATCACATTTACACATATTCATTTCAATTCAAATAATCAATACATTCATAATGTATATACCAATTCAATCCATTTCAATCAACTATAATTTCAATTCACTATCAAAGTGCCAAAATACTCACCTCAACCACTTACCATATGCATTAAATCAAAATACAACAATTAACAACTAGGTTCGGATTATAAAAATACAAACCGTGGATTCTGAGCTATTTGACGTCGATTTCATCCATCCCCTTTTTAGTCGAGGATTCCGGTACGACACTAGCTATGGAATTAAAACAATTAAAATACATCAATACAACACAATTCAATTCCACATTGAATATTTCAATTTTTACTCAATATTTGCTTAAATTTCAATTTTGTCCCTAAACCGAGACTAATTTTTATTCTTCACATTTAATCCTATATTTTTATACTAATTTCGTTTTAAGCTAAATTTAGCTCCCTATTTTTAATTAGACCCCTAAATTTTGAAATCTTCACAATTTAGTCCCTATTACTCAAAATTTACAATTTGTTCTACAATTTAATCCATTTTTATTTCTAGCTTAAAAATCTATCAATTTTATCCCTAATACTAAAACTATTCAACATTAACAATATTTAAAATCCTAATCAATGCTAAAATTGCTACATGGGTCGAGTAGTACTAAAAATCGGGATGTCAAAATATAAAAATTACAAGAAAATGGACTAAATTTACTAATCAATTTTGAATTTGAACCCTAAGGTACGTATAGTCGTGCATCTTTCTCCTTTGCTTTTCTCACTTTCTTTTTCCTTCTTTTCTTTTTAATTTGCATGTTATCTTTCTTTCTTTTGTTTTGTTTTATTATACTTTATTTTATTAATATTATAACATATATATTTCTTATTATATAATATACTATATAATATATAATAAGTTAACATATATATATGTAATCATCATTAATGCCGTCCACTTAATAAAACAAATACATAATTGTTTCTTTAGTCCCTTTAATTAATTTTTAATCTATAATTCAACTTCTAATACCTATACAATTTGATCCCTACACCTTAACAACTTATAAATCATGCAAATTCACTTAACCAAAATCTAATTAACTACTCAACTAATTTAAAAATATTTACGAGTCCAATTTATGGGAACGAAGTCCCGAGAATGCACTCTCTGACACCTCTAACTATTGGGTCATTACAATTAATATATGAATTTGATTCATACAATATATTAATTGTATATATTTTACCGAATTTATTAATAAAAATAGTTATATTAATTAATTTCAATCAAAATATAAAACATATGGAAAGTAATATTATTTTGGAAAGAATATAATTAATATATGAATTTGATTCATACAAAATAATAATTGTTGGTTTAACACTATTAGTAAATGGCCTCTACATTTTAGATCAAGATAGACTCATTTATAACATAAATACTAAAAGATCAAAAATAAATGACTCTACTTAAACTTATCTTTAGCATTGTCATTTGAGCCATATAAGTGAGAAGCGTATATCAAAACTCCATAAAGATGGGATTTTTTATTCTTTTGTTTTTGAATAATTGGATATATGTGAGTCTTACTTGTTGGGTAAAATGACTAAAAATCCTTTTAATAGTAAAAGTGAGCAAGCTAGTGATTTATTTGGCTTAACTCATAGTGATGTGTATGGACCAATAAACACACAAGCCAGAGGAGGTTTTCAATACTTCATTACTTTCACTGATGACTTCAGTAAATATGGGTATCTTTATTGGTTTAAAAGAAACAATATGAGATGTGGATTGGGCAATGTCCTAGTATGTCTTTCATGAAGATTTGGGGTTGTGAAGCTTATGTTAAACGCCAGACGTCTACTATGCTCAAACTTAAATCTCAAAACTGCGTCTTTGTGAGATATTCTAAGGAAACTAAAGGATATTATTTCTTCAATCCAACTGAGAAAAAAGTGTTTGTTACTCAAACAAGAGTCTTCCTCAAAAAAGTGTTTGTCTCTAAAAAAGAAAGTGGTAGAAGAATAAAACTCGAAGAAATTCGATAACAACACATATCATTGAACCAGAGATTGAACAACAATAGGTTCTAGAAGTTGTTGTGGAACAATCGACTATTTTGGAAAAATAACTATCGTGAAGACCTTTAAGAGAACGCCATGTACTTGAGAGATATGGATTTGTCATTACAACACATGGTGATATTCTACTTATGGATCAACATGAGCCTAGGACTTATCAAGAAGTGATGGCAAGTCCAATTTTTGTGAAATGGCTTAAGGCCATGAGGTCTAAGATGGATTCCATGTTAGGAAACCAAGTATAGATCTTGGTTGACCCACTTGAAGGGGTTAAACCCGTAGGGTACAAGTGGGTTTCCAACCAAAATTGACATGGATGGTAATGTACAAACATACAAAGGGCGATTAGTCGCTAAAGGTTTTTGACAAGTTCATGGTGTAGACTATGACGAAACCATTTCTCCTATTGCTATGTTTAAACCCATCCAGATCTTACTTGCAATAGTTGCATTTCATGATTATGAAATCTGGCAGATGAATGTCAAAATGACTTTCCTTAATGGGAAACTAGAAGAGGATGTGTACATGACACAACCTGAAGGTTTTGTCAATCCAAAAAATACCGGCAAGAAATGCAAGCTACAAAGATCCATTTATGGATTAAAGCAAGCTTTTCAAAGTTGGAATCTTCATTTTCATGATGTGATCAAAAGGTTTAGTTTTATCAAAAATAAACATGAGTCTTGTGCTTACAAGAAAATTAGTGGGAGCACTATTGTAGTCTTGGTATTGTATGTAGATGACATACTTATCATAAGAAATGACATACTTATCTTATAAGTTGTTAAGACTTGGTTAGGAAGTTGTTTTTTCTATGAAGGACTTGGGTTAGGCTACATACATATTAAGAGTCAAAATCTATAGAGATAGTTCAAGACGACTCCTAGGTCTAAACCAAAATACATACATAGATAAAGTACTGAAAATGTTCAGTATGAAAGAATCTAATAGAGGATTCTTACCTATGAGACATGGTATTTCACTCTCAAAGGAAATATGCCTTTCAACTTCACAAGAGAGAAAACGTATGATTAAGATTCCATATGCTT
This sequence comes from Gossypium longicalyx, assembly GCA_025698465.1. Lineage (NCBI taxonomy): Eukaryota > Viridiplantae > Streptophyta > Magnoliopsida > Malvales > Malvaceae > Gossypium > Gossypium longicalyx. The sequence goes on from CM047004.1 coordinate 49,709,281, forward strand.
CGACTATTGGATCTATCATGTATGGTATGTTATGTACTTGTCCAGATGTACCGTATACTTTAAGCATGACAAGCCGATATCAAGTAGATCCCGGTGAAGGTCATTGGGTCATAGTTAAAAATATGCTTAAGTACTTAAGAATGACTAAAGATACATTCCTTATATATGTAGGTGAGGAAGAGCTAAGTATAAAAGGTTACACTAATACTAGTTTTCAAACCGACAAGGTTGATTCACGATCACAATCAGGTTTTGTGTTTTGCCTTAATTATGGCATTGTGAGTTAGAAAAGTTCAAAGCAAGATACAATAGTTGATTTTACAACTGAGGCCAAGTACATTGCAGCTAATGAGGCTACAAAAGAGGTTGTTTGGATCAAGAAGTTCATAACTGAACTAGGGGTTGTGCCTAGCATATTAGATGCTATAGAACTTCGTTGTGACAACAAAAGAGCTATTGCACAAGCAAAGGAACCTAGATCTCACCAGCAATCAAAACATATACTTAGGCACTTTCATCTCGTTCAAGAAATCATTGATCGATAAGATGTGGAAATATGTAGAGTACCAACATATGATAACATCGTTGATCCACTTACAAAACCTCTGACACAACAAAAGCATGATCATCACACTAAGTCACTCGGTATGAGATATATGCTTGATTGGTCTTAATGTTAGTGGGAGATTGTTAGAGTATGCCCAAAGACCAATCATGAGATAGCTGCAATTACAAACTCATTTTACCTTGTTTATTATTATAAGCCATTGTCATTATTACTTCAGTTTCTTTTTCTTTGTATATAAATAAATTAAATTGTAATAAAGTCCTAAGAAAATGTGATTATTCTTAAAAGGTCCTTAGTCAAGTATTATTGTAGGATTGGACAACAATAATGTAGTGAGACTAATGTGTAGTTGATTGATGAGAAAGAGTTAACATTAAATATTGATGTTAAAATCAATGCATGAGTATGTATTAGAAAGCAACATATTAGATTGACTAGTTATGAGTATGTTTCTTGGATTATTATGTAATAGTCACAATATTACTCATAGTGATAACTATGTATATGAGCCTTAGACTTTAGTCTATCATTGTCCCAACATCATGAGCCGTATATTGTAACGCCCAATTTCCAGTTTTTCTGTGTTTCTGTGATTTTTTAAAATTTGTGTGTGTTCTGGTTGGTTAAAATATATATTTTAGTAGGTTAGTGGGCCTTTGGAAGACCCAAACTTAAGTTAAATCCGTGGTAGTCTTCGAAATTTTAATTTTAAGAACAAGTGATGCAATTGACGTTTGGGCTTTTAAGAGTAAAGGGGTAAAAGATGACATAAAAAGGAGTGTGGTGTAGTGGCAAGGTAGCGCCACTTATGGGACAAGGAAGTGACGCCATAAAGGAAGTAAGGGGTCCAAGGTTCAAGTCTTGGCTCTTGCAATTTATTTTGGTTTTTCTTTTCAATAAATCTGGAAGCAAGTAGGTGCGCTTTAAAGTTTAATGTGTTGGACTTATGACACAAATGAGTTGATGGCCTAGTGGTGGTGGCGTGATTTGGCATGTGAGAGGACTTTGGTTCGAATCCCTTGGCACGCAAAGGTTGATTATTTCGCTATGTTAGGACGGCAAGAGTTGGTGCTGGTTTTAAACTCTGATGATGGAAGGATCCCACATCGGGAAGCTAACATAAGAGTAGATGGAGAGCTGGCTTTAAATAGAGCAAACCATGAGGAGAGTTGGCATACCCTTCTTGGCTGATCCCTTTCGCTTGGTGGCATGCTCGTTTGGGTTGGGCGTCAGCTAAGAGTGTGGGAGCGCGGATTAACTGTAGTCTCCTAACAGGTGTGTATTTCTCATTACTCTAGCAGTAGGACGGCTATTTCGGGCCGCGATGGGTTGAAATGGGCCATGTAGTCCCAATGGGTCAGTAGGCCCAAGTGGATAAGTTGTAGAATTACTAAAATACCCCTGTAGGGTAGGACTACCGATTTACCCCTAGAGGGTAAAATGACTATTTTGCCCCTCGTGCGTAAATGACTAACTTGTGTGATGATTGGGTTAGTTGACGTGGATTTATGGTAGTTATCGTTAATTCGTAAGTCTAATGTGTTAGTGATCGATCGTAAGATTATCGCGTGGTCATCAATCGTCATCAACCAGGTGTGTAAACAACACCCTCCCTTAGACTGAATGGGTAAAAGCTGAAATACCGAAACGTTGGTATTTTGTGAACTCGCGAGCGTGCAAGCACTCGTGAGACAGTTGTTAATGAATATGATGCACTTGGATGATTCGAGTGCAGAGTGCGCATTTTCGTGCACAACGGTATTTTTGGACTTAATGGGCCGAAAACGGGCCAATAGGCCAACAAGCCCACTTTGGTAAAAAGATGAGGTAAGTACTTCTGATTACTTGGTAAACGTTAGAATGAGCATGAAACCCTAGCAATAGGTAATAATTACTGAAATACCCTTATGCATGCAAAATTACGATTTTACCCCTAGGGATATTTTATCTTATCTGAAAAGCTTGATGTTCTGTTTGTGTTCGTATGCCATGACATATTATTCTGTTGCATGGGACATGGGTTTATATTGATGGAGGAAGCGTTCTGGCAGCCTCGCTGCAATCTGGTGGCCTCGCCACATATATCTGTTCTAGTGACTTCGTCACAATATCTGGCAGCCTCGCTGCAATCTGGTGGCTTCTCCACATATATAAATATATATATCTGTTCTGGTGGCCTCGCCACAATATCTGTATCTGGTGACTTCGTCATAATATCTGGCAACCTCGTTGCAATTTCTATGGTGTGTAGCGGTTGGGTGGGTCGAGTAGTCTCCCCACATGGTGTAAGGCTGGTACGGGGGTGTTATGGGTGGCTCTGGGTTGGGATTTCTGCATTCATGATATATTTGTTCTGTATCTGCTATGGGCCTATGAGTTTCATTCTTATTTCTGTACTGGGCCAAGGCCTAGATAAGTCTGACTCTGAGGTTTGATCTGTTTTGGGCTATGGTTGGGTTATGTTACACACTGAGTTTACCAAACTCACCCTTTACTTTCATCTCTGCAGGAAATCCCCAACCATAGTGGGCTTGGAGCTGTGAGGGATTCGTAGTGGCCACATCATCTGCAAAGTTGGTTTTTCTAAGTTAGTTTATTTTTTTTATTTTATATTCTGAATTAATTTTGGGTTTTAAGTTGTAATAAGGCCGCTATATAAATTTCTCTTTCCGTTATGGTTTTTATTTTCTGATTATATTTCTACTATGTCGAAACTGCTAGGGTTAGGCTGCGCAAGTTTTAAAAATTAGTGAACATTTTCAAGACTCAACAAGCACGACAAATGGATAGCCTAAAGATTAATAAACTAGTTTTTCATTCAATTGCTGTTTTTACAAAGACCACCCTAATCACTTAAACCAACGAATACATATTGAGTCGTAAGTCCATGTGACTCGTCAGATCTGGCCATAATGTCTAGGCCGGGTCTGGGGGGTTATATTTAGTGGTATCAGAGCCAAGTTGCAACAACTCGACTGTGGAACGGGTCTAAAAATGAGAGTTTTAAAGAAACATTGAATAAAGGTTTTCGAAAATCATTTTTTTAGGAACTTGATTATAAATTATTTTCGAGAATGTTTCCAATATTTTCTCTTTACAAATAGATGATTTTAAAGATTAAAATCAGTTTTCTAAAATTTGTTTTTTTAGAAGGTGGCACACCGAATCTTTGGCCCAAGTCTGTAAGTTTTTTGAGCCTTTCTGATTGTTTCTGAAATATCTGTTATATGCTTGTACAAAACCTTATCATGGTACTTTAGTTAGGGTAACACTGGAACTATAGAAACTCTGATAAGTAGATTAAGACTGTAGCTAGGCTACCGCGAAAGAAAACAAACTCAAACTCTGAATTACTGTTATTCATAAGACATCTGTAATAAACACTGAAATATTAAATTGATTCATAAAATTCTTAATCAGATAATACGAAATGAGTACACGAGCAGCTCGTGAAAGAGGCCGTGGATGTGGCCGAGGTAATGCTCAAGCTGAATCTTCGTCTTCAGGACATGTGCCTGCAGCAGATGCACTGGTACCACCGGCAACGGAGGTAGAGTCTCATGATCGAGGTGTCGGGGACGATTCTCTGTCTCAGGCGATGCTTTGAGTTTTGGAAAGGGTTCTTTGGGGCGCACGGAAATGAAATTCGGGGTTTTTTTCGAGCGGCTCGCCAATGGAGCGAGAGATATTTAGGGTCGATCTCGTGTAGCTCCGAATATGGTGAGTATTGGTTAGAAGCCCCAGAGAGCGGATTATGGATGATCCGGATCGCTCTGTGGAGCAGGTGAAGGAGCCATATCGTTACTTAGGGATGAGGCTTATCGGTGGTGGCTCACGAGAGAGATGGAACTCCTGCCGAGCAGTGTGACTTGGGAGCTATTTAAGATGACCTTCAAAGAAAAGTATGTTGGGGCTAGTTACGTGGACGCCACCGAAAGAATTTCGAACTGGTTCAAGGGAGTAAGTCGATGGTGAGTATGAGTTTGAGTTTCGAGATCGAGCCGGTGCTTTCGGGATTGTCGCTACAGAGTATGAGCGTAGCATACGCTTCGAGGATGGTCTGAGAGATGAGCTTAGGGTACTGATTGCTCTGCAGAGGGAGCGTAACTTCGCTACTTTAGTGGAGAAAGCTAAGATAGCTGAGGAAGTGAAGTGTACAGAAAGGCAGAATCGTGAGAAAGATCAGAATCATTTTAGGAGAGATTCAGGACTTTCAGGTGGTATGAACAGGAATGTTAAGAGAGCAAGGGTAATGGAGCCAGTTCGAGCAGTACCAATGAATGCTGTTAGACCGCAGGGTTGTAGGAGTTGTGGGAAGATACATATGGGCGAGTGTCAGAAACGTTCTGGTGCTTGTTTTTGATGCAGATCTATGGAGCATAGGGTTAAGGACTGTCCCCAGGAACCAGATTAGGTTCAAGTTTTAGAGAAGAGGGTTGCTCAACCAGTGAGGGGCGGACCAGAGTTTTCGAGAGGACATGGGCAAGGCAGAGGTGGTAATGGAAATGGTTAAGGAAGAGGAGCGCCTAGCAGGGTGCTGGATTTGCTGAAGCTCGTTAGCCAGCGTTGGTGTATGCAGCTCGTTGCTGAGAGGAGGGTGATGCACCTGACATCATAACTGGTACGTTTCTAATTTCTAGTATGCCATATACTGCATTGATAGATGTTGGATCTACCCATTCGTATGTTGCATGTGCTATATCTTGGTCGCTGGGTGTGCGCTTTGAGGTGACCGTGAGTGGGGTACTTGTACTAAGTCCTTTGGGTCACTCGGTTAGGGTAGATAAACTGTATAGAGATGTGCTTATAGAAACTCAAAGAAAAGTTTTCTCTGGAGATCTGATGGAGCTACCTTTCGGAGAATTCGATCTTATTTTAGGAATGGATTGGCTTGTTAAGCATAGGGATACTTTGGATTGTGCTGCTAAGCGAATGATGTTAAAGACCACAAAGGAAGAGGAGGTTTTGGTGATAGGCGAGCGTAGGGATTATCTGTCTAATGTTGTGTCGGCATTGAGAGCCGAGAAGTGGATTCAAAAGGGATTTGAGGCTTATTGGCATTTGTAAGCCAATCGAAAACTGAGGGTCTGACAGTGGATAAAGTTAGAACCGTCAAGGATTTTCAAGATGTTTTTCTAGAGGAGCTTTTGGGATTACCCCTGAACCGAGAGGTTGAGTTTGGAATCGACTTGATGCCTGGAACGGCACCAGTGTCCATTGCACCTTATAGGATGGCACCGAAGGAGTTGGTAGAGCTGAAAGCCCAAATTCAAGAGTTATTGGATAGAGGCTTCATTAGACCAAGTGTGTCTCCGTGGGGAGCACCAGTGTTGTTCGTTAAGAAGAAAGATGGGTCAATGCGAATGTGCATCGATTATCGGCAGTTGAACAAACTGACGATTAAGAACAAGTACCCACTGCCGAGAATCGATGATTTGTTCGACCAACTTAGAGGAGCTTCAGTATTTTCCAAGATTGACCTTCAATCTGGGTATCATCAGTTGAGGGTTAAGGAGATGGATATTCACAAGACGGCATTCAGAACTCGGTATAGTCACTATGAGTTCTTGGTTATGCCATTTGGGTTGACGAACGCACCTGCGGCATTTATGGATCTGATGAATCGAGTGTTCTAGCCATACTTGGATCGATTCGTGGTCTTCTTTATCGACGATATTCTGGTTTATTCTGAAACTAAGGAGAAGCATGATGAGCATCTTCATATTGTGCTGCAAGTGCTGAGGGAGAAGGAGCTTTATGCGAAATTCAGTAAGTGTGAGTTCTGGTTGAGAGAGGTAACTTTCTTGGGGCATGTTGTCTCTGCTGAAAGGATCAAGGTAGACCCTCGAAAGATTGAAGCGATTCTGGAATGGAAGCCACCGAGGTCAGTGTCAGAAATTTAAAGTTTTCTGGGTTTAGCTGGGTACTATAGAAGGTTTGTGGAAGGATTTTCTGTGATGGCAGCGCCTTTGACAAAGCTTATAAGGAATAGAGTACCGTTTGTTTGGACTGAGAAACAACATGAATCTTTTAAGAGGTTGAAGAAAGTTCTGACCGAGACACCTGTACTGATTCAACCGGAGTCTGAAAAAGATTTTACCGTATGCAGTGATGCATCACATGTAGGGTTGGGCTGTGTGCTGATGCAAGAGGCTAAAGTGGTTGCTTATGCATCGCGACAGCTTAAACCACATGAAGTTAACTATCCTACACATGATCTGGAGTTGGCAGCGGTAATCTTTGCGCTTAAGATTTGGAGACATTACCTGTACGGAGAAAGGTGTATTATATACACAGATCATAAGAGTCTTAAGTACTTGGCGACCACGAATGAGCTGAACCTTACCTTAGGCAGCGGAGATGGATAGAGTTACTTAAGGATTATGACTGCGCGATTGAGTATCACCTAGGCAAAGCTAATGTGGTGGCGGATGCCCTAAGTCGTAGAACTGTATCTGATCTGAGAGCCATGTTTGCTCATTTGAGTCTGTATGACGACGGTAGTCTGTTAGCAGAACTGCAAGTTAGGCTGACCTGGGTGGATGAGATTAAGGAAAAATAGTCAAGGGATGAGTCCCTGGTTTCTCGATTCCAACAGGTTAAGAATGGGGATACTTCTAAGTTTGGACAGAACAGTGAGGGAGTTCTGTGTTACCGAGGTAGAGTTTGTATTCCGAAGGACTCTGACTTGAGGCAAGCAATTCTGAAAGAAGCTCATGGAGGTCTGTGTGCTATGCATCCTGGAGGGAATAAAATGTATTGTGACTTAAAAGAGTTGTATTGGTGGCCTGGATTGAAGCGAGAGGTAACGAAATTTGTGGGAAAATGTCTGACTTGTCAGCAAGTGAAAGCTGAACATCAATTACCTTTCGGACTTTTGCAGCCAATAAAAGTACCACTTTGGAAGTGGGAGAGGGTAACCATGGATTTTGTGAGTGGGTTACCCTTGACACCGTCGAAGAAAGACTCGATTTGGGTAATTGTGGATAGGTTGACCAAATCTACTCATTTTATACCTGTCCGCACTGATTATTCACTTCAGAAGCTAGCCAAATTGTATGTGGCGGAAATAGTGCGAGTTCACGGAGTGCCAGTGTCGATTATCTCTGATCGAGATCCTAGATTCACATCTCAGTTTTGGAAAAAGTTGCATGAGGCGTTGGGTACGCGGTTGAACTTTAGTATAGCCTTTCATCCTCAGACTGATGGTCAGTCGAAAAAGGTTATTCAGATTCTGGAAGATATGTTGAGGGGATGCGTTATCGACTTTCGAGCCAGTTGGGAGGATTACTTACCGTTAGCAGAGTTTGCATACAACAACAGTTATCAGGCAAGTATTCGAATGGCTCCTTATGAGGCACTGTATAGACGAAGATGTCGTACACCTAGTTGTTGGACCGAGTTGGGTGAACAACAGGTTCTTGGACCTGAATTGGTGGCAGATACTGAGGATAAGGTCAAGTTGATTAGAGACCGGTTGAAGAAAGCATCTGATAGACAGAAGTCATATGCAGATTTGAAGCGCAAGGGAATTGAGTACTCTGTGGGTGATATGGTCTTCTTGAAGGTCTCACCTTGGAAGAAAATATTAAGGTTTGGGAGGAAAGGCAAGTTAAGTCCGCGGTTCATTGGGCCTTATCGGATTCTTAAGCTAGTGGGTCCAGTGGCTTATCAGTTGGAACTACCTCCAGAGTTGGATAGGATTCATGATGTCTTTCACGTCTCAATGCTAAGGCAGTATCGTTCTAACCATACTCATGTTGTTCCGGTTGCAGAGATCAAGGTCCAAACAGACTTGACTTTTGAGGAGGAGCCTGTGTAGATTTTGGATCGAGATGTTAAGATTTTGAGGAGGAAATCAATTCCGCTAGTAAAGGTGCTGTGGCGTAATCATGGCAGAGAGGAAGCTACTTGGGAGCCAGAAGTGGCGATGCGTCAACAATATCCTCATCTGTTTGATTCAGGTAAAATTTCGAGAACGAAATTTCTTTAAGGAGGGTAGAGTTGTAACGCCCAATTTTTGGGTTTTCTGTGTTTCTGTGATTTTTTAAAATTTGTGTGTGTTCTGGTTGGTTAAAATATATATTTTAGTAGGTTAGTGGGCCTTTGGAAGGCCCAAACTTAAGTTAAATCCGTGGTAGTCTTCGAAATTTTAATTTTAAGAACAAGTTATGCAATTGGCGTTTGGGCTTTTAAGAGTAAAGGGGTAAAAGATGACATAAAAAGGAGTGTGGTGTAGTGGCAAGGTAGCGCCACTTATGGGACAAGGAAGTGACGCCATAAAGGAAGTAAGGGGTCCAAGGTTCAAGTCTTGGCTCTTGCAATTTATTTTGGTTTTTCTTTTCAATAAATCTGGAAGCAAGTAGGTGCGCTTTAAAGTTTAATGTGTTGGACTTATGACACAAATGAGTTGATGGCCTAGTGGTGGTGGCGTGATTTGGCATGTGAGAGGACTTTGGTTCGAATCCCTTGGCACGCAAAGGTTGATTATTTTGCTATGTTGGGATGGCAAGAGTTGGTGTTGGTTTTAAACTCTGATGATGGAGGGATCCCACATCGGGAAGCTAACATAAGAGTAGATGGAGAGCTAGCTTTAAATAGAGCAAACCATGAGGAGAGTTGGCATACCCTTCTTGGCTGATCCCTTTCGCTTGGTGGCGTGCTCGTTTGGGTTGGGCATCAGCTAAGAGTGTGGGAGCGCGGATTAACTGTAGTCTCCTAACAGGTGTGTATTTCTCATTACTCTAGCAGTAGGACAGCTATTTCGGGCCGCGATGGGCTGAAATGTGCCATGTAGTCCCAATGGGTCCATAGGCCCAAGTGGCTAAGTAGTAGAATTACTAAAATACCCCTGTAGGGTAGGACTACCGATTTACCCCTGGAGGGTAAAATGACTATTTTCCCCCTCGTGCGTAAATGACTAACTTGTGTGATGATTGGGTTAGTTGACGTGGATTTATGGTAGTTATCGTTAATTCGTAAGTCTAATGTGTTAGTGATCGATCGTAGGATTATCGCGTGGGAGATATCGTCATCAATCGTCACCAACCAGGTGTGTAAACGACACCCTCCCTTAGACTGAATCGGTAAAAGCTGAAATACCGAAACGTTGGTATTTTGTGAACTCGCGAGCGTGCAAGCGCTCGTGAGACAGTTGTTAATGAATATGGTGCATTTGGATGATTAGAGTGCAAAGTGCGCATTTTCGTGCACAACGGTATTTTTGGGCTTAATGGGCCGAAAATGGGCCAATAGGCCAACAAGCCCACTTTGGTAAAAAGAGGAGGTAAGTACTTCTGATTACTTGGTAAACGTTAGAATGAGCATGAAACCCTAGCAATAGGTAATAATTACTGAAATACCCTTATGCATGCAAAATTACGATTTTACCCCTAGGGATATTTTATCTTATCTGAAAAGCTTGATGTTCTGTTTGTGTTCGTATGCCATGACATATTATTCGCTTTGCATGGGACATGGGTTTATATTGATGGAGGAAGCGTTCGCACTCATTCGCAATCTGAGTGGCCTCGCCACATATATTCGATGCCGTGACTTCGTCACAATATTTGGCACCTCGTGCTGCAATCTGGTGGTTTCGCCACATATATAAATATATATATACGCTCGTGGCCTCGCCACAATATTCATATCCGTGACTTCGTCACAATATCTAGCAACCTCGCTGCAATTTCTGTGGTGTGTAGCGGTTAGGTGGGTCGAGTAGTCTCCCCACATGGTGTAAGGCTAGTACAGGGGTGTTATGGATGGCTCTGGGTTGGGATTTCTGCATTCATGATATATTTGTTCTGTATCTGCTATGGGCCTATGAGTTTCATTCTTATTTTCATCTTGGGCCAAGGCCCAGATAAGTCTGACTCTGAGGTTTGATCTGTTTTGGGCTATGGTTGGGTTATGTTACACACTGAGTTTACCAAACTCACCCTTTACTTTCATCTCTGTAGGAAATCCCCAACCATAGTGGGCTTGGAGCTGTGAGGGATTCGGAGTGGCCACATCATCTGCAAAGTTGGTTTTTCTAAGTTAGTTTATTTTTATTTTTATTTTTTATATTCTGATTTAATTTTGGGTTTTAAGTTGTAATAAGGCCGCTATATAAATTTCTCTTTCCGCTATGATTTTTATTTTCTGATTATATTTATACTATGTCGAAATTGCTAGTGTTAGGTTGCGCGGGTTTTCAAAATTAATGAACGTTTTCAAGACTCAACAAGCATGACAAATGGATAGCCTAAAGATTAATAAACCGGCTTTTCATTCAATTGTTGTTTTTACAAAGACCACCCTAATCACTTAAACCAACGAATGCATACTGAGTTGTAAGTCCATGTGACTCGTCAGATCTGGCCATAACGTCTGGGCCGAGTCTGGGGTGTTACATATATTTTGATACAGTCAAACTTCTATCGTAACAGGTTGTACTATAAAGACTGATGTTGGATATGCCACAATTCATGTAGTGGGATATGGTTGATCAAGATAGGATTTATCTCTCCTACATAATGGGAGCAATATCTTAGGCCTCTTGATGGAGTGAGACTAGAAATGCATGGTCATGCTCAAATAAGTTGATATGAGACATCACATTTATTTTTTTATTGTAGTCTACTCAGAAAATTAGGAAATATGATGTTGGATTATACAAGTGTGACTATTCCATGACTTGTATTCAGTCTAGATATTAAAGATAAAAGGATATAGTACATAAAAAGATTATCACAAAAAGGTTATGTCAAATCATGACTTCTTCTAACTTGGGTGGTAATGATGCATTGCTAGATCTCACTCATTGCTTCTAATGTTAGAAACATTCTAGTATTACTACCAACGCTACAAGAGCCTATAGGGTCACACCCTATATTTGAAACGAACAGAATCTAAATACATTTAATATTGTATTTAGTTGTCATATGATATGAATTAAATTAATTGTTGAATTAATTTAATTTGATAGTTAAATATTAAACACATTATATGGACAAATTTGTTGTACACAAATAGAGAACATAGATAAAATTAATATATGAATTTGATTCATACAAAATATTAATTGTATATATTTTACCAAATTTATTAATATAAAAAGTTATATTAATTAATTTTGGTCAAAATATAAAAGACATGGAAATTAATAATCTTTTGGAAAGAATATAATTAATATTTGAATTTGATTCATACAAAATATTAATTGTATATATTTTACCAAATATATTAATATAAATAGTTATATTCATTAATTCCGTTCAAAATAAAAGACATGAAAATTAATATTCTTTTGGAAAGAATATAATTAAAATATTAATTTGATTCATACAAAATATTAATTGTATATATTTTTTACTGAATTTATTAATATAAACAGTTATATTAATAGATTTGGTCAAAATATAAGAGACATGAAAATTAATATTATTTTGGAAATAATATAATTAATATATGAATTTGATTCATACAAAATATTAATTGTATATATTTTACCGAATTTATTAATATAGACAATTATATTAATTAATTTCGGTCAAAATATAAAAGACATAGAAATTAATATTCTTTTCGAAAGAATATAATTCATTTTTCTAACTTTCCATTTGTCTTCTCTATTAATAAGGGAATAATCATATATTCTTTTGGAAAAAAAATAATTCATTTTTCTAACTTTTTATTTGTCTTTTCTACTAATAAGGGAATAATCATGATTTTTCTTTTTAATATGTGATATCAAAAAGGATAAAAAGATGATAATCCCTTAGTGTGTTAAGGTTACCAACTTAATAAAATAAAGGTCTAGTAACCATTTTTAATTCTCTCTGAAAAGTTCAAGAGAAAAGTGGGTATTCATTTTTTACGAGGTGGACTACGTAGAGGCCGAGACGTTTTCGTTGTGGCTTGGAATCGACATCGAGTCAGTTGCATCCTTTCAACATTTTCAGTAAAGAAGGTACATTTTCAACCCTTTTTCAACCCGATTCATTCCTCATACATGGATCCGTGGTTGATAAATTTTACGCTACCCCATGGGGCGAATCAGTGATCCAACATTAACTAGTGTGAAATTATGTGTGCTTAAACCCTAGGGTTTTCAACCTAAGGAAGTCATCGAAGTTAAACAAGGTCGGAAGATAAGTTTTCCCAGTAAATCATAATTATTCCAATAGAGAATGTGAGGTTGGGAGATAAGTGAGTACTTGTTGATTACTTAATTAGTAGAGGTCAGGAGGTAATACTAGTTAATTAATAGTTAATTCCATTTAAATCCAAATTCTAATGTTAATTACAACCACTGAAACGAGTTAATCTTCTTCCTGTTAATCTGATTTAGTTGTTTGTCTATTTTTTGTTTATTTAATTTATTTTATGCTTGATGTTTATTTTATTGCTTCTCATTATATAAGTTTTAATTATTACTATTTAGACTTGTTATTGTAGAAGTAGATTTCTTATTTAGTTCATCCTCCCTTTGGTACGATCCTCTTAATACTTCTCTATGTTCCGCTATAAAACTTACTATATTACAATTTGATTTGTATACTTTCAGACACCGCTTATTTAATTTTATATTTTGGTGTGATATTTTCTATTCAAACATTCACACGTTTGGTGGTGTTCAGTATATCATCAGAAAGTCTGAAGTAATATGTGCTCAGCACTTTCATATCATTCTGGCACATATTACATCATCGAAATATAACTGACGTAATATATTTGGCACCTTAGTACATTATCGAAATGTCTAAAGTAATATATTTGGCACCTCAATGCATCATCCGAAATTCTAAAAAAAAATATCTGACACTTTAGTGCATCATCCAAAAGTTCAAAGCAATATATTTGGCACATCAGTGCATCATATCTAACTGGCACTTAGTGCATCATCAAAGTATAATCAAAGTATAAACTTGCACACAATCTAATCCTACAGCATGCCAACTATACTTGGCTCTACCGAAACAATTAATAGGGTAACCAATGTCCAATTACATGCCATTACCTATTCAATATCATTGTTTCTTACCATTTTCATCATCAATTTGTATTACGAATCATTTAACAAGTTCATATCATACTCGTTTTGTAATGCCCTAGTTTTGGTGGGTTAAAAGTTTTGTCACACAGTAAAGACTCTATCCAGCATAGTGAAATCCGCCCAAATGATTATTTGGAGTATACATGTAAATGTTTAGTAATCGCCACAAGAGTAAGTAAGAATTCGATTTCCTAATATTTTGCTATATATTAAGGATAAGTCTATGTTAAATGGTTAAGAGTATATAACAACCCGTCTGACGAAGCATTAGTATCTAAATATTGTTTAAGGTAGTAAGGCATACAGAGTAAATCGTGAGTATATATAGTGTTAGAAATTGACTAAGTAAAAGAATACTATGAGCGCGCCTAGAAAGCCCCGATTTTGGTAGACACAAGATCTGGCGCATAGTCTTAAAGAAGTATGATTAACAAAGTAGTATTCACCCAAATGCAATTTTGGAGTATAAATTGGGTGGAATCCGAAATGAATATAAGTGAATAAGGGTTCCATGTTAGATTACTATGATTATTGGAATGAGGATTGTAGTTAAGAAAAATTATTTTTAAGGTATGGGTTTATGCCAGTAGTATAGTGCACCCTATAACAGTGGTCCCGTGCTAGTTAGGTTACAAAGTAAGCTGGTTAGGAACTAACCAGCTTTGAACTAGAAAAGTTAAAGGCTAAAGAGATAATCAAATAGGTCTCTTGGAAGTGGTAAAGTTTGGATAAGACAACTCAGTATGGATGTGACGTTTACCAAGTTCCAATAAAGGCTTGGGTTAAGTTAAAAGTGAACTCTGGTTTGGTTAAGGGGAGTTATCTTCTTGCCTTTTTACCCTAAAAACATTAAGATTTAGGGCTAAAAGAAGGTAAAAATATTTTCCCTGAGTTGAGTCTAAAACCCTGGATTTTTCTAGTGATTTTCCTTACATCAAGTTACATTTTGTGACTCTGCTTGTTAAGGAAATGTAGATCTATAAGTATGTTGGAGAAATAAGGCTTTATGAGACATCTGGGTTTAAGGTAATGATAATGGTTACTCAGATGGGTTGTAACGAAGTATTTTTGTTCTGAGAGGGGAGAGGTAGTTGTAGCATCTTTCTAGATGACAAATTTAGAGTCCAAGCTATTGATTTTACAACAAAAGGCTAGATCTAGAGCTTGGAGCTATAGATGATGAAAATAAGGTGAGTCCCTAAATTGACTCTTACATGTATGTTATGTGTTCTAAAAACTTCTGTGAAAAGTAATTAAATGCTAAGATAGTATCATTTAAGGCAAGTAGAACTCCAAAAAGGACTAAATAACGTAATGTAAAGGAAGTGTTCACCAGTGTATGTGGAGTACACAAAGAATAAGTCAATCAAACTCAGAAGACAAGATCTTAGTAAGGGCTATGCATGGTAAGGTGAAAAATGAAAGTTATATATGTGTACGTGATCTACAAGTAATTGGAGTTTAACTCACTAATTTCTCATGATCTTGCATAAATGTATTGTGTTACAGGTAATCTAAATTGGCTGTATGCCAGGAAAGACGATGCCAAGGCTACGCTAGAGGTGGCAGAATGGGCTATTATGCATACAGTACATGTTGGCAGCACAATTGTAGTCAGTATCATCACTAAAGGACAAAATAAATAGAACAACGCAATTAAGTTGTGATATTCACTTGTAAGTCCTCGCTATTTCAAGTCTTGTACAATGGTTGTAATTCTCTACAGTACATCCAATTGTAAGTCAGTTGGAACAATAATCTTAAATAAGGTATAAATATTGAAAATCTGTATGTTGTGTCTTTTGTAAGTCTGTAATAGTGATGTAACATCCAAAATTCGGATCCAACAAATTGGATCGGGTGGAAGGCATTACAAGTTTTTACTATGTTCAAATCAATTCAATTCTCAGCATTTAGCCTGACGTCGTCTTTAGCTGCACTCAATGATTCAATCATAGAAACAATGTCACTTCACATTCAAACACATAATCGACTTATTTTTCATTTTATTCATTTTAGTCCCTATAGTCGGGATGCTCATATTTTTCCACATCTAACATTAGATTAAAGTACAATTTCATAACCTTTCATTAGAGGCCTTATACTTTCTATATATAGCACAATTTCATGACAATTTTCAATTTAGTCCCTAATGTCACAAAGTTATCTAACAAGTTTAACTTATTTTCTAATTTAGTCTTTATCATAATCTAAGCTTACTAACTAATAATTTCTTCAAATCAAGCTCAAAATCATAATTATGCTTTAATAACAACTTGTTAAACATTATATAATTGAATAAATTAACACATGGACTAGCTAGATTAAGCTCCCATGATTCAAATTTCATAAAATATTAAAGGTTTAGCTTAATTACCTATGGGAATTTATGGTCGAAGCTTTGAATTTTCTTTCTTTCTTTCTTTAATGGTGGACGATGGAAGAAGAAGATGAATGAATTCATTTTTCCATTCACTCACAATTACATATATATACTTTGATTAATGGTTTATTTAAACATAATTTTAACTAATTAATTATACTTAATGTAATTATAAACCAAGTTAAGTGGAATTGTAACACCCTTAACCCATATCCGTCGCTGGAATAGAGTTACGGAGCATTACCAGAACATTTACAGATAAATCAAGTCAATCACTGTTTATTTTCTAAGATTATTCAAAACGTCTCTTAAATGGAATATAAGCATTAGAACCAAGTAGGGACTTAATCGAAAACTCTAAGAATTTTTCACCTCTCGAAACAGGATTACTCGGCTTTGGAGCTAGTTCTATTTCTTTTTCAACTCTTTCTGGACAATCTCTGAGAAAGTGGTCAAATGAACCATATCGGTAACAAGCTCCACTTCTCAAACGATATTCTCCAAAATGAAATTTGTTGTAATGCTTACACTTTAGTTTGGGATTACCGAAACTACCAACACTAGTTACAAATGGCGATGAAGACATCGGGTTAGAGCATTGAAAGTCTCGCTCTTTTCTAGAATACCCCGTAGAGGTAGTAACACGATCATAATACTTCTTTATTTTCTTAGAAGCAGATGTGTCTTACCCATAATCCTTTTTCTAGAAACCCGAGCCTCTCTTTCAGCTTGTTTCTTTTCTTTACTCAATTCCTCAGCTTTGTGTGCTCGATCGGCTAACACCGTAAATTCTCTTATTTTGAGAATTTCAATCAATAACTTGATATCTTCATTTAAACCCTCTTCAAAGAGTTTACACATCTCAGCTTTGGTTAGAACCTATTCTCTGGCATATTTGCTTAATCGAATAAATTCCCATTCATACTTAGATACAGTCATGTCTCCCTGCTTGAGTTCTAAAAATTCTTTCTTTTTTTGATCCATAAATCTCTGACTAATATATTTCTTTCTAAATTTAGCCTGGAAGAATTCCTGTGTAACGTTCTCTCTTGATACAACTAAAGTTATAGTATTCCACAAATGATAAGTTGTATCTTTCAATAGAGATACAGTATATTTCAGACATTCAGCAGGTGTACAAGATAATTCATCAAAAACTCGGATGGTATTTTCCAACCAAAATTCAGCCCTTCTCGGATCATCAACTGCAGTAGCTCTAAATTCTTCCGCCCCATGCTTACGAATTTTATCTACTGGAGGCTTACCTGTTCTAGTGGGTTCAGCACCCTGTAGTACCTCAAGAACCGGTTGAGGAGCAGGTGGGGGAGGTCGTTATACAATAGGGTTTGTTCTTAAATACTCAATAAACCATTCACTCATCATTTGAAAAAGGCTTGTTTTGCCTCCTCACTTCGGCCCTCAGATACGACTACCAAATGCAGATGCAACTCTTTGAACTGAAGCTAAAGGATTGCTCTCAGCTTCCTCGAATTCAACTCTAGCTTGGTTGGATGACATTACTATATGAAAAATACATTTAAAATGACCAGGACATACTACACTATCACGAATTATACAATGGCATGTATAGCTAAACTCGTGTTTGCTACATTAAATCTGAAAATAAGCTAAATTGTAGCTCTGATACCATTAAATGTAACACCTCTAACTAGTATCCGTCATCAGAATAGAGTTACGGAGCATTACCAAAATTTTCAGAACATTTACAGATAAATCATGTCAATCACTGTTCATTTTTTGAGATTATTCAAAACGTCCCTTAAATGGACCCTCGAGGCCCAATATAAGTATTAGATTCAAGTCGGGACTTAATCGAAAACTCTAAGAATTTTTCGCTATATTTCAAAAATTTTCCAAGGTATAGGGCTCACACGCCCGTGTGGTTCAAGGGACACGCCCGTGTGACCCTGGGACATGCCCGTGCTGTAGGTCATGTTTGACCCCGTGCAACTCTCTGACTTGTGCACACGGCCATGCCACACGCCTGTATGCTAGGCCATGTGGTTAATTAAATTCTTTCAAAATTAGGTGCAGTTTCACATGGCCAAGACACACATGTCTCGTATTCCAAAGCCAGCAGTACACACACGGGTGAGACACGCGCGCGTGTGTCTCGCCGCGTGTGCTCAAGTTCGAGCAACTGCTTTTCTCGAATTTAAGGTGCAAGGGACACACGGCCTAACCACACGCCCATGTACCAGGCCGTGTGTCACACACGATCTAGACACACGCCCATGTGTCACACACGATCTAGACACACGCCCGTGTGTCTGCCCGTGTGGACAAATTAAAGTCATTTCTAGCTTCATTTCTCACCCAAAATCACACAATTGACCTGCACTTAAACTCACATCCAAATACCAACCATTTCAAGCATTCAAATTAAGCAAACCCTATCATTCAACATGGCATATCATTACATGCATTCATGTTTACAATCTTACCTTGGTATATTCCATATGATAGGCATAATTTGAACAACCTTTTAACATGTATATAGCGACCATAGTATGGCATTACAAGTATATAAAAAACAACCATTACTAGCCATTTCAATGGCTAGATTACAAACCACATATTTAATCCATCTACGGCCAAGTTATCCTATACATGTCATTATACCAAAATGATTTTACTATATATACCAAAAATAAGCTAATGGATAGTGTGATGATGCTCCAATGATCTCCAACCTTCGCGTGCTTCAGAGCACTATAAAACAGGGGAAAATTAAACGGAATAAGCATTACATGCTTAGTAAGTTCGTATAACGGAAACTAAACTTACCAATCCCGTTTATTAAATTTAAGCATACAATATCATGTTTTCCATCCATCTGGCAAAATTGCCTAAACACATGCATTCAATCAAACATGTTAGTCACAAAATTTTCATGTACATCAAGTTAACATAGATGAGCTCATTGTAACACCTCTTACCCGTACCCTAGATTGGGACCGGATACGAGGCATTACCAGACATGTACTCAAACATTTTCGGGGAATTACGGGATATAAAATTTTAGTCCAATATAAAACCAATCAAATTTCGTTTTAATGTCCCTATTATGGGCCCACGAGGCCTTACACACACATTGAAAATGATCCGAGACTAAACCGAGAACTTACGAAAGTTCATCAAAATTTTCTAGGTAAAGCCTCACACGCCCATGTGGAGGCAATACACACGTCCGTGTCCTCAGCCTGTGTAACTCACTGTTTATGACATCATCATGTATTTAGGGGCACACGGCCAAGACACACGCCTATGTGTCTAGCCCATGCTCGAAACTAACTTAAAATTTTAGGAGCAGGGGACGCACGGCCATACCACACGCCCATGGGGGCAATCCGTGTGTCACACACGGCCTAGACACACTCTTGTGTGTCTACCCGTGTAGACCTTGTTAGGCTATTTTCCAACACTTTGATCACCCTTTATAAACCCATCACACTTATAGGCTACCTTAATACATAAGGCCAGATTATATATTTACATATAACATTAATAAACCTCATTGCATGTAAACCTCATATCATCAGTTTGGCACATGCTAGGTTATTTCCTTTGATTTAAGGATTTCCATGTCTCATTAACACTTTTAAGATTGGCTCATTTTTGTAACTCATTGCCAAGTATGGTCAAGCCATCCCATGCAAACATAAGCATGCATAAATTTGTAGGTCATAGCCCACTTCAAAATAAGCCAATTCCCATGGCCAAATACAAGAAGATATGTAAACATTTACAAGCCTTCATATGGGGAATTCAAATGACACATATCACAAAATGAACCAAAACCATATACATGCCTTTGAACAAAATAAAAGTGCCTAAGCTGGCCTAGTTGATAATGTGTTGACTCTCCAATCGTCTTCCAATCTTTACGAGTTATCGAGCTCTGTAAGATAGTGAAAAAGAGAGGGGTAAGCATTTACATGCTTAGTAAGCCCGTATAACCAGAAAGTAAACTTACTGATTGATTAACACACAATCATATTAAGCAACAGAACCAACAGGAATGAAAAGGTTTCCCTATCACATGCACTCAATCAACAAGTTAGTCATAATAATAATATACCATGTAATTTGTCATAGATGAGCTCATCGTTCATCATTTCATTTATATACATTATATTAATCTCATTGAGCTTTTAGGAAATCTCAGTGAATTATCCATTTACCGTCAATTCATAAGAGCGATCATCTCAGGTATGCACTCCCGCGAACCTCACATCTTACGGCGGGATTACCAGTCCAGGCTAAATCCACAGTATCGTAACTTCATAAGGTAATGTCGGGATTACCAGTCCAAGCTAAATCCCTTATAGCGAAAAACACCCTTAATGAGCTCGGATCTGAATTACCAGTCTAGGCTAAACTCAGACCCTAATCGGATTACCCGTCCTGGCTAAATCCACAATGTACACATATTCTTCGGGAGACTCGACCACTCAAGGAACACCCGTCCAAGCTAAATTATTTGTATATTTGAGATCAACGGATTATCGGTCTGGGCTAAATCCTTCTGCAACACATGCAGGATCTCAAGTAACATGTAAATCATGGTTTACCCACCGAACTTCTTTTTTAACCTCAATCGGGACATTTATCAACATGTCATTATTAAGGATGCATTTTATGGATTTTCATGCCATCATCAAATGCAATTATCATACATTCGTAAATCATGCAATTAGGCATATTATGAGTTTACTTTAAGTTATCCGAACTTACCTGGTATTCGTCTTGGTATCGTGTTTCGGTTATTTCGAAACCTTTCGTTTTCCTCGATCGACCTCGGGAATTTGTTTCTCAAGGTCTATAGCAATAAAAATGAATCATTAAAAACTCACATTATACTTTTCAAGTCTAAATTTTCTCCCCTAGTCCAAATGACCATTTTGCCCCTAACTTTTCACATTTTTATAACTTAGTCCCTAGGCTCGTATAATGATATGCATGCAATTTCTACATTACCCAAGCCTAGTCGAATGTTCTTCCCTCTTATGGCAGCCCACATTTTTCCATTATTTCACATTTCTACCACACATTTTACACCTTTTGCAAAAAGGTCCTTTTAGGGGTTTTTCATGAAAATCACTTAGGAAAAAATGTTTAACACACATCCAAATTTCATATTCCTCCATAAACCATCAAAATACAAGTAACTTATGCATGGTTAAATTTCTAAACATGAACCCTAGCATGAAATATGGGTAAAAATAGAGAGAGAAAGCTACCGGGATTTCTAAAATACGAAGAACATTAAAAACGAGGCTTGGGAGCACTTACTATTGAGCTTGAAAATGTTGAAATCCCTAGCTATGGTGGCTTGAGAATTTCGGCTGGACAAGGAAGAAGAATGGCTGATTTTTTTCCTTTTTTCCCATTTTATTTCATTAAATTGCAAAATGACCAAAATGCCCTTAAGTCCTTTCTTTGAAATCTCATCCATACAAGCCCATTTTTGTCCAAAAACCTAGAAATTGGGTAAATTACTCTTCAAGACCTTCTAATTTATAATGTAAAGAAATTTCATACAAATTGCTTCCAGAATCCAAGTTTTACAATTTATTCAATTTGGTCTTTATTTTCCAATTGGGCACTTTACCCATAGAATTTCTTCATGAAACTTTAACACATGCATATTCTTATATTCTAGACCTTATAATAATCATAAAATAAATATTTCAACGTCAAATTTGTGGTCCCGAAACCACTGTTTCAACTAGGCCCTATTTCGGGATGTTACATTTCTCCCCCCTTGGGGACTTTCATCGTCAAAAGTCTTACCAGTAAATAGGTTCGGATATTGGCTTCTCATGGTTTCTTTTGGTTCTCATGTGGCCTCTTCTACACCGTGTCGATGCCATAAAACCTTTACCAAAGCCACATTTTTATTTCTCAATTGTTTAATCTCACGAGCCAAAATCTTGACATATTCCTCTCCATAGGTCATGTTCGGTCTAATCTCGATCTCTCCCGGTGAAATCAAATGAGAGGGTTCTGATCGATATCGTCTTAACATAGATACATGGAACACGTCATGAATCTTTTCCACTTCGAGTGGCAATACCAAACGATAAGCTAATGGTCTAACTCTTTCGGTGATCTAGTATGGTCCAATAAATCGCGGGCTCAGTTTGCCTTTTCGACCAAATCTTAACACATTTTTCCATGGAGATTCTTTCAAGAATACTTTATCTTCAACTTGGAACTCAATTTCTTTTCTTTTCAGGTCAGCATATGACTTTTGCCTATCCGATGCTGGTTTTAAACAGTCTCGTATCACTTTAACTTTTTCTTCAGTTTCCTTGACCAGAACAATCCCATGAATCTGACTTTCCTTGAGTATTGTCCAGTATAATGGAGTTCGGCACTTTCTACCATACAAGGCCTCATAAGGCGCCATCTTCAAACTCATTTGGAGTCTGTTGTTGTAGGCGAACTCTACCAATGGCAAGTATTTTTTCTAGCTACCATGAAATTCGAGAATACAAAATCGCAACATAACCTCAAGAATCTAAATCATTCGCTTAGACTGACCTTCAGTTTGCGGGTGAAAAGCCATACTAAAACTCAATTTTGTACCCAAGGCTCCTTGTAACTTCTTCCAAAATCTAGAAGTGAATCTCGGGTCTCTGTCTGATATAATCGACAATGGTACCCTGTGGAATCTTACAATCTCTGATATTTACAAGACGGCCAACTTATCAAGAGAGTAATCCATCCTTACCGGAATAAAATAAGCTGACTTCGTCAACTTATCCACCACAACCCATATGGCATCTTTCTTTTTCGGGGTCAATGGCAATCCTGTCACGAAATCCATAATAACTCTGTCCCACTTCCATTCGGGGACCATCACAGGCTGTAACAAGCTTGAAGATACTTGACATTCTGCTTTGACTTGCTGACATATCAACCATTTTGATACAAATTCGGAGGTGTCTCTTTTCATACCGTTCCACCAGTACATTTCTTCAAATCATTAT
Organism: Gossypium longicalyx; assembly: GCA_025698465.1. Lineage (NCBI taxonomy): Eukaryota > Viridiplantae > Streptophyta > Magnoliopsida > Malvales > Malvaceae > Gossypium > Gossypium longicalyx. Next base: position 49,732,296 of record CM047004.1, read on the forward strand.
ACATCTTGGTACTTCCCGGATGAATAGACAAACGACTATCATGTGCCTCTTACAAAATTTTTTGAATAAGCTCATCATCTTTGGGTACACAAAACCTATCTCTGAACATCAAACATTCATTAGGACCGATCTGAAAATGTGATTTAATGCCCGACTCACATTGAATTCTTTTAGCTTGTAGGTCGTTGTCATTACTTTGAGCATCATAAATGTTTTGAAGAAATGTCAGTCTAGCCCTTAGCTCTGCCAACACTGAACCATCATCAAGCAATGCTAATCGAGCATCCATGACTCTCAGAGCAAACAAAGATTTTTTGCTTAACGCGTCGGTGACCATATTCGCCTTTCCCGGGTGGTAATTGATGATCAACTCATAATCTTTAATTAATTCTAACCACCTCCGCTATCTCAGATTCAATACCTTTTGAGTCACTAAATACCTCAAACTCTTATGGTCTATGAATATACGACAAGTCTCACCATATAAGTAATTCCTCCAAATTTTTAAGGCAAAAACAATGGTGGCAAGCTCTAAGTCGTACGCCGGATAGCTCTTCTCGTGTGGCTTCAACTGCCATGAAGCATAAGCTATTACCTTGCCATCTTGCATAAGTAAACAACACAGTCCATTTAAGGATACATCACTATAGACCACAAACTCTTTTCCCGGCTCAGGTAATACTAAAACAGGAGCTTTAGTCAGCAATGTCTTTAACTTCTCAAAACTTTGCTAACACTTTTCCGTCCATTCAAACTTAACGTCTTTCTGTAGAAACCTCGTCATTGAAGTCGCTATCATGGGGAATCCTTTCACAAATCTTCGGTAGTAACCAGCTAAGCCCAAAAAGCTTCCAACCTCAGTTACATTTTTAGGCGGTATCCATTCAACAATAGTAGAGATCTTACTTGGATCAACTCGGATGCCTTCACCCGAAACAATATGACCCAAAAACTCAAATTTTTGAAGCCAAAACTCACTCTTACTAAACTTAGCATACATTTGTTTTTCCCGTAAGGTCTGCAACATAGTTTTCATATGCTTCGCATGTTCTATCTTATCTTCGGAATAAATCAAAATTTTGTCAATGAACACAACGACGAACTTATCCAAGTATGGCCAAAAGATTCTATTCATTAGGTCCATAAATACGGCCGGTGCATTCGTTAACCCAAACGGCATGACAAGAAATTCATAGTGGCCATACCTTGTTCTGAAAGCTGTCTTAGGGACGTCCGATTCTTTAACTCGCAACTGATAATAGTCGGACCTCAAGTCTATCTTAGAGAACACGGTGGCTCCTCTCAACTAGTCGAACAAATCATCGATCCTTGGCAAATGATACTTATTCTTGATGGCTACCTTATTCAGTTGGCGATAATCTATACATAGCCTCATCGAACTATCTTTCTTCTTTACAAACAATACAGGTGCATCCCAAGGTGAAAAACTTGGCCTTGCAAAACCTTTATCCGTCAACTCTTGCAACTGTGCTTTTAACTCTTTCAGTTCGGTTGGTGCCATCCAGTACGGAGCAATAGAAATGAGAGCTATTCTTGGAATTAGTTCAATACCAAACTCTATCTCTCTTTCAGGAGGTAACTCGGGTAATTCTTCCGGGAACACGTCTGGATATTCACATACTATTGGCACAGACACAATCTTCAACTCAGTTTCCTTAGTGTTCAATACAAAAGCAAGATAAGCTTCATACCCATTTCTAACATATCTCTGAGCAACCATTGCTGTGACTACAGCCAGCAGCGTACCCAATTCTCTTGAATCAACCCGTAGAATCTCACCATATGGGCATTTCAATTCAATATACTTGCTATCACAGTTTACAATTGCATCATGCAGGGCTAAAAAATCCAAACCAAGTATTACATCAAACTCATCAAATGGTAACAACATAAGGTTAGCCAGAAAGCAATGACCCTGAATTGTCAAAGGAAAATTCTTACAGGCTTTATCAGCCAGGACTGACTTGCCTAACGGGTTTGATACTCTAATAATAAATTTCGTAGGTTCAGTGGGTATGTTCATACTAGACATCAATCTCATGCAAATGTATGAATGCGTCGACCCTGGATCAATTAAGGCAACAACATTTATTAAAAAGAGAAAAAGTACTCGTGATGACGTCAAGAGCAGAGGCTTCCTCTCAAGTACGTATTGCATACGTTCTTATCGGGGTTTGAGCCTCTGATTTTGTAGTGTATTTGGCTGTAACCCGACTGCCACTAACACTTCCAGGATATCTCGAAGGTCTACCTCGTGCAATGGGAGCATTAGACTTCAGAGCTACTTTCACTTCTTTTTCATTTTGCTCTGGGCAGTCCCTAAGGAAGTGGTCAAGAGAACCACATCTAAAACATGCACCGCTCTTCATTTGACACTCTTCGGAGTTAAATTTGTTACAGCTTTTACACTTCGACTTTTGGTCATCTACACTCCCTACACTAGTCACCATCGGGGAGGAAGACTTCTGATTATGTCGTTTAGAGCTTCTCGCTCTACCCGAATATCCTACCGATGAAGTGGAGCATTCATGTTGAATCATTGATTTCTTTGTGGGAAACGAGAGCATCTTACCGCTGGATCTCTTGCTTGAAACTCGAGCCTATCCCTTTGCTTGCTTTCTTTCATTATTGAGCTCATCGACCTTCTTGGCCCAATCAGCTAATGCAGTGAGCTCTCGTATTTCAAGGATCCCAATTAATAGCTTGATTTCCTCATGCAGACCTTCCTCAAAATGTTTACACATTTCTAACTCTGTTTGAACCCACTCAGACGCATACTGACTTAGCCTTACAAACTCCCTTTCGTATTCCGCTACAGTCTTATTTCCTTGTTTGAGCTCCAAGAACTCATTTCGCTTCAAGTCTAAGAACCTTTGACTGATGTATTTCTTCTTAAACTCTGCTTGGAAAAATTCCCAAGTAATGTTTTCCCTTGGCACTACTAAAGATACGGTCTTCCATCAGTGGTACGCAGTATCCTTCAAGATAGACACATCATACTTTAAGCACTCCTCAGGTGTGCACGATAATTCATCCCATACTCGTGTAGTGTTCTCGAGCTAGAACTCGGCTCGTTCAATATCATCATCAATCTTAGCTCTGAATTCCTCAGCCCCATGCTTTCTAAGTTTATCTACAGGGGCTTTACCAATTTCTACAGGTGTCATACCTCATGGCAAATCCTCATCAGGTTGGTTAGGGGGCAGGGGAGGTCGTGATATGTTGGGGCGATTTCTAAAATAATCCTCAAACCATTCATCCATCATGTCAAAGAAGGCAGCTCGGGCCTCTTCCCTGCCTTCAGACATAAGCCTTCTACTATTACTAGATAGAGCTCGTTGTATAGAAGTTGGAGTATGGCTCTCGGCACCCTCAGACACATCTTGTGCTTGATTAGAAGACATTTACTATATTCAAAAACAATTAAACTGTTAGGAGATGTCACACTATCAATATTCAAATAATGGCATGTATAGCGAAACTCAATACTCTCTACGGTAGTCCTAGAACCGACTAAACCGTAGCTCTAATACCACTAAATGTAACACCCCTTAACCTTACCCGAGACTGGGACCGGATACGAGGCGTTACTAGAAATGTACTCAAATATTTTTGGGGAAATACGGGTTATAAAATTTCATTCCAATATAAAATTAATGAAATTTTGTTTTAATGTCCCTATAATGGGCCCACAAGGCCCTACACACACATTGAAAATGATCCGGGACTAAACCGAGACTTACGAAAGTTCATAAAAATCTTCTAGGTAAAGCCTCACACGCCTGTGTAGAGGCAATACACACGCCCGTGTGTTTTGGAACACGCCCATGTCCTCAGCTCGTGTAACTCTCTGTTTAGGATGTCAGCATGCATTTAGGGGCACATGGCCTAGAAACACGCCCGTGTGTCTAGCCCGTGCTTGAAACTGACTTAAAATTTCAGGTGCAGGAAACGCACGGCCATACCACATGCCTATGGGGGTGATCCGTGTGTCACACATGGCCTAAACACATGCCCGTATGTCTACCCGTGTGGACCTTGTTAGGCTATTTTCCAAGCCTTTGGTTACCCTCTATCAACTAATCACACTTATAGGTTACCTTAATACAAAATAAGGTCAGAACCTTAATAAACCTCATTGCATGTAAACCTCATATCATTGGTTTGGCACGTGCTAGGTTATTTCCTTTGATTTAAGGACTTCTGTAACACCCTTAACCCTTATCCGACGTCGAAACAGGGTTTTGGAGCATTACTAGAATTTGTAGATCACCAAAAAAATTTCAATTAAATACTTACCGATTCAATGTATCATATAAATAAATATATTACCATTCAATCAACAGCTTAGCACTTGTATAAGCATCAAACAGCAACATTGTTAGTATACTAGTACATATTTCATATAAATTCAACATTGATATACTTATTTCTCGACATGTCACACTTGAGCTTAATAATTGTCTTTACCTACATAATTTTCTTGTATCAACATATCAAAGATAATCATATATGTACATGACATGAAACATATCATATATGACATGAAACATATCATTCTCTTATCGTTTCTTCATAAGTATATATTATTCATTTCATTATATCAATATTTCATGCTTCATCATTTCCATATATTTTATGTATATTTATTCCGGTAATAGTTTATATCAAACTTAACATAAATTATATTCCATGTACTTATACTTATTTCGTTTATCTATCTTCATAATTATTTCATACAACTATTTTGTACATATATTTCCATATGACCAGTTCTTGTAAACATTACACACAACAATTTCATATAACCATTCGTCATCTAATACATATTACCTGAATATCAATTGTTCAACAGATGTCATAGCGTCTCCCATCCACGATCTTCTTTATCTTTGACATGATGCCATTATGTCTTTCAACTATGGTCTTACTCATTTTCTGTCATGTTGCCATGGTATCTTTCAGCCATGGTCTTATTCTTTTCATATCATGTTTCCGTGGTATCTTTCAACCATGGTCTTATTCATTTCATGTCACGCTGCCATGGTATCTTTCAACCATGGTCTTATTCATTTCTCATCATGTTGCCATGGTATCTCTCAACCATGGTCTTATTCTTTTCATGTCACGTTGCCATGGTATCTTTCAACCATAGTCTTACACATTTCATATCACGTTGCCATGGTATCTTTCAACCATGGTCTTACACATTTCATATCAGAGAGCACACTCCCACGAACCTCATCCTTACAACGAGATTACCACTCCAGGCTAAATCCCCTGTAATATAAACTCATAGAGTATTGTCGGGATTACCAGTCGAGCTAAATCCTCGCAATGACAATTACTCTAATGAGCTTGGATCCCAATTACAGATCCAGCTAAATTCAGACCCTAATTCGGATTACCCGTCCCGGCTAAATCCATTTTCCACATATTCTTCGGGAGGGCTATATCAAGATCGGATCACCCGTCCGGGCTAGATCTTTTTTTTACTGTCAATTCCTTTTTAGAGATCTATCGAAATTCATTCCATCCAACAGGGATTTATTTTCCTTTTTTTATCAAATATTATCAACGTTTCATCAATTATCATACAATGAACATTCAAAACATATTCACGTCAATAACATACATTTCAAGAATTTAAGAATATAATTCAAGTTACACGAACTTACCTGGCGAAATTGTAGAAATATCAAGATTCAAGGGCATTTTGGTAATTTACCATTTTCCCAATTTTCACCCGATCTTAAATTGATAATTTCATTCAATTTATTAATTTAAATAATAAAAAATTTATTCCCTTCAATTTGGTCATTTTTTACATTTTTACAAAATTTCCCCCTGAAGTTTTACTTTTATTCAATTTAGTCCCTAAGCCTAAAACATGCAAATTAGCCATGCTAGCTGAATATTCATATATATTTTCCTCCTCCTCCTCTCCATTCCACATCCTTAATGTATATAACACACTTGTAAGTAATATTATCTATAATTTTTATTATTTACTTTTATGAATATTCAAGCTGTCCATCTGTGTCATAGTCACTAAATTATTTATATCTGGAGCTATAGAACTCCAAATTAATATCTGCTAATTTTCCCTGCAACTAGACTCATATATATTCTTACCATAAAATTTTAGAATTTTTGGTTTATCCAATAAGTACATTTTATTCTTTAAAGTTACCCCTGTTCTGCTGTCTGACAGTCCTGACCCTTCTTCACTAAAAATTAATTACCTTCTCATACAGAATTCAAATGATGCTCCCACTTATTTCTCTTGAAAATAAACTCGTTAAATATCTAAACATATAAATTTAAGCCCCTAATTATTTTTCTCCAATTTTTTATGATTTTTCAAAGTCAGAACAGGGGAACCCGAAATCATTCTGACCTTGTCTCACAAAATTTATTATATCTCATGATTTACAATTCCATTGCTTACATAATTTCTTCTATAAGAAACTATACTAAATAATATTTAATTTTTTTATTCATCCTATAATTAGATGTCTACAATTTTTGGTGATTTTTCAAAGTTAGACTACTACTGCTGTCCAAAACTGTTTTAGTGCAAGATATTAATTACCATGTTTATAACACCCTTATTTTCTTTTTCTACACTATTTCTCATCACTTTCTCTTATTTTCTCTTCACTAACATATCAAGAACATAGGACCATATGTAAGGAAACTCTACATTAACATTAATCCCATGTTTTTTCAATAATATCAAACTTAAAAATATATTGAAATCATGATGTTCTTACCTTGTTCTATTGATTTCAATCTTCATCTTAATTTTCTCTCTCCTTCAGCTTCCATTTCTTGAATCCAACTTGATATTCTTAATTTCCATAGTCTCCTTAACATTTTTCTCTCTTGGTAGCTATGGAAATTCTTTTGATTTTTGGGTGAAAATGGTGAATTTTTGGTAAAAGGATCAAATTGTAAAGAAATGAAAACTTTTTTTCTTCTTCTTCTTCTCACGTTGGTTTTGCATGGGGAGAATTTCTCATCTTTCTTTCTTTATATACTAATAAAATAATAATAAAATATCTTATTAAAATATTAATAAAATAATATTTATCTAATTAAATAATTATAAAATATCAAAATATCTCTAGCATCATTATTACTTTCTAGATTTCTCTCTCTTTCAATTGACCATTTTTCCATTTATTATCTTTTAAAATTCCATCATTGAGTCATCATTTAATTTGGTAAAATTATAATTTAGTCCTTCATAGTTCTTCACCTATTCAATTTGGTCCTAATTCATCCCTTTTCCTGAGTTTCTAGATCATTCCACCCTTAAAATATTTACAATATTGGTCCTTCAAATTTTTCATATTTACACTTTAACCCCTCAAATTTTGAGTATTTACTCTTGTGCAACAAAAATTTTCTCTCTTTTACAATTTAGTCCTTTCTTGAATTAATATATCATAATATACTTCCCAATATTGACATAACTCAAAATTTCCCTTTTTGTCACTTTATTTTCTTATTTTACTATATCAAGGATAATATCTTATTATAAAAATTTTCGGGGTATTACATTTCTCTCCCCCTTAAAATAAATTCAGTCCTCGAAATTTCCTTGTTTTCTTTTGATTATGAATTTCATTATTTCTATAATTCTATAGTTTCTTTCTACACATATTTACCTAGTTTATCATTTATATCTATTCTCTATCCTTTCATTTCACATTTTATTTTCAATTTAATATTTCACATTTGCCTCTCAGAGCTTTTACCAACAGAAATAGAAGATAATATCATATGAATCTTATTTTCAAGTGTTTTATCGCATATATTGGCTTGGAAAACCAAAGAAAGATAGAGTAGTACCACTTGTGAATCAATCAGACTTGCGATAATTTCTGTCTATTAGCATATTTATCCAACCTTTCCATATATTGATTATAGCATCCAAACATTAACAGTTGCATATACCTCTGAAAATATCAGTACATATAAAATACCTGTATAAAATCCCAAAAAAAATACTGTAATATACCTATTTATAACAGCTATATTCAAATATTTTTTGCAATTTATTTATCAATCCATTGACTAGTATAGTCATTAATAATTTCACATCATTCAGTTCATTCAAGAAACTAATTCGGAAGGAAATTTCAGCTAACCATTCTGTAAATACCATATTTGAACAAATCGATTTTCCTATAAATAACTTCTTTATTTAACAGTGGTATTGTATATCCCAGCTAGTTTTCAGAAAAAATTTGATGTCTCTATTTAGAACCCATCTTTACCTATTAATTCATTCTCAGTTCTGACTGTATTATTAATTTTTCAACCATTGAACTTTTCACTTTCCCCTTCTGAACTTAATCAATATAAATCTTATGAATTTCATTGCATATAACTGTACTAGTAAAGGGGTATAGATCGTAAAGCCTCATAATTTAATTTTCATGTATTTACTCATATAACATTTATCATTCTCAAGTACTATAAAACATTTATCCGTACTTTTATGAGTTCTGGTTCATTATAACTAACATTTTTACTCAGAGGTAATCCTTTACCTCGTAACGAAAATTGTTTACTTTTTACTTAGCAGAGGCCCAGTAGACTAGATAGAACAGTTCGAATATATGGAACTTATACAGAGGTGCATTATTATGCACTATTAAACAGAGAACACTGAAGTGCTATACAGAGAGTACGAATGTGTTGAATGTGCTAATAACTAGAGAGCATTAACGTGCTAGTAATCAGAGAGCATGCTAAGGTCCCTTAATATCCTAATAGTTCTAATCTTGTCTACTTGGGCAAATTATTTCATACACGTATATCACTTTTACACCTTTCGCATAATACTTTTACATGCTTTACAATTTAATCCTTGTACCAGTAATTCATATACTTATATCTTGTGTATCTTAAATACATGTAATATATTTCAAAATTCACTATTCATCCATAATTCTCAAATAATCTTTATCATGTACTTCATATATTACTTTTATATATTTTGTAATTTAGTCATCAGCACAATATTTCATGTAGTAATATAATTTGCTTTTAATAATACATATAACATAATATTCATCATCGACATGTATTATAAAATATATATTCATACTTTTTTTTGTACCGATTCATCATAATCAACTTTCTACTCATATACTTGAGTATCGTTTTTAGCATTATCGGAATTAGCTTGGTTGAAAAACATCTCTTTCTATAAGTAAAACAAATCTCATCAGAGTCGAGAGACATCACACTATCACATATTATAATGACATGTATTTTTAAACTTCACATATACTACGTTTGGTCTGAGAATCGACTAAACCATAGCTCTGATACCACTAAATGTAACACCCTTAACCCTTATCCGACGTCGAAACAGGATTTTGGAGCATTACTAGAATTTGCAGATCACCTAAAAAAATCAATTAAATACTTACCGATTCAATGTATCATATAAATAAATATATTACCATTCAATCAACAGCTTAGCACTTGTATAAGCATCAAACAGCAACATTGTTAGTATACTAGTACATATTTCATATAAATTCAACATTGATATACTTATTTTCTCGACATGTCACACTTGAGTTTAATAATTGTCTTTACCTACATAATTTTCTTGTATCAACATATCAAAGATAATCATATATGTACATGACGTGAAACATATCATTCTCTTACCGTTTCTTCATAAGTATATATCATTCATTTCATTATATCAATATTTCATGCTCCATCATTTCCATATATTTTATGTATATTTATTCCGGTAATTGTTTATATCAAACTTAACATAAATTATATTCCATGTACTTATACTTATTTCGTTTATCTATCTTCATAATTATTTCATACAACTATTTTGTACATATATTTCCATATGACCAGTTCTTGTAAACATTTCACACAACAATTTCATATAACCATTCGTCATCTGATACATATTACCTGAATATCAATTGTTCAACAGATGTCATAGCGTCTCCTATCCACGGTCTTATTTATCTTTGACATGATACCATAGTGTCTTTCAACTATGATCTTACTCATTTTCTGTCATGTTGTCATGGTATCTTTCAGCCATGGTCTTATTCTTTTCATATCACGTTTCCGTGGTATCTTTCAACCATGGTATTATTCATTTCATGTCACGCTGCCATGGTATCTTTCAACCATGGTCTTATTCATTTCCCGTCATATTGTCATAGTATCTCTCAACCATGGTAACTTTGGGTACACAAAACCTATCTCTGAACATCAAACATTCATTAGGACCGATCTAAAAATCTAATTTAATGCCCGACTCACATTGAATTCTTTTAGCTTGTAGGCCGTTGTCATTAGTTTGAGCATCATAAATTTCTTGAAGAAATGTCAGTCTAGCCCTTAGCTCTGCCAAGACTGAACCATCATTAAGAAATGCTAATCGAGCATCCATGACTCTCAGAACAAACAAAGATTTTCTGCTTAACGCGTCGGCGACCATATTCGCCTTTCCCGGGTGGTAATCGATGATCAACTCATAATCTTTAATTAATTCTAACCACCTCCACTGTCTCAGATTCAATACCTTTTGAGTCATCAAATACCTCAAACTCTTGTGGTCTGTGAATATACGACAAGTCTCACCATATAAGTAATTCCTCCAAATTTTTAAGGCAAAAACAATGGCAGCAAGCTCTAAGTTGTGCGTCGGATAGTTCTTCTCGTGTGGCTTCAACTGCCGTGAAGCATAAGCTATTACCTTGCCATCTTGCATAAGTAAACAACCCAGTCCATTTAAGGATGTATCACTATAGACCACAAACTCTTTTCCCAGCTAAGGTAATACTAAAACAGAAGCTTTAGTCAGCAATGTCTTTAACTTCTCAAAACTTTGCTGACACTTTTCCGTCCATTCAAACTTAACGTCTTTCTGTAGAAACCTCATCGTTGGAGTCGCTATCATGGGGAATCCTTTCACAAATCTTCGGTAGTAACCAGCTAAGCCCAAAAAGCTTCTAACCTCAGTTACATTTTTAAACGGTATCTATTCAACAATAGTAGAGATCTTACTTGGATCAACTCGGATGCCTTCACCCGAAACAATATGACCCAAAAACCCAACTTTTTGAAGCTAAAACTCACTCTTACTAAACTTAGCATACAGTTGTTTTTCCCGTAAGCTCTGCAACACAGTTTTTAGATGCTTCGCATGTTCTATCTTATCTTCAAAATAAATCAAAATGTCGTCAATGAACACAACGACGAACTTATCCAAGTATGGCCAAAAGATTCTATTCATTAGGTCCATAAATACGGCCGGAGCATTTGTTAACCCAAACGGCATGACAAGAAATTCATAGTGGCCATACCTCGTTCTGAAAGTTGTCTTAGGCACGTTCGATTCTTTAACTCACAACTGATAATAGTCGGACCTCAAGTCTATCTTAGAGAACATGGTGGCTCCTCTCAACTGGTCGAACAAATCATCTATCCTTGGCAAATGATATTTATTCTTGATAGTTACCTTGTTCAGTTTGCGATAATCTATACATAGCCTCATCGAACCATCTTTCTTCTTTACAAACAATACAGGTGCATCCCAAGGTGAAAAACTTGGCCTTGCAAAATCTTTATCCGTCAACTCTTACAACTGTGCTTTTAACTCTTTCAATTCGGTCGGTGCCATCCAGTACGGAGCAATAAAAATGGGAGCTATTCTTGGAATTAGTTCAATACCAAACTCTATCTCTCTTTTAGGAGGTAAACCGGGTAATTCTTCCGGGAACACGTCTGGATATTCACATACTATTGGCACAGACTCAATCTTCAACTCAGTTTCCTTAGTGTTCAATACAAAAGCAAGATAAGCTTCGTACCCTTTTCTCACATATCTCTGAGCAACCATTCTTTGTGACTCTGACTAAGGCGCACTCCAATTCTCTTGAATCAACCCGTAGAATCTCACCATCTGGGCATTTCAATTCAATATACTTGCTACCACAGTTTACAATTGCATCATGCAAGGCTAACCAATCCATACCAAGTGTAATACCCCGAAAATTTTTACAGTAAAATATTATCTATGATATAGTAAAATAAGGAAATAAAGTGACAAAAAGGGAAATTTTGAGTTATGTCAATATTGGGAAGTATATCATGATATATTAATTCAAGAAAGGACTAAATTGCAAAGATGAGAAAAGTCTTGTTGCACAAGAGTAAATACTCAAAATTTAAGGGGTTGAAGTGTAAATATGAAAAATTTGAAGGACTAATGGTGCAAATATTTTAAGGGTAGAATGATCTAGAAACTAAGGAAAATTGATGAATTAGTACCAAATTGAATAGGTGAAAATTTATGATGGACTAAATCGTAATTTTACCAAATTAAGTGATGACTCAAGGATAGAATTCTAAAAGATTATTAAGGGCAAAATGGTTAATTAGTAAGAGAGAGAATTCTAGAATGTAATGATTATGTTGATGATATTTTAAATTAATTAATTAGATAAATATTATTTTATTAATATTTTTATGAGATATTTATTATTATATTATTATTTATTTAGTATAAAAGGAAGGAAAGATGAAGAATTATCATCATCTTTCCTTTCCCATGCAAACCAACGTAAGAGAAGAAGAAGAAAAGAAGTTTTCTTTCTTTACAATTTAGTCCTTCCACCAAAAATTCATTATTTTCACCTAAAAATTGAAAGAATTTCCATAGCCATCAAGAGAGAAAGATAGCAAAGAGGTGATGGGGAGCAAGAATATCAAGTTGGATTCAAGAAATAGATGCTGGAGGAGAGACAAAAATCAAGTTAAAGATTGAAGTCAATAAGAAAAGGTAAGAACATCAAGATTTCAATATATTTTTAAGTTTAATATTGTTGAAAAAGCATGGAATTGATATTGATTTAGAGTTTTCTTATATATGGTCTTATGTTCTTGTCATGTTAGTGAAGAGAAAGTGATGAGAAATAGTGTAGAAAAAGAAAATAAGGGTGTTATAAACATGGTAATTAATATCCTGAACTAAAATAGTTCTGGACAACAGTAGTAGTCTAACTTTGAAAAATCACAAAAAATTGTATAAATTGAATTATAGGATGAATAAAATATTAAATTAAATCTTATTGACTCTAGTTTCTTATAGAAGAAATTATGTAAGAAATGAAATTTTAAATCATGAGATATAATAAATTTTGTGAAACAAGGTCAGAATAATTTCGGGTTCCCCTGTTCTGACTTTGAAAAATAATAAAAAATTTGATAAAAATAATTATGGGTTTAAATTTATATGTTTATAATCCTTAATGATTCTTATTTCAATATAAATAACGGGAACATCATTCAAATTCTGTACGATGAGATAATTAAATTTTATTGAAGAAGGGTCAGAACTGTCAAATAGCAGAACAGGGGTAAATTTAAAGAATAAATTGTACTTATTGGCTAAACCAAAAATTCTAAAACTTTTATGGAAAGAATATATATGAGTCTAGTTTCAGGGAAAATTAGCAGATCTTAATTTGGAGTTATATAGCTCCAGATATAAATAATTTAGTGACTATGGCACAGATGGACAGCTTGAATATTCATAAAAGTAAATAATAAAGATTATAGATAATGTTACTTACAAGTGTGTTATATACATTAAGGATGTGGAATGGAGAGGAGGAGGAGGAAAATATATATGAATATTCAGGTAGCATGGCTAATTTGCATGTTTTAGGCTTAAGGACTAAATTGAATAAAAGTAAAAGTTTAGGGGGCAATTTTGTAAAAATGTCAAAATGACCAAATTGAAGGGAATGAATTGTTTTATTATCTAAATTAATAAATTGAATGAAATTGTCAATTTAAGATCAGGTGAAAATTGGGAAAATGGTAAATTACCAAAATGCCCCTGAATCTTGATATTTCTGCAATTTCGCCAAGTAAGTTCGTGTAACTTGAATTATATTCTTAAATGCTTGAAATGTATGTTATTGATGTGAATATAATTTGAATGTTCATTGTATGAAAATTGATAAAACATTGATATATTTGATAAAATGGGAAGAAATCCCGGTTGAATGAAAGGAAATTTTGATGGATCTCTAAAAAGGAATTGACGGTAAAAAGGATCTAATCCGGACGGGTGATCCTATCCTGATATAGCCCTCCCAAAGAATATGTGGAAAATGGATTTAGTCCGGACGGGTAATCCGAATTAGGGTCTGAATTTAGCCTGGACTGGTAATTCAGATCCAAGCTCATTAGAGTAATTGTCGTTGTAGGGGATTTAGCCTGGACTGGTAATCCCGACAATAGTCTATGAGTTTATATTATAGGGGATATAGCCTGGACTGGTAATCCCACTGTAAGGATGAGGTTCGCGGGAGTGTGCTCTCTGATATGAAATGTGTAAGACCACGGTTGAAAGATACCATGGCAACATGATATGAAATGTGTAAGACCATGGTTGAAAGATACCATGGCAACCTGATATGAAATGTGTAAGACCATGATTGAAAGATACCATGGCAACCTGATATGAAATGTGTAAGACCATGGTCGAAAGATACCATGGCAACGTGATATGAAATGAATAAGACCATGGTTGAAAGATACCATAGCAACGTGATATGAAACGAATAAGACCATTGTTGAAAGATATCATGGCAACATGACAGAAAATGAGTAAGACCATAGTTGAAAGACACTATGGCATCATGTCAAAGATAAATAAGACCGTAGACGGTAGACGCTATGACATCTATTGAACAATTGATTTTCAGGTAATATGTATCAGATGATGAATGGTTATATGAAATGGTTGTGTGAAATGTTTACAAGAACTGGTTATATGGAAATATATGTACAAGATAGTTGTATGAAATAATTATGAAAATAGATAAACGTAATAAGTATAAGTACATGAAATATAATTTATTTTAAGTTTGATATAAACTATTTAGGAATAAATATACATAAAATATATGGAAATGATGGAGCATGAAATATTGATATAACGAAATGAATGATATATGCTTATGAAGAAACGGTAAGAGCATGATATGTTTTATGACATGTACATATACGATTATCTTTGATATGTTGATACAAGGAAATTATGTAAGTTGAGACTATTATTAAACTCAAGTGCGATATGTCAAGAAAATAGGTATATCAATGTTGAATTTATATGAAATATGTGCAAGTATACTATCAATGTTGTTGTTTGATGCTTAGATAAGTGCCAAGCTATTGATTGAATGGTAACATGTTTAATTATAAGGAGCATTGAAATGGTAAGTACTTAGATGAAAATATAATTTAAGATTTTGTGAATTTTTTTTATAATCCCGATTTAATTCCGGTTGGTTTCTAATGTGTGTTTTGGGTTTCGAAGGCCCAGTAGAGAGGCGTTATGATTATTTTCAAAATATGAATAATAAATGACTCAGAATTGTCTAAAAATGTTCAGTAAACTCTGGTAATGCCTCGTACCCTATTCTGGCAATGGATACGGGTAGGGGGTGTTACACCAAGTATTACATCAAACTCATCAAATGGTAACAACATAAGGTTAGCCAGAAAACAGTGACCCTGAATTGTCAAAGGACAATTCTTACAGGCTTTATCAGCCAGGACTGACTTGCCTAACAGGTTTTATACTCTAATAATAAATTTCGTAGGTTCAGTGGGTATGTTCATACTAGACATAAATCTCATGCAAATGTATGAATGCGTCGACCCTGGATCAATTAAGGCAACAACACATGTATTAAAAAGAGAAAAAAGTACCCGTGATAACGTCAGGCGCAGAGGCTTCCTCTCGAGCGCGTATTGCATACGTTCTTGTCGGGGTTTGAGCCTCTAATTTTACAGTGTATTTGGCCGTAACCCGACTGCCACTAACACTTCCAGGATATCTCGGAGGTCTACCTTGTGCAATGGGAGCACTAGACTTCAGGGTTACTTTCACTTCTTTTTCATTTTGCTCTTGGCAGTCCCTGAGGAAGTGATCAAGAGAACCACATCTAAAACATGCACCGCTCTTCATTTGACACTCTTCGGAGTGAAATTTGTTACAGCTTTTACACTTCGGCTTTTGGTCATCTACACTCCTTACACTAGTCACCATCAGGGAGGAAGACTTCTGATTATGTCGTTTGGAACTTCTCGCTTTACCCGAATATCCTACCAATGAAGTGGAGCATTCATGTTGACTCCTTGATTTCTTTGTGGGAAAAGAGAGCGGCTTACCGCTGGATCTCTTGCTCGAAACTCGAGCCTTTCTCTTTGCTTGCTTTCTTTCATTATTGAGCTCCTCGACCTTCTTGGCCCGATCAACTAATGCAGCAAACTCTCGTATTTCAAGGATCCCAATTAATAGCTTGGTTTTCTCATGCAGACCTTCCTCAAAATGTTTACACATTTCTAACTCTGTTTGAACCCACTCAGTCGCATACTGACTTAGCCTTGCAAACTCCCTTTCGTATTCCGCTACAGTCTTATTTCCTTATTTGAGCTCTAAGAACTCATTTCGCTTCTAGTCTAAGAACCTTTGACTGATGTATTTTTTCTTAAACTCTGCTTGGAAAAATTCCCAAGTAATGTTTTCCCTTGGCACCACTAAAGATACGGTCTTCCACCAATGGTACGTAGTATCCTTCAAGATAGACACAGCATACTTTAAGCACTCCTCAGGTGTGCACAATAATCAGTATCATCATCAATCTTAGCTCTGAATTGCTCAGCCCCATACTTTCTAAGTTTATCTACAGGGGCTTTACCAATTCCTACAGGTGTCATACCTCGTGGCAAATCCTCATCAGGTTGGTTAGGGGGCGGGGGAGGTCGTGATATGTTGGGGCGATTCCTCAAATAATCCTCAAACCATTCATCTATCATGTTAAAGAATGTAGCTCGGGCCTCTTCCCTGCCTTCAGACATAAGCCTTCTACTACTACTAGATACAGCTCATTGTACGAAAGCTGGAGCATGGCTCTCGGCACCCTCAGACACATCTTGTGCTTGATTAGAAGACATTTACTATATTCAAAAATAATTAAACAGTTAGGAGATGACACACTATCAATATTCGAATAATGGCATGTATAATGAAACTCAATACTCTCTACGGTAGTCCTAGAACTGACTAAACCGTAGCTCTGATACCACTAAATGTAACACCCCTTACCCTTACCCGAGACCGGGACAGGATACAAGGCGTTACCAGAAATGTACTCAAATATTTCCGGGGAAATACGGGTTATAAAATTTCACTTCAATATAAAATTAATGAAATTTTGTTTTAATTTCCCTATTATGAGCCCACGAGGCCCTACACACACATTGAAAATGATCCAGGACTAAACCGAGAACTTACGAAAGTTCATAAAAATTTTCTGGGTAAAGCCTCACATGCCTGTGTGGAGGCAATACACACGCCCGTGTGTTTTGGGACACACCCGTGTAACTCTCTGTTTAGGATGCCAGCATGCATTTAGGGGCACACGGCCCAGAAACACGCCCGTGTGTCTAGCCCGTGCTTGAAACTGACTTAAAATTTTAGGTGCAGGGGACGCACGGCCATACCACATGCCTATGGGGGTGATCCGTGTGTCACACATTGCCTAAATACACGCCCGTGTGTCTACCAGTGTAGACCTTGTTAGGCTATTTTCCAAGCCTTAGGTTACCCTCTATCAACCAATCACACTTATAGGTTACCTTAATACATAATAAGGTCAGATTATATACTTACATAAAACCTTAATAAACCTCATTGCATGTAAACCTCATATCATTGGTTTGGCACGTGCTAGGTTATTTCCTTTGATTTAAGGATTTCTGTAACACCCTTAACCCTTATCCGACGTCGAAACAGGGTTTTGGAGCATTACTAGAATTTGCAGATCACCTAAAAAAATTTCAATTAAATACTTACCGATTCAATGTATCATATAAATAAATATATTACCATTCAATCAACAGCTTAGCACTTATATAAGCATCAAACAGCAACATTGTTAGTATACTAGTACATATTTCATATAAATTCTACATTGATATACTTATTTTCTCGACATGTGACACTTGAGTTTAATAATTGCCTTTACCTACATAATTTTCTTGTATCAACATATCAAAGATAATCATATATGTACATGACATGAAACATATCATTCTCTTACCGTTTCTTCATTAGTATATATCATTCATTTCATTATATCAATATTTCATGTTTCATCATTTCCATATATTTTATGTATATTTATTCCGGTAATAGTTTATATCAAACTTAACATAAATTATATTCCATGTACTTATACTTATTTCATTTATCTATCTTCATAATTATTTCATACAACTATTTTGTACATATATTTCCATATGACCAGTTCTTGTAAACATTTCACACAACAACTTCATATAACCATTCGTCATCTGATACATATTACCTGAATATCAATTGTTCAACAAATGTCATAGCGTCTCCCATCCACGATCTTATTTATCTTTGACATGATGCCATAGTGTCTTTCAACTATGGTCTTACTCATTTTCTGTCATGTTGCCATGGTATCTTTCAGCCATGGTCTTATTCTTTTCATATCACGTTTCCGTGGTATCTTTCAACCATGGTCTTATTCATTTCATGTCACGCTGCCATGGTATCTTTCAACCATGATCTTATTCATTTCCCATCAAGTTTCTATGGTATCTCTCAACCATGGTCTTATTCTTTTCATGTCACACTGCCATGGTATCTTTCAACCATGGTCTTACACATTTCATATCACGTTGTCATGGTATCTTTCAACCATGGTCTTACACATTTCATATCAGAGAGCACACTCCCGCGAACCTCATCCTTACAGCGGGATTACCAGTCCAGCCTAAATCCCCTATAATATAAACTCATAGAGTATTGTCGGGATTACCAGTCCAGGCTAAATCCCCTCTAACGACAATTACTCTAATGAGCTTGGATCTGAATTACCAGTCCAGGCTATATTCAGACCCTAATTTGGATTACCTGTTCGGGCTAAATCCATTTTTCACATATTCTTCGGGAGGGCTATATCAAGATAGGATCACCCATCCAGGCTAGATCTTTTTTTTACCGTCAATTCCTTTTCAGAGATGCATCGAAATCCATTCCATCCAACAGGGATTTATTTTCCTTTTTTTATCAAATATTATCAAAATTTCATCAATTATCATACAATGAACATTCAAATCATATTCACATCAATAACATACATTTCAAGAATTTAAGAATATAATTCAAGTTACACGAACTTACCTGGCGAAATTGCAGAAATATCAAGATTCAGGGGCTATTTGGTAATTTACCCTTAAATTGATAATTTCATTCAATTTATTAATTTAAATAATAATAAAAATTCATTCCCTTCAATTTGGTCATTTTTTATATTTTTACAGAATTGCCCCCTGAAGTTTTACTTTTATTCAATTTAGTCCCTAAGCCTAAAACATGCAAATTAGCCATGCTAGCTGAATATTCATATATATTTTCCTCCTCTTCCTCTCCATTCCACATCCTTAATGTATATAACACACTTGTAAGTAATATTATCTATAATTTTTATTATTTACTTTTATGAATATTCAAGTTGTCCATCTGTGTCATAGTCACTAAATTATTTATATCTGGATCTATAGAACTTGAAATTAATATCCGCTAATTTTCCCTGAAACTAGACTCATATATATTCTTACCATAAAATTTTCAGAATTTTTGGTTTATCCAATAAGTACAGTTTATTCTTTAAAGTTACCCCTGTTCTGCTGTCTAACAGTCCTGACCCTTCTTCACTGAAAATTAATTATCTCCTAATACAGAATTCAAATGATGCTCCCGTTTATTTCTCTTGAAAATAGACTCATTAAATATTCTAAAAATATAAATTTAAGCCCCTAATTATTTTTTCCATTTTTTTATGATTTTCCAAATTCAGAACAAGGGAACCCAAAATCATTCTGACCTTGTCTCACAAAATTTATTATATCTCATGATTTACAATTTCATTGCTTACATAATTTCTTCTATAAGAAACTAGACTAAATAATATTTAATTTTGTATTTTATTCATCCTATAATTAAATTTCTACAATTTTTGGTGATTTTTCAAAGTTAGACTACTGCTGCTGTCCAAAACTATTTTAGTGCAAGATATTAATTACCATGTTTATAACACCCTTATTTTCTTTTTCTACACTATTTCTCATCAATTTCTCTTATTTTCTCTTCACTAACATATCAAGAACATAGGACCATATGTAAGGAAACTCTACATTAACATTAATCCCATGCTTTTTCAATAATATCAAACTTAAAAATATATTGAAATCATGATGTTCGTACCTTGTTCTATTGATTTCAATCTTCATCTTGATTTTCTCTCTCCTTCAGCTTCCATTTCTTGAATCCAACTTGATATTCTAACTTTTCATAGTCTCTTTAACATTTTTCTCTCTTGGTAGCTATGGAAATTCTTTTGATTTTTGGGTGAAAATGATGAATTTTTGGTAAAAGGACCAATTTGTAAAGAAATGAAATCTTTTTTTCTTCTTCTTCTTCTCACGTTGGTTTTGCA
This sequence comes from Gossypium longicalyx, assembly GCA_025698465.1. Lineage (NCBI taxonomy): Eukaryota > Viridiplantae > Streptophyta > Magnoliopsida > Malvales > Malvaceae > Gossypium > Gossypium longicalyx. Next base: position 49,752,938 of record CM047004.1, read on the forward strand.
TGGGGAGAATTCTTCATCTTTCTTTCTTTATATACTAATAAAATAATAATAAAATATCTTATTAAAATATTAATAAAATAATATTTATCTAATTAAATAATTATAAAATATCAAAATATCTCTAGCATCATTATTACTTTCTAGATTTCTCTCTTCCAATTGATCATTTTGTCCTTTATTATCTTTTAAAATTCCATCCTTTAGTCATCATTTAATTTGGTAAAATTGCAATTTAGTCCCTCATAGTTCTTCACCTATTCAATTTGGTCCTAATTCATTCATTTTCCTTAGTTTCTAGATCATTCCACCCTTAAAATATTTACACTATTGGTCCTTCAACTTTTTCATGTTTACACTTTAACCCCTCAAATTTTGAGTATTTACCCTTGTGCAACAAAACTTTTCTCTCTTTTACAATTTAGTCCTTTCTTGAATTAATATATCATAATATACTTCCCAATATTGACATAACTCAAAATTTCCCTTTTTGTCACTTTATTTTCTTATTTTACTATATCAAAGATAATATCTTACTGTAAAAATTTTCGGGGTATTACAATTTCCATGTCTCATTAACACTTTTAAGATTGGCTCATTTTTGTAACTCATTGCCAAGTATGATCAAGCCATCCCATGCAAACAATCATGCATAAATTTGTAGGTCATAGCCCACTTCAAAATAAGCGAATTCCCATGGCCAAATACAAGAAGATATGTAAACTTTTACAAGCCTTCATATGGGCAATTCAAATGACACATATCACAAAATGAACCAAAACCCTATACATGCCTTTGAACAAAATAAAAGTGTCTTTATACCTAAGCTGGACTAGTTGATAGTGTGTTGACTCTCCAACCGTCTTCTAATCTTTATGAGTCCTCGAGCTCTGTAAGACAGGGAAAAAGAGAGAGGTAAGCATTTACATGCTTAGTAAGCCCGTATAACCAGAAAGTAAACTTACCGATTGATTAACACACAATCATATTAAGCAACAGAACCAACATGAATGAAAAGGTTTCCCTATCACATGCACTCAATCAATAAGTTAGTCATAATAATAATGTACCATGTAATTTGTCTTAGATGAGCTCATCGTTCATCATTTCATTTATATACATCATATTAATCTCGTTGAGCTTTTAGGAAATCTCAGTGAATTATCCATTTACCGTCAATTCATAAGAGCGATCATCTCAGGCATGCACTCCCGCGAACCTCACATCTTACGGCGAGATTACTAGTCCAGGCTAAATCCACCGTATCGTAAACTCATAAGGTGATATCGAGATTACCAATCCAGGTTAAATCCCTTATAGCGACAAACACCCTTAATGAGCTCGGATCTAAATTACTAGTCCAGGTTAAATTCAGATCCTAATCAGATTACCCGTCCGGGCTAAATCCACAATGTACACATATTCTTCGGGAGGCTCGATCACTCAAGGAACACTTGTCTGGGCTAGATACTTATATTTGAGATCAACGGATTACCAGTCCGGGCTAAATCCTTTTGCAACCCATGCAGGATCTCAAGTAACATGTAAATCATGGTTTATCCACCGAACTTCCTTGTTAACCTCAACTGGGACATTTATCAACATGTCATTATTAAGGATGCATTTCATGGATTTTCTTGCCATCATCAAATGCAATTATCATACATTCGTAAATCATGCAATTAGGTATATTATGAGTTTACTTTAAGTTATCCGAACTTACCTGGTATTTGTTTCGATATCGTGTTTCGGTTATTCTGAAACCTTTCGTTTTCCTCAATTGACCTCAGGAATTTGTTCCTCAGGTCTATAGCAATAAAAATGAATCATTAACAACTCGCATTATACTTTTCAAGTATAAATTTTCACCCCCAATCCAAATGACCATTTTGCCCCTAACCTTTCACATTTTTATAATTTAGTCCCTAGGCTCGTATAATGATATGCATGCAATTTCTATATTACCCAAGCCTAGCCGAATGTTCTTCTCTCTTATGGAAGCCCACATTTTTCCATTATTTCACATTTCTACCACACATTTTACACCTTTTGCAAAAAGGTCCTTTTAGGGGTTTTTCATGAAAATCACTTAGGAAAAGATGTTTAACACACATCCAACTTTCATATTCCTCCATAAACCATCAAAATACAAGTACCTCATGCATGGGTAAATTTCTAAACATGAATCCTAGCATGAAATATAGGTAGAAATAGAGAGAGTAAGCTACCGGGATTTCAAAAATACGAAGAACATTAAAAACGGGGCTTGGGAGCATTTACTATTGAGGTTGAAAATGTTGAAAAACCTAGCTATGGTGGCTTGAGAATTTTGACTGGACAAGGAAGAAGAATTGTTGGTTTTTGCTTTCTTTTTCCCATTTTATTTCATTAAATTGCCAAATTACCAAAATACCCTTAAGACTTTTCTTTGAAATCTCATCCATACAAGCTCATTTTTGTCCAAAAACCTAGAAATTGGGTAAATTTCTCTTCAAGACCTTCTAATTTATAATCTAAAGCAATTTCATACAAATTGCTTCTAGAATCCAAGTTTTACAATTTATTCAATTTGGTCCTTATTTTCCAATTGGGCACTTTACCCATAAAATTTCTTCATGAAACTTTAACACATGCATATTCTCATATTCTAGACCTCATAATAATCATAAAATAAATATTTCAACATCGGATTTGTTGTCCCAAAACCACTGCTCCGACTAGGCCCTATTTCGAGATGTTACACTCATCATGCAATATTCTTTCAAGACATTATCGTTTCATCTCATAATTCTCTCATCATGCTAAGAGTTTTGTCCGTTGAATCATTGAAATTTTGATGGATACTCAAGTAGTACACTCGAGGTGTATGATTCAATAACCTGTTAATTCTTATTCAAGAGTACCCATAAGGCACTTAATCAAGAACCACACTCTTGAGCCACATATCGTTTTACAGGACTACCAGTCCAGGCTAAATCCTTTATGTAATATATGCTCAGAAGAGCTAAATTAGGTTTACCAGTCCAAGCTAAATCCTAATCGTAACATATGCTCGAGAGGGATTATATCGGGATTACTCGTCTGGCTAAATCCTTTCTATAATGAGATTAATAGGATTACTCGTCCGAGCTAAATCCTATCAGTAACAAATGCAGGACCTCTTTTTATAAGGCAATCACATTTATTTATCGAAATTCAATATTCAAACGAGACTTTACCCCTTTATCCAACATTTCTAAACATATAATCATTCACACATTTATAACATTTACATAAATATAAATCATAACATTCTAGTTAACATATTTACATGCTTGATTAAGTTACATGAACTTACCTCGACACTGGTTCGCGTATAAACTCTACTAATCCGAAACCTTTTTTTTCCTCGATCTAACCTCAAATTTTTGTTGTCTGGATCTATATAAATAACTCTAATCATCAATTTCACACATTTCATATTTATTTGGACTCAATTTACATCCTAGTAAAAATTACCATTTTGCCCCTAACTTTTCCATAAATTCCAATTTCGTCCCTAGGCTCGAAAAAAATGAAATTTATGCAATTTACTACCTAATCCAAGCCTAACAGAAATTTCAATATAGAATAAATGACATATTTTCTATAAATTTTAGAATTTTTCATCAACTTTCATAACTTTACATTTTACTCCCTAAATCATGTTTTTATCAAAAATCACTTTGTAAAAAGTTGTTTATCTATCAATAACCTTTATTTCTCTACCATAAATTTTAAATTTTTAGCATATTCATCCATGACCTAATTTTCTTACCTTGATAAATTTTCAAATTGATCCCCCAAATAGATAGATTAAGTTATTCCGATTTCAAAAATATCAAAATTACTAAAAACGGGACAAGGAACCTTACCCAATTAAGCCATGAAAGTTCATTCTCTCTCTTCTAGGGTTTCCATGTATTTTTGGGGAAGAAGATGAGAAAATAAGATGATAATTCTTTTTCATCTTTTAATTAATTAAATATTTTTTTAATTTCCAATTTAGTCATTGCCCTTTTTCTAAACTTCCATGGATGAGTCACTAAAATATCAACATACTTTTCTTTAATGGTCTAATTACCATATAAGGACCTCAAGTTTTGAATTCCATAGCTGTTTAATCCCTTTAGCTACTAGAATTCAACTTTTACATTTTATGCGATTTAGTCCATCTCATAATTAAGCACTAAATCGATAAAATTTTATTATAAGAATTTTCACATGAAATTTCTAACATATTACGGACCATGTAATAAAATAAAAATTAAATTTTATTTTCGGATCGAATTTGTAGTCTCGAAATCACTGTTCCGATTTCACTAAAATTGGGCTGTTACAGGAATCATCTTCGTCTTCATCTTCCAATAATTCATGAATAAAATTGGTTTAATAGCCATTTTGATTCTTTGGTTTATTATTATCTAGGTCCCCCAAGCATTTTCTCCATTAAAACTCAATAGCGATTGGACTTTTACAATTTAGTCCTTGAGCTTTAATTAAAATTTTCTCGGTTAAATTACTTAATTGATCTTTAATATATTTTCATATTAACTCTGCATATCATCCTATTTTATCATTATGGACTTGGTTTAAGAAAATGAGGTTTTAAAATCATTTTTTCGACACCACCAAAATTCACATCGTTACATTATTAAACTAATTTGTTCGAAAAATAAAAGTATATATAGACAAAAATACTACATTAAAGACACTAAATCTCAGCAGCTTGCTCCTCGTAACTCCATGAACCATGAACATGCTTAGATTATCAACTATGGATAATTCTCTTCCACGAACAAAAACTCTTTTGTTATACCCCGTTTTCATAGTTCAACAAAGGTAAATAGTAAGTCATGTTTTCTTATATTGTTTTCTTTACATGCTAATTATTTAAGGACAATCTAACATAGAGATAAATGAATAACATGTGTATATTTCCATGAATAATGAATCCAAATGTTTAAATAATTTACATAAAATATAATGAAATTATAATACTTGGGGCACAAAAGCCTAACAACTATGTTAAGGTGATCTTATCCCCTTATCTATTTCTAATTTATATAAAGGGTCCTCTCAACTTTACTAACTTGTGTTAAGGGAAGTTAGAACGGTCCCAGAGTTCATCTCTTATATTTTTAAGATGATAGCTTACCATTTGTAAGGATTAGTTGAGCATATGCATAACGAGTGAAGGGCGATTTACAGGTAAGATTAAATTTGCCAATTTACAACTTATGATAAACAAAGTTTATAAACGTACTCATAGTTGGTCCAAACAATTTCTTTGTGTTGGAGGTCGACAGGTTTTTGTAAAATCAATATTGCAGATATTCTGACTTATGCAATGAGTTGTTTCTTGTTATCTAATAGTGTGACTAATGTCATTGTTTCTGCTATTAAACAGCTCTAGTAGTTAGGTAAGCATGAGGAGTGAGGTTGGGTGATGTTCGACTGGGTCATCATTTGACGATCAAATGGTATGGGAGGGTTTGGTTTTCAAGTGTTAAATTGTTTAACCTTGCCCTTTTGGGGAGAGAAGCATGGAAATTTATGCATAACAAGGAAACCTATTGCTCCAAAGTGCTTTCATCGAAAGAATTTCCAAATGGGAATGTTTTGAAAGCTAAGCATGTTTGATAAACCTTCATTCGCATGGTCTAGTATTTTAGCTGCTATTCATGCCTTGAAACTGAGATTCTTTTGGGGGGTAAGAGATGACAATACAACTAGAATATAACAGGATTTATGGGAGGTGTTGAGCCCATTGAGTTCTCTTTTGTAAGGCCTTTCAGTATTCTAACTAGACTCGGGTGGTGGAGTTTATTGATGGGGTACTCGGACTCTAAAGTTTTCTAAATCTAGAGGATTTGTGAATGTCATTTTCGAGGGATAACTATTGCCATTGTTACAAAACTCAAGAGGTCCAACCTTTATCTTTCCACCCTCAGTTTCTTGTTGAGGCTCCTAATTTACAGAGAAATTTTTTTTGGTGAAAAATGAAACTTACAAAACTAAGTTATAGGATTGGAAAATGGAGTACAAAGATTTTTCTCTTCATCAGTTTTGATGAGTGTTGAGACTGCTTCTAGGGAGTTTCAAGTAGTTGTAGGTATTTTTTTCTCTAAAAGTTAATTTAGCTATAAAATCAGTTCTTTGATTTTGGTCTTTAGAAATATAATATAGGAGCCAACTGTTTCTTAAGATGGAATCCGGTGTATCCTTCTGATTATATTTCACATTTGACCATTCAATTTTAAGTTAGTAATACTCCACATATTTTATTTTCAAACAAATAGATTATAGGGAGAAAAAAATATTTGTAAGTTTCCTAGCTAGTGGACTGATAGAAACAAGGAGTGAATACTTTGTTTGGCATTTTGTATTGACATTGAACTGTAATTAGGACCACCAAATTCTAATGAAAGAATAAGTATCTTTGACTTCTAATATCAAAACTTACTACAGTCTAGTTGAATTGATCAAAGATGAATGACATCGAGACTTGTTGAATGGATCAATCTATGTTCTATACTAAGGAAAATGCTAATAGCGTCTACATATGTTATATTAAAAATAATAATTAATTAATGCATAATTTTTTCTTCACTTCAGTAGAAATGATGTATTAATAAAATATATATTTGTCAACAGTTAGATCTAGCATTCAAATAAAATGAATTTAAATTGTGATTCCCTTTTTTTTTTTATCAATATTGTAATGATAAAAAAAATATGTTATTCGTATTTTAAAAACCAAAAGAATATTTTTTTAAATAGCAAATAAATATTTTTTAAGGTAAAGTATAAATAATCCTTAAATGGTGTGTATCGGTACCTCCAAATAAATAATTAAAATATAGACATTTATAGGGGTGTGTATTTTTTTTTTGTTTTACTCGATTTAATCGATCAAACTAAATTAGTTAAACTAATCAATTGGTCATCAAATCTAATTCGATCGGGATAAATTAAAAATTTTTGAAAGTATTAATTACCGATTAATTTAATTCAAAATAGTGTGTGTAATTAATCAAATTAATCAATTAATCGAAATTATTAATATTATATTATAGTTCCAATATACTAGAGATTGATTCAATACATTATATAAGTCCAAATTATAAGAATTAATGAATTTATAAATATTGTTAAAATGAGCTTAAAGAATTATAAAAATTAAAAATATTTGAAAAAAATTAAAATTAAAATAAAAAATCAACAAAAATAAAAAAATAAAAAAAAAATTGAACCAAGAAAAGTAAGAAAAATATATTTTTAATTTAGTGTTGTTATTGTATTGTTTGTTTTAAATTTCTTTGAATTAAAAATAAATGAATTTTTAATTAAATAGAAAAAACATGTATAAATTTCAATCGATAAATAAGTTTAAAAAAACTTAGTTCAATTAAGGATTAAAATTTTTAAAATTTCTATTAATTTAATTAATGATGGTTGGATTTAGATATTAACCAAATTCACAGTTGGAAATTTAATAACACCCCAAGGATTTAGTATTCAAATTTAATAGAGTCCCCAGAATTTGAATAGTCAATCAATTTTTATTAACCATTCGGTAAGACTTGAGAAAGCTGGGTGAAAGAGCACAGATGTTGAGACTGGGTATACAGCTAATTAACTTGAAGACAAAGTAATCATATTTCATTACTTTCCAATTCTTTTAAAATAGTAATATGCTTAAAACCAAAACTAGATTCATCTAATTATATATTCCCTGGATTAAACATCAAGCCGGATAAAGGGAATGGCATGCAATTTTATCCCTTTGATGACAATTGCGCACTTCAACTTTGGTTTTAGGGCGGAGTGAAAAATTTTGTTTAGAAAGATAGATAAGATTATAAATTTTGAAAGGGAATAAAATTAAAAGAAAAAAATTATTAAGAATTATTAAATTAAATTATTAATATTTTTTAAAAAAATAAATTAATTTTTTATTTAATAAAAAATTTAAAAATATTAGATTAATTTTTTTTAATTTTAGAGAAGAAACTATAAAGCAAATTTCGCATTAAGCTAAAGGTGCCAATGCCGCTTGCCTGCCTTCCCTGATTGACTTCATAAGCTCAGACTTGGAAAATCAATAATGCATTTATTATAACTTTCAACTTCTTTTTAATTGGTGCAAATTTCTATAAATTAATTAAAAATTACAATAATTGTAATTAAAGACATTAGGCGTCATTATACAGTATATTTTGATATAACATTTTCCTATATTTTCTTTTATAATTGGTAAAAACTTTTTCTACGTATTTTATATATGACCTAAATTTGGATTTTTAAAATGGAAGAGATTTCTGCTAATAAACCTTCCTTTAGGGATACTCTAATGAAAATTTTAGTGGAGAGGATAACTTGCAGACTTGGTTAGATATTCATGGTGGTCGGTACGGTCCAGTAACTATTATATCGGTCCATACATACTATTTCAATTTTAAATCGATATCAATTAGTTTATGTTTCATTTCGAAAAAAAATTGATATATTTCGATTAAAGTTTAAGTGGGTTTCGATCCATTTCAGTCAATAATGATGCATATCGATTTGTACTGGTTAGTACAATTTTTTTTTTTTATATTTTATGTTGAAATACGTAAAATCTTATATATTTTGAGATATTTTTAAGTTATTTAGGTAAATAAATCTTAGAATAATTAATTGAGATTTTTTAGGAATATTTTGTTTTACCTTTTAGTAGTTTACTAGATAGGGGAATTATTTTACCATTTAGGTTATGACTCTCTTTTCTATTTAAATTTAGTTCTTCACTTAATAAAATTTAAAAGAATTTTATTAAATATTCTCTTGAAAACTTTCCTGGCATTTGAGCTAGCTTAAATCTCCAGTAACACCATAGTTAAAATAGCCATCACTAGAGATAAGAGATCCAGCAACCAAACGGAGGTAGAAACTCATGCCGTCGAAATAAATACCAAGAGTGCAATGACTCAAGGGACAGAGGTGTCTCACCTCTTTTTTCAATTGACATCTCACAAGTTGAATGGCAAGAATTATCTTGAATAGTCGCAGTCCATGAAGTTAGCAATTGATGGGCACGGCAAAGTGGGTCATTTAAGTGGAGAAGTCAAGCAACCACAGGTGAGCGATCCAAATATGAGCACGTGGTGGTCAGAAAATTTCATGATAATTGCGTGGCTTATTAATTCCATAGAAGCATCCATAAGTAAACCTTTTCTTTGTATCTCAGCTATTAAAGATGTTTGGGACGTTGTGAAAAGACACCTATTTAGATTTAAAAAACGCTTCACAGATCTTTGAGTTAAAAATAAAACTTTGGAAGGCTAGGCTAGAAGAAAAGGAAGTTACTTTTTATTATAACGCGATGATGTCTCTTTGGCAAGAACTGGATCAATGTTATAATGATGAATGGGAGTGTCCCGGAGATAATGTAAAAGTTATGAAAAAGGAAGAGAATGAGCAAGCTTATTTATTTCTAGTTGGTTTAAATATAGAATTTGATGAAGTGAGATCTTGGATCCTAGGAAAAAAATCACTTCTAACACTCCGTGAGATTTTTTTGAGGTTAAAACAGAGGAAACAAGGAGAAAAATAATGTTAAAGCTAGGATTTGAAGCTAACAATGATAATTCTGCTCTTGTGACTGTTAAAAATAATGATGACAGTGAAAAAAGAAAAAAAAATCTTGGTGCGGCCACTGCAAAAAATATTGGCACACTCGGGAAACGTGTTGGAAGCTCTATGAAAAACTGACGAATAGGAGAAAAAAAAATGACAATGGTCTTGGTTCACAATCTGGGGATAACAGAGCTTTCCAAATGACTAATGAAAATCATAAGCAGCAAAGTTCTTTGGAAGGGTCTACATTCACTAAGAAACAACTAGAGCATCTATACAAGCTTTTTCAATCACCATAGTTTCGGATAAATTCTTCTATTCCTAACTCATCCAATAGCCATTCTTCCTCCTTTTCCCAATCAGATACTGATTTTTCTTTTTTCTTTTTCAATGGAAAGCCTTGTAAAACAAACACACGGGTCATTGATTCTGAAGCTAGTGATCATATGACTAGTAGTCATTTTCTTTTCTCAACTTACACACCTTGTGCAAGAAACAAAAATATCAAAGTAGCAGATGTGTCGTTCTTGACAATAGTCGAGAAAGTCACTATTAAAATTCACCTTCCTTGGTTTTACATGATGTCTTAAATGTGCCAAATCTAGCTTGTAATCTCATATCAGCCAATAAATTATCCCAGTTATTGAATTGTCATGTTATATTTGACTTATTTATGTGTAAATTTCAGGACATGGTCTCAATGAGGATAACTGGCAATTCTAAAGAATCTGGTGGAATTTACTTTCTCAATGACGAACATTTAAGTCGACCAACAACTACTTTATGCTAAAACTTTGTTTCTAGTTTTGATAAGGTTATGATTTAGCATTATAGGCTTGGACACCTTAATTTTTACTATTTAAGACATTTGTTACTTGGCCTATTTAAGAATAAAAGTCCTTCTTCATATCACTATGAATTTTGTGAATTGGCTAAACATTATTAGTCATTCTTTCCACTTCAAAAATATAAAACTTCTGAACTTTTTTCGTTAATTCATAGTGATGTTTAGGGACCTTCAAGAGTCTTAACTTTTTAAGGAAAAATTTTGTAACAGCCCATTTTTCAGTGGTGTCAGAAATAGTGGTTTCGGGACCACAACTCTGATATGTTGGTTCGTAAATATTAATTAGATAATATTTATAAGGTCATTAGTGTCGTATTAAAGTTTGGATAAGAAATTTTGTCATTTTGATAATTTTGGTAGTTAATTAAGTAAAAAGAACTGAATTGTAAAAGCTACAAAGGTTGAGTTCCATTAAGTAAAGGTTCAAGATGATAATTGATAAGTAAAGGAAGGTACTAAACTGGTAATTACAACATTATGGAGGTGAGTGGACGGTTGTGGTTTTATTTTAGCTAAAATATCAATTGAAATTAAAAAGGGCAAAGTTCTAATTACTTAAATAAGTTCTAATTAACTAAGACAAATATGAATTATATCATCATCTTCCTTTATTTTTTCCTATATTGCCAAAATGCTAGAGGAAAGAAGAGAACTTCATTCGATTAGCTTTGTTCCATCAATAGGTAGTTCAAGAACACATTGATGATTGTAGAAAAGAAAAGATCGCGGAGTAGTCCTTGTATTTGAACCATTACTGCAAATCAATCCAGTAAGTTCGTTTATATAAGTATGTTACAGATAATTTCTTTATTACTTGATTTTACTTTAGTAATTGTAGTGTTTCATGATTATTGAACATTTTATTTAATGAAGGTTAATAATGAAATTAAAATTTATTGAGTGTATTGAATTCGAGCCTTGAGCCTAGCAGGCTTTATGCCGATGAACTGTACTGTATTGGGCTTTGTTGCCTAGTAGGCTTCGTGCTGGTGTATCTATCGGGCTAAATGTCTAGCAAGTTTCGTGCCGGTGTACTTATCAGGCTTAGTGCCTAGCAGGCTTCGAGTCGGTGTAACAATTCGTAATGGATATTGGTGATTGGAGAACATATTAAACGAATACTTGGTATCTAGATTGAATCTAATGTACTGTTCAATACTCAGTTGCTATGAGTTGTAACTGATAGGAACTTGGTTATTTTAATCATGAAATTTGTTATGTTATGCTTTAATTTGGTAAGATTATCATTTGGTTTAACAAACTTACTAAGCTTCAAGTAGGCTTACTTGTGTTTTGTCTTCTATTTTGTAGATTACATTTTGTGGTCGGGAGATCGAATCAAACTCGAAGAATCACACTATCCTGAGGACACTTTTGGTAGATTTTGTAAACATTGTGGCTTATATGGCATATAATAGGGCAATGGTTATTATGATATATCTCAGAGTTATGTAAGTTTGTTTGGTATTTGGAGATAGAATGGTTGAAGTGGCTTGTTGTGTTCATGTTGAGACTGTAAATGATAGCTAGGTGATGTTTTGGTATGAGCATTGTAATATGATATTAAGTAGTTGAAAATTGCATGTTTCGGTTGTTTAAAGGTGTACTTATAGACTTGTGAACATGTATTATGAATTGGTTTAGGTACCTATGCAATTGGGTGAGGAAATAGCATGATTTTGATCATTTTTGGGCATACACGGCTTAGGACACAGGCTATCACACAGTCGTATGTCACACACAAACGACCCACACGAGCGTGTGCCCTAAGCGTATTAGGTACAGGATTCACACAGGCTAGCAAATGGATTGAGACACGGGTGTGTAAGCCAAGTCAGTGAGTTACATAGGTGAACACATGGTTGGACACACGGGCATATAGGGTAGCTACACGAGCGTGCGGGGTAGTCATACGGGTGTGTGGGATAGCCACGCGACCATGTTTGGAGCCACAGGGCATGGATACACGGCTGTGTGACTCTTGTAGGTAAAATTTTTTAGTTTTTCCTGAAATGTTCTAATTTGTTTTGATTTGGTCCCTGATTGTTCAAAAGCTATTTTTAAGGCCACGTTGGCTCAATTTAAATCCTGTCAATGCATGATTTATTCCATTTTGAATTTCTTATGTATAAATTAAATTAATTTGAAAATTAATTGCTATTAGCTATAAAATGTTCTGTTATGTACGATAATACTTCGTAACTTTATTTCAGTGACGAAAACGGGTTATGGGTGTCACAAAGTTAGTTTGTCGTATTTATTAATGATCATACTCACATTTATTAGGTGTTTTTATTAAAAGATAAGTCTGAAGTTAAATGTGCCAAATCAAGCTTGTAATCTCATATCAGTCAGTAAATTATCCCGATCCTTGAATTATCGTGTTATATTTGACTCCTCTATGTGTAAATTTCAGGACATGGTCTCGGGGAGGATGAATGGCAGTTCTAAAAAATTTGGTGGAATTTAGTTTCTTAATGATGAGCATATAAGTTTACCAACAACTACTCTATGCTTAAACTCTATTCCTAGTTTTGATAAGGTTATGATTTAGCATTTATAGGCTTGGACACCCTAATTTTTACTATTTAAAACATTTGTTACCTGACCTATTTAAGAATAAAAGTCTTTCATGTCATTGTGAATTTTGTGAATTGGCTAACAATCATCGGTCATTCTTTCAACCTCAGAAATATAAAGCTTCCAAACCTTTTTCTTTAATTCATAGTGATGTTTAGGGACCTTCGAGAGTTTCAACTTTTTTAGGAAAAAAGTTGGTTTGTCACATTTATTAATGATCATATTCGCATTTTTTGGGTGTTTTTATTAAAAGATAAGTCTAAAGTTAAAAATGTGTTTGTCTTTTTATGTCATGGTGAAAACACAATTTAGTGTGAAAATAAAAGTTTTTCGAAGTGATAATGGGGGGGAATTTTTTAGCATCCAATTAGGCATTTTCTTAACCAAACATGGAATAGCCCACCAAAGCTCTTATACAAATACACCACAACAGAATAGGATTGCAGAAAGAAAAAATCGTCATCTTTTGGAAGTAACTAGAGCCTTTATGTTCACTAGTTAGGTACCACATTATCTTTGGGGAGAAGCCTTGTTAATGAAAACATATTTTATTAATAGAATGCCTAATAAAACTCTAAATTATAGAACTCTTTTCAGCCTTTTTAAAGATAACTTTCCTAACTCTAAATTGATAACAGATTTACCCCTCCTAGTTTTTGAGTGTAGTATTTTTGTTCATTTTCCCAACCATGGTAAACTAGATCCTAGAGCAAAAAAATGTGCTTTTGTTAGGTATGTTTCTAATAAAAAGTGTTAAAAATGTTATGATCCAATTTATAAGAAGATTATCGTTACCATGGATGTCACATTTGTTGAAACATGAACTTACTTTGATTCTAATCTTCAGGGAGGGAATTATAGCAAGGAAGATTCTTTAATTGATCAAGAAAAGTCTAGGAATATACAACATAGGGATTCTAATAATGGGGAAGGCGAATTTATGATCAACACAGAAATTAATGATGTTAATGTTGTTAGTAAAAATGACTTGAATGATGTTAATGTCGTTAATAAAAAGGAGTATGAAGGAGTAAAGTCTGATCATAAGAACTAAGAACAAACAAAGGAGTTGATGGTTTACTCAAGAAGAAATCAAAATAAAAAAACTAGAATCCACCAGATTCAGAATCTGAACTGCAAGATCTTGTCAAAAGTCCAGGTAAAAATTATAATCTAACCAATGAATTTTCTGATCTAGATATTCCAATTGCTAAAATAAAAGGTGTTAAAAATGTTATCAAATATCCCATGTCTAACTTTGTATCCTATAAAGCCTTGTCTTCAACATTCCCAACCTTTGTTTTGTGTCTCAATACTGTGAAAATATCCAAAAATGTGAAAGATGCTTTACAGGCTCCTAAATAGAAGGAGGTTGTTTTAAAAAAAGATTAGCGCTCTTAAAAAAATAGGTACATGGGAAACAGTGGAATTACTTATAGAAAAAAAGGGCTATAAATGGGTGTTCACAACCAAATTCAAACCGGGTGGATTTTTAAATAGATATAAAGCTTGACGGTGGCTAAAGGGTACACTCAAACATATAGGACAGACTATCTTGAGACATTTGCTCCAGTAGCCAAGTTAAATTACGTTAGAGTTCTTTTATCCATTATTGTTAATCTTGATTGGTCTTTACAGCAGCTAGATGTGAAGAATGTTTTCCTAAATGGGAAACTTGAAGAAGAAGTTTACATGGATCCTCCTCTAAGTTTTGAAGAAAAATTTGGAACTCAAGTATGTAAGCTCAAGAAATCTTTGTATGGTCTAAAGCAATCTCCTCGAGCTTGGTTCAAACGATTCACTCAAGTTGTTAGAAAACAAGGTTACTCACAAAGGCAAGCTGATCACACAATATTTTACCAACACTCACAAAGAGGTAGAATAACAATTATTATAGTTTATGTCGATGATATCATTCTTACATGAGATTATGTGGATGAACTAAGGCTTCTCAAAGAGCATCTAGCATTGGAATTTGAGATCAAAGACTTGGGTCCTTTAAAATACTTCCTTGGAGTGGAAGTTTTTTGATTAAATAAAGATCTTGTGGTCTCTTAAAAAAAATATGTGACTGATCTTTTAAAGGAGGTTTGTGATGAGTGGTTGCTGCCCAACTGACAAACCAATTGATCCAAATGTAAAATTCAGAAATAAATAAGGAAGATTAGTTGATAAAGGGCAGTATCAGAGATTAGTTGGTGAGTTAATTTACCTATCACATACAAGGCCAGACATAACTTTTGTAGTAAGCTTAGTGAGTCAATTTATGCATTCCCCAATGGAAGAACATGAAGAAGCAGTGTTTCGAATTCTGAAAGACTTGAAGAGTTCACCTGAAAGGGATTATTCTTCAAGAAATCCGAACAAAGAGGAGTTAAAGCTTACACAGATGCAGACTGGCAATCTCAATAATAGATAGAAGATCTACATCAGAATACTGTACATTTGTTTAGGGAAACCTTGTGACTTGGCAAAGCAAAAAATGAAGTGTTGTAGTAAAAAGTAGTGTAGAGGTTGAGTTTAGATCAATGGCTCAAGGATTTTGTGAAATGATGTGGTTAAAAAGAATTATGGAAGAGCTAAGAAACCAATAAATTCACCAATGAAGTTGTATTGTGATAGCAAAATTGCCATTAGTATTGCTCACAACCTAGTCCAACATGACAAAACTAAACATGTTGAGATTGATAGACACTTTATCAATGAGAAGATTGAAGGAGGCCAAGTGTGCATGCCATTTGTTCCTTCAAAACAATAGATTGTAGACATACTCACCAAAGGGCTATTTAAGATAACCTTTGATTTTCTTGTAAGCAAGTTGGACATGATTGATATATACGCATCGACTTGAGAGAGGGTATTGAAATACGTGAAACTCCATACTTTGGAGATATATTTAAGTTATTTAGGTAGATAAATATTAGAATAATTAATTGAGATTTTTTAGGAATATTTTATTTTATCTTTTAGTGGTTTACTAGAATAAGAGAATTATTTTCTCAGTTAGGTTATGACTCTTTTTTCTATTTAGATTCAGTTCTTCACTTAATAAAATTTAGACCAGTTTTATTAAATACTCTCTTAACAATTTTCATTTTAAACTAATTTTTAAACTTTTTATCTTAAGCATTTTAATTTTTCTATAATTATATGTAAAATTAAAAGCTATTTAATTAAATTATTAAACTTAATTAATAATTTTAAAACCTATATTTACATATAAATATATTTATATGGATGTAATTGAAATATATTTAAATGTTTATATAATTTATTAAGAAACTAAAATTGATACTATAAATAAATATATGTATGAAAAATATTAAAAATATTAATAAGCATTAATAAACAAAAAAAATAATACTCCAAAATATGCCGATATTAATACATACCTCAATCTAGACAAAAACGATACACCCACTTATATATTAGTATCTTATGGTGAAATTACATTCAGACGTAATAACGTGTACATGGAGGGTGAAATTTCAAAATTTTCTTTTTGGGTTAGGGTACATAATATTATAGACAAAAGTATTGAAAACTCTGGTGATTAGGATGCTGGAAAGGACCATGCATTCTAAGCTCGGTGCAAATAGATTCAGTCGCCAGGGATCTGGTGGGGAAATACCAGTTGATTGGAATTTAATATTTGTTTAAACACACCCTCTATCTCTCTTTCCATGGTTTTTCTGCCCTCTCCTTTCACCAATCAAAATTTTGTCTTTCTTCTCCTTGTACCAATCACCTCACCCTCCATAATTTAATTTTTGTCCGTTTCTTTTTTCATCTTCTTCTCCGCAACGCCAGCCTATCTTCTCCGCAACACCATCACACCAGCCTATCAAAAAGCGATGTTGATGGTGCTGTGAACATTGGTTTTATCACAATAATTGTAATGAAAGGACCCTTTTGCCTTACTACATTAACCTCCTATTTAAAATTGTAGAATTAATAGATTCACCATAACAAAGTGGTCCATCATACGGACTGAGTTCTTGTTTGCTTTATATCCTGTTTAAAATGTTTTAGGTGAGATTTTTAAGTTGTTCTTCTGAATCTTCAACTGGCTTATACGTTAGCTAATAAGATTGTTGAAGGGATAAGAATAGGGCATTGCATGACATAGAGCTGCTCTTGGCCGCTTCTTTTTTCTTAATAATATAATATCCTTGTTATGAACTTTCAGTCGGAAGACGTGGCTATTTTGTAGGTGATTCAAACTCAAAACCCAACTTCGAATGAGTCAATAGAAACTGGTAAACCCCTGCAAATGCATTAATAAAATTAATTAATCTAAAACAAATTGATATCCCTACTTGATTAAATGACAATAATTGTGAGAATTTGACTTTAATAGGATGAAAGAAAAGATTCCCATTAGTGGGTGGAGATGGAAGAACAAATATGGAAAGGGAATAAACGAATATTTAATTTTATTTCTTTTACTTTTATTTAAGTAAAAAAAAAAAAGTCAAAATAAGGAGGAGTGCCATCTGAGCTTTTTTTATTCGTTGAAGTTTTTTGAAGGTGGATTACAATATATCAGTTTAATTGTTAATTTTTTAGTTAAATTTTACTTTTAAATTTTTTAAAAGAGTTAAAATTGATAATAAATGTTTTTAAAAAAATTGAATTGTTATTTTTTTATAACAAAAGTATTAACTAAAATGTTAAATTTTTAACAATCATTTTACACATCATGTTAATGTTATTTATTTTTATGAACTTTTTATATATTTTTTGTTGAATTTTAATTTTTAATTTTTGAATATTTTTATAATTTTTAAATTTGTTAATGTAACATATAAGATAAATAATGTCATGATTGCATGAAGTATATATAAATTACTATACATGCAGGGGCGAAGCCAGGGGGCTGGCATGGGCCCCGATCCCCCCTAAAATGTAAAATTATATTTTAAGCTCTTAAATTTTTTTTAAATTTTAAATTAATAAAGATAAAATTGCACTTTGGCCCCCCCTAAAATTATAAAAATTTGATTTAGTCATTTACAAATTATAAAGAGATAAACTATAAAAAATTAAAATTTCATCCGGCCCCCCTAAAAAAATTTTCTAGCTTTACCCCTGTATACATGTTGTTATGCTAACATCTTTTAAAAAAATAATGTTTTTATCATCATTTCTATTAAAAATAGTTTGACTCTATTTTAACTCAAAAAAATAAAAATTAAATTGACAAAAAAAATAAATGTTAAGAGTTAAAATTTAATTTATAACTTAATATTTTAGGTATTTGGTAAAAACTTATACCAATATAATAGTAAATTAACCTTCTTTTTAATTGATTTAGTTTGGAATATTAATTTCTTAAACCTTATATTACGTATAAAGGAGTAAGTTCTTTCCATCGAAAATTCAATATACAACCTTGAATTTTGACTTCCACATCATTATTAATTTTCTTAAAACACTCCTTCTATTAATACAAATTTTTGTTTTCTTTTTATTTAATAAATTATAAAGATAATAACCATTTATATACACTAAAATGTTGTTTGATAAATTAAAAAAATTAATATTGAATAATACTAAATTTATATTAAAAGTCGTTTAGTAAATTAATGAAATTAAATGCTGAATATAATAATGTTGTTTGCTAAAATTAATCTTGTTTCTTAATTATTTATCTATTAAATTTAATCTTATTAAAATTAATATAGTATTTTATGTAATATAAATTTTCATAAAAATGAATATAATAATTTTTGATATTTCATTTTTTTTAAAAGAGACAATTTATTTTTTAAGAATATAGTCAACTTAACATTTTCAACATTAAATGATAAGTGGTTTTATTTTTATCATATTTAACATAAACCTATTTATTATATTTAACATTCTTTTTGTTGTAAATTTTGTTTTAACTAAAAAATTAATAAAATTATAAAACATATTTCAAATATCGAATGTTGAAATTTTTTAAATTCAATAATTTATCAAACACCTTAAAATAAAGTTTCTTAAATAATAATAATAATAATTTGTTAGCAAAGTTAAAATATTGACAATAGGCATAACTTTATATCTAGAAGATAAATGGAGGTTATTTGTAACATAAACCCTTTTGTTTTATATTTTTTACAAGGCCTCTCGCCTTTTTTTTTTTTTTTTTTTTTTTTTTTTTTGAAATCAACCTCTCGCCTTTTCTATTTACTAATTTAGGTCATATACATATATATATATATATATATATATTTCTTAATTAAATTGCGTAATAACATTATTTATTTTAGTCTCTATATATTTCCAATTACTTATGGAGGTTTTTTTTTTCCTTTTTTTTAATAAATTCATACTTTTGTGAAATTAACAAAATATTTTAATCTATGTGATCTTAGTCTTACATGATATAAAACTAATTAATTTTACACCATTTTACAATCATTAGATCAAAATTAATAAACGGTTAAGATTAAAATAAAAACCTAATTATTTTAGGCTAACACCATTTATTAAATCCCTCCCTTTTTGGCTTCTCACTATACGTAATTTTTTATAGTTAGCTTCTCTTTTCCAATTTCAATTACATTTAATTTTACATAATGTAAGTAGAATTATTCATAGTTTTAATCTTTTTTCAATTCATAAATACGAGGATAATGCACTTCAACGCACTTGATCCTACGTCCTCCTACATCGACAATAATATTCATGACAATCGAGTTAAGACTTAATTGACAAGTTTTTACTATATTTAAAACATTTAAAAATTTATTTTGTACCAAAATAAATTTTTTAAATTTTTTTAAATTAAAATTTATTTGATATACATAATTTATAATATTAAATATTAAAAAATAAAAAAAATATCTTAAACTTTATTGTAGTAATTTTATTTTTCAAATTATATTCATAATTATTAGCATATATATTATATTTAAAAAACATAAGTATATTTTTTAGTTTATTTATATTTTTTAAATATTTTTTTATCAATAATTTTATTTAATATGTCATTATTTAAATAAAATTGTTTTATAAAACGCATGAAAAATCCGTGCATCGCATAGGATAGAAAATTAATATATTATATTTAAATATTTAACTAATAAATATTAAAAACTATACTTTGTAATTTTAACTAAACATTAAAAATTAACTAATATACTTTTTAAAAAAAAACTGCATTTATTTTCAAATATTACATGTAAATTAAATTAAATCTAACTAATACATATTAAAAAGCTATATTTCTTTTCATTTTTAAATAAATAAATTAAATAATTTTCTAATACATAACGTTTAATAAACCTAATTAGAATAAATAATAAAGGTTAATATTATTATTTTAACATTGTTTTATCAAAATTTAATATTTAGATAACATTGTTCAAATTTATACGTTTATAATCGCCTAAAAATAAATTAAGTATCATTATAAAACGTTTTATAATCCATAAATAAACAATATTAATATACGTTAATGGTCATACAAAAAATGTTACAATTAAAGTTTATTAATTTCAAATTAATATTATACTTTTATGTAATGTTTTTAAATAATAAATTTTTTCTCTTTAAAAATTTTAAATAATCTATCAACATCATTTGACTTTAAATATACTGTAATAAATAATAATTAATTCAGATATACAAATTAAAAAGATTCTAAAAATTTAAATTATTTTGTTTTTACTTTGTTAATAATAGTATTTTTGAAATGTTGAATTTTGTAACAAATTATTAAGAAATAAATTTAATTTATACAAATAAAAATACCCATACATACACTGAAAAAGAAACTAGTATTATCTAAACTAAAGTATTGATGCATTTAGGAATTCTTAGTTAATGATGAGTTCTTTATGTGACAAGTGACATAATTAATACAATGAGTCCCATTTTGAAATTGAGATTAATTTTTATTTTGTATCTATAGTGTATCATTTTTAATTTAAACTTTCAATTTATTAAACATTCTAAATAAATCATGTATTGATCCCTCTTAATTGTAACTAGTTGGAATTATAATACCATTAAATTTACTGAGATGTCAGTAAATAGTGCATTACATTACAATATATATGGTAACATTATATTTTGAAATCAAATATATTTATAATATTATATATGATATTATAAAATTTTTATATTATTTAAAATGCCTTTCTAATTTACATATTTACTACATACTACAATCGTTGATGGTAAAATAATGCAAATTAATAATTAACCCCATTTCTAAAAACTTTATTAACAGACTATATAAATAATATTATATATTGTTAAACTCTGTTACTTTTTTCTAGTTAAACTCTGATTATTTTACGGATATTTTAAGTATGATTAGAACTCTAAATTTGGCCGGGACATTGTATCCCTATTTTGATAGGTCAATCAACAAAGTTTTTTTTTTTTTAGAGCAACAAGATATAGTCATATATGAGTTTTTGTGAGAGTTTTTCATGATAATTATAGAGTGTATTTTATACCTCTTTTGTGAGTGTCTTATGAGATTTAGGGTTTTGTTTACCGGTTTGCTCTTTGGGACTTTGAGCTTTATATTCGAGGTTTTGGGTAGTGTACAAGTTGCACATCTAGTTTATTTTCTTCATATTGTACTATAATTTATTTACTCATTTAGTGAAAAATCGAAACCTCTTTTACCCGCGGTTTTTTCCTGTTTGAGGATTTTTCATATAAAATATATGTGTTTTTTCTTTTTCACTTTTATTATCTTGTTGCATATACGAGTCAATCCCCAATATATAGTTTAGGAATTAACATATCATAATATATGGTTTCTAAATTACAAACTATACTATGAATTGATTACATACAATACTATTATAAATTGTTTAAACAAATATTTTCAATTAAAAATATGTAAATTTTACAAATTTCTAAAACATGATAAAAAGAAAATATATTTGAGATCAAATTTAAACTGTGTAACATACAAACAAAAAGTTTTTTTAAAATACTATTGCAATTTTTGTAAATATTTTTCTTTAAATATTAGTTAGCAAATTTTATTTTTAATTTCAAAACTATTTTAAATATAAATCTATTTATTAAAAAAATGACTTTATTAAATATATTTCTGAGATTAAATACACTGAATCTATGCAGGTATGAGATGCAAGCTAATTTTACGGATTAGTTGAGTCTGAGATTAAAAAAATGACTTTATTAAATATATTTTAGAATGTAAGAAACGCCACTATTCAGCACGGGATAAATTGATACTGATTTTATGATTCCTTACAATTTCAACCATCACTATTCTGAAACTTAGCTAAAAAGTAACAATTTAATTTCAATATCCAAGAGTTGGAACAGCTTAGAAAGTCTCCAAAGAATTGAAAACCTATTATGCAAAGCCGCATGTCCATGTTTCGATCTAACAGTTTAATCACTGTAGTATTAGCCATATCTTTAGCCAAGAGATTTTGACCCCTTTTTGAAAAAACAATTGCAAATCGATCTCGTTATATCCCCTTCGACAAAAAATAAAAATCCTTCTCCACTCCCAAAACCGAAACATTACTCCCCTTCTCCGAATCCGCTACGCCTTTTCCAACCAATCTATCTTTCGATGATAATGGAGTGTAAGAAATTGGAGTGGCTGTCATTACAATATCTGCGTCACCTTCTTGATGCTTAAGACGAACTTTCTTTGTGGAACCATCTTCAATTAGACAAATCTTGTCTCTACCACTTTCATAGAGAAAAGCGCTCATTTTTTTTTTAAATTCAACATTTTTAAGAACACCTTTTTAACCCCTATATTATTCATTATTTTAATATTAATAGTCATAACATGTCAACCTAAATGTTCAAATGAGAGTACCCACTTGTCATAATTTTAAGTTTTCACATAGGATTGTTTCTTAAATGCTTGTGTACACTATTTTATATGCTATATTACCTTCTTCTTCTTTTTTATTCATGACATGCACAAGTTGAACGTGTTAATTAAAAATTAAAAATTTATGCTTGTACATTATTATAAAAGAATTCCAGAAAATATTATAAGTAAAGATTTAAAAAAGAAGATTACTCTTATAATTTTTTCGAGTAAAAAATAATGTTTGCTTCTTTTATAAATTACAACAATATTTGGAATATTATGTTAAATTTATTTTAATATACTAAATGAAATATTTTATTACTAGAAACATAAAATGAGTTAAAAGTGAATTTAGTGCAACCAGCTGTTGTTTCAATGATGATGGCGACTCTTCAAGAATATGAAAACCAGGTGGCCAACCCAATGCCAATCTAGCAAAGTGATCGACACATTGGTTTCCTCACTAAGTCACTATACACAAGCTTGATTTCCACCTCCCAATCCCTTCGCAAAAGCTCTCGAATAGAGTTCAGAAAAGGCGAAAGATACCCCTGACCCGAGTCCCTCTTGAGCAAATTCACAGCTGCCAGGTTATCAGCCTCTAAGATCACTTTATGAAACCCCATAGTCCATGCCAACAACAAACCTTAATTCATACCCTATAATTCGATCGGCTTGAGTTACAAATGCATGACCAATATTTCGAAGGAAGGCCCTGATCCAAAGCCTGTTACTTTGGCGAAGCAGCCCCTCAGCTGCTGCCGTCATTGGTTCACACCACAAGGACCCATCGATTAACCTTATTCCACGAAGATAGCGACTTCTTCCACGCTATATTCAGCACTTCTCTGTTGCAAGTTGATCTCCAAACACCGCCACTGCTATATGCCCGAGTAATCTGCACCGCTAAGCTCATCCCGCGGGCAACCGTTTGATCATTTGAGTACCACTCCTCCTCAAACTGAAAGGCGTCACGACGCTTCCAAATATACCACGACAAGGACAAAAGAAGTTATAATAATTTATTTGGTTATTCAATTTAAAAAAAATAATCATTTATTTAAATTTTCTTCTTAAATTGTATTGTTTGTTAAATCTTTCTAAAA
The DNA here is from genome assembly GCA_025698465.1 of Gossypium longicalyx. Classification (NCBI taxonomy): domain Eukaryota; kingdom Viridiplantae; phylum Streptophyta; class Magnoliopsida; order Malvales; family Malvaceae; genus Gossypium; species Gossypium longicalyx. Next base: position 49,776,930 of record CM047004.1, read on the forward strand.
TAGATGAAAAATTAAAGTTTGTTAATTTTGCTGATGTGATAATTCACATGAATATCATATTAACAATTAATTAAATTTTAAAAAGTGAAAATATTTTTTTTATAATTTTTATACATTTTAATAATTATTTATATTTTAAAATTTTTAAATTAAAAATAATAATTAATTGTTGACATGGCATTCTAGTATATACCATGTCTATTTATTTTTAATATAATTTGATAATTAATGCAACATTAAGAATTAAAAGAGATGAAAATTTAATTAAAAAGTTAAAATAATTTTTTTATAAAATTAAATGACAAAATAAATTATTTTATGTAAATTTGAAAGATTAAAAAAATGTCACAATTTCAACACAAATGTTACTTACAATTTTTATAGACAACCTTTTAATATATATATTTATGATGTTATGTGTTTATAGATTCGTTTTAATTGATTTGTCATTTAGTTCAAGCATTTAATGTATACCTTAATTCAAGTAAGAATGATGTAATTTCCTTCTATGGAAAATTCAATATGGAAATTAGAATTTTGACTTGGCTCTACATTATTTTTTCTATATCAATGCATGGAAATTTAAATTTGAAATTTCCAATTTTTTAGGAGGCTTTAATCATTATATTAAATTTCTTAAAAAACACCTTCTTACGTTAATGCAAATTTGTATTTTCTTTTCTATTTAATAAAATTATAAAGATAATAATGATGACTATTAATTTTCTTTTAGTATATATATTAACCCATGTAAATACATATGTTTTTAATATTGCATAGAAGTAGTTGTTTTAGAATTTAATATATCTCTTCTTAAAAAAAATTAATATGATTTATAAATTCAACTTTGATATCGTTATTATTATTAAAAAAAAAAAGAAAAAAGAAGATGAAATCGTACAAGCTTAAGTACGAAGAAATGAAGAAATTTAAAGGTTTGAGATATTATACATTATATATAAAAAAATTAACATGGCTTTGTGTTCAGACGACCGATTGGTTTTACTTTTCAATATATATTTTTTTCAAACTGAATCTTTCGATATTTTAGTTATATCAGTTAATTCTAAAGGTTATTCATTTTTCTCATCATTTTTTTATATAGACCTTTTCCACCAGTTATTAACCAATCACATTTTGAAATAGACTTTAATGGTCTTATAAAATCATTTTTCGTTTTTAGTTATTAGCCATTTATTTAAAGTTTGGAGGGCGAACTGTTCACATTCGCTTTTCAATTTCTTTTCAGTTTCTCCCTTCCTATTGTCGCTTGATCCCTGGTGCTGGCATGGATACAAGATTGAAAAGAGCTGCTCGAGCAGGAAATGTTAGTGATTTGTATTCAATAATCGAGAGAGACGGAAATGTTTTGAAGAACTTGGATGAGGTGGAGTTTGTCAATACTCCATTACATATTGCTGCAGAGAATGGGTGTACTGAGTTTGCAATGGAGATTCTGAGTTTAAAACCATCCTTTGCTAGGAAGCTCCACCGAGGCTTGAGCCCTATTCACCTTGCCGTCCAGGCAGGGCATAAAGAGATGGTGTTACGTTTCATTGAAATCGATAAAGATCTGGTTCGTATCAGAGGGAAGAATGGTGAGACTCCATTCCACTACATTAGTAGAGTTGGAAACTACAATGGTCTCTTAGATAAATTTCTTGAGACTTGTCCTGATTGTATTCGAGATGTTACAACCATAAATAGCACTGCTTTGCATATTGCAACGGAAAACAATAGATTGGATGTTCTCCAAGTTCTAATTAGAACTCTAAAGAAGAAAGACTACTGCCGGGAAGTGGTGAACCGAAAAGACAAAGATGGCAACACTGCACTTCACATAGCTGCCAGGAATAATCAACCCGAGGTTTGACTCATCCGCTTTACCGATCTTTTATATTTCAAAGACGTGATTAACTAATTGTAATAATAAAACAGATGCTCAAATTGCTATTGAACTGCAAGGCTGATAAGTATGACACCAATCAACATGGTTTGACGGCACTTGAAGTTGCACAAGAACATAATAGTCGAGAAAGCATTACTATTCTACGTGGTTGCTTTTTTCCTGTATTTTCAAACTTCAATCATAAGATGGAGAAACAAATCATGGCGTCTGCGACAAAAGCATCATCACTAATTTTTCATGATATGGATAATATCTCAGACCAAGATCGCAATGCCTTACTAGTAATTTTAGGACTCCTTCTAACTACAACCTACCAAGCAAGTCTTAGTCCGCCTGGTGGTGTTTGGCAGGGCGACAGTCCTTCAGAGCCATTTCATCATATACCTATTGAAGATAGGGATTCACCGGGGAGTATAGGGACATCAGTCCTGGGTGAATCCTATTTCCTAATTTTCTATATTCTAGCCTATGTTGTCTTTATCGTAACCTTTTTCCTAACACTAGCCCTGCTTAAACCTTTTCCCAATGGTTTCAGGACAGCCCTTGAAGTATTACTTGCGTTCCTTGCGATGTGTTTCGACCAATCACTGTCTTCCATAGCCCCAACTTTTTCAATAGCTGTAACTCTTCGTATATTTTCAACTATTATTTTCATTTTAATGGTGTTCGTGTGTATCGCATATCATCAGGTGTCAAAACTCAGTGTTTCAATCGTGGGATGTTGGATATTCCCTTCGTATTCTCTTTCCCTTTTTGCTGGAGAAAAAGTTGTAGCTGTAATTCAAGTATTTTTGTTATTCCTTGTTCTATATGATGAATTTTGGAAAGGAACCATTTTAGTTGTAGGTTATAGTTTATTTGTCAGAATTGATGCTATCGCTGATCATGGTGGTGGTTATAGTAGTTATGGATGGGGATACCCTGTTGTTTTCTTAGGATGTTGGTTATTCTTTAATCTATCTCAATTTTGCATAAAGCGGTGCATTCGATGCTGTAAAAATTAATTAGTCAATTTGGCAATTGAGGATGTATACTGATTCTGGTTTTGTATATATTTGTAATATGTCAATATACTATTTCATTTTAGGCTTTATTTCATTTTCCTTTTTTTTTGGAGTCAAGTTTAGGATGGATACTGATTCTGGTTTCGTATATATTTGTAATATATCAATAGACTATTTCCTTTTAGGCTTTATTTCCTTTGGTAACGACTTTATTTCCTTTTCGAAGTCTTTTTAGGTTTTATAGTTTCATTTGTTGTCCTTTGAATGAGTTTATTTCATTTCTAAATTATAATTTGAATACATCTATCTTTTTTTAGCTAAAAAACGAGCAACCCAAGTTCGGACATCTAAAACCCCAAACCAACAGAGTTACTCGTACATCCAACCCTAATTGTCCAAGTACTAAGTTGTGGAAGACAAAGACACATCCGAAACGGTAACATGATAAATGCAATTATGTATACTATCCCAACTGCAAGGATTCGCATACATAAGATCACTACTCAAGCTAACAAATGAGTCACCTTATTAGTGTTCCTACTTGTTGAACAGAAAAACACAAGCTGTAAACGAGATGTCCAATCTCTGAATAAGAGGTAGAGGCACCGTTGAGCCCCAAAACGACACTGAGGCAATCAGACTCTATGACCACATTGTCGACTTGCATGGAACTAAGCCATCTAAGCGCTTCATGTATTGCAATCAACTCCGCAGCTTCCGGAGATAAAACACCATCAGTGAATCCGGTACGGCATGAAACAAAACCACCAGTATCGTCTTGAACGAAAGCCGAGCAAACAGTAGTAGGTCTATCCTCAAAGAAAGCCCTGTCAGTATTGCATGAGACCAGGAAGCAGGCGGCCGACACCAGTTTTGACCAGCAGTCGAATACGACCCACTAGGACCCTGGATACGGTCCAAAGCACGTCTAGCATTCCACAATGCTGCCAAATACGATCCTGCAAACTGAACAATGTTCCGGTCCTTGTGCTGCCAAGTTAGCTGGTTCCTATAGTACCAGATACTCCACATAAAACTCAACGTGATACCAAGCTTCCATTTGGGGATTGAAGATACTCCACTAGCTGGTCAAGAAACGACCCTCTTGAGAGATACTTCAAGTTTTTGGGTTCATTAAATAAATTATACATGTATAGTGTTGATTTTAAAATTATAAAAACCAACACATTTAGAAAATATCAAAGGCTCCACTATGAGATTAAAATTTTGAGCTTAGGATACAGCTGGCCTAAGTTTTTATCTCACTCGTGCTAATAATTCATTAGCAGTATAAAATCATATTCACATGTTATGATATAAGTTTTTATTAGATTTGTTGTTTTTATTAAAATGCTTAAAATTATTTATAGTCATTTTTAATTCTTAAATAGAAAGATAATGCGTTTCAACGCACTTGAACTCATGTCCTTCTGCACTGACAATAATGTTGATTCCAATTGAGCTAAGACTCTGTAACACCCCAAACCCAGTCTAGAAGTTTAGACCAAATCTGGAGGGGTTACACGAACACATTGAAATCTGGTTTCGACAATAATTCAAAAAACACTCAAACTGTTACTTGATGTGTAACGGAAAATCTTTTTAGGGTTTAACTTGAAAACCGAAATCCGTTTTAGTTAAGTGATTTTGTAGTTTCATGTTAGAAATTATCAATTACTGATGGGATTAGCAAAAGGAAAAAAAAACAAGGCAAGTTAAGAAACAAATTACAAAACCCCCCCAAAAAAAACATATTTACATCAGCACAAAAATAATCCGAGCTCCATACACCGTTCGATCCTAAATCAGAGATTTACCTGAACATACAAGAATAAGACAAACGGGGTAAGCTGCAAAGCATAGTGTAAAACCAACCCCAAACACAAATCAATAGAACACAACATATAATTCGAAGTAACGTAGAGAACTTAATAGCGATCATATAACCAGAACGGAACAAATCATATACCTAGAACGATATAGATTAAACTATCAACAATATTTTAATAATGATAGTCCAACAGAACAAAAAGAACAAAACAAAACAGAATAGAACAAAACAGAATAGAGCCGACCATAACAGAACAGAGTAGAGGATGTGAGTCTATGCCAATGTCGTATTTGCAGAAAAAGATAATGCAGATTTTTCAGAAAACATCCTACCTAACTCCACTACACACCAAATTAAGGATCCCCCACGAACTCATCCACCCAAAACACACCATTAAAGTCATCCCGAGTTGTCCGGCAACGATTATTTATCAATATGCAGATAAACTGCCAAATCAAATATATGTGGTCAAGCCACTAAATATGTAGATCATTAAACTGCCAATACAAAATCTTCCTCCTTTAACATCATCTCAAATCCCATGCAATGCGTCATGGCATGTACACACAGAATCAAAGTGATAAGCATGTAGGTTATGCTATCATACAAGAACAGAATCAGTAGGCATGAGAGTCCATGCTTTGTAAAACAGATTTATCAACCTCAACAAATCATATCAGATTTTCCATGAAGTCACATGCACGGCTACAAATCAAAATCAGAATCAGTGCCTATTAATTTAACATATTCAGATATCACATATTCTTAATAACAGAGTGACACAAAGGTACACCAACAAACTTAGCAGAATGTGAAACGTACCTGGATAAGGCACATGCCTTAACGCATCTAAACAGAGGCACACTATACATTAGCAAGTCATCATTACTTAACTTATATCAGAATAAGCATACATACATATAGCATATTATACACTAACATATTAACAAATACGGAGGTTTATAGCTTAATAAAAATTATACCCTATGAAAGGCCTACGTTCAATCTAAACAATGATCACGGCACAAAGGAAAATTTCAGAATCTTGACCCATACACCTGTGTGGATCCACACGGCCTGGGTAGATGTCCCGTGTGGTCCACACGGCCTAGCACATGCTGTGTGGCCCCTTTATTGTCACACACGGCTTGGCACACGACAGTGTGACCTAAAACAATAAGTTACACGGTCTATCACACGACCTAGTAAACGCCTGTGTGATTTAATCCCCAAATTCTCTTACACAACCTAAACACACACCTGTGTTCTTGGCCCGTGTGTCTCTAATGCAAAAAGTCTCGAGCACGGCTTAGACACATGCTTGTGTCCCTAGCTATGTTGGCCAAAATAGCGGTTACACGGTCTACCACACGGCTCAACACACGGCCATGTGGCACACACAGCTTACCACACTGCCTGACACACGACTGTGTGGCATCGAAGGCCATGTTTTCCAGCGTTCGCAAAATGCAAAGATTCGGGTTTTCGATTACCCACCTAATACAGATTCGATGTAGAAGCAGCCAGAGTGATCCCAACACCTAAAAGCAACATTCAATTGACTGTTCAAACGAATTAATCAAACCAAAACACTAACTAGAATTCAAATCGAATGTAATACCCCATACCCGTACCTGAGACCGGGATAGGATACGAGGCATTACCGAGATTTTCAGAATAATTTCAATCAATTTATATTATTTAGTATTCACTTTCATGTTTCATGTAACATCCTTTTCATATATTCAATTCAAAATATCATATAAAATACGATACAGTACTTAAATTATCATATTTACATGCTCATTCAGGATATACGAACCTACCTGACTAAATTGCAAAAATACCAAGATTTAGGGGCATATTGGTAATTTACCATTTTCCCAAATTTCACCCAATATTAAATTGATAATTTCACTCAATTTATTAATTTAGATAATAAAACAATTCATTCCCTTCAATTTAGTCATTTTTGACATTTTTACAAAATTGCCCCCTAAAGTTTTACTTTTATTCAATTTAGTCCATGAGTTTAAAACATACAAATTAGCCATGCTAACTGAATATTCATATATATTTTCCTTCTCCTCCTCTCCATTCCACATCCTTAATGTATATAACACACTTGTAAGTAACATTATCTATAATTTTTATTATTTACTTTTATGGATATTCAAGCTGTCCATCTGTGTCATAGTCACTAAATTATTTATATCTGGAGCTATAAAACTCCAAATTAAGATCCGCTAATTTTCCCTGAAACTAAACTCATATATCTTATTACCATAAAATTTTCAGAATTTTTGGTATAGCCATTAAGTACAGTTTATTCTTTAAAGTTATTCCTGTTCTGCTGTCTGACAGCTTCAACCCTTCTTCACTAAAAATTAATTATCTCACAGTACAAAACTCGGATAATATTCCTGTTGATTTCTCCTAAAAGTAGACTCATTAGGGATTCTAAACATATAACTTTAAGCCTCTAATTATTTTTATCCAATTTTTGGTAATTTTTCAAAGTCAGAATAGGAGAACCCGAATTCATTCTGACCTTGTCTTACAAAATTCATTATATCTTATAATTTACAATTCAATTGCTTATACCGTTTCTTTTACAAGAAACTAGACTTAATAAGATTTAATTCCATATTTTATTCATCCTCTAATTCAATTTCTAAAATTTTTTATGATTTTTCAAATTTAGACTACTGCTGCTGTCCAAAATAGTCTTAGTGCAAAATGTTGATTTTTTACTTTTAATTTCAATTTAATCCTAACTAAATTTACTTACTTTTCTATCTTAATTCATACTTTACTTCTACTCAATTTTAACCAAACTTGGACATAATTATCTATTTTTCATCATAAAACCATAATTTTAAAATTCTTTCAATTTAGTCCTTAAAGCATAAAACTTATGAATCACTTTACAATTCAATCCTTATATCATTTCTAACTTGAATTTCTATCAATTTAGCCCTTAATTCATCATTTTATTTATCATGGATAATATTTAGAAATCTAATAACTTTCAAAATATCAACTTAATTTCATCAAATCTGAAACTTTTAAAACATCAAAATTAAATAAAAAGGGCTTGATTGACTTACCTATTAAAGCTTAAAGCTTCAAACCTTCAATTTTCTCTTTTCTCCCTTTCTTTCTTTTCTTTCTTTCTTTTTCTCCCCTGCTCTCTGTTTCGTCCATTTGTTTTATATATATAATATAATAACAATAAAAATCTACTAAATAACCAATATTTATTTAACATTTGTATCCATTTATATCCTTACATTTGTCTTTCTTTAATTTATTTATTATATAAATATCTTTTACTTAATACTAATATATAATTTAATAATATACTTATATGATAAATAAATATACATGTATTTTACAATTGTATGTATATTAATATTACATATGTCACAATATCCATATGCACCATACATTTGTCTTTTCTTAATTTATTTCAAAATATAATAATATAATTAATTTAATTTGTAATATAATAAAATAATAACATTAATAATATATTTATAATTTAAACAACATAAAAATCTTTATAAAAATCAAAGATTTTTATGTTTTGCCGCCTCATTCTTTAGAATAGGCTTAATTTCCTATTTAGTCCCCCTTATCTTCTTTAATTCTGTAATTAAACTTTTACACTTCATCCAACTTAATCCTTTTTCCTAATCACTCTTAATTAAGTTAAATTCACTTAATTAAACTCTAATTAACCACTCATTTTACTTCGTAAATATTTTTAATAAATATTTACGAATCCATTTTTCATAAACAGAGATCCGAAATTACACTTTTTCAGTATCGGTAAAATTCGGGTCATTACACCGAAACTATATCAAAGAACTTCGATGCACAAACCCCAAATTAGAATACACACTTACCGATAATCAAACTACAATTTCACAGACCTTAAGCCATCGAGAGAACATTAAACTCGAGACCCTCACCTAACAAAGAGTTACGTAAGTCAACATTTTCGTCACAGAAAACGAATTACAACCCCGTCCAACAACAAACTTACATAGGAATTTGACAGAGAATACTTACACGACTGATTACAAGTGAATAACACAAGGAAGTTAGAAGAACCTATGCCACAAAGATTAAACAGAAAATCATTGGTGGAAGAACTTGCCAAATAAATGAGAAGAGAAAGGAACGATAGTCAAGAACAAAAAGAATAGAAAGAACGAAGCAAGCAAAAAAAGAAGTTGAGAGACTTTGGTTAATTTAAAACCAACCAAAAGTACTTCACGAGGCAGCAAAATAAAAAGATTTTCATATTGCTTTCGTAAATATTCAAACACAAGACCAGAAGGTATTCAAAAGTTTAATCATGAACCAACAAGCTCATTCTTATCACCATTTGATCAAAAATAACTTATAAACCATACGTCCAAAGATAGAGTTTAGTCAAAATAGTAAAATTTCAAGAGATGAGATCCGAACCCAAAACCTTGCATACATAACCAAAACGTTTAACCACTAAACCAAATCAAATTCACTTATCAAAATTTCAAAATCCTAACTCAAACTCAGAACATAACCACTCTGGGTTTTAAAACTCAATTTCTTCTAACTCGGTTTTTGGGATATTAAAGACTCAATCGACATGATTTTAATTGAATATAATTTTTTGGAATGTGATTTATGAGAATGCCATTATTAAAAAAATTATTTTATAATGGTGGGTATGTATTGGAAATTATGTTTAAAATTTTGAGAAAATTACATTAACACGTTTGATTCACTTAACGCGTTACTAAAAATATAATATTACTTTACAAATTTATCCTATTAAGTAAAAGATAATACTAATATATTTTAATATTTTTAAATAATTTTTATTATTAAAAATATTAAAAATATTATTCAATAATCTTTACTATTAATAAATATTTGAATTATTCTAAAAGGTATGATTTTCTTACATGTAGTCGAATTCAATACATGAATATATTCAAAAGATAACTTGCATATTTATTTAAGATTGTGAAAATGAATAATGGATAAATTTTCCTCATACTTGTAGATTCAAGTATATTAATCTATTGTGTATATAGCTATGAATAAGTTAATATAGTAAACCACTTAAACCATTTATATTGTTAACAGAAAATATTTTTCTAATGTTATATAATTATTTTATATAATAAACCACATAATTAATTATTTAAAATATAAAAAATATCTTCAACTTCCTAAATATGGTAAACCACATAATCAATTGCGTATAAATTATTTTTCAATTTAAGCTTTAAAAAAATGTTGAAATTAAAAATAAATATTTATGTATAATCGATTTCTAATGTTATCAACAAGTATTTTTTTTTAAAGAAAAAAAGAAAGTGTTAAAGTTTTCATGATTGAGCGCTAAGGTTGAAGCTATATTTTTTTTATTACAAAAAAATCTTATAAAAAGTAATGAATTTAAAATCATAAAGATCATATAATAAAAGTGTTGGAAAAAAATAGATTTTGGAAGCTATGAGGCATATTCTCGATTAATAGAGGTAGAGATTTGAATAATAAAATTATGGTTTTATATTTTACCCCATGAGACCTTTATAATGGTATATCATATGCTCGGAATAGTTGACCGATGAATGAGAAATTGATGCTCGGAGTAAGCCACTTGTGAATTATGTTGAGAAAAATGGAAAGCTTAATCCCACATTGGTTAGATATCAAGTGTGAATATGTTTATATGTATGAACCAACTTCGTAATTATTGAATAACTAAATTAATGGCCTCTCTTGTGTGTAGGGGGTGCAAATTCAAACCCACCTAAGTTGGGGGCGCATCTATACGACGTGGGCGACGCGAAATGCCTGGACCGATCGGGCCTTGCAGATTTTAATCTTATTTTTTTTCTCAGCAAAGCTTTTTTGTTTGGATTTAAAAGGAGTTAATGGCTCCTTAATTCACGGAGTTTATTGTCTCCATTAGTCAAAATTTCCAAAAGTTCTTTCATTTGAATTTTATTTAAAACCAAATAATCTGCAGGAAAATATATACATTGAATTTTCCAAAATTTCAAGACTTTTCCTTGTATATTTTTCGAACCATTTTCGATGATAGGCAACGATAAGGCTACAGTTCATTGATCACTGCAGCTGTGCTACTGCCGTGCTCATCTCATTGTTGTATCCTGGGAGATAGTCGACCAATGTTTCTCCAGCACCAAAGGAGCGACCGAATTTGTATTAAGAAAACTGTGAAAACAGGCCTCAAGTACTAGTCGATTTTTCCTACCTACCTACGAGTATAAAATTTTGATCCAGTTTTTATTTCGAATTTCTATGTTTTAGATTTTTTATATGGTCTATATTGTTTTAGTTCGATAGTGTGATTTAAATAAATATTTTACATTACTGTTTATTTCACTAACATGTATGCAACAAAAAGAATATATAATAACTATGCTTTTTTAGATGAATAAGTTAATATGTTAAACCCTAATAAAATAAAGGTTAATTTTATCTTAACAATTTTTGTTTTCACTTTCCATTTACATGAGAAAGTAACTTTCCCACCAATCATTAACAAAATCACTTATCATTATTTGTGAGAAAGCAACTCCAAAGGAAATGTTAGAGTCCCACGAAAGAAAACTATTTTTTTTCATACCAAACATTGGAATCACATTTCAACTAATTAAATTATTTGAAAAGTGAAACTTCAAACCAAATGCCCTCTTCGTGAAAAAAAATTTAATATATTATTTAAAAAACTTGATTTAATATATTTTTAAAGACATATATTATTTAAACTCTAAATTTGATATTTTTATATAAATATATATGTTAATACAAGTTTGAACAAGGGAGGAGATAGATGGAAGAGAAGGTGGTGGTGCAATAGAGGGAAGAGAAGGTGGTGGTGCAAATGAGGTTGGTTCACCTAAACAGGTAGAAAGCTGGAGACAAACAAGAGAAGGAAGGCTAATTTGAAGGCTAAGAGAATTGTATGCTTAAAGTAAGAGCCCATGGTTGACAATGGGGAAGAAGCTCCCTTTCCCTTCAATCTAAAGGGTATTTAAAGGGGAAGTCCTATTGTTTGTTAGTGGTGAGCATGGCAAGGTGGCTATCATCATGGAGTGCATGGCGAATGTACATACTAGGGTCCATTCTATTGTTCCTTTTGGGGGAATACAATGTTGTTATTCTCAGGTAGGTCCCAACAGTCCTCAAAGGAGTGTTCACACTAAAAACCGAGTGGTTTGATCATAATAGCGAATACCCTGATGCAAAAGGGTGTTTCCTCTATTAACAAGTGGTCTGACAATTGGTAGCTAAGCTGGGAGGATGAGCAGTTAAGGACGAGCCAAAGAATAGGAAGTAGGTAACCATTTTCTAGTGTCCACATGGTGTCCTCTGGAAATGCCACATGTCTAGCCTGAGTGAGGTATAATCATTGTCCCCCCCAATCAAAAGGTGTGTTACAAAGTGGCTTACCTTGAGACATTCCTGGTTATGGTTGCACAGGAGGTGGAACAAATGGGAGGTGCAACAACATATGGATTAGGAGGTATACATAGCATATTGTTAAAGGTGAAGTGTAACATCCTATACCTGACCCAATCACCAGGTCTGGGTTCCAAGTGTCACAATCAACCTGAATAACTTAACAAGATTTCTGACCTGATTTACTTACAAACTTACACAATACTGAATTATACATATATTACTACTATTCAATCTTACTCAATTTCAAGAATAACATCAGATTCTAAAATTCAAACTCCTAGTATATTCCTTATCATACAAGCACTAAGTTCTTATAGACATTCTACCTAATTAAGCATGAACAATTATTTAAAAGTTTAACTTGAGACTTTACTACATATTGGAACGACAGAAATGTGCAAGTGTACACAATCGCAACAAGTAAATGTTTAGTTATTGTATCCACAGGGACTGTGAAAGAAAAATATTTATGAAATGAAAATCAAACACTTTGGTGATTAAAAATATTTTGATTTTAAGGAAGTTATTAAAAACAAAAATTTAATTAAGTAAAATAAAATAAAATAAAATAAATTTCAATGCACGATTTCAAAAGATGGTTTTAATCAAGATGACATAATTGTGTTAGACCAATTACATTCCTTAACATAGAATTATTAAACTCATGTTCATGTTGTTACGAATATTTTCACGGCAACTTGGTAATTTGCTAGCTACTACTCGTACGTACTTACTAAATTAACTAATCTCTTAAACATTTTTCAATGCCAATTCAAACAATTAATCAATCTTCATAAGCACATAAAATATTAAGTGAGGTAACAATATATTTCTATATTGAAATAGTTTAATCACAATAATCTTGCAAGTTATGCAATGCTAATGTACCATTTAATACTATTGCTAATTTAATCTTCAGCTACTTTAGAAGATTAAACATGCACCAATTAAATATTGTGTCAATTAATTATAATTTCAATACGCTTAATAATTAATTCATTCGTTACCTTACATTTCATAATGCAAGTATAACATAAGCATGGTTTTATTTAATTGAACAACTTACCAAGGCCTATAAACAAACATGATTTTAATAATTCAAGTGGACAGAATGCAATTAATCTAACACAAATTAATTTAAGTCATTTTAATTAGAACAAGAACAAGAACAAAACAATTATTCATATTCATGATCACAACATAAACAAGAAAATTAAAGAGAATGGAACTAGGAAGCAAATTCAGTATTTCTCTGAAGCTAGACTAGTGTGCTCCTCTTCTTCTCTACTCGTTCTGTTGAATCAAGGCCTCTACAAACAATTGAATGAAATAAAAAGGGAAAATCAAAGAAAAATTCACTCATCTTCTTCCTTGTGGCTGCCGAAATTTGCAAGGGTTTCATAAGCTAGGGTTTTGACATTTTTGAGATCCTCGTAACATGCTCTATCCATTTCTACCCATATTTCAAGCTAGGGTTCATGTTAGAAATTTGACCCATGCATGAGATGATTGTTCTTTGATGATTTATGGAGGATTATGAAAGTTAGATGTTAGATAAACATCTTTTACTAGATGATTTTTCATGAAAACACTAAAAATAGACCTATTTGTAAAAAGTATAAAATGGGTGGTAGAGATGTGATATAGAGGAAAATGTGGGCTAATATGAGCTTAGAATAGATTTGGTTACGCTTGGGTAACCAAGAGAATACATGCATTTCGTTTTACGAGTATTAGGACCAAATTGTAAAAAATGTGAAAGGTTAGGGGTAAAGTGGTCATTTTTCTCAAGAGTGAAATTTTGGGCTAAATTTGAATAATGAGATAGAATAATAATTTATTTTGTTTATATAGACCCTGAGAGACCAATTCTGGAGGTTGACTCTGAAAAATAAAAGGTTTCGGAATAACCGAAATCCAAATCTGAAACATCTTTCAAGTAAGTCCATGTAACTCAAAGTAATACTTTTAAAATACTTAAATGTATATTCTTAAATGTGATATAAATTTTGATACTCAATGTATAATAATTCATGAAACATGATTGTATTGATTTAAAAAGGATTTAAATATCCCGGTTGAATAAAAAGGGTATCTGATGGAATTCTTGAAAATGAATTGACGGTAAAAAAGATCTAGCCTGGACGGGTGTTCCTTATGTGATCTGGCCTCCCAAAGAATATATGTTTTAAATGGATTTAGCCCGAACGGGAAATCCAAATTAGGATCTGAATTTAGCTTGGACTAGTAATTAAGATCCAAGCTCATTAGAGTATTTGTCGTTGCAGGGGATTTAGCCTGGACTGGTAATCTCGACATTACTCTACGAGTTTATACTACGGGGGATTTAGCTTGGACTAGTAATCCCGTCATAAAAGGATGAGGTTCGCGAGAGTGCACTCGTTGAAAAGGTCACTAATATGAATTAATGATAAATGATTTAGTACGCTATAAGTGTACTAAAGAATATCCATCGAGATTCCGAGAAATTCAATGAGATTAGTATGAAAAGTGGAATTGAGATTTTTGTCATGATGAGCTCATCTCTTAATTTTTATTATCATATATTACTACATGTCTAACTTGATGATTGAGTACATGTGTTAGGGAAAATAATCTATACTTGATGGATTGCCTATTTAATGTGGTTGTATGTTATAATAACCGGTAAGTTTACTTTCCTATTATATGGACTTACTAAGCATGTCAATGCTTACCCCATTTCATGTTTCCCTATTTTATAGAGCTCATGGACTCGTGGAGCTTGGAAGACAGTGGGAGCCTTGATCGCACTATCAACCAGTTTCGTTTTGGTATAAAGAAACATTCATTTTGATATAATGACATGTATAGGATTCTTTTTTTGATCATTTCGTTATATGTGTCATTTGGGTCAGCCAAAGAGATGGCTTATGAAAATATGCTAATTCATTTTGTATACGGCCATGAGATGTGGCTCATATTGATATGGGTGGTAACCCTACTAAATATACATGTTTAGGTTTAAATATTTCTTGTGATGTAATTGGATAGCCTAGCATGAATGAATGTGTAAAATGAGGTCCAATAACTTGAGAATGGTTATGGCATAAAATGGTATGTGGTTATATCATGGCCTAAGTATAAAATGTGGAATGTGCTAATGATAACCTCAATACAAGAAGTGTAACTTGAACATGTGTAATACGGTTTACATGTATGAATCATGTCAAGGATGTTTAAGTGTAATTATATACCATGTTAAGTGTCCATGAAATACATGAGTGTGTATGGACGAAAAAGGGTAACCAATGGCTAGGAAAATAGCCTTTAAATGGTCCACATGGGTAGACACACGGGTATGTGTCTAGACCGTGTGTGACACACAGTTTGCCCCACGGGCGTGTTGAATGGCCATGTGTCCCCTGCACCCTAAATTTTGCAAGTCAGTATGACCAGTAGTAAAAACACAGGCTAAGACACGGGCATATGTCTTGGCTGTGTGAAGGACACAGCCTACCCACATGGGAGTGTACTCTGGCCATGTGAAGTCTGCACCTTTTTATGAAAAAAATTCACTTAATTTTAATTGACCACACGGTCTGGCCACATGGCCGTGTGACACTAAATTGATGCTGACGTCATAGTTAGAGAGTTACACGGTCGGAGGACACGGGCATCTAGAGAGCACACGGGCGTGTGGCTCTGTATTAGGGAAATTTCCCAAACTTTTCTAAAAGTTCCTGATTTAGTCCCGATCCTTTTCCGATGGCTGTTTTGGGCCTCGTAGGCCCATATTAGAGACAAATTGTGTAAGTATGAATGAAGCTGTTTTAAAGAAAAAAATTTATATCCCGACTTTTTGCATGAATGACTTTGTATGTGTTCGATAATGCCTCGTATCCTATCCTGGCCTTAGGTACGGGTAAGAGGTGTTATACAAAATTTGTCAAAAGAAAATACAATACCAAGTAACTCTTTATCTGTTACCGTATAATTTAATTGAGCTCCCGTCAAAGTTTGACTTGCATAGTAGATGGGATGAAAAACTTTGTTCCTTTGCTGGCCCATGACAGCTCCTATCGCGAAGTCACTTATGTCACACATTAACTCAAATGGAAAATCCCAATCTAATGTGACAATAATGAGTGCCAAAACTAATTGATTCCTCATATCATTAAACACTTTCAAACATTCTTCATCAAATTTGAATGTCGTGTCCTTCTCCAATAATTTGCATAAGGGTTTAGCGATTTTGGAGAAGCCTTTATTCAATAGAATCCGTTATGTCCCAAAAAGCTCCTAACACCATTTATAGATGTTGGAGGTGGGAGTTTCTCAATAACATCTACCTTTGTTTTATCTACCTCGATTCCATGTTTTGTTATTTAGTGCCTCAGAACAATACCTTCTCGTACCATGAAATGACACTTTTTCCAGTTGAGTACGAGGTTTGTTTCTTCGCACCGACTTAGTTCCTTGGCTAGATTGGTTAAGCAATCATCATAAGTGTCTCTAAACACTGAAAAATTGTCCATAAAAAGTCCCAAATACTTCTCAACCATGCTAGTAAAAATAGACATCATATTTCTTTGAAATGTAGTAGGTGCATTACATAAACCAAATAGCATGCGTCTAAATGCAAATGTACTATATGGGCATGTGAATGTTGTTTTGAGTTAATCCTCTAGTGCTATAGTGATCTGATTGTACCTTGAGTATCCATCAAGAAAATAGTAATAGTCTTGCCCTGTGAGTCTATCCAGTATCTGGTCCAAGAACGACAAAGGAAAATGATCTTTCCTAGTCGCCTTGTTCAACTTTCGATAATTATGCAAATTCTCCATCTTGTAACCGTTTTGGTTTGTATTAACTTGTTATTCTCGTTCTCAACGACTGTAATACCTCCTTTCTTTGGCACGTACAGGACCGGACTTACCCATGAACTATCTGAGATGGGGTAAATTATACCTACATCTAACCATTTTATGATCTCTTTATTTACCACGTCCTTTATCATGGGGTTCTGTCTTTGTTTTCCATCAATCTTCCCTTTCTTGCCATCTTCTAGGATGATTTTATGCATGCAAAAAGAATGGGCTAATACCACATATATCGACTATGGTTCATTCGATAGCCTTCTTGAATTGTTTCGACACTAAAATAAGTTTCTCTTCCTGCTCTTCAGTTAACTCTGCTGAAACAATCACATGCAAAGTCAAAGCGTTACCTATATAAACCTATTTTAATTGCAAGGGAAATACCTTAAGTTCTAATTTAGGTTGTGTAATACCCTTTACCCGTATTCGACGCTGGAACAGGGTACGAGGCATTATCGGACTCATACACAAGAAATCATACATAACAGAAACATAAATTCTCATCCAAATTTAAAACTTTTCACATTCATTCATGTCGTCCCTAAAATAGCCTACAAGGCTCAAAACATGCATTGGAAGCGGTTCGAAACTAAACCGAGAACTTTAGAAAATTGTACAACACTTAGAAAGTTTTTCCACCAAACAAGGGTCACACACCCGTGTGGCCTGGAACATGCCCGTGTGAGTAGGCCGTGTGGTCACACACGCCCATGTCCCTAACCCGTGTAACTCTCTATTTGTCACCCAAGAACAAATTGAAGACACACGGCCAAGTCACACACTTGTGTGCTAGGCCGTGTGGCCAATTTAATAATCTTGATTTTTCATAAAATAGGTGTAGACTTCACAAGCCTAAGACACACGCTCGTGCCTGAGGCCGTGTCATCCACACGGCTGAGGCATACGCCTGTGTCTCTGCCTGTCTGCTCAATTTTGAGCATTCTGTTTTGTAACAATTAAGGTGCAGGGGACACACGGCTGGAGCACACATGCCGACGACCTAGACACACGTTCGTGTGTCTACCCGTGTGGACAAAAATAAGGCTATTTACCAAGCCATTTTGTCACCCTTCCATGCACATACCTATGCAACAACATACAACACCAATCCAACCACATACATACAACTAAATCAACCATAACCAAGACATCAACACCTCATTCACATACTAACATTTATCATACACAAACTTTACACACATATCAATTCAAAACATGCAAATTCTCACATCCATGAAAATCATCATCATATATATACTTATACCAATATTAGCCCATTTCAAATGGCCATTACAAGATGAATTACCATCCAATATAGGCCAACACATTAGGCCAATTCAATTATGACACATAACAAAATAACCAAGTCCCTATACATGCCATAACTCAAAATGTTGAATTCATTGGTACCCAAAATAATCAGTTGATAGTGTGAGTGGATCTCCGACAATCTCCGATCCCTGAGCTAGCTTGGTGGCACTATAATACAAGGGAAAAGAAAGGGGAGTAAGCTATATAGCTTAGTAAGTTCCTATGCAAATAATAAGCATCATGTCCAAACATTTAACATACAATTAACTTGATGATAATTGGCATATATATTATTAAGATCTTATTACCATAACTTACTCAATCGTAACCTTACCGAGGGTCCATCACATAACGAGCTCATTACGTATGAGTTTTACATACATACTTGCATCATCTTGAATTGTATTTACACACAATTCATCATTGACATACTCGTTAAATTACCTGTTGAATTTCTCGCTAAACCACTTGGAATACTAAATGATACTCGAGAATCTCATACACACAGTACCATACCAATGCCATATCCTAGATATGGTTTTACGTGTAATCTCGTATCAATGCCAATAGCCCAGCTATGGTCTTACACGAAGTCTCATATCGATGCCATATCCCAGATATGGTCTTACACGTAATCTTAGTAACCCTAATGTCATGACATTTGTATCCTATCTATTTCTAAGGTTCAACCAGGATTTTATAGTTGTCAAAACTTTGTCGAATATGTCCAAGGTCAATCACAATTAATACAATAATAAATCATTTTAAACATAATTAAAACAATGCATCATTTACATACAAACTTACCTCGGTACAAAAATAGTAGAAATGGGACCTAATTGTCAAACACTTTGTTTTTCCTCCGATCTAGGTCCGAACCTCGTTTCTCTTGATCTATAATAACAAATTTAACTCATTTAATATTCAAAATTTTCAATTCAGCCCAAAAATTACACTATGGAAAAAATTACATTTTTATACCTAAACTTTGACATTTTTACAATTTAGTCCCTAGGCTCGTAAAATGATTTTTATCAAATTTCTTCATTACCCAAGCCTAGCCAAATCCTTATTGTACCCATACCAGCCCAAATTTTCCATTCAATCACACTTTTACTACTTATTTCATAACTTTTACAAATAGGTCCTTTTAGGCATTTTCATCGAAAATCACTTAGCAAAAGTTGTTTATCAAACATCAAACTTGCGTAATCTATCATTTAATATCAAAATACACACATGTATAACATGGGCAAACCCTAGACCTTAATCATTTCTCAAATTAGTGGTAGAAATAGGTAGATCGAGTGATAATGACTTCAAAAATGTAAAGAGCATTAAAAACAGGACAAGAACGGACTTACAATCGAGCTTGAAAAGTGGAAAAACTCTAGCTATGTCTTCTCTCTTCAAGTTTCAGCCAAGAAAGAAGAAGATGGACTAAATTTTGCTTTTATTTTACTTATTTTTTCTTTAATTGATAAATTACCAAAATGCCCTTTTTATAAAACATGAAATTTCTCTTACCTCATGTCTTTTTTTGTCCACTAACTTAACAAATGGTCTAATTACCATTTAAGGACCTTCAATTTAAAATTTCATAACAATTAGACATCTCTAGCATGTAGAACTCAACTTTTGTACTTTTTACAATTTAGTCCTTTTTGCTAAATTGAGTGCTTAAACGTAAAAATTTTCGAACAAAATTTTCAAAAAATCATCTCATAAAACTGTAGACCATAAAAATATAATAAAAATAAGTTTATATATGTCAAATTTGTGGTCCCAAAACCACTGTTCTGACTAGGCCCAAAATCGGGTTGTTACAACTCTCCCTTTAGGGATTTTCGTCCTCGAAAATCTTACCAGAAAATAGGTTTGGATACTATTTTCTCATAGCCTCCTCGGGTTCCCACGTAGCCTCTTCGACCCCATGTCGTTGCCATAAAACTTTCACTAGGGTTATACTTTTATTTCTCCACTGTTTAACTTCCCAAGCTAAGATCTTGATCGGTTCTTCACCATACATCATATCCGGTCGAATCTCAATCTTTGATGAAGAAATTACATGTGAAGGATCAAAATGATATCGTCGCAACATCGACACATGAAACACATTATGGATCATTTCCAACTCTGTTGGTAAAGCTAACCGATATGTCACTGGCCCTATTCTTTCGATAACCTCATAAGGCCCAATGAAACGTGGGCTTAACTTGCCTTTACGACCAAACCTGAAAATTTTCTTTCACGAAGATACTTTCAAAAATACCTTATCACCAATCTGAAACTCAATCTCTTTTCTTTTCAAATATGCGTATGACTTTTGTTAATCTGAAGTTGCTTTCAAGCAATCACGAATTACCTTTACTTTTTCTTATGTTTCTCTGATCAAATCGATCCCGTAAATCTATTTCTCACTAAGCTCGGTCCAAAATAAGGGTGTTCGGCACTTGTAGCCATACAATGCCTCATAAGGTGCCATCTTTATACTCGACTGAAAACTGTTATTATAAGCAAATTCGACCAATGGTAGATATTTTTCCCAACTATCTTCGAACTCTAGAACACAACATCGGAGCATATCTTCGAGTATCTGAATTACTCTATCAGATTGACCATCGGTTTGCAGATGAAATGCGATACTAAAGTTCAACTTCGTACCCAAAGCATCTTGCAACTTTTTCCAAAATCTTGAAGTGAACCTCGGATCTCTATCCGAAAGAATAGAAATAGGTACTCCATGTAATCTTATAATGTCGGCCACATACAATTCAACTAACTCATCAAGAGAATAGTCGGTACATACCGGGATGAAAAGAGCAGATTTCATCAATCTATCAACCACAACCTATACGATATTTTTCCTTTTCGGAGTCAAAGGCAAACCCATTACGAAATCTATCGTAATCCTATCCCATTTCTACTTGGGCACCATCACTGGTTGAAGTAAACCCGAAGCCACTTGGTGTTCAGCTTTCACTTGTTGACAAATCAAACATCTCGAAACAAACTCTGAATACTTGACCACCAATACAATTTCTTCAAATTATTATACATTTTCATACTACCGGATGCACAGATAAACAACCATTATGTGTTTCATGAAGAATTTTCTGAATAAGTTCATCATTTTTTGGTACACAAATTTTGCCTTGGAACATCAAACAATCATCGGATTCGATATGAAAATCTAAATCAGTACCCGATTCACAAAGAACTCTTTTGGTTTGCAAATCATTATCACTTTTCTGAGCTTCACAAATTTGTTGAAAAAAATAACAGTCTAGCTCTCAACTCAGCTAAGATCAAACCATTATCAGACAAAGTCAACAGTGTATTCATCACTCTCAAAGCAAACAAAGTCTTTCTACTCAACGCATTTGTGACTACATTTGCCTTACCCGAGTGATAATCAATCACTAGCTCATAATCTTTTAGTAACTTAGCCATCTCCGTTGCCACAAGTTTAAATCTTTCTAAGTCATCAAGTATTTTAAACTCTTATGATCAATAAAGATATGACATTTCTCATTGTACAAATGATGTCTCCAAATTTTTTAAAGCGAACACAATGGCAGCTAATTCCAAATCATGCGCTGGATAATTCTTCTCGTGCGGTTTCAACTGTCTCGAGGCATAAGCTATCACTTTGCCTTCTTGCATCAACACACATCTTAATCTGTTTAGTGACGTATCACTATAAGTCACAAACTCTTTTCCTGGCTCAGGTTGCACTAAAATCGACGCCTTAGTCAATAATGCTTTCAACTTCTCAAAACTTTATTGACATTTTTCAGACCATTCAAATTTAACATCTTTTTGCAATAGCTTAGTCATAGGAGTAGCAATCATCGAAAATCCTTTGACGAAACGTTGGTAATATCCGACTAAGCCCAAAAAGCTTCTAACTTCAAATACATTCCTCGGCAATTTCCAATCAATAATTGCCGAAATCTTATTTGGATCAACCCGAATACCATCGCTTGAAACAATATGTCCCAAAACTCTGACTTCTTGGAGCCAAAACTCACTTTTATTGAATTTAGCAAATAACTGCTTATCTCTCAATGTAACACCTTTACCCGTACCCGAGGCCAGGATAGGATACGAGGCATTATCGGACTTAAACATACATAATTTCATAAAATCGGGCCATAAAATTTCATTCAATTTAAAATGAATCAAACATATGTACATTGTCCCTTATACGGGCCTACGAGGCCCAAAACATACACTAGAGGTGATTTGGGACTAAACCGAGAATTTTTGAAATTTTACAACACTTAAGAAATTTCCATGTTTGGAGAGTCACACGTCCATATGGATTAGGCCATGTGGTCACACACGCCCGTGTGGCTTGGGACACGCCCGTGTCCTCAGCTCGTGTAACTCTCTGTTTATGACGTCATCAACAAATAAGGGTCACACGGCCAAGTCGCTCGCCCGTGTGCTAGGTCGTGTCCTCCATACGGCTGAGACACACGGCCGTGTCTCTGCCCGTGTGGCCAAGAAAATGGCTATTTACTAAGCCATTTGTCACCCTTATTTGCACATAATTAAACACAACTTCAATAGTACATTTCATGGCATAAATAAACTACCATCAAGCAATAACATATCATTTTTATACCATTATCTATTATGCATTAAACATCATGCCTTACCAAATCATTTCATGCTAAATTCACACTCAAAAGGCATTAACATATAAATAAATTCATATCCATTATATATATATATCAAGCAAATATAAACCACAACACAACACATTTCCATATGCACATGCATAATTATATAGGCTTACAACCAAATAGCCAAAATAACTAATTTGCATGGCTACAAATTACATCCGATCTTTAGCCTTCACAAGCCAATACATTTAAATAATTCATAATGACTCATACAACAAATAAAAAAGTCCCTATACATGCCATAAACTTAAAGGGGTTTGCATTCACTTATACCCAACATGATAGCTTGATAGTGTGATAGCATCTCCAGTGATCTCCAACCCGAGCTAGCTAAATTAACCTATAAGAGATGAGAAAAGAAGAGGAGTAAGCTTTAAAGCTTAGTAAGTCCGTATAAAAATAATAAGCATTTTATTAACATGCTTCTACCAATTCTCACAACATGATCTCAAGGTAATACAATCATAGTTGAATTTTTTTTTACTTATATTCATGACAAGCTGTCCACTCGAGTCATGGTCACTCGATTATTTATAACTTGAGATACAGAATTCTAAATTAAGATCCGTTAAAATTATTTGAAACTAGACTCATATATATTTCTACCATTAAATTTTTAGAATTTAAGGATTAGCCAATAAGTATAGTTTATTCTTCAAAGTTACCCCTATTCTGTTGTTTGATAGCTTTGACATTTCTTTACTAAAAATTAATTATATCTTAATACAGGATTTGGATGATGTTCTTGTCTATTTATATTGAAAATAGACTTATTAAAAATTTATTCATGTAAATTCTAACCCATAATTATTTTTTTTTACAATTTTTAGTGATTTTCCAAATTCAGAACAGGGGAATCTGAAATCATTCTGACCTTGTCTTACAAAAATTCAAATATCTCATAATATGAAATTATTTTGCTTACAAGGTTTCTTCTATGTAAGACTAGCTAAATAAGCTTTAATTTCATATTTTATTTAGTCTCTAATTCAATTTCCATAATTTTTGGTGATTTTTAAAAGTTAGAATACTGCTGCTGTCTAAAACTGTTTTAGTGCAATATAATGATAACTATCATAAGTTCATTTTCAACTAATCATGAACTCACCATTTCATGCATTCCATGTTCAATTACACAATGTAAGTTAGCATGATATTGGAACAAAATTCATATATTGGAACAAAATTCATAATCATAATTCATACATCTTAGCTCACCGAGGTCTCGACATTTCAAAATCTCAATAACCATAAGCTTAGCGTACATACTTGTACTTACTCGTAGTATATCATATGATCATACCTTCTTTAACATGCCCTCTTTGGGACTTTCATCACCTCATCCATTATATTACCCGTTGAACACTCGGAATATTATTGGATACACGAAACAAAAAACTTGCACATAAGTGCCACATATACATATGTAGCCAAAGCTACCTCATAACATGTAACGCTCAAAATGGAGCTACTCACGGGCCCGCTTACTTAAGCTATCGATCAGGGTGTAACTACGCGGGCTGCTCACACAAGTTGTCAGGTATTCGAACCACTCAGGACTACCTAGCCACCAGTAGGACACATAAGACCAGTACCTGAAACCAAATTACATGTATCTCGTATATCATGAACTCAGACCACTCAATGAGCTTAGATGTCACATATATATAACATATATATCACAAACCCAGACCGCTCAATGAGTTCAGATTTCTTAATTCCTAGTGAGATGTCACTTGTATCTTAGACTATTCCTAAGGTTCAAATGGGGTTTCCTTGCTTATCACATCATTGTCAAACTTGCTCGTAATGTCGTTTACGATATCCATAATACCAACCATATACTCATGGAATATCAAGGCATATAATTCATGATAGCAAATAAGCATTTACATTCATATAACATTAAAGCATTAAAATATGTAACACATCACATTATTTACACATGAACTTACAATTCATTTAATATCAAGCATTAACATTCAAGTATAACATTGCATTATTATTATCGCATGAACTTACCTCGATACCAAAAATGGTGAAAAAAGGACTTAACCTTCAAATACTTATTTTTCCCTGATCTAAGTCTGAATCTCGTATTGATCTATAATATCACATTTAGCTTACTAATTAGTCACATTATTCATTGTGACCCAAAAATCATATTATGGAAAAATTACATTTTTGCCCTTAAATTTTGTCATGTTTACATTTTTGCCCCCTAGGCTCGTAAAATGAAATTTATTCAATTTCTTTGTACTTTAAGCCTATTCGAATCATTTTCATAACTATAGTAGCCCACAATTTCCACTAAATCACACTTTTATGACATTTTATAACTTTTACAAATTAGTCATTTTTAGCGATTTCACCAAAAACTACATAGTCAAAGTCGTTTAACACACAACAAACATTCATGTTCCTCCCTTAAAAATCAACATACACACATGTAGCACATGGGTAAATTTTTAAATATCAACCCTAGCTCAAATAAATGGTAGAAATAGTTAGACTTGTTACGAGGATTTCAAAAACGTAAAAATATTAAAAACGGGGCAAGAACGAACTTACAATCGAGCTTGGAAGCTTGAAAAACCATAGCCATAGTTTCTATATGCAAGTTTTAGCCATAGCTTGAAGATGGACAAAAATTGGCTTTTAATTTTGTTTTTAATTCATTTTAATTACTAAATGACCAAAATGACCCTAACTTAAAAATATTCTATTAAACCTATTTCATGTCCATTTTTGTCCAAAAAATTAACCAATGGTCTAATTACCATATAAGGACCTACAATTTAAAATTTCATAGCAATTAGACAACTCTAGCTTCTAGAACTCAAGTTTTGCACTTTTTACAATTTAGTCCTTTTGACCAAATTGAGTGCCCAAACGTCAAAATTTTCGAACAAAATTTTCATGAAATCATTCTGTAAAATTGTAGAACATAAAAATATAATAAAAAAATAAATTTTCTTACGTCAGATTTATGGTCTCGAAACCACTGTTTCGATTATACCTTAAATCAGGATGTTACACTCCAAGTCTGCAATACAGTTCTCAAGTGCTCGGCATACTCGGACTCGTCTCGAGAATAAATTAGAATATCTTTGATGAACACAACCATAAAATCATCTAAATATGGTCGAAAAATTCTATTCATCATGTCCATAAAAATAGTAGGTGCATTAGTTAGTCCGAAAGGCAAAACAAGAAATTCATAGTGCCCATACCTTGTCTTGAAAGCAGTTTTCGGCACATCCGACTCCTTAACTCTCAACTGATAGTAGCCAGATCTCAGATCAATCTTCGAGAACACTATTGCTCCTTTTAACTGATCAAATAAGTCATCAATCATCAGCAAAGGATACTTGTTCTTTATAGTCACCTTATTGAGCTGTCGGTAATCGATACAAAGTCTCATGAATCCGTCTTTCTTGTAACACCCCTAACCCGTAATCGTCGCTCGAATAAGTTAAGAGGAATTATTGGACTTGTAACTTATTTCAAAACAATCATTTATCATTTTATTTCAGTAACTATCATTCATTCATATTCAATATTTATCCAAATTAAGCATACAAAGCTTTAATCATGCATTCGGGACTAAATTGATAATATATAAAAATTTCAGAAACTTAAAAAAATTTCAACATTTCAAATGTCACATGCCCATGTGAACAAGCCGTATGCCTCACAAGGTTACCAGACAGGACCTTGTCACAGGCTGTGTGAAAATAGGGCATACATACTGACTTGCACCACACGGCTGAGGACACGTCCGTGTGCCAGGCCATGGGAAAATTAGGAAGGTTACTGACTTGGGTCACACGGCTAGCCACACGCCCATGTGTCAGCCCGTGTACCATACACGGCCAGTAGACATGCCTGTGTGTCTAGGCTGTGTCAAACTTGTAGGGTATACTGACTTTAATTCGAAAGGGTACCCTAGGGGATAGACGGCTATGTAACATGACCGTGTGTCACACACGGTTGAGGCATATGCCCGTGTGGACAAAAATAGGCCATTTGTAAAGCCATTTTGCCACTATAAAAACACAAGCATTCACAAGCATAAATGACCACATTTCATAACCCAATTGACAAACATTTCATAACCATCTCATATACAATATTAGCAATTCAACTTGTTATTCAATTACTTATTTAATACCAAGCATAATCCATTCATCTAACAAATAAATATCAATACCTCATTTGCATATTTTCATTCAAACATTACCTTACCAAATATACCACAATTGAACACTTAATTCAACCAAAACATGGTGCCAGAATAAGCCAAATCACATGGCTTAACACATATACAAAATATACCAAAACCATGATATCAAGTAACATAACTAACATAATTTAAAGTAGCCTATAAATGCCATATTTACATATATTCACAAGTTCAAAATACCAATAAGAAATTGGATAGTGTGATGTGCAACTCCGACTTGTCCGAAACGAGCGAGCTATAGAGCCTCTATAAAACATGGAAAAAGAAATAGAGTAAGCTATATAGCTTAGTAAGCCCGTATAATGCATAATTAAACTTACCATTATTACATAATCAAAGCAACATAAAAAATGCCAACAATTCAATTAACTAACACCTAATCACCAATATCCATCACATGTTAGTCATTTGACAATTACATATAAATCATTCATTAACACAATAGTTTGCATCATTCCAAAATTTACATGTCATATATATAGCATTAGTAACATTTATAATCCATACTTTATCCGTATTAACAGTATTTAAGCCCGTTGAATCTATTAGAACTTCAAAGGATTGAATCTATTAGAACTTCAAAGGATACTTGAGTGAACAATGTCAGTAATCCTTCAATTCATTGTCATATATGCTCTCTCGAGCCATAATCGGTAAGCTCCTCCTGAGCTGATGAACAGTAAGCTCTAATGAGCTAAAACGGTAAGCTCTATCGAGCTAAATAGTAAGCTCTATTGAGCTGAACAATAAGCTCATACGAGCTGAAACGGTAAGTTCCAATGAGCTAAAAACAGTAAGCTTTTAGGAGCTGATATATCAATAAGCTGATACGAGCTGTGGTGAGTCCACAACAAATGCAAGAGCTCGACCAAAACGGTAATCCTAGTAACATTTCACTCATATCCAATGAATCTATACAGTTCAAACGGGGCTCAGTAACTAATACATTATAATACATATCAATAAAACATTTGTAATTCAAGTATATCCAATTCTCAATTACAATATTCATTTCATATATTTTCAAATATATATATAGAAGTTTGATTCTAATTATACGAACTTACCTCGTAACCTCGAATAAAATTATCAGCTATTCGTCCACTTTTCGTTTTCCCCGATCTAGTTCCGATATTTGCTTATCTTGATCTAGATAATATCAAATTAACTCATTCAAAATTTCATTCAATTCAATTTAGCCTAAAACATTCTTTTTGGCTAATTTACAATTTTGCCCCTAAAATTTTAACTACTTTGCAATTTAGTCCTTAACCCATAAAAATGCAAAATTGCACAATTAAGCCACAACCCATGATAGCCGAGTTTACTATATACCACTAGCAGCCCATATCTTTCATTATTTCACACTTTTAACCACATAATTTTACATTTTCTCAATTCAATCCCTATTTGACATTTTTGTCAAAAATCACTTTACAAAACATATAAAACTATCATCAAACTTCCATAATCTATCATTAAACATCAAAGAACTCAATTATTCAACAGTGGCACTTTACAAAATCATGAAAAAATTCAAAAATTAAGGTAAGAGCTAGCTAGATTATGAAGCAACGATTTCAAAAACGTAAAAATCATTAAAAACCGAGTCAAAATCGTACCGAGATGAGCACAAATAGCTTGGCTGAACCTTAAAATCTCCAATGGCTATTTTATTTCTCTTATTTTGGTGATGAAGAGATAGTGGAAGAAGATGATACAATTTGTTTAATTAAAATTAACCTTATTTACTAATTTACTATATTAACCTTTAATAAAACATTAAAAACCCACCTATAACATGTCCAAGATTGTCCACTTACATTATAAATAGACTAATTACATATTAAGGACTCCCATATTAATTAACCATAGCTATATAACAACATTAAACAATAGAACTCAACTTTTATGCATTACGCGATTTAGTCCTTTTTACCGAATTAAGCATTTAAACAGTAAAATTTTTTTACGAAACTTTCACATAATAATTCTATCATGATGTAAACTTTAATAAAATAATAAAATAAATATTTTGACTTCGGATTTGTGGTCTCGAAACCACTATTCTAATTTGACCTAAAAACGGGCTGTTACAACTCTCCCCCCTTAGGGATTTTTGTCCCCGAAAATCTTATCGGTAAATAGGTTAGGGTACTATTTTCGCATAGTTTCCTCAGGTTCCCACGTAGCCTCCTTTATCCCATGTTTATACCAAAGAACCTTTGCCAAGGCTATGCGCTTATTTCTCAATTTTTTGATTTCACGAGCTAAAATCTGGATCGGTTATTCGTTATATGACATATCAGGTTGAATTTCAACATCTATCGAAGATATCAAATGTGACGGATCGGATCTATAATGACGTAGCATAGAAACATGAAAAACATTATGGATCTTTTTAAGTTTTGGCGGTAACAACAATCGATATGCTACAGACCCTATTCTTTCAACGATCTCATACGACCCGATAAATCACAGACTTAACTTTCCTTTACGGCCGAATTGAAGAACCTTTTTTCACGGTGACACTTTTAGAAATACTCGGTCCCTAACTTGAAACTCAATTTCTCTATGTTTCAAATCTGCATATGATTTCTGTTGATCTGAAGCTGCTTTTAAACTATCACGAATTGTTTTCACTTTTTTTTTTCAATTTCTCTGATTAGTTCAACCCCGTGAATATTTTTCTCACTTAATTCAGTCCAGTATAGCGAAGTTTGACACTTACGGCCATATAAAGCTTCATACAGTGCCATCTTTATACTTGTTTGGAAACTGTTGTTATATGCAAATTCAATCAACGGTAAGTATTTTTCCCAACTACTTTCAAACTCTAGAATACAACATCTCAACATGTCTTCGAAAATTTGAATAACTCTTTTAGTCTGACCGTCAGTCTAAAGATGAAAAGCAGTACTAAAATTTAATTTTGTACCTAAGGCTTCTTGCAATTTCTTCTAGAATCACGACGTAAATCTCGGATCTCTATCAGAGATAATAGATAATGGTACCCCGTGTAACCGAACAACTTCAGAAATGTACAATTCATCTAATCTGTCAAGTGAGTAATCTATACGTATCGGTATGAAATGAGCAGACTTCGTTAATCGATCAATGACAACCCAGATAGCATCTTTCTTTTTCAGAGTTAGAGGCAATCCCTAAACAAAATCCATTGTAACTCTATCCCATTTCCACTCAGGAATCAATACAGGTTGTAGTAAACCCGATGGCACTTGATGTTCAGCTTTGACTTGCTATTTCGATACAAACTCTGATATATCATGTTTCATATCTGACCACCAGTACAGCTGCTTCAGATCATTATACATCTTGGTACTACCCGGATGAACTGAGAAATGAATACTATGTGCTTCATATAGAATTTTTTAAACAAGCTCTGTATTTTTCGGTATTCGAAACATTAAACAGCTATCAGTTCCAATATGAAATTTTGAATCAGAAATAGACTTACATTGAATTAGTTTAGCTTGTAATTCATGGTCATCTTTTTGAGCTTCACGAATTTGTTGAAGAAATACTGATTTAGCTTTTAAATCAGCTAAACTAGACCCATCATCATAGACCATCAGTTGGGTGTTCATTGCTCGTAATGCATCAGCAATAATATTAGCTTTTCTCGGGTGAAATCAATCACAAAGTCATAATCTTTCAATAACTCGAGCCATCTTCACTGTCGCAAGTTTAAATCTTTCTGTGTCATTAGATATTTCAAGCTTCTGTGATCCATATAAATGTGACATTTTTCACTGTAAAAGTAGTGTCGCCAAATCTTTGATGCAAATACAATCCCAGCCAACTCTAAATCATGCGTCGGATAGTTCTTTTCATGCTGTTTTAACTATCGATAAGCATAAGCTATAGCTTTTCCATCTTGCATCAAAACACAACCCAATCCATTTAACGATGCATCACTATAGATCACAAACTCTTTACTCGATTTAGGTTGAACCAAAACTAGTGCCTCTGTTAACAGTGCTTTCAACTGTTCGAAACTCTGTTGACACTTTTCTGACCATTCAAAATTCAAATCTGTTTGTAGCAGTCGTGTCATTGGTGTCACAATCATCGAGAATCCTTTTACGAATCTCTGGTAATAACCCACTAAACCCAAAAAACTACGAACTTCAGACACATTTCTTGGATGTTTCTAATAAAAAATAGTAGAAATCTTGTTCGGGTCAACTCTAATGTCGTCGGCTAAAACAATATGACCTAAAAATTCAACCTCTCGAAGCCAAAACTCGCATTTGCTAAAGTTTGCAAATAACTACTTATCACGTAGAGTTTGTAACATAATTCTCAAGTGCTCGGTATGCTCAGATTCATCTCGTGAATAGATCAAAATGTCTTCAATGAATACAACAATAAATCTATCTAAATACGATCTGAATATTTGATTCATCAAGTCTATAAAAATGGCAGAAGCATTAGTTAAACCGAAAGGCATAACAAGGAATTCATAATGTCCATACCTTGCTTTGAATGCGGTTTTTGGCACATCCGACTCTTTAACTCGTAGCTAATAATAACCCGATCTCAGATAAATCTTTGAAAATATTGTAGCCCCTTTCAACTGATCAAATAAATCATTAATACGCGGTAGAGGATATTTGTTCTTTATAGTCATTTTATTCAACTGTCTGTAGTCGATACACATTCTCATCGTGCCATCTTTCTTTTTCATGAACAATACTGGTGCACCCCAGGGAGAATAACTTGGTTGTACAAAACCTCTATCTATCAATTCTTGTAACTAAGCTTTCAACTCTTTTAATTCTGTTGGAGCCACTCTGTATGGAGCTATCGATATCGGCATTGTCCCGGGTACTAATTCAATTCCAAATTCAACTTCTCTGATCGGAGGTAAACTTGGTAATTCCTATGGAAATACATCCGAAAACTCACAAACAACAGGTACAGATTCAATCTTTGACTCTGACACTTTCATATCCAATATGTATGCAATATATGCATCATAACCCTTTTTCAAATATTTCTGATCTAATATAGATGATATCACAACCGGTAATTCACTCGAATGATTAGACTCAATCCAAAGAATCTCACCATTTTGACATTTCAATTCGATAGTCTTTTGTATACAATTCACAACTGCATCATGCATAGTCAGCCAGTCTATACCCAAAATCATATCAAACTCATTGAACGGTAGGAGGATCAAGTTAGCCCGAAAATAGTAACCTCGGATCATCAGAAGACAATTCTTACAAATTTTATCAACTAAATCAAACTTGCCTAAGGGGTTCGATACTTTAATTACAAACTCTGTAGACTCGACATGTAAACTCTTTTTAAACTCTAAATTCACACAGATATAATAATGGGTTGATCCAGGATCTATCAACGCAACAATATCAATATCAAAAAGAGAAAAAGTACCGGTAATAATGTTTGGCGATGATGCTTCTTCCTGTGTAAGTATAACATAAGCTCTGGCAGGTGCTCGTGCCTTAGATCTCACAGTCGAATCTCTTGTAACACCTCGGTTACCACTCACATTTCTAGTATTTCGGGGCGGTCTCCCTCTAGTAGTCGTGTTACTCTCTTTCACTGGTTGACCTCTATCAGCTGTAAACTTTTCTGGACATTCTCGGATATAATGATCAAGCGATCCACATTTAAAGCAAGCTTCGCTCACTAATCTACATTCACCATAATGCTTCTTATTGTAATGTTTACATTCAGGTTCAGCATTTCTAACGTTCCTACACTAGCAACGGATGTCGCCTAAGGTTTAGAACTGAAATGTCTCACATCTCTGTCCTTAATTGAAATTCCCGTAGAAGCCGTAGAACGAGGATGATAGTCTCTAAATTTTTTTGATGCTGACTGATGTGATTTGCCCGCAAATCTCTTTGTAGAATCTGTAGCCACAGAATTGACTTTTCTTTTCTCTTTGCAAAGCTCTTCGACTTTACAAGCTCGATCAAACAAAACAACAAACTCTTTTAGCTCAAGAATTCCGACTAACACTCTGATTTCTTCATTCAATCCATCCTCGAATGTTTTACACATTATAGCTTCAGAAGAGACGCATTCACGAGCATATTTGCTAAGTCATACAAACTCTCTTTCATATTCTATGACTGACATACGACCCTGCTTCAATTCAATGAATTCTTTTCTCTTCTGATCGATGAACCTTCCAATGGCCATATACAAAATGAATCATTAAACATTACCATGCCGACACATTTGGCTAAACCAATATGACACATAACAAAATGACCAAGCCCCTATACATGCCATACTCAAAATATTGAAACCAAGTATACCTAAAGCAATCATTTGATAGTGTGAATCGAGCTCTGACGACCCTTGATCCCTGAGCTAGCTTGGCGACACTATAAGGAATGGAAAGTAAAGGGGAGTACGCTTTAAAGCTTAGTATGTTTGCATGTAAATAATAAGCAACATTAATAATACATTAATCATATAATTATTCAACATAAGTTAACATAAATATCATCATGTATCTTAGGCGTAATTCACTCATTAGCATTCTTACCAAGAGTTCATCACATACCAAAGTTCATACTCATTGTTATACATACATACATGTACCAACTCATAACATAGTCACATACTTTTTCATCTTTGACATACTCTTCAGATTATCCGTTGAACACTTGGAATACTATCGGATTCACGGAAAGTCTTGCACGTAAGTGCCACATATGTAGCCAATGCTACCTCATATTTTATAACACATAGGGATCGCGCACAAGCTAATAACGGGCTAGCTCACACAAGCTGTCAGTCAAGACGTAGCTACACGGGCTGCTCACACAAGCTGTCAGGTATCCACAACACATGTCGGACTACCCAGCCACCGGTAGGACGTACATGACCAGCACCAGGATTCACATAGATCACATAACACATGGTTTCCTAGTGACATGTCACTTGTATCCTAAACTATTCCTAAGGTTCAACCGGGATTTTCTCATCGTCGAAACTTCCTTGAATATTTTCATAAAAACAATCATACAATTTATGCAATATTAAGCATTAAATACATAATATAACATTGCATTATTTACACACAAACTTACCTCGATACAAAATAGTAAGAAATGGACCTAATCGTCAATAACGTTGTTCTTCCCCCGATCAAGGTCCGAACTTCATTTTTCTTGATCTATAATAGCATTAACTTATTTTCACATTACTCACCAAAAATCACATTATGGCAAAATTATAGTTTTATCCTAACTTTTCATATTTTTACAAATTAGTCCTTAGGCTCGTAAAATGAAATGTATCCATTTTCTTTGTTACTCAATCCTAGCTGAACTTAAATCATGCTCATAACATCCCACATTTTTCATCAAATCACATTTCTACTACCCATTTTTACAACTTTTACAAATAAGTCCTTTTTATGCATTTTCACTAAAAATCACTTAGTAAAAGCTGTTTATCACACCTTAAACATACAATATCTTCCATCAAACATCAATATACATGCATTCTACACATGGTTAAATTTTTTAACATGAACCTACTTCAAAATAATGGTAGAAATAGATAGATCGGATGATAACAACTTCAAAAATGTAAAAAGCATTAAAAACGGGGATAAGATGCACTTACAATCAAGCTTGAAAGTTGAAGAAACTCTAGCTATGGTCTCTATCGGGAATTTCAGCTATGGTGAAGAAGATGGACACTAATTTTGACTTTATTTTCCCTTTTTATTTTTTTATTTACCAAATGACCAAAATACCCTTAATGCATAACTTTGAAATTTTACCTATTCATGTCCATTTTTGTCCACTAACTAATCTAATGGTCTAATTACCAACTAAGGACCTCTAATTTAAAATATCATAGCAATTGGACACCTTTAACAAGTAGAAATAAACCTTTGCATTTCTTACGATTTAGTCCTTTTGACTAAATTGAGTGCTCAAATGTCAAAATTTTCGAACGAGATTTTCTATGATGGATTTGTGGTCCTAAAGACTAGCCCCAAAATTGGGTTGTTACATAGAGTTTAGCCAATCATTTTGTGTTAATCTTCTCCTCTTTTCTAGGGTGATTTATCTGGTACGAGTTTAAATTTCAAACTAAAACAACTGCGTGTGAAACGTTTGACTCGATCTTCCCGAAATTGCTGTGGCACTTGTGCTGGCATATCATCTGCACTTTGCCCTAGAAAAACTTCACTCATTTATTTCCTTTCTTCTAAAACTTGTTCCTTTCCTGCCACCACACAAAACTTCCACAAAAACCAATTAAGATGACCAAATAACTTAACATAGTCCAAGTCTAAATCCAATATAACAAATGCTAATTAAAATGCCCTAAAATGCAACAAAATGTACCTAAGTACAAACAATTAGCTAGGTCAAAAGGAAAAAAATATAACTTTTTTCAAGAGTTATCACACCCCCAAACCTAAGCTATTGCTTGTCCTCAAGCAAAAAAATTCCTATTTGTACTAATACAAATATTTTACCCTGGAATGAAACCCTTTCATACTACTTATCTGTTCAAAAAACAATGTATATCTCAGTTCTCAAAAATTTTCTTTGTCCTAAAGTCTATTCAAATGGCTAAGGTTTGTCTAGCAAAGGTACTCCTAAATACTACCCACTCTTCCCTTCCGTCATATAGCAAATATCTTCTAACCCATTTAGTTCATTTGCCACCAAACATTAATTATTTATTATTATTCCAGATTTTTCTTTTCTTTTCTTTTTTTGAATGGGTTAGATGTCACAACATTTTTCTGCCCTGACAATCATAGTGGAGCATACGCTGAATTGTCAAGGCATTACATATGTCACAATTTAAACAAGAAAACATTCATGAAGTTAGGGTCTTTGGCTAAAAAGATGGATGGAGCATACAACTACTTCCTTGGCTACTGATTCATTTGCTACAGTCAAATGTCCCTAACAATTTTTTATTATACACTCATACTTAGATCCACCTTTCTAATCAACAACACGATAGACCAAACAAGGTGGTGCTGACCTACTTAGCAATGCTCAAGCATTGGAGTGTCTACTACCCTTTATTTCAATAGTATGCCATACCATTGTTAATAATACTAGGTTGTAGAATTCCTAAGGCATTAAAAGATACTCACTATAATTCGAAACAAAAGTGCAGTGTATAAGACATCCTATTTTTAGAAATCAATTTCCAAGCAATCTAGCCTCAACAAAACTTACCAAATCCATTTTTACAAATTCAATAATATTTATAATCATCATCAAACATCATGAATAAAAACTATAGTTCGTATAGAAAAATAATATATCGATAGTCACAATGCCATGGCAAAATACTCCTATATGCAACAATATGGATATATCTTAAATACAAAATATAACCTAAAGGCCCAATACACACCCAAACCTAAGGGATGCATTGTCCCCAATGCATGAAACAACACAAACATAAGTAATGCATGGATATAGATAAAAATAATATGCAATGTATTAAGAAAAGAAATAAGGAAAGAAAAAACTTATCATACTTAAGACTGGACTGTAGGTGCATCCGATCTTGCGAGCTTTGACTTTATACCTCATTTTTGTTTCAAAGTGGTGCTCTCTCCATCTTTCTTATCAGTTTTTGTAAGATCATTGATCAATTGATCGATTCCTTTGTCTTGCTCAATCACAGAAGTCGATGAAAACATGGGTATAGAAGGTTTACCCTTATCAGCAACAATGGCAGTAGTAGTGGTAGTGGTTTGCTCATCTTTCTGTCCTTCTTCTCCAAGGTCCTTAAATGTAGATTTTCCCAACCCATCCTTAGCAGCTTTCTCCTTAAGAGTGGCTTCTTCTTCCACGGAATCACTACTAGTAGCAAGCTGATCTGTCTCCTCCTTAGAGTCATCAAATTATAGCAAGGTCGATGGAAACACAGGAAATAGTGGCATAGATTTTGAAAAATTCTTTTGAAAGGATCTTCGTAAGGCCAAGTCTCAAATTTTCACATACGCTCAATACTAAGCCTTGTGTGCATTTAGTTGTCCCAACTCTTCAACAAAGTGGTACTGCAGAACTTCAAAATGGGACAGCTTTTGCTTTAACTGTGTCAAAGAATGTAAGATTTTCTGGTTAAGAGAATCACGAGAGTTAGGAGACATTGCTGTGGGAATTTGCGTGGTAGGTGAAGCTTGATGGTGTCGGGATGCCGTGGCAAAATCAGCTCCTTTGAGTTTGACAAAAATAGCTCATGTTATCCCACCTTTGTTGGGGGTCACATCCTCAGCATCACTTAATGGACCATTTCCTGCTTCACACAGGGCCGAGATAAGAGAAGGGAAGTTTAAACTGCTAGCATTCTTATCTGCAGACTTATGAACTTCCTAGAATATAATTCTCTCAATATTTATCCTTCGGCCTTGAACAATAGAATGCAACAGTAGTATTCTCTCCTTTGAAACCATCGTATTATGTGTTGATGCCATCAGTTTACTTCTCAGAAAGTGATACCAGAGCTTTTCTACTGGCTTAAATGCAGCGCGCTCAATGGTGTAATAGTCCACTATGTTCCTTCAACACACAAATCATTCAAAACTCGTGATAATCCTACTGGTGTAATTTTGTTAGAAAGCTCCAAATGTTCATCTTCAACGTCTCCAAGATCGAAACGGGTATTTATTTGGTCTTCATCAAACGAAATAGGTTTACCCCTCACGTAGATGAATGGGGAATCTGAGGAGTTAACATGAGCATAAAACTCTCGCACCATTTTTCCCGAAACATCTTTTAGATGCAAATAAAACGTACTCTAACTATGTTTTTCGATAAATGATGTCATAGATTCATCATACCAAAAATGGGGTTTCTCTTTCAACAGAAATCCCTCCTCAAAGAAAAACGATCATTTGAGAATGTTAGATATGTACCTTGTAGCGGTGGCAACATTAAAGAATATCTTTAGTTGAGAACCCTCATCATGAGAAGATTCTACCATCTTTGAAGTACTTTTTGCATGGGCCATAAGGAAATTTTGAAAAGAAATCTGGGAGAAGTACCCACATGTAAAGAGAATAACAGAGGAGTTAAAGAAGGAGTTAGTGTAAAAATGAAAACTTTATGAGAGGTAAGAGACATGAGTAGTTTGAAGAAAAATGAATTAAAAAAGGATAACGATGGCGATTTTTAGGGAATGGGAAACGTGAGGAAAGGGGTTATGAAATAAGAAAAAAATAAAAAAAGAAACAAAATTTTGGGAGGAAATGAAATATATGTGCCCCCATTTAGGGCTTCTATTTGAGTTTCCCAAAAGGGTTTGCCAACAAATATTTCTTTCAGAGTTTTCCAATTGATCAAGTCTTGGCACCTCATCACCTAATTTGTTGTGGCATCGTACTCCTCTCTAATGTTGTGGCATTACTGTTCAACGCTTACTAGCAAATTCTGATCTTTTTATTCTGCTTTGATTTAAACTATAAATAATAAAATATTAATAATAAAAAAATAAAAAATTTATAGTTAATTAAAATACAGAAATTAAAAGAAAAGTTGTTAAATTAAATGTTACGAAGATTAATGGTTTGCTCGTCACGTTCAATAGAAGCACCCCAATAATGCTTCAGGCATTGTCTGTTAATTTTGAATGTTGCTCCTATTTCCGAATTTTTGACAGTACTAGCTCCATACGAAAACACTTTATTTACTTCAAAAGGTCCTAACCATCAAGATTTTAATTTACCAGGGAATAACTTGAGCCTGGAATTAAACAACAGCACCTGTTGTCCAGGTTCAAATTGCCTTCGCAAAATTCTGCTAGCATGCCATCACTTGGTCTTTTCCTTATATAAACGAGCATTTTCATATGCTTGAGCCCGAAATTCTTCCATCTTATTCAACTCTAATAATCTTTTGCTACCAGCAATGACCCAGTCCATATTCAGCCTCTTAATTGCCCAAAATGCCTTATGCTCAAGTTCAACAGGCAAATGACATGGCTTACCATAAACAAGCTTGAAAGGTGACATCCCTAGTGGTGTTTTAAATGTTGTTCGGTATGCCCATAGAGCTTCATCCAATCCGGTAGACCAGTCTTTTCAAGAAGGATTTACTACTTTTTCCATGGCATTTGGTCTGGGATGATATTCCATGGCAATTCTGTGTTTCACCCCATATCTACGGAAAGCATTGGCCATTAATTTTCAACAAAAATGGGATCCTTCATCACTAATGATTGCTCTCGGTGTCCCAAATCTTGTGAAAATGTTCTTATGTAAAAATTTCAATATTGACTTTGTAACATCCCAAATTAGGGCCTAGTAAGAATAGTGGTTTCGAGACCACAAATTTGAATTAGAAATAATTATTTTATGATTATTTTAAGGCCTATGATGTGTTTATATGTTTGTGCAAAAAATTTATGAGGAAATTTTATGTCTAAAGTGCTTAATTTGGCTTTAAGGACTAAATTGAATAAATTGTAAAACTTGAGTTCTGGAAGCTTCATGCATGAAATTGAATTGAGTTATTAATTAGAGGTCTTTAAAGAGTAATTTGACCAATTTCTAAAAATGTGGACAAAAATGGGCTTGTATGTTAAAATTTGAAAGAATAGTAAAAAAGGCATTTTAGTCATTTTGTAATTAAAAGATTAAAAAGGGAAAAATCAAGTCAAAAACCCTTGTCCATCTTCTTGTTTGGTCGAATGCAGTAAGGAGAAAGCCATGGTTAGGGTTTTCAAGCTTTCAAGCTCAATAGTAAGTACTCCCGAGTCCCTTTTTTAATGTTCTAAGCATTTTTGAAGTCTCGGAAACATGATCTACTCATTTCTACCATTAGTTTGAGCTAGGGTTTATGTTTAAAAATTGACCCATGCAAGACATGTTAGTATTTTGATGTTTAATGGTAGAATATGAAAGATTAAAGCATGATAAACATCTTTTACTAGGTGATTTTTCATGAAAACACCTAAAAAGGACTAAAATGTAAAAGTTGTAAAATGGGTAGTAAACATGTGAATAAAAGAGAAATGTGGGTTGCTATAAGAGAAATAATGGTTTAGCTAGGCTTAAAGTACAAGAAAATCAAGCACATTTCATTTTACGAGCCTAGGGACCAAAGTGCAAATATGTAAAAGTTTAGAGGTCAACATGTAAATTTTCAAAAGTATGATTTATGGACCCATCTTAATAATGTGAGTAATAAATAAGTTATATTTGAAATGTTAGATCAAGAAAACAAGATTCGGGCTTAGAACGAGGTTGAACGAGGTTAAGGACTAATTCGAAATAAATAGTCATACTCGAAACCGAGGTAAGTTCGTATGATAATAATAAATGCAATGTTATGTTGAGTTATATTCCTTACTATTATTGCACATGTTGTATGATTTAATATATTGGAAAAGTTGATGGAATGGTCTAAATAATGTGGTAATGTAATATGTTTTGATGTGATAATAGTACATGATCAATATTATGTCATTTTATGTATGATATGCTTATTGATGGTTATGAA
Source organism: Gossypium longicalyx (assembly GCA_025698465.1). Classification (NCBI taxonomy): domain Eukaryota; kingdom Viridiplantae; phylum Streptophyta; class Magnoliopsida; order Malvales; family Malvaceae; genus Gossypium; species Gossypium longicalyx. Next base: position 49,817,792 of record CM047004.1, read on the forward strand.
AGCATAAGTGATGTTATGGTCATTATTCTAACACCACGAGTAAGTGCGACAAAGAAATTATATACATGTGAGAAGGAATCATGTTTGAACCTCAGGAATAGTTTAGGATACAAGTGACATGTCACTAGGAATTATGAGATTCGAGCTCGTTGAGCGGTCCGATTTCATGATATGTATATGAGATTTCGAACTTGTTGAGTGGTCCAAGTTCATGATATATGTAGCATTCGAGCTCGTTGAGTGGTCTGAGTTCATTATGGGTGCGAGCATCTGAGCTCGTTGAGTGGTCTGAGTTCATAATGGATGCGATACATGTAACATCTGAGCTCGTTGAGAGGTCTGAGTCCATTATGGATGTGTTACATGTTATAAGGTAGCTTTAGCTACGTATATTTATGTGGCACCTATGTGCAAGTTTCCGTGTATCCAGTAGTATTCCAAGTGTTCAGCGGGTATTATAATGAATGATGCGATGAAAGTCCCGAGATGGGCATGGTAATGAAGGTAAAGTTATTTGATATGCTACGGATATGTACAGGTACGTATGTTACACTCATGAGTAATGCCTTTTTACGGGATGATATATGACAAAAAGGTATGTTCATGTATATATATATATGAATATTTGATTAAAGAGCTAGAATTCTTGAATGATGAATAATCTTGGTGATCATGTTATTATGCCATCATATGATAGTTATCATGATATTGCACTAAAACCGTTTTGGAAACAGCAATTGTGTGATTTCGAAAATCCACCAAAAGATGAAGAAATTGAATTAGAGACTGAATAAGTTATGAGATTAAATCTTATTGAATTTAGTTAAAAGTTTCATATTATGAGATATTTAAACTTTTGTGAGATAGAGTCAAAGTGCTTTCGGGCTCCCCTGTTTCAAATTTGGAAAATCACTAAAAATTGTACAAAAATTATTATGGGTTAGAATTTATATGAATAAATAATTAATGAGTTTGATTTCAAGAGAAATAGATGGGAATGTCATCTGAATATCGTACTAAGAGATAATCAATTTTTATTAAAGAAAGGTCAAAGCTGTCAAACAGCAGAATAGGGGTAACTTTAAAGATTAAACTGTACTTATTGGCTAATACAAAAATTCTGAAAATTTTATGATAATAATATATATGAGTCTAGTTTCAGGGAAAATTTGCGAATCTTGATTTGGAGTTTTGTAGCTCAAGTTATGAGTAATTGTGTGACTATGACTCGAGTAAACAACTTAACAGGAACATAGTAAAAGTGCAATTATGATTATATTACCATGGAATCATGTTGATAAATTGCTTATTATTTTCATATAGACTTACTAAGCTTTAAGCTTACTCCCTGCTTTCCATTTCTTTAGTGTTTTTAGGTTAGCTTAGGGTTGGAAATCGTCGGAGGCAGCACCACACTATCAAGCTATCACTTTCAGGGTATTGATGAATCTTAAACATCTTCAAGTGAGTGGCATTTATAGGGACTTAGTTATTGATATGTGTTCTTAAGATTTAGACAAGATGTTTGCTTATATTAGTACATTGTATATAGCCATGAGATGTGACTTATGATGGTTATGGCATGCAAGCCTAATTATCCAAGTTATGTGATATTACCTTGTGAAGTGGTTATATGATTTAGCTTGATTGCTATGATTAGATGATTTCATGATATGTATGCTTGCTATTTTTGTTGAGAGCAAATGGTATGTTATTGAACATGGTATAAGATTATAGAGAGTGATTATGTAACAGCCCAAATTTTGGGCTTAGAAGAATTGGGCCATGGGTGGAGCGCCTAAAATTCTTGAGAGTAAGAAAACGGCACAAATACATGTTAGCATTATTGGGTTAGTGATTTTAGACTGTTTGGGGGGTCTCTATGAATTTCCCGGTTCAAGCCTAGGCATATGGAAAAAAAAATTTAGCATTAGGGGAACCCTGACTCTAGGTTGTATGCTTCTTAAATTTGGATAGGTAATGTAACCCCCAAAAAATCCCGAAATCTAAAAATCCCTAAACTTGAATTTTTTCTTTTTGTGCTTAGCAATTCTGGTTAAGTGTTAATTACGCGATGGTAGGTCTTGGTCAAGGTTTGAGTTTGAATCTTGGGGTAGAAGAAATTATAGTTTAATAATTAAAAGGACCTTGTTGGCAAGTAGTTGGGCTTTTAAATAAAGATAAGGGAAAATGGCATAAAAAAGCCTTGTGGAAGAGTGGCTAAGTGACGCCACTTAGAGTGTAGGGAGGTGGCGTTAGTAGCTAGCAAGGAGATCCAAGGTTCGAATCCTAGCTTAGTGTTTTTAGAAGTTTAATTTTGGCCTTCTAAAAGGTTGGAAGTGGCGTGAAGATGGACTCCAAGGGGAGTGTTCAGAAGAGAAAATTAAGGAAATGATCAACGGGTTATCAGGGAGAAAAATGAGAAGATGAGAAGGGGGAAGTGATAGAGCCGAATGGGGAATTGAGGGCCAGGCAATTTGGTTATAGGGCTATAAATAGGTGCCGAATACAAGGTTGCTAGGCTAATGCCGAAAATTTTCTTCACCTTGTTGCCAGAAACCTCTTTTTCCAAAAGTCAAAAACCCTTGTTCTTCTTTTATTTTCCTTGTGCCGATTTCTTCTACTACTCTTCTTCTTTAATCTGTGCCAAATAAACTTTATTCACCATACTAATTTTGAAAGCCAAGAAGCCGATTCCCCCAAGGGCCGAATACTCTTTGATCGAATCTAGTGTAAGTGTTGCTCTTCAAATCAGTTTTCTTTGCTAAGTATCGATTATTGTCCCTCACTCTTTCTAATCAACTGTGATAGGTAATTAGTATCAGATCTCAGATCATAGCTCTCTGCTGAAATTGCTCTTTAGGTGTTTACGATTTTGGTAAGTATTCCTCTCCCATTGGTTAAGGCGGCCGAATGTTCATAATTAAGGTAAGGGGACTTGTGTTGGATACGAGTCACCTATTATTCTAGTTTTAATGAGTAAGACTAATGCATATCTAGAGAGTACGTGATCAAGGAAAAGCTATTAAGGATTGGTGCTCAAGGTAAGGTGAAAGGTGAGGTTTCGATTTTGGTAAAGATATGCATTAAGCATGCAATTAATTGAAGGGTGATATCGTTTGTAGGTTGGGACTAAGGGAATCACAGCACGCTTACTTACCAGATGTGTACATACACTACACACACATTATGAATCAACAAAAGCCGAAATACCGAAAAGTCGAAAAGTCGAAAAGCCAAAAGTTTGGCTACGGTAGTCTTGCAAGTATGCGAACACTCGTAAGGGGGAGACCGATAGGTTTCCTGAGGCCCACTGGTGATTCCATGGACTTGGGTTGTGATTTGGCCATATGGGCTAGAATGGGCTAAATGGGTCCGATGGGCTGTTGGGCCCATAATAGGTAAAAATTGAATTTTGATGCTTTGTAATAAGAATTTGTATATGAGCATGAATATGAATGTGACTGGGCCTAACGGGCCATATAAATGTGATTTGGGCCTAATAGGCCATATATAGGTGATTTGGGCCTAATGGGCCATATGAATAAGATTGGGCTTAATGGGCCAGATACAGGTATATGAATTTGATTGGGCTCTGTAAGGGGTTTTGGGCCTAATATATGATAACTACAAAACTTAATTAATATATTATGACCATGGATAAGTCAAAGGGTTAATGTGTGGCAACGGGTATATGCATGTCTAGGATTGGGATCTAGGGAGAGCTTGGTACTTAAGCGGTCTTAATGACCCACCTCTTCTTCTCTGGAATCCTACCTAGAGCATAGTATTCGTTCATCTTAGCTCACGGGACTTGCTAACGGGCCAAGATAAGTGAAAACCGTAATTAAGAGAAAATTACTAAAATGCCCCTAAGGGCAAAAACGACCAAAACACCCCTAGGTGTTGAATGTAAGTTTTGTGGTGTGACATGCATATATATGATATTCTGTTTAGGTTGCATATGAGTTGGGAATTATGGAACGGAGGAAGTATACGAGGATCGTATGGTTGCTTGACAATCGTAGATCCAACGGTGGCTTTTAAAGCCCAATATGTAAATGAAGGTAGTTCCGCAACCGGGCTACCATTGGTGTGTCAATTGGGTGGGTCGATATTTATATCCCCACATGGTGTGACAGGGGAAGGAGCTGGTGTGTAGCGGATGGATAATTTGGATGGGATTGCATTGCATGTTTGATGTTTGATATTTTTTTTGAATGCTTGTTTTTCATCGAGGGTTGTACACACTGAGTTTGCGAAAACTCACCCTCTCTTTTATTTTATTTTCAAGAGATGCTCAATAGAAGGTTCGATGTTGGAGGGACTCTGGGTGGCCAGCCAGCAAGACAGCATGGACTTATTTTTTTTTAAAAGCATACGAGACTTTATTTTAATAAGTACATTTCGGTCCAGATTGTAATAAGGCCTCCTTTTTATTTTTATTTGGTTTATTATTTTTACGTGACGTAATTATAAGAAGTTGAACATGGTTTCTTAAACTATAGTATGTCCTTTCTACGCTTCCGCAACTACATTTTGAATGACATGTTTTTATAAAATCATATGTTTTAAACAAGTGATTGAAAGGAGTTTTTTAAAGATAATTAAGGTTTCTTTTATTTTAAGAAGGGTTTTCAAAGAAAACTCGATTTTCGCTAAAACACTTCAATGTAACATGCCAAATTCGGCCATAATGTCTGGGTCGGGTTTGGGGTGTTACATTTAGTGGTATCAAAGCCCAAGTTACAAAACTCAAGCTGTGAAGTGGGCCTTATTACTATTGGGTTTCTTTTTCCGTTTTAAAAAAATTGGATCACACCGTTATGAAAAAAGGGAAATCTTGCTGAGCGGCACACCAGTCTCCGACGTTGAACCAAGTAAGTACTTTTATTTAAGTTTGTTTAAATTGTTATATAGTAGATAGTTAGAAGGCTACTTTAGATGATAGTTAGAATGAAACTAAAGCCCGTAGGATCTGGAAACTGTAGAGGATTTTTGAAAATGATCTTTTCTTTAAATATTTTCATAAAACATCGGTGTAAATATTTAACTAACAAACACTTCATAAAATTTCTAATCCAGATAATACACGAATCAACGATGAGTGCTAGAAGAGGTGCAAGAGGCCGTGGCCGAGGCAGCAGAAGTATTAGGGCTGAATCGTCGGCATCGGGCCATATGCCCGATGTTGGAGTAGAAGAGGCTCTGGCCTCACTAGTAGCTGGGAATGGACCATATGATTGGGCCGTGGGAGAAGATGCATTGTCACAGACAATGCTGAGAATTTTGGAAAGGGTCGCTGGGCCCAATAATGGCAATGGGAATCAGGGGTCTACTAGGAGCGACTTCGATCAAACGGGGCTGAGATCTTTAAGGGCGTGGCTGGCATAGCTCCAAACGTGGCAGAATATTGGTTGGAGGCCACTGAAAGGATAATGGAGGACCTGGACTGTTCACCGGAACAAATGTTAAAAGGAGTCGTGTCACTACTTAGGGAAGAAGCCTACCAGTGTAACACCCCTCGCCCGTATCCAATGCTGGGATAGGGTTCGAGGCGTTACCTGTAATTCACCTTTACAAACTTACTCAATCGGGTTACTGAATTTTTCTCGTGATTTAACACTTTTCAAACGTGTGCACTTTGTTTCTTGTACAGGCCTCCGAGGCCTAAAAACACTCTAGGGGTAGTACAGAACAAAACTGAAATTGTTCGATAGACTTGGGGAACTTTAGGAAATTTTCCCTTAGTTGAAGTGTAACACGCCCGTAGGGCTTAAAATACACCCGTTTCCTTTTTCCAGTATGCAACACGGCCAAGGCAGACACTCGTGGGCTTAGCCCGTGTGCTACACTGACTTCAACCTTACCATTATGTTAAATAAACACGGCCAAGACACACGCTCGTGTACTTAGTCTGTGCTCTATGCTGACTTAAAATTTCAAGTGCAGGGGACACACGGTCATAGCACACACCCATGGGAGTAGCCCGTGTGTCACATACGGCCTAGACACACGCCCGTGTGTCTACCCATATGGACCTTGTTAGGCTATTTTCCAAACCTTAAGTCACCCCCTACTAGCCAATTACACTTATAGATTACTATAGTGCATATTTGAGCCAAATTATCCATTTGTAAATATGAAACTCTGATAAACCTCATTGCATGTGAACCTCATGTCGTTGGTTTCATACATGCTAAGTTAATTCTTATCTTGCATTTAATGATTTATATGTCTGCTTGACATATTAAGATTGACTCGTTATTATAACTCATTGCCAATTATAACTAAGCCATTGCATATGAATATAAACATGCTTAGATTTGTAGGGCATAATCTACTTCAAAATGAGCCAATTCCCATGGCCAAATACAAAAGAAAAGATAAACATATTTTTACATGCCTTCACTAGGCAAATCAAATGACATATATAACAAAATACTCAAAAATCCTATACATGCCATTGGACAAAATCGAAATGTCTTTATACCAAAGCTTGTCTAGTTGATAGTGTGTTGACTCTCCAATTGTCTTCCAATCCTTATGAGTCATTGAGCTATGAAAATTAGGGAAAAGAGAGAGGTAAGCATTTACATGCTTAGTAATCCCGAATAACTGGAAAATAAACTTACCGATTGTTTAGCATACATTAATAATAGATAATGAAACCAACGAACATGAAAATGGTTTCCCTATCACATGTACTCAATCAATGAGTTAGTCACATAACAAATACCATGAACATTTTTATCTTAGATGAGCTCATCATTTTACATGTCATTTGTACATATACCTTGTGATAGTCTCGTTGAGTTTCTAGGAAATCTCGATGGATTATCCAGTCACCGTCAATTCATACGAATGATCATTTTGAGTATGCACTCCCATGAATCTCACATCTTACGGCGGGATTACCAGTCCAGGCTAAATCCCCCGCAATATAAACTCATAAGGTGATGTCGGGATTACCAGTCTAGGCTAAATCCCTTACGCGACAAACATCCTTAATGAGCTCAGATTTGAATTACCAGTCCAGGCTAAATTCAGACCCTAATCGGATTACCTGTCCGGGCTAAATCCACAATGCACACATATTCTTCAAGAGGCCCAATCATTCAAGGAACACCAGTCCAGGCTAGATCCTTTTTATACTTGAGATCTTCGGATTACAAGTCCAGGCTAAATCCTTTTCTACAACACATGCAGGATCTCAAGTCTCATGTAAATCATGGTTTATCCATCGAATTCCCTTTCCAACCTCAATCGAGACATTATCCAACAATTCATTATTAAAGATGCTATTCATGCATTTTCATGCATTCACAAAACATACAAATATGCATGTTATAGGTTTACTTTGAGTTATCTGAACTTACCTGGTTTCGTTTCGGAGCTGTGTTTCGGTTATTCCGAAACCTTGCGTTTATCTCGATCAACCTCCAGAATTTGTTCCTCGAGGTCTATAACAACAAAATTATATCATTAATTCACTACATTACACTTTTCAAGTTTAATTTCTACCCCTGGTCCAAATGACCGTTTTGCCCCTAACCTTTGACATTTTTACGATTTAGTCCTTAAGCTCGTATAATGAAACACATGAAATTTCTATCTTACCCAAGCCTATCCAAACACTTTTCCCTCATATGCCAACCCACATTTTCCATTATTTTCACATTCCTACCACATATTTAACAACTTTTGCAAAAAGGTCCCTTTAGGGGTTTTTTATGAAAATCACCTAAGAAAAGATGTTTAACACACCTCCAACTTTCATACCCCTCCATAATCCACCAAAATACAAGAAACTCATGCATGGGTAAATTTTTAAACATGAACCCTAGCATGAAATATGGGTAGAAATGGAAAGATCAAGCTACCGAGATTTCAAAAATACAAAGAACATTAAAAACGGGGCTTGGGAGCACTTACTATTGAGCTTGGAAAGCTTGGAAACCCTATCTATGGAGACTCTTCAAATTTCGGCAGCCATGGAGAAGAAATGGCTGATTTTGGCTTATTTTTCCCATTTTATTTCATTAAAAAGCCAAATGACCAAAATGCCCTTAAGCCCTTTCTTTAAAATTTCATCCATGCAAACCCATTTTTGTCCAAAAACTAAAAAATTGGGAAAATTTATCTTTAAGACCTTCTAATTTATAATCTAAAGCAATTTCATATAAATTGCTTCTAGAATCCAAGGTTTGCAATTTATTCAATTTAGTCCCTGATTTCCAATTGGACACTTTACTTAAAGAATTTCTTCATGAAATCTTAACACATGCATATTATCATATTCTAGACCTCATAATAATCATAAAATTAATATTTTAATGTCAAATTTGTGGTCTCAAAACCACTATTCTGACTAAGCCCTATTTCGGTATGTTACAACCAGTTGTGGCTGACGGTGAAAGAGGGCACCCAACCGGAGCGGGTCAGTTGGGAGTTTTTCAAAGGTACATTCCAAGGGAAGTATGTGGGTGCAAGCTATGTGGATCCTAGAAGGAAGGAGTTCCTGAACTTGACCCAAAGAAACAAATCGGTGGCGGAATATGAAGCAAAGTTTCTACGCCTTAGTTGGTATGCAAGAGTAATGGTGGCAACGGACTATGAGCATTGCGTTAGGTTTGAGGACTGGCTTAGAGATAGTCTTAGGGTATTGATAACCTCACAAAGAGATCGAGTTTTCTCGGATTTGGTGGAGAAAGCAAAGATAGCGGAGGAGGTTAAGCGCAATGAGCGCTTAAATCGGGAAAAAGAAAGAGGTAAGACTAAGAGGGAGGCTGAGACTCCTGGTGTCGATTAGAGGCCTAGGGCTAGGGCTAAGGTTGATGGGCTAGTGAGAGTAGGGCCACCTGCTGTTAGTCCAGGGGTGCCACCTTGTGCTGATTGTGGGAAAGGTCATGTAGGTGAGTGTTGGAAGAGGATGAGAGCTTGTTTAGCTTGTGGACCTATAGAGCATAGGATTAGGGATTGCCCTCGAATGCAAGGTCGAGCGCCAGTAGTGGGTCAAGGTGGTGCTCAGCCACCAAGGGGTGATTAGCTACTGCCAAGGGGCTGTGAGCAGGCCAGGGATGATGACAGCAATGGACATGGACGTGGAGCACCAGGCGAAAATGTAGGCTATGTTGAGGTGAGGCAGCCAGCTTTGGTTTATGCTGCTCGTCACTGAGAAGACGAAAATACCTCGGAAGCGAATATTGGTACGTATTTTATCCATAGTGTGCTATCTATCTATTTTGAAATTAGAAATAGAGTGCGCAACAGAAGCATAGTGGTGTAACCTAAGCGATGCGACATCAGTATCCTCAACTGTTTGAATCAGGTAAAATTTCAAGGGTGAAGTTTCTTTTAGGGCGTAGAGTTGTAACACCCAAAAAATCTCGAAATCTAAAAATCTCGAAATCTTGAATTTTTCTTTTTGTGCTTAACAATTCTGGTTAAGTGTTAATTACGCGATGGTAGTCTTGGTCAAGGTTTGAGTTCGAATCTTGGGGTAGAAGAAATTATAGTTTAATAATTAAAAGGACCTTGTTGGCAAGTAGTTGGGCTTTTAAATAAAGATAAGGGAAAATGGCATCAAAAAGCCTTGTGGAAGAGTGGCTAAGTGACACCACTTAGAGTGTAGGGAGGTGGCGTTAGTAGCTAGCAAGGAGATCCAAGGTTCGAATCCTAGCTTAGTGTTTTTAGAAGTTTAATTTTGGCCTTCTAGAAGGTTGGAAGTGGCGTGAAGATGGACTCTAATGGGAGTGTTCAGAAGAGAAAATTAAGGAAAGGATCAACGGGTTATCAGGGAGAAAAATGAGAAGATGAGAAGGGGGAAGTGGTAGAGCCGAATGGGGAATTAAGTGCCAGGCAATTTGGCTATAGGGCTATAAATAGGTGTCGAATACAAGGTTGCTAGGCTAATGCCGAAAATTTTCTTCACCTTGTTGCCAGAAACCTCTTTTTCCAAAAGCCGAAAACCCTTGTTCTTCTTTTATTTTCCTTGTGCCGATTTCTTCTACTACTCTTCTTCTTTAATCTGTGCCAATTAAACTTTATTCACCATACTAATTTTGAAAGCCAAGAAGCCGATTCCCCCAAGGGCCGAATACTCTTTGATCGAATCTAGTGTAAGTGTTGCTCTTCAAATCAGTTTTATTTGCTAAGTATCGATTATTGTCCCTCACTCTTTCTAATCAACTATGATAGGTAATTAGTATCAGATCTCGGATCATAGCTCTCTGCTAAAATTGCTCTTTAGGTGTTTACGATTTTGATAAGTATTCCTCTCCCATTGGCTAAGGCGGCCGAATGTTCATAATTAAGGTAAGGGGACTTGTGTTGGATACGAGTCACCTATTATTCTAGTTTTAATGAGTAAGTCTAATGCATATCTAGGGAGTACGTGATCAATGAAAAGCTATTAAAGATTGGTGCTCAAGGTAAGGTGAAAGGTGAGGTTTCGGTTTTAGTAAAGATATGTATTAAGCATGCAATTAATTGAAGGGTGATATCGTTTGTAGGTTGGGACTAAGGGAATCACAGCACGCTTACTTACCAGGTGTGTACATACACTGTACACACATTATGAATCAACAAAAGCCGAAATACCGAAAAGTCAAAAAGCCAAAAATTTGGCTACGGTAGTCTTGCAAGTGTGCGAACACTCGTAAGAGGGAGGTTGATAGGTTTCCTGAGGCCCACTGGCAATTCCATGGACTTGGGTTGTGATTTGGCCATATAGGCTAGAATGGGCTAAATGGGCCCGATGGGCTCTTGGGCCCATATTAGGTAAAAACTGAATATTGATGCTTTGTAATAAAAATTTATATATGAGCATGAATATGAATGTGACTGGGCCTAACGAGCCATATAAATGTGATTTGGGCCTAATGGGCCATATATAGGTGATTTGGGCCTAATGGGCCATATGAATAAGATTGGGCTTAATGGGCCAGATACAGGTATGTGAATTTAATTGGGCTCTGTAAGGGATTTTTGGCCTAGTATATGATAACTACAAAACTTAATTAATATATTGCGACTGTGGATAAGTGAAAGGGTTAAGGTGTGGCAACGAGTATATGCATGTCTAGGATTGGATCTAGGGAAAGCTTGGCACTTAAACAGTCTTAATGACTCACCTCCTCCTCTTTGGAATCCTATTTGGTGCATAGTATTCGTTCATCTTAGCTCACGGGACTTGTTAACTGGCCAAGATAAGTGAAAACCGTAATTAATAGAAAATTACCAAAATGCCCCTAATAGAGAAAATGACCAAAATACCCATAGGTGTTGAATGTAAGTTTTGTGGATGTGGCATGCATACATATGATATTCTACTTAGGTTGCATATGGGTTGGGAATTATGGAACGAAGGAAGTATACGAGGATTGCATGGTTGCTTGACAATCATGGATCCAACGGCGGCTTTTAAAGCCCACTATGTAAATGAATGTAGTTCCCCAACCGGGATACCATTGCTGTATCGGTTGGGTGGGTCGATATTTATGTCTCCACATGGTGTGACGGGGGATAGAGTGGGTGTGTAGCGGATGGATAATTTGGATGGGATTACATTGCTTGTTTGATGTATGATGATTTTTTTTTTGAATGCTTGTTTTCATCGAGGGTTGTACACACTGAGTTTGTGAAAACTCACCCCCTCTTTTATTTTATTTTCAGGAGATGCTCAATAGAAGGTTCGATGTTGGAGGGACTTTGGGTGGCTGGCCAACAAGATAGCATGGACTTATTTTTTTTTAAAAGCATACGAGACTTTATTTTAATAAGTACATTTCGGTCCAGATTGTAATAAGGCCTCCTTTTTATTTTTATTTGGTTTATTATTTTTACGTGATGTAATTATAAGAAGTTGAACATGGTTTCTTAAACTATAGTATGTCTTTTCTACGCTGCCGCAACTACATTTTAAATGACATGTTTTCATAAAATCATATATTTTAAACAAGTGATTGAAATGAGTTTTTTTCAAGATAATTAAAGTTTCTTTTATTTTAAGAAGGGTTTTCAATGAAAACATAGTTTTCACTAAAACACTTTAATGTAACACGCCGGATTCGGCCATAACGTCTGGGTCGGGTTTGGGGTGTTACAGGTAAAGCATGACAAAAAAGAACTTGTGAAATAGGTGGTAAGTGACGCCTCATAAGGGTTAGAGGACTGGGGTTCGAGGCCTGGATGGTGCAATAGAGGTTTTATTTTGGATCAGTGTCGTATAAGTGGTTGAGATTGATTAAAACTTTATAGGATGAAGTTTGAACGACTCTTAGAGAGATATGATGAGGGAGTTTTGGAGATAATATGGATTGTTAGGAGAAAATCAAGGAAATATTTGGATATTGAAGTGTCCAGCCAAATGAGGACTTTGGTGTCATAAGAGTTTCGGCTAAGGGGGAAATTAGGTCATTTTCGGCTTTGGAGTGTCGTTTTAGTGATAGCCGAATCTTGCTAGAAGGGTTCTCTTATTTTCTTCTCTCGTTTTTTTATTCCTTTGCCTTTTAATTTCAAGACTTTCTACTCTCAGTTGCACTCTGCATTTTTAGTCGAATTTGCGTTACCATTTAGGCCATGTTTTGTGCCGAACCTACTTGTTTTGTTGTAACACCCCAAAAATCCCGAACTTTCTTTTTTTTGATTTTGATGAAAAGTGTGCTTAATATTCCTAGTCAAGTGTTATTTATGTAATAATAGGCCTTGGTTAAGTTTTGAGTTCAAACTTTGGGGTGAAGGAAATTATGGTTTAATAATTAAAAGAACCTTGATGGCAAGTAGTTTGATTTTTTAATAAATGAAGGAGAAATTAGACACAAGGAGCCTTGTGTTGGAGTGACAAGTAGCGTCACATGTGGGGCTTAGAGGTGGCGTCACGTGCATGGCAAGGAGGTTTGGGGTTCGAATCCCTCCTTGCTCAAAAGAAGGATTTATTTTTGCTCAATGAATGGCCAGTGGTGGCGTTGGATGTGAACTCTGAAGGAAGTGATTAGAGGAGAAATTTAAGGAAGGGATTAAGGAGTTATCAGGGAGAAAAGTTAGGAGATGAAGGGTGTAGAGAAGTGGAGCCGAATTGGGAATTGGGGATAGGTAAATTCGGCTATAGTATATATAAGTGCCGATTTTGGGGATTCTAGGCTAATGCCGAATTCTTCCTCTCTATGTTACCGAAAACAGTTTTCTCTTCAAAGATCTAAAAGCCAAAATCCCTTGTTCTTTCTCTTTTATTTTGTGTCGATTTCTTCTCTTCCTTTCACATCAAACTCTTTTCTTTATCGCTCCTAGTTGCTTTTTCTAAAGCTGAATATCTTTTGGTCAAAATCATGTTGTGCTGCCACTTTTTCTTCAACGTTGGCCGATCGATTCTTATGTAAGTGCTTTACTTCCTTTTAGTTGGTCTTCCTAGTACTGATTTATTCTCTCCCTCACTCTTTTCTAAATCGATTTTGGTAGGGGATTAGTATCAAATCTCAGAGTTCAGATCTCTGTCGAATCGCTCCTTAGGCGTTTTACGGTTTTGGGGTAAGTGTTCCTCATTTATTGGTTAAGATTGGCCGAATGGGCATGGATGATTTAAGAGTGACTTAAGATGATTGCGAGTCACTTGTTGTTTAGGTTTTAATGATTAAGATGGAAGCAGATTTAAGAAATACTCGTGATTAGTGATCAAAGAAGGGCTGTTAAGGCTTGTCGTTCAAGGTAAGGCAAATGAGAAATTTTTGGTTTTTGGTGATCGTATTTGATAAGTGTGTGATTAATCATTGAGTGACATCATATGTAGGTTCGTGGCTGAAGAGATCACAGCACGTTTTAGTACCGGGTGTGTACATACACTACACACACAAAATAGACCGGTAAATCCCAAAATGCCAAAAAGCCAAAATGTCGAAAAGCTGAAATACCGAAAAACTGAAAGGTTGGCAACAGTAGTCTTGCGAGTGCACTAACACTCGTAAGGGGGGACCGATACGTTATCAGAGACCCCATGAGCGATCTCATGGTCTTGGGCCGTGTATTGGCCAACCGGGCCAGAATGGGCTAAATGGGCCGATGGGCTGTAGGGCCTATAATAGACAAAATTGGCAATTTGATACTAAGTAACGAAAAATCATATGATTGCATGACTATGAATGTGATTGGGCCTGATGGGCCATATGAATTTGATTAGGCCTAATGGGCCATATGAATGTGATTGGGGCCGATGGGCCATATGAATGAGATTGGGCCTAGTGGGACATATGCAGGTTTGTAGACTTGTTTGGGCTTTGTAAGCGGTTTTGAGCCTAGTATCTGATAATTGCTTAAACATACATAAAACTTAAATAATTAATTAAATGCAACCGTGGACGAGTCATAAGATTAAGGTGTGGCAATGGGTATATGCATGTCTAGGATTGGATCTAGGGAGAGCTTGGTACTTAAGCGATCTTAATGACTCACCTCCTCTTTTCTGGAATCCTACCTGGTGCATAGTATATGTTCACTTTAGCTAATGAGGACTTGTTAACGGGCCAAGGTAAGTAATAAACCCATAACAAAATGAAATTACCGAAATGCCCCTAAGGGCAAAAATGACTAAAATACCCCTATGTTTTGAATGTAAAACTTATGGATGTTATATGTATACCTGCTGCATTCATATGATATTCTATTTAGGTTACATATGGGTTGGAAATTATGGAACGAAGGAAGTATACGAGGATCGCATGGTTGCTTGACGATCGTGGATCCACCGATGGCTATTAAGCCCAGTATTTGATTAGCAGCTTGCTGCAATAAAGGTAGTATCGCAACCGAGCTACCATTGATGTGTATCAGATGGGTGGGTCGATATTTATATCCCCACATGATGTGTACCGAGGGACGGAGTCGATGTATAGCGGTTGGATTATTGGGGTGGGTTGCACAGCATTGCATGTATGATGTTATGGTGATTGATGATTGCTAATTACTCTTTAAGGGTTGTACACACTGAGTTTTCGAAAACTCACCCCCTCTTTTATTTTTCTTAGGTGATCCTCAGTAAGTGGTGCTACGGTTGGAGGGACTCCGAGGTGGCCAACTAGCAAGATGACTTGGACTTATTTTTTTTAAGCATATCATTTCTAGTATTTAAAGTTATTTCAGTCTGAATTGTAATAAGGCCTATTTGCTAGATATTATTTCATGGTCATTACTACACTTTGAAAACTAAATACAAACTGATTGTTACGCTTTGAAAACTAAATACAAACTGAATGTTACTTAATTTTCTCTTTGAAGGGTTTTCAATGAAAACAAAATTTTTGATAAAACACTTCAATGCAAGATTTTCGATAAAACACTTCAATGTGACATGCCGAATTCGGCCATAACGTCCGGTCGGGTTTGGGGTATTATATTTAGTGGTATCAGAGCTAAGTGTAAAACTCGGGATGTGAAGTGGGCCTTATTATTTGGGTTTTTATTAAAAAAATTCACAATATTTTGGGAAAAAATCATGTTGTGCGGCATACTGAGTTTTCGACGTCGAACCAAGTAAGTTCTTTATTATTAAGCTCGTTTAATTTGATATATTGTAGATAGTTAGTGGGCTACTTTAGATGATTATACTGAGGTTTTTAGTTGGAGTGAAACTTAAGCCCGTAAGACCTTGAAACTGTAGAGGATATACGAAAACAACTTTCTTTTTAATACTTTCATAAAACATCGGCTTAATTAATTGAAACTAACTAAAACTTCATAAAATTTCTAATCCAGATAATACGTGAATCAACAATGAGTGCTAGAAGAGGTGAAAGAGGCGTGGCCGAGGCCGCAGAAGTGTTAGGGCTGAATCGTCAGCATTGGGCCATATGCCCAATGTTGGAGTAGGAGAGGCTTCGGCCTCACCCATGGCTGAGAATGGACCGAATGGACAGACCACGGGGGATGATGCATTGTCGCAGGTAGCGCTGAGGATTTTGGAAAGGGTCGCAGGGCCCAATAATGGCACGGGAAATCGGGTGTCAATTTCGGAGTGACTTCAATCAAATGGGGCTGAGATCTTTAAGGGTGTGGCTGGTGTAGCTCCTAACATGGCTGAATACTGGTTGTAAGACACTGAAAGGATAATGGAGGACTTGGAGTGTTCACTTGAACAAAAGTTGAAAGAGGCAGTGTCACTGCTTAGGGAAGAAGCTTACCAGTGGTGGCTGACAGTGAAAGTGGGCACCCAACCTGAGCAGGTCACTTGGGAGCTCTTCAAAACTGCGTTTCAATTGAAGTATGTGGATGCGAGTTATGTGCATGCTAGAAGGAAGGAGTTCCTAAACTTGACCCAGGGAAACAAACCTGTGGCGGAGTATGAGGCGAAATTTCTACGCCTTAGTAGGTATACAAGAGTTATGGTGGCAACGGATTATGAGCGTTGCGTTAGGTTTGAGGATGGTCTTAGGGATAGCCTTAGAGTATTGATCACTCCACAAAGGGAGTAAGTTTTCTCGGAGTTGGTAGAGAAAGCAAAGATAGCAAAAAAGGTGAAGCGCACTGAGCGCCTAAATCAGAAAAAAGTAAGGGGTAAGAATAAAAGGGAGGCTGAGACTTTTGGTGCTGGACAGAGGCCTAGGGCTAGGGCCAGAGTTAATGGGCCAATTAGAGCAGGGCCCTCTACTGTTAATCTAGGGGTACCACCTTGTGCTGATTGTGGGAAAGGTCATGTAGGCGAGTGTTGGAAGAGGATGAGAGCTTGTCTAGCTTGTGGATCTATGGAGAATAGGATCAAGAGTTTCCCTAGAATGCCTGGTCAGGTGCCAGTTGTGGGCTGAGATGGTGTTCAGCCACCAAGAGGTGGTCAGCTATCGCCAAGTGGCCGTGGGCAGGCTAGGGGCAGTAACTACAATGGATGTGGACGTGGAGCATCAGGCGGAAATGTATGCCTTGCTGAGGCGAGGCAGCCAGCTTTGGTTTATGATGCTCGTCGCTGAGAAGACGGGGATGCCCTAGATGTGATAACAGGTATATTCTTTATACATGAGTTACCTTACACTGCATTGATTGATATCAGATCGCCGCATTCATATGTTGCATGTAATATGACTGAACCTTTGGGTGATATGTTTGAAATTACTGTGAATGAGATTACTGTGATAAGTCCGTTAGGTTAGCCAGTGGGAGTGAATATGTTGTTTAGGGAGGTACCCTTAGTAGTCTAAGGGGTTACCTTTTTAGCAGATTTGATGGAACTGCCGTTTAGTGAGTTTGATTTAATCTTGGGTATGGATTGGCTGGTGAAACACCGAGCAACCTTGGATTGCGCTGCAAAGTGAATGGTGTTAAGAATGGCGGAGGATAAGGAGGTAGTGGTGATTGGTAAACGCTGGAATTATCTGTCGAATGTGATTTCAGCATTAAGGCCTGAGAAGTTGGTACGAAAGGGATGCAAAGCCCATTTGGCTTATATTAGCGATACGGAGGCTAAGAGTCCTACTGTTAAGGAGTTGAGAACAGTTATGGAATTTCTTGATGTTTTTCCCAATGAGCTGCCAGGGTTACCGCCCAACAGAGAAGTAGAATTTAGAATCGAGTTGTTGCCTAGTACGGCTCCGGTGTCCATCGCCCCTTACTGGATGGCACCGAAGGAGTTGGTAGAACTTAAGGCACATATTCAGGAATTTTTGGATTGAGGATTCATCCGACCAAGTGTGTCTCCATGGGGAGCATCGGTGTTATTCGTAGAGAAGAAAGATGGGACATTGCGAATATGCATCGACTACCGGCAGTTGAGCAACTTAACTATTAAAAGCAAGTACCCTTTTGTTGAGAATCAATTATCCTTTTGATCAGTTTAGGGGAGCTTCCGTTTTCTCAAAGATTGATCTGTCTTCAGGGTATCACCAATTGAGGTTTAAGGAGGCAGATGTTTATAAGACAGCTTTCAAAACTCGTTATGGACACTACGAGTTCTTGGTGATGCCATTCAGGCTGACGAATGCACCTGCCGCTTTCATGGATCTCATGAATTGGGTCTTCCAACCCTACCTGGATCGGTTCGTGGTGGTTTTTATAGATGACATGTTAGTGTACTCAAGAAATGAGGATGAGCGTGATGCACACTTACGGATTGTGTTGCAAATTTTGAGGGAGAAGTAGCTGTATGCCAAATTCAGTAATTGCAAATTTTGGCTAAGGGAGATTACTTTTCTAGGACATGTGGTGTCAGCTGAGGGGATTAAAGTGGATCCCCAGAAAATTGAAGCAGTGTCAGACTGGAAAACACCTAAGTCAACCTCGAAAATCTGAAGTTTTCTGGGCTTGGCAGGGTACTATAGGTGGTTTGTTGAGGGCTTTTCATTAATTGCTGCACCTTTAACTAAGTTGTTGAGGAAGGGGGTACCGTTTGAGTGGACGGACAAGCAACAAGAGAGTTTTGGAAAGCTTAAGAAGGTTTTAACTGAGTCCCCTGTGTTAATATAGCCAGAGCGTAGGAAGGAGTTTACGGTTTATAGTGACGTGTCGCATGTGAGCTTAGGTTGTGTATTGATGTAGGAAGGTAAGGTGGTTGCGTATGCGTCACGTCAACTTAAGACTCACGAGGTGAATTACCCAACCCATGACTTGAAACTAGCTGCGGTGGTTTTCATGCTAAAAATATGGAGGCATTACTTATACGAAGAGAAGTGCATAATTTATTCGGACCATAAGAGTTTGAAGTACCTTCTTACCCAAAAGGAGCTAAATCTTAGGCAGCGTAGGTGGGTGGAATTATTGAAGGATTATGATTGTACGATTGAATACCACCCTGGCAAAGCAAATGTGATAGCTGACGTGCTGAGTCGTAGGGTTAAGTCGGACTTGAGGGCTATGCTCTCCCCTTTAAGCTTGTTGGATGATGGTAGCTTGTTGGCTGAGCTTCAAGTAAAGCCGGTGTGGGTCGAGCAGATAAAGAGTAAGTAGTTAGTGGATGAGACTTTGGGTGCTCGTTTTAGACAGGTAAAAAATGGGGAGACGTTAGACTTTGGGATAAATAGTGAAGGAGTGTTGTGTTTCTATAAGAGGATGTGTATACCAAAGGACGATAATCTAAGGCAGTCTATTCTTGGGGAAGCACATAGTAGTCTCTATGCTATGTATCCTGGCGGAAACAAGATGTATCAAAATTTGCGTGAGCTTTATTGGTGGCTTGGACTTAAGCGTGAGGTTATGGAGCTCGTAAGTAAATGCTTGATTTGTTAAAAGGTGAAGGCGGAACAGCAGTTGCCTTCAGGATTGCTTCAGCCAGTAAAGATTTCACTTTGGAAGTGGGAAATGATTACTATGGACTTTGTTAGTGGTCTACCCTTGACGCCTACTAAGAAAGACTCGGTATGGGTTATAGTGGATCGGTCAACCAAGTCTGCCCATTTTGTACCGGTCCGCACCGATTACTAGTTACAAAAGCTGGCTAGGTTGTATGTGGCAGAGATTGTAAGATTGCATGGAGTGCCAATTTCCATAATATCTTATAGGGACCCACGTTTCACTTTGCGATTTTAGAAGAAGCTGCATGAGGCATTGGATACTAGGTTAAACTTCAGTACGGCATTCCACCCTCAAACTGATGGACAGTCGAAAAAGGTGATCCAAGTTTTGGAAGATATGTTGAAGGGATGTGTAATTGAGTTCCAAGGTAGCTGGGAATACTTTTTGTCGTTAGCCGAATTCACGTACAATAATAGTTATCAAGCAAGTATTGGGATGGCTCCGTATGAAGCATTGTATGGGTGAAGGTGTTGAACTCCAACTTGTTGGACGGAATTGGGCAAACAGAGAGTTTTGGGCCTTGAGTTAGTAGCAGATACTGAGGGTAAGGTAAAATTGATTCGGGATCAGTTGAAGGAGGCCTTGGATAGGCAGAAGTTGTATGCTAAGCCCAAGGTTCATTGGGACATATCGGGTTGTGAGGCGGATTGGGCCAGTGGCTTATCAGTTGGAATTACCTTCTAAACTAAGCCAAATTCATGATGTGTTTCATGTTTCCATGCTAAGACGGTATCGCTCAGATCCTTCATATGTCGTGTCGGTTGAGGAGATTGAGGTTAGCCAGACCTAACTTTTGAGGAAGAGCCCATACAAATAATTAGACGTGATGTTAAGGTACTGAGAAGGAAGTCCGTCCCAATAGTCAAAGTGCTTTGGCATAATCACAAGGCTGAGGAGGCTACTTGGGAACCTGAGGAAGCGATGCAACATCAATATCCTTAACTATTTGGATCAGGTAAAATTTCGGGGACGAAATTTCTTTTAGGGGGTAGAGTTGTAATGCCCCAAAAATCCTGAACTTTCTTTTTTTAGGTTTTGATAAAAAGTGTGCTTAATATTCCTAGTCAAGTGTTATTTATGTGATAATAGGCCTTGGTTAAGTTTTGAGTTCAAACTTTGGGGTGAAGGAAATTATGGTTTAATAATTAAAAGAACCTTGATGGCAAGTAGTTTGATTTTTAAATAAATGAGGGAGGAATTGGACACAAGGAGCCTTGTGTTATAGTGGCAAGTAGCGTCACATGTAGGGCTTAGAGGTGGCGTCACATGCATGGCAAGGAGGTTTGGGGTTCAAATCCCTCCTTGCTCAAAAGAAGGATTTATTTTTGCTCAATGAATGGCCAGTGGTGGCGTTGGATGTGAACTTTGAAGGAAGTGATTAGAGGAGAAATTTAAGGAAGGGATTAAGAAGTTATTAGGGAGAAAAGTTAGGAGATGAGGGGTGTAGAGAGGTGGAGCCGAATTGGGAATTGGGGATAGGTAAATTCGGCTATAGTATATATAGGTGCCAATTTTGGGGATTCTAGGCTAATGTCGAATTCTTCCTCTCTATGTTACCGAAAACACTTTTCTCTCTAAAGATCTAAAAGCCGAAATCCCTTGTTCTTTCTCTTTTATTTTGTGCCAATTTCTTCTCTTCCTTTCAAATCAAACTCTTTTCTTTCTTACTCCTAGTTGCTTTCTATAAAGCCGAATATCTTTTGGCCAAAATTCTGTTGTGCCACCAATTTTTCTTCAACGTTGGCCGACCGATTCTTATGTAAGTGCTTTACTTCCTTTTTTTTTGGTCTTCCTAGTATCGATTTCTTCTCTCTCTCACTCTTTTTTAAATCGATTTTGGTAGGGATTAGTATCGAATCTCGGAGTTCAGATCTATACCAAATCGCTCCTTAGGCGTTTTGGGGTTTTGGGTAAATGTTCCTCATTTATTGGTTAAGGTTGGCCGAATAGGTATGGATGATTTAAGAGTGACTTAAGATAATTGCGAGTCACTTGTTGTTTAGGTTTTAATGATTAAGATGGATGCATATTTAAGAAATACTCGTGATTAGTGATCAAGGAAGGGTTGTTAAGGTTTGTCGTTCAAGGTTTCAGTTTTTGGTGATCGTATTTGATAAGTGTGTGATTAATCGTTGAGTGACATCATTTGTAGGTTCATGGTTGAGGAGATCGCAGCATGTTTTAGTATCAGGTGTGTACATACACTGCACATACACAATAGACAGGTAAATCCTGAAATGCCAAAAAGCCAAAATACCGAAAAGTCGAAATGTCAAAAAGCTGAAAGTTTGGCTACGGTAGTCTTGCGAGTGCACGAACACTCGTAAGGGGGACTGATACGTTATCAGAGGCCCCATGAGCGATCTCATGGTCTTAGGCCGTGTATTGGCCAACCGGGCCAGAATGGGCTAAATGGGCCAATGGGCTGTAGGGCGTATAATAGGCAAAATTGGCAATTTGATACTAAGTAACGAAAAATCATATGATTGCATGACTATGAATGTGATTGGGCCTGATGGGTCATATGAATGTGATTGGGCCTGATGGGCCATATGAATGTGATTGGGGCCGATGGGACATATGAATGAGATTGGGCCTAATGGGCCATATGTAGGTATGTAGACTTGTTTGGGCTCTGTATGGGGTTTTGGCCCTAGTATCTGATAACTTCTTAAACAGACATAATACTTAAATAATTAATTAATTGCGACCGTGGACGAGTCATAAGGTTAAGGTGTGGCAATGGGTACTTAAGCGGTCTTAATGACTCACTTCCTCTTCTCTGGAATCCTACCTGGTGCATAGTATCTGTTTACTTTAGCCAACGAGGACTTGTTAACGAGCCAAGGTAAGTAATAAACCCATAATAAAATAAAATTACCGAAATGCCCCTAAGGGCGAAAAATAACTAAAATACCCCTATGTGTTGAATGTAAAACTTATGGATGTTACATGTGTAGCTGCTGTATTCATATGATATTCTGTTTGGGTTGTATATGGGTTGGGAATTATGGAACGGAGGAAGTATACGAGGATCGCATGGTTGCTTGACGATCGTGGATCCACCGAAGGCTATTAAGCCTAGTATTTGATTAGCAGCTTGCTGCAATGAAGGTAGTACCACAACCGGGCTACCATTGATGTGTATCAGATGGGTGGGTCGATATTTATATCCCCACATGATGTGTACCGGGGGACAGAGTTGGTGTATAACGGTTGGATTATTGGGGTGGGTTGCACAGCATTGCATGTATGATGTTATGGTGATTGATGATTGCTTAATACTCTTTGAGAGTTGTACACACTGAGTTTTTAAAAACTCACCCCCTCTTTTATTTTTCACAGGTGATCCTCAATAGGTGGTGTGACAGTTGGAGGGACTCCGAGGTGGCCAACTAGCAAGACGAGTTGGACTTGTTTTTTTTTTAAGCATATCATTTCTAGTATTTAAAGTTATTTCAGTCCGGATTGTAATAAGGCCTATTTGCTAGATATTATTTCATGGTCATTAGTATGCTTTGAAAACTAAATACAAACTAAATGTTACGCTTTGGAAACTAAATACAAACTGAATGTTACTTAATTTTCTCTTTGAAGGGTTTTTAATGAAAACATGGTTTTCGATAAAACACTTCAATGTGACACGCTGGATTCGACCATAACGTCCGGGATGAGTTTGGGGAGTTACATTTGCTGTTGGCTAATTTCTCTCTCACTTCTTCTCTTCTCGATTCTTTCTTTTCCTCTTTGATCCTTTCTCTTCTAAATTGAGCACTTCTTTCTTTCTCTTTCGAATTTAATCATTTCTTCTCATATACCTAAAAATCGATTACCTTGTTCCTGTTGGCCGGACATCTCACATTGCCAATTGATTTTCCCTAGTCGACTTTTACACTTCTCTTCCTCCCTACTTTCTTTTCTCTTTAGTGTTGATTTTAGTTTGGTGGTCGAATATAACATTGATCCTCCCCTGGGGTTTTATTCTAGTTTTGCAAGAGTTCTCTAACATCTAGTAAGTTACTCGCCACCCTCCTTGTTCTTTCTAAATGGTTTTCTTGACACCTTCCTTTCCATTGATTAAACCGAGTAACTATTCTCTTTTTATCGCCAACTCTTTCTCTTAAAGGGGTTGTGTGGATTCTAGCCTCGTAAGAAGTAAAAGGATTTTCGAGGGATACAATTGTGGTGGAGATCTACTTATCTTCTGATCGATTATCTGAGGTAAATGGACTTGTAGTTCTAGTGTTGACTAATTGGCATTTCTCTCTTGTGCATGTATCTTTTCTTTAGATTAGTGTAAGATTAACTTTGTTTTAGACATTAATAAATTGACGGATTACGCTTGTGATTCAGATAATCCACAAGCAGGTAAAAAGGATTCGTAATCAACGGTTTAAGAAAAGTATAAGCTGATTCAGTCAAGGTGGGTATCGATTAGCGATTTGGGAATAAGTGTTTTAGGATCTTTATCAGTAGAAAGATTAACTGTACCTCTTAACTAATTATAGGTTCGAAACTTGTGGATTTGAGTGCGGTTTCGCAAAAATGTATGTACCCATACTAATAGATCGTAAAACGGTACAAAGATGAAATGCCGAAATGTCGAAATGTCGAAAGTACGGTGACAGTTGCCACACAAACGTGCGAACGCACGTGTGGAAAATTTGATACAATAGTAGAGGCCGCCTTGAGCGATCTCATGGGTTTAGGCTGATTTTGGGCCGAAATGGGCCATGTTGGCCCAATGGGCTCATGGGCCTTACTCGAGTTTTGTCATGGATATGTAGAAATATTAGACTAGGCTATTTTGTTCTCATGGCTAAGGTCAATTTTGGGCTTAGCGGGCCATATGATCATGTGGGCCCTACTTGGGCTACGTAATGGGCTTTAGGCCCAATTGTATGTTTTGATTGGAAAAGGTTGCACGAGTTGCGTGACACGACTATGGACCTACGGATAGGTCAGTAAGTGTACCCAGACCCCGATTTACGAAATAACCGTTATGCCCCCAAAGGGCAAAATAACTAAAATGCCCCTATATGTTATATAATTGTTATTGTATGCCATTTATGATATGTTTGCATTCATGTGATATTATGCTGCATGGGGGACGGGATCATTGATTTGAAGGAAGTATATGATTTGTTAGGGTCACATGGTCGCTTGACGACTGTGCATCCACCAACGGCTTAAAGCCATTATGTGATTGGCAGCTCTGCTGCGAAATTGGTTAGTGCCGCAACCGGTGCTACAACAGGAGTGTAGGGATGGGTGGGTCGATTAAATCCCCACAGGAGTCTAGGGTTGGACGAGATACTGAGTGTAGGTTGGTTGGGTATTTGTGCATTGCATAATCTGATTTTGATTGTGACATGGGCTCAGGCCTAACTGAGGCTACTATAGGCTAAGGCCAAGTGCCACCGTTATTGTTATGGGCTCCGGCCCAAATTGATGTGATGCATGCTTTATGATCGATGAGGGTTGTACACACTAAGTTTTCGTAAACTCACCCTCTCTTTTAATTTTTTTCAGGTAATCCTCAGTAGGTGGTTCGACGTATGGGAGGACTCGAAGGTGGCCACACTACGAATAACTTTAAATTTTCATAATTACTTTTACATTACTTAAATTACTTTCTCTTTGGGTTTTTGGTGTAATAAGGTCTTTTCACTAATTTTCTAGCTTTTGTTCTAGGTTTTTTTAACTATTATGATTTATTTTTGTTAAAAGTAGAACGCGGTTTTCCAAAATGATATATGTTTTCATAACATCACGTTTACGCAACATTGTTGAAGTGCTTCCGTAACAAACATGTTTTTAAAAGTAAGGCTGGTTTAAAATGGGGCTTCCGTAACAAATAATTAAGTTGACTTTAGAATTAAATAAAGGGGCTTTTCTCTTGCAAGCGAGATTTATTAATAAGACAAAGTTTTTCGAAAAAGCATTTTAATGTGACACGCCAGATTCGGTCATAATGTCTAGGCTGTGTTTGGGGTGTTACATATTAAAATGGTAAATCCAAAGAATATGAATGGGTGTGTTTAGACTAGATATTATACGACTATGTGATTCACATGTATGTAATCATACGAATATTACTTTAAGTTTTAATAACGGATAAGAAACCATCAAATTGAATTTATAGTATGTGTCTACGAAGTTTTTAAGCATGTGAAGGATTAAACTAACAAAAAGGCTTGGAAAATAGCCTAAGTGTTAGTCACACGAGCATAGACACGGCCTAGCACACGGGTGTGTGGCCTGGCCGTGTGGTTCAAATTATTTTGTTGACTTCACAAACAGAGAGTTACACGGGCTGAGGACATAGGCGTGTCCCAAGCCACACGGGCATGTGTGACGACACGGCCCAACCCACACGGACGTATGACTCTCCAAAGCAAGAAATTTGTTAAGTTGTCCAAAGTTTATCGAAAGTTCTCGGTTTAGTCCTAAACCACCCCGATGTATGTTTTAGGCTTCGAAGGCCTGTATAAGGGACGATATGCATGTGTTTGAAAAGTTTTAATTTTGGACAAAATTTTGTGACCCGATTTTGCATGTTTGTGACTGTTTAAGTCTGGTAACGCCTCAAACCCTGTCCCGACATCAGATACAGGTAAGGGGTGTTACCTTTAGTGGTATCAGAGTTATAGTTTAGTTAGTTCTCGAACTAACCCAGCATGCATGAGAGTCTAGCTATACATGCCACAAATCCGTGATAGTGTGATGTCTCCCGACGTGAATGAGAACCATCTTGTTTAGACAGAGGTACTCTCCAACCGAGCTACACTGACCATGTTAAATGTGAAGCTAAGGTATTTGGGTAAAGTACAATTATGATGAGCCTAAACTCAGAAAAGTATGAATAAAAGTTCATGATATGTATGTGATAACATGTGAGATAAAAGTTTATGTTGCAAGGAATATTCATGCTTGTTTGACATTCATATGATGTTGTACACTTGGCTTACTTGATAAAGTGAATGTGATAAATGAATATTCATAGAGGTATGAACAAAGTTCCACAATATTATGTTACGGATAAAAATGTCATTGTCCCGATTAGACGTTGAATGTTGATGAATTTCAATGACATCTTTAAATGAGATAAAGGAATACATTGTGATAAGCTTATCTATGTTTAGTTGATAGTTCTATGATATATATATGATCGATTTGCTCTAGTCAATGTATGTATGTGGGTAACTCACCAACCTTATTGATGGAACGAATGTTCGTTTATACTTGTTTGGATGACTATAATGGGAAAACTCGTATAGCTTAAGTAAATGTGCTAAATTGATTGAATTGAGTTACATGATTGTAATGACATGTATATGATGATGTACAAGATGAAAGTTTAGATTGTGATATGCTTATTCATGTTTGTTTGGCACCCATGCGATGTTATGTGTATGACTCGTTTGAGTAAATAAAAATGATTAGTAATGTTATTCAGAATCCATAGAATGCATGCATAAGTGCACTGTTTAAATAAGATTATTAGGAAGCTCGTGTCATACAAATGTGAATAATAGTTTGCTTGAAGTGAATGTTATGCTTGTCAAACTATTGCTACGATGATGAAATAGTGCTATATGCATATACATATAAGAGACGAGTTAGGGACCTTACAACCCCACCCCCTTACCAGAGTGGTGTTTGTAAAGGATTTTATGAGATCTGTGGAATAAGCTCACAAGTGTGAAACCAAAGAGTTCAACTGTAAAATGATTATAAATATGGTCAGAATTTGTAAATGAGTTGATAAGTAAAGACAGAACTAGAAAGGTATCAAATTGATTTAAAGATTATTCGATTTATGAAATATCACAGTGAGAGAAGAAATTAACTTTGGTAAATCTACTTATTCAGACACGATGTTGAAAGAATGTGGTAATCACAGTGAACAGATTATGACTGTCCCTCTTGAGGTACCCTAAGGATTCATTTGTTCTCAGAAGTGTTATTGTGACTGTCTATCTTCTGATAAATTGTTATTGTACGAGGATGTTTTCTAATCTTGATGTTAGATGAAAGCATTGATAATCTGAGTGGTTTATAATCGGTATTGTTCTATTTCTCTCTGGTATTCTATTATATTCCGTCTGTTGGGATTTTATGAGAAGATGCACATGACGCTATGATTCTATTCCTTCAAATTGATACTCTGTCCGACATATATATATTTATATAGAAAATATATTGTCCTTGTTGCATATTAATTTCAGTGGGTTGGATTGATGTATTCTTTTGGACTTCTTTTCTCTGAAGAATTATCAAGATCCTTCATATTTTTCTTATGAGCATAGTTCTGGGTCTTTCATTATAATATTGTATCTTGGATTTCTTTGTCCTGGACTTCTTTATCTTAGTTTTCATGTCATCTCTATTCCATAAATTGTCGATTGTAGCTCATATCTAAAGTGTGTTCTTTGGCCTATGATAACTATGTTAATTATGATCATGCTTCAGGTTGGTTATAGTAATGTGGTGATTCTGATATCTGGATTTCTCTAAATCTTCGTGAAAAATTTGACATCAGCAAGGACATAAGTGGTGAAAATGTGAATTTTAATTGGTATGGTGGAATTCTTTTCTCAAGTAACTTAATCGAAGTTGATTCCTTCAGTTGAGATATCTTTGTTACTTGAGTTAATGCATTTGAAATGGTTTTTGATTAGCATGATAAATGAACTTTGAATGATTACATGTTGAATCGTTCTATCGACTGGAAAAGAGGATTTCTTGAAATGTCATTTATTGATGATTAAGACCGACTTGGTTGTTCATCAGTGTTGGTTATTGTTTGAAAGATTAAATGAGATATTTATGTTTGGGAATAAAATTTCATTTCTTTATAGGTAAAGGAATGATAGTTTGAATGAAAGTGTATATTTCCTAGCATACTTTGATATGATTTAAAGTTGCTATGAATGATAAAGTTATCGCCTTGTGAAAGTTGAACGATCCATTGCATGTTAGTAAAGCTTAGAATAGACGAGAATATTATTAATTAGAATATTAGACTTGGTTTAGCCTACATCGGCAAGAAATTCTTGATTTTTCTGTGATGTGTCATTAAACGGATTGTGATACATTTTGGGACAAAAAGGCAATGTGATAGCTTAATTTATCTGCTGTCATAGAAAGATTTGAGTTTGAGATAGCATAGATGATCTGAGATTGTTGTTGTATGATCTTTGAAAAAAGGAAAATGTGGTTACAAATGCTTGGGTAGAAAGTCCAGAGCTTATACAGAGAGTTTGCAAGAAAACTCACAGGAGTGATGTATTGGTGTTCAAGTTTGGAACTCGACATTTCTAATCTTTGTGTTTGAATACATGAAATGTTATCAGGGTTAAAGTTGAATATCAGATGATGTCAGAACAATTTTCGCCAGTGGTGGTAATTGAATAGAAATGAGAATGAGGTTACTATAGATTTCATACCAGGATTATTCCTATCTTTGAAAGAAGAAGATGTTATGTGACTTGTTGTTAGGTAATTGATGAATTTGCAAATCATGTTGGTATGTGCTGAATTTCTACTCATCAGACTTATGAAATTAAGTATCCTTGAGATTGTTGAATTTTTTAAAATGCTAGTTTTTGTTAATCGGATTGAGATTCGTGATTTATATCATGGATTATTGAAAAACCTAAAAGAGGCTCTGAATTTTAATGACGACCAGAGATTGAATTAGTAAACTGTCGGGCTGTATAAAATGATAGAGAACTTAAGGCCATGATGCTCGGGTTGGCTACGTCATTTGAATTCGAGAGGATTCAAGTATGATACGCATATATATTCTATGACGGTATGAGTTCGATCCTCGTGTACATGAATTCTCTGATAGAAGTCAGGATTCAGTTGATGTGTCGTACAACAAAGAATTTCTCAAGACTTTTGTATGAGAAATTAAAGAGCTAAGTGTTAAGCGTAGCCTGAGTAAATGTTCTTTCGAAATGAATAAGAGATAGTGGAGTTTATGTGTAAACTAAACCACTATTCTGGTAAGATTTTCGGGGACGAAAATCCCTAAAGGGGGGAGAATTGTAACATCCTGAATTAGGGCCTAGTCAGAATAGTGGTTTTGAGACCACAAATCCGAATTAGAAATAATTATTTTATGATTATTATAAGGCCTATGATGTGTTTATATGTTTGCGTAAAAATTTCATGAGGAAATTTTATGTCTGAAGTGCTTAATTTGGCTTTAAGGACTAAATTGAATAAATTGTAAAACTTGAGTTCTAGAAGCTTCATGCATGAAATTGAATTGAGTTATTAATTAGTGGTCCTTAAAGAGTAATTTGGCCAAGTTCTAAAAATTTGGACAAAAATGGGCTTGTATGTTAAATTTTGAAAGAATAGTAAAAAGGGTATTTTAGTCATTTTGTAATTAAAAGATTGAAAAGGGAAAAATCAAGTCAAAAACCCTTATCCATTTTCTTTTTTGGCCGAATGCAACAAGGAGGAAGCCATGGTTAGGGTTTTCAAGCTGCTCAATAGTAAGTACTCCTGAGCCCCGTTTTTAACGTTCTAAGCATTTTTGAAGTCCCGGAAACATGATCTACTCATTTCTACCATTAGTTTGAGCTGGGGTTTATGTTTAAAAATTTACCCATGCATGACTTGTTAGTATTTCGATGTTTAATGGTAGAATATGAAAGATTAAAGCATGATAAACATCTTTTACTAGGTGATTTTTCATGAAAACACCTAAAAAGGACAAAAGTGTAAAAGTTATAAAATGGGTAGTAAACATGTGAATAAAAGAGAAATGTGGGCTACTATAAGAGCAATAATAGTTCAGCTAGGCTTAAAGTACAAGAAAATCGAGCACATTTCATTTTACGAGCCTAGGGACCAAAGTGCAAATATGTGAAAGTCTAGGGGTCAAAATGTAAATTTGCAAAAGTATGATTTATGGACCCATCTGAATAATGTGAGTAATAAATAAGTTA
This sequence comes from Gossypium longicalyx, assembly GCA_025698465.1. Lineage (NCBI taxonomy): Eukaryota > Viridiplantae > Streptophyta > Magnoliopsida > Malvales > Malvaceae > Gossypium > Gossypium longicalyx. Next base: position 49,848,025 of record CM047004.1, read on the forward strand.
TATTTCAAATGTTAGATCAAGAAAACAGATTTGGGCTTAGAACGAGGTTGAACGAGGTTAAGGACTAATTCGAAATAAATAGTCATACTCAAAACCGAGGTAAGTCCGTATGATAATAATAAATGCAATGTTATGTTGAGTTATATTCCTTACTATTATTGCACATATTGTATGATTTAATATATTGGAAAAGTTGATGGAATGGTCTAAATAATGTGGTAATGTAATATGTTTTGATGTGATAATAGTACATGATCAATATTATGTCATTTTATGTATGTTATGCTTATTGACCGTTATGAAAGCATAAGTGATGTTATGGTCATTATTCCGACACCACGAGTAAGTGCGACAAAGAAGTTACATACATGTGAGAAGGAATCCCGTTTGAACCTCAGGAATAGTTTAGGATACAAGTGACATGTCACTAGGAATTATGAGATCCGAGCTCATTGAGCGGTCCGAGTTCGTGATATGTATATGAGATTTCGAACTTGTTGAGCGGTCCAAGTTTGTGATATATGTAGCATCCGAGCTCATTGAGTGGTCTGAGTTCATTATGGGTGCAAGAATCTCAGCTCGTTGAGTGGTCCGAGTTCATAATGGATGCGATACATGTAACATCTGAGCTCGTTGAGAGGTCCGAGTTCATTATGGATGTGTTACATGTTATAATGTAGCTTTGGCTACGTATGTTTATGTGGCACTTATGTGCAAGTTTCCGTGTATCCAATATTATTCCAAGTGTTCAACGGGTATTATAATGAATGATGCGATGAAAGTCCCGAGATGGGCATGGTAATGAAGGTAAAGTCATTCGATATGCTACGGATATGTACAGGTACGTATGTTATACTCATGAGTAATGCCTTCTTACGGGATGATATATGACGAAAAGGTATGTTCATGTATATATATATATATATGAATATTTGATTAATGAGTTAGAATGCTTGAATGATGAATAATCTTGGTGATCATGTTATTATGCCATCATATGATAGTTATCATGATATTGCACTAAAACCGTTTTGGACACAGTAGTTATGTGATTTCGAAAATCCACCAAAAATTGTGGAAATTGAATTAGAGACTAAATAAGATATTATATTAAAGGTTATTGAATCTAGTTTCACATAGAAGAAACGGTGTAAGTAAAAGAGTTTCATATTATGTGATATTTGAACTTTTGTGAGACAGAGTCAGAGTGCTTTCGGGCTCCCTTGTCTCAAATTTGGAAAATCACTAAAAATTGTACAAAAATAATTATGGGTTATAATTATATGCCTAAATAAATAATGAGTCTAATTTCAAGGGAAATAGACGGGAATGTATCTGAATCCCGTAATAAGAGATAATAAATTTTAGTAAAGAAAGGTCGAAGCTGTTAAACAGCAGAACAGGGGTAACTTTAAAGAATAAACTGTACTTATTGGCTAATCCAAAAATTCTAAAAATTTTATGATAAGAATATATGTGAGTCTAGTTTTAGGGAAAATTAGCCGATATTGATTTGGAGTTCTGTAGCTCAAGTTATGAGTAACTGAGTGACTATGAATCAAGTAAACAGCTTAACAGGAACATAGTAAAAGTGCAATTATGATTATATTACCATGGAATCATGTTGATAAATTGCTTATTATTTTCATATGGACTTACTAAGCTTTAAGATTACTCCCACCTCTCCATTTCTTTAGTGTTTTTATGTTAGCTCGGGGTTGGAAATCATCAGAGGCAGCACCACACTATCAAACTATCACTTTCGGGGTATTGATGAATCTTAAACGTCTTCAAGTGAGTGGCATGTATAGGGACTTAGTTATTGATATGTATTCTTAAGATTTGGCCAAGATGTTGGCTTATATTATTACATTGTATATAGCCATGACATGTGGCTTATGATGGTTATGGCTTGTAAGCCTAATTATCCAAGTTATGTGATATTACCATGTGAAATGGTTATATGATTTGGCTTGATTGCTATGATTAGATGATATCATGATATGTATGCTTGCTGTTTTCGTTGAGAGTAAATGGCATGTTATTGAACATGGTGTAAGAGTATAGAGAGTGATTAAAATGGTAAAGCCAAAGAATATGAATGGGTGTGTTTAGACTAGATATTATACGACTATGTGATTCACATGTATGTAATCATACGAATATTACTTTGAGTTTTAATAATGGATAAGAAACCATCAAATTGAAGTTATAGTATGTGCCTATTAAGTGTTTAAGAATGTGAAGGATTAAACCAACAAAAAGGCTTGGAAATTAGCCTAAGTGTTAGTCATATGGGCAGAGACACGACCATGTGTCTCAGCCGTATGGAGGACATAGCCTAGCACACGGGTGTGTGGCTTGGCCGTGTGGTTCAAATTGTTTTGCTAACATTACAAACAGAGAGTTACACGGGCGTGTGACTCTCCAAAGTAAGAAATTGTTAAGTTGTCCAAAGTTTATCGAAAGTTTTCGGTTTAGTCCCGAACCACCGCGATGTATGTTTTAGGCTTCGAAGGCCTGTATAAAGGATGATATGCATGTGTTTGAAAAGTTTTAATTTTGGACAAAATTTTGTGACCCGTTTTTGCATGTTTGCAAATGTTTAAGTCCGGTAACACCTCGAACCCTGTCCCAACGTCAGATACGGGTAAGGGGTGTTTCAGACTTAACATCATTAGAGGCTAAAGCTACTGCTTCTACCCATTTAGAGACATAGTCTACTGCCAAAAGTATTTATAGCTTGCTTGTGGATGGTGGAAATGGACTCATAAAGTCTATTCCCCATACATCAAATAACTCAATCTCTAATATATTATGCAACTACATTCCCTATCTTCTTGAGACATTTCCTCTTCTCCAGCAATGATCACATGACTTATAAAATTCATGAGGATCTTTAAATATGGTCGACCAATAGAATCCTAACTAGAGTACCTTGCTAGTTGTCTTCATTCCTCCAAAATATCCTCCATAAGAATTTGAGTGGCAATGTTGTAAAATGCTAAGCATCTCCTCCTTAGGGACACACTTCTAAATTATCTAGTCTGCACAATGCTTAAATAGGAAAGATTCATCCAAATACTACTGTTTTGCACCATGAAAAAATTTTTGTTTCTTGTGCGTATTGAAGTCAAGTGGCATTACACCACTCACCAAAAGTTTACTATGTCTGCATACCAAGGTAGTACCTTAGCAATGAGTAACTGTTTGTCTAGGAAATCCTCCTTAATGCATTTTGTGTGACCATCTTCATTTCTAGATTCTATTCTTGACAAATGGTCAACCACTTAATTTTCAGTTCCCTTGTTATCTCTGATTTCCAAATTAAACTCTTGCAGCAAAAGTATCCACCTAATTAATCTCGGCTTGGCATCCTTCTTGCGTATTTGATGGCCAAGTGATCTGTGTTAATCGTAACTTATGTCCCCACTAAGTAAGATCAGAATTTGTCGAACAGAAAGACTACAACTAGTAATTCTTTCTCTATGGAGGTGCTAATTTAGTCCCGACTCGATTCTAATACTCATATTGGGCCTCGAGGGTCCATTTAAAGGACGTTATGAATAATCTCAGAAAATGAATAGTAATTGACATGAATTATCTGTAAATGTTTTGAAAACTCTAGTAATGCTCCGTAATCTTGTTTCAACGATGGACACTAGTTAGGGGTGTTATAATGTGATCAATTGGTTAGACTCATTAGAAATAGGTTCTATTACTACATGGAACGAGCTGGCAGAAAAATTTCTCCATAATTTTTTCCCGATTAGTCAAACCATTTAGCTTTGGTAGGAAATTACAAACTTTAAACAATAAGAAGGTGAGACCCTGTACGAGGCATGGGAGTGTTTCAAAATGATGTTAAGAAAATGTCCACACCATGGACTGCAAGTGTGGCTCTAGATCTAAATATTTTATAAAAGTATTGACGGACACATTAGATCTAACCTAGAGAAAATGTCTGATGGATCTCTCATGTTTTATACGTACAAACGAACCTACAAAGCCATTGAAGATATGGCCATGAATTCGTCCATGTGGCCCAATGAGAGATTTATGTACCAATTGAAACCTCCAGCGATGAAAGCAGTGAAGGAAGAGGTCGATAACGATAAATTCCAATGAATCTTAGAAAAGCTTAACCATTTCGAAACACCAGTCAAGACGATAATAGCAAAGCCACAATTGGAGAGCTAATAGAGGAGGCATGTTACATAGGTAATAAGGGTAGAAATCCTTATTCAAATACTTACAATCCCGGTTGGAGGGATTATTTGAACCTCAAGTAAGGAGGTTACCTAGGATGCATGAATGAAGCTCAAACTCAAAAAAATACTCCTCACCAACCTTCACAGTTGCAATAATGATCCATGGGAAATGACTATGCTACATGTAGCTAAAGATTCAGTCAACTAGAAGGGGAGATACAAATAATGAAGATGGACATTCGACAAGTCCAAGCTACATGTGGACAAGTCGAATCCCAAATGGATAACCTCTATGGCCAAATGAGTCAATTAATGTCAATGTTTCAAAAACAGAATGGTTAGAGTCCCCTTAGCAATACGAAGAACAACCCTCGGAGATATGGGAAGGAGCATGTTAAGACGATCGTAGTGCGATCGGGCAAGGAATTGAAGTCGCCAATGGTGAAGTTTAGAGAATTGTCGGACACGTCTGGTAGCACAACATAGTATCAACCATTGAACTTTAATAAATTTGCAAAATTTTGTAAATTAGTTTCAATTTCTAGTTTGTAGTTAGATTTTAGGACAATTATAGTGCAATTACATGTTAGAATTAAGAGAATTCAGGTTTTTGGACGTAACGGGACGAAAACGAACAACCGAAAGACATCGACATATCCCAAAGGGGTGGGGACAATGTCATGTGGCACCATGCATAGGCCATGGTAGGACAAAGCTCTTCGAAGCAAAGGCACTTGATTTTGGAGGGTTGTGTCGTGCCACACACAAGCTGTGGCACGACACGAGCACTTTAAAGCTAAATGGGGTAATTTAGGGTGTTGTGCCAGGCCAGGCATAACCTGTGATGCGCACGCCTATGTTTTCAGCTAAAATTTGTTCAGGCAGAAAACCCATCGAAAATATATTTATAGTCACCAGTTTTAGGCATAAAATCATATAACTAAAATAACCCAAAAGAGTGAAAACATCCTCTTAGAGCCACCCCACGTCTTCCCCACTATCGAGCTTCGATTCTTCGCAGTCCCAACCTCCGATTCACATAAGTAAGTGTTCTTCTTATCTTTCCATTTCAGTTTTCATATGTTATTTTGTTATATTTCACATTGATCGGGAGCCGAGGTTCATTGACAACTAACCGAGGTATCATATTCTAAACTTGATTTTTATCATTTTTATCATTTGGGTTAGTTGTTATTTTACTTTTAATTTGAAAATTGCACCAGGAAAACAACAACGACTCACTCAAGCATCAAGTAATCTTAAATATAGAAGTCTAATGATTTTTCCTTTAGATAAGTAGACGTTCGTTCATACAGGAGTGTAGGTTCAATCCTACCATGTCTATCTGTGATGAGATAAGAGATCTAGTCTGATCCCACCGCTAGAATAAATTTTTGGCAACCCTGACCGAATCGGTAGTTAGCGCTATAGTTTATGAATTTTATGCCTCCCTAAAAGATAAGGAGAATTGCAAGCAGCGAGGTGAGACGATCACCCACATTACTATTTGAGGCAAAGAGGTGTCGATTACACCTCGAGATATTTGCTGGTACTATGATGCCATATACTATACCCACGATTATTTAGAGACCTTAGACTTATTCACGTTTGAGGAATTTGACATGGAGGGTACTATTGATTATTTGACGGAGGGGCGTCGCTAGTGGACTCGGCATTCCAACTCTAAGGTGCCACTAAAATTCAATATGACCATTATGTTCCCGATGGCCAAGATGTGGATGCAATTTATTTGCACTCATCTAGCGACGACCCATAATGCCTCTGATGTTACCGCATATCAAGCGATTATGCTTTATTCAATTTGCATAAAGATGAAATCTATGTAGGCCACTGGATCTACGAACAGATGCTCAAGTGCATACGACACCGAAAGCAAAGTATGTAGTTCCTGCATCTAATTATTTCTCTATGTCACTGAGCCGATGTCTTCATGTCACCTATCAAGCCATTTTTGAGACTCATGAGGAGCGTGATTGGGGATAACTCATATGGCCAGTTCCTCGAGTTCCAACGCAAACAAAATCGAGAATAGGAGCAAAGGACAAAGCATAGGAGTGACACCCAAGGGCTGATGAAGATAAAAAGTAAAGCACACATGTCGAAAAGGACAAGTTTTATGGATATGTCGATATCAGAGTGGTAGACCCGATGGATATAAGACATAGGAGACATTCTATCTGCATTGCGAAACAAAATGGGTGGCCTACACCAGCACCACTCTCAAATATGTTTGAGAGGTTCTCATCGCCAAGTGAATGCTAATGATGACAAGGATGAGGATAAGGAGGAGGAGGAGGAGACCCCAATCACACTATCCAACTATGAGCTAGTATTTAAACCAGACCGCTAAGTGATCCGTGACCCAAGCCATCACAGCCCGACCCAAACTTCAAGAAGGTGAGCTACAAAAGTGTCAGTAAGGGTAATAGGGGCATGGCCTAGATGATGGAGGAGATGGAATCTGAGCCCTACTAATTTTGAACATTTTTATTTTGTACTCTATTTTTATTTTTGGATGATTTTTAATTTTTGCTTTGTTTTTAATTAGTTAGGATTTATTATTTTCTATATGTATTTTTTGTGTTGTTAATTTTTCTTTTTAGGAATCCCATAATTTTTTACGATACTACCATTGCAAGCTAAAACCGAAAGGAGGAGTAGTCTCACCAATTGAGTTCCACATACCATGCCAATCAGGTAACCTTTTTCCTTTACATTTTTAGTTACACATTAGGGGCAATGTGCCGAATAAAGTGTGGGGTCACTAAGAAAAAATTTAAATTTTTTCTTTTCTTTATTTTTAGTAGTTTTAAATTTTTAATTTCATGTGTGTGCTTAAGCTTATAAAAAAAACAAGTGATTGATGAGGAGCATGTACTAAGGTTGTTTGTTTAAATTGTAATTTTAACCTGAAATTGAATAATTTAGGTTGTTTATATTTAGACTAATTAGTTTAGTTTATTAGTCTGTAGATAGGAAAAAAATATACCAAGTGATAAAGGTAGATACAAATAGTTAATTTATTTGTAGAAGTATAGGATGCTTGAATTAAAAAGAAATTACTTGGTAAAATCCATGATTATTGAAATGATATAGTATGACTAGTATAACCCTTATAAAAAGTGTCCAAGAAAAATCTCAGTTATATTGGCACAAATAAAAAAAAAAATCATAAGGGATTATCAGGGAAATATTACTGTATTAGAGTTCAAAGCATGGACAAAAATAAACTAAGTAGGAAAAAAATATTCGAACTGACTATACCCTACAAAAATAAATACTATATTCGTATATACATTTTGATAGAGCTCTATATTTAATTTTTTTATTTGTTTGCTTTGTAATTTATTGAACTAATCTGTTTAGGTGTAAATAACTTTGAATTATTTAAATTTCTAGCTAAAGTTACATATTTAGGCAAATCTTTCTAGTGCCAATGCTCCGATCCAATCTTGTATATCAAGCTAGCTCAAATACATTTTATCTTCTTTGCATGTTTATTTCTTGTTTTCTATTTTAGTTTTTCTTTTTCTTTTTCTTTTTATCTTTATTTTTATTTTGTTTAGCTTACTTAAGGACAAACAAATACTTAAGTGTGGGGGTATTTGATTTGTCGTCAAATATAGTAGTAAATTTGGGTCAATCCTACATTTAAGGAGTTTGTTTTCTATGCAATTTAGGATTTAATATTATGTTTTCAGTACTTAGGCCTTAGGATTAAATATTAGTAAAATAATTATTTTTTTAACACATTTTATAAGTGTTGTGACCCAATAGGTCGACATGGGCCTTAGGTTGTGCTAATATGCTCAATTGAGTGTGTAGGATGAAGATATAAAGGCCCAATTGACGTGGAAGCAAAGGAAAAGTGATGCACAAGCTTCTCGAGATGTCAAAGCAAAAAATGAATGACACAAGATGGATTTTGGGTGTCGTGTCGTGCCACAAATATGGTGTGGCACGACACAAGTTGACGTCCTACGCAAGTAATTTGGGGTTATTTTCGTTCGTGCAATCAACTTTATACGAAGACCTAGTACGTGCAAAAGACCTAATTTGGGTTGCTAACTTTTATATAAATAAGACATTAGGGGATTGATGTAACCAAGTTGTCCTAAACGCCTTCAAAAACACTAGTAGTTTAGGAATAGATTTAGATTGTTTTCTTTTCAGCTTTTCATAACTATTTTTGTTTTGCCTTTTGAAATCAATTTTGATTTAAGAGTTTATTTATATTATTCAAGTATTTCGGTTTATTTTCCTCCAATATTTAGTAGTAGAAGTGTGATTTCTCCACTGTTTAACCGCCAAAGACCCCTCACCGACCACTAGAATGTTGTCGTCACCACCGCCGGAACCATTGTGTTCGGTGGTGTCATCATAGGTGCAACACCTTCACAGCACCTCGAGCTAGTTCGATCCGGGCCAATGATGGGCCGACCGGTTCGGTCCTGCCACAGGTTGGACCGTCGGCCCGATTTCACATACCAGATCCAGTTCGACCAGTTATTAGGTCTTAGTCTCAGTTTTGGGTTATTGGACCCAATTTTTGATCTAAGGTCTAATTTTCAAGTTCAAATATTATATTAATAATTTCCTATATTAGTAAATAAATAATAAAATATGTATGTTTAATAATATTGAACACTATAATATTTTATATTAATATTTTTAAAATTAATAATAATATAATAATATTAGGCTTGATTTAAGTTAACTTTTATATAACAACAAAATTCTTCATAAAAGAGCTTTCTTTAGATAATAATTATACTTTTCAAAAGGGTAAGTCAATTTACATGAATTTTATTTTTACTTGACGAAGTTGTTTTCCATAGAACAAACACAACAATACGCAAAAAAGGAATCATAAGTAATTTTCTGTGAAACAAATGCACCATGAGTTCTACTATTTCCAAAATCTAATGGAGCAAATATATTATCATATATGTAGTGCCATGTTAGCTTGTTATTTTCACATATTACTCGCTAAAAATCTAAGTAATGGATTAATGACTTTCATTTGCATCAATACTGAAATTTAAAAATTTGAAAAGTATAAGAATTTAGAATGATCCAATTAGAGAATATAGACTAAATTTAAAATCGTATTTATAACATAGAACTAGTAATCGAATTTAACCAAATGAATTTACTTGCTACCATTTAGGTGAAAATTAAAATTTCAAAAGCCAAAAAGTAGAGAGATTAAAATGGACCAATTTAAAAAGAACATGACTAAAGTAAATAATCAATTGAAGTACTAGACTAAATCTATAGCTTTAGCAAAGTAGAAGGACAAAAAACAAAATTTAAGGAGTTATGATTTTTCAATAAAAGATATTCTTTAACCACTCTCGTTAGAAAAGAAATGTTTATTTTAAGTTGAAATTAACTTTATAAATTATAAAAAGTAAAAAAGAAATTTTTTTCTTTGAAGATTTTTAAATTTTTTTTCATAATTATGGATTTTTTAAAATTTTAATTAAAAACATAAAATTATTTTTCATTTCCCTTACAAATTTGAAAAAAATTGAACTTTTTTGGATTTTTTTTATAAAATTTTAATTTTAAAGAGCCTTTTTCATAAATTTTTGAATTAATAATTTTTATTTATGAAATTTTTAACTTTCAATTTTTTAATATTCAATATAATTTTTAAATCAGTAGCTAGCTTAACATGTAAGATAAAATAGTGCGTGAGCAATGAAAGATTGAATGTCAATTTGCTTCAAATAAAAGAGCAAGGGCCTAATTGAATAAATATGTAAAAGTTAAAGAATTAAATTTGTCATTATACCTTATACAGAACTGCACTCGGAAATAAGCCCACCAAGTGGCGTAGCGGAAGACGGACCCAAGCTCAAATAAACAACCCCCCCTATGACGCCACCACCACTTTCTACAATTTGCACACAAACTCTCTCTAGAAAATAGTGTGTGAGCAATGAAAGATTGAAGGTCAATTTGCTTCAAATAAAAGAGCAAGGGCCTAATTGAATAAATGTGTAAAAGTTAAAGAATTAAATTTGTCATTATACCTTATACAGAACTGCACTCGGAAATAAGCCCACCAAGTGGCGTAGCGGAAGACGGACCCAAGCTCAAATAAACAACCCCCCCCTATAACGCCACCGCCACTTTCTACAATTTGCACACAAACTCTCTCTAGAACTACAGAAAAACAAGGGAAAATGACTGAGGCGGTGATAAGGAAGAAGCCAGGAATGGCGAGTGTGAAGGACATGCCACTTCTCCAAGATGGGCCTCCTCCGGGTGGGTTCTCCCCCGTCAGATACGCCCGTCGGATACCCAACAAGGGCCCAAGTGCTATGGCTATCTTTCTAGCTGCTTTTGGTGCCTTCTCGTATGGGATGTACCAAGTCGGCCAAGGGAACAAGATCCGCAGGTCCTTTCTTTTTATTCTCTCTGGAAAAATGCTTAATTTTCCCTTCTTTTCGTCATATTCTAATCTAGGTTTTCTTTTTTTTTTTTCAGTTTACATTGATAGTATATTTGTATATTTAATCTGTTCGTTTATTGGGTTGCTTGAAATGATTTCTATGAACTCATTATGATATATGTATATTTGCTCTTACCTCTTTTATCAGATAGAAAGCTTTTGATGGGATTGAAGACTTTTTTATCTTATTATGGATCTTGGAGTTAGATCTTATACTGTTGTTTAATTTATATGTGGGTCTTTATCTGTCCTTGTTTATTGGATAGATTTAATTTAATTTAATTTTTTATATCAAATGAGCCTTGGAAATGTGGAGGATTCTGCTAATTCTTGGTATCATATTTCGTTCATATTTTCTGGTTCTTTCAAATGGCTTTTAGTATATATCTTCTGAAGAAGTTTGATGGGAGCGGAAAATGAAAGAATACAATGGTTTGCTGGCAGTATTATTATTTGGTTCTATCATATTGACAATGCATGATGAGTTATGAGCCTGCTGCCTGCCTATATCCGAGTTTAGTAATTTCAGGAGTCCACCTATGTACTGATTTTAGTAATTAATTTAGTATTTCACAGGGCAAACAACTAGTTCAGGATTCCTGGTTCTTTCAAATGGCTTTGTCTCATGTAACCTATGAAGAAGCTGGTAGAAGGGGAAAAGGAAAGGCAAAGTTCCGATAAATAATTTCCTGACAAAAGTTATTATTTGTTCCTGACATATGGACTATTCGTGATAATTTCATGAGTCTGCCTATTTACTTATTTTTTTATTTTGTTAGTATTTCACAAGGCAAAACAATCGGTTAAGGGTTGTCGGTTCTTTCAAATGGTATTTATTCTGTACCCTATGAAGAAGCTGGTAGGAGAGGGAAAAAGAAAGATATGTTCAGATACAACATTTTGCTGGTGGTGCTATTATTTGGTCATGAAATATGGGAAATGCATGAAAATTTCAAGAGCCTATCTATTTTCTTATTTTAGTAATTTGCTAACATTCATAGTATATCCATACGTTTTGTTGCATTTAAACCGGAAATGTCAACAAGGATTTAGAGATTTGTTGAAACTAGCATGTGCATTTAATATAGGGGAGATATATCTGAACATGATACTCTTTTATGCGTTGATGATGAATTGTTGATCTTCTAATTGTTGGTCTCAGAGTAATAAGTAAGAGTGCTTGAATGGTCATTCAAATTGTTGCTTATTGATTTTAAAGCAGTGTTGTCAATGGCGCTAGGTGTGCACTAGGCACTAGTATTGATTCTAATGCTTAATTGTGTTGGAAAGGAATCATTTTCAGATTTCACTTCAAACCACATTTTATGTTGCATTGAGCATAGGTATTTTGGGGTTATTTCCAGACTGCAGGATTATAGGTACTAATGTCAATAATATTGGGTGGTAAATAAACTGCACAATTTGGTTGGCTTTTTGCATTTTCTTGATTTGTGACCATCTCGGACTCTTTGGGAAATGAGGCTTCTAGATTTAAGCATGAATTATCTGAGTTTTCCTTTTCATGTTCAAGGGTTGGAAAAATTAAACTTGATGCAATTAGGTGCAATAGCTTATCCAGATGGGGCACTTTTAGGCAAGATGGTGTACCTTTTCCATTTAGCTAGCCATTCATGGATAATCTATAACTTAGGCAAGGGTTGGGGAAGTTTGAGATTCTCTATGCATCAATAGTTGAATTGATCTTTTTGATAAACAGACATAGCCGAAATTGCATGCACTAGATAAATAACATAAAACGAATAAGCTCAAATCTGTTCTGTTTTGGAGATATACTTTAGATTCCCTTATTTTGATTTATTTAAGATAAATAGTGTAACTATCAAAGCATGAGCTAAATTAAGGTATTAATAAAAGTTGATACTTTGAGGCTGCATGATGCAAGAGCTTTACTATTGTGTTATTTTATTATTTTATCTTGTTAAGTATCAGACTTATGACAGAAGGCTAGGATTGTAAATTTAGGGTTTAAATCATGGGCTAATAATAAAATTTTATTTGCAAGAAAGCCTTGTATAAATAAATAATAAGCTTTACAGACAACATTGTTTTTTTTTCTTTGAAATAATATAGAGAAACTAGAGGTTTTTCTGACTGATTTCTTACTCGTTTGCTCATCCGTAATTCTATTTATTTACTAATATTTCTCCCTAAACCACTTCAATTTTGGCATTGAAGCCTAATTGGATCCTAGTGTTTATATAAGGATTTGCTTTTAAGCTATGGTTGGACGTGCAAGAGGTCAAGGATGAGGAAATTAGGGTCACAAAACAAAATTGGCTGCAACTGTGATGTAACGTGCAATTGAAGAATTGTCATGTGTAGTTTATGCTAGGCTGCAACAGGAACAAGTGGAAACCTAGATGGAAATTTTGGAAGGTGCCTATAACCATTTTGACATATCTGAAGATGGTCTCGCTAATAAATCTGATTTTGTGAGGAAGAAAACCTCTTTCATGATGCTGAATCCACAAACCTTGCAGTACAAGGTGGGTTGATGGACTGGTTGGTCTATACTCTTGAATTAAACAATGGTGGAACTAATGTTGAAGTTGCTGATTTTCATGGCATGATGCATGGTTCAGAGCAAGATTATGATATGTTAGAACCCATTTATGATGAATATCTTGAAAAAATGGAAGAAATTGATTTGAATCCGGTTAAAGGAGAATATTTGGTTGTCTGGATACAGGGGTGACAATCAAATCCTCAGAACAAGGGGAGGATTGGAGGTGGTTCAGAAATCTTCTTGATATCGCAAAAAACAAAGGTTGGTTGATGACTCTGGAATGGCATCTAGTAGGGAAGCCATAAAATTATAGCTTGATGTAAAAATAACTGCTTTGGTTTCTATAATTGAAACAGTATCTTCCAAGGGAGAAGTCATTGCTGACCTCAAGAAAAAGCAAGAAAGCTTGGAGGCAAGTAACAGTGTAATGATGTAGTTTGTAGATAAAAACTGCTTGGATTCGATGTGAAAGCTAAGTTTCTCAAAGCTGTAGTTGAAAACCAGGTTCTAGTGGTTTCAGGAGAAAAGAATTGTGCTAGAATATTCTCAGAAAAGGAAGAGAATCTTGTGGAACAATGGATATCAGATTCTCTTAGAGTCAAATTGCTCAACTATTCACGTATTGGGGTTGGCTTTTCCAATGTTGGAGTTATTTTTGGAGGATGTGTTGCAGAAAACTTGTTATAGTATTAAATCAGTGTTTGACAATTTTAAAGGCAATCCACAAAGAAGGAAGAAATGGATTTGAAGAAAGATGGTTTGACTCCATTTTTTGAGGATATTGGCACTGAACCTGAATGGAAGAAGTGCATTGCATCAACATGATATTTACTTGAAGCATGGTTTGGTTCACTGATTTATTTTTGGTATGGTGGAGGCCTTAATTGAACATATTTACCACTATGAAGGTATGGAGCTATTATTGTTTTCCTCGTAGGCTGGGATGATACTTTTAGCTCCTTGTCAAGATAAAAGTGATCAGCTTTCTTGGGAATCTTAACTAGTTTTTTATTTTTGCTCTGCATGGTTCTATGCACCATTAACCAACAGAAAATATTTGACCATTCTCTGCCTAACAAGTGAAATTGTTTTGGCAACAAATATTGCATAATGTAGCACCAACATAGATGATGTTGTGTATGTTATCGACTATGGTTGAAGTGGTAAAAGTTTTCTCGCTGGAATCAAGTTTTCCAAGCTGGGGTGAACAATGCTGGAGCTTTATTACTATGCTATTTTACTATTTTAGTCTTCTATTAATTATTAGACATATGATAGATCGCTGGGATTAGGGTTCGGAATAAAACTTATTTGCAAGAAAGCTTAGTAAGATAGATGGCTAGGATCAGGGTTTAAATCTAGGGCTAGAAATAAACCTTATTTTCAAGAAATCTGAGTATAGATAAGTTGTGAGCTTTATAGAAAACACTATTATTCTTATTATTTTCTTTGAACTACTAGAGAGAGAAACTAGAGATTTTCTATAACCTACATTTTCTAGAGTTCTAACTTCTTTATTGGCCATAATTCTATTGATTTACTGCAAACTCTACATAGTTTGGTTGCATCGTATCATTTGAACTTACCAGGCTAACCCTATCGGCTACAGTCAATGCTGAGCTGTTGTCAAGGAGGCAAATTCTATTTACTTGGTCCAACTTTTGGCTGATAGAATGGGGGACTTCTCTGATACTCCACTACAGAAATTGATTGCTTTTCTCTTTATTTGAAGTGATGTTTTCTGAAATGCATGTTGAAATCTAAATTAATAGATTGATCATTGATGACTGGGTTTCTTAATTTTTTATTTTAGATACACTTAATAGATATGCCAAATGCCAATTTATCTTCATTTTAGAAAAAAAAGGCCTGAAATATTTACATTTTGCAGGGCACTGAAGGAAGAAAAATTTGCTGCACGTAGAGCAATATTGCCTGTGCTTCAAGCTGAAGAAGATGAAAGGTATTTGATGATCCAGATTACTCCAATTCTCTTGCATAGCTAAAGTGCATTGAGTATTTCTATGTTTGTTTGCCTGCTTGCATTCTTTAGATTTGTCAAAGAATGGAAGAAGTATCTTGAGTATGAGGCGGAAGTGATGAAGGATGTCCCTGGTTGGAAAGTAGGCGAAAATGTATACAATTCTGGGAAATGGATGCCCCCTGCAACTGGTGAGCTCCGCCCTGAAGTTTGGTGATACCTTTTTTTATCAACTCTTTGTCCACAGTTGAGTTGTTTTCAGTTCATGGAAGCTTGGTCTTGTTCACATTAAGCAAAATAAAAGATTTGGAAATTAAGAAACCTATTTCTGTATGGAGAGTATTACCAATACCGGTTATGATTCTTTCTTTCTTTCTTTACCTTCTACATCTTCTGCATGGAAGGCTAACACTCGCCATTGCCATTGCTGGCGAAATATAGCTGGAAAGCATCCCACTGTTCGGATGTGGGTAATAAGGTTCTCTTCTTGATGTTTGTAACTACTTTTGGTGGAATTTATTTTGAGTTTTTTTCTTTCTTTGGTGTCTACTTTTGGTGGAATATATTTAAGCTGTTTTTTTTTCCTTGGTGGAAAATGTTTTGTAAAATTTAATTGATCAAATAATAATTTAATAGTAGAGGTTAAAATTTTATTAGTTTGGCACAAATCCTTTCAATTTAATTTATTCGGATATATATGGCATGTTAAACTATTTTTGTAATATAAAGTTCAAATGGTTTGGGCAAAGTGATTCCATATTTTTCGAACGTTCAAATTTGCACTATTGATTTCGGGATAAGTGTCAAGAATTCTAAATCAAAGTTGTAAGCATAGAATTTTGCACACAAACTTATCAAAGAAAATCAATTCTTCGGTCATGCATGTTAATTATGGCAACTATAAAGTTAGCAAAGCATGTTTAAGCTTGGCCGACTCATAAATGAGTTAGTGTAAAAAATTTAAGGGTAAATTACATCAAAAAAGTCACTCAACTTTAGGGTAATTAATAAAACAGTCGTCTACATTTCATTTCAGTCACTCAACTTTTAAAAAATAACAAAATAGTCACTAACGTTGTAAAAAAGTGACAAAACAGTCACTGATTAATAGTTTCTGTTAGTGTATTAATGGGACTGTTGATGTGACAAGTTAATTGCCGATGTGGTCAGTTAACTTTCCACGTTGGATGTCCACAGTGGAAATCCACTCAATTTAAGAAGAAATTGAAAAAAAAACCCTAAAAAGCCCTTAATAACAAAGAAAAAGAAAATACTATATAAAAAAAAATTTCTTCTTTGCCTAATTTGGCAAGGGTCTGATTCTTTGCCATTGAAACACCATTTCTTTGCTCTTTTTCTTCTTCTTCTTGACTCTCTTCCTCTGTCCTTCTATTTCCTTCTTGACTCCCTTCCTCTGTCATTTTATTTCTTTTTCTCATCTCATTCACAGTGCTTGATCATTGTTCATCATAAAAAAAAAAAAAGGAATTCAATCTATTTGTTATTTCCATAAAACTTTCTGAAAATGAATGTATATAACTAAAAAGAATACACAAAGACAGACCGATCTAAATATAAAGAATCCAAAATTTCAAATATTGAAGATTTTGTAGCTCAACCTCAATTAAATCCAATTTCATATCTCACATTACTACGTAATTTTAGTTTAAATTATTTATGAAAATAAATTATAAATCTATAATGTTAACTGCAATTCTTAGTCACTAATTTGATAAAAGCAAAACTTAGATCCCAGATAAAAAAAGTAAGAAAGAAGCAAGGTGGGTGAGTTTAGGGCTTTAATTAGAATAAAAGAAAAGTTATTAGAGATATAAAAATAGAAAAATGGGGAATTTGGAGGAATCACTTGCTGAGATGTAATATGGGATTGATTTGAAATCTGGAGGCATCTCTATTTTTTCTTTTTTCCTTTTTCTTTTTCTTTTTTTAAACCCTAAATTGGTACTGATGAGGTTGTTAAATTGGTGGTAACTGGCCAGCTGGAGGATTTTTTAACACCAAGCACGCCGTCATTTGCCACGTGACGTTTGTGACGGGATATGACAAAAAGGACTGTTTTGTCACTTTTCCAAAGTTGAGTGACTGAAATAAAACCAATCTGTCTGTTTTGTCAGCTACCCAAAGTTTAGTGACTGTTGCTAAATTTACCCAAAAATCAATTCCAAGCATATTTTTGAGCTCGTAAAATTCAAGTTTGTAAAAAAAATTCAAAATTGATTTATTTCTAAGTTTGAGATAAATCTATTTTAAAACTCAAAACATCTCAACCTATAACTGAAAAAATAGAAAAGGCATTAATATATTATATTAATAATTTTATTAGCAATAAATTGCCCTTTGGTCCATGACTTGAGGTGGGGGTGATGGTGTTGCAAGACAAAGTTGGCTAAAATGTTGGGTTGTAAAATTGTTGAAAAGTTAAATAATTTTAGTTATAAAATATGTGATATGTTTGTTAAAATTAAGTGGAAGAATATGATGAGGATCTTTTATAAATATAATTTTTAAAATTTTAAAGGAAAAGTATTTAAACAATAATGTTAAAAGAAAAAAAAATGACGGTAAGTATATGATATATTGATAGTGTACTTTTTTTTTACTTCACAAATAGTCTTAAAAAATTAGTACATATCTCTTTTAAAAAATGTATATATTTAATAATTTACTATACTCATAAGGATACTTGTTAACCCTTTAACTTTGCTTGAGGAGTTTAAAAACTCTACTCGTAATGTATTAAATATTTTCAAATAAAAAAATGAAAAAAATTCATTCGGTGATAAGTAGCTCATTATCTACTTATTATTTTTTACGCTAAATGAAAATTCTATCATTTGTTTTTTATTATAAACTATAAAAAATGCTTAAAAAAATTCACCGAAACTATTAATTTTCATTTGATTTAATTTTTTTAATAAATTATGATGATATATGATAGGATTAGTTTCTTTGAAAATATTTTATAAAATTTTTTAAGAAAACAATATTTTTAAGATAATAATAATTTTTAAAAGGAAAGGTATTTTTTTTATATCGGTAGTTTTTGAATGAAAGAGAATTTTTTTTAAGAGTGGATGATTTTTATAAAAAAATATATATAAAATTTTAAGTCACATAATTACCTTTTATTGATGGTATTATTTGATTTATTATTATTTATTATTTAAGAGTTGGGAGATTTTGATAAATCATTGAATTAGTGCCACTTAAATTGTGTTAAGATCATTCAAACATTTTAGTATTTCAATTTGGCTGAAATCATTGACGTAATAAATTTATAAAAAGTTTATATCAAAATTAAATGGACCTTTGTTTGAAATGATAAAATTGAGACATAATAATTTAGGTTTAAATTTCATGATTTCCATTCTGTATATTTAAATTTTTTTTAGATTTATTAAATATAAAAAATCATAAATATCCTCAAAATATTATTTGTTTATTTATAAATGATAGGGGTTTTTGATAAATTTCTATTTGAGTTAGGACTCGATTGATGAGTGACACCAACTCAATTACTCATTTAATATATAACTAGATATAGAAGAGAAGGTATAACCCTTATTGAGTTGTAGTAATTTATTTCATATAAAAACAACTTCCTACATAGAGTAGGAGTGGGGTGGATGTCAAACCCTAGTATTCCTACTAGAGTTGTCACCCCTTTCATGTTATATGAGCGGTTTTGGGCCTCTCTCACATCGGATCAAATTACGAGTACTTTCTGGGTATTTTGACCTGGTACTCTGTAATGTAATCCAACCTGATTCGATTTTTCTATTTCCCAAAATAAACTTTAATATTCTATATTAAATAATTTTCTCATACCTATTTTACCTTCAATAAAATTTGACGATTTTACCCATGGTAAAATTTTGACGATTTTATCCTAGTAAAATTTCGAGAAAATATGTTCAATATTTCACAACTCAACATGTTCACTGTGACTAAATGATTTATTTTCATTTTTGTGCTTTAAAACAACTCAAAAACATAAACTCATTCTTTCGATCATTTTTAAGCATTCCGTATAGAAGTGCAAATGAATCATTTCCATTTTTGGAAATCTACATTCATTTCCAAATGATTCCATTTAACCATTTTGGAGAAAAACATAATTATTCTTGAATGTTTCCCATTTCTCTTTTTATTCATTTCGCTTATTTTTATTAAAACACACAATTCATTTTTGGTTTCAAAGAGCTAGCGGAGGGACCGATTAGATATATGTAATTAAGCCTAAAATGATTTATAATTAAGTTTTGACTTTTCTCCTATTAATTATAGACTCATTTAATCCTGAAGTCATTTCCCTATAATATCATAACTGAGCTCTCCCTAACAACATACCATTACGAAAGCAACTACTCAGTGCTCGTCCAATTACATTGTCATAAGTGTGTTACCCTCATAGGATACCATTGATCCCGTTGGGATAATATCTATTCTTCCAATATGATTCTAATTTATCTCATGGTAACCATTACATCTTTCTTCATGAAAAGTTAATTACTATCGAATAGTAATTAAGTCATTCATAACAAAGACAAAAGAATCACGGCCACGTTTACTTTTCATCAACCATGTAATACCAATGAGAGGATATCATTTACCCATGTCTCGGGCTATGAATTCCACTATTGTGAATGATGCTACATACTACAAAAGTCGTATGCCCAACACATCAACTTTTGGTTCCTTATCTATTTGAACTCAAGTTTTTACTTACATCAAAGTGTATGAGTCATGCATACATATTTCGTCATCCACTTAGGATTTAGGTATGTTACATTATGAACGTCACAAGTGAATAAATCCATAAATGAGTTCAGGATCTATTTTTCTTGGGTCTAGTCTGATGTACTGTTAGTCCAGTTAGTCACATTTATGATTCTATCTTCTGGGAGTCATCTACTCCGATGCCCAATACAAAGCATCTCCCCAATTGGACTGATAGACAATATATTAGTCTTTCAATTGATTTTCTCATTTCCAACTAGACTAAGGACATGTTTAGGTTGGTATACTAATATAAGGTTTCTTTTTGTATTACAATCCGACCATGTAATACCGCTTAGTATTAGTTAAACATTAGACAACCAATGAGCAACATTTCATTCCAATTTGCTTTGTGTGCAAAAACCATGTGAGGATAATATACAATGTATTAATTTAATTAATGAATAGTTTTATTAACCAATTTGTTTGAAAAATTACAAGTGTTCTTAGACAAAAATACTACACTTACGGCATCATATCCAACATTTTAGACATGAAAGGGAAGGAAAACCAAGTCGTAGATCATCTCTCAAGGCTGGAGACAATAGTAGAGAAATAAATAAACTTGGAAATAAACGAGAAATTCATCGACGAGCAGTTGTTTTGAGTAGAGTCTTGGATTTGGTGCCCTAAATTGTAGTATTTTCGTTTATGTACACTTGTATTTTTTTTTGAATAGATTGGTTAATAAAACAAATTCATGGATTACATTAATATACTTTGTATAATTGTCTTCATATGGTTTTTGTGCGCAAAGAAAAATAGAAACAAATGTTGCTCACTAGTTGTCTATTGTTTAACTAATACTAAGAGGTATTACGTGGTCAAATCGTAATACATAAATACAACTTATATTAGTAGATGAACCTAAACATGCCCTTACCAAATCAGTATTGAGAAAACCTATTAAAAGACTAATATGTTATTTATCAAGTCCAATTGGGGAGATATTTTGTCTTGGGCATCGGAGCAGATGACTCACAAAAGATAGAGACATAGATGTAACTAACTGGACAGATAGTACATCGGACTAGACCTAAGGAAAATAGATCTTGAATCCATTTATAGATTTATTCAGATTTATTCACTTTTGATGTTCATAATGTGGCATACCTAAATCCTTAGTGGATGATGGACTATATATGCGAGTGTAACACCCTATATCTAGTCCGGTTGCCCTACCCGAGCTATAAGTTATTACAACTACAAAAATTAATATAGTTCTCGATTAAAACTAAATAACCAAATAACTTAATTGCAATCATTCCCATGCTATTAAATCAGAACGGGACCTAATTCGAGCTTACAAAACATTTAAAACAAACTGGAACAATTTTGGATTAAAATGAAACTTTTACAAAAATTTGAGTAAAAAGTGAACATAGGGGTCACACAGCTGTGTGACAGAGCTCAATGTAACACCCTTAACCCGTATCTGTCACCAGACTAGAGTTAAAGGCGTTACCGGACAAATCTAAACATCTTGCATTCGTTTCTGAATCATCATAGCATCATCGTTTCACATCATTACAAAGTCCCTTACATAGGTCAACGAGACCTTAAACATGCTTTAGAAAGGGGTCGAGATTAAACCGGGCACATACAAATTTTCTCAGAAACTTAACAAAATTTTCAAAGTTTCATAAGTCACACATCCGTGTGAACAGGCCGTGTGCCTCACACGACTTTAGACACGTCCGTGTGTCTAAACCGTGGAAAAACAGGGCATACATACTGACTTAACCACACAGCCACAAGACACGTTCGTGTGCCTTGGCCATGGTCAAAACTGACTTGGGTCACATGGCCAACCACACGCCTATGTGCCAAGGCTGTGTGTCTCACACGGCCACCAGACACGCTCGTGTGTCTAGGCCGTGCTTAAGACCGATTTGCATAACTAAGTTATAATAGACACACGATCGAGACACACGTCCGTGTACTCATCCATGTGGGGCAAAATTAGGCTTGGTTTAAACCACATTTCCCACCTATCTCAAGCACACCAAAACCACAACATTTTTGCATCATTTGCATACATTTAAAGGCAACCAAAACATGCCAATTCAATCACATATCAAACTATATAACCTCAACCAATTCAATATGCCAACATCATCATAATTTACCAAAGTTCCAAATGCACAAACTCATTACATCAATATCCCATAATAAACCATCATATAAACATTATAAACATCACATTTCTTACTTATCAAACATATCATTTAGGTCAACTTAAAAGGCCATACATACCAATATTTACAAGCCAAGTCTCATGGCTAATCACAACACAAAACATACCAAAATGACACTAGCCTATACATGCCATATACCATATATGCAACTCACAAAATGGTACCAAAATAGATGTCCGATAGTGTGATTGATGTCGTTGACGATCCCCAAATCTGAGTTAGCTTTACAACACTGTAAAACAGAAAACATTTCACACATTAAGCTTTAAAGCTTTGTAAATTCGTACCATAAATAATCAATAGTTTATAATATATGAAACATCAACTAGTAAACACTTAATAATTCACAATTCATCCATCAATTCTATTCTATCTCATTTAATATGTTCATACGAATTCATCAAGCTTCATACACATAGTATCATCTACCACATAGGTATACCTGAACTTTCTTGTATTTATTCATTTCATTCTTAACTCTCGTTCAAATACATTAATTCATTCGGAAGTCTTTCCATGCTTTAAGAATTTGCACACCTAGTGCATCAGTGATTTGCCGAAGCCGTAACAATATCGCACACTTAGTGTCATTTTAATAAACCAAAGCTATCTCAGCATTGCACACTTAGTGCCTCTTATAGCCGAAGCTATTCCAACTCACACACTTAGTGCCATTTGTAGCCGAAGCTATTTCGAAACGCACACTTAGTGCTGAACATAGTCGATTATCATCATGCTCAAACCGTAATCAAATATCTATTCAATTTATGCATTATCAAAGCATTAAACCATAACTATAACATCATTTATCACATACAAACTTACCTCGTACTCGGAATTGACGATTCAGACCGTTTACTCAATAACCTTCGACTTCCCTTAGTCTAAATCTGAATTCCTCTTTTCTTGATCTATATGTATTCAAAATTAACCCTTTTATTCAAAAAATCATTCAATTTAATCCATAAACACATATTTAGGGCATTTTACAAATTAGCCCTCACATTTTCATATTTTAACATTTTAGTCCCTATTTCACAAAAACATAAAATACAGATAATTTCAATGAACCCATGCATAGTTGAATATCATAAGGACCTATAGGAGCTCAAAACTTTCATTTATTTCACAATTCAACCCCTCAATATACACTTTTCATAATTTAGTCCAAAATACTCAAATTCATCAAAAATCCCAATACAAAACATAGTAATCTAACACATATCTTCCATTTACTATCATCAAAATTCATAAAACTCACATTATCAATAATGGTTCAACTCAAAATCATCAACAATTTCCAAAATTCAAAATCATTAACAATTTCCAAAATTCATACATGGGCATAATTGTAACACCCCAAACCCGGCCTAGACGTTATGACCGGATCCGACGTGCCACATCGGAATCTTAAAAACATTTTTCTATCTTAGTCCAGAAAATCGTACTTAGTGTTCAAAAGATGATTTCATTATAGGTTAAAGTGAATGGAAGCTGTGCATCAGGTAGGAAATCGGAAAAGAGGAGGTGAGTCCATCGGACTGCTTAAGTGCCAAGCTCCCTTCAGATCCAATCCTAGACATGCACACCACCATTGCCACACCTTAACTTAGTGTATGTTCTTAGGAAACCAGTTCATTTAAGTCTAGTTTAAGAAAAGGTGATTAACTTTGGAAAGCATTTTCGTTGCGGAAGTTTGGCTTTGTTGTCGTGGTAATTTAAAAATCAATTACTGTTTTTGAAAACGCGCCCTAAGACTAATCAGTTTCAGTGATTAAGATAATATTATACCTATTCTAGTAAATCATATTGAAAACAATTAAAAATCATTAAAGCAGCCCTATTACAACTTAAAACCCAAATCATAAAAGTAAATAAAAAGATGTTCAACTCACTAGAAGAAAACCAAATTTGTGGAACGAGTGGCCACTCCGAATCCCTCACAACTCCAAGCCCACTATGGTTGGGTATTACCTGCGTGGAGGAAAACAAGGGGTGAGTTTGGGAAACTCAGTGTGTAAAATAACCCAACCATAGTCTAAACCAGTTCAAACCACAGAAACAGATCAAATTGGCCTTAGCCCAGAACAAATTTCAGAATGAAGCCCATAGGCCCATAACAGAACAGAACAAAAATTACATGTTTATGCAGAAACCCAACCATATCCAACCGTATACACCCCCGTGCCATCCTTACTCCATGTGGGGAGACTACTCGACCCACCCAACCGCTACACGCCACAGAATTTGCAGCATGGCTGCCAGAACAGATAATGTGACATAGTCATCAAATACAGATATTTGTGGCAGAGCCACCAGAATAGATATTTGTGGCATAGCCACCAGGACACTTCCTCCATAAATATAACCCATTTCCCCATGCAACAGATATACAAATCATGGCATACATCATACAGAATCAGATCATCATGCTTTTCAGTCAAATTAACTCTAGGGGTATAATGGTCATTTTACACCTAGGGGTATAACGATAATTTTCATATTTAAGGGTATTCTAGTAATTTATCTATTTTGGGGTTTTCATACATATTTTCACCATTTACGTACTAACAGAAACACTTACCGAGTGTTCTTACCGAATTGGCCCCGTTGGCCCATTATCCCGATTTTGGCCTATTAAGCCCAAAAATATTGAAAGGCACAAAAATCATGCACTCTGCAGTCTAAACACTGTAGTTTACCAAATACGTTAATCGATCTACCTCACGAGCATTTGCACACTCGCAAGTCCACAAAATACCGATTTTCGGCATTTCGCCATTTCAACTTTTGCCGATCTAGTCTATGAAAGGGTGTCAATTACACACTTGATTTGTAGTGGTTCGACGGTGAGTTCCACACACGAGCTGCCTATAATTGGATTACCAACACGTCAATCTAAATATCAAAAACAAACTACAGACCTATCCCCCTACCATATTCGGCCAACCAAGCCTCAGACCTTAGAGTTCTTACCTTTTTCCGAAACTAGCGACAAGGTTTAGATCCAGTCGTTCCACTTGTCCAAGCCTTCGATCAGCAGCCTCTAAATCACACTAACATCATAAGAAAACAATTGTCACAACCCTTAGAGCCATAGGGCCCAATCAACAGCCTCCCTAAGCCTTTAGGGGTTTCGGCTTTTCTAAAACCCGAAATAATGAATAGATTCAAAAACTTACCACCGGTTCCTTTAGTCAACGATTCCACTTTAGTTCCTATACGATTCTGATGCAGATCTAAACCCTTAAATGTTAGCAAAAATCAAATCTTTAAAGGTCTAAAGATTCGACTATGCCCCTAAGACTATGAGGTTTTCGGCTTTTTGAAATAGTGAAGAGAAAGATGAAATATAAGGGTTTTGCGGTGGTTTTGTCGACAAGACTTTGGGGTTCAGAGGATGAGAGAATCAGCTAAAAAGATGGAGAAGAATCAGAGGGTTTGGCTAGAGAAATCGGCACAACAGAAACAGGTTTTCAGGATTTTGGCTTTTATGGCAATTGGCTTCCAAGGCTTAAAAACGAATGAAATGAAAGAGAAGAATGGTAGGAAGGGTTCGGCTATAGAAGAAGAAGCAAAGAAGAAGAAAAGAGAATAGGAGATGAGAGGAGAAAAGAAAAAGAGAAGAGAATGGTCAGAACCCAAATGTCGAATTTTCCCCCCACCCACTAGCCGAATTTCCCCTATACTAGCAACCCTTGGCCGACCAACTCTTGCTCCTCAAGAGTCCATCATTCGACCAATACTACACCCCCTAATCAGCTCCTAAATCTTTTCCCTTATCCCCTCCTTACTCGATCTCCTGAGCAGCTCAAACTCTTCCTAACAGAGTTCCACCTGAGTTCCATCACATCCCCTTTCTGAACATAAAAATTAATACTAATATTTACTCACCTTGTGACTTGAACCTTAGCTCTCCCTAGCCATCCACACGCCACCTTTTTAGCACCCTAGTGGCGTCACATGCCACTTTGCCGCCTGCCTTCTTGTGGCTTATTTTACCCATGAAATCTTAAAAGCCCAACTTACCAGAACCCCTTTTCCCCTAAGAATTAAAATTAGTTAAAACTTCCGGATTTCATCTCAAACTTGAGCTTCTAGAGGCCCACTAACATACTTAGAGACCTACATGTGGTCAAAACACAGAAATTTAAAAATTCACCTAAATTCACAGAAGTCCCGAAAATTGGGGCGTTACAACTCTACCCTCCTTAAAGAAATTTCGTCCTCGAAATTTACCTGATCCAAACAGATGAGGGTATTGTTGATGCATCGCCTCTTCTGTCTCCCAAGTAGCTTCCTCTCTTCCGTGATTACGCCAAAGCACTTTCACTAAAGGAACAAATTTTCTTCTCAACACCTTGATGTCTCGGTCCAATATCTGCACAGGCTCTTCCTCGAAAGTCAAATCAGATTGCACCTCGATCTCTGCATCCGGCACGATGAGTAGGGTCAGAACGATAACGCCTTAACATGGAGACATGAAAAACATCGTGAATCCTGTCTAACTCTGGAGGTAATTCTAATTGATATGCTACTGGTCCTACTCCCTTCAAAACCCGATAAGGCCCAATGAATCGCGGACTCAACTTGCCTTTCTTACCAAACCTTAATATCTTCTTCCAAGGAGAAACCTTTAAGAAGACCATATCACCTACTGAGTACTCAATCTCCTTGCGCTTCAAATTCGCATACGACTTTTGCCTATCCTCAGCTTCTTTTAACCGATCTCTGATTACTCTGACCTTATCCTCAGTGTCACCTACCAACTCGGGTCCAAAACCTGTCGCTCTGCCAGTTCGGTCCAACAACTAGGAGTACGACACCTTCGTCCATACAGCGCTTCATACGGTGCCATTCGAATACTCGCTTGATAACTATTGTTGTACACAAACTCTGCCAACGGCAAGTAGTCCTCCCAACTACCTCGAAAGTCAATAACGCATCCCTTCAACATGTCCTCCAGAATCTGAATAACCCTTTCTGACTGACCATCAGTCTGGGGATGGAAGGCCGTACTAAAATTCAATCGCCTCCCCAACGCCTCATGCAACTTTTGCCAAAACCGAGATGTAAATCTGGGATCTCGGTCAGAAATAATTAAAACTGGGAAACCATGAAGTCGCACGATCTCCTCTACATACAACTTGGCTAACCTTTGAAGTGAAAAGTCGATGCAGACAGGTATGAAATGAGCCGATTTGGTCAACCTATCCACGATCACCCAAACCAAGTCTTTCTTTGTTGGTGTCAAAGGTAACCCACTCACAAAGTCCATGGTTACCCTCTCCCACTTCCAAAGTGGTATCTTCACTGGCTGCAAAAGCCCAGAAGGTAGTTGATGCTCAGCTTTCACTTGCTGGCATGTCAAACATTTCGCCACAACCTCCGTTACTTCCCGCTTAATCCCAGGCCACCAATACAATTTTCGCAAGCCGTGATACAACTTATTCCCTCCAGGATATATGGTGCAAAGTCCCCCATGAGCTTCTTTCAATATTGACTGTCTCAAGTCAGAGTCCTTCGGAACACAAATTCTTCCTCGGAAACACAGAACTCCTTCATTATTCAACCCAAACTCAGAAGTTTCCCCTTTCTTAACCTGCTGGAAACGAGTAACCAAAGATTCATCTCTCAATTGCTTCTCCTTAATCTGATCCACCCAGGTTGGCCTTACTTGCAACTCAGCCAATAGACTACCATCATCATACAGACTCAGACGAGTAAACATTGCTCTCAGATCAGATACAACTCTTCGACTTAGAGCATCGGCTACCACGTTAGCCTTGCCCGGGTGGTACTCAATCATGCAATCATAATCTTTAAGCAACTCTATCCATCTCCTTTGCCTAAGGTTCAGCTCCTTCTGAGTCAGCAAGTACTTGATACTCTTATGGTCTGTGTATATAATACACTTCTCTCTGAACAAGTAGTGTCTCCAAATCTTAAGTGCAAAGATTACTGCTGCCAATTCCAAATCATGAGTAGGATAGTTTCCTTCGTAAGGCTTAAGCTGTCGTAATGCATAAGCAACCACCTTACCCTCTCGCATCAACACGCAGCCCAAACCCACATGTGATGCGTCACTGTACACAGTAAAATCCTTCCCAGACTCTAGCTGAATCAACACAGGTGCTTCAGTCAGAACTTTCTTCAACTTCTCAAAAGCTTCCTGCTGCTTCTCTGTCCAAACAAACGGTACTCCTTTCCTTATGAGTTTTTTCAAAGGCGCTACCATCACAGAAAAACCTTCCACAAACCTCCTGTAGTATCCTGCCAACCCTAGGAAACTCTGAATTTCTGACACCGACCTAGGTGGCTTCCATTCCAAAATTGCTTCAATCTTTCAAGGGTCCACTTTAATCCCTTCAGCTAAGACAACATGTCCTAGGAAGGTTACCTCCTTCAACCAGAATTCACATTTGCTGAATTTCGCATATAGTTTCTTCTTCCTTAATAGTTGCAGCACTATGCGAAGATGCTCATCATGTTTTACTTCAGTTTCAGAATATACTAGAATATCATTAATAAAGACAACTACAAACCGATCCAAAAATAGTTGGAATACACGATTCATCAGATCCACAAACGCTGCAGGAGCGTTTGTCAGTCCAAATGGCATCACCAGAAACTCGTAATGACTATACCGAGTTCTGAATGCCGTCTTATGGATATCTACCTCTTTGACCCTTAACTGATGATATCCAGATCGAAGGTCGATCTTGGAAAATACAGAAGCTCCTCTAAGTTGGTCAAACAGATCGTCAATCCTTGGCAGTAGATACTTATTCTTAATCGTCAGTTTGTTCAACTGCTGATAATCAATACACATCCGCATCGTCCTATCCTTCTTTTTTACGAATAGTACTGGTGCTCCCCACGGAGACACATTTGGCCTAATAAAGCCCCTATCCAACAACTCTTGAATTTGTGCTTTTAACTCCACTAACTCCTTTGGTGCCATCCTATACGGTGCGATGGACACTAGTGCCGTTCCAGGCAGCAAGTCGATTCCAAACTCGACTTCTTGGTTCGGAGGCAGTCCTAGAAGCTCCTCCGAAAAAACATCTTGGAACTCCTTAACGGTTCTAAACTTATCCACTGTCAGTCCCTCATCTTCCGCCTGACTTACAAATGCCAAATAGGCCTCACAACCTTTATGAATCCATTTTTCGGCTCTTAATACCGACACCACATTGGACAAATAATCCCTTTGCTCACCTATCACCATAACCTCTTCCCCCTTCGTGGTCCTTAACACTATTCGTTTAGTAGCACAATCCAGAGTCGCCCTATGCTTAACAAGCCAGTCCATTCCCAGAATGAGGTCTAATTCTCCGAACGGTAACTTCATCAAGTCTCCAGAGAAGATATTACCTTGGGTTTCTAAACGCACATCCCTCTACAGTTTGTCTACCTTAACCGAGTGACCCAAAGGACTTAGTACAGTTACCTCACTCACTATCTCCTCAGAGTGCATACCCAATGACCCAGATATGGCACATGCAACATAGGAATGAATAGATCCAATATCTACCAAAGCAGTATACGACATGCTAGAAACGAAGAACGTACCAGTTATGACGTCAGCTGTATCACCCTCTCTCGATGACGAGCTGCATACACCAACGCTGGCTGTCGAGCTTCAGCATTTCCAGCACCCCTGCCAGGTGCTCCTTGACCTCGACCATTACCATTTTCGCCCCTACCTTGTCCACGTCCTCTTGGTGGTTGTGGTCCACCTCTCACTGGTTGAGCAACCCTCTGCTCAGCAACTTGTACCTGATCTATTTTCTGAGGACAGTCTTTGACTCTATGCTCCATAGATCCATATCAGAAACAAGCACCGGAACATTTCCTACACTCGCCCAAATGTACCTTACCATAGTCTCCACAGATTGGTGGTCTAACCACGTTCATCGGAACTACCTGCATTGGCTCCTCCACTCTTGCTCTCTTAACATTCCTATTTGAACCACCCGAAGGTCTTGAACCCTTCCAGAAACGGTTCCGATCCTTCTCACGATTCTACTTTTCAGCACGCTTCACTTCCTCAGCTATCTTAGCTTTCTCCACCAAGACCGCAAAGTCACGCTCCCTCTGTGAAGTAATCAACACCCTGAGTTCATCTTTAAGACCATACTCGAAGCGTACACTACGCTCATATTCCGTAGCGACTATTCCCATAGCATACTGGCTCAACCTCAGAAACTCAGCCTCGTATTCAGTAACTGTTTTACCTCCTTGCACCAGATTCAAGAATTCCTTCCTACGGGCATCCACATAACTTGCCCCAACATATTTCCCTTTGAAGACTACCTTAAACAGCTCCCAAGTTACCCCGTCAGCTGGGTTCCCATCTCTCCCAGTGAGCCACCACTGATAAGCCTCGTCTCGTAGCAACGATACGGCTCCCTTCAGCTTCTGCTCCACAGAGTAGTCCAAGTCATCAATAATCCGTTCCATGGCCTCCAACCAATATTCCGCCACATTCGGGGCTACACCAGATACACCTCTAAAGATCTTCGTTCCGTTAGCCCGGAGTCACTCAAAAATAGATCCTCGAATTTCGTTACCTGAACTTACCCCGACAACCCTTTCTAGAACACGAAGCATTGCTTGGGATAGGGCGTCATCCCCGACACCACGATCATGAGACTCCACTTCCGTTTTCGGTGGTATCGGTGCTTCTGCCGTCGGCATATGCCCTGAGGATGCAGTTCTAGCTCGAGCACTACCTCGGCCACGTCCACAGCCTCTTCCACACGCTGCTCTCGTACTCATATCGTATTATCTGATTACGAATTTTATGCATCAATCAAATATTCCAGTGTTTATTATAGATGTTTTATGAACAGACAGTAATTCAGAGTTTGTTTTTCGCAGAATCAAAATCTAGCTACAGTCTCAGTCTATTACCAAAATTCCTATAGTCTCAGTACCATCCCACTATATTATCATAATTTAAATACAGACAGATAATTCAGAAAAAATATCTCAGAAAAGTTTAGAATAATACTTACAGACTTGGGCTGGAGATTCGGGTGCCACCTTTTTAAGGATCCAATAATTGAAAAACTGAGTTTCGTAATTTTTGTAAAAATTTCATTTTTGAAAATCTTTGTTTTTATAAACCCATTCCACAGCCAAGTTGTTGCAACTTAGCTCTGATACCACTAAATGTAGCACCCCAAACCCGACCTAGACGTTATGACCGGATCCGACGTGCCACATCGGAACGTTAAAAACATTTTTCTATTCTTAGTCTAGAAAATCGTACTTAGTGTACAAAAGATGATTTCATTATAGGTTAAAGTGAATGGAAGCTGTGCACCAGGTAGGAAACTAGAAAAGAGGAGGTGAGTCCATCGAACTACTGAAGTACCAAGCTCCCTTCGGATCCAATCCTAGACATGTACACCACCATTGCCACACCTTAACTTAGTGTATGTTCTTAGGAAACCAGTTCATTTAAGTCTAGTTTAATAAAAGGTGATTAACTTTGGAAAGCGTTTTCGTTGCGGAAGTTCGGCTTTGTTGTCGTGGTATTTTAAAAATCAATTACTGTTTTTGAAAACGCGTCCTAAGACTAATGAGTTTCAGTGATTAAGATAATATTATACCTATTCTAGTAAATCATATTGAAAACAATTAAAAATCATTAAGGCGACCCTATTACAACTTAAAACCCAAATCATAAAAGTAAATAAAAAGATGTCCAATTCACCAGAAGAAAACCAAATTTGCGGAATGAGTGGCCACTCCGAATCCCTCAGAGCTCCAAGCCCACTATGGTTGGGGATTACCTGCGTGGAGGAAAATAAGGGGTGAGTTTGGGAAACTTAGTGTGTAAAATAACCCAACCGTAGTCTAAACCAGTTCAAACCACAGAAACAGATCAAATTGGCCTTAGGCCAGAAGAGATTTCAGAATCAAGCCCATAGGCCCATAATAGAACAGAACAGAAATTACATGTTTATGCAGAAACCCAACCATATCCAACCGTATACACCCCTGTACCATCCTTACTCCATGTTGGGAGACTACTCGACCCACCCAACCGCTACATGCCACAAAATTTGCAGCATTGCTGCCAGAACAGATAATGTGACATAGTCACCAAATACAGATATTTGTGGTAGAGCCACCAGAACAGATATTTGTGGCATAGCCACCAGGACGCTTCCTCCATAAATATAACCCATGTCCCCATGCAACAGATATACAAATCATGGCATACATCATACAGAATCAGATCATCATGCTTTTCAGTCAAATTAACCCTAGGGTATAATAGTCATTTTACACTTAGGGGTATAACGGTAATTTTCATATTTAAGGGTATTCTAGTAATTTATCTATTTTGGGGTTTTCATGCATATTTTCACCATTTACGTACTAACAGAAACACTTACTGAGTGTTCTTATCGAATTGGGCCCGTTGGCCCATTATCCCAATTTTGGCACATTAAGCCCAAAAATATTGAAAGGCACAAAAATCATGCACTCTGCAGTCTAAACACTGTAGTTTACCAAATAAGTTAATCGATATACCTCACGAGCATTCGCACACTCGCAAGTCCACAAAATACCAGTTTTTCGACATTTCGGCATTTCGGCTTTTGCCGATCTAGTCTATGAAAAGGTGTCAATTACACACCTAATTTGTAATGGTTCGACGGTGAGTTCCACACACGAGCTGCCTATAATTGTATTACCAAAACGTCAATCTAAATATCGAAAACAAACTACAAACCTATCCCCCTACCATATTCGGCCAACCAAGCCTCAAACCTTAGAGTTCTTACCTTTTTCCGAAACTAGCGACTAGGTTTAGATCCAATCGTTCCACTTGTCCAAACCTTCGATCAGTATCCTCTAAATCATACTAACATCATAATAAAACAATTGTCACAACCCTTAGAGCCATAGGGCCCAATCAACAGCCTCCATAAGCCTTTAGGGGTTTCGGCTTTTCTAAAACCCGAAATAAAGAATAGATTCAAAAACTTACCACCGGTTCCTTTAGTCAATGATTCCACTTTAGTTCCTATACGATTCTGATGCAGATCTAAACCCTTAAATGTTAGCAGAAATCAAATCTTTAAAGGTCTAAAGATTCGGCTATGCCCCTAAGACTATAGGGTTTTTGGCTTTTTGAAATAGTGAAGAGAAAGATGAAATATGAGGGTTTTGCGGTGGTTTTGTCGACAAGACTTTGGGGTTCAGAGGATGAGAGCCAAAAAGATGTAGAAGAATCAGAGGGTTTGGCTAGAGAAATCGGCACAACAGAAACAAGTTTTCGGGATTTTGGCTTTTATGGCAATCGGCTTCCAAGGCTTAAAAACGAATGAAATGGAAGAGAAGAATGGTAGGAAGGGTTCGGCTATAGAAGAAGAAGCAAAGAAGAAGAAAAGATAATAGGAGATGAGAGGAGAAAAGAAAAGGAGAAAAGGATGGTCAGAACCCAAATGCTGAATTTTCCCCACACCTACTAGCCGAATTTCCCCTATACTAGCAACCCTTGGCCGGCCAACTCTTGCTCCTCAAGAGTCCATCATTCGGCCAATACTACACCCCCTAATCAGCTTCTGAATCTTCTCCCTTATCCCCTCCTTACCCAATCTCCTGAGCAGCTCAAACTCTTCCTAACAGAGTTCCACCTGAGTTCCATCACATCCCCTTTCTGAACATAAAAATTAATACTAATATTTGCTCACCTTGTGACTTGAACCTTAGGTCTCCCTAGCCATCCACACGCCACCTTTTTAGCACCCTATTGGCGTCACATGCCACTTTGCCACCTGCCTTCTTGTGGCTTATTTTACCCATTAAATCTTAAAAGCCCAACTTACTGTAACCCTTTTCCCTAAGAATTAAAATTAGTTAAAACTTCTGGATTTCATCCCAAACTTGGGCTTCTAGAGGCCCACTAACATACTTAGACCTACGCCCAACAGTCAAAACACAGAAATTCAAAAATTCACCAAAATTCACAGAAGTCCCAAAAATTGGGGCGTTGCAATGATAGTATACAGAGCAACGATCACAAAAACGTAGAAATTACCAAAAACCGAGCTCAAAACATACCTTAATCATGCAAACAAAGTGCTGAACCCTATCAAGCTTATTTTATCTACTTTTTCTCTAGTATTTTAAGCACAGGTGATGAATATATCACCAAAATCATGTTTTGTTTTATTAATATTAACATAATAGCCATTTTACAATATTAACCTTAATGAAATAACATTTTAAACATGTAATGGTTGTCCAAAAATGTCCACTACCATTTAAATGGTTTAATTACCATTTAAGGCCATTATATTAAAAATACAAAGTAATTTGACACCTTTTACATGTAGAATGCAGCTTTTGCATTTTACGCAATTTAGTCATTTTTCTCAAATTAACTACTTAAACGATAAAATTATCACACCAAAATTTCACACATAACTAATATCATGTCATAAACACACAAAATAATATAAAAATTATTTTTTAACCTCAAATTTGTGGTCTCGAAACCACAGTTTCGACTAGGGTCTAAACCGGGTTGTTACACTCAACTGTATGGCTTAGGAAGACGGCCGTGTTGCCAAACCATGTAACTCATTGTGCTCGTGTAAGTCAGAGCCACACAACCATGTTGCTAGGCCGTGTAACTCTCTAAGCTGTGTGTATGAGTGTAACAACTTATTTTCAGTGAAATTGGAACAGTGGTTTCGGGATCACAAATCCGAGTCCGTAAGAAAAATTATTTTAAAATTATTTTATGGTCTACTGTATGTTAGGAATATCATATAAAATAATTTCATTAGGAAATTTTATTGATTACATGATTAATTGATAAAAGGACCTAATTGTAAAAAATGCAAAAGTTGAATTCTAGTAGTTAGAGGGATCAAATGGCTATGAAACTCAAAACTTGAGGTCCTTATATAATAATTATACCATTAAATTTAGTTAGTAGATAAGCATGCTTAGTCATCCATGGCAAATTAATTAAAGAAAATGATGAAATTGGAAAGTTGAAAAATTAAAAGATGATAAGTTAATTAAATACAAGAAAATATCATTTTATTATCATCTTTCCCAAGTTTTCTATGGAAACTCTAGCCAAGAGAAAGAAATTCAAGCAAGCTTAATTGGGTAAGTAATCTTGTCTCGTTTTTAGTAATTTCTATATTTCCGAGATCGTAATAACCTAATCTAGCTATTTTGGGGATTAAATTGCAAAGTTATCAAAGTATCAAAATTTTCCATGGATGTGTATGCCAAAATTTTGAAATTTATGGTAGAAAATGAAAGGTTCTTGATAGATAAACAACTTTTGTAAAGGAAACTTTCATGAAATTGTGATTTAAGGACTAAATTGAAAAGATAACAAAATCATGGAAAATTTATGATTTTTGTGAAATACATGGGCTGTAAATGTTATATGTAAAAATTTGCTAGGCCTAGAACAAGGATGAAATTGCATTAATTTCATTTTCCGATCTAGGGGCGAAATTATCATTAATTAAAAGTTTAGGGGCAAAATGGTAATTTTTCCTAGGATGTGAATTGGATTGAATTTAATATGAATTGTTTAAATTGAGTTAAATTTACTCATATAGATCCTGATAGACCAAGTACGGAGTTGGATCGAGGAAAAGAAAAAGTATCGAATTAGTAGATTCTCGTGTACGAACAAGTGTCGAGGTAAGTTCGTGTAACTAAATTGTGTATATTTATATGTTTGAGTGAAATATTGTATATGTGAATGTTGAATTATGAATTTGGTATGTTTAGGAAATAAATTCATAAATCTGATAATGCCCGGTAAATATTAAATCTCATTTGAATACATGAAATTCGATTGGATACTGGGCTTTTGTATTGGTTGTGGCCTTGCATATGTTGCAGACAGACCACAGCTCAAAAGAGTGTCCCATTATTAGCTCTTATGAGCTTCCCGTATGATGGTGCTTACGAGCTTCCCGTTATAGCTCTTCGGAGCGTCTCGATAGGTTGTGATCCTACATGTGTTATGGAAACACCTTAGCTCTTACGAGCTTCCTGATTATGGCTCTTCATGAGTTTCCCGTTAATTGGCTCTTTGTGAGCTTCCCGATATGGCCCGCTTGAACTTCTCGATATATGGCTATTCGGAGCTCCCCGATTAATGACTCTTCAGAGCTACCTGTTATAGGCTCGCACGAGCTTCCTGAATATTGCTCTTACGAGCTTCCTATTTTAGCCCAAATAAACTTCCTGTTTGTGTGCTTTTATAAGCATTCCTGAATATAAGTTGATGGATTTACCGTATTGTACACTTCGTGTGTATTGCCCATGTATCTATCGATATTTTAAATGATTCAACGAGTAAAGTTCTGATATGAGATGATATGAATTTCAAGATGAAATACTATGGGAAATACTTGAAATATAAAGATATAATATGTATATGATTATTGTATACTTGATATGAAAAATACATGTATGTGAAAATTGAATAAGGATGTGCTCATTCTTGTCTCTTGAAACTTGTGTGAATTACATAACTAACATGTTTGATGAGGATGTATGTGTATTTAGATATTGATTTAATTGATTTGGATGCATTTGTATGATTATTTTAAAAGCAAATAAATGGTAAGTTTATTTCCCGTTATACGAACTTACTAATCTTAAAAGCTTACTTTGTTTTATTTCCTCTATTTTATAGTGCTCAGAAGCTCATAAAGGTTGGAATCGGTCAGAGCATCATCACACTATCTTTCAGTTTGTTTTGGTATAAATAGCAAACTTATTTTAGTATAATGGCATGTATAGGTTAAGTTGGCCAATGATGGTATATATATGGTTGGTTGTAACTAGCCACTGGAATGGCTAGTGATGGCTTGTTTGATGTAAATGTATGAGGGTATAATATGATTAATATAAATATGTGCTTGGTATGATTAGATTGAATTTTGGCAAATTTATATGTTTATACAAATAGTAAGTTTGAATACATGAATACATGTGATGATATATCATGCATAAGATTGGTTGTGGCTTGGTTTTAATGTGTTGAATTGATTGGTAAATGCATTTAAGTGTTGTTGTAGGTTGAAGGAAAATTTAGGTGAGAAAAGTGGCCTATTTTCGTCCACACAAATAGACACATAGGCATGTGTGACACGCGACCATGCACATGGGCATGTGGTTTGGCCGTGTGTCCCCTACATCTTTAAAATTGAGAAATAGAATGCCCAGGTATTTTCACAAGGGCAGAGACACGAATGTGTGTCTCAACCGTGTGTGACACACAACCTAGTACATGGGTGTGTGACTTGGCCGTGTGACCTCTGCACCTAATTAATGTAAAATAAATTGTTCACACAGCCTAGCGCACGGGCGTGTGGCTTGGTCGTGTGACCCAAGTCAGTAGCTACCCTAATTTGAACACGGTCTGGGACACGGCCTTGTGCTTCACATCGAATGCCCACGCGGTCTAGGACACGGGCATGTCACTTGGCCATGTGAGCCACATAGCCTGACAACATGGATGTGTGTCCCTTGTACTTAAGAATTATTTTGAAATTTTGCGAAAAATTCTCTAAGATCCTGGTTTAGCCCCGATTTGATCTAAATGCATATTTTGGGCCTCGAGGGCCCATTTAAGAGACAATATGATTGATTTTGGATATTCGTAAATGATATGAATTTTTCTGTAATTGATCTATAACTCCAGTAATACTCTATGACCCTGTTCTGGCGATGGATAAGGATTAAGGGTGTTACATTTATCAGTATCAGAGCTAGATTTAGTCAATTCTTAGACTAACATAGCAAGTACGAATTTAGTTATACATGCCATTATATAATTTGTGATAGTGTGATAACTCATGACCATTTTAAACATGTTTTTCATATAGTAATGTCGTCTAACTACACTGAATCCAAGGAAGCTGAGAGCAATGCTCAAGCTTCAGTTCGAAGAGCTGCTTCAAGCAGTAGAAGGCTCGTATCTGAGGGCCGAGGTGAAGAGAAAAAAGAAGCCTTCTTTCAAATGATGAACGAACGGTTCACTGAATTCTTGAGAACAAATCCTGTTGTACAACAACCTCCCCCTTCTGTCTCTCCACCGGTTCCTGATATACCACCAGGTATAAAACCTGTTAGAACTGGTAAGCCTTTGGTAGATAAAATTCATAAATATGGGGTAGAATAATCTAGGGCTACTGTTAAAGATGATCCAGAAAGGGCAGAATTCTGGTTACAGAATACCATCAGGGTTTTAGATGAATTATCATGTACATTGATCGAGTGTCTGAAATGTGATGTATCACTGTTAAAAGACTCAACTTATTAGTGGTGGAATACCCTGACTTCTGTTGTATCAAAGGAAAATATTAAATGAGAATTTTTCCAAACAGAATTTAGAAAGAAGTATATTAGTCGGAGATTTTTGGATCAGAAAATAAAAGAATTTTTAGAGCTTAAATAGGGAAATATGATTGTATCTGAGTACGAACGAGAATTTATTAGATTGAGCAAGTATGCCAGAGAGTGTGTACCGACTGAAGTTGCCATGTGTAAATGTTCTGAAGAAATATTAAACGAAGACATTAAATTATTGGTTGGGATTCTGGAACTAAAGGAATTTATGGTGTTGGTTGACTGGGCACATAAAGCCGAAGAGCTAAGTAAAGGAAAAAAACAAGCAGAGATAGAAGCCTGGACTTCGAGTAAAATATTTATGCGGGAGTCGCAATCATCAACTTCAAAGAAATTGAAGAAATATCATGATCGTTCTGTCACATCTCCGGGGTATTCTGGAAGAGATCGAGGTACTCAACGCTTAAATCCGAGATCATTGGCTCCAATTGCAGCAAGTGAAGGAAGTATTGGTAACCTCAAACCTAAATGCAAACATTGTAATAAATTACATTTTAGGGAACCGCATGAGAAGCGGGGCATGCTTTAGATGTGGTTCTCTTGATCATCATCTCAGAGACTGCCCAGAAAAGCCTGAAAAAGATACTGTTCAGACTTCAAGGCCAAACAACCCTGCTTCGATAGGTAGACCACCTCGTAACCCCGGTAATGTTAGTGGTAGATGAGGAGTGACAAAAGATTTAACTGTCAAATCTAAAGCACGAGCACCGGGAAAGACATATGCTATACGTACATGTTAAGAGGTTTCTGCATCTGAAGTTATTATTGGTACTTTTTCTCTTCTTAGTACTGATATTACTATTTTGATTGGTACTGGTTCAGCAGATTCATACATATGCACGAATTTAGTATCTATTAAAAATTTACCTATTGAGTCCACTAAATTTGTGGTTAAAGTTTCAAATCCCCTAGGCCAGTTTGTGATGGTAGATAAAATTTGTAAATAAATTTTGTTAATGGTACGGTGTTATTGTTTCTTGGCTGATTTGATGTTGTTGCCATTTGATGAATTTGATGTAATTCCCGATATGGACTGGCTAATTCAGCATGATGTAGTGGTAAATTGTAAAAAGAAAATATTGTATTAAAATGTCAGAATGGTGAATTGCTCCGTATTGAATCTGATAAACTGGATGGGTTGTCTAATGTGATATCAGCCATGTCAGTACAGAAATATATCAGAAAAGGGTATGATGCCTATCTTGCATATGTGTTGGACACTAAAGTATCTTAATCAAAGATTAAGTCAGTGCCGGTTGTCTATAAGTTTTATGATATGTTTCTAGAGGGATTACCCGGATTACTACCGGTCAGAGAGGTGGAATTTTCTATAGGTCTTGTTCTGGGGACAACTCCTATATCTATAGCACCTTACAAAACGGCCCCTACAGAGTTAAAAGAGTTGAAAGCATAATTGCAAGAATTAAATGACAGAGGATTTACTTGACCTATTTTTTTACCTTGGGGTGCAACGGTTCTATTTTTTAAAAAGAAAGATGGGTCGTTGAGATTATGTATTGACTATCGGCAGCTCAACAAAGTTACAATAAAGAACAAGTATCCACTGCCTCGTATTGATGACTTGTTTGATCAGTTAAAAGATGCTACTGTATTTTTGAAGATTGATCTTCGTTCTAGTTACTATCAGTTACACATAAAAGACTCGGATGTGCCAAAAACAACTTTCAGAACTAGGTATTGGCACTATGAATTTCTTGTAATACCATTTAGCTTAACAAATGCACCTGCAGTATTTATGGATTTAATGAACAAAATTTTTAGACCATACTTGGATAGATTTGTGGTGGTATTCATTGATGATATCCTAGTATATTCTTGGAATGAAAATGAACATGCTAATCATTTGAAAATTGTGCTGCAAACTTTACGTGAGAAACAATCCAAATTCAGTAAATGTGAATTTTGGCTTTGGGAAGTCAGTTTCCTTAGACATATAGTATATGTAGAAGGTATCAGGGTGGATCCGAATAAAATTTCAGGTATTGCTAATTGGGAACCACCAAAAAATGTGTCTGAAGTCAAAAGTTTTCTAGTATTAGCCGGCTACTATTAGAGATTTGTACAAGGATTTTCAATGATAGCTTCTCTGATGACATGATTGTTGCAGAAAGATGTAAAGTTTGAATGGTCTGATAAATGCCAGCAGAGTTATTGACAGAAGTACCATACTAGTTCAACTTGAATCGGGTAAAGAATTTGTAATTTACAGTGATGCATCATTGAATGGTTTGGGTTGGTCTTGATGCAAGAAGGTAAAGTAATAGCCTATGCTTTTAGACAGTTAAAACCATAAAAAATATTACCCGATATATGATTTAGAATTGGCAGCCATTGTTTTTACATAAAATTTGGCGACACTATCAGTTTGGTGAAAAGTGTCATATATGCACTGATCATAAAAGTTTGAAATATCTGATGACGCAAAAAGATTTGAACCTGAGCACAGGTGGCTTGAACTAATAAAATATTATGATTTGGTTGTTAATTATCATCCAGGAAAAGCCAATGTGGTTGTAGATGCTTTGAGCAAAAAAACTTTGTTTGCTTTGCGAGCAATGAATACCCGGTTATTTTTGTCTAATGATGGTTCAATCATACCTGAGTTAAAAGCTAAACCAACATTTCTGCAATAGACCTACGAGGCTTAGAAAAATGATGATGAATTAAAAGCTAAATGTGTACAATGTGAGTCGATTTTTGATTCAGAATTTCAAATTGGATCTGGTGATTGTCTTATGTCCAGGGGCCGAGTATGTGTACCGAGGAATTCGGAGCTATCATAGAAGATTCTACATGAAGTTCATAGTGGTACTATATCTGTTCATCTTGGGAGTAACAAAATGTATATTGATTTAAAAAAGATGTACTGGTGGCCGAGAATGAAACAAAATATTTTTGAATTTGTATCTAAATGTTTGATATGTTAATAAGTTAAAGCTAAACATCAAGTGCCTTCAGGATTATTACAGCTAGTTACGATACCCGAATGGAAATGGGAAAGAATTACCAATGACTTTGTGTTGGAATTACCTGTATCTCTGAAAAAAAAAGATGTTATTTGGGTACTCAT
The DNA here is from genome assembly GCA_025698465.1 of Gossypium longicalyx. Taxonomy (NCBI): domain Eukaryota; kingdom Viridiplantae; phylum Streptophyta; class Magnoliopsida; order Malvales; family Malvaceae; genus Gossypium; species Gossypium longicalyx. The sequence goes on from CM047004.1 coordinate 49,889,745, forward strand.
TGATTGTTTGACAAAATTTTCACACTTTATTCCAGTACATATGGATTTCTCCCTGGATAGATTAGCATAGTTATATGTTTCTGAGATTGTTAGATTGTATGGAGTGCCAGTCTCCATTATTTCAGACAATGATCCTCAGTTTATATCCCGATTTTGGAACAAATTGCAAGAAGCTCTGGGTATGCAGTTACATTTTAGTACTACATTCCATCCTCAGACTGATGGTCAATCCAAATGTGTGATATAGATTTTATATGATATGTTTCAATGTTATGTACTAGAATTCAAAGGTAATTAGGAAAAGTATTTACCTTTAGTTGAATTTGCATACAATACTAGCTATCAGTCAAGCTTTAAAATGACACCGTATGAAGCTCTATATGGTCATAAATATAAAAATCTGTTGTACTAGACTGAACTTAGTGAGAAAAAGATACATGGAGTTGATGTAATACGTGAGACTGAAGAAAAGGTGAAAGTGATTCGGGATAGTTTGAAAGCAGCCTCTGATCGTCAAAAGTCTTATGCCGGTCTTAAATGAAAAGAGATAGAATTTCAAGTCAGAGACAAGGTATTCTTGAAAGTATCACCTTGGAAGAAAGTCATTCAATTTGGCCGTAAAGGAAAATTGAGCCCACGATTCATCGGACCATACGAGATCATTGAAAGAATCAGACATGTTGTATATCGATTAGCATTACCACCAGAGCTTGACAAAATTCATAATGTTTTCCATGTATCTATGTTGTGATGGTATCAGTCAGATCCTTCACATGTTATTTCTCCGGTAGAAGTTGAGATTCAGCCTAACATGACTTATAGTGAGGAACTGATAAAAATTTTGGCACATGAGATAAAAGAGTTAAGAAATAGAAAGATAGCTTTAGTGAAAGTTCTATGGCAACAACATGGAATAGAAGAAGCTACTTGGGAATTGGAGGAAATAATGAGAAAGCAATATCCGAACCTTTTTACTGGTAAGATTTTCGAGGACAAAAATTCTTTAAGGGGGAGAGTTGTAACAACCCGTTTTCAGTGAAATGGGAACAATGGTTTCGGGACCACAAATCTGGGTCCGTAAGAAAAATCATTTTAAAATTATTTTATGGTCTACTGTATATGTTAGGAATATCGTATAAAATAATTTCGTTAGGAAATTTTATTGATTACATGATTAATTGATAAAAGGGCCAAATTGCATAAAATGCAAAAGTTGAATTCTAGTAGCTAGAGGGATCAAATAGCTATGGAACTCAAAAATTGAAGTCCTTATATGGTAATTATACCATTAAATGTAGTTAGTAGATAAGCATGCTTAGTCATCCCTGGAAAATTAATTAAAGAAAAGGATGAAATTGGAAAGTTGAAAAATTAAAAGATGATAAGTTAATTAAATAAAAGAAAATATCATTTTATTATCATCTTCCCAAAATTTTCTATGGAAACCCTAGCTAAGAGAAAGAAATTCAAGCAAGCTTAATTGGGTAAGTAATCTTGTCCCATTTTTAGTAATTTCTATATTTCTGAGATCGTAATAACCTAATCTAGCTATTTTGGGGATTAAATTGCAAAGTTATCAAAGTATCAAAATTTTTCCATGGATGTCTATGCTGAAATTTTGAAATTTATGGTAGAAAACGAAAGGTTTTTGATAGATAAACAACTTTTCTAAAGGAAATTTTTATGAAATTGTGATTTAGGGACTAAATTGAAAAGATGAAAATTTCATGAAATTTTTTTTATTTTTGTGAAATACATGGGCTATAAATGTTATATGTAAAAATCGGCTAGGCCTGGAACAACGATTAAATTGCATGAATTTCATTTTCTAAGCCTAGGGACGAAGTCGTCATTAATTAAAAGTTTAGGGGTAAAATGGTAATTTTTCCTAGGATGTTAATTGGATTGAATTTAATATGAATTGTATTAAATTGAGTTAAATTTACTCATATAGATCCGGATAGACCTAGTACGAAGTTGGATCGAAGAAAATAAAAAGTATCAGATTAGTAGATTCTCGTGTATGAACAAGTGTCGAGGTAAGTTCGTGTAACTAAATTGTGTATATTTACATGTTTGAGTGGAATGTCATATATGTGAATGTTGAGTTATGAATTTGTTATGTTTAGGAAATAAATTCATAAATCCAATAATGCCAGGTAAATATTAAATCCTGTTTGAATACATGAAATTCGATTGGATATTGGGCTCTGCATTGGTTGTGGCTTGCATATGTTGCAGACACACCACAGCTCGAAAGAGCATCCCGTTATTAGCTCTCTTATAATGGTTCTTGTGAGCTTCTCGTTATAGCTCTTCAGAGCATCTCGATAGGATGTGATCCTACATGTGTTGTGGACACACCTTAGCTCTTATGAGCTTCTCGATTATGGCTCTTCGTTAGTTTCCCGTTATTTGGCTCTTTGTGAGCTTCCCAATATGGCTTGATTGAATCGATATATGGCTATTCAGAGCTCCCCGATTAATGGCTCTTCCGAGCTACCCGTTATAGGTTCGCATGAGCTTTCTGTTTTAGCCTGGATAAGCTTCCCGTTTATGTGCTTTTATAAGCGCTCTTGAATATGAGTTGACGGATTTACCATACTTTACACTTCCTGTGTATTGCCCATGTATCTATCAATATTTTAAATGATTCAACAGGTAAAGTTCTGATATGAAATGATATGAATTTCAAGATGAATTACTATGAGAAATTCTTGAAAAGATATAATATGTATATGATTATTGTATACTTGATATGATAAATACATGTATGTGAAAATTTGTAACATCCTAAATTAGGGCCTAGTCGGAATAGTGGTTTTGAGACCACAAATTCGAGGTGGAAATATTTAATTTATGATTATTATAAAGTTTATGATATGTTTCTATGCTTGTGTGAACATTTCATGAGGAAATTTTATGTGAAAAGTGCCTAATTGAACTTTAGGGACTAAATCGAATAATTTGTAAAACTTGTGTTCTAGAAGCATTTTGCATGAAATTGAATTGGATTATAAATTAGAGGTCCTTAATGAGTAATTGGACCAATTTCAAAAAATTTTGGACAAAAATGGGCTTGGAAGGGTGAAATTTGAAAGAATAGTAAAAATGACATTTTGGTCATTTAGGGGTAAAATGAACTAAAAGACAAAATTAAAAGCCAAATGTGTCCATCTTCTTCCTAAGGGCTGAAATTCTCATGAAAAACACCATGGCTAGGGTTTTCAAGCTTCCAAGCTCAATAGTAAGTGCTTTCGAACCCCGTTTTTAATGTTCTAAGCATTTCTGAAGTCCCAGTAGCATGATCTATCTATTTCTACCATTATTTTGAGCTAGGGTTCATATTGAAAAATTTACCAATGCATTACATGTTAGTATTTTGATGTTTAATGGTAGAATATGAAAAATTGGAGTGTGTTTAACATCTTTTACTAAGTGATTTTTCATAAAAAGCCTAAAAAGGACTAAATTTAAAAAGGTGTAAAATGGGTAGCTAAAAATCTATTTAATTGAGAAATGTGGGCTACCATAAGCTTGAATATGGTTCGGTTAGGCTTGGGTAACCAAGAAATTGACCACATTTCATTTTACGAGCCTAGGGACTAAATTGCAAATATGTGAAAGTTTAGGGGCAAAATTGTAAATTTTCCAAAATATGATTTTTGGGTCAATTTGATTAATTTGAGTCCTAAATAGGCTATATTTGAAATGATAGATAAAAGAAATCGAGATTCGGGCTTAAATTGGGAAAATACAAGTTTTAGACTAAAATGGTAATTTTTTCGTTTCCGTATTTGAGGTAAGTTCGCGTGATTTAATAAGCATATTATTCATGTTATTATGGTTATGCATGAAATATATCTTGCTACGATTGTGTTGAAATTGATGTTGGTGGAAATTTGATGGAAATTGACATTTTAAATGAAATAAATAAGTTTGTATGAAAACTAGGTGATATTTTTATGGCATGGACTAATGTCCAATAAACATGAAAATGTGTTGAATTGGATGTACATTGCATGATCATCTATGCATATTGATATACTTGATGAAAAGGGAAGATCCTGGTTGAATAAAAAGGAATAACTGATGGATTTCTTGAAAATGTATTGATGGTAAAAATGATCTAGCCTGGACGGGTGTTCCTTAAGTGATCGAGCCTCCTGAAGAATATGTGTTCTGAAATGAGAAATGATATCCTGCATGTGTTACAAAAAGGATTTAGCCCGGACGGGTAATCCATCGATCTCACTATAGAAAGGATTTAGCCCGGACGGGTAATCCGATTAGGGTCTGAATTTAGATTGGACTGGTAATTCAGATCTGAGCTCATTAAGAGTGTTTGTCATTACAAGGTATTTAGCCTGGACTGGTAATCCTGACATCACTCCATGAGTTTATACTACGGGGGATTTAGCCTGGATTGGTAATCCGGCCGTAAGATGTAAGGTTCGCGGGAGTGCATACTTTTGATGATCACTTGTATGACTTGATGATAAATGGGATATCCATTGAGATTTTGAGAAATTCAACGGGATTAAAATGAGAAATGAGGACGAAAATTGTTGAATTGATGAGCTTCTCTAAGGCTAATGATATGATGTATTTATATGAGGAAGGAAATAAAGAGTTCTTGCCATGATACATCATGTAAGTTATATGATACTAATATGATGTATATGAATTGTCATGTCCAGACGAGTGTTATGCTAAATGATAGCACAGGTAAGTACTCAAAACCCATGAGCATGTGTTTGACATGAGAAATGAAATGGACTTGTGATGATAGTGCAAATGAATGAATGATATTTATGAGAATAATTTCTATGACAAATTTGTGATAGTTTTCATCATGTTGCATTAAGACAGATTAGTACAATAGCAGTGGTCTGATTTTGAAAATCCACTAAAAATTTTGGATGTCTAATTAAAGGCTGAATAAAATATGAAATTGAAGCTTATCGAGTCTAGTTTCAGATAAAAGAAACGGTGTAAGCAAAAGAGTCTCATATTATGAGATATTGGAATTTTTGTGAAATAGGTTTAGAGTGATCTCAGACTCCCCTGTATTAACTTTGGAAAATCATTAAAAATTTTATAAAAATAATTATGGGTTATAATTTATATTCCTAAAATTCTTAATGAGTTTATTTTCAATAAAAAAAGACAGGAGCGTAATCCGAGTTCCGTACTATAAGATAATTAATTCATAGTGAAGAGAGGTCTGAACTACTAGATAGCTAAATAGGGGTAAATTTTAGAATAAAATTTACTTATTGGCTAGGCCAAAAATTTTGAAAATTTTATGGCGAAAAGATAATGAGTCTAGTTTCAGGAAAAATTAATGATTCTCAATTTGGAGTCCCGTAACTCCAAATAAAAATAATTTAGTGACCATGACTCAGGAAAACAACTTATTTGGATTTTGAATAAAAAGAGGGAAATTGAAAAATAGCATATTACCATATTGCTTATTATTTTCCATGTGAGCTTACTAAGCATAAAGCTTACTCCCTCCTTTCCATTTCTTTTAGTGTTCTCAGGTCGGCTTGGGGTTGGAGATCGTCGGAGGCAGCATCACACTATCAAGCCAATACCTTTGGAGTATTGATACATATGTTAGAAATATCAAGTGAGTGGCATGTATAGACACCTATTTCTATGACATGTGTTATTATGATTTGGCTAAATGTATTGGCCTATATCAAGCTATTGTATATGGCCATGAGATGTGGCTCATATTGGTTATGGTTTGTAAATCTACCTATCCATGTTAAGTTTTAATGCTTATGATGTGATGATATGATTATGCTTGTTGGACGTGCATGATTGGTGTAATGACATATGTGCATGATGGATGCTTCATGACCAGTCGAATTGGTCATAGACATGAAAATGTTTGAGTATGCATGCTTGATGATTAAATAAAATCACTTGATAAGTTGATGATTATGAAAATTAGTAAAGGTGGTCATCAAATGACAAAGTCAATGAATATGGATTGTTACGTCTAGATTAATATTCAACGAGTGTGTGTATCACATCTATGATAATATGCAAATTCTATGTTTGTGACCTAATTAAAGATGTTTAAGAGTTAAATGAATGCCATGTTGTATGTCCTTGATGTTGTATAAATAAGTGAGGGTTTATGGTTGACCAAGGCTTGGAAAATAGCCTAAGTGTTGGCCACATGGGTAGAGACACGGCCGTGTGTCTCAGCCGTGTGGGGAACCCGGCCTTAGCACACGGGCGTGTAGCCTGGCACTATGATTCAATTTGTGTGCTGACGTCATAAACAGAGAGTTACACGGCCTGAGGACACAGGCATGCCCCTGTGTCCACACGGGCGTGCCCCTGTGTCCACACGGGTGTGCCAATGTGTCCACACGGGTGTGTGACTCTGTTTTATGGTAAAAATTTTCAAAGTTTTCTCAGAACTTTCCAAAGTTCTTGGTTTAGTCCCGAACCCTCTCTAAAGTATGTTTTAGGCTTCGTAGACCCAAAAAAAGAGGGACGATGTGTATATGTATGAAAAGTTTTGAATTAAAAGAAATTTTGTGGCCCAATTTTGTATGTTTGTTTATGCTTAAGTTCGGTAATGCCTCGTATCCTGTCCCGGCGTCAGACACGGGTAAGGGGTGTTACAAAATTGAATAAAGATGAGCTCGTTCTTGTCTCTTGAAACTTATGTGAATTGTAACACCCTAAATGCCGAAGTTACGGCTTTTCGGCTTTTGCCTACTTCCAACAAAGAAGGGCATGAATACACACCTATTTATGAGAACGCGCTGAAGTCCACGATTACCAACCTTGGCACATCCTGCATTGAGTCTTCCTCACCAACTCATCTGGTTCACTTTATTGAAAGCCAGCTTCTCACCAATTCTCATGTTAGCTTCCCGATATGGGATTACTTTTAACCATTAGGAAAATTCCTCATTCTTATGACCACTTCAACCACAGAGTTCTAGTCCAACTCTACTTTCTACACATCTCAAATAGCAAAATAAATACTCCACTGCGCATCCCAAGACTTGAACCTCAGACCTCACAGTTGCACAACACGCCACCTTGCCACTCCACCACAGGCTCTTTCTGTGATAAAAACGTCCATAATTAACTTTAAGACATATGTGCCAGCGTCTAGATTCACTTAAGAGAAAAACCAAAATAAATTATAAGAGCCAAGACTTGAACCCAGGCTCCCTTGCAACCTTAATGACGCCACAACCACTAGACCACATGTTTCCTTGTGTCATTTATTTAACACAATAATTTAAAAGGCCATCATCCAAGCATCCAGAGTTTTATTCACTTAATACCAAAATTTTTGCTAAAGTCCAGGTTTGAACCCAAGATTCCTCCAACACTTCTCAAAGCCATTAACCACCAAAGTAAACATTTAATTGTGCCATTTCCTTGCACAATTAAATACTTATATACAACCTCCTTACGGACCTATACTCAAGGCCCAATATTTCTAGGCCCAAATTCGAGGCATTAAATGAATTACATAACTAACATGTTTGATGAGGATGTTTGTGTATTTAGATATTGATTTAATTGATTTTGATGCACTTGTATGATTATTTTAAAAGCAAATAAATGGTAAGTTTATTTCCTGTTATACGAACTTACTAAGCTTAAAAGCTTTGTTTTATTTCCTCTGTTTTATAATGCTCAGAAGCTCATAAAGGTTGGAATCCTTCGGAGCATCATCACACTATCCTTCAGTTCATTTTGGTATAAATAGCAAACTTATTTTAGTATAATGACATATATAGGTTAAATTGGCCAATGATGGTATATATATGGTTGGTTGTAACTAGCCATTGGAATGGCTACTGATGGCTTGTTTGATGTAAATGTATGATGGTATAATATGATTAATATAAATATGTGTTGTAAAATCTTAATTTAGGGTCTAGTCAGAACAGTGGTTTCGAGACCACAAATTCAAATTAGAAATAATTATTTTATGATTATTTAATGATCCATCTTATGAATGCATGTTTTTGTGAAAATTTCATGAAGAAATTTTATGCCTAAAGTGTCCAATTTGAAGTCAGGGACTAAAATGAATAAGTTGTAAAACATGAGTTCTAGAAGTTTTAAGCATGAAATTGCTTTGGATTATTAATTAGAGGTCCTTAAATAGTAATTTGACCAAGTTTTAAAATTTTGGACAAAAATGGGCATGAATAGGAAAAATTTGAAAGAAAAGCCTTAATGGCATTTTGGTCATTTGGTTAATAAAAGAATAAAAAGGGAAAAATCAAGCAAAATTTGCTCATCTTCTCCATGCCATAGTCGAAATTTCCATACTCACCATAGCTAGGGTTTCTTCAACTTTCAAGCTCAATAGTAAGTGCATCCTAGCCCTGTTTTTAATGTTCTTTACATTTTTGAAGTTGTCATCAACCGATCTAGCTATTTCTACCATTATTTTGAGCTAGGGTTCATGTTCAAAAACTTACCCGTGTGTGACATGCATGTATTTTGGTGTTTAATGGAGGAATATGAAAGTTTGATGTGTGTTTAACATCGTTTACTAGGTGATTTTTGATGGAAATGCATGAAAAGGACTTATTTGTAAAAGTGATAAAATGGGTAGTAAATATGTGAAATAAAGAAAAATATAGGCTGCTAAGAGTAAGAATATGAATCGGCTAGGCTTGGGTAATAATAAAAATGCATGCATTTCATTTTACGAGCCTAAGGACCAATTTGTAAATAAGTAAAAAGTTAGGGGTAAAAAGGTAATTTTACCAAAGTATGTGTTATGGGTCGATTCGAACAAGGTGTGTATTAAATAAGTTAAATTTGGCATTATAGATCAAGAAAAACGTGATTCAGGTCTTGATCGGGGGAAAACAAGGTTTACAAAGAAGAGGCTCGTTTTCATAATTTTTTACTGTGGTAAGTTCGTATACAAATAATGTGATGTTATGTTATATTCTCGATGCTTGCGTATTATGTGAATTTAAATTCTTTAATGCTATTATGAGTTATGCTTTGATTGCTCCATGAGTAAGAGATGGGTATTATGGACATTGAGATCGACATTACGAGCAAGCTTGACAGAGAAGTGATATCGAAAAATCCCGTTTGAATCTTAGGAATAGTTTAGGATACAAGTGACATGTCACTAGGAATCATGTGATTTATGAGCTCATGATATATGTGATATATGTTTATGTGGTTCCGGGTGCTGGTCTTGTATGTCCTACCGGTGGCTGGGTAGTTCGGCATGTGTTGCGGATACCTAACAGCTTGTGTGAGTAGCCTATGTAGTTACGTCCTGATCGATAGCTTGTGTGAGTAGACCTGTGAGTAGCTCAAGAATGAGCTTTTATGTGTTACGTGATATGAGGTAGCTTTAGCTACGTATGTGGCACTATGTGCGAGCTTTCCGTATACCCAATAGTATTCCAAGTGTTTAACGGGTAAATTATCGAGTAACTTGACAAAAGACCCAAAGGGTAAGTCAGTGAGAAGAATGAGTAAGAGATTATGTTATGAGTTGATACAGGTACGTATAACGAACTCATGAGTAATGCCTTGGTGTGTGATGAACTTATGACAAGTTGTTTATGTGATGAGTAAGTTTAAATGATTTGATGAATTATAAATTATGTTCATTATGTTGAATCTATGTTATTTACTTGTTTAGATAGCATGTTATTTGCATATGGACTTACTAAGCTTTAATGCTTACCCCTTTCTTTCCATCTTTTATAGTGTCGCCAAGCTAGCTCGAGGATCGAAGGACGTTGGAGACTCGATCATACTATCAATCGGACATTTGGGTATAGTTAGTCTCAACATTTCGAGTATGGCATGTATAAGGGACTTGGTCATTTTGTTATGTGTTATATTGATTAGCCAAATGAGTTGGCTCATGATGGTATTATGATTCATTTTGTATAAGGCCATGAGATGTGGCTTATATTTGCTTCTCGGGTTGTAACCCTAATTATTTATGCATGCATGCAATGTGTTTATGCTTTGTGATGTGGTTGGTGGATTGCTTGTTGGAAATGGATATGATAAATGATACATATGCTTAATGAATGAATTGGGACTAATAGGTATGACCATGTTCATGGTATAATTGAGTAGGTTGAAGGTAGGTTTATAAGGATGAATAAATATGAAATTGGTGTGGAATGCCATATGAAAGCATGATGGTTTGAGCATGTGATATGTTGACATTACAAAGTCATGGATTAATCGTGATTGTGAGTATTTGAGCAAATAAAGGTGCTATGTTGCATGCCATCAAAAATGTATAAGTGAGTGAGAATTGAAGGGTGGCAAATGGCTTGGAAAATTAGCTTAGAATTTGTCCACATGGGTAGATACACGGGCATGTGTCTAGGCCGTGCGTGACACACAGTCTGCCCCATGGGCGTGTGATCCGGCCATGTGTCCCCTGCACCTTAATTAGGCAAACAGAATGCCCAGTAGTAAAAACACGGACAGAGACACGACTGTGTGTCTCAGCCGTGTGAAGGACACGGCCTCAGGACATGGGCATGTGCCCAGGTCATGTGAAGTCTGCACTTAATTTTTGAAATTTAATTCGCCACACGGCCTAAGCATACAGGGGTGTGACTTGGCCGTGTGACCCTAATTGTGTTGATGACATCTTAAACAGAGAGTTACACGGGCTAAGGACACGGGCGTGTCCCAAGATACACGGGCGTGTCCCAAGATACACGGGCGTGTGTGACCACACGGCCTACCCACACAGGCGTGTGACCTTATTTCATGAAAATTTTCTAAGTTTTCCCAATGATTTCTAAAGTTCTCAATTTAATCCTGAATTACTCTCGATGCATGTTTGGGCCTCGTAGGCCCATATAAGGGACAATTTGCATATGTATGAATGAATTTAATTTGAACAAAATTTTATGGCCTAGTTTTGTATGTTTGCTTGTGTTTAAGTCTGGTAATGCCTCGTATCCTGTCCCGGTGTCAGACACGGGTAAGGGGTGTTACATTTAGTGGTATCAGAGCTATGTTTTAGTCAGTTCTCAGACTACGTAGCATGTGTTTGAGTCTAGCTATACATGTCATACATAAATTATGATAGTGTGACGACTCCTGACCTTTTAAACTGTGTTTTTTGTTTAGTAATTGATATCAATCGAGCTGAAGCTGATGACGTAGAAAGTAATGCGCCGGCTCCCGCTCAAAGGGCAGCGCCAGTTGTGAGTAGACCTGTGACCGTGAGTCAGGGAGGAGGAGAAGAGGCTAGGGAGGCCTTTCTCCACATGATGAATGCTTGGTATACGGAGTTCATTCAAACGAACCCGAACGCTCAACCCCTCCACCCTCTCAAAATCCTGAACCTGTACCCCTAGTGCCACAAGGTATGGTTTATGAGATTTCATAGAACCCCTTTCGATAAGATTCAGAAACAAGGGGCTTAAGAGTTCAGAGCAAATGCCGAGGATGATGCTGAGAGAGCAAAATTTTGGCTGGAGAATTCGATAAGGGTATTTGATAAACTATCATGCACACCCGAAGAATATTTGAAGTGTGCTATTTCCTTATTGAGAGACTCGGCATATCACTAGTGCAAGACACTAGTATCTGTGGTACCTCAAGAGAGGGTCACATGGGAATTCTTCCAAGAAGAATTCCAAAAGAAGTACATCAGTGAACGATTCATTGACCAGAAACACAATGAATTTTTAGAATTGAAATAAGGTCGTATGTCAGTGACTGAGTACGAAAGAGAGTTTGTCTAGCTCAGCAAATATGCTCAGGAGTGTATATCCTCCGAGGCTAAAATGTGTAGAAGGTTTGAAGATGGACTTAATGATAATATTAGTGTAATGCCCTAAATTTGGGCCTAGAAGTATTAGGTCTTGAGTATGGGAACAGTTAGGAAGCAACACATAAATATTTACTTGTACAAGAAAGTGACACAAAAATGTATGTCTGCTTCAGTGGTTAAGTGTTCTAGGAAGTGTCTAAGAAGTCTTGCGTTCAAGCTTGAGCAAGTGCAAAAAAGTTTTGTTTTTAAAGGAATAAGCACTGTCTCTTGGTAGTAAGCTTTTAATTAAATATGGGTAAAATATGTCATAAAATGCCTACTGGTTTTAGAGAAGTGGCGTGTGGAGTGTTTCATGAGGTCTGACATTCGAATCTTACAATGCACAAGGGAGTGTTTTAATTTTTATTGATGGCCATGGGAGGAAGTTGTGTTTGACCGAAACACCAAGAGTTTGAACAGATTTGAATGGGGTTATTGGTAGCCAAATCTAAGGAAAGGGATGGGGGATTTCGATTGTTTGAATTGGTGGACAGGAGGAAATTATGGAAAAGGGAGTGGTGTGCCAAATTTGACTGTGGCACTCTAGACTTTCAGCTTTGGTAGGTTGAAGTAGTCTATTTCGGGTTTGGTAAGCATTTTTGCTCTTGTTCTTTTGTTCTTTGGAAACCGAATAGTGTTAGGGTGACTTTTATTCTCTGTGTTTTTAGTTTGAGTGATCACTCCTTCTCTTTTTGGGACCAAACATAGCAAAAGACCATTCAGGTATTTTTTCCTCCTGTATGCTTTTCAATTTTGTTTCCTCTTTCGACCATTTCTCTACTGTTAGTCGGTTCTTTCTCATCTACTATACTACAGAATGTGCTCACCCTTGTGACCCTAACCGAATACCATTCTTCCCCTCTCAATTGGTTCTGTGTCGTCTTTATCATATTCTTTTGTGCAATGGCTAAACATTCCTTTCTCTTCTCTTCCATTTCTTTCAGCTTTTATCGAGTGTCTTGTATTGATTAAAACCGAATACACTTTCTCTCTTCTTCTCAATATTATATCCCCTTTTTACCTTGCACCTTGGTCGAATATTTAGTCTCCTTCAATCAATTCTCTCTTGGCTGAATTCTTCTTTTCCTCTATTGTTGTCTCGAATGGAGGTGTGATTGTTGCATCTAGAGCCTCGGTTTGAGTGGGAGCTTCTAGGGGGTAGGCTGAATACTATTATCTTCTATTCTTATTCTTCGCTCTCGGTAAGTTGCTACTCTCGTGGTTGATTATTTACGTGTATTGTCTTAGTTAACAAATGGCGATTGCGATGCAGGTAGTAACTAAGGATTCCAAGTGATCACTTGCAGCGGTTTTAGTGTGTGGTCGATTAGGACAAGTGATAGGTAATCTTTTGTATAAGTGTTTGATTAGAGTTCGCTTCGACTCGAGTGTTAGTCTATTAACCTAAACTTGTGATTGAATATAGGTTGGAGTACTTGGGAACTATTCGCAGGCTTTCAAAAACAGGTGTGTAATCACACTACTTAAATTGTAATTCGACAAAAGTCAGAAAATATGGCTAATGTCGCTACATGAGCATGCGCTCGCTCGTGTGATGAACCAGATGCATAAAATGTGGGCGTTCGATCATAAAGACCACCATGAGCAATTTTATGGGCTTAGACCGGGTTGGGCCACGTTGGGCCGAAATGGGTCGTGTGGGCTCTACGGGTTCGTGGGCCCTACACAGGTAAACCATACGGACGTGTGGAGATTATTGGGCCAGGCTGTGTAGTTCGCACGACCAAGGTTATTTTTGGGCTTATTGGGCCACACGGGTGTGTGGACCCCCATAGACCGCAATATGGGCCTTGAGCCCATTTACACTGTTTGATCGTTAAGGTTGCACGGGTCGCCCGAGACGACTATGACCTTCTATTGGGACAGTAAGCGTACCTGGACCCTTAATCGATAAAATGACTATTTTGCCCTTATGTGGTAAAATGACTAAAATGCCCTTACATGGTACATTGACTGTTTTAACCCTATGTGATATATGTTTATATTTTAGCATACTTTGTAACTGTGTTGAGTACATATATAATATTATGCTATGACATGACACGTGGCATGATGCATTGCATGGGGGTGGGTTTTTATATGATTGGAGGAAGTGTATCAGTCATCGTAGCTCGCTACAAATCTTTCAAGGCTATAAGTTTGCACATCTTGCGACTCTACTACAAATCATCGTTTCTAGTGTCGCAACCGATGCTACTTGGTGTGTAGGGATGGGTGGGTCGATTTTATCCCCACATGGTGTGTAGGGTTGGTACGGAGATGGTGTGTAAAGGTTGGATTGGGTAGGATTTTCTGATTGCATGCTGTACTGATATTGTAATGGGCTTAGGCCCCACTGATTACTGTTACTGCACTGGTTTCTATTGTATGACTGTTTCTGTACTGAAATGGGCTACAACCCACACTGATATTGTTACTGTAATGGGCTAAGGCCCTAATCAAATCGAATCAGCTATTATCGATCTGAGCTTAGGCCTGCATCAGTATTTGTGTTTATCGCATGATTGACTATATGTTTATTAAGGGATTACACACTGAGTTTTCGTAAACTCACCCTTCTGCTTATATGTGTAGGTAACCTTTAGGCGGATCGGTGCTGCGAGGGACTCGAAGGTGGCCACACAACCGCTAAAGATATAAGAAAGAGGCCGATGAGCAAGTCATTCCTTTTTCAAACTAAGAAATCTAGAGATATGTATTCTCGTTCTCATGTTTCGGCCGGGCATTTGCATGGAAATCGTAGGAAACAAAATTCGAGTTTTAAATCTCAGGCTACATCTGTGGCTAGTGTGGGTAACACTAGACCTTTTAAACCCGAGTGCCAACATTGTAGTAGACATCATCTTGGTGTGTGTAGGATGAACAACGGATCCTGTTTTAGATGTGGCTCCTAAGACCACTATATCAAGGACTGCCCCAAGATGATCGAGAAAGAAAAATTTCAGAGTACAAGGCCGAGTAGTACAGCTAAAAAGGGGAGACCCTTGAGGAATGCTGGTAATGGGGCCAGTAGCAAAAGTGTAGTGAGGGATACAACTATGAGATTCGAAGCTAGAGCTCTGGCTAGGGCCTATGGCATACATGCGCGTAAGGACGCATCTTCTCCCGATGCGATCACTGGTACTTTTTCTCTTTATGATACTATTGTTATTACCTTGATTGACCCTGGTTCTACTCATTTATATGTGTGCATGAAATTGGTATCTAGCATGAATATGCCCTGTTGAGTCTACGGAATTTATGATTAAAGTGTGAAACCCGTTAGGCAAGCATGTTTTAGTTGATAAGGTATGCAAGAAATGTCCTTTAATGATTAGAAGTCTTTGTTTTATGGCTGACTTGATGTTGTTGTTGTTTGATGAATTTGATGTTATATTAGGTATGGATTGGTTGACACTTCATGATTGTAACACCCCTAACCCATATCTGTCATCGGATTAGGGTTATAAGGTATTACCGAACCAAACACAACTTAAAAGATGTTAGTTGTTGCTATTTATATTTAAGCTATTACAACTTAACTATTCGAAATATAATCACATGACTAATTCCATGTATAATCATTAAGACATTCAAACACAAATATCGAATATATGCCAATATATCTAGTCAACATGACAAATCATTTGTGCATATTACAAAACAAACAAACTATTACAATAATGATTGTCTAAACTCATAATCGATTTTGATGTCATGACCATATAGCCGATTATTACATTAATTTAATTTATATAATATGCAAAATATTCAAACCATATTACACTTCATTCTTATACCAAATAAAAATCATACATAAATAATACTTACAAATCCAATTACATATGATCACATCATTTTGTCCAAACCGAGCATAAATGCATTATATAAGATCATATTACCTATTTGTTTTACCAATACAAAATTCACTATTCACTCGGTCATTTTTTTCATTGCATTAACCGAATATAACCATGCTTGATAATCATGCTATGTTCAAGGTTTCATATTCTTCATTTTACCCTATCACTTCATATGCATATATTCTATCATGAAAATGAATTAATATACATATAGACCAACCATAATATAAGCGCATATATATATGAGTTCAACTAACAAATCATAACCAAATACATTAGCACATATCTTATACCATTAGCCCAATTTCCATTTATAAAGTCTAAGTTACAATATGTCAGACTTACCATGACAAACAAATCATGAATTATACATATCATTAATATACACCATAAGTGAACACCGAATATACCCCATGCATATATCTTAATTATTACCTAGCTAATACATGATATACCTTGACTCATTTAACAACCATTATTTATCTTTAGGCCGAAACACATAAACAAGCTCCACAACATAATATACCTTGGATACACTTTCAATATAAGTTCAAACCAAGACCAATTGCATATATAAATATTAGCATTATAATCAACCATAATTCATATGAAAATATATAAGGGCCGAAACACCAAAATCCCAACCAAGCCTAACTATCATAAAAATAAAGCATTAAATCCAAGCTTAACAAAGTATTAAGCCATTTTTGCGTATTAAGCCATTTTCGCATGGCTCATGGTTACATTAACCAAAATCAACATTTCAAAAGTATAATCCAGCCTATACACGCCATAGATTCGAAAGTTCACTTATAAAAATATCAATGACAGTCGATAGTGTGATAGACTTTACTGACTATCCCCGAGCTTGTAACTTGAATCCAAAATCTATAAAACAGAGGCAAAGATAAACACACACAGTAAGCCATCATAGCTTAGTAAGTCATAAGCAAATAAACAATTTAAGGACATATTCAATTCATTTAAACTACATCAAATTATACTATCATAGTCATATTAAACCTCAATCTTATGATTTAACATTTATCATATACTTTCACATATAAACTTATTTATGGCCAAATACATATATATATATTAACAAAGTATTTTTCAATTTCAATGCTAAATTTCATTATGTGACCAAGTACATTTATACACATATACATACTCATAGATCGAAAATATAATATTATAAGCATATACATAGCAATGGCCGAATATACTTCACAAGGCATACATTTTCACATTAGTAACTTTTATAATTTACATCACATACATAACGGTCGATTTACCTTATTTTTCAAATAGGTAATCAACTAACTCTTACCTGGTCGTTTTAGCTCGTTTTACCCTTCAATCATAACTTATCATTGCCCGATGAACAATTCGAAATCAAATAGGATACTCAGATAGTCACATATATAGAACAATGGCAACATCCCAGATGTGGTCATACATGCTATCTCATAACGGTGCCACTGTCCCAGACAGGGTCTTACATGAATCGAATATGATGCCGATGTCTTACACATGGTCTTACACGTAACCACATATATTGATGCCAACGTCCCAAACGTGGTCTTACACGAAAGCTGTAACACCCCTAACCCATATTCGTCGTCGGACTAGGGTTAAAGGCGTTACGAGACAAAACGGAACAATTAACATACACTTCATAAGCATCAAAGCATCAGAAATCAAATATCAATATAGAGTCCCTTATATGGGTTATCGAGACCTTAAACATGCATTAGAAAGGAGTCGGGACTAAACATTCAAAGAAGTACAGGTCACACGCCCGTGTGAACAGGCCGTGTGCCTTACACAGAATTAGACATGCCCGTGTGTCTAAGCCGTGTCAAAATAGGGCATACATACTGACTTGCTCACATGGCCTCAAGATACGCCCGTGTGCCTTGGCTGTGGTCGAGCCTGACTTGGGCCACACGGCTAGCCACATGCCCGTGTGCCTTAATCGTGCCCAAGATTGACTTACAAATGTCGTGTACCCCAGGGGACACACGGCCGTACAACATAGTCGTGTGTCGCACACGGTTGAGACACACACCCGTGTCTCTGCTCGTGTGGACAAAAATAAGCCATTTGAATAGCCAATTTGCCACCCCAATTGGGTCAAACCTACAAGCACCAAACCAAGTATATTTCCAACACAACTTTAGTCAATTTCAATACCAAAACATATATTCTTCATGCATTCAAATTATTAATAAATTCCAACTTCAGTTCATCAACTAAATCATACCAAAACCTAAACTAAAATCATACCAAACATATGTTTCGATACATCATTCAATTTCATACTCAAAACTTACCAAAACTTATCAACATTGACCATTTCTTTTGGTCATTCAAAACATACCATATAATTCATAATGCATCACATATCATATAACATTTCCAACCATAAGTTCAATCTCAAGTTAGCCATATCACATGGCATGTTATATATATTACAAAACATAGCCATGCATTACTAGCCTATACATGCCATACTTTACTATATATATTTTCAAAAGGTTCCACAATAAGATTCGATAGTGTGGTGACAAACCTCGACGATGCCTAATCTCCCAGTAGCTTCTATATCTATAAAATAGTTGAAAAACACACAAAGCAAGCTTTCAAAAGCTTAGTAAGCCATATACAAATAAACTTATCATTTAAAACATGTAAACATCATCAACTTTCATATACATAGTAGCCAATAACCAAAACAAACCTCTTGTTCATATACATATCACATATTCTCAAATCATTTGCACATATAACATATATTCACATACTTAGATTATATATCATCATTTACTTGTATTCTTACCTTTCATTCTCAAACATCATATACAAATCAAACGTGCTTGAATCGGATACAACTTCACAAAGTCACTCATTTTCTCGGAATACCCGTTTGAACCATTCAGAAATGTAAGGATACGCAGATAGCTCAGAAAGTATATACAATGCCAACATCCCAGATGTGGTCTTACATGTAATCAAACATCGATGCCACTATCCTAGACAGGGTCTTACACGAAATTAGATATGATGCCAATGTCTCAGACATGGTCTTACACGTAAAACAGAAGTCGATGCCAACATCCCAGACGTGGTCTTACACGATAACTCATATCGAAAATCCTATGTCATGACATATGTATCCTAACTATTCCTTGGGTTCATATGGGGCTTTACAGACGTCGGAACTTTGTCGAATGGCACATGTATAGTTTGAATATTCATTCATCACAATTCAATATCATATGAATAATAATAATTCAATTCAAACATGTTTATTTGTATATAAACTTACCTTGTATGGATTCAAATGGTCGGAATAAACTACTCGACGGCCTTCGACTTTCCCCAATTTAATTTCATTTTCTTTAACTCTTGATCTATATAAATTCAAATTTGACTCATTTAATCACACATTCATTCAAAACAATCCATAAATACAAATTTAAGGCAATTTACAAATTAGCTCTCACATTCTCTAATTCACAAAATCAAAAAATACACATAATTTGAGTATACTCATGCTTGGCTGAATTCTCCTAGCACTCATACTAGTCCACACATTTTATTTATTTCTGATTTTAGCCCTTCACTTTACAAATTTCACAATTTAGCCCATTTTACTCAAAATTATCAAAAATCCAAAAACAAATGATATTAACCCAATATCAAACTTTTATATTTCATCACTTATCAACATAAAGCTCATGAATTCATCCATAGCACATTTCAAAATTATCATAAAAATCAGAAATTGAGGCATGGGCTTAGTAAAACATAAAGCAACGATCACAAAAAACGTAGAAATTATCAAAAACGGATCAAAACACATACCTTAATCAAAGAAAATCAATGGTCGAACCCTAATGTTCTTTTTCTTTTTCTTTTATTTTCGGCAAAAATGGAAGAACAAAATGCTTAATTTCATACTTTTGTTTTATTATAATTATCATATTAACTAAATTTCCATTTTACCCTTTGTTATAAAATCATTTATTCATTAAAAATAATGCCATTTATGTCATTTAATTCCTTCCATGGTTAAATAACCACATAAGGACCTCACAATTATAAAACCAAATCAAATAGGCACTTTAATAATTAAAATGCCACTTTTACATTTTTCGCGATTAGGTCCTTTTATTAAATTAGGCACACAAATGATGAAATTTTTATGCAAAACTTTCACACGTGCTAATTCACATATCATAATCACGAAAAATATCATTTAAATATTTTTCTGACTCAGATTTGTGGTCCCAAAACCACTATTCTGACTAGGGTCTAAACCGGACTGTTACAATTCTCCCCTTTAGGGATTTTAGTCCCCGAAAATCTTATCGTTAAACAGTTTCAGATATTATTTTCTCATAGCATCTTCAGGCTCCCATGTGGCTTCTTTAACAGTATGTCGATGCCACATCACTTTTACTAACAAAATTTTCTTATTTCGCAATTCTTTAACTTCGCGAGCTAAGATACTGATAGGTTTCTCTTCATAAGTCATATCGGACTGAATTTCAATCTCAGACAGAGAAATCACATGTGAGGGATCTGATCTGTATCGTCAAAGCATCGATACGTGAAACACATTATGAATCTTTTCTAGCTCTGGTGGCAACAATAATCGATAAGCAACCGCCCCGATACGCTTGATAATCTCATACTGCCCGATGAACCTCGGACTCAATTTTCCTTTTCTACCAAATCGGAGTACTTTTTTCCATGGAAATACTTTCAAAAACACTTTATCACCAATCTCAAATTCAATGTCTTTTCTTTTCAAATCTGCATATGACTTCTGACGATCAGAAGCTATTTTCAGGCTATCTCGGATTACTTTTACTTTTTGGTCAACATCTTTTATCAAATCAAGCCCGTGTATCTTATTCTCACTGAGATTAGTCCAATACAAAGGTGTACGACATTTGCGACCATATAAAGCTTTATAAGGTACCATTTTAATGCTCGATTGAAAACTGTTATTATAAGCAAATTCAATCAAAGGCAAATATTCTTCCCACGTACCTTCAAACTCAAGAATACAACATCTCAACATATCTTCAAGTATCTGAATAATCCATTCAGATTAACCATCCGTTTGCGGGTGAAAAGCAGTACTGAAGTGCAATTTTGTACCTAGAGCATCTTGCAATGTCTTCCAAAATCGTGATGTGAATCTCGGATCTCTATCTGACACAATAGATAATGGCACACCGTGCAATCTCACAATATCGGAAATGTATAACTCAGCTAATTTATCAAGCAAGTAATCAGATCATGAGCTAATTTCGTCAATAGATCAACTACAACCCAAATTGCATCTTTCTTTCTCGGAGATAAGGGTAAACCCGAAACAAAGTCCATTGTCACTCGATCCCATTTCCACTCTGGAACCATAATCAGTTGTAACAAACCAGATGACACTTGATGTTCAACTTTAACTTGCTGATAGATCAAACATTTAGAAACAAATTCAAAGATATCTCATTTCATTCCAGACCACCGGTAATGTTGTTTCAAATCATTGTACATTTTCGTACTACCCGAATGCACAGATAATCGACTGTTATGAGCTTCATTCAAAATCATCTGAATTAACTATGGATTTCTTGTAACACAAATTCAATCTCAGAATCTCAAACAATCATCTTTATCAACTCTAAATTCTAAATCAGACTCTAAATCATACTAAGTTCGTTTTGCTAAAATCTCATGATCAATCTTTTGAGCTTCGATAATCTGTTGTAAAAACAAAGGTCTTGCTTTTAATTCGGCTAAAACTAAACCATCATCAGACAAAACCAAATGAGCATTCATCGCACGCAGAGCAAACAATGATTTTTGACTAAAAGCATCAACAACAACATTTGCTTTACCCGGATGATAATCAATCACAAGGTCATAGTCTTTTAGCAGTTCTAACCATCTTCTTTGTCGCAGATTCAAATCTTTCTGTGTCATCAGATATTCAAACTCTTATGATCAGAGTATACGTGACATTTCTCACCAAACAGATAGTGACACCAAATTTTTAAAGCAAACACAATCGCAGCTAACTCAAGGTCGTGCGTCGGATAGTTCTTTTCATCCGATTTTAGTTGTCTCGAAGCATAAGCAATGAATTTACCTTCTTGCATTAAAACACATCCTAAATCGATCAAAGAAGCATCACTGTAAATTACAAATTCTTTACCCGTTTCGAGTTGTACTAACACTGGAGCTTCAGTCAACAAGGTTTTCAACTGATTAAAGCTGTTCTGACACTTTTCTGACCACTCAAATTTAACATTTTTTTGAAGCAGTTTTGTTAACGGAGTCGCAATCATCGAAAAGCCTTTTACGAAACGTCTATAATAACCGGCAAGTCCTAAAAAGCTGCAGACTTCAGAGACATTCCTCGGAGGTTTCCAATCCAGAATAGCTATAATCTTACTCGAATCAACTCAGATACTAGATGCTGATACAATATGACCCAGAAAACTAACCTCTCGTAACCAGAATTCACATTTGGTAAACTTCGCATACAACTATTTATCTCGTAGAGTCTATAGCACTATTCTCAGATGCTCGGCATGTTTGGTTTCATCTCGTGTATAAATCAATATGTCATCAATGAATACGACAACAAATAGATCTAAATATGGTCTAAAAATCTGGTTCATCAAATCCATAAAGATTGCTGGTGCATTCGTTAATCCGAAAGGCATAACTAAGAATTCATAGTGGCCATACCTCGTTCTGAAAGTAGTTTTTGGAATGTCTGAATCTTTTACTTGTAACTGATAATATCCCGATCTCAGATCTATTTCGAAAACACAGTAGCTCCTTTCAATTGATCAAACAAATCGTCAATTCGAGGCAGAGGATACTTGTTCCTGATAGTCACTTTATTCAACTGACGATAATCTATGTACATTCTCATCGTACCGTCTTTCTTTTTCACAAACAGAACAAGTGCACCCCAAGATGAGGAAATTGGTCCTGTAAATCCTCTATCTATTAACTCTTGCAACAGAGACTTTAATTCTTTTAATTTAGTCGGAGCCATTCTATACAGAGCTACCGAAATTGGAGTAGTTCCTGGTAACAACTCAATGCCAAATTCAACTTCTCGTATCAGAGGAAATCCGTGAAGTTCTTCAGGAAATACATGAGGAAATTTACAGACAACAGACACTGATTCAATTTTCCACTCTAATACTTTCGAATCAATCACATAGGTAAAGTAAGCTTCACACCCTTTTCTCACAATACTCATAGCTTTCATCGAAGATATCACAACAGGCAAATCACTAGATTCAATTTGAACTATTTCATCATTCTTGCAGCTCAAATCAACAATTTTCCATTTACAATTCACAACAGCATTGTGCAAAATTAACTAATCCATACCCAGAATTATATCAAACTCATCAAAAGGTAATAACATCAAATCAGTCAAAAAACAAATATCTCGAAACATTAACGAACAATTCTTGCAGACCTTATCAACCAAAACATATATGCCTAGGGGGTTCGAAACAATAATTACGAATTCAGTAGACTCTACAGGCAAAGTCTTATTGTTCACTAAGTTCATGCATATTTACAAATGTGTCGATTCAGGATCTATCAAAGTAATTACAGAAGTATCATAAAGAGTAAAAGTACCTGTGATCACATCTGGTGATGAAGCTTCTTCACGAGCTCGAATGGCATAAGCTCTGGCAGGTGCACGAGCCTTGGATTGAACAACAGTGTCTTTAGTCCCTCTTTGACTACCATTTACATTGCCTGAATTTCTGGGAGGTCTAGCACGAGATGTATTACCAGTTGGCTTCAACTTTTGCACAATTTCTTGCTCAACAGATTTAGGGCAATCACGGATAAAATGATCTAACGATCCACATCTAATACAAGCCCGATCATACAGTCTACAATTACCAGATGTCTTTTACCATAATGCTTGAACTCAGGGAGATCAGATTTAGCATTTCCAACACTGGCAACAGATGTATCTAGAGCTTTGAAACTAGAATTCGGTCTAGCACGATCTCTACTTGAATGGCCCACATTATCCCTTGAACGGTTAAAATCATCTCTAAACTTCTTTGATGCACAAAAATGATTTACTTGCAGATCTCTTTCGCACTTCTCTAGCTTCAGAATCAACTTTTCTTTTCTCTTTTTCGAGATCTTCAGCTTTACATGCTCGTTCAACAAGCATAACAAATTCTTTAATCTCAAGAATCCCGACTAACAAATGGATATCCTCGTTCAAACCATCTTTAAATCTCTTACACATTATCGCCTCAGAAGATACACATTCACAAGCATACTGGCATAATCTTACAAATTCTCGCTCGTATTCTGTGACAGACATATAGCCTTGTTTAAGCTCGAGAAACTCTTTACGTTTTTGGCTGATGAATCTCTGATCGATATATTTCTTTCAGAATTCAGTTTGGAAGAAATCCCAAGTGACTCGTTCACTCGGAACCACAGATATTAAAGTCTTCCACCAGTGGTACGCTGTATCTCTCAGAAGTGAAACGACACATTTTATGCATTCATCCGGATTTAATGATAATTTATCAAATACTCTTATCGTGTTCTCTAACCAGAACTCGGCCCTTTCAGTATCATCATTTGTTGTAGCTTGAAACTCTTCGGCCCCATACTTTCTAATCTTATCTACCAGAGGCATACTTAACTGAACTAAATTCACTGATGGTATAGCAGGAGCTTGCGGAAAATTAACCGGGGGTGGAGGTTGTTGTACAGCCGGAGTGGTTCTAATATATTGGCTAAACCAATTATTCATCATTTGATAAAAGGCTTGTTTAGCCTCACCATCACGGCTACTCGTAGCCGGTCTAGAATCGGATGGCGCCGTCCTTTGTGTGGGAGCAAGTGCATTGCTTTCGACATCATCCACTACAGCTCGTTCGGAATCCATTTGCTAAATAAAAGCACATTTTCAATGTCAGGATTCATCACACTATCGTAATTCATAAATATGGCATGTATAGCTAGACTTACATACGCTATGGTAGTCCTAAAACTGACTAAATCATAGCTCTGATACCAACCAAATGTAACACCCCTAACCCGTATCCGTCGTTCAACTAGGGTTAAAGGCGTTACTAGACAAAACAGAACAATTAACATACATTTCATAAGCATCAAAGCATCAGAAATCAAATACCAATATAGAGTCCCTTATATGGGTCATTGAGACCTTAAACATGCATTAGAAAGGAGTCGGGAGTTAACCGAACACCTACAAAATTTTTTGAAAACTTAAACATTTTCAAAGAAGTACAGGTCACACGCCCGTGTGAACAGGCCGTGTGCCTTACACAGAATTAGACATGCCCGTGTGTCTAAGCCGTGTCAAAATAGGGCATACATACTGACTTGCTCACACGGCCTCAAGATACGCCCGTGTACCTTGGCTGTGGTCGAGCCTGACTTGGGCCACACGGCTAGCCACATGCCCGTGTGCCTTAATCGTGCCCAAGATTGACTTACAAATGTAGTGTACCCCAGGGGACACACGGCCGTACAACATAGCCGTGTGTCGCACACGGTTGAGACACACACCCGTGTCTCTGCTCGTGTGGACAAAAATAAGCCATTTGAATAGCCAATTTGCCACCCCAATTGGGTCAAACCTACAAGCACCAAACCAAGTATGTTTCCAACACAACTTTAGTCAATTTCAATACCAAAACATATATTCTTCATGCCTTCAAATTATTAATAAATTCCAACTTCAGTTCATCAACTAAATCATACCAAAACCTAAACTAAAATCATACCAAACATATGTTTCGATACATCATTCAATTTCATACTCAAAACTTACCAAAACTTATCAACATTGACCATTTCTTTTGGTCATTCAAAACATACCATATAATTCATAATGCATCACATATCATATAACATTTCCAACCATAAGTTCAATCTCAAGTTAGCCATATCACATGGCATGTTATATATATTACAAAACATAGCCATGCATTACTAGCCTATACATGCCATACTTTACTATATACATTTTCAAAAGGTACCAAAATAAGATTCGATAGTGTAGTGACAATCCTCGACGATCCCTGAGATCTCAATAGCTTCTATATCTATAAAATAGTTGAAAAACACACAGAGTAAGCTTTCAAAAGCTTAGTAAGCCATATACAAATAAACTTATCATTTAAAACATGTAAACATCATCAACTTTCATATACATAGTAGCCAATAACTAAAACAAACCTCTTACTCATATACATATCACATTTTCTCAAATCATTTGCATATATAGCATATATTCACATACTTAGATTATTTATCATCATTTACTTGTATACTTACCTTTCATTCTCAAACATCATATACAAATCAAACGTACCTGAATCGAATACAATTTCACAAAGTCATTCATTTTCTCGGAATACCCGTTTGAACCATTTGAAAATGTAAGGATACGCTGATAGCTCGAAAAGTATATACAATGCCAACGTCCCAGACGTGGTCTTACATGTAATCAAACATTGATGCCACTATCCTAGACAGGGTCTTACACAAAATCAGATACGATGCCAATGTCCCAGACATGGTCTTACACGTAAAACAGAAGTCGATGCCAACGTCCCAGATGTGGTCTTACACGATAACTCATATCGAAAATCCTATGTCATGACATATGTATCCTAACTATTCCTAGGGTTCGTACGGGGCTTTTCATACGTCGAAACTTTGTCAAATGGCACATGTATAGTTCGAATATTCGTTCATCACAATTCAATATCATTTGAATAATAATAATTCAATTCAAACATGTTTATTTGTATATAAACTTACCTCGTACGGATTCAAATGGTCGGAATAGACTACTCGACGATCTTTGACTTTCCCCAATTTAATTTTATTTTCTTGAACTCTTGATCTATATAAATTCAAATTTGACTCATTTAATCACACATTCATTCAAAACAATCCATAAATACAAATTTAAGGCAATTTACAAATTAGCTCTCACATTTTCACATTTCGACACTTTAGTCCCTAATTCACAAAATCACAAAATACACATAATTTGTGTATACTCATGCTTAGCCGAATTCTCCTAGTACTCATACTAGTCCACACATTTTATTTATTTCTCATTTTAGTCATTCACTTTACAAATTTCACAATTTAGCCCATTTTACTCAAAATTATCAAAAATCCAAAAATAAATGATATTAACCCAACATCAAACTTTTATATTTCATCACTTATCAACATAAAGCTCATGAATTCATCCACGGAACATTTCAAAATTATCATAAAAATCAGAAATTGAGGCATGGGCTTAGTAAAACATAAAGCAACGATAACAAAAAGCGTAGAAATTATCAAAAACGGATCAAAACACATACCTTAATCAAAGAAAATCAATGGTCGAACCCTAATGTTCTTTTTCTTTTTCTTTTATTTTCAACACAAATGGATGAACAAAATGCTTAATTTCTTACTTTTGTTTTATTATAATTATCATATTAACTAAATTCCCATTTTACCCTTTGTTATAAAATCATTTATTCATTAAACATAATGTCATTTTTGTCATTTAATTCCTTCCATGGTTAAATAACCACATAAGGACCTCAGAAGTATAAAACCAAATCAAATAGGCACTTTAACAATTAGAAGGCCACTTTTACATTTTTTACGATTAGGTCCTTATATTAAATTAAGCACACAAATGATCAAATTTTAATACGAAACTTTCACACATGCTAATTCACATATCATAATCATGGAAAATAATATTCAAATATTTTTTTGACTCTGATTTGCTGTCTCGAAACCACTATTTTGACTAGGGTCTAAATTAGACTGTTACAAAAGCACATATATCGATGCCAACGTCCCAGACGTGGTGTTACACGAAAGTACATATCAAAATCCTATGGTTTAAACGGGGCTTTCGGACGTCGAAACTCAATTAAATCGAACTCGTAGACTTAGTTCCCAAGCATATTCACATTCGACATTCACATATAAAATCTCATATAATTTAATTACAGCTTATAAACTTATATAAAATAAGAATTAACAATATCTATTTGCTTATAAACTTACCTCTGATGATGAAAAACGGGACGGGACGACTAGTCGATAACTTTAGTTTTCCCCTGATCCAAGTCCGATTTCTTTGGTGCTTGATCTAAACACATTCAAATTAAACTCATTCAAACATATTTTCACTCAATTTAGTCCAAAAACACATAAATGCACAAATTACTATTTTACCCCTGACATTTCACACTTTTTACAATTTAGTCCAAATTGCACAAACCACAAAACATGCAAAATTTGCACATACCATGCTTAGGCTGAATGTTCCTTGTGTTCATACAAGTCCATATATTTCATTTATTTCACATTTTAGTCCCTTAATTTATTATTTTTTCAATTTAGTCCTATTTACTCAAAACATCAAAAATTCCAATACAAAACATATCAATCCAACATATATCTTTCATAATTCATCAACTAACATCACAAAACTCAAATATTCATCAATGGCATAACTCAAAATATTCACCAAAATAAAAAATTCAAGCATGGATTTTGTAGATTACTTAACAACAATCTCAAAAATGTAAAAATTATCAAAAACTGAGCTAGTTACATACCTTGATTGAGCTTAGCAATGGCCAAAAATGAGAAAACCTTATTCTTTTCTTTTTATTTTAAGTTTCGGCAAAAACAACATTATGAAACCCTATGTTTATTTTTTTGTGTTTTATTATAACATTATTATTACATATTTTACAATTATAACTGTGACAGTCCTAATTTGACCCTAGTCAAAATGTGGTTTCGGGACCCCAAAATCAAGTCATAAAATTTATTTAAAATTTTTTTTGCATAACTTCTATGTGTGATAGTGCATGTGTGAAAATTTGATGTTTTAATTTAGTCTTATGAATGAGAATTTTACTTGAAAGAACTTAGTTGAGAAACCATAAAAAAATGTGATAGGTAAAAGTTAAAGTGGCCAAATTGTATATGGATAGCATCATAGAGGACTTGCATGTCAATTGGACCACTATGATTATAGTGGACAGTAATGATGATGAAAAATGTGGCATTTTGTTTATTTTATATTAGTGAAATAATATTAAATAGTTTTATATTAGAAAACCATGAATTAATAATAGAAAAAGGGTGATAAAAACAAAGTTTCTTATTCTTCTCCCCTTTTTTGCCGAAACTAAACAAGAAATTTAAGAAAGAACACCTAAGGCATTCGGCCATCTTGTGTTGGGAATTAAGGTATGTTCCATGAGTTTGCTTTTAAAAATTTTAGTGAATTTGAGATAGTTGCTAAGTCTTTTACTTAGCCCATGTGTAAATTTTAAGTTTGGTGTTGTCATGTATATTCGGCCATGGAAGTTTTCTACTTCATGGATAGTGTGTTAATGTTTTGAAATAGATATGGTACAAGGATAAGGTTTGAGCTTGTTAATTCTTGAATTGGTTGAGTTTGATAAAAATTTAATATTTGTGGCTTAATTGTTTAATGACAATCGGCTATGTTGAAATGCTAAATTAGTGCTAAATTGTAAGTATTTAATTGAGTGTTAGCCGAAATTTGAGCTTATGATAGTAATTAGAATTTGTGAAATTTATGCATTTTGGGGTCCAAGTGTGATAAGAACCATACGGTTATGGCATGTAAGCATGAAGATTAGATGATGGATAATTTTAAATGTGAGATGGTTAGAAGTTGATTTAAAGGCTTAATAAGTTAGTTTAAGGTGAAGACATTAGCTTATGATATTCGGTTTTGGCTACTATGTGTTGGATCTTGAATATTTTAATGTTTTGAATTAGTAATAGATGAAAGATAATGTTTAAGTTTGCTAAATATTGAGATTAAAAGTTAAGTATATGAATTAGGAGCATGAGTCCATTCGGCAATTTAAGATAAATTGTGAAATAATGCTTAATATTAGTAGTACTTGTTTAAATTGGCAAATTGAGCTTAGAATGGATGAAATTATGAGTTTGGGGACAAAGTATGTATATATATATTCAGCTATGAATTTTCGTGTTTAATTTTGAATGTTGATGTTTCAAATTGAAAATGGATGTTAGTTGAGTTATAATACTTGCTTAATAATGAAAAGAACATGAGCTTAATGCTCAAATAGCATTCGGCTTTGGAGTAAGTTAAATTAGTTAGAAAATGAGTTCCAAGATAGTGAATTATGTGTTCAAAGAGGGATTTAGGTTGTATATACGTGATTAGATTGAATAGAAGAGGCTATGTTAGCTAATTGAGGGATTCAGCAATAGTATTATAGTGAATAATAATTTGAACAAGGGTTTTAATTGTATGATAGATTTTCGGCTATGGTTGATTGGATAATAAATTGGTGTGGATGTTTTGAATGAGATATGTACATATTTTAGTTTATGTGCTATGGAGAATTTGATTAAAATAGTTTGGAAATGTGAATTGCTGAAATTATCTTGTATATGTAGCGAATAAATGGAATTGATGAGAAGTATGTTTGGATGTGCATTAAGTTTAAGGGTTAAACTTTAAATTGTTATGGCTTGGTTAATATTTGATGGAATACCGAATATGTGTGTGTGTCTATGAGGAATGAATATAAATTGGGGCTTCGATGATTGAATTATTTTATTTGCTTAGTTGGAGCTCAAAATCAAAGGGAGCCAAGTTCGGCCAAAGGAAAGGCGAAAGCGGTTGAGTAGCTGATCGGAGTGGTTCATCTGACTAAAAAGGTAAGTTCCTAAGTAATTTAAGTTACGGTTAATATTGCACATAAAATAGGTTGGATAAGAAATCATGGTATGTATGAATTTGCGAAAATCGAATGTGAGATTTATCAACCTATCTATGACATTTTGGTAGCTATAAATAAGAAATTTCAGCACTATGTGTGCGAGGTTATGCGGCACTATGTGTGCAAAAACTACATGGCACTATGTGTGCAAGATTATATAGCAATATGTGTGCAAGGAAACACGGCACTATGTGTGCGAATGAGTAAGAGCACTATGTGTGCGGACCTTTAAATCGAGCACTAAGTGTGCGATATCGATCGTAGAGAATTGTTTGTGCAAATGAAAAAGTTTAAAACTTTAAACTGGGAGTAATGAAATGTGCATGGATTTTAGACATGGGACTTGATTTATATCTGTATATTAATAGATAATGCTCGGGAAGAGAGAAAGAAGAGAAAGGTAATCGGCTCAATTAGTATATAATTGACCAAAGATATAAATTAATGATAAATGAATTTAAATGGATTGGAGATTGATTCATAGATGGAGCGGCTTGGTTTGTGATTTATTTGTAAATTGAAACATTACATTCTCTTTTTAAAAAAAAAATTCTTAGGACTTATTGAGTTAATAACTCACTTAGTGTGTTTATTGGTTTTGTATAGATCATCTTGTCGAGGAAAGCTTGGATTCGTCATGAAGTCATCACATCTTTTGACAACCCCTTTTTGGTATTTTTGTTTAAAACTCAAATAGACATTATGGCATGTATAGAATAATATTTTGGTAGGTTGCTATTTTGATAGTATTGTATATATATAAGGTCATGTGAATATGGCTAAAGTTCTATGTATGGATGTGATAATGGTTTTATTATAAATCTTGAAGTGAGATCAACTTGACATATGAATCCATATTGTGATGAGTGTGATCATGTTATGCTTGAACTAACATGTTAAGCATTCGAGATACATTATGTATGTATATTCGATCAAGAGGAGAAAAATCACCTTACAATTTTACCCTTATTTTAGTATGTGCATACTATAGAAGTTACTCATGGAAATGTGCTATTATTGTTGTAATTACTTAAATTAATATTGGGCACGGGTATTAGGGTGTTACAATAACCTTTATAATAAAATTATAAAACCATTATATACAAGGTCATTACCATCCATAGCATATAAATATGGTTTATTTACAACATAAATACATCATGAAATGAAGACATCATCAATTCGGCCCCTTTTAAAATAACCACCAAATTTCCATTTTAGGCGATTAAGGCTTAGTTTGGATGGGCGATTGGGTGCGGTGCAGTGCGTTTAGCTTACTTTTTGTCTCATGCTAGAGTATCACTACAGTATCTAATCTCATTGTCACCGCTGTTTTTACACTAACCGCAGGTAAACGCACTGCCCATCCAAACTTGTCCTAAGTCCTTTTATTTAATCGGGCACTCAAATGACAAAATTAAATCACGAAAATTTCGCACACACAAATTCACACATGATAAACACAGAAAATAATTTTTAAATATTTTTTTGACTCGGATTCGTGGTCCCGAAACCACCATCTCAAATAGGGTCTAAATCGAGCTATTACAACTCTCCCCCTTAGGGATTTTTATCCTCGAAAATCTTACCAGTGAATAGGTTTGGATAATGTTCTTTCATTGCATCCTCTGGCTCCCACGTTGCTTCCTCAACTCCATGCTTATGCCACAATACTTTAACTAATGAAATTTTCTTATTTCGCAATTCTTTAACCTCACGAGCCAGAATGCGAATCGGTTCTTCCTTATATGTCATATCGGGCTTACTCTTAATCTTTGACGGGCTAATTACATGTGAGGGATCGGATCGATATCTACGAAGCATTGAGGCATCGAAACATGGAATACATTGTAAATCTTTTCTAGCTCAGGTGGCAACAACAGTCTATAAGCAACCGACCCGATACACTCTATAATCTTATATGGCCCAATAAATCTTGGACTCAATTTGCCTTTACGATCGAATCTAAGTATTTTCTTCCACGGTGAGACTTTCAAAAAGATTTTGTCTCCGATCTGAAACTCTATATCTTTTCGTTTCAAGTCTGCATATGATTTTTGACAATCTAACGCTATTTTCAGACTTTCACAGATCACTTTTACTTTCTTTTCAGTCTCTCTGATTAAATCGACCCCGTGTATCTTGTTTTCACTGAGCTCAGTCCAATACAACAGTGTACGACATTTACAACCGTACAAAGCCTCGTAAGGTGGCATTTTGATACTCAATTGAAAGCTATTATTGTATGCAAATTCAATCAGAGGTAAGTATCATTCCCACGTACCTTCAAACTCGAGAATGCAACATCTCAACATATCCTCAAGTATCTGAATGACTTGTTCAGACTGACCATCTATTTGCGGATGGAAAGCAGTGTTGAAATGTAATTACGTACCTAATGCATCTTGCAGTTTCTTCCAAAACCGCGATGTAAACCTCGGATCTCTATGCGAAACAATAGAAATAGGCACATCGTGTAATCTCACAATCTGAGAAACATATAATTCAGCTAGCTTATCGAGTGAATAATCTGCACGAACCAAAACAAAATGAGCTAATTTAGTCAATCTATTCACAATAACCCAGATTGCATCTTTCTTGCTCAGTGTCAACGGTAAACTGGATACAAAATCCATCGTGACTCTGTGCCATTTCCACTCAGGTATCATGATTGGCTGAAGCAACCCAGAAGGTACTTGATGCTTGGCTTTTACTTGCTAACAGACTAAACATTTCGAAACAAAGTTAGAAATGTCTCATTTCATACCATGCCACCAGTAAAGCTGTTTTAGATCATTATACATTTTCGTGCTACCCGAGTGAACAGATAACCGACTGTTGTGAGCTTCATTTAAAATCATCTTAATCAACTCTGAATTCCTCAGGACACATATTCGGTTTTTAAACCTTAAACAACCATCAGTATCAACTCGAAACTCAGATTCAACATTTGAATCACATTGAGCTCGTTTTGCTAACAAATCATCATCAAATTTCTGAGCATTACAAATTTGTTGAACAAATAACGGTCTTGCTTTTAATTCAGCTATTATTGAACCATCATCAGACATAGCCATATGCGCATTCGTTACACGCAAAGCAAATAGTGATTTTTGGCTTAGAGCATCAGCAACAACATTAGCCTTTCCCGGATGGTAGTCAATCACAAGCTTGTAATCTTTTAGCAACTCTAACCATCAGCATTGTCTCAGCTCCAGATTTTTTTGAGTCATCAAGTATTTCAGGCTTTTGTGATCAGAATAAACATGACATTTCTCACGGAACAGAT
The DNA here is from genome assembly GCA_025698465.1 of Gossypium longicalyx. Classification (NCBI taxonomy): domain Eukaryota; kingdom Viridiplantae; phylum Streptophyta; class Magnoliopsida; order Malvales; family Malvaceae; genus Gossypium; species Gossypium longicalyx. The sequence continues at coordinate 49,923,621 of CM047004.1, forward strand.
AGTGATGCCATATCTTCAATACAAACACAATAGCTGCCAATTCTAGGTCGTGTGTCGGATAGTTCTTTTCATGTGGCTTTAATTATCTCGAGGCATAAGCTATGACTTTGCCTTCCTGCATCAAAACATAACCTAAACCATTTAAAGATGCATCACTATAGGTAACAAATTCTTTACCCAATTCTGGCTGAACTAATACTAGAGCTTTGGTCAAAAGGGCTTTCAACTGATCAAAATTTTTCTGGCACTTTTCTGACCACTCGAACTTAACATCTTTCTGAAGTAGCTTTTTCATCAGGGTTGCAATTATAGAGAAACCTTTCACGAACCATCTATAGTAACTAGTAAGTCCCAGAAAACTTCAGACTTCAGAAACATATCTCGGAGGTTTCCAATCAAGTATAGTCGAAATCTTACTCGGATCAACCCTAATACCCGATGCTGATACAACGTGTCCCAGAAAATTGACTTTGCGTAACTAGAACTCACATTTACTAAACTTTGCATACAACTATTTGCCACGCAAAGTCTGTAACATAAGTCTCAAATGTTCGGCATGTTCGGTTTCATCACGGGAATAAATAAAAATGTCATCTATGAACACCACCACAAACTGATCCAAATGCTGTCTGAAGATCCGGTTCATCAAATCCATGAAAACAACAGGTTCATTAGTAAGTCCGAAAGGCATAACCAGAAACTCATAGTGTCCATACCTCATTTGGAAAGCGATTTTTGGCACATCAGAATCTTTAATTCGCAACTGATAGTAGCCTGATCTCAAATCTATCTTCGAAAACACAGTAGCCCCTTTCAGTTGATCAAACAGGTCATTTATCCATGGAAACGGATATTTATTCTTGATAGTCGCCTTATTGAGCTGTCTATAATCAATACACACTCTCATAGTTTCGTCTTTCTTTTTCACAAATAAAACTAGTGCACCCCAAGGAGAGAAACTCGGTCGTGCGAAACCTCTATCTGTCAACTCTTGCAACTAAGCTTTCAATTCTTTTAATTCAGTTGATGCCATTCTGTATGGAGCTATCGATATCAGAGTCGTCCCCGGCACTAACTCAATACCAAACTTTACCTCTCGAATAGGTGGCAAACTCAGCAATTCTTCAGGAAACATATCCGGATACTCGCACACAACTGGTACTGATTCACTCTTTCTTTCGGCCACTTTACTATCAAGCACATAGGCAAAATAAGCTTCGCAACCCTTTTTCACATATTTCTGAGCTAACATTGAAGATATCACTGCTAGTAAACCATTCAGATCATTAGATTCAATCCGAATAATCTCATCATTTTGGCACCGTAAATCAATAGTCTTTCTTTTGCAATTTACGACAGCATCATGCAAAGTCAACCAGTCCATACCCAGGATTATGTTGAACTCATCAAATGGCAACAACATCAAATCAGCCAGAAAGCACGAATCTCGAATCATCAAGGGACAATTCTTACACACTTTATCAACCATAACACATCGGCCCAAGGAGTTGGATACTTTAATCACAAACTCAGTAGACTCAACAAGCAAAGTCTTACTAAATACTAAAGTCTCACACACATAAGAATGAGTCAAACCAGGATCAATAAATGCAATTACACTAGTATCATAGAGAATGAATGTACCAGCAATAACATCTAGAGATGAGGCCTCCTCCCGTGCGCGAATAGCATATGCTTTGGCAGGTGCACGAGCCTCGGATCTAACGGTCTTATCTTTAGTCTCTCTCTGACTGCTACTCACATTACCCATATTTCTGGGTGGTCTACCTCGAGCTGCAGTGTTACCCGATCTCGTATTTTGTATTGGATGTTTTTCAGCTAACTCGGGACATTCACAAACAAAATGATCCGTCGATCCACATTTAAAATAGGCTTGATCATGCAATCTACAACTGCCAGGATTTCATTTACCATAATGTTTACACTCAGGTTGATTTGATCTGACATTACCCACACTAGCTACTGAGGTAGCTCTCAAGCTCACAAGTGGTCTATCCCGATCCCGTCTAAAATAACCCGAAATAGCCTTAGAATGGCTAAAATCATCTGGAAACTTCTTTGATGCCGACTGAAATGACTTACTCGATGATCTCTTACGTGAATCTCTAGCTTCAAAGTCAAGTTTTCTTTTCTCTTTCCCAAGCTCTTCGGCTTTGCAGGCTCGCTCAACTAGTACTACAAACTCTTTTATCTCAAGTATGCCAACTAGCAGTTTAATGTCTTCGTTCAACCCATCTTCAAATCTTTTACACATGATAGCTTCGGTCGATACACACTCCCAGGCATATCGACTGAGTCTCACAAATTTTCATTCATATTCCGTCACGGTCATCCGACCTTATTTCAACTCCAGAAATTCCTTGCGTTTTTGATCAATGAATCTCTAACTAATATATTTCTTATGAAACTCAGTCTGGAAGAAGTCCCAAGTCACCCATTCTTTCGGAACCACCGATACTAGTGTATTCCACCAGTGATATGCGGTGTCTCGTAGCATAGATATAACATATTTTAGACATTCATCTGGGGTACAAGATAGCTCATCAAACATACTGATTGTATTATCAAGCCAAAATTCAGCTCGCTCAGCATCATCATCATCAGTAGCTCTGAATTCTTCAACCCCGTGTTTTCTGATTTTATCAACAGGAGGCTTATGCAATCTTAACGAATCACTCACTTGAGGCATAACATGTATCGAAGAAGGATTAATTGGGGGTGGAGGTTGTTGTACAACCGGATTCGTCCGGATATACTGAGTAAACCAGTCATTCATCATTTGGTAAAAGGCTTGCTCAGCCTTTCCCTCTTGATTACTCGAGGTCGGTCGAGAATCAACCGGCGTTGTCCCTTGCGCGAGAGCAGGTGCTATACCCTCAACATCATCAGCTATAGCTCTGTCGGGATCCATTTACTATATGAAAACACATTTTCAAATGTCAGAAGCCATCACACTATCGCAGTATAAAATATGGCATGTATAGCTAGACTCATACACGCTACGTTAGTCCTAGAATCGATTAAATCGTAGCTCTGATACAAATAAAATGTAACACCCCTAACCTGTATCCATTGCCAGATTAGGGTTATAAGGTATTACCGAACCAAACACAACCTAAAAGATGTCAGTCGTTGCTATTTATATTTAAGCTATTACAACTTAACTATACGAAATATAATCACATGACTAATTCCATGTATAATCATTAAGACATTCAAACACAAATATTGAATATATGCCAATATATCTTGTCAACAAGACAAATCATTTGTGCATATTACAAAACAAACAAACTATTACAATAATGATTGTTTAAACTCATAATCAATTTTAATGTCATGACCATATAGCCGAATATTACATTAATGTAATTTATATAATGTGTAAAATATTCAAACCATATTACATTTCAATCGTATACCAAATAAAAATCATACATAAATAATACTTACAAATCCAATTACATATGATCACATCATTTTGTCCAAATCGAGCATAAATGCATTATATAAGATCATATTACCTATTTGTTTTACCAATACAAAATTCACTATTCATTTGGTCATTTATTTCATTGCATTAACCGAATACAACCATGCTTGATAATCATGTTATGTTCAAGGTTTCATTTTCTTCATTTTACCCTATCACTTCATAAGCATATATTCTATCATGAAAATGAATTAATATACATATATACCAACCATAATATAAGTGCATATATATATATATATATGAGTTCAACTAACAAATCATAACTGAATACATTAGCACATATCTTATACCATCAACCCAATTTCCATTTATAAAGTCTAAGTCACAATATGTCAAACTTACCATGAAAAAAAATCATGAATTATACATATCATTAATATACACCATAAGTGAACAACGAATATACCCCATGCATATATCTTGATTATTACCTAGCTAATACATGGATACCTTAGCTCATTTAACAACCATTATTTATCCTTAGGCCAAAACACATAAACAAACTCCACAACATAATATACATTGGATATACTTTCAATATAAGTTTAAACCAAGACCAAATGCATAAACAACTATTAGCATTATAATCAACCATAATTCACATGAAAATACATAATGGCTGAAACACCAAAATCACAATCAAGCTAACCATCATCAAAACAAAGCATTAAATTCGAGCATAACAAAGCATTAGGCCATTTTCACATGGCTCATGGTTACATTAACCAAAATCAACATTTCAAAAGTATAATCCAGCCTATACATGCCATAGATTCGAAAGTTCACTTATAAAAACACCGAAGACAGTCGATAGTGTGATAGACTTTGTTGACGATCCCCGAGCTCGTAACTTGAATCCAAAATCTATAAAATAGAGGCAAACATAAACACACACAGTAAGCTATCATAGCTTAGTAAGTCATAAGCAAATAAACAATTTAAGGAAATATTCAATTCATTTAAACTACACCAAATTATACTATCATAGTCATATTAAACCTCAATCTTATGATTTAAAATTTATCATATACTTTCACATATAAACTTATTTATGGTCGAACACATATATATATTAACAAAGTATTTTTCGATTTCAATGCTAAATTTCATTATGTGACCAAGTGCATTTATACACATATATGTACTAATAGATTGAAAATATAATCTTATAAGCATATACATAGCAATGGCCAAATATACTTCACAAGGCATACATTTTCACATTAGTATCTTTTATAATTTACATCACATACATAATGGTCGATTTACCTTATTTTTCAAATAGGTAATCAACTAACTCTTACATGGTCGTTTTAGCTCATTTTACCCTTAGATCATAACTTATCATTGCCCGATGAACCATTCGGAATCAAATAGGATACTCAGATGGTCACATATATAGAACACTGCCAACGTTCCAAACGTGGTCTTACATGCTATCTCATATCGATGCCACTGTCCTAGACAGGGTCTTACACAAATCGAATACGATGCCGATGTCTCAGACATGGTCTTACACGTAACCACATATATCGATGCCAACATCCCAAACGTGGTCTTACACGAAAACACATATTAGAATCCTATGGTTCAAATGGGGCTTCGGACGTCAAAACTCGATCGAATCGAACTCGTAGACTTAGTTCCCAAGCATATTCACATTTGGCATTCACATATAAAATATCATATAATTTAATAACAGCTTATAAAATTATATATAATAAGAATTAATAATATCTATTTACTTATAAACTTACCTCGGACAATGAATAACGAAACAGGACGATTAGTTGACAACTTTAGTTTTCCCCCGATCCAAGTCCGATTTCTTTGGTTCTTGATCTAAACATATTCAAATTAAACTCATTCAAACATATTTTCACTCAATTTAGTCCAAAAACACATAAATAGGCAAATTACCATTTTACCCCTGACATTTCACACTTTTTACAATTTAGTCCAAATTGCACAAAACACAAAACATGCAAAATTTGCACATACCATGCTTAGGCCAAATGTTCCTTGTGTTCATACAAGTCCATAGATTTCATTTATTTCACATTTTAGTCCCTCAATTTATTATTTTTTTCAATTAGTCCTATTTACTCAAAATCATCAAAAATTCCAATAAAAACATATCAATCCAAAACATATCTTTCATAATTCATCAACTAACATCACAAAACTCAAATATTCATCAATGTCATAACTCAAAATATTCACCAAAATAAAAAATTCGAGCATGGGTTTTGTAGATAACTTAACAACGATCTCAAAAATGTAAAAATTATCAAAAATCGAGCTAGTTACATACCTTGATTGAGCTTAGCAATGGCTGAACATGAGAAAACCTTATTATTTTCTTTTTCTTTTAAGTTTCAGCAAAAACAACATTATGAAACCTTATGTTTATTTTTTATGTTTTATTATAACATTATTATTACATATTTTACATTTATAACCTTTATAATAAAATTATAAAACCATTATATACAAGGTCATTATCGTCCATAGCATATAAATATGGTTTATTTACAACATAAATACATCATGAAATGAAGACATCATCAATTTGACCCCTTTTAAAATAACCATCAAATTTCTATTTTACGCGATTAAGTTCTTTTATTTAATCGGGCACTCAAATGACAAAAGTAAATCACGAAAATTTCACACACACAAATTCACACATCATAAACACAAAAAGTAATTTTTAAATATTTTTTTAACTCGAATTCGTGGTCTCGAAACCACCGTTCTGAATAAGGTCTAAATCAAGCTGTTATAATGATGCTGTAGTAAATTGTAGGCAAAAAGTTATTGAATTGAAATGTGAAAATGGTGAAATTCTCTGGGTTGAATCAGATGAGTCAGATAGGTTGCCAATCATGATTTCTTCGATGTCTGCTCAGAAACATATGAGAAAAGGCTGTGAGGCTTATTTGGCTTATGTGTTGAATACAGAAGAGTTTGAATTGAGAATTGAATCAGTGCCTGTTGTATGTGAATATTTAGATGTGTTTTCGGAAGAATTTCCAGGTTTACCTGTAATTAGAGAAGTGGAGTTTGGTATTGATGTAATGCCAGGGACGACAACCGTTTCGATTGCTCTGTATAAGATGTCCCCGACTGAGTTGAAAGAACTGATGTCACAGTTGCAAGAACTGACCGACAAGGTTTTCTGAGATAGAGCTTTTCACTGTAGGGCACTCTGGTATTATTCATGAAAAAGAAAGACGGTTCTATGAGATTGTGCATAGACTACCGATAGCTCAATAAGATAACAATCAAGAACAAGTATCCTTTACCAAGGATTGATGACTTGTTTGACCAATTGAAAGGAGCGTCGTAGTTTTATAAAATAGACTTAAGGTCTGGCTACTATCAGTTGCGAGTTAAAGGGTCGGATGTGCCTAAAACTGCTTTTAGAACGAGGTATGGCCATTATGAATTTCTTTTTATGTCATTTGGTTTAACGAATGTTCCTGCAATTTATGGATTTAATGAACCGAATATTTCAGACATATTTGGGCAAGTTTTTTGTTGTGTTTATTGATGATATTCTAATTTATTCGAGAGATGAGGCAGAGCATGCCGAGCACTTGAGAACTATTTTATAGAATTTAAGAGACAAACAATTGTATGCTAAGTTCAGTAAAAGCAAGTTTTGGCTTCGAGAAGTTGGATTCTTGGGCCACATTGTTTCAGGTGATGGTATCCGAGTAGATCCTAGCAAGATTTCTGCTATCGTCGAATGGAAACCGCCAAGGAATGTATTCAAGGTCAGAAGCTTTTTGGGCTTAGCCGGTTACTACCGACGGTTTGTGAAAGGATTTTCTATGATTGCCACTCCCATGACAAGATTGCTTTAAAAGGATATTAAGTTTAAGTGGTCGGAAAAGTTTCAGCAAAGCTTTGAGAAATTAAAGATGTTATTGACCGAAGCATCAATTTTGACCCGAGTCGAGTAAAGAATTTGTGATTTATAGTGATGCTTCCTTAAAGGTTTGGGATGTTTACTTATGCAAGAGGGTAAAGTCGTAGCTTACACTTCGAGGAAGTTGAAGCCTCATGAAAAGAACTATCCGACACATGACTTAAAGTTGGTTGCCATAGTGTTTGCTTTGAAGATTTGGCGACACTATTTATTTGGTGAGAAATGTCATGTCTATACTGATCACAAAAGTCTTAAGTATTTAATGACTCAAAAGGACTTGAACTTACGACAATGGAGATGGTTAGAACTGTTAAAGGATTTTGAGCTTGTGATTGATTTCCATCCGAGTAAGGCGAATGTGGTCACCGACGCTTTGAGTAGGAAGTCATTGTTTGCCTTGAGGGCTATGAATACACGACTGACTTTGTCCGATGATGGTTTGATTCTAGCTGAGTTGAGAGCTAGACTCACTTTTCTTCAACAGATTTGTGATGCTCAGGAAGTTGATAAAGAATTGCAAGCAAAAAGAGTTCAGTGTGAGTCCAGCAGTGAACCTAATTTTCTAAGTGACTCCGATGGTTGTTTGAGATTTTGTGGTAGAATTTGTGTTCGGAAGGACACTGAGTTTATTCGAAATATTTTAAATGAGGCACACAATAGTTGTTTGACAGCTGACCCAGCCAGTACAAAAATGTATAATAACTTGAAGAAAATGTATTGGTGGAATGGTATGAAAAGAGATATCTTAGAGTTTGTGTTGAAATGTTTAATTTTTCAGCAGGTAAATACCAAACACCAAGTACCTTTGGGTTTACTTTAGCCTATGATGGTTCCCGAGTGGAAATGGGGCCGGATTACTATAGATTTTGTAACAGGGTTGCCTTTAACTCTGAGAAAGAGAGAAACCATATGGGTCATTGTTGATAGATTAACTAAAACGGCTCATTTTATACCAGTATGTACTGATTACTCGCTTGATAAGTTAGCTGATTTATACATTGGTGAAATTGTCAGACTTTATGGAGTACCTATATTGATTATTTTGGATAGAGATCCGAGATTTACTTTGCGATTTTGAAAAAAGTTATAGAAGGTTTTGGGTACAAATTTAAACTTTAGTACCGCTTTCCATCCGCAAACTAATTGTCAGTTGGAGAGAGGGTAATTCAAATACTTGAAGACATGCTCTGATGTTGTGTATTGGAATTCCAAGGTAGTTGGGAAAAGTACTTATCGTTGGTAGAGTTTGCCTACAACAATAGTTATTAGTCGAGTTTGAAAATGGCGCCTTATGAGGCATTATATGGGTGTAAGTGCTGAACACCTCTGCATTGGACTGAACTTAGAGAAAATCAGATTCAAGGGGTTGACTTAGTCAAAGAAACAGAAGAGAAAGTGAAGATAATTCATGATTTTTTGAAAGCTGCTTCGGATAGATAAAAATCCTACGTGGATTCGAAATGGAAAGAGATTGAGTTTCAGGTCGACGATAAGGTATTTTTGAAAGTGTCTCCATGAAAAAAGGTTTTGAGATTTGGTAGAAAGGACAAGTTGAGTCCGCGTTTTATTGGACCATATGAGATCACCAAGAGAGTAGGGCCAGTTGCATATCGGTTAGCCTTACCATCCTAATTGGAAAATATTCATGATGTGTTTCATGTGTCTATGTTGTACCTTACCGATCTGATCCTTCCTATGTGATTTCACAGACAGAGGTTGAGGTTCAACCGGATGTGACTTATAGTGAAGAACCAGTTAAGATTTTGGCTCAGAAAGTCAAACAATTGAAAAACAAGAGTATTGCCCTTGTGAAAGTGTTATGGCAAAGACATAGGGTTGAAGAGGCTACATGGGAGCCTAAGGAGGCCATGAGAAACCAATACCCAAACCCTTTCATCGTTAAGATTTTCGGGGACGAAAATCCCTAAAGGGGGGAGAGTTGTAACATCCCGAATTAGGGTCTAGTCATAATAATAGTTTTGAGACCACAAATCTGAAGTAGAAATAATTATTTTATGATTATTTGATGATCCATCATATGAATGCATGTTTGTGTGAAATTTTCATGAAGAAATTTTATGCCTAAAGTGTCCAACTTGAAGTCAGGGACTAAATTGAATAAGTTGCAAAACTTGAGTTCTAGAAGCTTTAAGCATGAAATTGCTTTGGATTATTAATTAGATGTCCTTAAATAGTAATTTGACCAAGTTCTAAAATTTTGGACAAAAATAGGCATGGATAGGAAAAATTTGAAAGAAAAGCCTTAAGGGCATTTTGGTCATTTGGTTAATAAAAGAATAAAAAGGGAAAAATCAAGCAAAATTTGCTTATCTTCTCCATGCCATAGCCGAAATTTCCATGCTCACCATAGCTAGGATTTCTTCAACTTTCAAGCTCAATAGTAAGTGCATCCTAGCCTCGTTTTTAATATTCTTTACATTTTTGAAGTTGTCATCAACCGATCTAGCTATTTTTACCATTATTTTGAGCTAGGTTTCATGTTCAAAAACTTACCCATGTGTGACATGCATGTATTTTCATGTTTAATGGAGGAATATGAAATTTTGATGTGTGTTTAACATCTTTTACTAAATATTTTTGATGGAAATGCATGAAAAGGACCTATTTGTAAAAGTGGTAAAATGGGTAGTAAATATGTGAAAAAAAGAAAAATGTGGGCTGCTAGGAGTAGGAATATGAATCGACTAGGCTTGGGTAATAATGAAAGTGTATGCATTTCATTTTATGAGCCTAAGGACCAATTTGTAAATAAGTAAAAAGTTAAGGGTAAAAAGGTAATTTTACCAAAGCTTGTGTTTAAGTCCGCTAATGCCTTGTATCTTGTCCCGGCGTCAAACACGGGAGGGGTGGTACATGTGCTTGGTATGATTAGATTGAATTTTGGTAAATTTATAAGTTTATACAAATAGGTAAGTTTGAATACATGAATACATGTGATGATATATCACGCATAAGATTGGTTGTGACTTGGTTTTAATGTATTGAATTGTTTGGTGAATGTATTTAAGTGTTGTTGTAAGTTGAAGGCAAATTTGAGTGAGAAATTGGCCTTGAAAATGGTCTATTTCCGTCCACACGGGCAGACACACAAGCGTGTGTCTCAACTGTGTGTGACACACGGCCATGTGCACGGGCGTGTGATTTGGCTATGTGTCCCCTACATCTTTAAAATTGAGAAACAGAATGCCCAAATATTTTCACATGGCCAAGCCACACCCCTGCAACTAATTAATTTAAAATAAAATGTTCGCACGGCCTAGCATACGGGCGTGTGGCTTGGCCGTGTGACCCAAGTCAATAGCTACGCTAATTTGAACACAGGCTGGGACACGACCGTGTGCCTCACTTTGAATGCCCACACGGTCTAGGACACGAGCTTGTCACTTGGCCGTGTGAGCCACACGGCCTAGCCACATGGGCGTGTGTCCCCTGCACCTAAGAATTATTTTAAAATTTCGCGAAAAATTCTCTGAGTTCCCGATTTAGTCCCAATTTGATCTAAATGCATATTTTGGGCCTCGAAGGCCCATTTAAGAGACAATATGATTGATTTCGGATATGAATAGTAAATGATATGATTTTTTTTGTAATTGATCTATAACTCTAGTAATGCTCTGTGACCCTGTTCTGACGATGGATAGGGATTAGCCGTGTCGTGCAACCGTGTGCTAGACCGTGTATGCCCAAAATACCTTCAAACACAAGCCAATTCACTTACAATTTCTTAGACACCAAGCCATGCATTTACCGCCATGTTAACCTATTAAAAAATGTACTAAAACATACCAAAATATACTAATTCACATTCAACCTATGTGCCTAACAATTATTGACACCATATTTCAAACATAAACCACAATCATTCAAGCCAAAACATTGTTAACTAATTGAACTTATTAAATCATCAACCAATTTCTATATACCATATACCAAGAATTATCTATTCATGCTAAACTATCAAATGCAAACATACTTCATTATAAGTTCATAAATTACCAAAATGAAAGAGACTATTTTAACAACAATTCACCAAATAAGACATCAATTGACAAGGTACCATTTCTATCATACCAAATAACAAAATCATGTTTACAAGCCAAATGATACAAATCATCATCTTCCAAAATTGAATTAAAATGATCTTCCAAATTAAATTCCTCACATTCATCACAAATTTACTATGAAACAAGAAATTTAACATTAAAAACCAACTTTAACTACACTATAAATCCAACTAAGGCTTTAAGTTCATCAACTTCAAAACCCTATATACATGCCACAAAATCGAAATTACAAGTCAAAAACTACCAAATAGAAGCTTGGTAGTGTAAGCCTTGAAATTGATTGGTCCAATCAGTTCCACAAACGTTAGCTACAAAAAACAAAATCAAATAGAGTAAGCTCAGGTAGTTTAGTAAGTTCATATCTAATATTCAAATCAACTTAGCTCAACTAAACATTTGAAAACTAAAAACACTTAGATTACTTAAACCTGACAACCATTTACAACACATAGAATTAGTGCTGAATTAGATCATCTTGTACATCATGCTCTTTAATGAGTCAATCAAAATCATACATATAAATATATATATATATATATATACATTTAATTACATCAATACCAAAACGAAACATTCTTGCATGACCATCCTTTAATACAAAACTTATAATAGATAAATATTGGAACTGTCAAATCATTTTAACATTAGTCAAAATTTTTTGTAGCCCGATGAACTATAGTAACATGACACAGATAACCCAATCACACTAGAGAGCATCAAAATGCTAACAGAGGAACCCGAAGTGCAAACAGAGGCACCAAAGTGAAAACAAAGGCACTAACGTGCAAACAGAGGCACTGAACTGCAAACCCATACAAGCAGACGTTCAAACCCTATTGGCATGCCAATCATATCCTAATCGTTTTCAACATTCAAATGGGGATTCTACAGAGTTTATCACATTAAGAAATCAGAGCAACTTCCACATAAGCTATCTGTATACTGTAATAATTCATATTCATTCAAAAATTGTATCATTCCTATTTCTTAATATTAAACAATTCAAAATTTAATTCGAACTCACATTAGCTTTCGTTTATAATAAATTAGTCTCATTGCATAACATTTACAATTTTATAACTTCAAGATTCTTCAACAAGTAATAGGCACAAATACATATAAATACACTACGAACTTACCTAATATTTATACGACTATCGGTTGACTCGTAGGGACTAATCCACCGTTTTCCCTTTTCCCTGATTATCCTCCGTACGGTTCAATTATTGATTTATATAATAGTTAAATTCAATTTATCAAATTCAAATACATTATCAAACTCATTTCTATGCACATGACCTATAAATTCCATTTTACCAATTTTCCTTAATTTTTTACACTTTATTCAATTTAGTCCTTAAATTGAAACTACTATAATTTTCACATTTAAGACCCAATATCTAAAACTGACTTGAACAACACCCTTAAATAGCCTTTAAATATTCAAATTTTCACAAATTAATATGTTGAATTAATATCACAAATTATCACATTCCACAACCCAAAAAGAGATACAAAAGCTACCAAAAATGACTGGATAATGTGAGCTTTATGGTCGATCCTTCCAAATGGTCAGCAACAATTATCTACTTTACAACAAAAGGAAAACAGAAGCTTACAAAGCCTAGTAAGTTCATAGTATAAATTTTATTTTAAATTACTTAAACTCGGTTTATACAATAGGTCAATACTCCATTTTCAGGGGAATCAATGATGCAATACCGAGGTACTAAAATGCATTCAGAACACAAATATGCATTTAGGGGTACCGGAGTACAAATAGGGGCACGCAAGTGCATTCAAAAAGAACTTCATCATTTCCATAATCACAATCCAATTCACTTCATTCATATAAAGACTTGACACAATTCAAATAATACTCTTATAATATTTTCTTCAATTCTTACCTATCTATTTAACATTTTGCAACATTCATAAGAGTATATAAATATATGTTTTCGAATTACTCAACTAAAAATAATATAGCAACATAAATTACATGATAATTGCAATAAAAACAAGCTACTACAAACTTACCTGGGCTAAATTACAGTAGTTGTAGAAGTTTAGAGACTATTCCGATACTTTTCCTTTTCCCCATATATCAATAGAATCTTGATCTAAAATATAATTTATTTCCCTTATTAGCTTAAATTTCATATATTAATACATTTAAAATTTATACCCTTCTATTTACAAAAATTACACAATTTCCCCTAACTTTTCCACTTTATGCGATTTAATCCCTTAACTCGAAAGTCATCAAATTAGTCACTTTTGAAAATCACCACATCCAGCCAAATATTTAAGGCTTCAAAATAGTCCTTAAAATATCACTATTTCACAATTATACCATGATATTTTTAGCATTTTAACAATTTATTTAACTAAAAACTAATAAAAATTATTTTACAAAACAATCCAAAATCACAACCAAGACTTCAAACTCATCAAGAACATCAAGAACAATCAATATTCATCAATGGCAACATTCAAGTTTTTAACAGTTTTAAAAACAAAGGTACAAGTTAGCTAGACCTATTTGTAATGATCTCAAAAACATAAAATTCTTTAAAAACGAGACGCAAAAACTCACTCATGCAAGGATATGCACTAGCCGAACCTCCAAGCTCTCCCCTCCCGTGGTGTTTCATCCAAAAAAACCCAAAATGAAGATGATGAATTTGTTTTAACTTTTTCTTTTATTTAATTTCACTTTATTTACAAAATTTCCATTATAACATGTTTTAATCAACTTTTTTTTTCATTATCATCCACTATCAATTGGAATGGTTTAATTCCTATATTAAATCCCATCGCTTAACAGAATATCAAATCAGCACTCAAACATCAATAGCTACTAACTTTTACACTTTTTACAATTTAGTCCTTTTTCTTTAATTAGTTGTCTAAACGTTAAAATTTCTTAACCAATTTTTAATACGACTTTAATGACTTCGTAAATATTATATAAATAATATTTACGAACCGACATACCGAAATTTGTGGTCCCGAAAGCACTATTCTGTCACCACTAAAAAATGAGATATTACAATTACGTATTTCATTTACCAGTTTTGTAATCAACTAACATTCACCTCATAATAGTCAATATTAGTGTAACTTTTCAATTTTGTCCAATTAAACCATATGTGTCAAATTCATCAGTTTCTACTTAAATCTAACATATAGATGAATTCAAATATAATTCATACATAAAATAAAGTAGGATGGAAAATTCCATACGAACTTACTTGTTCAAAATATGTAAAGTGGATACTTTAGGGGCCAATTCGTAATTTTAGCTTTTTCCCGATCAACTCCACTTCGATCCGATTCTTGATCTAAACAACCATTTTATATTATCAATCAATACCAAATATCTCCATACTATGGTCTAATATGCATGAACATATATAACTCAATTTTTCAATATCTCTAAAATTTTACATTTTCTTCAATTTAGTCCCTGAACTCGAGATAGTCATAAATTTCAATTTCTAGCTTCGGATTAAAATTAGATTTCATATATTCTCATTAGGGACCTTAAAATTACTATTTCTAATAGAATTTCATGATAAGTTTTACATTTATTCAATTTGGTCTCTAATGCATGTAACATCCCTTACCTGTATCCTACGTCAGGACAGGGTACGAGACGTTACCAAACTTAAACACATGCATACAAACATTTTTGGGTCATAGAATTTCGCTCAAATTTAAAAACTTTCAAACTTCCTCTTAACGTCCATAATATGGATCGACGAGGCCCAAATCACGCTTTGGAAACGGTTCGGGAATAAACTAAACACTTTAAAAAACTTTGAAAAATTTCAAAGCAAATAGGGGCACACGCCCGTGTGCAAGGGCGACACGCCTGTGTGTCCTCTTAACATGGCCATGTTGAAGGCCTGTGTAGTTCACATGGCCTAAACATACCGGGGCATGCCCGTGCCCCTAGCCCGTGTGGATTTATTACTCAATTTGAACCTATAGGTGTTTTCACATGGCCTGGCACACGCTCGTGTCCAAGGCCTGTGTCCCTCACACGGCTATGACAGGCCTGTGTCTCAGCCAGTGTACAAAAACCATGACATTCTATTTCTGACGTCATCAACCATTTAAGGGAACACGGCCAAGGAACACGCCCGTGTGCTAGGCCGTGTCCTCCACACGGTTGAGACACACAGTCATGTCTCTGCCGTGTGATTACTACTAGGCATTCTATTTTGCCAAATTTAGGTGTAGGGGACACACGGCCTGACTACGCTGCCATGGGGCAAACCGTGTGTCACACATGGTCTAGACACACGCCCATATGTCTACCTATGTAGACAAAAACAAGGCTATTTACCAAGCCTTTTTGTCACCCTTACTTACATCCACCTACAAAAACATCAAACAATACCAATTCCACATAAACACATGACTATATCAGCCAATACCTAGGCTTCCATACATCATTTCCAAGCTATTTCCTATCACATACAACATCTCCTACTTATCAACACAAACCATACAACAAACACATCCATGTGAGTTCTCATCAAATGCATTTAATAATAATCAATATTAGTCAACATCAATAGCTTATACAAAATGAATATCACATCCATATGAGCCAACACTTATGGCTAAACCAACATGATACTAAACGAAAAGACCAAGTCCCTATACATGTCACGCTCAAAACATTTAAACTAACTATACCAAAAACTTTAGGTGATAGTATGATCAATGTCTCCGATGTCCCTTGATTCTCGAGCTAGCTTGGCGGCACTATAAGAAAATGGAAAAGAGAGGAAGTAAGCATAAAGCTTAGTAAGTCAGAAAATAATTAACATCACTTTACTAAGTAATATCATACTCATAGTGTATCATACACTTGTAAAAGATTCTCGAATGACTATAGACATAACTTACTTATTTTCATCCTTACTACTCATATACACAACCCGAGCTCATTCTTAAGAGTTTCGTGTAGGTACTTGTACCACTTGCAACATAATCATAACTTTTCTCAATCATGATATAATTTTTGAATCACCCGTTGAACCAGTTGGAATAATAAAGGATAGCTGATAAGCCTCATACAAAAGGGTAAGATGCCGATGCCATGTACCAGACATGGTCTTACACTGGCTTTCATATATCGGTGTCGATGCCATGTTCCAAACATGGTCTTACACTAGCTCACATATCGAGGCTGATGCCATGTCCTAGACATGGTCTTACACTAGCTCTCATATCAATGCTGATGCCATGTTCCAAACATGGTCTTACACTAGCTCACATATCCCTAGTATCACTGCATGGATATCCGGTCTATTCCTACGGTTCAACCGGGTGTTTTACCACATCAAATCTCGTCATGCATATTCAAAACAAAATCAAACATTTCATGCAATATCAATTATTTAATGCATAATAACAATAGAATTGTGATATTTACGTGTAACTTACCTCGATATACAAAATATGGGCGACTAGTTTGATTTAGTCCACTAGCTTGGTTTTCCTTTGGTCTAAGTCTGGATTCCGCATTTTTTTATCTATAATGACAAAATTTATTTATTTAATCATCACATTAATCAAGACATTCCAAAATTCCTACTTTGGAAAAATAACCGTTTTGCCCTTAGACTTTCACAAAATTATGATTTTGCCCCTAGGCTCGTAAAACGATTTTCATCGAATTTCCACATTAACCAAGCCTAGCCGAAACTACTTTAAGCCTATAGCATCTCACAATTTCAATTATTTCACACATTTGCAACCTATTTTATAAACTTCACAAAATGATCCTTTTAGGTGTTTTCATGAAAACCACTTCACAAAAGTTGTTTATTTAACAACAATGATTCATTTTCTTATATAAAAATTCAGCAAACAACCTGAATACTCTCATGGTAAAACCCTGGACTTTCAACCATTTTGCAAAATAGTCCCCTCATTAGCTAGATTAAGCTATAAGGGTTCCAAAAACACAAAAATCAACAAAAATGACCATCAAAAGAACATAATTGAAAGGGATAGAAGTTGCTGAAATTTTGAGCACTCAAAAACCCCTCTCTTTGTTGAAATTTTCGGTGGAGAGAAAGGAAAAATGAAAAAGATGATAGCTAGCCTTTAGGTTTATTATTTTATTATCAATTAAGTCAACTAACCTTTGACCATTCCATGAATTAAGGCTCCATGTCCAGCCACTAACATTTTTTTGGTCTATTCCATAGCTATTTGACACCTTTAGCTAGTATAACAAATCTTTTGCACTTTATACGATTTAGTCCTTTTTCGAAATTAAGCAAGCAATCGCTAAAATTAGTTCACCAAAATTTTATAACCATGCTATAACACATAAAATAATATTAAAATAATTTCTCTGACTTCAGATTAGTGGTTTCGAAACCACTATTTCGACTAGGCCCAAAATCGGGCTATTTCGATTCTCCCCGTTAGGGATTTTCGTCCCTAAAAATCTTACTAGTGAAAAGATTTGGGTATTGGTCTTTCATGGCCTCCTCGGGCTTCCATGTCGCCTCTTTAACCCCATGTCTATGCCATAATACCTTCACAAGTGTTATACTCTTATTCTTTAATTGTTTAAACTCCCGAGCAAAAATCTTAACCGGTTCTTCGCCATAAGTCATATTTGACCGAATCTCAATCTCTGTTTGTGAAAGAACGCGCGAAGGGTCAGAATGGTAACAAAGCAAAATTGACACATGGAATACATCGTGGATCGTCTCTAACTCAGACGGTAAAGCTAATCGGTATGCTACTGGTCCGATTTCTCAATCACTTCATAGGGTCCAATAAAACGTGGACTTAATTTTCCTTTCTTACAGAATCTAAGGACTTTCTTCCACGGCAATACTTTCAAAAACACCTTTATCACTGACTTGAAACTCAATTTCTTTTCGTTTTAAATCTGCGTAGGATTTCTGTCTATCCAAAGTGGCCTTCAAACAGTCACGAATTACCTTTACTTTCTCTTTGGTCTCTTTGACTAAGTCAACCTTGTGAATCTGATTTTCTCTGATTTCGGTCCAATATAAGAGTGTTTGGCACTTACTCCCATACAAAGCCTCATAAGGCGCCATTTTCAAACTCGACTGATAGCTATCATTGTAGGCAAACTCTACCAGCGGTAAATACTTTTCCCAACTGCCTTGGAATTCAAGGACACAACGCCGCAACATGTCTTCAAGAATCTAAATTACTCTCTCTGACTGACCATCATTTTGAGGATGGAAAGTCGTACTAAAATTCAACTTTGTTCCCAAAGCTTCTTGTAACTTTTTCCAAAATCGCGAGGCAAACCTCGGATCTCTATCCGAAATAATCGACAAGGGCACTCCGTGGAGTCTCACAATTTTGGAGACATATAAATTAGCCAATTTTTCAAGCAGATAATCCATATGCACCAGTATAAAATGAGCTGACTTTGTTAGCCTATCAACTACAACCCATATGGCATCTTTCTTCCTTGGCATCCAAGGCAACCCGGACACAAAATCCATAGTAATACGGTCCCATTTCCATTCGGGAACCATCACAGGCTAAGGTAAACCCGAAGGTACTTGGTGTTCGGCTTTCACTTGCTGACAAATTAGGCACTTAGAGACAAACTCTAAAATGTCTCTCTTCATTCCCAACCACCAATACATTTTCTTCAAGTCATTGTACATTTTCACACTACCCGAATAGATAGACATACAACTGTTATGCGCTTCATGCAAGATTTTCCAAATAAGCTCATTGTCTTTGGGTACACAAATTCTCTCTCGAAACATTAAACAGCCATTTAAACTAATCCGAAAGTTTGATTCTATACCCGTCTCGTACTGAGTTATTTTAGCTTATAATTCTTTATCACATTTCTGAGCTTTGCAGATCTCTTGCAAAAACATTGGTTTCGTTCTGAACTCGGCTAAAATAGAACCATCGTCGATTACTAAAAATTGAGTGTTCATAGCCCTCAAGGCAAACAATGACTTCCTACTCAAAGCATCGGCGACCACGTTCGCCTTCCCCGGGTGATAGTCGATCACCAGTTCATAATCTTTTATGAGTTCTAGCCATCTCCTTTGGTGAAGGTTCAGTTCCTTTTGAGACATCAAAGACTTTAGACTTTTATGGTCGGTGAATACTCGGCATCTCTCGCCATACAAATGGTGTCCCCAAATCTTCAGTACGAACACTATGGCGGCTAACTCTAAGTCGTGAGTCAGATAGTTTTTCTCATGCGACTTTAGTTGTCTCGAGGCATATGCTATTACCTTGCCTTCTTGCATAAGCACGCATCCCAATCCATTCAAAAATGTGTTGCTATACACTACGAATTCTTTTCCTAGTTTGGGTTGCACTAAAATTGGAGCTTCAGTCGACAACGCCTTTAGTTTCTTGAAACTTTGTTGGCATTTTTCCGTCCATTCGAACTTGACATCTTTCTGTAGCAACCTCATCATCAGAGTAGCAATCATGGAGAATCCTTTAACGAATCATCTATAGTAACCCACTAAGCCTAGAAAGCTTTTAATCTTCGATATATTCCTTGCCGATATCCACTCAACAATAGACGAGATCTTATTAGGGTTAACTCTAATTCCACCACTCGACACGATGTGTCTTAAGAATCTGACCTCGGAGCCAAAACTCACTTTTACTAAGCTTGGCATACAACTGCTTATCTCTTAAAGTCTGCAAAACAGTTCTCAAATGCTCTGCGTGCTCACTCTCATCACGAGAATAAATCAATATATCATCGATAAAAACAACAACAAACTTATCCAAGTACGATCAGAAAATACGATTTATCAAATCCATAAATACGGCAGGAGCATTTGTTAAGCCAAAGGGTATGATAAAGGACTCATAGTGCCCGTACCTTATCTGAAATACAGTTTTCGGTACATCTTGCTCCTTAACTCTTAGCTGGTAATAACCGGACCTTAAGTCTATCTTAGAAAACACTGTGGCTTCTTTCAATTGGTCAAATAGATCATCGATCCTTGGCAAAGGATACTTGTTCTTATTAGTCACCTTGTTGAGCTGTCAGTAGTCTATACATAACCTCATCGACCCGTCTTTCTTTTTCACAAAAAGTACTGGAGCACCCCGCGAAGAATAGTTCGGTCTCGTAAAACCCTTATCTGTTAACTCTTGTAGCTAAACCTTCAACTCTTTTTACTCTAATAGTGTCATCATATACAGGGCAATCGATATAGGCGTAGTACCAGGGACTAACTCAATACCAAACTCGACTTCCCTAGTTGGAGGCAATCCGAGCAACTCTTCCAGAAACACATCCAAGTACTCATATACCACAGGCACTGACTCAATCTTTACTTCTGACTCTTGGGTATTCAATAAACTTACTACCACAGTTGACTAACACGTTATGAATAGTCAACCAATCCATGCCAAGAATTAAGTCAAATTCATCAAACAGTAGTAGCATGAGGTTAGCCAGAAAACAATGACCTCTAATCATCAAAGGACAGTTTCTACACACTTTGTCAACTATCACATGCTTGCCTAATGGGTTCGACATTTTTATCACAAATTCTGTAGACTCAACAAGCATATTCATGCTAGCTAGACACCAATTTCACACAAGCATATGAATGGGTAGACCCCAAATCAATCAAAGTAACAATAGAAATATCGTGAAGAGAAAAAGTGCCCGTAATCACATCTGGTGACGATGCCTATTCGCGAGCGCAAATGGCATAAGTCCTTGCAGGCGCTCGGCCCTCGAACCTCACGGCAGAATCTCTAGGCGTACCTCTACTGCTAGCCCCACTTTCCAGGTTCTTTTGTGGTCTACTCCTAGAAAGAGCATTACCCGATCTCATACCTTGATCTCTATCTTACTCGACCATTTTGGGACAACTATGGATAAAATGGTCTAGCGACCCACATTTGAAATAGCCTCTTTCGTTTCCTCGACACTCACTGAAATGACGTCTACCACACTGTGAATATTCTAGTCTGTTTGGTCGAGCACTACCAACACCCGCGATAGAAGTGGTTTGAGATTTAGACACTGTATTCTACTTATTCTTATTTCTGCTCGAGAATCCTACTGATGCATTTGATCGAGTAAGAAACTCTCTCAATCTCTTGGATGAGGTCTGAAATGATCTTTCCATTTGTCTTTTCTTTGAGTCACGAGACTCGTTATTAGCTTTTCTCTTCTCCTTGACCAACTCTTCTGCCTTGCAAGCTCTCTCAAGAAGCACCACAAATTCCCTTAACTCTAATATGCCAACTAATAATAGGATGTCTTCGTTCAATCTGTCCTCAAATCTCTTACACATGATGGCTTTAGTAGATACGCACTCCCTAGTGTATTTACTGAGCCTCACGAACTCACGCTCATACTCTGTTACTGTCAGCCTTGCTTCAATGCTAGAAATTCCTTCCTCTTCTGGTCTATAAACCTTTGACTAATATACTTATTTCGGAATTCCTCTTGGAAGAACTCTCATGTAATCTTTTCTCTTGGTACAACCGATACAAGGGTGTTTCACCATTGGTAGGCCGAGTCTCGTAGGAGTGACACAACGCACTTCATGCACTCCTCAGGTGTGCAAGACAATTCATCGAATACCCTAATGGTATTTTTTAGCCAGAACTCTGCCCTCTCTGGGTCATCATCTATATTCGCTCTAAATTCCTCGGCCCCTTGCTTCTGAATTCTGTTAATTGGAGGTTTTTCCCTTCTTAATATCTCTACCATTTGAGGAGCTACAGGGGCAAACTAGGGATTGGAGGGGATGGAGGAGGTGGAGTGTTCAGATTTGCACGGACAAACTCTGAATACCAAGCATCCATCATATGAAGGTAGGCTTCTCTAGCCCCTCTGCCCTGACTCAGTGTCACGAGCCCACTCTCGACTAGCACGATCCTCTTAGCGGAAGCCAGTGTATTACTCTCTACATCATCTGCCACTACTCTGTCGGGATCCATTTACTATATGAAAGTACAATTTAAGTTCGTCAGGAGTCGTTACACTATCATATTACTTATATGGCATGTATAGCTAGACTCGCACACATGATAGGTTAGTACGAGAATCGACTAAACCATAGCTCTGATACTACTAAATGTAACATCCCATACTCATATCCTACGTTGGGACAGAGTACGAGACATTACCGGACTTAAACACATGCATACAAACATTTTTGGATCATAAAATTTCACTCAAATTTTAAAACTTTCAAACTTCCTCTTAACGTCCCTAACATGGACCTACAAGGCCCAAATCGCGCTTTGGAAATAGTTCAGGAATAAACTAAACACTTTAGAAAACTTTGAAAAATTTCAATGCAAACAAGGGCACACGCCCGTGTGAAAGGGCGACATGCCCGTGTGTCCTCTTAACATGGCCATGTTGAAGGCCCGTGTAGTACACATGGCCTAAACATATCGGGACACGTCTGTTTCCCTAGCCCATGTGGATTTATTACTCAATTTGAACCTACAGGGGTTTTCACACGGCCTGGCACACGCCCGTGTCTATGGCCCGTGTCCCTCACACAGCCATGACACCCCCTGTGTCTCAGCCCATGTACAAAAACCTTGACATCCTGTTTCTAATGTCATCAACCATTTAGGGGAACATGGCTAAGGAACACGCCCATGTGCTAGGTCGTGTCCTCCACACGGTTGAGACACATGGCCGTGTCTCTACCCGTGTGGTTACTACTAGGCATTCGTTTTGGCAAATTTAGGTGCAGGGGACACACAGCTGACTACACGCCCATGGGGCAGACCGTGTGCCACACACGGTCTAGACACACGCTTGTGTGTCTACCCGTGTGGACAAAAACAAGGCTATTTACCAAGCTTTTTTGTCACTCTTACTTACATCCACCTACAAAAACATCAAACAATACCAATTCCACATAAACACATGACCATATCAGCCAATACCTAGGCTTCCATACATCATTTCCAAGCTATTTTTTATCACATACAACATC
Source organism: Gossypium longicalyx (assembly GCA_025698465.1). NCBI lineage: Eukaryota > Viridiplantae > Streptophyta > Magnoliopsida > Malvales > Malvaceae > Gossypium > Gossypium longicalyx. Next base: position 49,947,156 of record CM047004.1, read on the forward strand.
TCCTACTTATCAACACAAACCATGCAACAAACACATCCATGAGAATTCTCATCAAATGTATTTAATAATAATCAATATTAGTCAATAGCAATAGCCTATACAAAATGAATATCACATCCATATGAGCCAACACTTATGGCTAAACCAACATGACACTAAACAAAAAGACCAAGTCCCTATACATGCCACGCTCAAAACATTTAAACTATCTATACCAAAAACTTTAGGTGATAGTGTGATCAATGTCTCCGACGTCCTTTGATTCCTAAGCTAGCTTGGCGGCACTATAAGAAAATGGAAAATGGAGGAAGTAAGCATAAAGCTTAGTAAGTCACAAGTAAATAATTAACATTACTTTACTAAGTAATATCATACTCATAGCGTATCATACACTTGCACAAGATTCTCGAATGACTATAAACATAACTTACTTATTTTCATCCTTACTACTCATATACACAACCCGAGCTCATTCTTAGGAGTTTCGTGTAGGTACCTGTACCACTTGCAACATAATCGTAACTTCTCTCAATCATGATATAATCTTTGAATCACCCGCTGAACCAGTTGGAATAATAAAGGATACCCGATAAGCCTCACACAAAAGGGTAAGATACCGATGCTATGTCCTAGACATGGTCTTACACTAGCTCTCATATATCGGCATCGATGCCATGTTCCAAACATGGTCTTACACTACCTTACATATTGAGGCCGATGCCATGTCCCAGACATGGTCTTACACTAGCTCTCATATCAATGCCGATGCCATGTTCCAAACATGGTCTTACGCTAGCTCACATATCGAGGCCGATGCCATGTCCCAGACATGGTCTTACACTAGCTCTCATATCAATGCCGATGCCATGTTCCAAACATGGTCTCACACTAGCTCACATAACCCTAGTATCACGGCATGGATATCTGGTCTATTCCTACGGTTCAATCGGGTGTTTTACCACATCAAATCCCATCATGCATATTCATAACAAAATCGAACATTTCAAGCAATATCAATTATTTAATGCGTAATAACAATAGAATTGTGATATTTACGTGCAACTTACCTCGATATACAAAATATGGGCGACTAGTTTGATTTAGTCCACTAGCTTGGTTTTCCCCCGGTCTAAGTCCGGATTCCGCATTTCTTGATCTATAATGACAAAATTTATTTATTTAATCATCACATTAATCTGACATTCCAAAGCCCTTAGACTTTTACAAAATTATAATTTTGCCCCTAGGCTCGTAAAATGATTTTCATCGAATTTCCACATTAACCAAGCCTAGCTGAAACTACTTTAAGCCTATAGCATCTCACAATTTCAATTATTTCACACATTTGCAACCTATTTTATAAACTTCACAAAATGATCCTTTTAGGTGTTTTCATGAAAACCACTTCACAAAAGTTGTTTATTTAACAACCATGATTCATTTTCTTCTATAAAAATTCAGCAAACAACCTGAATACTCTCATGGTAAAATCCTGGACTTTCAACCATTTTGAAAAATAGTCTCATCATTAGCTAGATTAAGCTATAAGGTTCCAAAAACACAAAAATCAACAAAAATGACCATAAAAAATCACTTACTTGCAAGGGATAGAAGTTGCTGAAATTTTGAGCTCTCAAAAACCCCCTCTTTGTTGAAATTTTCAGTGGAGAGAAAGGAAAAATGAAAAAGATGGTAGCTAGCCTTTAGGTTTATTATTTTATTATCAATTAAGTCACCTAACCTTTGACCATTCCATGAATTAAGGCTCCATGTCCAGCCACTAACATTTTTTTGGTCTATTTACTCAATAAGGACCTCTACTTTAATGTTCCATAGCTATTTGACACCTTTATCTTGTAAAATAAATCTTTCGTACTTTATGCGATTTAGTCCTTTTTCGAAATTAAGCAAGCAATCGCTAAAACTAGTTCACCAAAATTTTCAAACATTCATATAACCATGATATAACACATAAAATAATATTAAAATAATTTCTCTGACTTCGGATTAGTGGTCCCGAAACCACTGTTACGATTTGGCCCAAAATCGGGTTGTTACAATGTAACAAAGCTAACAAATAAGCTAAACTAACTTTACAACCTAGTCATTTTCATGTTCTAAGCTTAAAATCTATCAATTTCAAGCTTAATTCTTCAAGAAATCAACAATTGAAACTTTCTAAAACTATAACAGTTTTACAAATCGGTACATGGCCTAGCTAAATTAAGCTCCCATGATCTCAAATCTATAAAAAAAAATAAGAAAATGACTTAGATTTCTTACCTTATTAATGGTCAAATATCAAACTTGTTTTTCTAGGTTTCTTCTTCCATAGAAGGCAAGAAGAAGATAAAAGATGAAGATGATATTTTTTCCAACTAATTTAATTTATGTTGATTAAGATTTAATTAAACTAATTTAATTAATATAAGCATGGTTTACTTAACTTAATTTAATACTAACCAACTTTAGTGTATTCTACCATCAACATCCACTTTCTCCTATTTAGAAATGGTCCAATTGTCATTTAGGTCTCAAGCATTTGGTCAATTGAAAATCTATAGTGGTTGAACTTTTACAATTTAGTCTCTAAACCTCAATTAACTATTTAATTGAAAAAAAATTGTTGAAAAAAATTCAATATATTTCATATTAACTGACAGTTTACAGAAATGGATTTCTGAAACCGCACTTTCCGGTACCATTAGAAATTAGGCTGCTACACCTCCCTTGTTGTACCTTGTATCAATATAATTTATTTTGTTTTTGCTTTGTTATGTTATTCAAGCTAACTCTTAGGGTTTGTTTGGACAGTATAGAGTAATTGAATGAAAATGTAATTACTAGGGTAGTAATTACACTATTATAATCATAAATTATAATTTCCTAGACGTGTTTGGCTGATAGAGTGTGGTTACATCATAATTCCCTATTTCATATTTGGTAGTTTAAATTGTAATCACATAGTTAGATAATTTTCATTTAAAAAAAATATTAATTACTATAAAAATTATTAGTATGATAAAAATAATTTCTAAACAAGTAACAAAAATTAAAATCAAATAACCATATATATTGTGATGGTCTAAAAAGTAGTTGATAACATGATTACTAAAAAAATAATAAGAAAAATAAACACATGCAATTTTATCTAATTATTCTAGTTCATATTTGTTGGGTTATCCCCTCTTCAATATTTAATATATGCTCCTTATCATCATCTGTTTGTCTTTGATTGAATTCATCATCAAGATTATCAAGATATTCTACTTCCATGTGCTTTTCGAAATATGGATCATCTCAATTCCACCTATGATTGAAGTTATGAAATATGCAACATGCTAATACGATCTAACTTTTTTTTCTATGTTATACTAATGTGATGTTAATATGGGAATTTTTTTTTTTAGAACAGCAAATTTCTTCTCAACCACATTCTGAAGCCTTAAATGTTTTCAAATAAAGAGTTTGCGAGCTGTCTATTGTGCTTGTGTCTAGCACTATTCTCTTATATGGTATCATACCCCACGATATGGTGCAAGAAAAAATTTTCTATTTGTATAATTAGTATTGACCTTTATAATATTTGAGTTTACAATCCAAATAATTTGTAACTTTAATTATAAAAAATTTATATAAACTTAATGTGGAGAAAAAATTATATAGGTTATATCCCTTTTTATAATACATAAATTAAGTAAAAAATAATATAAAATTTATAATATATAAATTTTATAAATAAGGCTGTATAAATTCTTCAATAACTTTTATAGCACTTCTTATAAATAATATATTTTTTTGTTATAATTTTAGAAAGTTGTTTTTTTATAAATATATTATGATTAAAAATTATATCATTCTTTTTATGATTAAGTATATTATTTTATAGTATATAACATGCACACATAAATAATTTATGTCCATATTTCTTAGTCATAAATTTTTATAAATAAATATATTATAACACTTTTTTTATTATGTAAATTTTTTTATATAAAGCATTTTAGAAATAAATTTAGGACTTAAACAATATAATTTTTTAGTATTTATAATATAATAAATTGTCATAACCATCCCAAATATGAGCTCATATTTATAATATATATTTTTTAACTTGTAGAATTCTTTTAAAAACTAGATTTAAGTGTAATTACTTGAGTAATTATTTCAATTCTTACCCTCCCTCAAGAATTGAAAAGTGTAATTAAAATACTCCAATTACACTCCATTCGATGAGATCCACCAATTATAATAGTTACACAAACATGCCATCTTTGTGTAATTATTAACAATTACACCTAAATTCAATTATTATGACTTTTCAAATACTACTTTATTTTGGATAACTTATTATGTATTAAAATGCGCCTAGTTCGTCTAGCTCTCGCAAGTTGATAATTAATACATCAATTACATGGAATTTATTTCTTTTTTAATTTTCTAATTCTAATTTACCACTATGTCGAATTTAGTTTTATCATTATTTGTAAAATGAAATAATTTCTTCAGTGATCTGTCATTTGCACTTTACATTAAGGTGAGGAAGTTGGAATGGTGGAATCATAGCCACAATGGAAAAGAGTATGTATGTGTATGTAGGAATGTATGTCTATTTACGCCAAAAAGTGGTTGGCTCCCTTAGCAATCTAGCTCCCTAGGGTGAAACGTTCCTTTTCCAAAATGGACCACATTGGTTAAAGGATCTTTGCCCATAAATTAATTAATTAATGATGTCAAACTTCCCTTCCTGCCTTTCGTTTTTTATGCAAGGTAAACAAACATCAAGAAGGGAACCTTACTACCCCCAACCGAACAGTGGGATGGCTTTCCTGCTCTGTTTTGCCAGCAATGGCAAGTGTTAGCCCTCCATGCGGAAAACGTAGAAGGTAAAGAAAGAAAGAAATGATCATATCCGGTATTGGTAATACTCTCCATACAGAAATAGGTTTCTTAATTTCCAAATCTTTTATTTCGCTTAATGTGAACAAGACCAAGCTTCCACGAAGTGAAAACAGCTCAACAGTGAACAAAGAGTAGATAAAAGAAAAAGGTATCACCAAACTTCAGGGCGGAGCTCACCGGTTGCAGGGGGCATCCATCTCCCAGAATTGTATACATTTTCGCCTACTTTCCAACCAGGGACATCCTTCATCACTTCTGCCTCATACTCGAGATACTTCTTCCACTCTTTGACAAATCTAAATAATGCAAGCAAGCATGCAAACATAGAAATATTCAATGCACTTTAGCTATGCAAGGGAATTGGAGTAGTCTGGATCATTAAATACCTTTCATCTTCTTCAGCTTGAAGAACAGGCAATACTGCTCTACGTGCAGCAAACTTTTCTTCCTTCAGTGCCCTGCAAAATGTAAATATTTCAGGCCTTCTTTCTAAAATGAAGAAGATTAATTTGCATTTGGCATATCTATTCAATTTAGTTTCTATATTAAAAACTAAATCATGGCTAAGAGAATGGATATAAAACAGCAGCACTGTGCAGGGTATCTGAAATAAAAAAAACAAAAAAGGAACACAATCGTCAACTGTCAATCTATTAATTTAGATTTGAAACATGCATTTCAGAAAACATCACTTTAAATAAAGAGAAAAGCAATTAATTTCTTTACTGGAGCATCAAAGAAGTCCACCCTTCTATCAGCCAAAAGTTGGATCAAGTAAACAGAATTTGCCTCCTTAACAGCTCAGCACTAACTGTAGCCGATAGGGTTTGCTTGGTAAGTTCAAATGATACAATGCAACCAAACTAGGTAGAGTTTGCAGAAAATCAATAGAATTATGGTCAGCAGCAAGCAAGAAAGAAGTTGGAACTATAGAAAAAGTAGGTGATAAAAAACCTCTAGTTTCTCTCTATTTGTTCAAAGAAAATAATAAGAATAATAGTATTGTCTATAAAGCTCACAACTTATCTATACTAAGCTTTCTTGCAAATAAGTTTTATTTCTAGCCCTAGATTTAAATCCTGATCCTAGCCGTCTATCTTACTAAGCTTTCTTGCAACTAAGTTTTATTTCTAACCCTAGATTTAAACCCTAAAGATAACTAATAATCCTAGCCATCTATCATATGTCTAATAATTAATAGAAAAGACAAATAATAAAATAACATAGTGATAAAGCTCCAGCATTGTTCACCCAAGCTTGGAAAACTCGACTCCAGCGAGAAAACTTTTATCACTTCAACCATAGTCTATAACATACACAACATCATCTATGTTGGTGCTACATTATGCAATCTTAGTCGCCAAAACAATTTCACTTGTTAGGCAGAGGATGGTCAAATATTTCTTGTTGGTTAATGGTGCATAGAACCATGTAGAGGAAAAATAAAAAACTTGGTAAGATTCCCAAGAAAGCTGATCACTTTTATCTTGACAAGGAGCTAAAAGTATCATCATCCCAGCCTGCGAGTAAAACAATATACCTTCATAATGGAAAATATGTTTAATTAGGCCTCCACCATACCAAAAATCAATCTGTGAACCAAACCATGCTTCAACTAACTTGTAGATGCAATGCGCTTCTTCCATTCAGGTTCAGTGCCAATATCCTCAAAAAAGGAGTCAAATCATCTTTCTTCAAATCTGTTTCTTCCCTCTTTGTGGATTGCCTTTAAAATTGTCAAACACTGATTTAATACTACAAGGAGTTTTCTGCAACACATCCTCCAAAAATAACTCCGACAATGGAAAAGCCAACCCAAATACGTGAATAGTTGAGCAATTCCTGAAGGTTTAGAAAACAAATCAGCATTGCTGGTCGTGCCATCAAAATAACATGCAAGTCCAGATGCCAAGGAAGACGGTCACACAAAATTATTAACAAAAAGACCTCATTCTTACCTTTTTTATGAATTTCATCCACGAGCAACTGATTCACAACATTCAAATCTAGGTCTTGAACCAAGTAACATGCCAATAGCAAAAATCAAGGGCCGTGTTTGAGTGAAGCACTTTGACTCTAAGAGAATCTGGTATCCATTGTTTCACCAAGATTTTCTTCCTTTTCTGAGGATATTCTAGCACAATTTGTTTCTCCTGAAACCACTAGTGTCACAGGCCAAAGGAACCTGGTTTTCAACTACAGCTTTCAGAAACATAGCTTTCACATCGAATGCAAGCAGTTTTTCTCTACAAGACTACATCACCATTACACTGTTACTTGCCTCCAAGCTTTCTTGCTTTTTCTTGAGGTCAGTAATGACTTCTCCCTTGGAAGATTCTGTTTCATTTATAGAAACCAAAGCAGTTATTTTTACGTCAAGCTATAATTTTATGGCTTCCCTACTAGATGCCATTCCAAAGTCATCAACCAACCTTTGTGTTTTGCAATATCAAGAAGATTTCTGACCCATCTCCAATCCTCCCCTTCTTCTGAGGGTTTGCTTGTCACCCCTCTATCCAGACAACCAAAGATTCTCCTTTAACTGGATTCAAATCAATTTCTTCCCTTTTTTCAAGATATTCATCATAAATGAGTTCTAACATATCATAATCTTGCTCTGAAGCATGCATCATGCCATGAAAATCAGCAACTTCAACATTAGTTCCACCCTTGTTTAATTCAAGAGCATGGACCAACCACTCCTTCAACCCACCTTGTACCGCAAGGTTTGCGGATTAAGCATCATGAAAGAGGTTTTCTTCCTGTCCAAAATCAGATTTATTAGCAAGACCATCTTCCGATATGTCAAAATGGTTCTAGGCACCTTCCAAAATTTCCATCTAGGTTTCCACTTGTTCCTGTCGCACCCTAGCATAAACTACACATGACAATTATTCAATAGCATGTCACATCGTTGCAGCCAGTTTTGTTTTGTGACCCTAATTTCCTCATCCTTGACCTCTAGCTCGTCCAACCATAGCTTAAAAGCAAACCCTTATATAAACACTAGGATCCAATTAGGCTTCAATGCCAAAATTTAAGTGGTTTAGGGAGAAATATTAGTAAATAAATAGAATTAGGGCAGAGCAAACGAGTAAGAAATAAGTCAGACCACTAGCAAACATAGGTCATAAAAAACCTCTAGTTTCTCTATATTATTTCAAAGAAAAAAAAAACAATGTTGTCTGTAAAACTTATTATTTATTTATACTAGGCTTTCTTGCAAATATAATTTTATTATTAGCCCAAGAATTAAACCCCAAATTAGCAATCCTAGCCATCTGTCATATGTTTGATACTTAATAAGACAAAATAATAATAAAAACACAATAGTAAAGCTCTTGCATCATGCAGCCTCAAGCATCAACGTTTATTAATACCTAAATTTAGCTCATGCTTTGATAGTTACACTATTTATCTTAAATATATCAAAATAAGGGAATCTAAAGCATATCTCCAAAACAGAACAGATTTGAGCTTATTCGTTTTATGTTATTTATCTAGTGCATGCAATTTCGGCTATGTCTCTTTATCAAAAAGATCAATTCAACTATAGATGCATAGAGAATCTCAAACTTCCTCAACCCTTGTCTAAGTTATAGATTATCCACGAATGGCTAGCTAAATGGAAAAGGTACACCATCTTGCCTAAAAGTGCCCCATCTGGAAAAGCTATTGCACCTAATTGCATCAAGTTTCATTTTTCCAACCCTTGAACATGAAAAGGAAAACTCAGATAGTTCATGCTTAAATCTAGAAGCCTCATTTCCCAAAGAGTCCGAGATGGTCACAAATCAAGAAAATGCAAAAAGCCAACCAAATTGTGCAGTTTATTTACCACTCAATATTATTGGTATTAGTACCTGGTATTAGTACCTATAATCGTGCAGTCTAGAAATAACCCCAAAATACCTATGCTCAATGCAATCTGCAAATGAATCCTTTCCAAAACAATTAAGCATTAGAATCAATACTAGTGCCTAGAGCAAACCTTGGTCCATTGACAACACTGCTTTAAAATCAATAAGCAACAATTTGAATGACCATTCAAGCACTCTTATTGATTACTATGAGACCAACAATTAGAAGATCAACAATTCATCATCAACGCATAAAAGAATATCATGTTCAGATGTAATCTCCCCTATATTAAATGCACATGCTAGTTTCAACAAATCTCCAAATCCTTGTTGACATTTCCGGTTTAAATGCAACAAAACTTATGGATATACTATGAATGTTAGCAAATTACTAAAATAAGGAAATAGATAGGCCCTAGAAATTTTCATGCATTGCCCATATGTCATGACCAAATAATAGCATCACCAGCAAATTGTTGTATCTGAACATATCTTTCCTTTTGCCTCTCCTACCAGCTTCTTCATAGGGTACATGATAAATACCATTGGAAAGAACTGGCAACCCTTAACCGATTGTTTTGCCTTGTGAAATACTAACAAAATACTAAAATAAGTAAATAGGCAGACTCATGAAATTATCACGAATATGTCAGGAACAACTAATAACTTTTGTCAGGAAATTGTTTATCAGAACTTTGCCTTTCCTTTTCCCCTTCTACGAGCTTCTTCATAGGTTACATGAGACAAAGTCATTTGAAAGAATCAGGAATCCTGAACTAGTTGTTTGCCATGTGAAATACTAAATTAATTACTACATCAGTACATATGCGGACTCCTGAAATTACTAAACTTGAATATAGGCAGGCAGCAGGCTCATAAAATCATCATGCATTGTCAATATGATAGAACCAAATAATAATACTGTCAGCAAACCATTGTATCTCAACCATCTTTCCTTTTCCGCTCACATCAAACTTCTTCAGAAGATATACACTAAAAGCCATTTGAAAGAACCAGCAAATATGAACGAAATACCGTACCAAGAATCAGCAGAATCCTCCACATTTCCAAGGCTCATTCGATATAAAAAATTAAATTAAATCTATCCAATAAACAAGGACAGATAAAGACCCACATATAAATTAAACAACAGATCAAGATCTAACTCCAAGCTCCATAATAAGCTAAAAAAGTCTTCAATCCCATCAAAAGCTTTCTATCTACTAAAAGAGGTAAAAGCAAATATACATAAATTATAATGAGTTCATAGAAATCATTTCAAGCAACCCAATAAACGAACAGATTAAATATACAAAAATACTATCAATGTAAACTGAAAAAAAAAATGAAAACCTAGATTAGAATATGAAGAAAAGAAGGGAAAATTAAGAATTTTTCCAGAGAGAATAAAAGGCAACGACCTGCGGATCTTGTTCCCTTGGCCGACTTGGTACATTCCATAAGAGAAGGCACCAAAAGCAGCTAGAAATATAGCCATAGCACTTGGGCCCTTGTTGGGTATCCGACGGGCGTATCTGACGGGGGCGAACCCACCCGGAGGAGGCCCATCTTGGAGAAGTGGCATGTCCTTCACACTTGCCATTCCTGGCTTCTTCCTTATCACTGCCTCAGTCATCTGCCTTTGTTTTTCTGTGTCGAGAGAGAGTGTGTGTGCAAATTGCAGAAAGTGGTGGTGGCGTTATAGAGGAGGGTTGTTTGTTTGAGCTTGGGTCTGTCTTAGGCTACGCCACTTGGTGGGCTTATTTCCGAGTGCAGGTCTATTTTGTGATGTCACCTAAAAGTAACATAACAGTCCCTATGTTATACCGCATACTGCATTTTGGTCCCTTTACAAATTGGTCCTTGTTTTCCTTTTATATGTAAGGTATAATATAAATTTTAATTCTCAACTTTTACAAATTTATTCAATAAAATCTCTACTCTTTTATTTGAAACAATTTGACTCTCAATCTTTCATTGCTGACACGACATTATTTTATTTTATATACCAAGCTAGCTATTAATTTAAAAAATTATATTAAATATTCAAAATATTTGAAAAATTATAAATTTCATGAATAAAAACTATAATTCAAAAAGGCTCTTTAAAATTAAAAAATTTATTAAAAAATTTTAATTTTCAAAAATAATGCAAAAGTTTTTCAACTTTGTAATATTACTGTAAAAGAATTTTAATTTTTTAAAATTAAATATTTTTAAAAATTCTAAATTCTGAAAAAGATTAAAAAAATCATCAAACAAAAAACAAAAAACAAGCATTCTTTTATATATATATATACTATAAAGTTAATTTGACCTTAAAATAAATATTTTTTTTTCTAACTAGAGTATTTGAAGAATATCTTTTGATAAGTAACAACTTCATTCAATAGAATAGGTTAAATTATGCTATTAGTCTTTATATTTTATAAAAGATGTAGTTTTAGTCTCTGTACTTTAACTTGATCATTTTTAGTCCATGTTCTTTTCTAGTTGATCAATTTTAATACTTGTACTTTTCTAATTTTCAATTTTTAATCTTAACCCAAATAGTAGCAATCAAATTTATTTGGTCAAATTAAATTACTAATATTATGTTATATGTACAATTATAGATTTAGTCAATAGTCTCTAATTGGATCATTTCAAGCCCCTATACTTTTCAAAATTTGAAACTTCAGTCTTTACCAAAATGGCAATTATTAATTCATTATATTAATTTTTAGTGAGTAATATGTGAAAATAACAAACTGACATGACACTACATATATTATAATATATTTGGGTGCATTGAAATTTTAATTCAAGTTATTTTATGGATTTTGGTGTTATTTTTGGATTTTTTTCAAAGCTTATGTTTTGTTGAAAAATATGCAAAGGAAGAATAAGTGCCTGAGGGAGTGCTCACTCCCTAGCTAACTGCGACAGTTGAGTCTGTTTCCATATTTTTGTTGTTGGGAATTTATTGAACTATAATTATGAGCTAAGTTGATTATGTGGATTGTATCTAGCCCATCAAGGAAGATTAAATCACTTGGGGTAATGTATTTAGAAGATTTAATCGGTTTATATCTGTCACACCCTAAAATTGGTGGATCCGAGAGAAAGGCCAATAGATGTAAAGGTTACATATTTTGGCGCTCTATGGTAGCATAGTCCACCATTTTACAAACTTCTGACAAACTAAAGATTGACACATAAAGTATCCGCCATTAGATGTAACACCCCTTACCCGTATCCAAAGTCAGGACAGGGTTCGAGGCGTTTCTGGACTTTAACACAAGTACATATACCAAATCAGGTTATAAAATTTTCGTTCAAATCAATTTGATTCATACATATGCAAATTTTCCCTTATATGGGCCTACGAGGCCCCAAACATACATTGAAGGTGGTTCGAGACTAAACCGAGAACTTTAGAAAACTATAGGATAACTTAGAAAATTTCCATACTTTGGAGAGTCACATGCCCGTATGGGTAGGCCGTGTGGTCTCACACGCCCATGTGGCTTGGGACACACTTGTGTCCTCAGCCCGTGTAACTCTCTAACTATGACGTCATCAATCAAATAAGGTCACACGACCAAGTCACACGCTCGTGTGCTTTGGCAGTGTAGCGAATCAAATTCCAAAAATTAAGTGCAGACTTCACACGGTCCGGGTACACACCCATGTCCTAAGGCCGTGTCCTTCACACGGTCGAGATACACGGTCGTGTCTCTGCCCATGTGTTTACTACTGGGCATTCTGTTTTGGATAATTAGGGTGCAGGGGTCACATGGCCAGATCATATGCCTATAGGGCAGACCGTGTGTCACACACGGTCAAGATACATGCCCATGTGTCTAACCGTGTGGACAACTTTTAGGCTATTTTCCAAACCATTTGCCACCCTTAAACACTCACATACTCAATCCTACTTCATAGCATAAAACATGGCACATTTGACTACCCAAGCATTCACCATCATGATTAATCCATGTCTTTATAATGTGGACATATCACATACTCCCACCATCATACTTCTATATGACATTCCACACCAATTTCATATTATATCATCTTTATAATTCTTCTTTCAAGTTACTCAATTACACCATAAATATGGTCATACCTATTAATCCTCATTCATTCGCTTAATACATATGCCATTCATCTCATATATCATCCACAAAACCACATAAAAATATAAACACATTTGCATGCATGCACCAATAATTAGGGTTCCAACCCAAATAATCAATATGAGCCACCTCTCATGGCCATATACAAAATAATCATAATACCATCATGAACCAACACATTTGGCTAACCAATATGACACATAACTAAAGACCAAGTCCCTATACATGCCATATCCAAAATGATAAAGCTAACTATACCCAAATGTTCAATCGATAGCGTGATCGAGTCTCCGACATTCTTCGATCCTCAAGATAGCTGGGCGAAACTATAAGAGATGGAAAAGAAAGGGGGTAAGCATAAAGCTTAGTAAGTTCACATGCAAATAAAAGACAACTCAAACAAGTTTGAATCATGCATTTAACATAACGAACGTAATCTTGCATTTTATCAATTCTCATAAACTTATTCCTCTTATATATATCAATACATGTTCTTACAATGAGCTAATCATGTTTCATGTCACTCACATGAGTTTGATGTACATACTTGTGCCCACTTGCACATTATAACTTACTTTTATGTTCTGATGCAATCGTTACGATTACTCATAGAACTTCTTGAACTACCCGTTGAATACTCAGAATACTATCAGATATATCGGAAGTTGGCACCTAAGTGCCTTATATGTAGCCAATGCTACTTCATATCTTAGATCACATGTTGCTCGTTTACGAGCTACTCACGGGTCTGCTCATGTAGGCTATCAGGTATCCGCAACACATGCCGGACTACCTCGCCATCAATAACATATACAAGACCAGTACCCGGATGCCAAAACATGTGTTACATATATCACGAAGTCAGACCACAACTCAATGAGTTCAGATGTCACATATATCATGAACTTAAACCACAACTCAATGAGTTCAGATTACATAATTCCTAGTGACATGTTACTTGTATCCTAACTATTTCTAAGGTTCAAACGGGATTTTTCGATACCATATTTCTATCGAACTTGCTCGTAACGTCAATTTCAATGCTCATAGCACCAATCACAAACTCATAATAATAAAGCATTAACATTCACTCGATATCAAAATAATAGAAATATGGCACAACTTTTTATATGAACTACCATACATGTAATATTAAAGCATTTAAAGTATGGTACATGTTGCATTATTTGCAAATGAACTTACCTTAGTACAAAAAAGATAGTAACGAGCCTAATCTTTGTAAACCTTATTTTTCCCCCGATCAAGACTCGAATCACGTTTTTCTTGATCTATAATACCAAATTTAACTTGTTCAATACATACATTGGTCAAATCGACCCATAACACATATTTTGGTAAAATTACTATTTTACCCCTAACTTTTCACTTATTTACAAATTGGTCCCTAAGCTCATAAAATGAAATGCATGCATTTTCTTAGTTACCCAACCTAGCCAAACCTACACCATGATCATATCAGCCCACATTTATAACTCCCCAAAATTTGGGTATTTATTTTTGTGTGTGTTATGTCGTATAAATGTATGCTTGCTTCAGTGGTTGAGTGTCCTGAAGAGTGTTGGAGAGGTCCTGAGTTCAAGCCTGGACTTATGCGAAATTTCGATTTTTTTTCTTGTGTAAATCTTGTTTTCTATTAGTGGGGTTCTTAAATAATTATGGGAAGGATGTGTTATTAAAAGCTGGATGGTACAGGGGATAGAGGCGTGTTATTGCTGCTTGTGGGTCTTGAGTTCGAGGCTTGTTGTGCACAGGGATGTTTCTTTTTATTACTCTTGCGGTGTAGGAAGTTGTTGTTGACCAAAACTTTGCTTATTTGAGTAGAGTTTGAATTTGTTGGATGAGGAGATAACGGAGGAGCGGCTTTAAGAAAGATTGGGGGAGAGAAATGTGGGATTTAAAGTTGGGAGTGAGAGTCATTTCCGAATTGACAAGTGAATTGCTAAGGAATTTCGGTTGGGCTAGAGGACCCTATAGTGATCAGTTTTGACTGTGGCTTTTTGCTCAATTTCTCCTTTGAAGCCGTTTGCATTAGGACGTGAGTAGCATCGTCTGTTTGGTTGATTCTGAACTGTAGTTCGAGTTCATTTTGGGTTTTCGACTTTATTTTTTTTTTCAGCCTCTTGTTCTGTCGATTTTCTTCTTTTCTTTCTCTCAAAGACCTTGACCGAATACCTTCTCTTTTTCTTCAATTGGGTAGCCTCCCTTTCTTTTCCCTCTCATTTGGCTCTTTTGTTTTTAACTAATCCTCGCTTTGTCCCCTTCTTTTCTTTCAGTTGCTGGCTCTTGTGTTGGGTCGATTCTCTTCTCCTTTTCTCTCTCAATCGATATTTGTTCTCTAGGCTGAATATCTTGCCTTCTTTTTCCCTCACAACTTCTCATTCTTTGTATCTAGTGGCTAAGCCGAATACTTCTTTTTCTTGGCGGTTCTGGACTACTATTTTTGGTCAGTGTAGGTAAATGATGATTCTTATCCTCTCTTAGTTGCATTCATAATTTAATCTGACACCTCCTTATATTGCGGTTTCCTAATAAAGGTGTGACCTTTTTGTGTTGCCTCAGTTATTCTGTGTGTTCGGCTCTTGTGTGGGTAAGCTGATTACTCTCTTCAACTATTCTCAGTTTCTACGTAGTGGTAAGTCTCCAACTTTATGGTTATAGTTATTTTTTGGTTATGATGGAAAGTAAGAGTATTGGAATATGATGCAGTTTTACCAAGGATTTGAAAGTCGAGCGGGATCACCGGTTTAAGGGAGTAGTAAATTGTACTTAATCAAGCAAGGTTGGTAACTTGTATCCTATTGGGAATAAAGTGCTTATGAGAGGATGTTTAACCCTAGTAATTAAGGACTAACTTTTGAACGGGCTCGTGGGCCTCACACAGGCAAACCGCATAGATATGTGGTGATTGTTGGGCCGACTGTGTAGTTGCACGGCCAAGGCCACTATTTGGGCTTAATGGACCACCACGAGCGTATGGGCCCACATAGGCAGTATGTGGGCTTGGGCTTATTTTTACTGTTTAACTGTTAAGGTTACACGGGTCACACGAGATGACTGTAGACCTACTATTGGGTCGGTAAGTATACCTAGACTTTAAATTGTGAAATGACTGTTATACCCCTATGAGGTAAATGACTAATATACCCTTATGTGATGTATGACCGTTTGAGCATGTCATTTTTATCGTATGATCATTTATATTATGATGCATTGCATGGGGTGGGATATATGATATTGGAGGAAGTGTACTGAAAGGCTATAAGCCTACTATTGGTAGCTCTGCTGCAAATTACTGTAGTGCCGATACTGGTACTTTATTCTGGAGTGTAGGGATGGGTGGGTCGATTTATTCCCCACATTGAGTGTAGGGTTGGACAGAGTGGAGTGTAGAAGATGGTTGGGTAGGATCTTTTTATGCATTTCTGATACTGTACTAAATTGGGCTAAGGCCAACACTGTTACTACTGCTGTAATGGGCTATGGCCCACACTGATATTGCTACTGATTTGGGCTTAGGCCAGACTGTTCAGCACTGTATGTTTGACTGTTTATTAAATAGGGATTACACATTGAGTTTCATAACTCACCTTCTCTGCTTAACTGTGTAGGTAATCCTTAGGCGGGTCGGTGCTGCGAGGGTCTCGGAGACAGCCACACCACTGTCTATAATTTCGTTTTGACTTAGTAAAAGTAGATTTATTTAGGGTATTTCATGTAACAAGGCCGTTTTAAGTTTTATTTTTATTTGGGATTTTTATTAAATTGGTTTATATCTGTTAGCCGTAGGATTCAGGTTTTCAAAAAGTAAAATGATCTTCTACTATCATGTTATATAACTTGATTTAAAAGTTTCCACAATGACAATATTTTAAAGTGTAATAATGACCTAGTACAAGTCATGTTTTACTAAACGAATCTGTAATTTGGCAAAATGGATTAAACAAGTTAGCTCTTCAAGAAGAATCACAAACAAAGTTTAACACAAACGAGCTTCTCTATTAAATCTGCGATTTTTCCAAAACTCACTCCAATGTGACATCATAGATGCGGCCCTAAGGTCTAGGCCGGGTTTCGGGTGTTACAACATTTTTCTTTATTTCACATTTCTACTACTCATTTTTACACCTTTTACAAATAAGTCATTTTTAGGTGTTTTCACTAAAAATCACTTAGTAAAAGATGTTTACCACACGTTAAAAATTCATATTCCTCCATCAAACATCAAAATACAACCTTGTCACACATGGGTCAAATTTCATGCATGAACCCTAGCTTAAAATAATGGTAGAAATAGCTAGATCGGTTGATGATAACTTCAAAAATGTAAAGAACATTAAAAATGGGGTTTGGGAGCACTTACAATCAAGCTTGAAAAGTTGAAAACCCTAGCTGTAGAGAGCATGAAATTTTTGGCTAGCACTTGGAGAAGATGGACAAGATTTTCACTTCATTTTCACTTTTTATTCTTTTATTTACCAAATTACAAAAATTCCCTTACGGCATTTCTTTCAAATTTTTCCTATTCGTGCCCATTTTTGTCCAAAATTTTAGAACTTGGTCAAATTGCCATTTAAAGACCTCTAATTAATAATCCAATGCAATTTCATGCTTAAAGCTTCTAGAACACAAGTTTTATAACTTATTCAATTTGGTCCCTAAAGTCAAATTAGGCATCTTAAGTATAGAATTTATTCTTGAAAATTTCACACAAACATGCAATCATGTCATGGACCAACAAAAAATCATAAAATAATTATTTCTATTTTGAATTTGTGGTCTCGAAACCATTATTCTGACTAAACCCTAATTCAAGATGTTACAACTTTTCCCTCTTTAGGGATTTTCGTCCCCAAAAATCTTACCAGTAAAAAGGTTTGGGTATTGTTTCCTCATGGCCTCATCGGGCTCCCATGTAGCCTCTTCAACCCCATGTCTTTGCCATAACACTTTGACTAAGGTAATGTTTTTGTTTCTCAATTGTTTGACTTCTTGAGCCAAAATCTTAACCGGTTCCTCACTATAAGTCATATCCGGTCGAATCTCAACTTCTGTTGGTGAAATCACATGTGAAAGATCTGATCTATAATGGTGCAACATAGACACATGGAACACATCGTGAATTTTTTCCAACTCGGATGGTAAAGCCAACCGATAGGTAACCGGCCCTATTCTCTCGATGATCTCATACGACCCTATAAAACGAGGACTCAACTTGCCCTTCTTGCAAAATCTCAAAACCTTTTTCCATGGAGATACTTTCAAAAATACCTTATAACTGACTTGATACTCAATTTCTTTCCATTTCAAATCTACGTAAGATTTCTGTCTATCCAAATCGGTTTTTAGACAATCACGAATTACCTTCACTTTCTCTTCGGTTTCTTTGACTAGATCAACTCTGTGAATTTGACTTTCTCTAAGCTCGGTCCAATACAATGGCATTCAGCACTTACGTCCGTACAATGCCTCATAAGGCACCATTTTCAAACTTGACTGATAACTGTTGTTGTAGGCAAATTCCACTAACGATAAGTACTTTTCCCAACTACCTTAGAATTCCAATACACAACATCAGAGCAAGTCTTCCAAGATCTGAATTACTCGCTCAGACTAACTATCAGTTTGTGGATGAAAAGCAGTGCTAAAATTCAACTTTGTACCCCAAGCTTCTTGTAACTTTTTCAAAAATCGTGAAGTGAATCTTGGATCTCTATTCGATACAATCGATATAGATACTCCATGAAGTCTAACAATTTCACCAATGTATAATTCGACTAACTTATCCAGTGAGAAATCAGTACGTATCAGGATAAAGTGAGCCGATTTAGTCAATCTATCGACTATAACCTATATGGCATCTTTTTTTTCGAAGTTAAAGGCAACCCTGTCACAAAATCCATAGTAATCCTGTCCCATTTCCATTCGGGGACCATGATGGGCTGAAGTAAACTTGAAGGTACTTGGTGTTCAGCCTTTACTTGCTGACAAACTAAGCATTTCAATACAAACTCTGAGATATCTCTTTTCATACCATTCCACCAATACATTTTCTTCAAGTCGCTATACATTTTTGTACTCCTCGAGTAAATTGACAAACAACCATTGTGTGCCTCATGCAAAATATTCCAAATCAACTCAGCTTCTTTCGGAACATAAATCCTACCACAGAATCTCAAACAACCATCGGAGTCACTCAGAAAATTCGGTTCACTGTTGAACTCACACTTAATTCTCTTAGCTTGCAACTCTTTATCAACTTTCTAAGCATCACAAATCTGTTGAAGAAAAGTCAGTCTAGCTCTCAACTCAGCTAGAATCAAACCATCATTGGACCAAGTCAGTCGTGTATTCATAGCCCTCAAGGCCAACAACGACTTCCTACTCAAAGTGTCAGCGACCACATTCGCTTTACTCAGATGGTAATCGATCATAAGCTCATAATCTTTTAGCAGTTCCAACCATCTTCGTTGCTGCAAGTTCAAATCCTTTTGTGTCATCAAATACTTAAGACTTTTATGATTGGTATAGACATGGCATTTCTCACCAAATAAATAATGTTGCCAAATTTTCAAAGCAAACACTATGGAGGCCAACTCTAAATCATGTGTCGAATAGTTCTTTTCATGAGGCTTCAACTGTCTCAAAGCGTAAGCTACGATCTTACCCTCTTGCATAAGTATACATCCCAAACCATTCAAGGAAGCATCACTATAAATCATAAGTTCTTTATCTGACTCGAGTTGTACCAAAACATTGACTGCCTTTAATTTTTCAAAACTCTGTTGGCACTTTTTTGTCCATTCGAATTTGACATCTTTCTGTAATAGCTTCATCATTGGAGTAGATATCATGGAGAATCTTTTAACAAACAGTCTGTAATAATCAGCCAAGCCTAGAAAGCTTCTAACCTTAGTTACATTCCTCGGCGGTTTCTGTTCAACAATAGCCGAAATCTTACTCGGGTCTACTCTAATACCATCACCCGAAACAATATGGCCCAAGAATCCAACTTTTCAAAGCCAAAACTCGCTTTTACTAAACTTGGCGTACAACTGCTTGTCTCTTAAGGTTTGCAAAATAGCCCTCAAGTGCTCAGCATGCTCAGATTCATCGCGAGAATAAATCAATATGTCATCAATAAAAATGACAACAAATTTATCCAAATACGGTCGGAAAATACAATTCATCAAATCCATAAATGCAAAAGGAGTATTTGTTAAACCAAAAGGCATGACAACAAAATCATAATGACCATACCTAGTTTGAAAAGCATTTTTCAGCACATTCGAGTCTTTCACTCTCAACTGGTAGTAACCGAACCTCAAGTCTATCTTTGAAATCCATGTCGCTCCTTTTAACTGGTCAAACAAGTCATCAATCCTTGGCAAAGGATACTTGATCTTAATTGTTACTTTATTGAGCTATCGATAATCTATACATAACCTCATAGATCTGTCTTTCTTTTTCACGAATAATACCAGAGCACCCCACAGTGAAAAGCTTGGTCTTACAAAACCCTTGTCGGTCAATTCTTGCAACTGTGACTTCAGTTCTTTCAGTTCAGTTAGGGCAATTCTATATGGAGCAATCAAGATAGGTGTTGCACCAGCGACTAACTCAATGCCAAACTCAACTTCCTTACAGGAGGTAATCCAGGTAGCTCTTCCGGGAACACATCCGGATACTCACATACAACAGGCACTGATTCAATCTTTGATTCAGACTCTTTCATATTCAACACATAAGCCAAATAAGCTTCACATCCCTTTTTAATACATTTCTGAGAAGACATTAAAGAAACCACAATTGGCAACTTATCTGACTCATCTGATTCAACCCGAAGAATTTCACCATTTTCACATTTCAATTCAATGACTTTTTGTCTACAATTCACTATAGCATCATGAAGTGTCAACCAATCCATGCTCAATATAACATCAAATTCATCAAATGGAAATAATATCAAGTCAGCCGGAAAACAATGATCTCTAATAATCGAAGGACATTTCTTACATACCTTATCAACTAAAACATGCTTGCCTAAAGGGCTTCACACTTTAATCATAAATTCCGTAGACTCAACAGACATATTCATGCTAGATACCAATTACATGCACACATATGAATGAGTAGAACCAGGGTCAATCAAGGCAGTA
Source organism: Gossypium longicalyx (assembly GCA_025698465.1). Lineage (NCBI taxonomy): Eukaryota > Viridiplantae > Streptophyta > Magnoliopsida > Malvales > Malvaceae > Gossypium > Gossypium longicalyx. The sequence goes on from CM047004.1 coordinate 49,968,219, forward strand.
ATAGAAGTGTCATAGAGAGAAAAATACCCGTAATCACGTCGGGAGAAGATGCGTCCTCGCACATACATATAGCATAGGCCCTAGCCGGAGCTCTAGCTTCAAATCTTACTATTGTATCCCTTGTTACATTTTTACTACTAGCCCCATTATCGGCATTTTTTGAGGATCTCCCTTTTGTAGCTGTACTACCCGGCCTTGTATTCTGAATTATTTCTTTCTCGACCATCTCGGGACAGTCCTTAATATAATGTCTTGAGAACCACATCGGAAACAAGATCCATTGCTCACCCTACACTTACCAAAATGACCTTTACCACATTGTTGGCACTCGGGTCTAGAACTATCATTACCCACACTAGCTACTGGATGTAGCTTTGAGATCTAAAACACGAATTTTGCTTCTTATAGTTTCTGTACGAATGTCTAGCCGACACATGAAAACGAGAATACATATCTCTAGATTTATTAGACTGAGATGGAAGTGTCTTGCTCATCGGTCTCTTCCTTATATATCTAGCCTCAGCTTCGGCTCTTCTCCTCTCTTTGGTCAGCTCCTCAACTTTATAAGCCCGATCAATGAGCACAATAGATTCCTTCAGCTCAAGAATACCCACTAACACTCTAATGTCCTCATTAAGTCCGTTTTTGAACCTTCTACATATTTTAGCCTCAGAGTATACACACTCTCGAGCATACTTATTGAGCTGAACAAACTCTCTTTTGTACTTAGTAACTAACATGCGACCTTGTTTGAAATCAAGAAATTCCTTATGCTTTTGGTCGATGAATCGCTCACTAATGATTTCTTTCAGAACTTCTCTTGAAAGAATTCCCATGTGACCCTCTCCCTCGAAACTACCAAAATTAGCGTCTTCCACCAATAGTATGCCACGCCTCTCAACAAAAAAATAGCACACTTCAAAGATTATTTAGGTGTGCACGACAGCTTATCGAATACTCGAATAGAATTCTCAAGCCAGAATTTCGCTTTTTCAGGGTCATCATTAACATTGGCCCTAAATTCCTCAGCTCCTTGCTTCTGAATTTTATCAACTGGGGTTTTACAAAATCTCATAAATTCTATACCTTGAGGCACTTGGGGTACGGGTTAGGGATTTGGAGGGGGTGGAGGTTGTTAAGCATTTGGGTTCATTCGAACGAACTCCGTGTACCAGGCATCCATCATATGGAGAAAGGCTTCTCTGCCTCCTTCTCCTCTACTAACAGTTGTGAGTCTACTATCAGACGGCCCTGCCCCTTCAGCGGGTGCAGACGCGTTACTTTGAACATCATCATCCTTTGCTCTGTCGGGGATCCATTTACTATATAAAAACACATTTTTAAAATAGTCAAGAGTCATCACACAATAAAAATTTATGTATGGCACGTATGGCTAGACTTGTACACATGCTACATAGTCCGAGAACCAACTAAATCGTAGCTCTGATACCATTAAATGTAACACCCTTACCCGTATCCAAAGCCGGGACAAGGTTCGAGGCATTCTTGGACTTTAACATAAGTACATATACCAAATAGGGTCATAAAATTTTAGTTCAAATCAATTTGATTCATACATATGTAAATTGTTCCTTATATGGGCCTACGAGGCCCCAAACATACATTGAAGGTGGTTTGGGACTAAACCAAAAACTTTAGAAAACTTAAGGATAAATTAGAAAATTTCTATACTTTGTAGAGTCACACACTTGTGTGGGTAGGCCGTGTGGTCTCACACGCCCATGTGGCTTGGGACATGCCCGTGTCCTCAGCCTGTGTAACAATCTGACTATGATGTCATCAATTAAATAAGGTCACACGGCCAACTCACACGCCCATGTGCTTGGGCCGTGTGGCGAATCAAATTCCAAAAATTAAGTGCAGACTTCACACGGCCTAGGTACACGCCTTTGTTTTAAGCTCGTTTCCTTCACACGGCCGAAACACACGGCTGTGTCTCTGCCCGTGTATTTACTATTGGGCATTCTGTTTTGCATAACTAAGATGCAGGGGACACACGGCCAGATTAGACGCCCATGGGGCAGAACGTGTGTCACACATGGCCAAGACACATGCCCGTGTGTTTAACTGTGTGGACAATTTTTAGGCTATTTTCCAAGCCATTTGCCACCCTTAAACACTCACATAATCAATCCTACTTCATAGCATACAACACGGCACATTTGACTACACAAGCATTCACCATCAAGATAAATCCATGTCTTTATAATGTGGACATATCACATACTCCCACCATCATACTTCCATATGACATTCCACACCAATTTCATATTATATCATCTTTATAATTCTTCTTTCAAGTTACTCAATTACACCATAAATATGGTCATACCTATTAGTCCTCATTCATTCGTTTAATACATATGCCATTCATCTCACATATCATCCACAAGCAACCAAAACCACATAAAAACATAAACACATTTGCATGCATGCACCAATAATTAGGGTTACAACCCAAATAATCAATATGAGCTGCCTCTCATGGCCATATACAAAATAATCATAATACCATCATGAACCAACACATTTGGCTAACCAATATGACACATAGCAAAAGACCGAGTCCTTATACACGCGATATCCAAAATGATAAAGCTAACTATACCCAAATGTTCAATCGATAGTGTGATCGAGTCTACGATGTTCTTCGGTCCTCGAGCCAGCTTAGCGAAACTATAAGAGATGGAAAAGAAAGAGGGTAAGCATAAAGCTTAGTAAGTTCACATGCAAATAAAAGACAACTTAAACAAGCTTGAATCATGCATTTAACATAACGAACATAATCTTGCATTTTCTCAATTCTCATAAACTTATTCCTCTTATATATATCAATACATGTTCTTACAACGAGCTCATCATATGTCATGTCATTCATATGAGTTCGATGTACATACTTGTTCCCACTTGGACATTATAACTTACTTTCGTGTTCTAATGCAATCATTACGATTACTCATAGAACTTCTTGAACTACCCGTTGAACACTTGGAATACTATCGAATATATTGGAAGTTTGCACCTAAGTGCCTTATATGTAGCCAATGCTATTTCATATCTTAGATCACATGTTGCTCATTTATGAGCTATTCACGGATCTACTCATGCAGGCTATCATTTATCTGTAACACATGACGGAATGCCTCGGCATCGATCACATATACGAGACCAGTACCTGGATGCCAAAACATGTGTCACATATATCACAAGCTCAGACCACAACTCAACGAGTTTGGATGTCACATATATCATGAACTCAGACCACAACTCAATGAGTTCAGATTATATAGGTCCTAGTAACATGTCACTTGTATCCTAACTATTCCTAAGGTTCAAATGGGATTCTCTGATACCACATTTCTATCGAACTTGCTCATAACGTCAATTTCAATGCTTATAGCACCAATCACAAACTCATAATAATAAAGCATTAACATTCACTCGATATTAAAGCAATAGAAATATGACACAACATTTTATATGAACTACCATACATGTAATATTAAAGCATTTAAAGTATGGTACATGTTGCATTATTTGCAAATGAACTTACCTTAGTACAAAAATGATAGAAATGAGCCTAATCTTCGTAAACCTTGTTTTTCCCCCAATCAAAACTTAAATCACGTTTTTCTTGATCTATAATACCAAATTTAACTTGTTCAATACATACATTGATCAAATCGACCCATAACACATACTTTGGTAAAATTACTATTTTACCCTTAACTTTTCACTTATTTACAAATTGGTCCCTAAGCTCATAAAATGAAATGCATGCATTTTCTTAGTTACCCAAGTCTAGCCAAACCTACACCATGATCATATCAGCCTACATTTTTCTTTATTTCACATGTCTACTACTCATTTTACACTTTTTACAAATAAGTCCTTTTTAGGTGTTTTCACTAAAAATCACTTCGTAAAAGATGTTTACCACACATCAAACATTCATATTCCTCCATCAAACATCAAAATACAACCTTGTCACACATGGGTCAAATTTCATGCATGAACCCTAGCTTAAAATAATGGTAGAAATAGCTAGATCGGTTGATGATAACTTCAAAAATGTAAAGAACATTAAAAATGGGGTTTGGGAGCACTTACAATCAAGCTTGAAAAGTTGAAAACCCTAGCTGTAGAGAGCATGAAATTTTTGGCTAGCACTTGGAGAAGATGGACAAGATTTTCACTTCATTTTCACTTTTATTCTTTTATTTACCAAATTACAAAAATTCCTTAAGGCATTTCTTTCAAATTTTTCCTATTCGTGCCCATTTTTGTCCAAAATTTTAGAACTTGGTCAAATTGCCATTTAAAGACCTCTAATTAATAATCCAATGCAATTTCATGCTTAAAGCTTCTAGAACACAAGTTTTATAACTTATTCAATTTGGTCCCTAAAGTCAAATTAGGCATCTTAAGTATAGAATTTATTCTTGAAAATTTCACACAAACATGCAATCATGTCATGGACCAACAAAAATCATAAAATAATTATTTCTATTTTGAATTTGTGGTCTCGAAACCATTATCTCGACTAAACCTAATTCAAGATGTTACAACTTTTCCCTCTTTAGGGATTTTCGTCCCCAAATATCTTACCAGTAAAAAGGTTTGGGTATTGTTTCCTCATGGCCTCATCGGGCTCCCATATAGCCTCTTCAACCCCATGTCTTTGCCATAACACTTTGACTAAGGTAATGTTTTTGTTTCTCAATTGTTTGACTTCTTGAGCCAAAATCTTAACCGGTTCCTCACTATAAGTCATATCCGGTCGAATCTCAACTTCTGTTGGTGAAATCACATGTGAAGGATCTGATCTATAATGGTGCAACATAGACACATGGAACACATCGTGAATTTTTTCCAACTCGGATGGTAAAGCCAACCGATAGGTAACCGGCCCTATTCTCTCGATGATCTCATACGACCCTATAAAACGAGGACTCAACTTGCCCTTCTTGCAAAATCTCAAAACCTTTTTCCATGGAGATACTTTCAAAAATACCTTATAACTGACTTGATACTCAATTTCTTTCCATTTCAAATCTACGTAAGATTTCTGTCTATCCAAAGCGGTTTTTAGACAATCACGAATTACCTTCACTTTCTCTTCGGTTTCTTTGACTAGATCAACTCTGTGAATTTGACTTTCTCTAAGCTCGGTCCAATACAATGGCATTCAAGCACTTACGTCCGCAGTACAATGCCTCATAAGGCACCATTTTCAAACTTGACTGATAACTGTTGTTGTAGGCAAATTCCACTAACGATAAGTACTTTTCCCAACTACCTTGGAATTCCAATACACAACATCAGAGCAAGTCTTCCAAGATCTGAATTACTCGCTCAGACTAACTATCAGTTTGTGGATGAAAAGCAGTGCTAAAATTCAACTTTGTACCCCAAGCTTCTTGTAACTTTTTCCAAAATCGTGAAGTGAATCTTGGATCTTTATTCGATACAATCGATATAGATACTCCATGAAGTCTAACAATTTCACCAATGTACAATTCGACTAACTTATCCAGTGAGAAATCAGTACGTATCAGGATAAAGTGAGCCGATTTAGTCAATCTATCGACTATAACCTATATGGCATCTTTTTTTTCGAAGTTAAAGACAACCCTGTCACAAAATCCATAGTAATCCTGTCCCATTTCCATTCGGGGACCATGATGGGCTGAAGTAAACTTCAAGGTACTTGGTGTTCAGCCTTTACTTGCTGACAAACTAAGCATTTCAATACAAACTCTGAGATATCTCTTTTCATACCATTCCACCAATACATTTTCTTCAAGTCATTTATACATTTTTATACTCCTCGAGTGAATTGACAAACAACCATTGTGTGCCTCATGCAAAACATTCCGAATCAACTCAGCTTCTTTCGGAACACAAATCCTACCACAGAATCTCAAACAACCATCGGAGTCACTCAGAAAATCCGGTTCACTGCTGAACTCACACTTAATTCTCTTAGCTTGCAACTCTTTATCAACTTTCTAAGCATCACAAATCTGTTGAAGAAAAGTCAGTCTAGCTCTCAACTCAGCTAGAATCAAACCATCATTGGACCAAGTCAGTCGTGTATTCACAGTCCTTAATATAATGGTCTTGAGAACCACATCGGAAACAAGATCCATTGCTCACCCTACACTTACCAAAATGACCTTTACCACATTGTTGGCACTCGGGTCTAGAACTATCATTACCCACACTAGCTACAGATGTAGCCTGAGATCTAAAACCTGAATTTTGCTTCTTATAGTTTCTGTACGAATGTCTAGCCGACACATGAAAACGAGAATACATATCTCTAGATTTATTAGACTGAGATGGAAGTGACTTGCTCATCGGTCTCTTCCTTATATATCTAGCCTCAGCTTCGGCTCTTCTCCTCTCTTTGGTCAGCTCCTCAACTTTATAAGCCCGATCAACGAGCACAATAGATTCCTTCACTCAAGAATACCCACTAACACTCTAATGTCCTCATTAAGTCCGTTTTGAACCTTCTACGTATTTTAGCCTCGAGTATACACACTCTCGAGCATACTTATTGAGCTGAACAAACTCTCTTTTGTACTTAGTAACTAACATGCGACCTTGTTTGAAATCAAGAAATTCCTTATGCTTTTGGTCGATGAATCGCTCACTAATGTATTTCTTTCAGAACTTCTCTTGAAAGAATTCCCATGTGACCCTCTCCCTCGAAACCACCAAAATTAGCGTCTTCCACCAATGGTATGCCACACCTCTCAACAAAAAAATAGCACACTTCAAAGATTATTTAGGTGTGCACGACAGCTTATCGAATACTCGAATAGAATTCTCAAGCCAGAATTTCGCTTTTTCAGGGTCATCATTAACATTGGCCCTGAATTCCTCAGCTCCTTGCTTCTGAATTTTATCAACTGGGGTTTTACAAAATCTCATAAATTCTATACCTTGAGGCACTTGGGGTACGGGTTTGGGATTTGGAGGGGGTGGAGGTGGTTAAGCATTTGGGTTCATTCGAACGAACTCCGTGTACCAGGCATCCATCATATGGAGAAAGGCTTCTCTGCCTCCTTCTCCTCTACTAACAGTTATGAGTCTACTATCAGACGGCCCTGCCCCTTCAGCGGGTGCAGACGCGTTACTTTGAACATCATCTGTCACTGCTCTGTCAGGATCCATTTACTATATAAAAACACATTTTTAAAATAGTCAAGAGTCATCACACAATAAAAATTTATGTATGGCACGTATGGCTAGACTTGTACACATGCTACATAGTCCGAGAACCAACTAAATTGTAGCTCTGATACCATTAAATGTAACACCCCTTACCCGTATCCAAAGCCAGGACAAGGTTCGAGGCATTACTGGACTTTAACATAAGTACATATACCAAATAGGGTCATAAAATTTTAGTTCAAATCAATTTGATTCATACATATGTAAATTGTTCCTTAAATGGGCCTACGAGGCCCCAAACATACATTGAAGGTGGTTTGGGACTAAACCAAAAACTTTAGAAAACTTAAGGATAAATTAGAAAATTTCTATACTTTGTAGAGTCACACACTTGTGTGGGTAGGCCGTGTGGTCTCACACGCCCATATGGCTTGGGACATGCCCGTGTCCTCAGCCTGTGTAACTCTCTGACTATGATGTCATCAATTAAATAAGGTCACACGGCCAACTCACACGCCCATGTGCTTGGGCCGTGTGGCGAATCAAATTCCATATATTAAGTGCAGACTTCACACGGCCTAGGTACACGCCTTTGTTTTAAGCTCGTTTCTTCACGCACGAAACACACGCGGTGTGTCTCTCGCCTGTGTTGTTTATTGGGCATTCATTTTGCATAACTAAGATGCAGGGGACACACGGCCAGATTAGACGCCCATGGGGCAGAACGTGTGTCACACATGGCCAAGACACATGCCCGTGTGTTTAACTGTGTGGACAATTTTTAGGCTATTTTCCAAGCCATTTGCCACCCTTAAACACTCACATAATCAATCCTACTTCATAGCATACAACACGGCACATTTGACTACACAAGCATTCACCATCAAGATAAATCCATGTCTTTATAATGTGGACATATCACATACTCCCACCATCATACTTCCATATGACATTCCACACCAATTTCATATTATATCATCTTTATAATTCTTCTTTCAAGTTACTCAATTACACCATAAATATGGTCATACCTATTAGTCCTCATTCATTCGTTTAATACATATGCCATTCATCTCACATATCATCCACAAGCAACCAAAACCACATAAAAACATAAACACATTTGCATGCTTGCACCAATAATTAGGGTTAAAACCCAAATAATCAATATGAGCCGCCGCTCATGGCCATATACAAAATAATCATAATACCATCATGAACCAACACATTTGGCTAACCAATATGACACATAGCGAAAGACCGAGTCCTTATACACGCGATATCCAAAATGATAAAGCTAACTATACCCAAATGTTCAATCGATAGTGTGATCGAGTCTACGATGTTCTTCGGTCCTCGAGCCAGCTTAACGAAACTATAAGAGATGGAAAAGAAAGAGGGTAAGCATAAAGCTTAGTAAGTTCACATGCAAATAAAAGACAACTTAAACAAGCTTGAATAATGCATTTAACATAACGAACATAATCTTGCATTTTCTCAATTCTCATAAACTTATTCCTCTTATATATATCAATACATGTTCTTACAACGAGCTCATCATATGTCATGTCATTCATATGAGTTCGATGTACATACTTGTTCCCACTTGGACATTATAACTTACTTTCGTGTTCTAATGCAATCATTACGATTACTCATAGAACTTCTTGAACTACCCGTTGAACACTTGGAATACTATCGAATATATTGGAAGTTTGCACCTAAGTGCCTTATATGTAGCCAATGCTATTTCATATCTTAGATCACATGTTGCTCATTTATGAGCTATTCACGGATCTACTCATGCAGGCTATCATTTATCTGTAACACATGAGGGAATGCCTCGCCATCGATCACATATACGAGACCAGTACTTGGATGCCAAAACATGTGTCACATATATCACAAGCTCAGACCACAACTCAATGAGTTCGGATGTCACATATATCATGAACTCAGACCACAACTCAATGAGTTCAGATTATATAGGTCCTAGTAACATGTCACTTGTATCCTAACTATTCCTAAGGTTCAAATGGGATTCTCTGATACCACATTTCTATCGAACTTGCTCATAACGTCAATTTCAATGCTTATAGCACCAATCACAAACTCATAATAATAAAGCATTAACATTCACTCGATATTAAAGCAATAGAAATATGACACAACATTTTATATGAACTACCATACATGTAATATTAAAGCATTTAAAGTATGGTACATGTTGCATTATTTGCAAATGAACTTACCTTAGTACAAAAATGATAGAAATGAGCCTAATCTTCGTAAACCTTGTTTTTCCCCCAATCAAAACTTAAATCACGTTTTTCTTGATCTATAATACCAAATTTAACTTGTTCAATACATACATTGATCAAATCGACCCATAACACATACTTTGGTAAAATTACTATTTTACCCTTAACTTTTCACTTATTTACAAATTGGTCCCTAAGCTCAGAAATGAAATGCATGCATTTTCTTAGTTACCCAAGTCTAGCCAAACCTACACCATGATCATATCAGCCTACACATTTTCTTTATTTCACATGTCTACTACTCATTTTACACTTTTTACAAATAAGTCCTTTTTAGGTGTTTTCACTAAAAATCACTTCGTAAAAGATGTTTACCACACATCAAACATTCATATTCCTCCATCAAACATCAAGATACAACCTTGTCACACATGGGTCAAATTTCATGCATGAACCCTAGCTTAAAATAATGGTAGAAATAGCTAGATCGATTGATGACATCTTCAAAAATGTAAAGAACATTAAAAACGGGGCTTGGGAGCTCTTACAATCAAGCTTGAAAAATTGAAGACCCTAGCTATGGAGAGCATGAAATTTTCAGCCAGAACTTGGAGAAGATGGACAAGATTTTCACTTCATTTTCACTTTTTATTCTTTTATTTACCAAATGACAAAAATTCCCTTAAGGCATTTCTTTCAAATTTTTTCTATTCATACCAATTTTTGTCGAAAATTTTAGAACTTGCTCAAATTGCCATTTAAAGACCTCTAATTAATAATCCAATGCAATTTCATGCTTAAAGCTTCTAGAACACAAGTTTTATAACTTATTCAATTTGGTCCCTAAAGTCAAATTAGGCATCTTAAGTATAGAATTTATTCTTGAAAATTTCACACAAACATGCAATCATGTCATGGACCAACAAAAAATCATAAAATAATTATTTCTATTTTGAATTTGTGGTCTCGAAACCATTATTCTGACTAAACCCTAATTCAAGATGTTACAACTTTTCCCTCTTTAGGGATTTTCATCCCCGAAAATCTTACCAGTAAAATGGTTTGGGTATTGTTTCCTCATGGCCTCATCGGGCTCCCATGTAGCCTCTTCAACCCCATGTCTTTGCCATAACACTTTGACTAAGGTAATGTTTTTGTTTCTCAATTGTTTGACTTCTTGAGCCAAAATCTTAACCGGTTCCTCACTATAAGTCATATCCGGTCGAATCTCAACTTACATTGGTGAAATCACATGTGAAGGATCGATCTATAATGGTGCAACATAGACACATGGAACACATCGTGAATTTTTTCCAACTCGGATGGTAAAGCCAACCGATAGGTAACCGGCCCTATTCTCTCGATGATCTCATACGACCCTATAAAACGAGGACTCAACTTGCCCTTCTTGCAAAATCTCAAAACCTTTTTCCATGGAGATACTTTAAAAATACCTTATAAGCGACTTGATACTCAATTTCTTTCCATTTCAAATCTACGTAAGATTTTCGTCTATCCAAAGCGGTTTTAGACAATCATGAATTACCTTCACTTTCTCTTCGGTTTCTTTGACTAGATCAACTCTGTGAATTTGACTTTCTCTAAGCTCGGTCCAATACAATGGCATTCAGCACTTACGTCCGTACAATGCCTCATAAGGCACCATTTTCAAACTTGACTGATAACTGTTGTTGTAGGCAAATTCCACTAACGATAAGTACTTTTCCCAACTACCTTGGAATTCCAATACACAACATCAGAGCAAGTCTTCCAAGATCTGAATTACTCGCCGGACTAACTATCGGTTTGTGGATGAAAAGCAAGTGCTAAAATTCAACTTTGTACCCCAAGCTTCTTGTAACTTTTTCCAAAATCGTGAAGTGAATCTTGGATCTTTATTCGATACAATCGATATAGATACTCCATGAAGTCTAACAATTTCACCAATGTACAATTCGACTAACTTATCCAGTGAGAAATCAGTACGTATCAGGATAAAGTGAGCCGATTTAGTCAATCTATCGACTATAACCTATATGGCATCTTTTTTTTCGAAGTTAAAGACAACCCTGTCACAAAATCCATAGTAATCCTGTCCCATTTCCATTCGGGGACCATGATGGGCTGAAGTAAACTTCAAGGTACTTGGTGTTCAGCCTTTACTTGCTGACAAACTAAGCATTTCAATACAAACTCTGAGATATCTCTTTTCATACCATTCCACCAATACATTTTCTTCAAGTCGCTATACATTTTTATACTCCTCGAGTGAATTGACAAACAACCATTGTGTGCCTCATGCAAAACATTCCGAATCAACTCAGCTTCTTTCGGAACACAAATCCTACCACAGAATCTCAAACAACCATCGGAGTCACTCAGAAAATCCGGTTCACTGCTGAACTCACACTTAATTCTCTTAGCTTGCAACTCTTTATCAACTTTCTAAGCATCACAAATCTGTTGAAGAAAAGTCAGTCTAGCTCTCAACTCAGCTAGAATCAAACCATCATTGGACCAAGTCAGTCGTGTATTCATAGCCCTCAAGGCCAACAACGACTTCCTACTCAAAGTGTCAGCGACCACATTCGCTTTACTCAGATGGTAATCGATCATAAGCTCATAATCTTTTAGCAGTTCCAACCATCTTCGTTGCTGCAAGTTCAAATCCTTTTGTGTCATCAAATACTTAAGACTTTTATGATTGGTATAGACATGACATTTCTCACCAAATAAATAATGTTGTCAAATTTTCAAAGCAAACACTATGGCGGCCAACTCTAAATCATGTGTCGAATAGTTCTTTTCATGAGGCTTCAACTGTCTCGAAGCGTAAGCTACGATCTTACCCTCTTGCATAAGTACACATCCCAAACCATTCAAGGAAGCATCACTATAAATCATAAGTTCTTTATCTGACTCGAGTTGTACCAAAACGTTGACTGCCTTTAATTTTTCAAAACTCTGTTGGCACTTTTTTGTCCATTCGAACTTGACATCTTTCTGTAATAGCTTCATCATTGGAGTAGATATCATTGAGAATCTTTTAACAAACAGTCTGTAATAATCAGCCAAGCCTAGAAAGCTTCTAACCTTAGTTACATTCCTCGGCGGTTTCTGTTCAACAATAGCCGAAATCTTACTCGGGTCTACTCTAATACCATCACCGAAACAATATGGCCCAAGAATCCAACTTTTCAAAGCCAAAACTCGCTTTTACTAAACTTGGCGTATAAACCGCTTGTCTCTTAAGGTTTGCAAAATAGCCTCAAGTGCTCAAGATGCTCAGATTCATCGCGAGAATAAATCAATATGTCATCAATAAAAATGACAACAAATTTATCCAAATACGGTCGGAAAATACAATTCATCAAATCCATAAATGCAAAAGGAGCATTTGTTAAACCAAAAGGCATGACAACAAAATCATAATGACCATACCTAGTTTGAAAAGCATTTTTCAGCACATTCGAGTCTTTCACTCTCAACTGGTAGTAATCGAACCTCAAGTCTATCTTTGAAATCCATGTCGCTCCTTTTAACTGGTCAAACAAGTCATCAATCCTTGGCAAAGGATACTTGATCTTAATTGTTACTTTATTGAGCTATCGATAATCTATACATAACCTCATAGATCTATCTTTCTTTTTCACGAATAATACCAGAGCACCCCACAGTGAAAAGCTTGGTCTTACAAAACCCTTGTCGGTCAATTCTTGCAACTGTGACTTCAGTTCTTTCAGTTCAGTTAGGGCAATTCTATATGGAGCAATCGAGCTAGGTGTTGCACCAGCGACTAACTCAATGCCAAACTCAACTTCCTTATAGGAGGTAATCCAGGTAGCTCTTCCGGGAACACATCCGGATACTCACATACAGCAGGTACTGATTCAATCTTTGATTCAGACTCTTTCATATTCAACACATAAGCCAAATAAGCTTCACATCCCTTTTTAATACATTTCTGAGAAGACATTAAAGAAACCACAATTGGCAACTTATCTGACTCATCTGATTCAACCCGAAGAATTTCACCATTTTCACATTTCAATTCAATGACTTTTTGTCTACAATTCACTATAGCATCATGAAGTGTCAACTAATCCATGCTCAATATAACATCAAATTCATCAAATGGAAATAATATCAAGTCAGCCGGAAAACAATTATCTCTAATAATCGAAGGACATTTCTTACATACCTTATCAACTAAAACATGCTTGCCTAAAGGGCTTCACACTTTAATCATAAATTCCGTAGACTCAACAGACATATTCATGCTAGATACCAATTACATGCACACATATGAATGAGTAGAACCAGGGTCAATCAAGGCAGTAATAGAAGTGTCATAGAGAGAAAAATACCCGTAATCACGTCGGGAGAAGATGCGTCCTCGCACATACATATAGCATAGGCCCTAGCCGGAGCTCTAGCTTCAAATCTTACTATTGCATCCCTTGTTACATTTTTACTACTAGCCCCATTATCGGCATTTTTGAGGATCTCCCTTTTGTAGCTGTATTACCCGGCCTTGTATTCTGAATTATTTCTTTCTCGACCATCTCGGGACAGTCCTTAATATAATGGTCTTGAGAACCACATCAGAAACAAGATCCATTGCTCACCCTACACTTACCAAAATGACCTTTACCACATTGTTGGCACTCGGGTCTAGAACTATCATTACCCACACTAGCTACAGATGTAGCCTGAGATCTAAAACCTGAATTTTGCTTCTTATAGTTTCTGTACGAATGTCTAGCCGACACATGAAAATGAGAATACATATCTCTAGATTTATTAGACTGAGATGGAAGTGACTTGCTCATCGGTCTCTTCCTTATATATCTAGCCTCAGCTTCGGCTCTTCTCCTCTCTTTGGTCAGCTCCTCAGCTTTATAAGCCCGATCAACGAGCACAATAGATTCCTTCAGCTCAAGAATACCCACTAACACTCTAATGTCCTCATTAAGTCCGTTTTTGAACCTTCTACGTATTTTAGCCTCAGAGTATACACACTCTCGAGCATACTTATTGAGCTGAACAAACTCTCTTTTGTACTTAGTAACTAACATGCGACCTTGTTTGAAATCAAGAAATTCCTTATGCTTTTGGTCGATGAATCGCTCACTAATGTATTTCTTTCAGAACTTCTCTTGAAAGAATTCCCATGTGACCCTCTCCCTCGAAACCACCAAAATTAGCGTCTTCCACCAATGGTATGCCACGCCTCTCAACAAAAAAATAGCACACTTCAAAGATTATTTAGGTGTGCACGATGACATTTATCGAATACTGAATAGAATTCTCAAGCGCAATTTCGCTTTTCAGGGTCATCATTAACATTGGCCCTAAATTCCTCAGCTCCTTGCTTCTGAATTTTATCAACTGGGGTTTTACAAAATCTCATAAATTCTATACCTTGAGGCACTTGGGGTACGGGTTAGGGATTTGGAGGGGGTGGAGGTGGTTAAGCATTTGGGTTCATTCGAACGAACTCGTGTACAGTGCATCCATCATATGGAGAAAGGCTTCTCTCCGCCTCCTTCTCCTCTACTAACAGATTTGTGAGTCTACTATCGACGCCCCCGCTTCTTCAAGTGTGTGCAGCGTTACTTTGAACATCATCATCACATCGCTCTGTCTGGGATCCATTTACTATATAAAAACACATTTTTAAAATAGTCAAGAGTCATCACACAATAAAAATTTATGTATGGCACGTATGGCTAGACTTGTACACATGCTACATAGTCCGAGAACCAACTAAATCGTAGCTCTGATACCATTAAATGTAACACCCCTTACCCGTATCCAAAGCCAGGACAAGGTTCGAGGCATTACTGGACTTTAACATAAGTACATATACCAAATAGGGTCATAAAATTTTAGTTCAAATCAATTTGATTCATACATATGTAAATTGTTCCTTATATGGGCCTACGAGGCCCCAAACATACATTGAAGGTGGTTTGGGACTAAACCAAAAACTTTAGAAAACTTAAGGATAAATTAGAAAATTTCTATACTTTGTAGAGTCACACACTTGTGTGGGTAGGCCGTGTGGTCTCACACGCCCATGTGGCTTGGGACATGCCCGTGTCCTCAGCCTGTGTAACTCTCTGACTATGATGTCATCAATTAAATAAGGTCACACGGCCAACTCACACGCCCATGTGCTTGGGCCGTGTGGCGAATCAAATTCCAAAAATTAATTGCAGACTTCACACGGCCTAGGTACACGCCTTTGTTTTAAGCTCGTTTCCTTCACACGGCCGATACACACGGCTGTGTCTCTGCCCGTGTGTTTACTATTGGGCATTCTATTTTGCATAACTAAGATGCAAGGGCCACACGGCCAGATTAGACACCCATGGGGCAGAACGTGTGTCACACATGGCCAAGACACATGCCCGTGTGTTTAACTGTGTGGACAATTTTTAGGCTATTTTCCAAGCCATTTGCCACCCTTAAACACTCACATAATCAATCCTACTTCATAGCATACAACACGGCACATTTGACTACACAAGCATTCACCATCAAGATAAATCCATGTCTTTATAATGTGGACATATCACATACTCCCACCATCATACTTCCATATGACATTCCACACCAATTTCATATTATATCATCTTTATAATTCTTCTTTCAAGTTACTCAATTACACCATAAATATGGTCATACCTATTAGTCCTCATTCATTCGTTTAATACATATGCCATTCATCTCACATATCATCCACAAGCAACCAAAACCACATAAAAACATAAACACATTTGCATGCATGCACCAATAATTAGGGTTACAACCCAAATAATCAATATGAGCCGCCTCTCATGGCCATATACAAAATAATCATAATACCATCATGAACCAACACATTTGGCTAACCAATATGACACATAGCAAAAGACTGAGTCCTTATACACGCGATATCCAAAATGATAAAGCTAACTTTACCCAAATGTTCAATCGATAGTGTGATCGAGTCTACGATGTTCTTCGGTCCTCGAGCCAGCTTAGCGAAACTATAAGAGATGGAAAAGAAAGAGGGTAAGCGTAAAGCTTAGTAAGTTCACATGCAAATAAAAGACAACTTAAACAAGCTTGAATCATGCATTTAACATAACGAACATTGCATTTTCTCAATTCTCATAAACTTATTCCTCTTATATATATCAATACATGTTCTTACAACGAGCTCATCATATGTCATGTCATTCATATGAGTTCGATGTACATACTTGTTCCCACTTGGACATTATAACTTACTTTCGTGTTCTAATGCAATCATTACGATTACTCATAGAACTTCTTGAACTACCCGTTGAACACTTGGAATACTATCGAATATATTGGAAGTTTGCACCTAAGTGCCTTATATGTAGCCAATGCTATTTCATATCTTAGATCACATGTTGCTCATTTATGAGCTATTCACGGATCTACTCATGCAGGCTATCATTTATCTGTAACACATGAGGGAATGCCTCGCCATCGATCACATATACGAGACCAATGTGTCACATATATCACAAGCTCAGACCACAACTCAATGAGTTCGAATGTCACATATATCATGAACTCAGACCACAACTCAATGAGTTCAGATTATATAGGTCCTAGTAACATGTCACTTGTATCCTAACTATTCCTAAGGTTCAAATGGGATTCTCTGATACCACATTTCTATCGAACTTACTCATAACGTCAATTTCAATGCTCATAGCACCAATCACAAACTCATAATAATAAAGCATTAACATTCACTCGATATTAAAGCAATAGAAATATGACACAACATTTTATATGAACTACCATACATGTAATATTAAAGCATTTAAAGTATGGTACATGTTGCATTATTTGCAAATGAACTTACCTTAGTACAAAAATGATAGAAATGAGCCTAATCTTCGTAAACCTTGTTTTTCCCCAATCAAAACTTAAATCACGTTTTTCTTGATCTATAATACCAAATTTAACTTGTTCAATACATACATTGATCAAATCGACCCATAACACATACTTTGGTAAAATTACTATTTTACCCTTAACTTTTCACTTATTTACAAATTGGTCCCTAAGCTCGTAAAATGAAATGCATGCATTTTCTTAGTTACCCAAGTCTAGCCAAACCTACACCATGATCATATCAGCCTACATTTTTCTTTATTTCACATGTCTACTACTCATTTTACACTTTTTACAAATAAGTCCTTTTTAGGTGTTTTCACTAAAAATCACTTCGTAAAAGATGTTTACCACACATCAAACATTCATATTCCTCCATCAAACATAAAAATACAACCTTGTCACACATGGGTCAAATTTCATGCATGAACCCTAGCTCAAAGTAATGGTAGAAATAGCTAGATCGATTGATGACATCTTCAAAAATGTAAAGAACATTAAAAACGGGGCTTGGGAGCTCTTACAATCAAGCTTGAAAAATTGAAGACCCTAGCTATGGAGAGCATGAAATTTTCAGCTAGAACTTGGAGAAGATGGACAAGATTTTCACTTCATTTTCCCTTTTTATTCTTTTTTTTACCAAATGACAAAAATTCCCTTAAGGCCTTTCTTTTAAATTTTTTCTATTCATGCCCATTTTTATCCAAACTTTTAAAACTTAGTCAAATTGCCATTTAAGGACCTCTAATTAATAATTGAATGCAATTTCATGCTTAAAGCTTTTAGAACACAATTTTTACAACTTATTCAATTTGGTCCCTAAAGTCAAATTGGGCATCTTAGGCATAGAATTTATTCATGAAAATTTCACACAAACATGCAATCATGTCATGGACCATCAAACAATCATAAAATAATTATTTCTATTTCGAATTTGTGGTCTTAAAACTATTATTCTGACTAAGTCCTAATTCAGGATGTTACATTAGAAGTATCTAAGGATTTCATCTCGGGGTATTCTTCAATTAAAGAAAACTTATGGCAAACGAAGAATACGCCTCAAAGTTTTGGTTGAGTATGAAGCGCCTACTAAGTGTATGAGGAAATTTTGGGAGATTAGATCATCTTCAAGAGTACGCCTTATGAGAATTACTGTCAAATGTGTGGTACACTCGATTTGCTCGAACGCTATACAATGTGGGTTCTGTAACGTGATTGGTTGGGGGTCAAATGAACAGATTGACTGGTCAAACAACATTTTTACTGGATTCCCTTTTATTTTTTTCTCGATTATTGTAAGGCATTTAAGGGAAAATTTCTGTATGCATTTGAAATTTATCAAGATCCAATAAGAGGAACTGAGTACGTATATATGGGAATAAGGGAACATTTACGTATATATGAAAATAAGGGAACATTCAGATGGTTTTTCTTCCTTTCATTCTACTATTTGGTTCTTCTTCTTAAACTTAAATATTCTCTTCTTCTTCGTTGAACTGGAAGCTAAGGGTTTTGAGGTTAATTGGTGAATGTTTCAATATCTTGATAAGTCTAATAGCTCTGCATGTTATGAATATGAAAGAGTAAAGATGTTAAAAGGCATAAAAATAAGAGGCTTTTTATGGAGTTCGTTTGTAATTAAGATGTTAGTAAATTGTCTATAAATGAGATTTTAATAGAAGTTCCATAATCTTTTAAGTAGTTACTGCTATTGGATAGGGTAGGATCATCTGAATAGAAACTCTGAGTTGAAGTGAAGGTGAGTTCTTAGGTGGGTCCCTAGTATTGACTGTAGAAAGTTTCTTCATATGGTTGACATTCCAGTAATGATGTATGAGTTCTTGAGTGACTGTTGGATGTATATGTGTAATCCTCATATAGTATTTGCATGAGTTTAATTGTGTGATATGTTGTACGTATGAGTGTATGTGGTCCTGTAAAGCAACTGTATGTTTGTACACAGAGCATATATTGTGCTGCATAATTGTGTTGATGTGTGTCAAGCATGTAAAAAGTATGATTCGATTATGGGTATAAGTAAAGCCTACATGAATGAGTACTTATGTTATATGTATGATGCATGATTGAAAATGTTAGAGAAATAGAGGTTTGACAGAGTGTCGAGAAATTATGTGATATGAGATTTGACCTTGTGGTGGTATTCGACAAAGTTTGTTGAGACAATAAACACGAATTTTGGTATAGAAAATCTAAAGAAATACCATGGCCATAGCATAATCTGGAAAAGGAAGATGGACCACATTTCTCTACTAGGGTTTCTGCATGTCCCAAGGTGATGATAGCCAAACCTCACGCAATGATGAGTTTAGGCAAATATATATTACAAACACGACAAATCATGTGTTGCCTTGATGACAATCAAACAGAGCCTTTTTAGGCAAGTTATTGTGAAGCCTTTGTGGCATATTCTGAGGAGCCTTTTTGGCGTATTATGTGGAGCATTTGTGGCAAATTTTGTAATGCCTAAATGGCTAGTAATTGTTAGTCACCTTCGTGGAGAAGTTTGGTTATTCATTGAAGTAGTTTCTGAAGGAGTTTACTTTATGGTATCCTGATCTATGACATTGCTATAGTATTCTGTCTTAAAGAGAACATAGTGTACTCAAAAGTATGGACTGTGTAAGTCTCTGCCAGGTTTGAGCAAATCCTAAGTCTCCGCCAAGTTTGAGCAAATCCACATTTTGTAAAGAGGTTATTTGATTCTATGGTATTCACCAAACTTGGGCATTCTTACAATTTATAACATAATTATCTTGAGTTCTAATGAATGACTTAAATGTCAAATTCATTAGAATAAATTCATTATTTTTATAACACCCCTTACTCGTATTCGACGCCGAAACAGGGTACGAGGCATTACCGAACTTAAATATAAGTAAACATACAGAATCAAGACGTAAATTTCCATCCCAATTTAAAAATTTTCATTTACATTCATATCATCCCTAAAACAAGCCTACGAGGCCTAAAACATACATTGGAAGCAGTTTGGGACTAAACCGAGAACTTTGGAAAATTTCATAACACTTAGAAATATTTTCATGTTTTAAGAGTCACACGCCCGTATGACTTGGGACATGCCCGTGTAGGCAGGCCGTGCGGTCACACACACCCATGTCCCTAACCCGTGTAACTCTCTGTTTGTCACCCAAAAACAAATTGAATTCACATGGCCAAGGCACACGCCAGTGTGCTTTAGCCGTATGGTCGATTTAATTTTCCTAATTTTTCATACAATAATGGTAGACTTCACACAGCCAAGGCACACACCCGTGTTCGAGGCCGTTCCATCCACACGACTAAAACACATGCCTGTGTAACGCCCCAAAAATCACGAAATCTCAAATTTTTCTTTTTGCACTTAGCAATTTCGGTTAAGTGTTAATTACGCGATGGTAGATCTTGGTCAAGGTTTGAGTTCGAATCTAGGGGTAGAAGAAATTATAATTTAATTATTAAAAGAATCATGGCTGACAAGCAGGTGGGCTTTTGAATAAATGAAGAAATAATTGGACACAAAAAGAGCCTGTGGTGGAGTGGCTAAGTGATGCCACATAAGGTGTAGTGAGGTGGCGTTAGTAGCTAGCAAGGGGGTCCAAGGTTTGAATCCTAGCTTAGTATTTTTAGAATTTAATTTTGGCCTTCTAGAAGGATGGAAGTGGCGTGAAGATGGACTCCATGGGGAGTGTTCAAAAGAGAAAATTAAGGAAAGGATCAAGGGGTTATCAGGGAGAAAAACGAGGAGATAAGAAGTGAGGAGTAAGTGGAGCCGAATTGGGAACTTGTGCTGGAAGAATTTGACTATAGGGCTATAAATAGGTGCCGAATGGGAGGGTTGAAAAGCTAATGACGAATCTCCCTTCACTTTGTGTCGGAAACCCTTTTCTCTAAAAGGCGAAAACCTTTTTTTTTTCTTTTCTTTCTTTGTGCTGAATTCTTATCCCTTCTCTACTCAATATTTTCTTTGCTTTAGCCAATTCTTCTTCCTCTCTTCTTTGGTGCTGAGTAATCAATTGTTGCAATTCAAATCTCTAAGAGCCGAATACCCTTGGTGTTGCCACTACTCTTTCCACCCAGTCGATTCTAGTGTAAGTGTTCGCTCTCCCAATCAGTTTTTGATAAGTATCGAGTATTCAGTTCCTCACTTCTTTCTAATCGACTTTAGTAGGGAATTAGTATCAGATCTTGGTTTTGGATTCCTACCGATTTGCTCTTCAGATATGAGAAATATGCGTGTTTAGTGATCAAAGTAAAAGCTAGTAAAGGCTTGGCGTTCAGGTAAAGTTAAGGTGAGATTCTGGCTTTTGGTAAAGTAATTGATAAGTACGTATGATTAATCTTTGAGTGATATCAATTGTAGGTTTAGGCTAAGGAGATCGCATCACGCTTGCTTACCAGGTGTGTACATACACTACACACACACAATGATTCGGCAAAAGCCGAAAAGCTGAAAACTCAAAAAGCCGAAATGCCGAAAAGCCGAAAGTTTGGCTACGGTAGTCTTACGAGTGTGCGAAAACTCATAAGGGGGAAATTGATAGGTTGCCTCAGGCCCACAGGCGATTTCGTGGACTTGGGTTGTGATTTGGCCATATGGGCCAGATGGGCTAAATGGGCCCGATGGGCTGTTGGGCCCATAATAGGCAAAAATTGAATATTGATGCTATGTGATAGGAATTTGTATGTGAGCATGAATATGGATGTGACTAGGCCTAACGGGCCATATAAATGTGATTTGGGCCTAATGGGCCATATACAGGTGATTTGGGCCTAATGGGCCATATGATTATGATTGGGCTTAATGGGCCAGATACAAGTATGTGAAATTGTTTGGGCTTTGTAAGGGGTTTTGTGCCTAGTATATGATATCCACATAAGACTTAATTAATATATTGCGACCGTGGACAAGTCAAAGGGTTAAGGTGTGGCAACGGGTAT
Source organism: Gossypium longicalyx (assembly GCA_025698465.1). Lineage (NCBI taxonomy): Eukaryota > Viridiplantae > Streptophyta > Magnoliopsida > Malvales > Malvaceae > Gossypium > Gossypium longicalyx. The sequence goes on from CM047004.1 coordinate 49,990,568, forward strand.
ATGCATGTCTAGGATTGGATCTAGGGAGAGCTTGGTACTTAAGCGGTCTTAATGACCCACCTCCTCTTCTCTAGAATCCTACCTGGTGCATAGTATTCATTCATCTTAGCTCACGGGATTTGTTAACGGGCCAAGGTAAGTGAAAACCGTAATAAAGGGAAAATTACCGAAATTCCTCTAAGGGTGAAAATGACCAAAATACCCCTAGGTGTTGAATGTAAGTTTTATGGATGTGACATGCATACATATGATATTCTACTTAGGTTGCATATAGGTTCGAAATTATGAAACAGAGGAAGTATATGAGGATTGTATGGTTGCTTGACAATCGTGGATCTACCGACGGCTTTTAAAGCCCAATATGTAAATGAAGGTAGTTCCGCAACCGGGCTACCATGGTGTGTGGGTTGGGTGGGTCAATATTTATATCCCCATATGGTGTGACGGGGGACAGAGCCGGTGTGTAGCGGATGGATGATTTTGATGGGATTGCATTGCATGATTGATGAATGATGTTTTTTTTGAATGCTTGTTTTTGTTGAGGGTTGTACACACTGAGTTTGTGAAAACTCACCCCCTCTTTTATTTTATTTTCAGGTGATGCTCAGTAGAAGGTTCGATATTTGGAGGGACTCTAGGTGGCCAGCTAGCAAGATAAGTTGGACTTGTTTTTTTAGGCATATAAGTTTTTATTTAATTAAGTATGCTTCAGATCAGATTGTAATAAGGTTTTCGTTATGTTATTATTACTTGGACTATTATTATTATTTTCATTGTAATTTACAAGAAGTTGAACATGGGTTTCCTAAATTATAGTATGTTTTCTACGTTTCCACAATTAAATTTTTAAATGATAAGTTTTCAATCAAATGTTTCAAATAAGGTTTTTGCAACTGAAAGGTGATTTTTTTAAGTTAATTAAGGTTTCTTTTATTTTAAGAAGGGTTTTCAATGAAAACATGGTTTTCGCTAAAACACTTCAATGTGACACACCAGATTCGACCATAACGTCTGGGCTGGGTTTGGGGTGTTACAGCCTGTGTCTCTGCCCATGTGCTCAATTCTAAGCATTCTATTTTGTAACAATTAAGGCGTAGGAGACACACAGCCAGAACACACGCCCATAGGGCAAGTCGTGTGTCACACACGGCCTAGACACACGCTTGTGTGTCTACCTGTGTAGACAAAAACAAGGCTATTTACCAAGCCATTTTGTCACCCTTTTATGCATACACCTAAACAACAAAACATAACACCAATCCAAGCAATTACAATCAACCAATTCAGCCACAATCAAGACATCCACACATCATTCACATGCTACCATTTATCACATACAAACATCACATACTTATCAACTTCAATCATATAAACTTCCACATCCATGAAAACCTCATCATATGCATAAATACTTAAACCAATATTAGCCAATTTCATATGGCCATTTACAAAATGAATTATCAACCAATATAGGCCAACATATTAGGCCAAATTAATTATGACACATAACAAAATAACCAAATCCGTATACATGCCATAACTCAAAATATTGAAATCATTAGTACCCAAAATATTAAGTTGATAGTGTGACTGGATCTCCGACAATCTCAGATCCCTAAGCTGGCTTGGTGACACTATAAGACAAGGGAAAAGAAAAGACGTAAGCTATAAAGCTTAGTAAGTTCCCATGCAAATAATAGGCATCATAAACATACATTTAACATACAATTAACGTAATGAAAATTGGAATAAATATTATTAAGATCTTATAATCATAACTTACTCAATCATAACCTTACCGAGGGTTCATCACATAATGAGCTCATTTCGTATGAGTTTTATGTAATACCTGAGTCATCTTGAAATAGATTACACACAATTCATCTTTGACATACTCGTTAAATTACCCGTTGAACCACTTGAAATACTAAAGGATACTCGGGAGTCTCGTACACTCAGTACCATACCAATGCAATATACCAGATATGGTCTTACATGTAATCTTATATTGATGCTAATAGCCCAGCTATGGTCTTACATGAAATCTCGTATTGATGCCATATCCTAGATATGGTCTTACATGAAGTTTCATACTGATGCCATATCCTAGATATGGTTTTACACATAAACTTAGTAACCCTAATGTCATGACATTTGTATCATATCTATTCTTGAGGTTCAATCGGGATTTCACGCTTGTCGTAACTTTGTCAAACACACTCGATGGTCGATCATAATTCATACAATAGTAAAGCTTTTAAAATATAATTAAAGTAATGCATTATTTATATAAGAACTTACCTAAGTACAAATATAGTAGGAAATGGACCTAATCATTAAAATATAATTAAAGCAATGCATTATTTATATAAGAACTTACCTAAGTACAAATATAGTAGGAAATGGACCTAACCATCAAATACTTTATTTCCCCCCCGATCTAGGTCCGAACCTCATTTCTCTTGATCTATAATAGCAAATTTAACTTATTTATTAATCACATTACTCAATTCAGTCCAAAACTTAAATTATGGCAAAATTACATTTTTGCCCCTAAACATTGACATATTTACATTCTAGTCCCTAGGCTCGTAAAATGAAATCTATTCAATTTCATCAAGATCCAAGCCTAGCTGAACCTCTTTCATGCTTATAATAGCTCACATTTTCCATTTAATCACACTTTTATACACATTTTGAAATCTTTTTACAAATAGGTCTTGTTTGCTAAATTGAGTACTTAAACGTCAAAATTTTTGAACGAAATTTTCACGAAATCGTTTCGTAAAATTGTAGACTATAAAAATGTAATAAAAACGTATTACTATGTTAGATTTGTGGTCCCAAAACCACTTTTTCGACTAGACCCAAAATCGGGTTGCCACAACTCTCCCCTTTTAGGGATTTTCATCTCCGAAAATCTTATCAGAAAATAGGTTTGGGTGCTATTTTCTCATAGCCTCCTCGGGTTCCCACGTAGCCTCTTCAACCCCATGTCATTGCCATAACACTTTCACTAGGGCTATACTCTCATTTCTCAACTGTTTAACCTCCCGAGCTAAGGTCTTGATTGATTCTTCACTATACGACATATCCGGTCAAATCTCAATCTCTAATGGAGAAATCACATGTGAAGGATCAGAATGATATCATTTCAACATCGACACATGAAAAACATTATGAATCCTTTCCAACTCTGGCAATAAAGGTAACCGATATGCTATTGGCCCTATTCTTTCGATAACCTTATACGACCCAATGAAACGTGGACTCAATTTGCATTTACTGCCAATTCTCAAAATCTTCTTCGACGGAGATACCTTCAGAAATACTTTATCACCAATCTGAAATTTAATCTTTTTACTTTTCAAATCCGTGTGTGACTTTTGTCAATCTGAAGCTGCTTTTAAGCAATCACGGATTACCTTTACTTTTTCTTCGGTTTCTCTAACCAAATCAACCCCGTGAATCTATTTCTCACTAAGATCGGTCCAATACAAAGGTGTTCGACACTTATGGCCATACAATGCCTCATAAAGTGCCATCTTTATACTCAATTGAAAACTGTTGTTATAAACAAACTCAACTAATGGTAGATATTTTTCCCAACTACCCTCGAATTTTAGAACACAACTTCGGAGCATATCTTTGAGTACCTAAATCATTTTTTCGGATTGACCATCGATTTGCGGATGAAATGCAGTACTATTCAACTTCGTACCCAAAGCTTTTTGCAATTTCTCTTAAAACCTCGAAGTAAACCTCAGATCTCTATCCGAAATAATAGACATAGGCGCTCCGTGCAATCTCACAATCTATGAAATGTACAATTCGGCTAACTTATCAAGTGAGTAATCAGTACGTACCAGTATAAAAGGAGCCGATTTCGTTAATCTATCAAAAACAACCTAGACGGCATCTCTCTTTTTCGAAGTCAAAGGCAAACTAGTAACGAAGTCCATCGTAATTCTATCCTATTTCCACTCCGGTACCATCACTGGCTGAAGTAAACCCAAAGCAAGTGTTTAGCTTTCACTTTTTGACAAATCAAACATTTTGAAACAAACTCTGAAATATCCTGTTTCATACCTAAACACCAATACAATTTCTTCAAATCATTATACATTTTCGTACTGCCCGAATGCACAAGTAAACAACCATTATGTGCTTAATGAAGAATTTTCTGAACAAGGTCATCATTTTTCGGTACACAAATTTTGTCTCGGAACATCAAATAATCATCAAATCTGATATGAAAATCTGAATCACTACCCGATTCACAATGAGCTCTTTTGGCTTGCAATTCACTGTTACATTTCTGAGCTTCACAAATTTGTTGAAGGAATAACGGTCTAGCCTTCAACTCAGCTAGAATCGAACCATTATCAGACAAATTCAACCTTGTATTCATTGCTCTCAAAGAAAACAAAGTCTTTCTACTTAACGCATCTGTGACTACATTTGCCTTACCCAGGTGGTAATCAATTACTAGCTCGTAATCCTTTAATAACTGGAGCCATCTCTATTGCCGCAAGTTCAAATCTTTTTGAGTCATTAGGTATTTTAAACTCTTATAATCAGTAAAGATATGGCATCTCTCACCGTAAAAATGATGTCTCCAAAATTTTAAAGCAAACACAATGGCGGCTAATTCCAAATCATGCGTTGGATAATTCCTCTCGTGCGATTTCAACTGTCTCGAGGCATAAGCTATCACTTTGCCCTTTTGCATCAACACACATCCTAACCCATTCAGTGACGCGTCACTATAAATCATAAATTCTTTTTCCAGCTCAGATTGTACTAAAACCGGTGCCTCAGTCAATAATGCTTTCAACTTCTCAAAACTTTGATAAAATTTTTTGGACCATTCAAATTTAACTTCTTTTTGCAAAAGCTTGGTCATAGGAGTAGCAATCATAAAAAATCCTTTGGCAAATCGTCGATAATAACTAGCTAAACCCAAAAAGCTTCTAACTTCAAATACGTTCCTTGGTGGTTTCCAATCAACAATTGCTGAGATCTTACTTGGATCAACACGGATACCATCACCTAAAATAATATGTCCCAAAAACTCGACTTCTCGGAGCCAAAACTCACTTTTACTGAATTTAGCAAACAACTGCTTATCTCTCAAAGTCTTTAATACCATTTTCAAGTGCTTGGCATGCTCGGAATCGTCTCGAGAATAAATTAGAATGTCATCAATAAACACAATCACAAACTTGTCCAAATATAGTCAAAAAATTCTATTCATCAAGTCCATAAAGACAGCAGGTGCATTTGTTAATCCAAAAGGCATAACAAGGAATTCATAGTGTCCATACCTTGTTCTGAAAGCGGTTTTCGTTACATCTGACTCTTTAACTCTTAACTGGTAGTAGCCAGATCTCAAATAAATCTTCGAGAATACTGTTGCCCCTTTCAACTGATTAAAAAAGTCATCAATTCTCGGTAAAGGATATTTGTTCTTTACAGTCACCTTGTTGAGCTGACGATAGTTAGTACAAAGCCTCTGGATCCATCTTTCTTCTTTACAAATAACACTGGAGCACCCCAAGGAGAAAAACTCGATCTTGCAAAACCCTTATCCGTCTACTCTTGCAACTGAGCTTTTAATTCTTTCAATTCAGTCGGAGCCATTCTATATGGAGCAATAGATATCGGCGTGGTCTTTGGTACTAACTCAATACCAAACTCAACTTTTCTAACCGATGGTAATCCAGGCAACTCTTTCGAGAACACATCCAGATATTTACAAACTATTGACACTAATTCAATTTTCAATTCAGACACTTCTGTATTCAACACATAAGCAAGATATACTTTGTAACGCCCTAAAAATCCCAAACTTTCCTTTTTTCAGTTTTGATAAAATGTGTGCTTAATATTCCTAGTCAAGTGATATTTATGTGATAATAGGCCTTGGTTAAGTTTTGAGTTTAAACTTTGGGGTGAAGGAAATTATATTTTATTAATTAAAAGAACTTTGATGGCAAGTAGTTTGGTTTTTAAATAAATGTAGGAGGAATTGGATAAAAGGAGCCTTGTGTTTGAGTGGCAAATAGCGTCACATGTGGGGCATAGAGGTGGCGTCACATGCATGGCAACGAGGTTTGGGGTTCGAATCCCTCCTTGCTCAAAAGAAGGATTTATTTTTTGCTCAATAAATGGCCAGTAGTGGCTTTGGATGTGAACTCTGAAGGGAGTGATCAGAGAAGAAATTTAAGGAAGGGATTAAGGAGTTATCAGGGAGAAAAGTTTGGAGATGAGGGGTGTAGAGAAGTGGAGCCGAATTGGGAATTTGGGGATAGGTAAATTCGACTATAGTATATATATATAGGTGCCGATTTTGGGGATTTTAGGCTAATGCCGAATTCTTCCTTTCAATTTTACCGAAAACACTTTTCTCTTCAAATATCTAAAAGCTAAAATCCCTTGTTCTTTCTCTTTTATTTTGTGTCAATTTCCTTCTCTTCCTTTCTCATCAAACTCTTTTCTTTCTTACTCCTAGTTACTTTCTCTAAAGCCGAATATCTTTTGGCCAAAATCTTGTTGTGTTGCCACTTTTTCTTCAACGTTGGCCGATCGATTCTTGTGTAAGTGCTTTACTTTCTTTTAGTCAGTTTTCCTAGTACTGATTTCTTCTCTCCCTCACTCTTTTTAAATCAGTTTGGTAGGGGATTAGTATCGAATCTCGGAGTTCAGATCTCTGTCGAATTGCTCCTTAGGCGTTTTGGGGTTTTGGGTAAATGTTCCTCTTTTATTGGTTAAGGTTGGCCGAATGGTCTTGAATGATTTAAGGGTGACTTAAGATAATTGTGAGTCACTTACTGTTTAGTTCTTAATGATTAAAATTGATGCAGATTTAAGAAATACTCGTGATTTGTGATCAAGGAAGGGTTGTTAAGGTTTGTAGTTCAAGGTAAGGCAAAGGTGGGATTTTCAATTTTTGGTGATCGTATTTGATAAGTGTGTGATTAATCGTTGAGTGACATCATTTTTAGGTTCATGGCTGAGGAGATCGCATCACGTTTTAGTACCAGGTGTGTACATACACTACACATACACGGTAGACCAGCAAATCGCGAAATGCCAAAAAGTTAAAATTTTGACTACAATAGTCTTGTGGGTGCTCGAACACTCGTCAGGGGGAAATCGATAGGTTATCAGAGGCCCCATGAGTGATTCAATGGACTTGGGCCATGTTTTGGCCAACCGGTCCAGAATGGGCTAAATAGGCCCGATGGGCTATAGGGCCCATAATAGGCAAAAATTGGCAATTTGATACTAAGTGATGAAAAATCATATGATGGCATGACTATGAATGTGATTGGGCCTGATGGGCCATATGAATAAGATTGGGCCTAAAGGGGTCAAATGAATAAGTGTGGATCCGTTAGTGTTTAGTCAGGGGTTGTGGACCTAATTTTTGGTAACTACTCAATCAGGCATAAAACTTAAATAATTAATTAATTGCGACCGTGGACGAGTCATAAGGTTAGGGTGTGGCAATGGGTATATGCATGCATTCATGTGATATTCTGTTTAGGTTGCATATGGGTTGAGAATTATGAAACCGAGGAAGTATATGAGGATCGCATGGTTGCTTGACGACCGTGGATCCACCGATGGCTAATAAGCCCAATATTTGATTAGTAGCTTGCTGCAATGAAGGTAGTACCGCAACCGGGCTACCATGGATGTGTATCGGATGGGTGGGTCGATATTTTTATCCTTACATGATGTGTACCGGGGGACGGAGTTGGTGTATAGCGGTTGGATTATTGGGGTGGGTTGCACAATATTGCATGTATGATGTTATGGTGATTGATGATTGCTTAATACTTTTTGAGGGTTGTACACACTGAGTTTTTGAAAACTCACCCCCTCTTTTATTTCCTTAGGTTATCCTCAGCCGGTGGTTCGATGGTTGGAGGGACTCCGAGGTGGCCAGCTAGTAAGACGACTTGGACTTGTTTTCTTAAGCCTATAATATCTAATATTTAAAGTTATTTCAGTTCGGATTGTAATAAGGCCTATTCGCTAGATATTATTTCATTGTCATTACTATGCTTTGGAAACTAAATACAAACTGAATGTTACTTAATTTTATCTTTGAAGGGTTTCAATGAAAATAAAGTTTTCGATAAAACACTTTAATGTGACACACTGGATCCGGTCACACGTCCAGGGTGGGTTTAGGGTGTTACATTTCATGGTATCAGAGCCAAGTTGTAAAACTCGAGCTGTAAAGTGTGCTTAATATTCCTAGTCAAGTGTTATTTATGTGATAATAGGCCTTGGTTAAGTTTTGAGTTCAAACTTTAGGGTGAAGGAAATTATAGTTTATTATTTAAAAGAACATTAATGGTAAGTAGTTTGGTTTTTAAATAAATGAAGGAGGAATTAGACACAAGGAGCCTTATGTTGGAGTGGCAAGTAGCGTCACATGTGGGGCTTAGAGGTGGCATCACATGCATGGTAAGAGGGTTTGGGGTGTTTCATTTAGTGGTATCAGAGTCAAGTTGCAAAACTCAGGCTGTGAAGTGGGCCTTGTTATTTGGGTTTGTTTTAAAAAATTTTTTGGATCGCAATGTTTTGGAAAAAAATCTTACTATACGGCACATCAAGTCTCCGACGTCGAACCAAGTAAGTTCTTTTATTATTAAGCTTGTTTAATTTGATATACTGTAGATAGTTAATGGGCTACTTTAGATGATTATACTGAGGTTTTTAGTTAGAGTGGAACTGAAGCTCGTAGGACCTTGAAATTATAGAGGATTTTGAAAAGGGTCATAGGGCCCAATAATGGCACGGGAAATCGGAGGTCAATTCCAGAACGACTTCGATCAAATGGGGACGAGATCTTTAAGGGCATGGCTGGTGTGGCTCCTAATATGGCTGAATACTGGTTGGAGGCCACCGAAAGGATAATGAAGGACTTGGACTATTCACCTGAACAAAATTTGAAATGGGCAATGTCATTGCTTAGGGAAAAAGCTTGCCAGTGGTTGTTGACAGTGAAAGTGGGCACCCAATCTGAGCAGGTCACTTGGGAGTTCTTCAAAACTACGTTTCAAAGGAAGTATGTGGGTGCGAGTTATGTGGATGCTAGAAGGAAAGAGTTCCTGAACTTCACCCAGGGAAACAAATCTGTTGTGGAGTACGAGGCAGAATTTCTACGCCTTAATAGGTATGCGAGAGTTATGCCGGCAATGGACTATGAGCGTTGCGTTAGTTTTGAGGATGGTCTTAGGGATAGCCTCAGAGTATTGATCGCTCCACAAAGGGAGCGAGTTTTCTCGGGGTTGGTAGAGAAAGTGAAGATAGCAGAGGAGGTGAAGCGTACTGAGCACCTAAATCGGGAAAAAGAAAAGGGGTAAGAATAAAAGGAAGGCTGAGACTTCTGGTGCTGGACAGAGGCCTAGGGCTAGGGCCAGAGTTAATGGGCAAGTTAGAGTAGGGCCCCCTACTATTAACCTAGGGGTGCCACCTTGTACTGATTGTGGGCAAGGTCATGTAGGTGAGTGTTGGAAGAGGACGGGAGCTTGTCTTGCTTGTGGATCTATGGAGCATAGGATCAGGAGTTGCGCTAGAATACCAGGTCAAGTGCCAGTCGTGAGCCGAGGTGGTGTTCAGCCACCAAGAGGTGGTCAGCTGCTGCCAAGGGGCTGTGGCAGGCCAAGGGTGGTAACGGCAATGGACGTGAACGTGGAGCACTAGGTGAAAACATAGGCCATGCTGAGGCAAAGCAGCCAGCTTTGGTTTATGCTACTCGTCGCCGTGAAGACGGGGATGCCCCAGATGTGATAACGGGTATGTTTTTTATACATGAGTTACCTTACACTGCATTGATTGATATTGGATCGATTCATTCGTATGTTGCATGCAATATGACTGAACCTTTGGTGATATGTTTGAAATTACTGCGAATGAGATTACTGTGATAAGTCCGTTAGGTCAGCCAGTGGGAGTGAATAAGTTATTTAGGGAGGTAAACTTAGTAGTCCAAGGGGTTACCTATTTAGCGGATTTGATGGAACTGCCGTTTAGCAAGTTTGATTTAATCTTGGGTATGGATTGGCTGGTGAAACATCGAGCAACCTTGGATTGTGCTGCAAAGTGAATGGTCTTAAGAACAGTGGAAGATAATGAGGTGGTGGTGATTGGTGAATGCTAGAATTATCATTCGAATATGATTTCAGCATTAAGGGCTGAGAAGTTGGTACGAAAGGGATGCAAAGCCCATTTGGCTTATATTAGCGATATAGAGGCTAAGAGCCCTACTGTTAAGGAGTTGAGAACAGTTAGGGAATTTCCTGATATTTTTCCCAAGGAGCTGCCAGGGTTGCCGCCTAATAGAGAAGTAGAATTTGGAATCGAGTTGTTACCAAGTACGGCTCCGATGTCCATCGCCCCTTATCGGATGACACCGAAGGAGTTGGTAAAACTTAAGGCACAAATTCAGGAATTGTTGGATTGATGATTCATCCGACCAAGTGTGTCTCTATAGGGAGCACAGGTGTTATTCGTGAAGAAGAAAGATGAGACGTTGCGAATGTGCATCGACTACCGACAGTTGAACAAGTTAACTATTAAAAACAAGTCCCCTTTGCCGAGAATCGATGATCTTTTTTATCAGTTTAGGGGCGCTTCCATTTTCTTGAAGATTGATCTACATTCGGGGTATCACCAATTGAGGGTTAAAGAAGCGGATGTTTATAAGACTGCTTTCAGAACTCGTTATGGGCACTACGAGTTCTTGGTGATGCCATTCGGGCTAACGATCGCACCTGCCGCTTTCATGGATCTCATGAATCGGGTCTTCCTACCCTACCTAAACCGGTTCGTTGTGGTTTTTATAGATGACATCTTAGTGTACTTAAGGAATGAGGATGAGCATGATGCACACTTAAGAATTGTGTTGCAAATTTTGAGGGAGAAGCAGCTGTATGCCAAATCCAGTAAGTGCGAATTTTGGCTAAGGGAGGTTACTTTTGTAGGACATGTGGTGTCAGCTGAGGGGATTAAAGTGGATCCCTGAAAAATTGAAGCAGTGTTAGACTAGAAAACACCTAAGTTAGCGTCGAAAATTCAAAGTTTTCTAGGCTTGGCAGGGTACTATAAGCGGTTTGTTGAGGGCTTTTCATTAATTTCTGCACCTTTAACTAAGTTGTTGAGAAAGGGGGTACCGTTTGATTGGATGGACAAGCAGCAAGAGAGTTTTGGAAAGCTTAAGAAGGTTTTAATTGAGGCCCCGGTATTGATACAGCCAGAGCTTGGAAAGGAGTTTACGGTTTATAGTGACGCGTCGCATGTAGGCTTGGGCTGTGTATTGATGCAGGAAGGAAAGGTGGTTGCGTATGCGTCACGTCAACTTAGAACTCACGAGGTGAACTACCCAACCCATGACTTGGAACTAGCTGCGGTAGTTTTCGCGCTAAAAATATGGAGGCATTATTTATACGGAGAGAAGTGCATAATTTATTCGAACTATAAGAGTTTGAAGTACCTCCTTACCCAAAAGGAGCTAATCCTTAGGCAGCGTAGGTGGGTGGAATTATTGAAGGATTATGATTGTACGCTTGAATACCATCCTGGCAAAGCAAATGTGGTAGCCGACGCGTTGAGTCGTAGGGTTAAGTCAGACTTGAGGGCTATGCTCACCTGTTTAATCTTATTGGATGATGGTAGCTTATTGGCTGAGCTTCAAGTAAAGCCGGTGTGGGTCGAGCAGATAAAGAGAAGAAAATGGGGAGACGTCAGACTTTGGGATAAATAGTGATGGAGTGTTGTGTTTCCATAGGAGGATGTGTATACCAAAGGACGATGATCTAAGGTAGTCTATTCTGCGGAAAGCGCATAGCAGTCCTTATGCTATGCATCCTGGCGGAAACAAGATGTATAAGAATTTGTGCGAGCTTTATTGGTGGCCTGGAATTAAGCACGAGGTTATGGAGTTCATAAGTAAATGCTTGATTTGTCAAAAGGTGAAGGCGGAACATCAGTTGCCTTCAGGATTGCTTCAGCCAGTAAAGATTCCACTTTGGAAGTGGGAGAGGATTACTATGCACTTTATTAGCGGGCTACCTTTGACGCCTACTAAGAAAGAATCGATATGGGTTATAATGGATCGGTTAACCAAGTCTGCCCATTTTGTATCGGTCCGCACTAATTACTCGTTACAAAAGTTGACTAGGTTGTATGTGGCGGAGATTATAAGATTGCATGGAGTGCCAGTCTCCATAATATTTGATAGGGACCCACGTTTCACTTCACAATTTTAGAAGAAGTTGCACAAGGCGTTGGGTATTAGGTTGAAATTCAGTACGGCATTCCACCCTCAAACTGATGGAAAGTTAGAAAGGGTGATCCAAGTTTTGGAAGATATGTTGAGGGGATGTGTAATTGAGTTCCGAGGTAGCTGGGAAGACTATTTGCCGTTAGCCGAATTTGCGTACAATAATAGTTATCAAGCAAGTATTGGGATGGCTCCGTATGAAGCACTGTATGGGAGAAGGTGTCGAACTCCAACATGTTGGATGGAATTGGGCGAACGGAGAGTTTTGGGCCCTGAGTTAGTAACAGATACTGAGGGTAAGGTAAAATTGATTCGGGATCAGTTGAAGGAGGCCACAGATAGGCAGAAGTCATATGCTGATGATTGTGATTTTGTGACAAGTTTTAAATATTTATAATTAATCATTCTTGAAACTAACTATTATCATGATGTAGGCAAGCGTACCTATCGAACAGTAGTATAGTTTTAGCAAGACCGGATTGTCGAATCCAAAGGAACTAAAAGTACTAGTAATGACTGTCTTTTTATTATCTAGCCTAAGAATAAGGGGGTTTGTTTTAACTAACTAATTAACTAAACTAAGAATTCACAGAAAATAGAATTGGGGGATTACTTTTGGAAAACGATTGAATTAAGACAATACCTAAAGAAGAATCCACCTAGACTTTACTTATTATTCAGACTCCGAATCGGACGATTTATTCATTTAACTTGTTCCGTAGAGATCCCTAAGTTATGTTATTATCCCTATTCAAGACTAATAACGTCTAATCCCTAGATTGAATAACTAAGACTTTTCTCTAATTATCATCCTAAGGTTGCATTAACTCAATCTATAGATCCCCTTATTAGGTTTCACCCTAATCCAGCAAAATCTTGTCACCTTATCTCTAGGCGCGGAATCAACTCCACTTAATTATGACAATTGTACTCTTAGACAGGGTCTATTCCTCCTCTGAATAAGAGCGTAACTTGAATCAATATCCTGGAATATCAAAACAGGAATTAAGAACACATAATTAAGAACAAGTCAAATATTTATCATACAATTCAGAAAATAATAACAAGATTTGTCTTAGGTTTTGTCCCACTTAGGTATTTAGGGGATTTAGTTCATAACTAAAAAGGAAAACATCTCAGAAGAATAATGAATACAAAACATAAAGAAAGCCCAAAACTCCTGAAGGGAAATTGAGGGGAGATCTTCAGTCTTGAGGATGAATCTAGCTTCTAAGATGGATCAATCGGCTTTGTTGAGTAATTCCTTCCTTCCTCCATGTGCCTCCTCCTTTTCTCCTCTTCTAGGGTGTATTTATAGGCTTTGGAGTGCCTAAGAGCCCTCAAAATTAGCCTTTTCTGAATTGGACTTAACTTGGGTTCAGTAGGGACACGCCCGTATGTGATTACTTCAGGCAGTGTTCAAGCCTGTTAGAATGGCACGGCTGTGTGGTCTGCCCGTGTGAGGAAGTCCAGGCCGTGTTGATTTCGTACGCTGGCCCATTTTCTCCTTTTTTGTCCCGTTTCTCGTTCCTTTCACTCTCCTAAGCTCACCTAAGTATAAAACATGAAATTAAGGCATTAAGAGCATCGAATTCACCAATTCTAAGGAAAAATCATCCATAAAATGCGCAAAGCATGGGATAAAAATATGTATAAATGACGGTTTATCAAATACCCCCACACTTAAGCATTTGCTTGTCCTTAAGCAAAATCCTCATCTTATAGTCAAAACAAATTCTTCTCAACTTATAATTTCTATCGATAATACCTCAAAATAATCCATAGGTAATCAAACATTGAAAATTTGACTAAAAGAACATCAAAGTTTCAAACATTCCAAATTGAGCATTTTATCATGAAAACATAGGTGTCTCCCCTCATCTAAGTAATTACCTTTGATTCAAAATATCACAGAGTTTCACATCCTCACTAAAGATTCACTCAAATCACTCGAGGTGTTTAAGAATAATAAATGAAGCACTCAATAGTCAATAATGAAAAGGCATTACCATAGGCTTGCATGAAAATCAAATCTCCACCACTATAAATTGAGATGAAACATCAATCAAAAGGTCTTTAGAGGGTTGTAACGTGGCTTTGGTTAAAGGGTATGGTCACAAGTTGGAAGAAAGGGTTAGAATCGAAATTGAATTAAAAAATTGCCTAACTAGAAAAATGACTAGTCATCAATTGCGTACAACAGAGCTTTTTTCTCGGAATATGGAATTTAACTACTTTAGCTCAAAAGATCACTACTACCTATATGTATACATTTTTTTAAGAACAAGTCAAATAACTAACTATTTAGAATAGGACATAGCTAAGCAATTTATTCAATTCAAATCTCGACAAAAATAGGGATAAATTTAATTGAAGGGATTTCAACAATAATGGGTTAAGGGTTAGTGTTAGGGGTAATACAAGAAATGGCTTGTTAGCTCAACGGGGTTTACTAAGGGTTAATCGTGGAGGTAGGCTTTTCATGGCATGAGTGGATTAATCCTAAGTGCCTCTATCATCTTGACATATCAAATCAAATAGTGTGGTCTTGACATGCATAATCAAGCAAGTTCTAGAATAATAGTTCTATACTGACGCACTCATAATGAAAGTGAGCATAAAGCAATTAATCGATTCTCTTGAAGTCTCAAGATCTCACAAAATTATGGCTTTTTGATGTTTAAACTTGTGAATTTCAAATCAAGATAATACCTAGACTTGGGGAAACAACCTAAAATTTTAAATTCTTAAAAAAATCAACTTATCATGCTTGCTTCCCTAATGTCTTAAAGTTTAAATACTCAGTGTATGAATGCCTATGTTTTAATTTAAGATATATCAATAAAAATCATAAATCAATCAAAATTTATCCTAAACATGATATGAGAGCTTTTCAAGAGAACAAAGCAATCATTCAGGGATTTTTCTGATAGTGAAATGAATACCCCCACACTTAAAATGTACATTGTCCTCAATGTACAAAGATAGATAGGAAAAAGATAAATTTGTAATCATAAGATAGGGAGAGAAATGAAACTTCTTGAATGATGAATGAATTACTTGAACTAGAGTTTTGGAGAGTAATCGGCATGAGAGTGGAGGAGGATACTCCGGTGGGGAGTAGAGGTTCGCTAGACCATAAGTCTTACGCCAAAAGAATATTATATCTAGTGGTAGCTACGGTCGTGGTTGAGCAGGACATGGCAGTCGTGGAGAACCTTTCCCGGTGGAGTTTTTAGTTCCTATGCGATGCTGAGCTTAGGAGCTCTATATAACTGTGACAGAATCATGAACTTTTTAGGAGATATAAATAAGAATAATTACTCTTAATGGAATAACCAAAATTGATAATTATAAAATAAAATTCTAAAATCTAATAAATAAAAAGTAGTTTTAATAAAAATTAAAATCATAAAATAATAATTTATTTTTAAACATCTTCTTCGCTGGATGGTTCGCGAGGTGGTACTAGCAATGAGATGTGGAGGTGGTGACAAATCTGCTGTAGAGTAGTATCAATGTTGTCAAATCGTTGAAAACACTACTCCTCGAATCGAGTGAGGCACTCAGAGATGTCAGCATATGAAGCTGCCGCATGACCTGGACGAGAGGGTGGTGGTGGTTGAGACGGTGGGTCCTCGTGCTGTGGGGGGACATCATCAGTAATGTCCTAGGGGGCCTCCTCCTCGGTGGACTGGGCGAGGCGATACTGAGGAGGGTGGGTTCCTTGGTGCTTCTTGATCATCCTCATACTAAGGATGCTCGAGATGCCTTGTGGGGACATTTGGCCCATAAGAGTAAGGGAGGATGATTGGGCTACTGTGTTGAGGAGCCCGAAGTGTCGTGCCAGTCGAGTCACGTAGGGACCAATAGAGATGACCCCTCTTTGATGCCGTTCCGTTTAGTGGCAAATGGCGAGGGCAATAAAGTAGGCGAGGTCGAGTATATGCCCGTTTGCCATGCTCCATAAAAAGTAGGAGTCGTGAGTGCTGACGACGCCAGCGCTCTCTGACATCCTGTCAAAGTGTGTGCCAAGATGGTGTGTAGGTACCTCAATGAGGGAGAGAGAGCTGATGCCTTGGAGCGGCTTGGGTCGTAGGTGGCTGAATTAGGGAGTAAAGCATACTAGCACTTCGAGGGAGAGTAGTGGATGTGGCGACGGAGAGTGTCGAGGTCATTCTCATCCATGAACTCCTCTGTGTATAGGCCCAAAGCTATACCGAACTCGGGAACACTCAACTGGCGGACTAAACCACCGAGACGGAACTGAACTGTTCCAGGATCATCAAAGTTGGTCATGACATCTTGAACATGGAATGTCGAGCAAAGTTCAAGTGTAAGCTCAAGGTACGTTGGTTCGATGATTGAAAAGAAGAGGTCCCATGGATTGGGTGTGGCAGGGAGGGCGTGTGGACTTGCAGCGGCTAGGGTTAGGGTTTTTGGGTGAAGGAGACGATGAATAGTGCAGCTTGTTTATAGATTTTGAGGCACACGGCCAGGGAACACGCCCGTGTTCTCTAATTTCAGCTCATGTGATTCATAAATTTTGAATTTTAGGTGTGTCTGACATTTAGTCCACGCCCGTGTTCCTTGTGCATGTGGGTGTACACGGCCGTGTCGCACGATCGTGTCTGGCTATGTTCGCTTCTCCCACGCCTATGTATGTAGGCCCATGCCCGTGTTAATTTAACAGGTTTGACCACGGGTGCTAGACACAGGCGTGTCGCACACCCGTGCTATTTTCTCAGGTTCAACCATGCTTCTGCAACACGGGCGTGGCGAACGCCCATGTTATTTTGGTAGGTTCACCTACGACTATGTTGCACGGTCATTGTAACATCTCAAATTAGGGCCTTGTCGGAACAATGGTTTTGGGACCACAAATTCGACATAAGAAAATTTATTTTTATTATATTTTTATAGTCTACGATTTCACAGAATAATTTCGTGAAAATTTCGTTCGAAAATTTCGACGTTTGGGAACTTAATTTGGTCAAAAGGACTAAAATGTAAAAAGTGCAAAAGTTGAGTTCTACATGTTAGAGGTGTCTAATTTCTATGAAATTTTAAATGGGAGGTCCTTAAATGGTAATTAGACCATTTTATAACTTGTTGGACAAAAATAACCTTGGATGGATAAAATTTCAAAGAAAGGAAAAACGGGCATTTTGGCCATTTAAGGGTAAAATGCAATAAAAGACAAATTTTAAAACCCAAATGTGTCCCTTTCTTCTTGCTTCAGCCAAATTTATCAAGAGCAGCCATGGTTAGGGTTTGGCCAAGCTTCCAGGCTCAATAGTAAGTGATTTCGAGCTCCGTTTTTAATGTTCTTTACATTTTTGAAATCCTGGTAACACGTTCTAGCTATTTCTACCATTATTTTGAGCTAGGGTTTGTGTTTAAAAATTTAACCATGAATGAAATGCTTGTATTTTGATGTCTAATGGTAGAAAATGAGTGTTGGGTGTTTAATAAACGACTTTTACTAAGCGGTTTTCGATGAAAACGACCAAAAGGACCGTTTTGTAAAAGTTGTAAAAGTGGTCATAAATAGGGTGATTTAGTGGAAATTGGGGGCTGTCATAGTTATGAAAAATGATTAGCATATCATAAGACATAAGAAAATAGGATGAAGTTTAATTTTTGAGCATTGGGGAAAAGTGCAAATATGCCAAAGTTTAGGGGTCAAAATGCAAATTTGTAAAAATATGATTTTTGGACCCCTATGAATAATACTAATTAGTAGGCTAAATGTGATATTATAGAATAAGGAAAAATAAGATTCGGGATTAGAACGAGGTTGAACAAGGTTAAGCACAAACTCGAAATAAATAGTCGTACTCGAAACCGAGGTAAATTCATATGTCAATGATAATGCAATGATATTATTATTGTTCATACTTGAACATAAAATGATGTGTTGACATTGTGTGAGGGATATTTATTTAGTTGATATGAAAATTTTATATTGTAACAAATGCCAAATTATAATTATATGCAATACCATGTTTATTTTATGGACTAATGTCTAAATAAACATGAAAATGTGTTGAATTGGATGTACATTGCATGAGTAGCTATGCATAATGATATACTTGATGGAAATAGAAAATCTCGATTGAATAAAAAGGGAAATTCGATGGATAAACCATGATTTATATGAGACTTGAGATCCTGCATGTGTTGTAGAAAAGGATTTAGCCTGGGCTGGTAATCCGAAAGTCTCAAGTATAAAAATGATCTAGCTTGGACTGATGTTCCTTAAGTGATCAAGCCTCCCGAAGAATATGTGTGTATTGTGGATTTAGCCCAGACGGGTAATCCGATTAAGGTCTGAATTTAGCCTGGACTGGTAATTCAGATCCGAGCTCATTAAGAGTGCTTGTAGTTACAAGGGATTTAGCCTGGACTGGTAATCCCGACATCACTCCATGAGTTTATATTATAGGGAATTTATCCTGGACTGGTAATCCCGTCGTAAGATGTGAGGTTCGCGGGAGTGTGCACATGAAATGATCACTTCTATGAATTGACAGAGAATGAGATATCCATCGAGATTCCGAGAAATTCAACAAGATTAATATGAAAAATGAAATAAAAGGTTCTTGCCATGATACATCATCTATGTTATATGATATTATTATGATGCATATGAGTTGTCATGTTTGGACGAGTGCAGTGTTAAATGATATAACAGGTAAGTACTCAAAACCCATGAGCACGTGTTTGACATGTGAAATGAAATGGACTTGTGACGACAGTGCAAATGAATGAATGATATTTATGAGAATAATTTCTATGACAAATTTGTGATGGTTATTATCTTGTTGCACTAAGACAGATTTGGTACAGTAGCATTTGTCTAACTTTGAAAATCCACCCAAAATAGTGAATATTGAGTTAGAGACTGAACTAAATATGAATTTAAAGTTTGAAGCGTCTAGTTTCACGTAAAGGAAACTATGTAAGCAAAAGAATTTTGTATATGAGATATATGAATTCTTGTGAGACAGAGTCGGAGTGATTCTAGACTCCCCTGTCTCAAATTTGGAAAATCAATAAAAATTGTACAAAACTAATTATGATTTAAAATTCATATGAATGAAATCCTAAATTAGTCTAATTTCTGGATAAAGAGACGAGAACATTATCCGAGTCTCGTACTTTGAGATAAATAAATTTTAGTGAAGAAAGGACGAAACTGCCAAACAACAAAACAGGGGAGAATTTGAATAATAAACTGTACTTATTGGTTTGACCAAAAATTCTGGAAATTTTATGGTAAGAATATATATGAGTCTAGTTTCAGGAAAAATTTACAGATCTTAATTTGGAGTTCCTTAGCTCGAGTTATAAATAATTTATTGACTATGACTCGAGGAGATAGCTTGACCAGAATATGAATAAAAGTGTAACTATAGTTATTTTACTTAAGGAAACATGTTATATTAATGCTTATTATTTTCATATAGACTTACTAAGCGTAAAGCTTACTTATTATTTTCATATGGACTTACTAAGCATAAAGCTTACTCTCTCCTTTCCGTTTCTTTTAGTTTTGACAGGTCAGCTCAGGTTGGAGATCGTTGGAGGCAGCATCACACTATCGAGCCATTACCTTTGGTGTATTGACATGTATATGTTATTCGTTTTCAAGTGAGTGGCATGTATAGGAACTTAGTTTTTCTGTGATCGATGTTGTTGTGATTAGCCAAATGTATTGGCTTATAATGATTTGTTGTATGTAGCCATGAGATGTGGCTTATAATAAATTTGGCTTGGAAGCCTATTTATCTATGATATGTGTAAATGTCTTGTGATGTGGGTATGAGATTATGTTTTTTCACTATGTTTAAGAAGTATATTGAATATGTACATGGTGAATGCCTTAGGACCATTCGAGGTGGTCATGGCCATGGAATAAATGTGTGATATGGTAATAAATTGTTAGTGCCCTGAACATGGATGTTTAATTTATAAGTTAGTAAACATAGTATAATGGTATAAGTGATTAATAAGATGACAAGGTCACATGAATGTGTAATAATGTGGCTAGACTTTTTTATCACAAGTAGGAGGAACAAATGGATAATAACGAACTATTGAGGAATGCCATAGAAACCATGTATGTGCGTGCTTGTAAAGATGACAAAAAAAAGGAAATTAGCCTAAGTTTTGACTACACGAGCAGGCCACACGGGCGTGTGTCTTGGCTGTGTGTCTTTAACAGAATGTTAAGGATTAAGTCAGAGAGTTACAAGGGCTAAGGACACGAGCGTGTCCAGAGCCACACTTGCGTGTATGTCTACACGGCCTACCCACATGGGCGTGTGACTCTCTAAAGCTAGATAATTGTTAAGTCGCCTAAAGTTTACCGAATATTTTCAGTTTTGTCCCGAACCGCCCTAATGTATGTTATAGACCTCGAAGGCCTGTATAAGGGACATTATGCATGTGTTCGAAAAGTTTTAAATTTTGGGAAAAATTTGGTGACCCGATTTTGTATGTTTATGAATGTTTAAGTCCGGTAATGCCTTGAGCCCTGTCCCGACGTCGGATACGGGTGAGAGGTGTTACATTTAATGGTAGCAGACCTATAGTTTAGTCGGTTCTCAGACTAACCTAGCATATGTATTAGGGTTCAGCTATACATGCCACTGATCTGTGATAGTGTGATGTCTCTCGACGCGCATGAGAGCCATTTGTTTAGACAATGGTGCCCTCTAACCGAGCTATACCGACCATATTTGATGAGAAGCTAAGGCATTCGGGTAAAGTACAGTTATAATGAGCTTAAAATTTGAAAAGTATGAATAAAAGTTCATGATATGTACACGATAGCATATGAGATGAAAGTTTAAACTATGATGTAGTTGTCCATGTTTGTTTGACCTTTATAAAATGTTATATGCCTGATTTGTTGGATTGAATGAATGAGATTAGTAAGCTGTCCAAAACCCATAGAATGCATACCTAAATATACTTGTTTAAATAAGATAACTGAAAATTTCTTGTCATACGAACGTGAATAAAAGTTTGTCTGAAGTGAATGATATGCTTATGAAAATGTTACTTTGATAATGAACTAGTGATATATGTATATGAGTATGAGAAACGAGTTAGGGATCTTACAACCCCACCCCCATACTAGAGTGGTGTTTTGTGAAGGAATTTTATGAGAATCGTAATGAATAAGTTCACAAATATGATACCAAAGGGTTCATCTATAGAATGGTTATGAACATGATCAGAGATTAAATTAGATTGATAAGTAACGACATGACTAGTAAGGTAAGATGTTGGGAAATGTTTTAACTCGAAATTTCTTCAGAACTGAACTTCTTTAATGAAAAGCATAATGTGAGATTTACGATGGCAGAAATAATTGAAGGAATAATGTTGAAAGGTAAGATACCAGATTATGACAGTCTTTCCGAGGTACTCTGTATGTTTAACTATTCACGGAAATATTTTTACGGTTACTGCTCTATTGATAAAATCCTTGTTTTATGGGAGTGTTTTCTAATCATGATGTATAGACGAAAGTATTGATAGCCCGACTGGTATATAATCTGTATTGCTCTTTGTCTCTCTAGCATTCCATTACATTCCATCTAATGGGACTTTATGAAATAATACGCACGATGATATAAATTTGTTTCTCCAAATTGATGCTCTATTCAATATACATACATGGGAAGGTAAATTATCCATATTGCATTTAATCCCAGTGGGTTGGATTGATGTGTTCTTTTGGACTTCTTTTTTCTGAAGAATTATCAAGACCCTTCATATTTTTCTTATGAAGATTTTTCTGGGTCTTTCGTTATGATATGGTATCTTGGATTTCTGTACCTTGGATATCTTTATCTTGGATTCCTCTGTCATGGATTTCTTTATTCTGGTTTTCTTGTTATCTTCATCTTGTAAATTACCTATAATCAATTGTATTCAAGGTATGTTCTTCAACCTATGATGATTATGTCGATTATGAACATGTTCCTGGCTTAATTATAGCAACGTGATGACCTCCGTATCTGGATTTCTCTAAATCTTCGTGTAAAAAACTGATATCAATAAAGGCATACATGATGAAATTGTAGTTTCAGTTGGTATGGTGGACTCCTTTCATCGAGTAAGTTAATCAAAGTTAATGCATTCAATTGAGGCATTTTTGTTATCTTAAGCTAATGCAATTGAAATGGACTTTGGTTAGTATGATAAGTGAGTTTGAATGGTTTCATGTCAAACTGTCCTATCAACTGAAAAAGAGGATCTCTTAAAATGTCATTTATTGATGATTAATACTAACTCAGTGGTTCAAGTGGTATTGATTATTATTTGAAAGATTAAACAAGGTATTCGTGTCTAGAAACAAGATTTTACCTCTCTTCAGGTAAAAGATAGATAGTCTGAATGAAAGTGTATATATCTTAGGAGACCCTGATACGATTTAAAGCTGTTCTGAATGATAAAGTTTCTGTCTTGTGAAAGTTGAATGGTCTATTACATGTCATTAAAGCTTTGAATGAGTGAGAACGTTATTGACCAAAGTCTTTGAACCGATGGGGTATGTGTTGAATAAAAACTTCTTAAATTTCAATAATGTGTTATTGAATAAATTGTGATGTGTTCTAAGTCAGTAAAGTAATGGGATGTAACAACCTGATTTTGGGCCAAGTCGGAACAGTGGTTTCGGGACCACAAATCCGACGATGAAAATTTTATTTTTATTATATTTTTATGGTCTACGAGTTTACGGAATAATTTTGTGAAAATTTCGTTCGAAAATTTTGACGTTCGGGCACTTAATTTAGTCAAAAGGACTAAATCGTAAAAAGTGTAAAAGTTGATTTCTACATGTTAGAAGTGTCAAATTGTTATGAGTTTTTAAATTAAAGGTCCTTAAATGGTAATTAGACCATTGGTTAATTGTTGGACAAAAATGGACATGAAATGGGTGTAATAAAATATTTTTAAGTTAGGGGTATTTTGGTAGACTAATAATTAAAAGAATTAAAAAGGGAAATAAGCCAAATTAGCTATCATCTTCTTCATTCAACCGTTTCTACCAGCAGAAGCCATGGTTAGGGTTTTTTCAAACTCCCAAGCTTGATTGTAAGTGCTCCCTAACCCCGTTTTTAAAGTTCTTTACATTTTTGAAATCCGGGTAACTTGTTCTACTTATTTCTACCATTAATTTGAGCTAAGGTTCATGTCTAAAAATTTACCATTGAATAATATGCATGTATTTTGATGTCTAATGATAGAAAATGAAGGTTGGGTGTTAGATAAATGACTTTTGCTAAGCGATTTTACGTGAAAACGAGTAAAATGATATAATCAGTAAAAATACCTAATGTTCATAAGTACATGTTAGAGTGAGAATTGGATGTTGCTATAGAAGGGAAAAATGATCAGCGCGTCATAAAACATAAGAAAATAGGATGAAGTTTAATTTACGAGATTTGGGGCAAAAGTGTAAATATGTGAAAATTTAGGGGCAAAATTGTAAATTTTCCAAAATATGATTTTGGGTTGATTTGAATAATATGAGTCCTAATTAGGTTATATTTGAAATGATAGAGCAAGGAAAATCGAAATTCGGGTTAAAATCGGTAAAATACCAAGTTGTGGACAAAATGGTAAAAATGATCATTTTCGCATACGAGGTAAGTTCATATGATTTTAATAATGCAATGTGTATTTTAATGTTAATTTTATGATATTATATGAATTGTAAGTATACATATATGTGAATAATTTGATATTATGTAAATGATGTAACATTGCTATAGATCGTTGATGTCTTTATAATGGTATGATGATTAGTGTTTACGAATTGTTGCATTCTATGATTATTGTTGAATTATTATAAAAATTATGTGGAATACTTGAAAAATATGAGTTGCCACAGGAGTATCGATATTGACATCACCAGAAAGATGGCAAAGGCGTATGATCGAGGAAAATCCCGTTTGAACATTAGGAATAGATTATGATACAAGTGACATGTCACTAGGAAATTGAGATCCAAACTCGTTGAGTTGCATTCCGAGTTCGTGAGAATTATGAGGCATCCGGACTCGTTGAGTTGCGTTCCGAGTTCAGTTATGGATGCAAGCATCCGAACTCGTTGAGTTGTGTTTCGAGTTCATTATGGATGTGAACACCCGAGCTCGTTGAGTTGCGTTCCGAGTTCATTATGGGTGAAATTATGGTAGCTTGATTTTGTGTATCTGAATTATATTCCGATGTGTTCAATGGGTAAATCTCAAGTGAACGAAGTGAGATACTCCAGATAAAAGCGACATGTTGGTAAGTGTTGTGAAATGAGTACGATGAACAGGTATGTGCGTAAACTCTCGAGTAGAGAACTCGATATGTTGTAATTGTGTGGTAAGAATGTTCATGAGAATGCTTTTGTGATGACCTTGTGGTTATGATTCCATGCTTATGAAGCATAATTATGTGTTCTTACCATGATGGATGAAATGATATTGTATGGATTTGGTGAATAATAGTGGTGAATGAGTAAATTCAGCCTTGATAGTTTTGGGTTACTGCAGTGGTGCAACTTTGAAAATTCACCCTAAATTGTGGAAATTGAGTTAGGGGCTAAATAAAATATGAGATTAAATTTCAATGAGTCTAGTTTCACATAGAGGAAATGGTACATGCAATTAAACTTTATGTTATGAGATATTTAAATTGTTGTGAGATAGAGTCTGAATGACTTTGAGATCCCCTGTTCCTATTTGAGAAATTCACTAAAAATGGTACAAAAATAATTATGAGTTATACTTTACATGTATAGATTCATTATTCAGTCTATTTTTAAGAGAAATAAACGGAATAGCCCTTTGAATTCTGTACAGAGAGAAAATTGATACGTAGTGAATAGAGGTCAGAGTAGTTGAAAACTGAAATAGGGGAAACTTTAATGAATAAACTGTACAAATTGGCTAAACCAAAAATTCTGGAAATTTAAATGGAGAAGGGTATATGAGTCTAGTTTCAAGGAAAATTAACAGAACTTAATTTTGAGTTTTGTAGCTCCAGATATAAATGATTTAGTAACTGTAATTCGTTAAAATAACTTAATCTGAACATGTGTAAATTGTACAATTTTGGTGTTTTATCTTAGAAAAGCATGATGGTAGTTGCTTATTAATTTCATATGGACTTACTAAGTGTAAAGCTTACCCCTTCCTCTCCACTTCTTCACTTTTGGCAGGTCGGCTCGGGGTTGGAGATCATCGGAGGCAGAATCACACTATCAAGCTATCACTTTTGGGAGAATTAATTCAATATTTGAAATATCAAGTGAGTGGCATGTATAGGAAGTTAGTTTGTGATATGTATTATTATTATAACTTTGGCCAACCGTATTCATCTGCATTGAGCTATCATATATGGTCATGAGATATGACCTTTATTCATTATGGGTTGTAAATTTAATTAAACACGTTATGTCTTATGTTTGTGATGTGATGATATAGTTAGGTTTGTTTGTTATGCATGATTAGTAATATATCATGTAAGTTGAATGCATGCCTATGGATTATTAATTAAATGTGTAACACGGAGATAAGTGATGTTGCCTTGGACATGGATATTTAAGGGATGATATGCATGTGTTTGAGAAGTTTTGAATTAAATAAAAATTTATGGCCCGATTTTCGTCTTTGTGTATAGTTAAGTCTGGTAATGCCTCGTACCCTGTTCCAGCCTTGGATACGGGTAAGGGGTGTTACATGGGATGACTAATGTATCTACTATCAGAAAGGGAATTGAGTGTGAGATTGTGCAAATGACTTAAGTCGATTATTGTCTGATTCTTGAGAAGGGAAAAATGTGGTTACAAGTACTTGAAAAAAAAAATTTCCGGGCTTATGCAGAGAGTTTGCAAGAAAAATCACAGGAGTAATACATTGTTGATCGAGTTTAGAACTCAACATTTCTGATCTTTGTAATTGAATACATGAAAGGTTATCAGGACTACTGCTGAACATCGGGTGATATCAGAACGATCTTCATCAGTAGTGATACTAGAATGGAAATGAGAACGAGATGATTATGAATTTCTTGTCAGGATTATTCTTATTTTTGAAAGAAAAAAGGATGTATGGATTTCTGGTTCACATATGATGAAATTCACAAATCTTCTTGGTAAATGTTAAATCTGCCCAACGGGTTAAAGGAATCATGTATTGATGAGAGCATCAGATTTCTTGAGAAGCTAGTCCTGATTAATTGGATTGGGATACGGACTTTAATATATCCTGAGTTATTGGGAAAGCTAAATAAGATCCTGGATTTTTAATGAAAGCTAAAGTAAAAGTTCTTTAGCATTAATTATGAGATAGTAAAGATCATGAGGAACTAAACCACTCTTTTGGTAAGATTTTCGGGGACGAAAATCCTTAAAGGGGGGAGAAATGTAACATCCCGAATTAGGGCCTAGTCGGAACAGTGGTTTCAGGACCACAAATCCGACGAAAAAAATTATTTTTATTATATTTTTATAGTCTACGATTTCACGGAATGATTTCGTGAAAATTTCGTTCGAAAATTTCGACGTTTGGGCACTTAATTTGGTCAAAAGGACTAAAATGTAAAAAATGCAAAAGTTGAGATCTACATGTTAGAGGTGTCTAATTGTTATGAAATTTTAAATGGGAGGTCCTTAAATGGTAATTAGACCATTTTATAACTTTTTGGACAAAAATAGCCTTGGATGGATAAAATTTCAAAGAAAGGCAAAAAGGGCATTTTGGTCATTTAAGGGTAAAATGCATTAAAAGACAAATTTTAAAACCCAAATGTGTTCCTTTCCTCTTGCTTCAGCTGAATTTACCAAGAGTAGCCATGGTTAGGGTTTGGCCAAGCTTCCAGGCTCAATAGTAAGTGATTTCGAGCCCCGTTTTTAATGTTCTTTACATTTTTGAAATCCTGGTAACACGTTCTAGCTATTTCTACCATTGTTTTGAACTAGGGTTTGTGTTTAAAAATTTACCCATGAATGAAATGCTTGTATTTTGATGTTTAATGGTAGAAAATGAGTGTTGGGTGTTTAATAAATGACTTTTACTAAGCGGTTTTCGATGAAAACGTCCGAAAGGACCGTTTTGTAAAAGTTGTAAAATTTATCATAAATGGGTGATTTAGTGGAAATTGGGGGCTGTCATAGTTATTAAAAATTATCAGCATGTATAAAACATAAGAAAATAAGATGAAGTTTAATTTTTGAGCATTGGGGAAAAACTGCAAATATGCAAAAGTTTAGGGGTCAAAATAAAAATTTGTAAAAATATGATTTTTGGACCCCTATGAATAATGTGAGTAATTAGTAGGCTAAATGTGATATTATAGATCAAGGAAAAACAAGATTCAGGCTTAGAACGAGGTTGAACAAGGTTAAGCACAAACTCGAAATAAATAGTCGTACTCGAAACCGAGGTAAGTTCATATGTCAATGATAATGCAATGATATTATTATTGTTCATACTTGAACTTAAAATGATGTGTTGACATTGTCTGATGGATATTTATTTAGTTGATATGAAGATTATATATTGTAACAAATGCCAAATTATAATTATATGCAATACCATGTTTATTTTATGGACTAATGTCTAAATAAACATGGAAATGTGTTGAATTGGATGTACATTACATGAGCAGCTATGCATAATGATATACTTGATGGAAAGAGAAAATCTTGGTTGAATAAAAGGGAAATTTAATGGGTAAACCATGATTTACATGAGACTTGAGATCCTGCATGTGTTGCAAAAAATGATTTAGCCTCGACTGGTAATCTGAAGATCTCAAGTATAAAAAGGATCTAGCCTGGACTGGTGTTCCTTAAGTGATCGAGCCTCCTGAAGAATATGTGTGCATTATGGATTTAGCCCAGACGGGTAATCCGATTAGGGTCTGAATTTAGCCTGGACTAGTAATTCAGATCCGAGCTCATTGAGAGTGCTTGTCATTACAAGGGATTTAGCCTGGACTGGTAATCTCGACATCACTCCTTGAGTTTATATTACGGGGGATTTAGCCTGGACTGGTAATCCCGCCGTAAGATGTGAGGTTCGTGGGAGTGCGCACATGAAATGATCACTTGTATAAATTGATGGAGAATGAGATATCCATTGAGATTTCGAGAAATTCAACGAGATTAATATGAAAAATGAAATAAAAGGTTCTTTCCATGATACATCATCTATGTTATATGATATTATTATGATGCATATGAGTTGTCATGTTTGGACGAGTGTAGTGCTAAATGATAGCACAGGTAAGTACTCGAAACCCATGAGCACGTGTTTGACATGTGAAATGAAATGGACTTGTGACGACAGTGCAAATGAATGAATGATATTTATGAGAATAATTTCTATGACAAATTTGTGATGGTTATTATCTTGTTGCACTAAGATAGATTTGGTATAGTAGCAGTGGCCTGACTTTGAAAATCCACCAAAAATAGTAAAAATTGAGTTAGAAAGTGAACTAAATATGAAATTAAAGCTTGATGAGTCTGGTTTCACGTAAAGGAAACAATGTAGGCAAAAGAATTTTTTAGTATGAGATATATGAATTCTTGTGAGACAGAGTCGGAGTGATTCCAGGCTCCCCTGTCTCAAATTTGAAAAATCACTAAAAAATGTAAAAAACTAATTATGTGTTAAAATTAATATGAATAAAATCTTCAATTAGTTTACTTTCAGGATAAAGAGACAAGAACATTATCCGAGTCTCGTACTATGAGATAAATAAATTTTAGTGAAGAAAGGTTGAAACTGCAAAATAGTGAAACAGGGGAGAATTTTAATAATAAAATGTACCTATAAGCTCGACCAAAAATTTTGTAAATTTTATAGTAAGAATATATATGAGTCTAGTTTCAAGGAAAATTTACGGATCTTAATTTGGAGTTCCTTAGCTCGAGTTATAAATAATTTATTGACTATGACTCGAGTAGATAGCTTGACCAGAATATGAATAAAAGTGTAACTATAGTTGTTTTACTTAAGGAAACATGTTATATTAATGCTTATTATTTTCATATGGACTTACTAAGTTTAAATATTACTCCCTCCTTTCCATTTCTTTCAGTTTTGACAGGTCAGCTCGGGTTGGAGATCGTTGGAGGCAGCATCACACTATCGAGCCATTACCCTTGGAGTATTGACATGTATATGTTATTCGTTTTCGAGTGAGTGGCATGTATAGAGACTTAGTTTTTCTGTGATCGATGTTGTTGTGATTAGCCAAATGTATTGGCTTATAATGATTTGTTGTATGTAGCCATGAGATGTGGCTTGTAATGAATTTCGCTTTGAAGCCTATTTATCCATGATATCTGTAAATGTCTTGTGATGTGGGTATGAGATTATGTTTGTTCACTATGTTTAAGAAGTATATGGAATATGTACATGGTGAATGCCTTAGGACCATTCGAGGTGGTCATGGCCATGGAATAAATGTGTGATATGGTAATTAATTGTTAGTGCCCTGAACATGGATGTTTAAATTATAAGTTAGCAAACATAGTATAATGGTATAAGTGATTAATAAGATGACAAGGTCACATGAATGTGTAATAATGTGGCTAGACTTTTTTATCACGAGTAGGAGGAACAAATGCATAATAACGAACTATTGAGGAATGCCATAGAAACCATGTATGTGTGTGCTTGTAAAGATGACAAGAAAAAAAGGAAATTAGCCTAAGTTTTGACTACACTTGCAGGCCACACGGGCGTGTGTCTTGGCTGTGTGTCTTTAACAGAATGTTAAGGATTAAGTCAGAGAGTTACATGGGCTGAGGACACAGGCGTGTCCAGAGCCACACGGGCGTGTATGTCTATACGGCCTACCCACATAGGCGTGTGACTCTCCAAAGCTAGAAAATTGTTAAGTAGCCCAAAGTTTACCGAATGTTTTCGGTTTTGTCCTGAACCGCCCTAATGTATGTTATAGGCCTCGAAGGCCTGTATAAGGGACATTATGCATGTGTTCGAAAAGTTTTAAATTTTGGGCAAAATTTGGTGACCCGATTTTGTATGTTTATGAATGTTTAAGTCTGGTAATGCCTCGAGCCCTGTCCCGGTGTCGGATACGGCTGAGGGGTGTTACAGCCGTGGCATTTTATTGTATCCCATGTTTGGGAAAAATCTCTGCCTTGTTTCTACACGGTCTTCAGCACACCCGTGTGTTTGGACGTGTCGGTGTGGAAAACCTGTATTCAAGATCTCCGTTAGTAAGTTAGGTGTTAAATACTAAAATTTAAAGAAATTAATATTGTTATGGCTCGGGTTGGCTCCCGAGAAGCGCTTATTTATAGTTTAAGCTCGACTTACCTCTCCATTGAATGGTCATGGTGGTTTGAGGAGTTTATACTCCACATTCCTGCTACCCATCTTATCAAAATAAGGTTTTAGACGGGTGTTGTTTACCTTAAAAGTGCCAAACTTGGGATGACTTACCTCGACTGTACCGAATTGGAAAATGCTAAGTATCGTAAGAAGGACTTCTTCATTCGGTTTGGTAGTGACAATGTGAGGATCTGTGGCTTCTAATAAAATTTTATCTCCAACCTTAAGTTGATTTTGAAAGGTATTGAGCTCGTTCTGGAGTAGTTTTGGTTTATCGAGTGTTCTTGGTTTATGCGTCTACCATTCATCTAGTTCCTGATTTGTAGCCTTCGATCTTCATGAATAGGTCCTCTACTATTGCTTGGGAATGGCTCATGTACTTCCTTCAGACTCATTTCCTGTATAGTAGGTTGCACCATACTGTCAGTTTTAGTAGAATGGTTTAGACGATCACCTTCAATTTCCGATGTGTTGCCAGAATTGCGAGCTTGAAGGGTGATTGTTTCGTCTCCCACACGAAGTGTGAGCTCACCTATGCCAACATCAATAATCGTTTTAGCAGTTGCTAAAAAGGGCCTTCCTAAAATCAAAGGAGTGTTGCTATCCTCCTCTATGTCTAGAACAATGAAGTCAACGGGAAATATAAATTTATCGATTTTAAATAGCACATCTTTAATAATACCCCTAGGAAATCTTATAGTTTTATCTCCTAATTGTATGCTCATCCTAGTCTGTTTGGGTTTCCCAAGACCTAATTGTTTGAACATTTTGTAGGGCATGACGTTAATACTAGCCCCTAAATCAGCTAATGCATTATTAATATCTAAACTACCAATTAAGCAAGGAATTGTAAAACTCCCTGGATCTTTTAATTTGTTGGGTAGCTTATTCTGTAGAATAGCTGAGCAAACTGCGTTTAGCTCCACATGCGACGCCTTGTCCAACTTCCGCTTATTTGCTAAAAGATCCTTTAAAAATTTCATTGCGTTTGGCATCTGTGATAGAGCTTCAATAAAGGTAAGTTAATGTGTAATTTTTTTAAGAGTTTAAGGAATTTACCAAATTGTTCATCTGAGCAGTCTTTCCTTGTTGCGTTGGGGTATGGCACACGAGGTTTATATTCGACATTCACTGGTTTGTTTTTATCATTACCTACCTCACCTTGACATCTGCTCACCACAGTTTCTTACCTTGGTTTTGGCTTAGGCTCAACGAATCCTTCTTCATCTTGAACATTAATTGCGTTGAGCTGTTCCCTTGGGTTGGGTTTAGTACTACTTGGCAAGCTACCTTGTGGTCTTTCAGAGATTAGTTTGGATAGCTGGCCTATCTGAGTTTCGAGCCCGTGGATCGACGCTTGTTGATTTTTAAGTGCTGTCTCGGTGTTCTGGAAACGAGTTTCAGACACCGAGATAAATTTAGATAGCATCTCTTCAAGGTTCAATTTCTTTTCCTGTTGATAGGGTGATTATTGAAAACCCAGAAGATTCTGTGGACTTTGATTCCCTTGACCACCCCAGGAGAAATTTGGGTGGTTCCTCCAACTTGCATTATAAGTATTGCTATAAGGATTATTCTAAGATCGATGATTATTACCCATGTAATTTAATTGTTCGTTCTCCATGCTGAGGCCATAGGATTGATATTCTGAATTGCTTGATCCACCTCCACGGACTTCACAGTGCATTACTGGATGAGCCTGCGTAGAACCAAGTAAACCATCAATCTTTTTATTTAGAAGTTCTATCTGATTAGACAACATAGTAACCGAATCAACGTTATAAATGCCTGCTATTTTAGTTGGCTTAGTCCTCATAACTTGCCACTGATAGTTATTCAGTGACATCTCTTCAATTAATTCGTAAGCCTCTTCAGGTGTTGTGTTACTGATGGTTCCCCCGGCTGCTGCATCAATCATCTGTCTTGTCGAGGGGTTTACACCATTGTAGAATGTTTGAACTTGCAACCATAGAGGTAATCCATGGTGAGGAAACCTTCGCAGTAGGTCTTTGTATCTCTCCCATGCATTGTAAAGAGTTTCTAAGTCCATCTGCACAAACAAAGAGATATCATTACGTAATTTGGCCGTTTTAGCCGGTGAAAAATATTTTAATAAAAAAATTTTGGTCATTTGTTCACAAGTAGTAATTGACCCTCGTGGTAATAAGTTCAACCACTGCTTAGCTTTGTTCCTCAATGAAAAAGGGAATAACCGAAGACGAATGGGATCGTCAGAAGTTTGGGGTTCGAATCCCTCCTTGCTCAAAAGAAGGATTTATTTTTGCTCAATAAATGGCTAGTAGTGACATTGGATGTGAACTCTGAAGGGAGTGATCAGAGGAGAAATTTAAAGAAGGGATTAAGGAGTTACTAGGGAGAAAAGTTAGGAGATGAGGGGTGTAGAGAAGTGGAGCTGAATTGGGAATTTGGGGATAGGTAAATTCGGCTATAGTATATATAGGTGCCGATTTTGGGGATTCTAGGCTAATGCTGAATTCTTCCTTTCTATTTTATAGAGAACACTTTTCTCTTCAAATATCTAAAAGCCGAAATCCTTTGTTCTTTCTCTTTTATTTTATGCTGATTTCCTTATCTTCCTTTCTCATCGAACTCTTTTCTTTCTTACTCCTAGTTACTTTCTCTAAAGACAAATATCTTTTGGCCAAAATCCTATTGTGCCGCCACTTTTTCTTCAAAGTTGGCCGATCGATTCTTGTGTAAGTGCTTTACTTTCTTTTAGTCGGTTTTCCTAGTACCGATTTATTCTCTCCCTCACTCTTTCTAAATCAGTTTGGTAGGGGATTGGTATCGAATCTCAGAGTTCAGATCTCTGCCGAATTACTCCTTAGGTGTTTTGGGGTTTTGGGTAAGTGTTCCTCTTTTATTGGTTAAGGTTGGCCAAATGGTCTTGGATGATTTAAGGGTGACTTAAGATGATTGTGAGTCCCTTATTGTTTAGTTCTTAATGATTAAGATTGATGCAGATTTAAGAAATACTCGTGATTTGTGATCAAGGAAGGGTTGTTAAGGTTTGTCGTTTAAGGTAAAGCAAATGTGAGATTTTCGGTTTTTGGTGATCGTATTTGATAAGTGTGTGATTAATCGTTGAGTGACATCATTTGTAGGTTCGTGGCTGAGGAGATCGCAACACGTTTTAGTACCAGGTGTGTACATACATTGCACACACACAGTAGACCGGTAAATCCCAAAATGCCGAAAAGCTGAGATGGTGAAAAGCTGAAAGTTTGGCTACAATAGTCTTGCGGGTGCGCGAACACTCGTAAAGGGGAAACCGATAGGTTATTAGAGGCCCCATGAGCGATTCCATGGACTTGGGCCGTGTTTTGGCCAACCGGGCCAGATTGGGCTAAATGAGCCCGATGGGCTATAGGGCCCATAATAGGCAAAAATTGGCAATTTGATACTAAGTGATGAAAAATCATATGATGGCATGACTATGAATGTGATTGGGCCTGATGGGCCATATGAATGAGATTGGGCCTAAAAGGGCGAAATGAATAAGTGTGGATCTGTTAGTGTTTAGTAAGGGGTTGTGGACCTAATTTTTGGTAACTACTCAATCAGGCATAAAACTTAAATAATTAATTAATTACGACCGTAGACGAGTCATAAGGTTAGGGTGTGGCAATGGGTATATGCATGTCTAGGATTGGATCTAGGGAGAGCTTGGTACTTAAGCGGTCTTAATGACTCACCTCCTCCTCTTTGGAATCCTACCTGGTGCATAGTATCTGTTCACTTTAGCCAACAAGGACTTGTTAACGGGCCAAGGTAAGAAATAAACCCATAATAAAATAAAATTATCGAAATGCCCCTAAAGGCGAAAAATGAGTAAAATACCCCTATGTGTTGAATGTAAAACTTATGGATGTTACATGTATACCTGCTGCATTCATGTGATATTCTGTTTAGGTTGCATATGGGTTGAGAATTTGGAACGAAGGAAGTATATGAGGATCGCATGGTTGCTTGACGACCGTGGATCCACCAATGGCTAATAAGCCCAATATTTGATTAGCAGCTTGCTGCAATGAAGGTAGTACCTCAACCGGTCTACCATGGATGTGTATCGGATGGGTGGGTCGATATTTTTATCCCTACATGATGTGTATCGGGGGATGGAGTTGGTGTATAGCGGTTGGATTATTGGGGTGGGTTGCACAGCATTGCATGTATGATGTTATGGTGATTGATGATTGCTTAATGCTCTTTGAGGGTTGTACACACTGAGTTTTCAAAAACTCACCCCCTCTTTTATTTCCTCAGGTGATCCCCAATAGGTGATTCAATGGTTGGAGGGACTCCGAGGTGGCCAGCTAGCAAGACGACTTGGACTTGTTTTCTTAAGCCTATAATATCTAGTATTTAAAGTTATTTTAGTTCGGATTGTAATAAGGCCTATTCGCCAGATATTATTTCATTGTCATTACTATGCTTTGGAAACTAAATACAAACTGAATGTTACTTAATTTTATCTTTGAAGGGTTTTCAATGAAAATAAGGTTTTCGATAAAACACTTCAATGTGACACGCTGGATCCAGTCATACGACCAGGCTGGGTTT
The DNA here is from genome assembly GCA_025698465.1 of Gossypium longicalyx. Lineage (NCBI taxonomy): Eukaryota > Viridiplantae > Streptophyta > Magnoliopsida > Malvales > Malvaceae > Gossypium > Gossypium longicalyx. The sequence goes on from CM047004.1 coordinate 50,025,845, forward strand.
GGGGTGTTACACGCTTCAGACCCTTTTCTTACATATCTTTGGGTAGACATCAAAGAAATCACAACAGGTAACTCACCCGACTCATCTGAATCAACCAGAAGAATTTCACCATTTTCACATTTGAGTTCAATAATCTTTCTTTTACAGTTCACCACAGCATCATGCTGTGTCAACCAATCCATACCCAAATAACATCGAATTCATCAAATGGAAACAACGTTAAATCAGCCGAAAAATAGTGACCTTGAATCATCAAGGGACAATTCTTGCAAACTCTATCAACTAACACATGTTTTCCTAAAGGGTTTGACACTGTAACCACAAATTCAGTAAACTCAACAGGCAAGCTCTTACTAGCTACCAATTTCACACAAACATAAGAGTGAGTCGATCCAGGATCAATCAATGCAACTACATTAGTATTATAGAGAGAAAAAGTACCAGTGATAACATCACTAGTGATAACATCGGGAGATGTCGCTTCTTCGCGAGCACAGATGGCATAGGCTCTAGCAAGTGCTCGAGCTTCGGATCTCACAACTGTATCCTTCGTTACACCTTTACTACTAGCTCTATTTCTAGTATTCCTCAGTGGCCTACCCCTATTAGTAGTATTACTCGGTCTCGCGCTCTAAAACTTTTCTTTCTCAGCCATTTCAGGGGAATCTTGGATAAAATGCTCTTGGGAGCCACACTTGAAGCAAGCTCGGTCATTCATTCTACACTCATTGGGATGACGCCTGCCACAATGTTGACAATTAGGTCTGTTAGACCTTACATTACCCACTCTTGACATTGAAGTGGCTTGTGATTTAGAACCTGAGTATTGTAACACCCCTCACCCATATTCAATGCCAGAATAGGGTTACGGAGCATTACTAGACTAGAAACACATATAAATGTACTATTTTCATACATTCAATTAAATCATACAACCAACATTCAATTCCAATCAATTTGTCCCTTATAATAGCCTACGAGACCTTAAACATGCATTAGAAGTGGTTCGGGACTAAACCGATAACATATGAAAGTTTTGGAAAAAATACTTGGAAATTTTTCTATCATATAGGGGTCACATGCCTGTGTGAACAGGCCGTGTACCTCACATGGCTCCAGACACACCCGTGTCCTAAGCCTTGTGAAAACAGGGCATACATACTGACTTGGGTCACACGGCTGACGACACGCCTATGTGTCTAACCCATGTGCCCTTCGAAGTGGCCACACATGCCCATGTGCCAGGCCATGTACTAGGCCATGCCAAAACTGTAGGGTATACTGACTTATGCAACACGGGCAAGTCACATGCCTCGTATGCTAGGCCGTGTGCGATTTAGGGGGTATACTGACTTGTGCCACACGGCCAATCACATGCCCATTTGTAAGGCCATGTAGAGCATGCTGACTTCAATTTAATTTCAATATCAGGGGACACACGGCCATGCAACATAACCGTGTGTCACACACAATTGAGACACACGCCCGTGTGGACAAAAATAGGCTATTTGTAAAGCCGTTATGCCACCTTATTTTCACATGTAAACACAAGCATAAATGGTAACATTTTTACAACACAATAGGCAACCATTTCATAACATTTCATACACATTTAATGCCAACTCCACATAATATTCAATTGCTTAACTAATATCATACATTTTCAATCCATAAGTTTTCCTTATAACAAACACATTTGCACATCTCCATTTCATTAACATATTGCCAAAACATACCAAATTATAACATTAAGTTTAGCCAGATCACATTGCTTAACTTATACACAAAAAGTACCAAACCATAATCTCAAGTAACCATAACTATCACCTTTATAACTAGCCTATACATGCCATATTTACAATTATCCATAAGTTCAAAAGTACCAATCGACAATTGGATAGTGTGATGTGTAACTCTGACTTTTTCGAAACGAGCGAGCTAACGAACCTCTATAAAACATAGAAAAAGAAACAGAGTAAGCTTTAAAGCTTAGTAAGCCCGTATAATTTAGAATTAAACTTACCATAAATACCAAAATCAAGGCAAATAATCAAGGTGTATTCAATTCAATTACCAAATGCCTAAACACAAGCATTTATCATAAATTAGTCATTTAAATACATGAAATCATCCATTATCTCAATACATTGCATCATACTGAATTCATATATCATGTACAACATTGGTAACATTTCATTTTCAATCATATAAACAATAATTCGTTTGAAAACCGTAACTCATCCGTATAAACAATACTTCATCCATATAAACATAATTTATGGCCGTTGAACTTGTTAGAATCTCGAGGGATACATGGGTGATATACAGTACATATAAATAAGTAATCTGTCTATTCTTCATCCTTTTCCGCTTTTTCGAGCTATGAACAGTAAGCTCCTCCTGAGCTGATGGAAAGTAAGCTCTATTGATCTAAAATGGTAAGCTCTAAGGAGTTGAAACAGTAAGCTCATATGAGCTAAGAATAGTAAGCTCTTACGAGCTGATATATCAGTAAGCTCTTACGAGCTATGGTGAGTCTGCAACACATGCAGGATCTCAACCAAAATGGTAACCCTAGTGACATGTCACTCGTATCCTATGAATTTTTACAGTTTAAAAGGGGCTTCGTAACCATCAATGTAACACCCTATACCCACAACCCACACCGGGGCAGAGTACAAGGCATTACCTAACTTGATCTCATGCATACAACCAATCTCAAGTCACCGAGACTCGGTCCAAATTAAAACTTTTTCAATTTCTACTTTAAACTTCTTATTATGGGCCTATAAGCCACAAATCGATCGTTGAAAACTATTCGGGACCATCCCAGGTCCTTAGGCCAACCTTAAGAAATTAGCCTCTGAAACAGGGCACATGCCCGTGTGACTATTTCGACATGGTCGTGCTGATAGCCCATATGGCTCACACGGCCTAAGCACTCTGGGACACGCCCATGAAGAATTTATTTCTAATTCACACCTACAGGGGTTTTCACACGGCCAGACATATGCCCGTGTCAATGGCCCATGTCCCTCACAAGGCCACGACATGCCTGTGTCCTAGCTCGTGTGTGAAAACATGGACATTCTGTTTCTGACATTAGCATGCTCAAAATGTCACACGGCAAAGGCACACGCTCGTGTGCTAGGTCGCGTCCTTTACACGGCTGAGACACACAGCTGTGTCTCTGCCCGTGTGTTTATTACCATGCATACTGACTTGAAATTTTTACGTGTAGGGGACACACGGCCGGACTACATGGCCATAGGGCAGACCGTGTGTTACACACGACCTAGACACACACCCATGTGTCTACTCGTGTAGACAATATAAGGCTATTTACCAAGCCTCATTGCCGTTCTTACATACCTATTTTCATACAAATGCCAACCAATACCAAAACGAGCACAATTTCTATAATCAAATCAGCCACAATAGACATGCATTCAACCATGATAATGCATCTTTTACAAACTCAAAATGAATGTTAGCTATCATTCAAAGCTTAATACAAATTGAAGGGTTTCAAACCCAAGCCAACACATTTGGCCAATTCTCAAAGGCATAAAATAATAAAGTCTAAGTCCTATACATGCTATATTCATAAATATAAATCCAAATATACCGAAGCTTCGATTGATAGTGTGATCTATATCTCTGACTTCTTGTGATCCTTGAGCTAGTTAGGCGACATTGAAAGGAGATGGAAATGAAATGAAGTAAGCATAAAAGCTTAGCAAGTTGCATATAAGTAAGTATACAACAACAACAATTTATCAATAATCCACATGCTCATAATACCAAGGTAGGCATAAGCATACATTACTCATTACCATCCGTACAAGTCACATATTATACAATGAGCTCATATCTCATACGTACCAATTAAGTACCTGTACCACTCACAACACAACTATACTTTCCTCATTAGCCTAAGAACATAACGTTCATTGTTTTCTCAACCACATTATTTCTTTTACTCGTTGAACCATTAATAATAGAAATCGAATACTTAAGGATCACAATCGATAAGTACCTATACCATGGCTCGTAGCCAAATCAAGGTAACTTATCCCGGAGTACCTATACCATGGCTCGTAGCCAAACCAAGGTGTTATTCACACCCGAAGTGCCTATATCATGGCCTGAAGCCAATACATTAACCTAATGACATGTCACTAGCATCCTAAACTATTCCTAAGGTTCAACCGGGAATTTCACTTGTTGATTTCATCGTTGAACACATCTGTTTAGTTGTATTCACAATTCAAACATTATCCATAATCTCACAATCACATTTTATGCAATACCAAAACATATAACATACATTTATAATGAAATTACCACGTACGAACTTACCTCGTACTCGAAATTGACAAATTGGATCGATTACTCGATAACTTTCGATTTCCCCCAATCTAAATCTGATTTCTTTCTTTCTTGATCTATATAAATTCAAAATAAACTCATTTAATCACCTATTCATTCAATTCAATCCAAAAATACCTATTTGGGTATTTTTACACTTTAGCCCTTAAAGTTTCACATTTTTACAATTTAGTCCCTATTTCACAATTACATGAAATTCATGAAATTTCATTAAACCCAAGCCTAGCCAAATTTCATATAGGTCCCTAATAGACCATATTTTTTCATTTATTTCACATTTCAACTCCTCAATTTACAAATTTCTCAATTTAATCCCTAATATACATTTTTACTGAAAATCACTGTACAAAACATAAATATCTATCGCTTTCATAATTCATCATCAATCACTCAAAAACACATGAATTCATCAATGGAAACTTTCAAAACATTAAGCAGTTTTGCAAATTAGTCACTGGGCTAGCTAGTACTCGATACAATGATCATAAAAACGTAGAAATCATCAAAAACCAAGCTCAAAACATACCTTGATCAAGATGAACAAGGGTCGAATTAATGAAACCCTATTTTTTCTCTAATATTCGGTTGAAATAAACAAAGATGAACATGTTTTCATCTTTTGTTTTATTTAATATTAACTTAATAACCTAATTACCATTTTAACCTTGATATAAAACATTTAATATCATCCATTTAATGCCCATTTATGTCAAATTCCACTATAAATGGTCTAATTACAACATAAGGACCTTTAATTTAATAATTCATAGTAATTAGACACCTTTATCAAATAGAATACCACTTTTGCATTTTACGCGATTAAGTCTTTTTTCTCAAATTGAGCTTTTAAACAATAAAATTAGCTCACGAAATTTTCACACATATATATTCACATGCTGTAAACACCAAAAATAATACTAAAATAATTTTTCGATCTCAGATTTGTGGTTTCGAATCCACTGTTCCAATTTAAGCTAAAATCAGGTTGTTACAACTCTCCCCCTTAGGGATTTTCGTCCCCCAAAATCTTACCAGTGAATAGGTTAGGGTATTGATTTATCATAACATTTTCAGGTTCCCACATAGCTTCTTCAACCCCGTGTCGATGCCATAAGACTTTCACTAATGCAATTTTTTTATTTCTTATCTATTTGATCTCACGAGCTAAAATTTGAATAAGTTCTTCACTGTACGACAAATCTGATTGAATTTCAACCTCAATCGGGGGAATGACATGTGAAGGGTTAAATCGGTATCGTCGAAGCATCGGTACATGAAAAACATTGTGAATCTTCTCTAACTCGCTCGGTAAATCTAACCGATACGCCATTGGACCTATTCTTTCAATGATCTCATACGGCCTGATGAATCTCATACTCAATTTGCCTTTACGACCGAATCAAAGTATTTTCTTCCACGGAGATACTTTCAAAAACACTTTATCCCCGATCTGAAACTCAATATCTTTTCATTTCAAGTCTGCGTATGATTTCTAACGATATGACGCTGCTTTCAAATTATCACGAATTACTTTCACTTTCTGTTCGGTCTCTTTAATCAAATTGACCCCAAGAATCTTATTCTCACTAAGTTCAGTCCAGTACAACAGTGTTTGACACTTCCGACCGTATAAGGCTTTGTATGGTGCCATTTTAACACTCGATTGAAAACTGTTGTTATACGCGAATTCAATCAACGGTAAATACTTTTCCCATGTCTAACACCCCTTACCCGTATCCGACGTCAGCATAGGGTTCGAGGCATTACCGGGCTAAAACATTAACATTCATACAAAATCAGCCATAAAATTTTGTTCAAATTTAAAACTTTTCAATTTCGTGCAAATTGTCCCTTATAAGGGCCTACGAGGCCCAAAACATACATTGAAGGTGATTCGAGATTAACTTTAGAAAACTTTAGGGCAACCTAGAAAAATTTTCCGACTTTGGGAGTCACATGCCCATGTGGGTATGCCATATGATTACACACGCCCGTGTGGCTCGAGACACACTAGTGTCCTCAGCCTATGCAACTCTCTGACTATGATGTCATCACACAATTAGGGTTACACAGCCAAGTCACACGCCTGTGTGCTTAGGCCGTGTGGCGAATTAAATCCTCAAAATTAAGTGCAGACTTCACACGGCCTGGGCACACGCCCGTGTGCTTAGGCCGTGTCTCTACCCGTGTGTTTACTACTAGGCATTCTATTTGCAATAATTAAGGTACAAGGGACACACGGTCTAACCACACACCCCTGGGGCAGACCGTGTGTCACACACGGCCTAGACACACGCCCGTGTGTCTACCCGTGTGGACAAATTTAAGGCTATTTTCCAAGCCACTTTTCACCCTTAAATGCTCATTTACTCATTCATCTAAGATGACATGAAACCTAGTACATTTAGTCACTTAAAGACTCACAAATGTGATTATGCCATGCCTTTGTAATGACAACATGTCGCTTATCCAAAACATCATACTTTCATATGGCATTCCACACCAATTTCATATTCATTCATTATGCTAAACCTACTTTTAATTTACCTAATTATACTATAGATTAAGCATACTTATTAACCATGATTTACTCACTTAGCACATGTGCCATTCATCATACATCTCATCCACAAACAAACACATCAAACATAAAAACATTGCATGCATGTATAATTTATTAGGGTTACAACCCAAATGATCAACATGGACATTATCACATGGCCATATACAAAATAAATCAAATATTTCTATAAGTCAACACATTTGACTAGACCAATATGACATATAACAAAAAGACCAAGTCCCTATACATGCCATACTCAAAATACTGAGACTAACTATACCCCAAATATCCAGTTGATAGTGTGATCGAGCCTCTGAGTTTCTTTGATCCCTAAGTTGGCTTGGCGATACTATAAGAAAATGGGGAAAAAAGAGGGGAGTAAGCATGAAGCTTAGTAAGTTCACATGCAAATAAATAGGAACAATAATAATAGATATGTATATATATATATATATAAACATTAGTGACATAGCATAGATTTACTTATGTGTTATTCTGAACTCATAGATATAACTTAAATTTGTAAACATAACTTACACATTTCCAATCTTACCAAAAATTCATCACATTTTGAGCTCATACATGTGAGTTTATTGTACATACCTGTACCAACTCAAATCACAACATCATATTCCCTCTTCATTGATTTACTTGTCAATTGACTCACAAGTTTACTCGTTGAACACTCGAAATATTATTCGATACACGAAAGACTTGCTCATAGTGCTTCAAACGTAGCCACATGCTACCTCATATCAAAATCACATATTGCTTGCTATGATCTAATCACGGGCCTACTCACACAAGCTGATAGTTAGGACGTAATTACTCGGGCTGCTCATACAAGCTGACAGGTACCCGCAACACATGCTGAGCTACCCAGCCACCGGTAGGACGTACAAGACCAGCACCCGGATTCACATATCACATTTATACATATGTTCATGAGCTCATATCCATATAGTTCCTAGTGACATGTCACATTGTATCCTAAATTATTCCTAAGGTTCAAACGGAGTTTTCTCGATATCTCATGTTCGTCGAATTCATGCACAATCTCATGCTCATAGATTACAACATCATTCACTCACTTGACATAATAAGCAATCATATAAACTCATACATTAACAAAATATTAAAAACATGATATATCATTGTAGCATTTACACATGAACTTACCTCTGTACAAAACGACGGTAATCGAGCCTAATCGTCGTATACTTTATTCTTCCCTCGATTAAGACCCGTATCACGTTTTTCTTGATCTATAATGCCAAATTTAACTTGTTTATTAATCTCATTACTCAAATCAATTCATAATTCATGTTTTGGTAAAATTACCTTTTTACCCCTAACTTTTCACTTATTTACAATTTAGTCCCTAGGCTCATAAAATGAAATGCATGCATTTTCTTTGTTACCCAAGCCTAGCCAAACCTATACTATGCTCATTTCAGCCCACATTTTCCTTTATTTCACCTTTTTACTACCCACTTTTACACTTTTACAAACAAGTCCCCTTTTTAGGTGTTTTCACTAAAAATCACCTAGTAAAAGATGCTTATCATGCATCAAATATTCATATTCCTCCATTAATCAACAAAATACATGCATGTTACACATGGTTCAAATTTCATACATGAACCCTAGCTCAAAATATAGGTAGAAATGGGTAGATCATGCTTCAAAGACTTCAAAAATATAAAGAACATTAAAAACGGGACTAAGGAGCAGTTACAATCAAGCTTGGAAATGTTGAACAAAACCCTAGCTGTGGCTATTGAGAACTTAGGCTAGCACTTGGAGAAGATGGACACATTTTTGCTTTGATTTTCCCTTTTTATTCTTTTAATTACCAAATGACCAAAATGCCCTTAGGGTCTTTCTTTCAAATTTTTCCTATGACTGTCCATTTTTGTCCAAAATTATAAAAATTGGTCAAATTGCTAATTAGGACCCTATATAATTGATAATCTAAAGCAATTTATGCTTAAAGCTTCTAAAATGCAAGTTTTGTATCTTATTCAATTTGGTCCCTAAAATTCAATTGGACATTTTATGCATAAAATTTCTTCATAAAACTTTCACACAAGCATGAAATCATATCATAGACCTCATGAGAATCATAAAATAATTATTTCTTTTTCAAATTTGTGGTATCAAAACCACTGTTCCAACTAAGCCCTAATTCTAGATGTTACAATTCTTCCTTAGAGATTTTCGTCCCCGAAAATCTTATCGGTGAAAAGATTCGGGTACTGTTTCCTCATAGCCTCTTCAGGCTCCCATGTAGCCTCTTCAACCCCATGTCTTTGCCATAAAACTTTCACAAGAGCAACACTTTTATTTCTCAATTGGTTGACTTCCTGAGCCAAGATCTTAACTGATTCCTCACCATATGTCATATTCGGTCTGATTTCAACCTCTATCGGTCCAATCACATGAGAAGGATTGGGTCTATATCGGTGCAACATGGATACATGAAATACATCGTGAATCTTTTCTAACTCAGGCGGCAAAGCCAATCGATAAGCAACAGGCCCTATCCATTTGGTAATCTCATACGATCCTATATAATGAGGACTCAACTTACCTTTTCTACCAAATCTCAAAACCTTTTTCCATGGAGACACTTTCAAGAATACTTTATCACTGACCTGATACTCAATTTCCTTTCTTTTTAAATTCAGGTATGACTTTTGTCTATTTGACGTCACTTTTAAACAATCACGAATTACTTTCACCTTTTCTTCGGTTTCCTTAACTAAATCAATTCCATGAATCTTATTCTCCTTAAGCTCAGTCCAATACAAAGGTGTACGACATTTACATCCATACAATGCCTCATAAGGTACCATCTTCAAGCTCAACTGATAACTATTATTGTAAGCAAATTCAAACAAAGGTAAGTACTTTTCCCAACTACCTTGGAACTCAAGAACACAACATCTAAGCATATCTTCAAGTGTATAAATTACTCTCTCGGATTGTCCATCAGTCTGTGGGTGAAAAGTGGTACTAAAATTCAGTCGTGTACCCAAAGCTTCTTGTAACTTCTTACAAACCCGCGAAGTAAACCTCAGATCTCTATTCGAAATAATCGATAAAGGTACTCCATGAAGTCTCACAATATCAGAAATATACAATTCGGCTAACTTATCAAGTGAATAATCAATGCGTACCGATATAAAATGAGTCGATTTGGTCAATCTGTCAACCACAACCCTTACGACATCTTTCTTTCTTGGTGTCAGAGGCAAACCCCTTACAAAATCCATGGTAATACGGTCCCATTTTCATTCGAGAACCATCACAGGATGAAGTAAGCCTGAAGGTACTTGGTGTTCAGCTTTCACTTGTTGACAAATTAAGCATCTCGAAACGAACTCGAAAATATCTCTTTTCATACTTGGTCACCAAATTTCTTCAAATAATTGTACATTTTTGTACTACTCAGATGCATAGACAAACGACCACTATGGGCCTCAAGCAAAATCTTCTGAATCAACTCATTATTCTTAGGAATACAAATCCTATCTTGAAACATTAAGCAACCATCGGAACTAACCAAAAATCTGATTCTATATCCGATTCACATTGGACTCTTTTGGCTTGTAGTTCACTGTCACTTTGTTGAGCTTCATAAATCTATTGAAGAAAAATTGGTCTAGCTCTCAACTCGACTATAATCGAACCATCATCTATTAAGGCTAACTGAGTGTTCATAACCCTCAACGCAAATAAGGATTTCCTATTCATGGCATCAGTGACCACATTCACCTTTCGCAGGTGATAATGAATCACTAGCTCATAGTCTTTTATCAACTCTCGCCATCTTCGTTGCCGTAGGTTCAAGTCCTTTTGAGTAATCAAATACTTTAGACTTTTATGGTCAATATACACCTGAAATTTCTCACTATACAAATGACGTCTCCAAATCTTCAGCGCGAACACAATGGCAGCCAACTCCAAATCGTGTGTTGGATAATTCTTCTCATGCAGTTTCAGTAGCCTTGAGGCATAAGCTATCACCTTGCTTTCTTACATAAGCACACAATCCAATCCATTCAAGGATGCATCACTATAAACCACAAATTCTTTTCCTAGCTCAGGTTGTACTAAAATTGGGGCCACAGTGAACAATGCCTTTAGCTTCTCAAAACTCTGTTGACATTTTTCCATCCATTCGAACTTAACATCCTTTTGTAACAGTCTCATCATCAGAGTGGCAATCACAGAAAATCCTTTAACAAACCGTCTATAACAATCGGCTAAGCCTAGAAAGCTTTTAACCTCTGACACATTCTGCGGCGGTTTCTATTCAATAATAGACGAAACCTTACTCAGATCGACTCAAATGCCATTGCCCGAGACAATGTGTCCCCAAAATCCAACTTCTCGAAGCTAAAACTCACTCTTACTAAACTTAGCATACAACTGTTTGTCTCTCAAGGTTTGCATAACCGTTTTTAAATGTTCGGCATGCTCAGTCTCATTACGAGAATAAATCAAGATATCATCAATAAAAACAACCACAAATTTATCCAAGTATGGTCAAAAAATACGATTCATTAAATCCATAAATACAGCGGGCGCATTCATTAAAGCAAAAGGCATAACCAAAAATTCGTAGTGACCAGACCTTGTCTGAAATGTAGTCTTCGGTACGTCTGAATCTTTGACTCTCAATTGGTAGTAATCAGACCTTAAGTCTATTTTCGAAAATACTGTGGCCCCCTTCAATTGGTCAAACAAGTCATCAATTCTTGGTAAAGGGTACTTGTTCTTTATGGTTACCTTATTGACCTGTCTATAATCAATGCACAATCTCATCGAACCATCTTCTTTTTTAACAAATAGCAACGGTGTGCTCCACGAAGAATGACTAGGTCTTGCAAAACCTTTGTCTATCAACTCTTGCAATTGGAATTTTAACTCCTTTAACTCTGTCGGAGCCATCCTATACGGAGCGATCAAAATAGGTGCAGTGCCCGGAACTAATTCGATGCCAAACTCAACTTAGCATACTTAGCATTAAGTTATATATGTCATATTTGTTAGCCAAGTTGATGGCTTCTTTTTGGTATACTATTCCAAATTTGTATATGGCCATGAAATATGGTTCATATTGATTATGGTGTTGTAATCCCTAAATACTGTTATATGCATGAGGCGTGTTATTACTTCTGTGGTGTGTGCCAGATGGTAGATAAAATGTGAAATTCATGCTTAATGGATAAATGATACCAATTAGCATAGTCATAATATGAACAAGGTAAAGAAATAAAATGACTGAACTTGTCAAGTGGGGAGTGTTAAACATGAATTCTTTAATATGTGAATCTCATGCATGACGTAAAGTTTTGAAGGTCTAAGTAACCCAACCATTGTCTAATCTATCACCATTGACATGTGAATGTGTTTGTGTTGTTATGGGTGACAAGAGGACTTGGTAAATAGCCTCAAAATTTGTCCATACGTGTGTGTGTTTGGATCGTGTGTGACACACGGTCAACCCTATGGGCATGTTATTCGGCCGTGTGTCCCCTGTACCCTAACTTTTCAAGTCAGTATGCATGGTAGTAAACACACGGGCTGAGACATGACCGTGTGTCTCAGCCGTGTGGAGGACATGGCCTTAGGACATGGGCGTGTGCCCAGGCCGTGTGAAGTCTGCACCTTAAATGCAAAAATTAAATTTGCCACATGGCCTAACACACAGGCATGTGACTTGGCCGTGTGACCCTTAATTGATGCTAATGTTAGAAATAGAGAGTTACACGGCCTGGGGACACGGGCATGTCCTTGTATCCACACTGGCGTATGACCTTGTTTTATAAAAACCTTTCTAAAGTTCATGGTTTAGTCCCAAATCACTCTCAATGTATGTCTTGGGTCTCGTAGGCCCATTAAAGGGACGATATGCATGATTTTGAATAAATTTTAAATTTGAACGAAATTTTATGACTCGGCTTTACATAGTAGCATATGTTCAAGTCCAGTAATGCCTCATATCCTGTCCTGACGTCGGACATGGGTAAGGGGTGTTACATTTAGTGGTATCAGAGTTACGATTTAGTTAGTTCTAGGAATACGTAGCGAGTGTGGAAATCTAGCTATACATACCATACGTGTATTATGATAGTGTGACAACTTCTGGTAATTGAAATTGTGTTTTATATAGTAAATGGATCCTGAATGAGCAATTGCTGACGATGTAGAAAGTAATGCACCTGTTCCCGACGAAGGAACAGTACCAGCTGATAGTAGACCCGAGACGATTAGTAAAGGAGAATGAGGCAGAGAAGTCTTTCTCCACATGATGAATAATTATTTCACCGAGTTTGTTCGGGTGAACCTGGGTGTTCAACCTCCCCCACCCCCTCCTATTCCTCAGCCTACCCCTATAGCTCCCCAAGTTGTTGGGATGGTGAGAAGGGAAAGGCCTTCGATTGACCGAATTAGAAAGTAAGGAGCTGAAGAGTTCCAAGCTAACATTGATGATGATCTAGAAAGAGTAGAGTTTTGGCACGAGAACACCATCCGAGTCTTTGATGAGTTGTCATGCACACCGGAGGAGTGCATGAAATGCATGGTATCGCTTCTAAGAGATTCAGCTTACCAGTGGTGGAATACCCTCGTGTCGGTTGTGCCGAGGGAGAAAGTGACTTGGGAGTTTTTCCAAAAGGAATTTTGCAAGAAGTATATCAGTAAAGTTTTATGTATCAAAAGAGGAAGGAGTTTCTCGAGTTGAAATAGGGTAAAATAACGATTACCGAGTATGAGCGTGAGTTTGTGAGGCTTAGCAAATACGCTCGGGAATGTGTATCTACCGAAGCCATTATGTGTAAAAGATTTGAAGACAGGTTGAATGAAGACATTCGATTGTTGGTTGGCATCTTCGAGTTGAAAGAGTTTGTAGTCTTGGTCGAAAGAGCATGCAACGCCGAAGAATTGGCCAAAGAAAAGTGAAAAGCTAATTTGGTGTCTCGAGACTTAAAGAAGAGGCAACTGAGCAAATCTTTTCAATCTTCATCTAAGAAGTCGAGAGAGTTTACTACTCGATCTAATGCCTCTACTGGTTATTCAAGCAAGAATAGGAGTAAACAGTACACGGTTTCGAAAGCTTAGACTACCTCAATTGCCAGTGTTGGGAATGCTCGACCCGATAGATCAAGATGTCCCCAATGTTGGAGACGCCACATTGGCGAGTGTCAATGGAATGATAGAACTTGTTTTAAGTGCAGTTCCCCTTATCACTTTGTTAGGGACTGCCCCGAGGACGAAAATAAGTAATCTTCGAGGAATAAGGTCAAATAGTACTGCTAATAAGGGAAAACCTCAGAGGAGTCTGAGTAGCGGAATGAGTAGTAAAGGTGCACCTAGAGAGTCTGCTATGAAACCTGAGGGTAAGGCACCTACGAGGACCTATGCCATTCACGCTCGCGAAGAGGCCTCATCTCCTGATGTAATTACGAGTACATTTTCTATCTATGAAACTCCTATTGTTACTTTGATTGATCCAGGGTCTACCCATCCGTATATTTGCATGAAGTTGGTGTCTAGTATGAACTTGTTTGTTGAACCTACTGAATTCATAGTAAAGGTGTCAAACCCGTTAGGCAAGTATGTGTTGGTTGATAAAGCGTGTAAAAATTACCCTTTAATGATTAGAGGTTATTATTTTCCGGCTAATCTCATGCTATTACCGTTCGATGAATTTAATTTAATTCTTGGTATGGATTGGTTGACCACTCATGATGTGGTAGTGAATTGTGGAATAAAGTTTATTAAACTGAAATGTGAGAAAGGTAATGTTCTTCGGGTTGAACCAGATGAATTAAATGGCATGCCTGCAGTGATTTCTTCCATGTCTGCTTAGAGATGTGTAAGAAAGGGGTACGAAGCTTACCTCACCTTTGTGCTGAACAGTAAAGAGTCTGAGTTAAAGATTGAGTCGGTACCAGTAGTATGTGAATATCCAGATGTGTTCCCAGAAGAATTGTCAGGGTTACTTCCTATTAGGGAAGTAGAGTTTGGCATTAATTTGACTCCTGGTACTACGCCTATTTCGATTGCTCCATATAGGATGGCTCCAATGGAATTGAAGGAGTTGAAAGCTCAGTTACAGGAGTTGACCGACAAGGGTTTTGCATTGCCGAGCTTTTTGCCTTGGGCCGCTCCCGTACTATTTGTAAAAAAGAAGGATGGTTCGATGAGGCTATGTATAGATTATCGACAGCTCAATAAGGTGACAATAAAGAACAAATATCCTTTGCCAAGGATTGATGATCTATTTGATCAATTGAAGGGAGCCACTGTATTTTCAAAGATAGACCTAAGGTCCAGTTACTATTAGCTGCGGGTTAAAAAATCAGATGTGCCTAAGACCTCCTTTAGAACGAGGTATGGCCATTACGAATTCCTCGTTATGCTATTTGGGTTAACAAATGCTCCTGCCGTGTTTATGGATTTAATGAATAGAATATTTTGGCCTTATTTGGATAAATTTTTTGTGGTGTTCATTGATGATATTTTGATTTATTCAGGAGATGAATTAGAGCATGTCGAGCACTTGAGAACTATTTTACAGACTTTGAGGGACAAATAGTTGTATGCCAAGTTCAGTAAAAGCAAATTTTGGCTTCGTGAATTTGGGTTTTTAGGACATATTGTTTCGGGAGACGGTATTAGAGTTTACCCAAGTAAGATTTTAGCCATTGTTGACCGGAAACCGCCGAAGAATGTGACAGAGGTCAGAAGCTTTTTAGGCTTGGCTAGTTATTACAAAGGGTTTGTTAAAGGATTTTTGATGATTGCCACTCCAATGACGAAGTTGTTACAAAAGGATGTTAAGTTCGAATGGACAGAGAAGTGCCAACAGAGTTTTGAGAAACTGAAAGTGTTGTTGACTGAAGCTCCAGTGTTAGTTCAACCTGAGTCGGGAAAGGAGTTTGTGATCTTCAGTGATGAATCCTTGAATGGTTTGGGATGTGTGCTTATGTAGGAAGGAAAAGGGATAGCCTATGCATCTAAACAACTGAAACCGCATGAGAAAAATTACCCAACACATGATTTAGAGCTAGCCGCCATTGTGTTTGCATTAAAGATTTGGAGACACCATTTGTATGGTGAGACTTGCCAAATATTCACTCATCACAAGAGTTTAAAATGCCTGATGACCCAAAAGGTTTTAAATCTTAGGCAACAGAGATGGTTAGAGTTGATAAAAAATTATGAGTTAATAATTGACTATCATCCAGGAAAGGCGAATGTGGTCGTCGATGCCCTAAGTAGAAAATCCTTATTTGCTTTGAGATCCATGGATGCTCAGTTAGCCTTATCAGACGATGGTACTTTCATAGCGATGTTGAGAGCTAGGCTGATGTTCCTTCAAGAAATTTGTGAAGCTCAAAGTAACGAAAATGAATTGCAAGCCAAGAGAACTCAGTGTGAGTCAGGTTTTGAATCTAATTTTTGGGTTAATTCTGATGGTTGCTTGATGTTCCGAGATAGGATTTGTGTTCCTAAAGTTACCGAGTTGATTCATAAGGTTTTGAATAAGGCACACAATGGTCGACTATCAGTACACCTAAGTAGTACGAAAATGTACAATGATTTAAAGAAAATGTATTGGTGGAATGGCATGAAAAGAGATATATCCGAGTTTGTATCGAAGTGCTTGATCTGTCAGTAAGTAAGGTCGAACACCAAGTACCTTCAGGGTTACTACAGCCTATCATGGTTCTCGAGTGGAAGTGGGACCGAATTACCATGTATATCAGGCTTACCTTTGACACCGAGTAAGAAAGAAGCGGTGTGGGTCATTGTTGATCAATTAACGAAGTCGGCTCATTTCATCCCGGTACGTACCGATTACTCACTTGATAAATTGGCTGAGTTATATATTTTTGAAATTGTGAGACTTCATGAAATACCCTCATCAATCATATCGGATAGAGATCTGAGGTTTACCTTACGGTTTTGGAAAAGGTTACAAGAAGCCTTGGGCACGAGGTTGAATTTTAGTACCGCTTTCCATCCACAAATCGATGGCCAATCCGATAGAGTGATTCAAACCTTGGAAGACATGTTGAGATGTTGTGCTCTAGAATTCCAAGGTATTTGGGAAAAGTACTTACCCTTGGTTGAGTTTGCCTTTAACAATAGTTTTTAGACGAGTTTAAAAATGGCACCAATGAAACGTTGTATGGCCAGAAGTGTCGAACTCCCTTGTATTGGACAGAGCTCAAAGAAAGTAAACTGCACGGGGTTGATTCGGTTAAGGAAATCAAAGACAAAGTGAAAGTAATTAAAGATTGTTTGAGAGCAGCATCGGAAAAACAAAAGTCTTAAGGGAATTTAAAAAGGAAAGAAATTGAGTTTCAAGTGGGTGATAAGGTATTTTTGAAAGTATCCCCATGGAAAAAGGTTTTGAGATTCAGCAGGAAGGGCAAGTTAAGTTCTCGTTTCATAGGACCTTACGAGATCACCAAAAGGATAGGACTGGTAGCTTATCGGTTGGATTTACCGTTGGAATTGGAAAAGATCCATGATGTATTCCATGTGTCTATGTTGCGCCGTTATAGATCGGATCCTTCACATGTGATATCACTGACAGAAGTTGAGATTCAAACGGACATGACTTATGGTGAAGAGTCAGTCAAGATTTTGGATCGGGAAGTCAAACAGTTGAGAAACAAGAATATTGCCTTAGTAAAAGTGTTATGGCATAGGCATGGAATAGAGGAAGCTACATGGGAGCTCGAGAAAGCCTTGAGAAATCAATACCCGCACTTGTTTACTAGTAAGATTTTTAGGGATGAAAATCCCTAAGGGGAAGAATTGTAACATCCCGAATTAGGGCTTGGTCGGAACAATAGTTTTGAGACCACAAATTTGAGATAGAAATAATTATTTTATGGATGTTATGAGGTCTATGATATATATGCATGCGTGTGTGAAAATATCGATGGGAAATTTTGTCAATAAGGTGTCCAATTGAGTTATTAGGACTAAATTACAATAAGTGAAAAACATGTGTTCTAGTTGATTTAAGGGCTTAATTGTGATGAGATTTGAAATTTGAAGTCCTTATTTGGCAATTAGACCATTATATGTCATTATGGACAAAAATGGACATAGGAGGGGATAAAATATGAAAGTTATAATGGAAGGGCATTTTGGTCCATTGGTTAATAAAAGAATTAAAAGGGAAAAATAGTCAAAATTTGTGTCCATCTTCATTCTCCTTGGTCGAATTTCACAAGAAGCCATAGCTAGGGTTTCTTTCATCTTTCAAGCTAAAAGTAAGTGCATCCTACCCCTGTTTTTAATGCTCTTTATATTTTTGAAATTCTCGTAGCTCGATTTAGCTATTTCTACCCTTAATTTGAGCTAGGGTTCATGTTCAAAAACATACCCATGAATGACATGCTTGTGCTTTGATGTCTAATGGAAGAATATGGAGGCTTGAGGTGTGATAAACAATTTTTAGTAGGTGATTTTTGGTGAAATTGATAAAAAGGACCTAATTGTAAAAGTTGTGGAAACTATGTGTAAATGTGTGAATAAATGAAAAATATGGGTTGGTATAAGAGGGAAAATGATTCGACTAGGCTTGAATAATAAGAAAAATGGGTACTTTTCATTTTACGAGCCTAAGGGCAATTTTGTGATTTTGTAAAATTTTAGGGGTAAAATTGTAATTTTGCCATATCGTGATTTTTGGACTGAAATGAATAATGCGTGTATTAAATAAGCTAAATGTGCTATTATAGATTAAGAGGGACAAGTGATAGACCTTGATCGAGGAAAAGGCAAGGTTGTGGACTAAATCGCAAATTTGCCATATTTTGCACCGAGGTAAGTTGTGTGCAAGTAATTCAACAACTCCAATATTACGTATTTAATATTCAACATTATATGATACATGTATGTATGCTTTAATGGAATTGACTTGTGATGATCCAATGGAAGTTTAGTGATAGTCTCGTGTCTTGGAAGCCCGGGTGACCTAAAGGAATACTTAGGACTTGGATGTCATGACACCGTGCTAAATGAGATTCTGTGTAAGACCATGTCTGGGACATGGCATCGGTGATGATATATGTGCTTGTGTAAGACCATGTTTGGGACATGGCATCGGCAATGATATATGTACATGTGTAAGACCTTGCTGGGACATGGCATCGACGTTGATATGTGTGCCAATGTAAGACCATGTTTGGGACATGGCACCAGTGATGATATGTGTGCCAGTGTAAGACCATGTCTGGGACATGGCATCGGCGATGATATGTGGATTCATGTAAGACCATGTCAGGGACATGGCATTGGTACTTTATTTGGTGTATGACAATCCCAAGTGTCCTTTAATATTTCGGTCGTTCAACGGGCCATTCAAGATGTTGGGTTAAGAAGTGGAATGATATGAGTAAGAATGTATGGTACAGGTATGTACATAAACCTCATGAGTATTGAACTTGATTCATGATGGGAAATTTAGCATGAGTAGAAAGGAGTAAGATAAGCTTGATGTTTAATGATATTTAATGTCAATTTTGACTACGTTCATGTGTGTAGTATGATATTGTGGTAATAATTGATAATATGTTTAATCCATGAATATCTTGACTTATGTTGTTTATTATTTGCATGCAACTTATTAAACCCTGTACTTACCCTTCTCTCCTTTCCCTTTTCTTTTAGCATCGCCAAGCTAGCTCGGGGATCGTGGAAGTCGGAGCTCGAGTCATACTATCAACAAATATTTTGGTGTATATTTGGTTAAATGCTTTTAAGTATGGAATGTATAGGGGACTTAGCATTTTGTTATATGTGTCATATTTGTTAGCCAATGTGATGGCTCATTTTCGGTATACTACTCCAAATTTGTATATGGCCATGAAATATGGTTCATATTAATTATGGGGTTGTAATCCCTAAATACTATTATATGCATGAGGCATGTTATTACTTCTGTGGTGTGTGCCAGATGGTAGATAAAATGTGAAATTCATGCCTAATGGATAAATGATACCAATTAGCACAGTCATAATATGAACAAGGTAAAGAAATGAAAAGATTGAACTTGTCAAGTGGGGAGTGTTAAACATGAATTCTTTAATATGTGAATGCCATGCATGACGTAAAGTTTTAGAGGTCTAAGTAACCCAACCATTGCCTAATCTATCACCATTGACATGTGAATGTGTTTGTGTTGATATGGGTGACAAGAGGACTTGGTAAATAGCCTCAAAATTTGTCCATACAGGTAGATACACAGGAGTGTGTCTGGACTGTGTGTGACACACGGTCAGCCCCATGGGAATGTTGTCTGGCCATGTGTCCTCTATACCCTAACTTTTCAAGTCAGTATGCATGGTAGTAAATACACGGGCAGAGACACGACCGTGTGTCTCATTCGTGTGGAGGACATGGCCTTAGGACATGGGCGTGTGCCTAGGCCGTGTGCAGTCTGCACCTTAAATGCGAAAATTAAATTCACCACACGGCCTAACACATGGGCGTGTGACTTGGTTGTGTGACCCTTAATTGATGTTGGCACGAGCGTGCCTAGGGCACACGGCCTGAGGACACGGGCGTGCCTAGGGCACACGGGGGTGTCCTTGTATCCACACGAGCGTGTGACCCCTTTTTTTATAAAAACTTTTCTAAAGTTCATGGTTTAGTCCCGAATTGCTCCCGATGTATGTCTTAGGTCTCGTTGGCCCATTAAAGTGATGATATGCATGATTTTGAATAAATTTTAAATTTGAAAGAAATTTTATGGCCCGACTTTACATAGTAGCGTATGTTCAAGTCGAGTAATGCCTCATATCTTGTCCTGGCGTCGGACATGGGTAAATTTTACATAGTAGCATATGTTCAAGTTGGGTAATGCCTCATATCTTGTTCCGGCGTCGGACATGGGTAAGGTGTGTTACAACCCTTCCGGGAACACATCTGGATATTCATATACTACCGAAACTAACTCAATTTTCAACTCAAACTCATTTGTATTCAACACAAAGGCAAGATACGCTTCATAACCTTTTCTCATATATCTTTGAGCAGTCATAGAAGAAATTACTACAGGCAAGCTATCTGATTAATCTAATTCAACCCGAAGGATATCACCACTTTCACTTTTCAATTTAATGATTTTCTTTCCACAGTCTACCACTACATCATGCATGGTCAACCAATCCATACCAAGTATTATATCAAATTCATCAAACGACAAAAGCATGAGATTAGCTGGAAAACAATGACCTCTAATCATTAAAGGGCAATTCTTACATACTTGGTCAACTATCACATGCTTGTCTAGAGGGTTTGACACTTTTATCACGAATTCCGTAGACTCGGCGGGCATATTCGTACTAGACACCAGTTTCACACATACATATGAATGAGTAGATTCCGAATCAGTCAAAGCAATAACAGAAGTATCATAGAGAGAAACAGTACCCGTAATCACATCAGAGGGATGAAGCCTCTTCACGAGCACAAATGGTGTAAGTCCTCGCAGGTGCTCTACCATCAAGTCTTCTCGTCGGTTCTCTAAGTGTACCCTTACTACTCACTCCATTTCTCGGATTCTTCCATGGTCTTCCTCTAGAAGTAGAATTGCCTGATCTTGCACTTTGAAATTTTTCCTTTTCGATCGTCTAAGGACAATCCTTGATAAAATGATCATGTGAACCGCATTTAAAACATGCCTGGCTATTCATCCAGCATTCACCGGGGTGACGTCTGCCACAATGTTGGCACTCAGGTCTATTAGGTCGAGCGTTACTCATATTCACTATCGAAGTAGTCTGAGCCTTGTGACCCAAATACTATTTTCCATGGTTCCTAGTTGAAAACCCAACTGAAACACTCGATCGAGTACTAAACTCTTTCGGTTTCTTAGCTGAGGACTGAAATGATTTACCCATCTGCCTCTTCTTTGAATCTTGAAACTCTAATTCTACTTTTCCCTTATCTTTAGCCAATTCCTCAGCTTTACAAGCTCTCTCCACGAGCACAACAAATTCTCTCAGTTCAAGTACACCCATCAACAACCGGATGTCTTCGTTTAATCCATCTTCAAATCTTTTGCACATGATGGCCTCAGTCGATACACATTCTCGAGCGTATTTGATCAGTCTCACAAATTCACACTCATATTCCGTTACTGTCATTCGACCCTGCTTTAACTCGAGTAATTCCTTCCTTTTCTGATCAATAAATCTTTGGCTAATGTACTTTTTATAGAATTCTTATTGGAAGAACTCCCAGTTAAATCTCTCTCTTGGTACGACTGACATAAGGGTGTTCCACCACTGGTAGGCTGAGTCTCTCAGGAGGGACACAACACACTTCATGCATTCCTTAGAAGTGCATGATAACTCATCAAACACCCTAAGGGTATTCTCGAGCCAGAACTCTACCCTTTCAAGGTCATCATCTTTACTAACCCGAAACTCTTTGGCTATTTGTTTCTGAATTTTATCCACTGGAGGTCTATTCAGTCTCACAAAGTCCATACCTTGAGGTGCTACAAGGATAGGTTAAGGAATAGGTGGGTATGGAGGGGTTTGAGCATTCGAGTTCGTTCGAACGAACTTCGTATACCAGGCATCCATCATGTGGAGAAAGGCTTCTCTGCCTCCTTCTCCTCTACTAACAGTTTTGGGTCTACTTTCAGCTAGCACTGCCCCTTCAGCGGGAGCAGCATGTTACTTTCTACATCATCCGCCACTGCTCTGTCGGGATCCATTGACTATATGAAAACACATTTTAAAATCGTGAGAAGTCGTCACACTATCATAATATACATATGTCATGATAGCTTGACTCATACACATGCTACGTTAGTCCAAGAATTGACTAAATCGTAGCTCTAATGCCACTAAATGTAACACCCCTTACCCATATCCAACGCCGGGATAGGGTTTGAGGCATTACCAGGCTCAAACATTACCATTCACACAAAACTGACCATAAAATTTTGTTCAAATTTAAAACTTTTCAATTCTGTGCAAATTGTCCCTTAAAAGGGCAACGAGGCCCAAAACATACATTGAAGGTGATTCGAGATTAACCGAGGACTTTAGAAAACTTTAGGGCAACTTAGAAAAAATTTCCTACTTTGGGAGTCATACGCCATGTGGGTAGGCCATGTGATTACACACGCCCGTGTCCTCAACCCGTGTAACTTTCTAACTATGACATCATCATACAATTAGGGTCATACGGCGAAGTCATATGCCCATGTGCTTAGGCTGTGTGGTGAATTAAATTCTCGAAATTAAGTGCAGACTTCACACGACCTGGGCACAAGCCCATGTCCTAAGGTCGTGCCTGTCACACAGCTGAGGCACACGGCCGTGTCTCTGACTGTGTGTTTACGATTGGGCATTCTATTTGCAATAATTAGAGTATGGGGGACACACGGTCTAGCCACATGCCCCTAGGGAAGACCGTGTGTCACACACGGCCTAGACACACACCCGTGTGTCTACCTGTGTGGACAAATTTAAGGCTATTTTCCAAGCTATATGTCACCCTTAAATGCTCATTTACTTGTTCATCTAATATGACACGCAACCTAGTACATTTAGTCACTGAAAGACTCACAAATGTGATTATGCCATGCCTTTGTAATGACAACATGTCACTTATCCAAAACATCATACTTTCATATGGCATTCCACACCAATTTCATATTCATTCATTATGCTAAACATACTTTTAATTTACCTAATTATACCATAGATTAAGCATACCTATTAACCATGATTTATTCACTTAGCACATGTCATTCATCACACATCTCCTCCACGAACAAACACATCAAACATAAAAAACATTGCATGCATGTATAATTGATTAGGGTTACAACCCAAATGATCAACATGGACCATATCACAGGTCCATTTACAAAATAAATCAAATATTTCTATAAGCCAACACGTTTGACTAGACCAATATGACATATAACAAAAAGACCAAGTCCCTATACATGCAATACTCAAAATATTGAGACTAACTATACCCCAAATGTCAAGTTGATAGTGTGATCGAACCTCCGACTTTCTTCGATCCCCGAGTTGGCTTGGTGATATTATAAGAAAATGGGGAAAAAAGAGGGGAGTAAGCATGAAGCTTAGTAAGTTCACATGCAAATAAATAGCAACAATAATCAATGATATGTATATATATATAAAAATTAGTGACGTAACATAGATTTACTTATGTGTTAATCTGAACTCATAGATATAACTCAAATTTGTAAACATAACTTACATATTTTCAATCTTACCAAAAATTCATCACATTTTAAGTTCATACATGTGAGTTTATCGTACATACCTGTACCAACTCAAATCACAATGTCATATTCCCTCTTCATTGATTTACTTCTCGATTGACTCACAAGTTTACCCGTTGAACACTCAGAATATTATTGGATACATAGAAGACTTGCACATAGTGCTTCAAACGTAGCCACATGCTACCTCATATCAAATCACATATTGCTCACTCACGAGCTAATCACGGGCCTGCTCACACAAATTGACAGTCAGGACATGACTACTCGGGCTGCTCATACAAGCTGACAGGTACCTGCAACACATGCCGGGCTACCCAACCACTGGTAGGACGTACAAGACCAGCACCGGGATTCACATATCACATTTACACATATGTTCATGAGCTCATATCCACATAGTTTCTAGTGACATGTCACATTGTATCCTAAATTATTCCTAAGGTTCAAATAGGGTTTTCTCGATATCTCATGTTCATCGAATTCATTCACAATCTAATGCTCATAGATTACAACATCATTCACACACTTGACATAATAAGTAATAATATAAACTCATACATTAACAAAATATTAAAAACATGATATATCATTGCAGCATTTACACATGAATTTACTTCGGTACAAAATGATGATAATCGAACCTAATCGTCGTATACTTTATTCTTCCCTCGATCAAGTCTCGTATCACGTTTTTCTTGATCTATAATGTCAAGTTTAACTTTTTTATTAATCTCATTATTCAAATTAATTCATAATTCATGCTTTGGTAAAATTACCTTTTTACCCCTAACTTTTCACTTATTTACAATTTAGTCCCTAGGCTCGTAAAATAAAATGCATGCATTTTCTTTGTTATCCAAGCCTAGCTGAACCTATACCATGCTCATTTCAACCTACATTTTCCTTTATTTCACATTTTTACTACCCACTTTTACACTTTTACAAACAAGTCCTCCTTTTTGGTATTTTCACTAAAAATCGCCTAGTAAAAGATGTTTATCATGCATCAAACATTCATATTCCTCCATTAATCAACAAAATACATGCATGTCACACATGGGTCAAATTTCATACATGAACCCTAGCTCAAAATATAGCTAGAAATGGGTAGATCATGCTTCAAAGACTTCAAAAATACAAAGAATATTAAAAACAGGGCTAAGGAGCACTTACAATCAAGCTTGGAAATGTTGAACAAAACCCTAGTTGTGGCTATTGAGAAATTCGGCTAGCACTTGGAGAAGATGGACACATTTTTACTCTGATTTTCCCTTTTTATTCTTTTAATTACCAAATGACCAAAATGCCTTTAGGGTCTTTCTTTTAAATTTTTCCTATGCATGTCCATTTTTGTCCAAAATTATAGAAATTGGTCAAATTGCTAATTAGGACCCTCTAATTCATAATCTAAAGCAATTTCATGCTTAAGGCTTCTAGAATGCAAATTTTGCATCTTTTTCAATTTGGTCCCTAAAGTTCAATTGGACATTTTATGCATAGAATTTCTTCATGAAACTTTTACACAAGCATGAAATCATATCATAGACCTTATGAGAATCATAAAATAATTATTTCCATTTTAGATTTGTGGTCTCAAAACCACTATTCCGACTAGGCCCTACTTCAGGATGTTACACCACGTGCCTTCAAACTCAAGAATGCAACATCTTAACATATCCTCGAGTATCTGTATAACTCGCTCGGATTGACCATCCGTCTACAGGTGAAATGCGGTACTAAAATGTAGTTTTGAACCCAGTGCATCTTGTAGTTTCTTCCAAAACCTCGATGTGAACCTCATATCTCTATTTGAAACAACAGAAACAAGTACTCCGTGTAATCTCACAACCTCGGAGATATACAACTCAGCTAACTTTTCAAGCGAATAGTCCATTCGTACCGAAATGAAATGAGCCAATTTTGTCAGCCTGTCAACTATAACCCAGATCACATCTTTCTTTTTTGGAGATAGGGGCAATTTTGACAAAAAAATCCATAGTTACTTTATCCCATTTCCACTCAGAATCATAATCGACTGCAATAAGCCAGACAGTACCTGATGCTCAGGTTTAACTTGCTGACAAATCAAACATTTAGTAACGAACTCTGAGATATCCCATTTCATGCGATGCCACCAATAAAGTTGTTTCAAGTCATTATACATTTTTGTGTGTTCCGGATTAACAAATAAACAACTACTATGTAATTCATTCAGAATCATCTGAATCAACTCTAAATTTCTCAGAACACATATTCAGGCTTTGAATCTTAAACAATCATCAAAATCAACTTAAAATTCTAAATCAGGGTTCGAATCACATTGAGCTTGTTTTGCTAACATTTAATTATCAACTTTCTATGCTTTAAAAATCTATTATAAAAATAATGGTCTCGCTTTCATCTCTGCCACAACTGAACCATCATTGCACAAAGCTATTTGAGTATTCATCGTACGTAGAGCGAACAAACAATTTTGGCTTAATGCATCAGCAACAACATTCGCTTTTCTCGGATGGTAGTTGTAACACCCCTTACCCGTATCCAAAGCTGGGACAAGGTTCGAGGCGTTACTGGACTTTAATACTAGTACATATACCAAATCGAGTCATAAAATTTTCGTTCATATCAATTTCATTCATACATATGCAAATTGTCCCTTATATAGGCCTACGAGGCCCTAAACATACATTGAAGTTGGTTTGAGACTAAACTGAGAACTTTAAAAAACTTTAAGATAACTTAGAAAATTTCCATACTATGGAGAGTCACACGCCCGTATAGGTAGGCCGTGTGGTCTCACACGCCCGTGTGGCTTGGGACACGTCTGTGTCCTCAGCCCGTGTAACTCTCTGACTATGACATCATTAATCAAATGAGGTCACACGGCCAAGTCACAGACCCGTGTGCTTGTTCCGTGTGGCGAATCAAATTCCAAGAATTAAGTGCAGACTTCACATGGCCTAGGTACACGCCCATGTCTTAAGGTCGTGTCCTTTACACGACTGAGACACACAGCCGTGTCTCTGCCCGTGTGTTTACTACTGGGCATTATGTTAAGGGTGCAAGGGACACACGGCCAGATCACACGCCCATGGGGTAGACCGTGTGTCACACACGGCCAAGACACAAGCCCGCGTGTGTAACACCCTTTACCCGTGTCCAACGCCAGGATGGATACAAGGCATTACCGGACTAAAATGTAAACATATATACAGAACCAAGTCATAAAATTTCTTTCAAATACAAAAGTGCACATACACATGCAACTCGTCCTTATTACGGGCCTACAAGGCCCAAGGCATACATCGGGGGTAGTTCGAGACTAAACCGTGAACTTTAGAAAATCTTTCATAAAATAGGGTCACACGCCCAAGTGGCCACAAGGACATGCCCATGTGTCCTGGACATGCCCATGTGTCCCATACACACCCGTGTCTCCAGGTCGTGTAACTCTATATTTATGACGTCAGCATCAATCAAGGATCACACGACCAAGTCACATGCCCGTGTGCTAGGCCGTGTGGCAAATTTAATTTTTGAATTTAAGGTGTAGACTTCACATGGCCTGGGCACACGGCCATGTCCTGAGGCCATGTCCTCCACACGGCTGAGACACACGGTCGTGTCTCTGCCTGTGTGTTTACTACCATGCGTACTGACTTGTAAAACTAGGATGCAGGGGACACACGACCGGACGACACGCCCATGGGGCTGATCGTGTGTCACACACGGCCTAGACATATGCTCGTACATCTACCCATGTGGACAACTTTGAGGCTATTTTCCAAGCCCTCTTTTCACCCTCAACAACCCATACACACTCATATGACAATGGTGATTATCATGGCATAAATAGGCTACCTAGACATCAATAACTTTAACTCATGCATGACAAATTTATGTCGAGTATACATAATTGGGACTTCATGACTTGTTAGGTTCATTCAATCCATCTCTTTGCCTTTATTCATATTATAACCATGCCAATTAACACCCTTTATCCATCAAGCATAAATTCCACATTTCATCACCCATTGTTAACAACCAATTAGGCACACACGACAAGAATAATAACATATTTCATGCATGTATCAATATTTAGGGAATTCAACCCCATAATCAATATGAGCCATATTTCTTGGCCATATACAAAATGGAATAATATACCAAAATGATCCATCACTTTGGCTAACAAATATGACATATATAACAAAATAGTAAGTCCCCTATACATGCCATACTTAAATGTAGTAAAACAGTTATACCCCAAAAGATTTGTTGATAGTGTGACTCGAGCTCCGATGTTCACGATCGCCGAGCTAGCTTGACGATGCTAAAAGAAAAAGGATAAAGAGAGAGAGGTAAGCATATAGCTTAGTGAGTCATGTGCAAATAATAAACAACTTAGGTCATGAAACTCATGGATTACACATACTATCAATTACCACCACATTATCATATTACACATAATGAACATATTGAGAATTGATAATAAATGTATTAGAACGTCATGCTTATCTTAATATTTCATACCCATACCAATTTTCTTAACATAAATCAAGTCCAAAACTCATGAGGTTTATGTACATACCTGTACCATGCATTCTTACTCATTCTACCCCACATTCTTAATCATAATCTTTAATGGCCCGTTGAATTAACCGAAATACTAAATGACGTTTGGAATCATCATATACCAAATAGAGTGTCAAAGCCATGTCCAAGACATGGTCTTATATGGGTCTACATATCGATGTGATATCCCATATATAGTCATATATGAAGTCTCATGTCGGTGTCGATGCCATGTCCCAGACATGGTCTTACACGGGACCTCATATCGATGCCATGTCCCCAATATGGTCTTACACGAAATCTTATATCCACGCCATATCTTAGATACGGTCTTACATGAAATTACATATTGATGCCAATACCATATCCCAGATATGGTCTTACACTGGCATACATATCAACGCTGATGCCTTGTCCCAAACATGGTCTTACACTGGCACTCATATCAACACTGATGCCATGTCCTAGACATGGTCTTACACTGGCTCTTATCTCGGATGCCGATGCCATGTCCCAGACATGGCTTTACATAGTATTTCATTAACGATGGTGTCATGATATCCGAATCCTAAGTATTCTTCAAGGTCACCCAGGACTTTCGAGATATAAAGCTATCACCAACTTTCTTTAAATCGTCACAAGCCAATTTCATTAGGGCATATATACATATATGTGATGCCCCAAAAATGTAGTGTCTGTAATTTTGAATTATTTGGCACAAATTCCATGTTTGCTTTAATGGCTAGGAGATTTGGGTGTGTTTGGGGGTGTCTGAGAAGTCCTGGGTTCAAGCTCCGGGTTTTACAGAATTTTTGATTTTGCTCTTAAAAGAATCTGGATACTGGCACATGGGCTTTATAAATAATTGTGTTTATTTTATGTTACAAAAAGCCTTGTGGCTTAGTAGCAAGTAGCATGTGGAGCATCTGAGAGGGCATGAGTTCGAATCCCAAGTATTGCAAGGGGCATTTTATTTTATGACTCTATGGCGTGAGAGGTGGAGTTCGATTCAAACTCTGCAGAGGTGGTTGGAAACTTGGTCAAAAGAGATTTGGAGGAGGAAAAGGTGGAGAGATACGGGGGAGAAAATCGTGGAGTTGGGTGGGAAGGTGTTGGCCGAATTGGAGACTCTTTGGGGTATGTATTCGACACTTTAGGGGAACTTCTCTTCTTTGGGTTTTGCAGAATTAGTATAGGAACAATAGGTGTTCTTTTTGTTCATTTTGTTTTCGGTAGCCTTACTCTTAAGCCTTTGTTCCTTATTTTGAATGTGGTACGTTTTTGACCATTCGGGTCATTTTTCTTTCAACATTACTTCTCAATTGCTTTGTCGAATACAAGACAACAAGTGCCAGATTCTCTTTTGAAACCTTTTCCTTCCTTCTTCACACTTTCTCTCTGTCGAATTTACATTCTTCTCCTCCTCTTTTCTAAACTGAATACCTCTTTCCCTATAGCTGAACCTTGCCTTGTTCCTTCGAT
This sequence comes from Gossypium longicalyx, assembly GCA_025698465.1. Lineage (NCBI taxonomy): Eukaryota > Viridiplantae > Streptophyta > Magnoliopsida > Malvales > Malvaceae > Gossypium > Gossypium longicalyx. The sequence goes on from CM047004.1 coordinate 50,056,183, forward strand.
CTTGTTTTCCTCACCCTCAATTATTTACTGTGGCTGAATTTTGTTAAGTTGAGTGAGACGCTCAGTTATCGTCTCTCACTCAAGTGTCTTGTGTTTGGCCGAAAATTGTAAGATCGATTCTTTTCATGCTTCGGTGTGCGCCACTACAATAATCTATACTCTGTTCTGTTGCATGGTAGCGATCGAAGGTGATTGACCATTTCTTGAGGATCAAGGGTATGGCTAATGAGGCTTTTAGGGCATAGGAGTGTTCAAAGTGGGGATTGATTCCAATCGCATCAGGTGTGTATTCACACCACTATGTTACTGTGGATCGACAAAAGCCGAAAAGTTAAAACTTCAGCATTTAAGGCCTCACGAGCATGCAAACGCTCTTGTGGTAAACTGAGCCCACAAATCATGGGCGACAGACTATGAAGGCTGCCACGAGCGTTCTTGTGTGCTTGGGCTGTTATAGGCATCGTTGGGCCAAGATGGGCTATGTAGGCCCAATGGGCTTGTGGGCCCTACATGGATAAAGTTTACGGTAAGTGATAGATAATGGAGTGGGCTAATGAGATTGCATAGTTGCTGCTGAATTTGGGCTAAATGGGCCACACGAGCATGTGGGCCCACTAAGGCCCAGTTACACTACTTTGGCCATATAGATTATCTAAGTCGTTAGAGACAACTGTAGACCTTTTGAAGGGTCGTTATCTGAATCGAGACCCCAAAATTAGTTAAATGATCGAAATACCCCTGAGGGGTAAAAGTTAATATTTTGCCCCTAACCGAAGAAATGACCATTATACCCCTAGTGGTAGGTTAATTGATATGTGTATGGCATTTATATGAATTGGTTTTGAGTATGGCATACTACATACACGTAATATTTATGACACGACATACTGCATAGGGTTGGGTTACTGAGTTGGAGGATATTTATGACACGACATACTGCATAGGGTTGGGTTACTGATTTGGAGGAAGTACTATATTAGTGGCTTTGCCACGTAATTACTACTCTGGTGGCTTTGCCACGTTTACTGTTATTAGCAGCACTGCTACGTTATTGTTAGCAGCTTCGTTGCGATATTGGTGTGTTGGCTGGGTGGGTTGATTTAAACCCCACATGGTGTGCTGGTTGGTACGGGTGGTGTGTTGGTTGGATTGGGGTGGCTTACATGATTGCCTTTCATCATTGCATCGTTATTCTTGTATAGGGCTAGGGCCCGCATCGCATCTTTATCTTGAATAGGGCTCAAGCCCGCATTGTTCTTGGATGCATTATATTGTTGGTCGATAGTGGATTACACACTGAGTTTTCGTAAACTCACCCTTTCTTTTTAACTGTACAGGTAATCCCCAACCTTAGGTGATTTGGTGCTACGAGGGACTTGGAGGTGGCCACATGACTGCTGTGTCTTGCATTTGACTTTATTTATTTTAAATTTCACTTTTGGGTTTTTAATTTTGTAATAAGGCCGTTTGTGGGTTTTAATTTTTTAATTGGGCTTTGGATTATATATTTTTAAAACTGCTAGTTTAGGTAAAGACGAGTTTTTAAAACAACTACTATTTTCTAAAACACACATTTTAAACTTCATCGACTTAAAAAAAGCTTCTGCGATTATCAATCAATATAATATAACATTGATGGTTAATAAGATAAACGTTTTGACGAGAACTTTTATTAAGTAGTAATAAAAAGGTTTTAAACTCAGTAATGAATTTTTACTAAAGAGATCAATTTACGAAAAACACTTTGATGTGACACGCCAGATTTGGCCATAACTTCTAGGTCGGGTTTGGGGTGCTATATTTAGTGGTATCAAAGCCAAGTTTTCAAAACTTAGCTGTGGAATCAGTTTTTGAAAATTTGATTTTTAAATGTTGTGATTGGAAATGTGGCACATGAGTCTCCGGCACCAAATCTGTAAGTTTTCTGACACTGTTTATTATTATAGGACTGAAATGTATTGTTGACGAACTACTATAGGTAATAGGACTATATTAAAACTCTTTAGTTAGAGTTAACTGAGAATATAGAAGACTGAAAACTGTAGTAAGATTTTCTTCTGTGGGAACAAACCCTAATTATTGTCCTTCATAACACATTGTTAATAATCACTAAAATTATAAACTGATAAATACAAATTTTAAATAGATAATTCACTATCAAAATGAGCATAAAGGGTACTCGCAGAAGGGGTACACGAGGTCACGGTAGAGGCCAAGGAAGTGCTGGAGCTGGATCTTCAGCATCGAGTCACATGCTTGCTAAGGAGGCACTAGCCTTACCAGTAACTGAGATAGGGTCTCATGACCGAGCAGCTGGGGATGATGCTCTATCCCAAGCCATGCTACGTGTTCTTGAAAGGGTTGCTAGAGCAAGTACTGGATCAGTGGGCCGAGGGTCAATTTTTGAGCGACTCCGGTCTAATGGAGCGGAAATTTTTAAGGGTGTTTCTAGTGTCACCCCAAATGTGGTAGAGTATTGGTTAGAGGCTACTGAACGGGTAATGGATGACCTTGACTATACTGTGGAGCAAAAATTAAAAGGAGCAGTATCTTTACTGCGAGATAAGGCCTACCAATGGTGGCTCACCGTGAGAGAGGGTACGCAGGCCGACCGTTTGACATGAGATTTCTTCAAAGTGTCTTTTTCAGGGAAGTATGTGGGCGCAAGTTATGTGGACGCCCGAAGGAAATAATTTTTGAACTTGACCCAGGGGAATAAGACAGTGGCAGAGTACGAGGCAGAGTTTTTACAGTTGAGTCGGTATGCTCACGAGATAGTTGTAACTGAGTATGAATGCTGTGTACAGTTCGAGATGGCCTTCGGGATGAGTTGCATGTGCTGAGAGCTTCGCAGAGGGAGCGACACTTTGCTACCCTTGTTGAGAAAGCAAAAATTGCTGAGGATGTGAAACGTTCTGAGTGCCAGAACCGCGAGAAATATAGGGGTAGGAATAAGAGGGATTTTGGACCCTCGAGTTCTTCTGAAAGGCCTATAAAGAGGGCTAGATTTGATGGGCCAGTCCGAGTGGTTCCTGTTATTGCTGCAAGACCGTAACCTTGCACTAATTGTGGAAGAGCTCACCAGGGTGAGTGTTGGAAATGAATTAGGGCGTGCTTTCGGTGTGGGTCCATGGATCATTAGGTTAAAAATTGTACTCAGAGGCCTATTCAGATGCAAATTGCAAGTCAGGGCCATGTTCAGCTGGGGAGAGGTGGTCAGCAACCACCGAGAGGCTGTGGGCAAGCTAGGGGTGGAAATGGTTTGGGACGAGGTTGTGGAGTACCAGGCAGAGGTACCGGTAGCACTGAGGTGAGATAGCCAGCCTTGGTGTATGCTGCTCGTCGTCGAGAGGATGGTGACGCCCCTAGCGTCATAACTGGGACGTTCCTAATTTATAATGTACCATACACTGCTTTAATTGACATTGGGTCTACACACTCATATGTTGCATGCATTGTGTCTGAGATGCTGGGCATTCAGTTTGAAAATACTGTTAGTGAGATGACTGTATTGAGTCCACTGGGACAGTCGATTAGGGTGAATAAGTTGTTCAGAGACGTGCCCCTAGAGGTCCAAGGGGTTGTTTTTTCGACGGATTTGATGGAACTGTCGTTTGGAGAATTCGATATTATATTGGGCATAGATTGGCTAGTGAAACACTGTACGAAATTGGATTGCGCTGCAAAGCGTATGGTGTTGTAGTATACGGAGGATGACGAGGTGACTGTGATAGGAGAGCGAAGAGATTATTTGTCTAACATAATCTCAGCGTTAAGGACCGAGAAACTAGTTTGCAAGAGTTGCGAGACATTTTTAGCTTATGTCAGCATATCAGATTCTAAAAGTCCTTCTATTGGAAATGTCAAAACTTTTAAAGAGTTTCCAGATGTATTTCCTGAAGAGCTTCCTGGGTTGCCTCCTAACTGTGAGGTTGAATTCGGTATTGAGCTCCTACCTGGAACAGCTCCGGTGTCCGTCTCCCCTTATAGGATGGCATCGAAGGAGCTGATGGAGTTAAAGGCTCACATTTAAGAGCTACTGGACTGAGGATTCATTCGACCGAGTGTGTCCCCATGGGGAGCACTCTGGACTGAGGATTCATTCGACCGAGTGTGTCCCCATGGAGAGCACCAGTGTTGTTCTTGAAGAAGAAGGATGGACCCATGCGCATGTGCATCGATTACCATCAACTGAACAAACTGACTATCAAGAACAAGTACCCTTTACTGAGGATAGATGATCTGTTTGACCAGCTGCAAGGAGCTTCGGTTTTCTCCAAGATAGATCTTCGATCTGGGTACCATCAGCTAAAGGTTAAGGAGGCTGATGTGTATAAAACTGCGTTTAGGACTCGTTATGGTCACTACAAGTTTCTAGTGATGCCGTTTGGATTGACGAATGCGCTAGCGGCTTTTATGGATTTGATGAAATCGAGTATTTCAACCCTATCTGGACCAGTTCGTAGTTGTGTTTATAGACGATATTCTGGTATACTCAAGAATCGAGGTGGATCATGATGCACATCTTCGAATTGTTCTGCAAATTCTGAGGGAAAAGTAGCTTTACGTAAAGTTAAGTAAGTGTGAGTTCTGGCTGCGAGAAGTGACATTTCTGGGTCACGTGGTGTCTGTCGAGGGGATTAAGGTTGATCCTCAAAAAATTGAAGCCATTTTGGACTGGAAACCATCAAAGACGGTATTTGAGATTCGAAGCTTTCTGGGTCTGGCTAGGTATTACAAACATTTTGTTGAGGGGTTTTCATTGATTGCTGCACCTCTGACTAAGTTGCTGCGTAAAGGGGTACCATTTAATTGGACTGATAAGTAGCAAGAGTGCTTTGAGAAACTAAAGAAAGTTCTGACTAAGGCCCCTATTTTAAAACAACCAGGGTCTGGGAAGGAATTCACTATCTACAGTGATACGTCGCACATTGGATTGGGTTGTATGCTGATGCAAGAGGGTAAGGTGGTTGCTTACGCGTCTCGTCAGCTTAAGCCTCACGAGGCGAATAACCACACTCACGACTTGGATTTAGCTGTGGTGGTTTTTGTACTGAGGATTTGGAGGCAGTACTTATACGGTGAGAAGTCTATTATTTACACTGATCATAAAAGCCTCAAGTACCTCCTTACTCAGAAGGACTTGAACCTTAGGCAACAAAGGTGAATCGAGTTGCTTAAGGATTATGATTGTTCAATTGAGTATCACCCTGGTAAGGCCAACGTGGTAGCTAATGCACTGAGCTGTAGGGTTATATCTAATTTGAGGGCAATGTTTGCTCGTCTTAGCCTGTTTGATGATGGTAGCTTGTTGGATTGAGCTGGGTGGGCGGTGAGTTTTGGGGCCAGAGTTAGTTTTTGATACTAAAAAAAAAGTGAAGTTGATTCGAGGTCAGTTAAAGGAAGCATCTGATAGACAGAAGTCTTATGCTGACTTAAAGCATAAAGAGATCGAGTACTCTGTAGGGAATTATGTCTTTCTAAAGGTCTCACCATGGAAGAAAATTTTGAGATTTGGACAGAAAGACAAACTGACCTCTAGATTCATCGGACCTTACCGAGTATTAAAGTGTGTGGGACCGGTAACCTATCAACTCGAGTTGCCTCCTAAATTATACATAATTCATGATGTGTTCCACGTCTCCAGGTTGAGGTGGTACCGCTCTGATCCCTCACTCATAGTGCCAGTTGAGGAAATTGAGATTAGACCTGATCTAACTATCGAGGTAGAACCGGTGCAGATACTGGATCATGACGTTAAGGTCTTAAGGAGGAAAACTATTCCACTGTTCAAAGTGCTATGTCGTAATCATGGTTTAGAAGAAGCTACGTGGGAACCAGAGGAGGCGATGCGGCAACAATACCCTCATTTATTCTGATTAGGTAAATTTCGAGGCCGAAATTTCTTTTAGGGGGTAGAGTTGTGATGCCCCAAAAATATAGGGTCTGTAATTTTGAATGACTTGGCATAAATTCCATGTTTGCTTTAATGGTTAGGCAATTTGGGTGTGTTTGGGAGTGTCTGGGAAGTCCTGGTTTCAAGTTCCGGCTTTTGTAGAATTTTTTATTTTGCTCTTAAATGAATCTGGATACTGGCACATGGGCTTTATAAATAATTATGTTTGTTTTATGTCACAAAAAGGCTTGTGGCTTAGTGTCAAGTAGCATGTGGAGCATCTGAGAGGGCATGAATTCGAATCCCAGGTATTGCAAGGGGGATTTTGTTTTATGACTCTGTAGCGTAAGAGGTGGAGTTCGATTCAAACTCTGAAGAGGTGGTTGGAAACTTGGTCAAAAGAGATTTGGATGAAGGTTGGTAGGGATTTGGAGGAGGAAAAGGTGGAGAGATAAGGGGGAGAAAATCGTGGAGTTGGGTGGGAAGGTGTTGGCCGAACTGGAGACTCTTTCGGGTGTGTATTCAGCAGTTTGGGGGAACTTCTCTTCTTTTGGTTATGCCGAATTAGTATAGGAACAATAGGTTTTCTTTTTTTTCATTTTGTTTTCGGTATCCTTACTCTTGAGCCTTTGTTCCTCATTTTGAATTTGGTACGTTTCTGACCATTCGAGTCTTTTTTCTTTCAACATTACTTCTTGATTGCTTTGCCGAATACAAGACAACAAGTGCTGAATTCTCTTTTGAAACCTTTTCCTTCCTTCTTCAAAATTTCTCTCTTCCCAATTTACATTCTTCTCCTCCTCTTTTTTAAACCGAATACCTCTTTCCCTATAGTCGAACCTTGCCTTGTTCCCCCAATCTCGTTCTCCTCTCCCTCAATTGTTTACTGTGGCTGAATTTGGTAAGTTGAGTGAGACGCTCAGTTCTCTTCTACCACTCAAGTGTTTTGTGTTTGGCCGAATATTGTAAGATCAATTCTTTTCATCCTTCAGTGTGCGCCACTGTATTAATCTATACCCTGTTCAGTTGTGTGGTATTGATCAAAGGCGATTGACCATTTCTTGAGGATCAAGGGTGTGGCCATTGAGGCTTTTGGGGCATAGGAGTGTTCGGAGTGGGGATTGATTCCAATCGCATCAGGTGTGTATTCACACCACTATGTTACTGTGGATCAGCAAAAGCCAAAAAGCTGAAACTTTAGTATTTGAGGCCTCACGAGCGTGCAAACGCTCGTGTGGTAAATCGAGCCCACAAATCATGGGCGACAGACTGTGGAGGCCGCTACGAGCGTTTTTGGGCCTCGTTGGGCCGAGATGGGCCGTGTGGGCGCAATGGGCTCGTGGGCCTCACACGAATAAAGTTTACGGTAAATGATAAATAATTGAGTGGGCTAAGGAGATCACATAGTTGCTGCTGCATTTGGGCTAAATGGTTCACACTAGCGTGTGGGCCCACTAGGGCCCAATTACACTATTTTGGCCATATGGATTATCTGAGTCGTTAAAGACGACTGTAGACCTTTTGAAGGGTCGTTATCTATACCGAGACCCTAAAATTAGTTAAGTGATTAAAATATCCCTGAGGGTAAAAGTTACTATTTTACCCCTAACCGATGAAATGACCATTATACCCTTAGTGGTAGGTTAATTGATGTGTGTATGGCATTTATATGAATTGGTTTTGAGTATGGCATACTGCATACATGTAATATTTTTGACACGACATACTGTATGGGGTTGGGTTACAGATTTGTAGGAAGTACTATATTAGTGGCTTCGCCACGTAATTACTGCTCTAGTGGCTTTGCCACATTTACTGTTATTAGCAGCACTGCTGCATTATTGTTAGCAGGTTTGCTACAATATTGGTGTGTTGGCTGGGTGGGTCGATTTAATCCCCACGTGGTGTGCTAGTTGGTACGGGTGGTGTGTTGGTTGGATTGGGGTGGCTTACATGATTGCTTTGTACTATCTATATTCTTATCAGATAGGGCTAAGGCCCGCACTATATCAGCATCTTGAATAGGGCTCGTGCCCGAATTTTCTTTGGATGCATTATCTCTTGTTGGATCGATAGGGGATTACACACTGAGTTTTCGTAAACTCACCCTTTCTTTTTAATCGCAGGTAATCCCCACTTTAGACGATTTGGTCTTTGCGAGGACTTGGAGGTGGCCACACGACTGCTGTGTCTTGCATTTGACTTTATTTATTTTAAATTTCACTTTTGTGTTTTTAATTTTGTAATAAGGTTGTGTGTGGGTTTTAATTTTTTAATTAGGCTTTGGATTATATATTTTTAAAACTGCTAGTTTAGGTAAAGATGAGTTTTTAAAACAACTACTATTTTCTAAAACACGCGTTTTAAACTTCATCGACTTAAAAAAAAGCTTCCGCGATTATCAATCAATTTAATATAACATTGATGGTTAATAAGATAAACGTTTTGATGAGAACTTTTATTAAGTAGTAATAGAAAGGTTTTAAACTCAATAATAGATTTTTACTGAAGAGATCAATTTACGAAAAACACTTTGATGTGACACGCCAGATTCGACCATAACGTCTAGGCCGGGTTTGGGGTGTTACAATATATCATAGAATCTCAATTACTAAACGCATAATAATAGAATTATTGAATTACTTACACACAACTTACTTCAGTGCAAAATATGGCAATTTGCGATTTAATCCACAACCTTGCCTTTTCCTCGGTCAAGGTCTATCCTCATCTCTCTTGATCTATAACAGAACATTTAGCTTATTTAATACACGCACTATTCAATTCAATCCAAAAATCACTATATGGAAAAATTACAATTTTTCCCATAAAATTTTACAAAATTACGAAATTGCCCCTAGGCTCGTAAAATGAAAAATACCTATTTTTCTCATTATTCAAGCCTAGCCGAATCATTTCTCTCTTACACCAACCCACATTTTTCATTTATTCACACATTTACACATAGTTTCTACAACTTTTACAATTAGGTCCTTTTTATCAATTCCACCAAAAACCACCTAGTAAAAGTTGTTTATCACACATTAAACTTTCATATTCTTCCATTAGACATCAAAGCAAAAGCAAGTTATTCATGGGTATCCTTTTAAACATGAACCCTAGCTCAAATTAAGGGTAGAAATAGCTAAATTGAGCTACGAGGATTTCAAAAATATAAAAAAAATTAAAAACGGGGCTAAGATGCATTTACTTTTAAGCTTGAAGATGAATGAAACCCTATCTATGGCTTCCTTATGGTATTCAACCAAGGGGGATGAAGATGAACACAAATTTCGACTATTTTTCCCTTTTAATTCTTTTAATAACCAATGGACCAAAATGTCGTTCCATTAAAACTTTGATATTTTATCCCTCCTATGTCCATTTTTGTCCATAATGACATATAATGGTCTAATTCCAAATAAGAACTTCAAATTTCAAATCTCATCACAATTAAGTCCTTAAATCAACTAGAACACATGTTTTTCACTTATTGCAATTTAGTCCTCATAACTCAATTAGACACCTTATAGGTAAAATTTTTCATCGATATTTTCACACAGGCATGCATATATATGATGGACCTCATAACAACCATAAATAATGATTTCTATCTTGGATTTGTGGTCTCGAAACCACTATTTTGACTAGGCCCTAATTCGGGATGTTACAGTGTGTCTAACCGCGTGGACAATTTTTAAGCTATTTTCCAAGCCATTTGCCACCCTTAAACACTCACATACTAAATCCTACTTCATAGCATACAACATGGCACATTTGACTACACAAGCATTCACCATCATGATTAATCCATGTCTTTATAATGTGGACATATCACATACTCACACCATCATACTTCCACATGACATTCCACACCAATTTCATATTATATCATCTTTATAATTCTTCTTTCAAGTTACTCAATTACACCATAAATATGGTCATACCTATTAGTCCTCATTCATTTGCTTAATACATATGTCATTCATCTCACATATCATCCACAAGCAACCAAAACCATATCAAAACATAAACACATTTGCATGCATGCACCAATAATTAGGTTTACAACCCAAATAATCAATATGAGCCACCTATCATGGCCATATACAAAATAATCATAATACCATCATGAACAAACACATTTGGCTAACCAATATGACACATAACAGAAGACCAAGTCCCTATACATGCCATATTGAAAATGATAAAGCTAACTATACCCAAATGTTCAATTGATAGTGTGATCGAGTCTCCGACATTCTTCAATCCTCGAGCTCGCTTGGCGAAACTATAAGAGATGGAAAAGAAAGGGGGTAAGCATAAAGCTTAGAAAGTTCACATGCAAATAAAAGACAACTTAAACAAGCTTGAATCATGCATTTAACATAATGAACATAATCTTGCATTTTATCAATTCTCATAAACATATTCCTCTTATATATATATATCAATACATGTTCTTACAATGAGCTCATCATATTTCATTTCATTCACATGAGTTTGATGTACATACCTGTGCCCACTTGTACATTATAACTTACTTTCGTGTTCTGATGCAATCATTACGATTACTCATAGAACTTTTTGAACTAGACGTTAAACACTCGGAATACTATCGGATACATCGGAAGTTGGCACCTAAGTGCCTTATATGTAGCCAATGTTACTTCATATCTCAGATCACATATTGCTCGTTTACGAGCTACTCATGAGTCTGCTCATGCAGGCTGTCAGGTATCCACAACATATGCCAGACTACCTCGCCATCAATAACATATACGTCACCAGTACCCGGACGCCAAAACATGTGTCACATATATCACAAACTCAGACCACAACTCAATGAGTTCGGATGTCACATATACTATGAACTCAGACCACAATCAGTGAGTTCAGATTATATAATTCCTAGTGACATGTCATTTGTATTCTAACTATTCCTAAGGTTAAAACGAGATTTTTCAATACCACATTTCTATCGAACTTACTCGTAACATCGATTTCAATGCTCATAGCACCAATCACAAACTCATAATAATAATAATAAAGCATTAACATTCACTCGATATCAAAGCAATAGAAATATGACATAACATTTTATATGAACTTACCATACATGTAATATTAAAGCATTTAAAGTATGGTACATGTTGCATTATTTGCAAATGAACTTACCTCGGTACAAAAATGATTGAAACGAGCCTAATCCTTATAAACCTTGTTTTTCCTCCAATCAAGACCTGAATCACATTTTTCTTGATCTATAATACCAAATTTAACTTGTTCAATACATACATTGGTCAAATCAACCCATACCACATACTTTGGTAAAATTACTATTTTACCCCTAACCTTTCACTTATTTACAAATTGGTTCCAAAGCTTGTAAAATGAAATGCATGCATTTTCTTAGTTACCCTAGCCTAGATGAACCTACACCATGATCATATCAGCCCACACTTTCCTTTATTTTATATTTCTACTACTCATTTTTACACCTTTTACAAATAAGTCCTTTTTAGGTGTTTTCACTAAAAATCACTTAGTAAAAGATGTTTACCACACATCAAACATTAATATTCCTCCATCAAACATCAAAATACAACCTTGTTACACATGAAAAGTTGAAAACCCTAGCTATGGAGAGCATGAAAATTTCGGCTAGCACTTGGAGAAGATGGACAAGATTTTCACTTCATTTTCCCTTTTTATTCTTTATTTACCAAATGAGAAAAATGCCCTAAAGGCCTTTCTTTCAAATTTTTCCTATTCATGCCCATTTTTGTCCAAAATTTTAGAACTTGGTCAAATTTCCATTTAAGAACCTCTAATTAATAATCCAATGCAATTTCATGCTTGAAGCTTCTAGAACACAAGTTTTACAACTTATTCAATTTGGTCCCTAAAGTCAAATTGGGCATCTTAGGCATAGAATTTCTTCATGAAAATTTCACACAAACATGCAATCATGTCATAGACCATCAAACAATCATAAAATAATTATTTCTATTTCAGATTTGTATTCTCGAAACCATTGTTTTGACTAGACCCTAATTCGGGATGTTACAACTCTCCCCCTTTAGAGATTTTCATCCCCAAAAATATTACTGGTAAAAAGGTTTGGGTATTGTTTCCTCATGGCCTCCTTGGGCTCCCATGTAGCCTCTTCAACCGCATGTCTTTGCCATAACACTTTGACCAAGGCAATATTTTTGTTTCTCAACTGTTCGACTTCTCGAGCCAAAATCTTAATCGGTTCCTCACCATATATCATATCCGATCGAATCTCAACTTCTGTTGGTGAAATCACATGTAAAGGATCTGATCTATAATGACGCAACATAGACACATGGAACACATCGTGAATCTTTTCCAACTTGGATGGTAAAGCCAACCAATAGGCAACCGACCCTATTCTCTCGGTGATCTCATACGGCTTTATAAAATGAGGACTCAATTTGCCCTTCTTGCCAAATCTCAAAACCTTTTTCCATAGAGATACTTTCAAAAATACCTTATCACTGACTTGATACTCAATTTCTTTCTGTTTCAAATTTACTTAGGATTTCTGTCTATCCGAAGCAGCTTTTAGACAATAACGAATTACCTTCACTTTCTTTTCAGTTTCTTTGACTAGATCAACTCCGTGAATCTAATTTTCTTTAAGCTCGATCTAATACAACGACGTTCGGCACTTACATCCGTACAATGCCTCATAAGGTACCATTTTCAAACTCGACTAATAACTATTGTTGTAGGCACTCCCCAATAACAATAAGTACTTTTTCCAACTACCTTGGAATTTCAATACACATCATCAGATTATGTCTTCCAAGATCTGAATTACTTGCTCAGACTGACCATAAGTCTTTGGATGAAAAGTAGTGCTAAAATTCAACTTTGTACCTAAAGTTTCTTGTAACTTTTTCCAAAACTGTGAAATGAATCTCAGATCTCTATCCGATACAATCAATATAGGTGCTTCATGAAGTCTTACAATTTCACCAATGTACAATTCGACTAACTTATCCAGTGAGAAATCAGTACGTACCGGGTTAAAGTGAGCTGATTTAGTTAGTCTATCGATAATAACCCATATGGCATCTTTCTTTTTTAGAGTTAAACGTAACCCTGTCATAAAATCCATAGTAATCTGGTCCCATTTCCATTTGGAGACCATGATGGGTTGAAGTAAACCTGATGGTAATTGCTGGTCAGCTTTTACTTGCTGACAAACTAAGCATTTCGATACAAACCCTGAGGTATCTCTTTTCATACCATTCCACCAATACATTTTCTTCAAGTCGCTATACATTTTTGTACTCTCTGGGTGAACTGACAAACAACCGTTGCGTGCCTCATGTAAAATATTCTGAATCAACTCAGCATCTTTCGGAACACAAATCTTACCACAGAATCTCAAACAACCATCGTAGTCACTTAGAAAATTCAGTTTATTGCTGGACTCACACTGAATTCTCTTAGCTTACAACTCTTTATCAACTTTCTGAGCATCACAAATATATTGAAGAAAAGTCTGTCTAGCTCTCAACTCGGCTAGAATCGAACCATCATCAGACCAAGTCAACAGTGTATTCATAGCCCTCAAGGCAAACAATGACTTACTACTCAAAGCATCAGCAACCACATTCGTCTTACCCAGATGGTAATAGATCACAAGCTTATAATCTTTTAGTAGTTCCAACCATCTTCGTTGCCACAAGTTCAAATCCTTTTGTGTCATCAAATACTTAAGAATTTTATTATCGATATAGACATGGCATTTCTCACCAAATAAATAATGTCGCCAAATCTTCAAAGCAAACACTATGGCAACCAACTCTAAATCATGTGTCGGATAGTTCTTTTTGTGAGGCTTCAACTGTCTCGAAGTGTAAGCTAAGACCTTACCCTCTTGCTTAAGTACACATCGCAAACCACTCAAGGAAGCATCACTATAAATCACAAGTTCTTTACTTGACTCGGGTTGCACCAAAACCGGGGCCTCAGTCAACAATGCCTTTAATTTCTCAAAACTCTGTTGGCACTTTTTTGCCCATTCGAACTTGACATCTTTCTATAATAACTTCGTCATTAGAGTAGCAATCATGGAGAATCCTTTAACAAACCGTCTGTAATAACCGGCCAAGCCTAGAAAGCTTCTAACCTCAGTTACATTCCTTGGTGGTTTCCATTCAATAATAGCCGAAATCTTACTCGGGCCTACTCTAATACCATCACTCGAAACAATGTGGCCCAAGAATCCAACTTCTCGAAGCCAAAACTTGCTTTTACTAAACTTAGCATACAAGTGCTTATCTCTCAAGGTTTGCAAAATAGCCTTCAAGTGCTCGGCATGCTCGGATTCATCGCGAGAATAAATCAATATGTCATCAATAAAAACGACAACAAATTTATACAATTACGGTCAGAAAATACAATTCATCAAATGCATAAATGCAGCATGAGCGTTTGTTAAACCAAAAGGCATTACAAGAAATTCATAATGACCATACCTTGTTCAAAAAATAGTTTTCGGCACATCCGAGTCTTTTACTCTCAACTGGTAGTAACTAGACCTCAAGTCTATCTTTGAAAACCATGTCGCTCCTTTTATCTGGTTAAACAAGTCGTCAATCTTTGGCAAAGGATACTTGTTCTTAATTGTTACTTTATTGAGCTATCAGTAATCTATACATAACCTCATAGATCTGTCTTTTTTTTTCACGAATAATACCGGAGCACTCCACGGTGAAAAGCTTGGTCTTACAAAACCCTTTTCGGTTAATTCTTGCAACTGTGACTTCAATTCTTTCAATTCAGTCGGGCCATTCTATATGGGGCAATCGAGATAGGTGCTGTACCAGGGACTAACTCAATGCCAAACTCAACTTCCCTAGCAGGAGGTAATCTAGGTAGCTCTTTCAGGAACATATCCGGATACTCATATACAACAGGCACTGGTTCAATCTTTGATTCAGACTCTTTCGTATTAAACACATAAGCCAAACAAGCTTTACATCCCTTTTTAATACATTTCTGAGCAGACATCGAAGAAATCACAATTGGCAACTTATTTGACTCATCTGATTCAACCTGGAGAATTTCACCATTTTCAAATTTCAATTCAATGACTTTTTGTCTATAATTAACTATAGCATCATGAAGTGTCAACCAATCCATGCCCAATATAACATCAAATTCATTGAACGGCAATAACATCAAGTCAACCAGAAAATAATGATCTCTAATTATCAAAGGACATTTCTTACATTACTTATCAACTAAAACATGCTTGCCTAACGAGTTTGACACTTTAATCATAAATTTCATAGACTCAACAGGCATATTCATGCTAGATACCAATTTCATGCACACATATGAATGAGTAGAACTAGGGTCAATCAAGGCAAGAACAGAAGTGTCATAGAGAGAAAAAGTACTCGTAATCATGTTGAGAGAAGATGCGTCCTCTCGCGCATGTATAGCATAGGCCATAGCTGGAGCTCTAGCTTCAGATCTTACTGTTGTATCCCTTGTTACATTTTTACTACTAGCCCCATTACCGACATTTCTCAAGGATCTCCCTTTTGTAGCTGTACTACCTGGCTTGTATTTTGAAAATTTTCTTTCTCAACCATCTCAGGACAGTCATTGATATAGTGGTCTTGAGAACCACATGGATACAAGATCCATCGCTCACCTTACACTTACCAAAATGACCTCTACCACATTGTTGGCACTCGGATCTGGAAGCTCTATCATTACCCACACTAGCCATAGATGTAGTCTGAGATCTAAAACTCAAATTTTTCTTCTCACGGTGTAACACCCCCTACCCGTATCCGTCGTCGGAATAGAGTACGAGGCATTATCAAGAAGCACGAAATACTTACAGATAATTTAAATACATTTTCATAACAATTTGTTTCGATTTCATACTATTTCATATTTAATCTTTTTGCACCAAAGTATTTAAGATATCATCTTTATGCAAATAGCACACATGAGGTACATAAATTCCATAATTATGAATGAACACATTTATCAAATATATTCCATGTTTTTATATATATCATAGTTTCATATTTCCATGAATCAATTACCATCACTTCCTCGTATTTCAGACAAATACGTGTAACAATTCATAAATATGCAATTCATTAACTCTTCCTACCAATCACGATTTTAAATTGCCAAATCACTTATTGAGCGCAATTTCAATGTTCACTAAAATCTATCATATAAATTTGGATGTACGTATTCATCAATAAATTTCATGTACAGATATCATCATCTTATATTTCCACACACATTTACTTTCCACATTTATGAATTCAAATAGAATATACAAGACATACCAATGTATTTCAAGTACGTTTTCATGATATTTTGTTTCGAACTCAGATTATTTCATACTAGAAGTTTTCTCATTAACTCATTTGGAATATCAATTCATACGGATAATACACTCAAGGCGTAGAAATATATAATCACAAATGAACTCATTCATCAACCAAGTTTTATGCTCATGTCTCATCAACTCGTATTTCCTTATATCACATAATTCTATGTAATACTTACCAAACTTCTTTAAATTAGTGAACATCTTACGGAATTGAGTACTTCGTTTTCTCGATGCCATAGTTCAACTATGGTCTTACACATCTTCACATAATGATGCCATAGCCTAGCTATGGTCTTACACGAATCACATATCTCACTGATGCCATATCCCAGATATGGTCTTATACAGTAGCATATATCACACCGATGCCATATCCCAGATATGGTCTTATACGGAAATCACTTGTCACTTGTCACTTGTAGCCGAAGCTACCACTATTCATTGATCAGGTAGCCAGAGCTACCATTTTTCATCGATCGGTAGCGGAGCTACCACTTTTCATCGATCGCAGTGTGAAGCTACCACTTTTCACTGATCAGGTAGCCGAAACTACCTCTTTTCACTTTTCATTTGTCATTGATCAGATAAGTGTAGCCGAAGCTATCACTTATCACTTTCACTTGTCCTTGATCAGATAAGTGTAGCCGAAGCTATCACTTATCACTTGTTGCCATGGTCCGACCATGGTCTTTTCCTTCAATTCATCTTGTCATTGAACTGAAACGCTTAATTTGATCATTTATTCAATTTTCATGCTTTTACATTATTCACAGTTTTATCATCAATACATATGAAATAACACATCATGAAATTCATAAAATTAACAAATAATCACTAAAATTTAGCCATATAAACTCACAAGTTCAATTTTTCTATTATAACGATAATCATAATTTCATAATAAATATTCCAAAAATAAAACATTATATCATTTCTAATCTAACACTTATCGATTATAATCGGGCATGTGATCAATTTATACACGATTCATTCATATATTTTTCCTCCTCCTCCTCTCCATCCACATCCTTGGTATAAATAACACACTTGTAAGTAACCTTATACATAATTTTCACTAATTACTTATGTGAATATTCAAGCTATCCACCCATGTCATAGTCACTAAATTATTTATATCTAAAGCTACTGAACTCCAAATTAAGGTCCACTAATTTTTCCTGAAACTAGACCCACATATCTTCTTACCATAAAAATTTCATAATTTTTGGTTGGGCCAATGAATACAATTTATTCATTGAAGTCTCTCCTGTTCTGCTGTCTGACAGTTCTGACCCTTCTTCACTAAAAATTAATTATCTCCTCGTACAGGATTCGAATGATGTTCTCATTTGTTTCTCTTGCAAATAGACTAATTCAGGATTCTAAACATATAAATTTAATCCAACAATTATTTTTATCCTATTTTTTATGATTTTACAAAGTTAGAACAGGGGAACCCAAAATTATTCTGATCTTGTCTCACAAAATTTATCATATCTCATGATTTACAATTCCATTGCTTATATCATTTCTTCTATAAGAAACTAGACTCAATAAGATTTAATTTCATATTTTATTCATTCTCTAATTCCATTTCTACAATTTTCGGTGATTTTTCAGAGTTAGACTACTGCTGCTGTCCAAAACAGTTGTAGTGCAAAATGTTAATTTCCATTTTGCCCCAAATTTCACAATTCATACAATTCAGTCCTTACTCAATTAACCCCTAAATTAAGATAATTTTCTCAATTAATACTTTTACTAGACATTATAAGTTATTTCATAACTATTAAAATTTAGAATTTTCACATAAAACTCTAACTTCAAACTCTTTTACACTTAGGTCCCAAACATTCACTTTCTATTCAATTCTTTCAATAAAATCAACATATAAATAATTTAAAGCTCTAATTCTATGTCAAATCATCATATACTTCCAGCACATATTCATAGCAACTTTCAATTTCTTTCATAGAATCAAAAACTAATGAATTCAACAAGTGGACCTAGTTGTAAAAGTCACAAAAACAGAAAAATTTTAAGAAATAATCAAGAACTGAACTTACTTGAAGTAAAAATATGAAAAACCAGCTTATGGGAACTCTTTCATGGCGTTTTTGCTGATGAGAATGCAGAAAAATAAAGAGAAATCTAGATAATTCCACTTTAGTCCTAACTTTATCAAGTAAATTTTACAATTTTCCAATTTTGCCCTTAATTCTCCTTATTGTCTTGTTGATTTCATGCCCTTGCCGTCCAGCCCAAATAGACCTCAGGTCTATTTTCCTTTTAAATCTTCTTTCTTTTATCATTTAAGCTATTTAATCATTTCTCAAAATTTTGCATTTGATACAATTTAGTCCTTTTTGTTCAATTAACTATCAGAACTTTAAAATTTCTTGACGAAACTTTAATACTAACTTATTAACACTCCATAAATATTTATAAAAATATTTATGGCTCGATTTAAAATTCTCGAGGTCTCGATACCTCGTTTTCGATTCTAATTATTTTAGTATTTATTTTTAGTACACTATTCACTATTTCAAAAATTTTCCTAACTTCACATTTAACTTATAATTACTAAATTAATAATATTTCCTACTCATTTGTCGGATTTAGTGATCTCGAATCACTGTTTTCCGACACCACTAAAAATTAGGCTGTTACAACTCTCCCCCTTTAGGGATTTTCGTCCCCGAAAATCTTATCAGAAGAAGTTGCTTTCAACACTCATGAAACATTTTTACTAACTTCTCAGAATCACAATTCGGTTTAACCTTGAATATTATTTATTTATTTATTTTTCCAGTCACCTTTGAATTCTAGAATAATTGTTGGAACTTATTGTCAAAGTTCTAAATTACCCTCTTAGGAACACATATACTTAGCTGATCTGTCAAATAAAAATTTTGTACCTACTGAAATGATCATACAAATATTTCTTTGTCAAATGATTAACCATAAACTAAATAACATTTTCTTTTTTGATGTTAATGACAATCCCAATTTGAAATCTATAGCCATTCTATCTCATATCACACTAGTATTATCACTGACTGCAATAATCCTAAATGTTCTTGATGTTCGGCTTACTTGCTAACAAATAGACATCTGAACTTGAACTCAAAAATATTATATAACGCTTTTGCAATCACTAGCACATCTAACACACAAGAAGATAATAAAGATCTTGATAATTCCTCAGAGAAAGCCAGAAGAAAAACACTGTTTACCGACTCTGGACTTCATCATAACAAAGATAATATATTTCCCGCATGTATAAAATAAAATCATAATTAGTAGAAACGTAAGAGTAGTCTCATATAAATTTTTACCATTGACTTCATTGCAACATATTAGAATAAAATTCTAAAGAGATGAAAAAATACTGATCATAAACCGACCAGACCAACAGGGCTTTCGTCTAACATCATAGTTAGCTAGCATTCTCACAACATAAGAACTCCATCAAAAACTGAACAACCACACACATATATCTGAGGATAAAAGAATATATATAATACCCAAAAAAGATCATCATATTCATTTCAACTATAGCTGTCACACACACAGACATCTTTACTACTCAATTATCATTTCTCTGACTAATTCTATCATCATGAACCTTGCATCATTTCATTCACTAATGAAAACCAATTCGGGAAAAACTTCAGCAAACACATACTTTAGACATCATATCTGAATAAGTCAATTAGCCGAGGTTAACTTTTTCTTTAACCGTGACATTACGTAATCTGAATGATCTTTAAAATAATCTGATATCTTTTTTCAAAACTGTATTCACTAGTCAAACTATTTTTAACTCTGTCTGCATTATTAATTATTCCACTTCTATACTCTTTAGTTTCACACTTGTGAATTATTCAACATAATTTTCGTGAATTTTAGTTATAAAATACCATATTGATAAGGGGGTGAGGTCATAAAGCCTCTAACTGGACTCTCATAAATACACACATATGACTTAGCATTTATCATCAACATCATATCCTTATAATTACATAATTAACTTCAAGCAAATTAACATACATAATTATGTTACACGAACTTTTCAATTATCCTTTTCAAACAAGTGTACTTAACCATACATTCCATGAATTTTTTGTAAGTTTACTCATAGCATTTACTTAATCAAACAAGTCAGGCACATAATATCCTATGAATGTCACACAAACATAGATGCACTCATCAAAAGATAAACTTCCATTTCATTTCACTTTTCCCATATTTCTCGATTTATGACTATTTCATTTCGTACCTCATCACATCCATATCATGAACTCTTCTTCATACCTTTCCAAGTTTCGACTCATCATAAACACATTCTTACTCAAACACCTCAGTGTCACTTTCAACACTTTATGAAATAGCTCGATTGAAAAGTATTTCTATCGATATGTAAAACAAAGATTAGATCGGATCATACACATCACACTATCACAGATTTATATGGCATGAATTTCTAGACACTTTGCACATCTCATTTGTTCCGAGAATCGGCTAAACCGAAGCTCTGATACCAATAAATGTAACACCCCCTACCCGTATCCGTTGTCGGAATAGAGTACGAGGCATTATCGAGAAGCACGAAATACTTACAGATAATTTAAATATATTTTCATAACAATTTGTTTCAATTTCATACTATTTCATATTTAAGCTTTTTGCACCAAAGTATTTAAGATATTATCTTTATGCAAATAGCACACATGAGGTACATAAATTCCATAATTATGAATGAACACATTATCAAATATATTCCATGTTTTTATACATATCATAGTTTCATATTTCCATGCATCAATTACCATCACTTCCTCGTATTTCAGACAAATACGTGTAACAATTCATAAATATGCAATTCATTAACTCTTCCTACCAATCACGATTTTAAATTGCCAAATCACTTATTGAGCGCAATTTCAATGTTCACTAAAATCTATCATATAAATTTGGATGTACGTATTCATCAATAAATTCCATGTACAGATATCATCATCTCATATTTCCACATACATTTACTTTCCACATTTATGAATTCAAATAGCATATACAAGACATACCAATGTATTTCAAGTACGTTTTCATGATATTTTGTTTCAAACTCAGATTATTTAATACTAGAAGTATTCTCATTAACTCATTTGGAATATCAATTCATACGGATAATGCACTCAAGGTGTAGAAATATATAATCACAAATGAACTCATTCATCAACCAAGTTTTATGCTCATGTCTCATCAACTCGTATTTCCTTATATCACATAATTCCATGTAATACTTACCAAACTTCTTCAAATTAGTGAACATCTTACGGAATTGAGTACTTCATTTTCTCGATGCCATAGTTCAACTATGGTCTTACACATCTTCACATAATGATGCCATAGCCCAGCTATGGTCTTACACGAATCACATATCTCACTGATGCCATATCCCAGATATGGTCTTATACAGTAGCATATATCACACCGATTGCATATCCCAGATATGGTCTTATACGGAAATCACTTGTCACTTGTCACTTGTAGCCGAAGCTACCACTATTCACTGATCAGGTAGCCAGAGCTACCATTTTTCACTGATCAGGTAGTCGGAGCTACCACTTTTCACTGATCAGGTAGTAGAAGCTACCACTTTTCACTGATCAGGTAGCTGAAACTACCACTTTTCACTTTTCATTTGTTAAGTGTAGCCGAAGCTATCACTTATCACTTTCACTTGTCCTTGATCAGAAAAGTGTAGCCGAAGCTATCACTTATCACTTTCACTTGTCCTTGATCAGAAAAGTGTAGCCGAAGCTATCACTTATCACTTGTTGCCATGGTCCAACCATGGTCTTTTCCTTCAATTCATCTTGTCACTGAACTGAAATGCTCAATTTGATCATTTATTCAATTTTCATGCTTTTACATTATTCACAGTTTTATCATCAATACATATGAAATAACACATCATGAAATTCATAAAATTAACAAATAATCACTAAAATTTAGCCATATAAACTCACAAGTTCAATTTTTCTATTATAACGATAATCATAATTTCATAATAAATATTCCAAATAAAACATTATATCATTTCTAATCCAACACTTATCGATTATAATCGAGCATGTGATCAATTTATACACGAGTCATTCATATATTTTTCCTCTCCTCCTCTCCATCCACATCCTTGGTATAAATAATACACTTGTAAGTAACCTTATCCATAATTTTCACTAATTACTTATGTGAATATTCAAGCTATCCACCCGTGTCATAGTCACTAAATTATTTATATCTAAAGCTAAGGAACTCCAAATTAAGGTCCTCTAATTTTATATAAAACTATACGAACATATCTTTTTACCATAAAAATTTCATAATTTTTGGTTGGGACAATTAATACAGTTTATTCATTGAAGTCTCCCCTATTTTGCTGTCTGATAGTTCCAAACCTTCTTCACTAAAAATTACTTATCTCCTCGTACAGGATTCAAATGATGTTCTCATTTATTTCTCTTGAAAGTAGACTCATTCAGGATTCTAAACATATAAATTTAATCCCACAATTATTTTTATCCAATTTTTTATGATTTTACAAATTTAGAACAGGGGAACCCAAAATCATTCTGACCTTGTCTCACAAAATTTATCATATCTAATGATTTACAATTCCATTGCTTATATCAATTCTTTTATAAGAAACTAGACTCAATAAGCTTTAATTTAACATTTTATTCATTCTCTAATTCCATTTCTACAATTTTTGGTGATTTTTCAAAGTTAGACTACTGCTGCTGTCCAAAACAGTTGTAGTGCAAAATGTTAATTTCCATTTTGCCCCAAATTTCACAATTCATACAATTCAGTCCTTGCTCAATTAACCCCTAAATTAGGATAATTTTCTCAATTAATACTTTTACTAGACATTATAAGTTATTTCATAACTATTAAAATTTAGAATTTCCACATAAAACTCTAACTTCAAACTCTTTTACACTTAGGTCCCAAACATTCACTTTCTATTCAATTCTTTCAATAAAATCAACATATAAACAATCTAAAGCTCTAATTCCATGCCAAAACATCATATACTTCCAGCACATATTCATAGCAACTTTCAATTTCTTTCATAGAATCAAAAACTAATGAATTCAACAAGTGGACCTAGTTGTAAAAGTCACAAAAACACAAAAATTTTAAGAAATAATCAAGAATTGAACTTACTTGAAGTAAAAATATGAAAAACCAGCTTATGGGAACTCTTCCATGGCATTTTTGCTGATGAGAATGTAGAAAAATAAAGAGAAAGCTAGATAATTAGTCCTAACTTTATCAAGTAAATTTTGTAATTTTCCAATTTTACCCTTAATTCTCCTTATTTTCTTGCTGATTTCATGCCCTTGTCGTCCAGCCCAAATAGACCTTGGGTCTATTTGCCTTTTAAACCCTCTTTCTTTTATCATTTAAGCTATTTAATCATTTCCCAAAATTTTGCATTTGATACAATTTAGTCCTTTTTGTTCAATTAACTATCAGAACTTTAAAATTTCTTAACGAAACTTTAATACTAACTTATTAACATTCCATAAATATTTATAAAAATATTTATGGCTCGATTTAAAATTCTCGAGGTCTCGATACCTTATTTTCGATTCTAATTATTTTAGTATTTATTTTTAGTACACTATTCACTATTTCAAAAATTTTCTTAACCTCACATTTAACTTATAATTACGAAATTAATAATATTTCCTACTCACTTGTCGGATTTAGTAATCTCGAATCACTGTTCCGATACAACTAAAAATTAGGCTGTTACACACGGTTTCTATACGAATGTCTAACCAACACATGAGAACGAGAATACATATCTCTAGATTTCTTACACTGAGATGGAAGTGACTTGCTCATCAGTCTCTTCCTTATATCTCTAGCCTCAGCTTCGACTATTCTCCTCTCATTGATCAGCTCCTCAGCCTTACAAGCCCAATCAACGAGCACAACAAATTCCTTCAGCTCAAGAATACCCACTAACACTCTAATGTCTACACATTTTAGCCTCAGAGGATACACATTCTTGAGCATACTTATTGAGCCGAACATACTCTCTTTCGTACTCAGTAATTGACATGCGACCTTGTTTCAAATCAAGAAATTCCTTATGCTTTTGGTTGATGAATCGCTCACTGATGTATTTCTTTTAGAACTCCTCTTGAAAGAATTCCCATGTGACCCTCTCCCTCGAAACCACCGAAATTAGCATCTTCCACCAAGGTATGCTGTGTATCTCAACAAGTAAATAGCACACTTCAAACATTCTTCAGGTGTGCACGACAGCTCATCGAATACTCAGATAGAATTCTCAAGCCAGAATTCCACTTTCTCAGGGTCATCATCAGCATTAGCCTTAAATTCCTCGGCTCCTTGCTTCTGAATTTTATCAACTGGGGTTCTATAAAATCTCATAAACTCCATACCTTGAGGCACTTGGGGTACAGGTTAGGGATTTGGAAGGGGTGGAGGAGGTTGAGAGTCCAGGTTCATTCGAACGAACTCCGTGTACCAAGCATCCATCATATGGAGAAAGGCTTCTCTGCCTCCTTCTCCTCTACTAACAGTTATGGGTCTATTATTAGTTGCACTACCCTTTCAGTGGGTGCAGGATCATTACTTTGAACATCATCCACAACTGCTCTGTCGGGATCAATTTACTATATAATTTTTTTTTTCAAAATCGTCAAAAGTCGTCACACTATCACAATTTAAGTATGGCATGTATAGCTAGACTCGTACACATGCTATGTAGCCCGACAATTGGCTAAACCATAACTCTGATACCACTAAATGTAACACCCCTTACCCGTATCCAAAGCCGGGACAGGGTTCGAGGCGTTATTGGACTTTAGCACAAGTACATATACAAAATCGGGTCATAAAATTTTCGTTCAAATCAATTTCATTCATACATATGCAAATTGTCCCTTAACCTACGAGGCCCCAAACATACATTGAAGGTGGTTCGGGACTAAACTGAGAACTTTAGAAAACTTTGGGATAACTTTGAAAATTTCCATACTTTGGAGAGTCACACGGGCATGTGTCTTGGCCATGTGGTCTCACACGCCTGTGTGGTTTGGGACACACCCGTGTCCTCAGCCCATGTAACTCTTTGACTTTGACATCATCAATCAAATAAGGTCACATAGCCAAGTCACAATCCTGTGTGCTTGGGCCGTGTGGCGAATCAAATTCCAAAAATTAAGTGTAGACTTCACACGGCCTGGGTACACACCCATGTCCTAAGACCATGTCCTTCACACGGCTGAGACACACGGCCGTGTCTTTGACCGTGTGTTTACTATTGGGATTCTGTTTTCCATAATCAGGGTGCAGAGGGCACACGACCAAATCACATACCTATGGGACAGACCATGTGTCACACACGGCCAAGACACATGCCCGGGTGTCTAACCGTGTGGAAAATTTTTAGGCTATTTTCCAAGCCATTTGCCACCCTTAAACACCCACATACTCAATCCTACTTCATAGCATACAACATGACACATTTGACTACACAAGCATTCACCATCATGATTAATCCATGTCTTTATAATGTGGGCATATCACATACTCCCACCATCATACTTCCATATGACATTCCACACCAATTTCATGTTATATCATCTTTATAATTCTTCTTTCAAGTTACTCAATTACACCATAAATATGGTCATTCCTATTAGTCCTCATTCATTCTCTTAATACATATGCCATTCATCTCACATATCATCCACAAGCAACCAAAACCACATCAAAACATAAACATATTTGCATGCATGCACCAATAATTAGGGTTACAACCCAAATAATCAATATGAGCCACCTCTCATGGTCATATACAAAATAATCATAATACCATCATGAACCAACACATTTGGCTAACCAATATGACACATAATAGAAGACCAAGTCCCTATACATGCCATATCCAAAATGATAAAGCTGACTATACCCAAATGTTCAGTCGATAGTGTGATCGAGTCTCCGACGTTCTTCGAACCCCGAGCTAGCTTTGCGAAACTATAATAGATGGAAAAGAAAGGGGGTAAGCATAAAGCTTAGTAAGTTCACATGTAAATAAAAGACAACTTAAACAAGCTTGAATCATGCATTTAACATAACGAACATAATCTTTTATTTTATCAATTCTCATAAACTTATTCCTCCTATATATATCAATACATGTTCTTACGACAAGCTCATCATATTTCATGTCATTCACATGAGTTTGATGTACATACCTATGCCCACTTGCACATTATAACTTACTTTCGTGTTCTGATGCAATCATTACGATTACTCATAGAACTTCTTGAACTACCCGTTGAACACTCGGAATACTATCGATATATCGGAAGTTTGCACCTAAGTTCCTTATATGTAGCCAATGCTACTTCATATCTCAGATCACATGTTGATCGTTTACGAACTACTCACGGGTCTACTCATACAGGCTGTCAGGTATCTGCAACACATGCTGGACTACCTCGCCATCAATAAAATTTATGAGACCAGTATCTAGAAACCAAAACATGTGTCACATATATCATGAACTCAGACCACAACTCAATGAGTTCAGATTACATAATTCCTAGTGACACGTCACTTGTATCCTAACTATTCCTAAGGTTCAAATGGGATTCTTCGATACCACATTTCTATCGAACTTACTCGTAACGTCGATTTCAATGCTCATAGCACCAATCACAAACTCATAATAATAATAAAGCATTAACATTCACTCGATATCAAAGCAATAGAAATATGACATAACATTTTATATGAACTTACCATACATGTAATATTAAAGCATTTAAAGTATGGTACATGTTGCATTATTTGCAAATGAACTTACCTCGGTACAAAAATGATAGAAACGAGACTAATCCTTGTAAACCTTGTTTTTCCCCCGACCAAGACCCGAATCACTTTTTCTTGATCTATAATACCAAATTTAACTTGTTCAATACATACATTGGTCAAATCAACCCATAACATGTACTTTGGTAAAATTACTATTTTACCTCTAACTTTTCACTTATTTACAAATTGGTCTCTAAGCTCGTAAAATGAAACGCATGCATTTTCTTAGTTACCCAATCCTAGTCGAACCTACACCATGATCATATCAACCTACATTTTCCTTTATTTTACATTTCTACTACTCATTTTTACACCTTTTATAAATAAGTCCTTTTTAGGGGTTTTTACTAAAAATCACTTAGTAAAAGATGTTTACCACACATCAAACATTCATATTCCTCCATCAAATATCAAAATACAACCTTGTCACACATGGGTCAAATTTCATGCATAAACCCTAGCTCAAAATAATTGTAGAAATAGCTAAATCAGTTGATGACAACTTCAAAAATGTAAAAAACATTAAAAACGGGGCTTGGGAGCACTTACAATCAAGCTTGAAAAGTTGAAAACCTTAGCTATGGAGAGCATGAAATTTTTGGCTAGCACTTGGAGAAGATGGACAAGATTTTCACTTTATTTTCCCTTTTTTATTCTTTTATTTACCAAATAACAAAAATGCCCTTAAGGCCTTTCTTTCAAAATTTTCCTATTCATGCCCATTTTTGTCCAAAATTTTAAAACTTGGTCAAATTTCCATTTAAGTACCTCTAATTAATAATCCAATGCAATTTCATGTTTAAAGCTTCTAGAACACAAGTTTTACAACTTATTCAGTTTGGTCCCTAAAGTCAAATTGGGCATCTTAGGCATAGAATTTCTCCATGAAAATTTCACACAAACATGCAATCATGTCATCGACCATCAAACAATCATAAAATAATTATTTCTATTTTGGATTTGTGATCTCAAAACCACTATTCTGACTAGACCCTAATTCGGGTTGTTACAGTAGTCAATCACTAGTTCGTAATCTTTTAGTAGTTATAACCATCTATGCTATCGTAAATTCAAATCTTTCTTAGTCATCAGATATTTCAAACTCTTGTGATCTAAATAAACATGACATTTCTCACCGAACAGATAATGGTGCCAAATCTTTAGCACAAACACAATGGCTGGTAATTCTAAATCATGCGTCGGGTAATTCTTTTCATTCGGCTTCAATTGTCTCGAGGCATAAGCTATGACTTTACCTTCCTGCATCAAAACGCAACCTCAACCATTCAATAATGCATCACTATAGATAAAAAATTATTTACCCAATTCTGGCTGTTATAACACTAGAGCTTCAGTACAAAGAGCTTTCAGCTGATCAAAACTTTTCTGACATTTCTCAAACCATTCAAACTTTACATCTTTTTGAAGCAATCTCGTCAACAGAGTCGAAATTATTGAAAAGCCTTTCACAAATCATCTATAATATCATGCTAGTCCCAGAAAACTCCAGACCTCAGAAACATTTCTCGAGGGCTTCCAATCTATAATCACAGATATCTTGCTCGGATCGACTTGAATACCTAATGCTGACACAATATGCCCCAGGAAACCAACCTCGCGCAACCAGAATTCACATTTGCTGAACTTTGCAAATAACTGCTTATCTCGTAGAGTCTATAGTACAATTCTCAGATGCTCAACATGCTCGGATTCATTTCGCGAATATATCAATATGTCATCAATAAACACAACAACAAGTCGATCTAGGTACGGTCTAAAAATCTGGTTCATTAAATCCATAAAGACAGTAGGTGCATTCATTAGTCCAAAAGGCATAACTAAGAATTCATAATGACCATACCTCATTCTAAATTCAGTTTCGGCACGTCAGAGTCTTTAACTCGCAACTGGTAATAGTCTGATCTCAAATATATCTTTGAAAACACTGTAATCCCTTTTAACTGATCAAACAAATCATCTATTTTGGGCAGAGGATACTTATTCTTTATAGTCACTTTATTCAACTGTCTGTAGCCAATACACATTTTCATCGTGCCATCTTTCTTTTTCACAAACAACACGAGAGCACCTTAGGGTGAGAAACTCAGTCTTCCAAACCCTGTGTCAGTTAATTCTTGCAATTGAGCTTTTAATTCTTTCAATTCTATTTTTGGAGCCATTCTGTACGGAGCTATCGATATCAGTATAGTTCCCGGCACTAACTCAATGCCAAACTCAACCTCTCGAATTGGTGGTAAACCCAGTAATTCTTTAGGAAACACATCCGGATACTCACACACAATTGGCACTGATTCAATCTTCTTTTCTGTCACTTTCGTATAAAGCACATAAGTAAAGTAAGCATCGCAACCCTTTCTCACATTTCTGAGATAACATTGAAGAAATCACTGCTGGTAAACCATTTAAATCATCTAACTCAATCCGGATAATCTCATTATGCTGACATCTCAGATTAATCGTCTTTCGTTTATAGTTTACTATAACATCATGTAGTGCTAGCCAATCCATACCTAGAATTACATCAAATTCATCAAATGGTAACAACATCAGATTGGCCGAAAAATAGAAATCTCGAATCATCAACGGATAGTTCTTGCACACTTTATCAATTAAAACACACTACCCTAAGGGGTTCGATACTCTAACCACAAATTTAGTAGACTCTACAGGCAAAGTCTTACTGGATACTAAATTCATGCATATATAAGAATGAATTGATCTTAGATCTATCCATGCAATAACTTTAGTATCATAGAGAGTGAAAGTACCGGTTATAACATCTGGCAATGATGCTTCCTCTCGTACATGGATAGCATAAGCTCGAGCAGGTGCTCATGCCTCAGATCTCACAATAGAATATCTCGCAACACTTCGATTACCACTCGTATTTCCAATGTTTCGGGCTGGTCTCCCTCTAACAGCAGTACTACTTGATCTCACATTCTGAACTTTGTCTTTCTTATCTAACTTCAGGTAATCTCGGATGAAGTGTTCTAACGAACCACATTTGTAACAAGCTTTATTACTTATATTCCAACATTCTCCGAAATGTCGTCATCTGCAGTGCTGACATTTGGGTTTATTATCTCTTATACTACCAATACTAGCTACTGATATAGCTTGAGCTTTGGAACCGAAATATTGTTTAGCACGATCCTTGTTCGGATATCCAATCGAAGCACTCAGGCGAATATACAAATCTCTGGATTTCTTTGATGAAGATTGATACGGCTTACTCATCGATCTTTTTCTAGTGCCTCTAGTCTCTAAATCTGCTTTCCTCTTTTCTTTGCTGAGATCTTCGACTTTACAAGTCCTTTCAACTAAAACAACGAATTATTTGATTTCTAGAATCCCGACTAGAAGTTTTATATCTTTATTCAACCTATCAACAAACCGCTTACAGATAATCTCTTCGGTAGAAATATATTCCTGAGCATATTTGCTCAATTGTACAAATTCTCTTTCGTACTCAGTGACAGTCATCCCACCTTATTTCAATTCTAGAAACTCTTTATGTTTCTAATCAAAGAAACACTGACTTATATACTTCTTTCGGAATTCAGATTGGAAGAATTCCCAGGTGACCCCGTTCCCTCGAAACTACAGATATCAACATTTTCCATCAATGGTACGCATTATCTTTAAGTAAAGATACCACACATTTGATACATTCATCAGGAGTACAAGACAATTCATCAAAAACTCGGATTGTGTTCTCGAGCTAGAACTCAGCTCTCTTAGCTTCATCATCTACGGTAGCCCGAAATTCCTCAGCTTCATGTTTACGAATCTTATCCACTGGCGACTTATTCAATCGCATTTGATCTATAGCTTGAGGAACTACAGGGGTTTGTTGAGAAACAGGTGGGATGGAGGTTGTTGAGCAGCCGAATTCGTTCGAACGAACTCCATAAACCACTCACTCATCATCTGAAAGAAGGCTTGCTTATCCTCTCCCCCTTGACTACTTGAAATTAGCCTAGAATTAGCTGACGCTGCCCCTTGAGTAGGAGCGGGCGTATTACTTTCCATATCATCTGCTATTGCTCGTTCGGGATCTATTTACTATATGAAAACACACTTTAAACTGTCAGGAATCATCACACTATCGCAAAGTATATATATGGCATGTATAGCTAGACTCTCACTCACTACGTTAGTCCTAGAATCGACTAAATCGTAGCTCTAATACCAATAAAATGAAACACCACTAACCCATATCCTTCACCGGAATAGGGTTACAAGGCATTACCAATCAATCACAACATAAATAATTCATTTTCACATAAAAATTAATCAAATACAATCACAGTGTCCCTTATAAGGCTCTACGAGACCATAAAACAACCTTGGAAGAAGTTCAGGACTAAACTGATAACGTTTGCAAACTTTAAAAAACGCATAAAATTTTCAAACATTCAAGGGTCACACGCCCGTGTGAACAGACCGTGTGCCTCACACAGGTCGTGTGAAAACAGGGCATACATATTGACTTACACCACACGGCCGAGGACACGCCCATGCGCCAGGCCGTGTGAAATCTAGAGGGGTTACTGACTTGGGTCGCACGGCCAACCACACGCCCATGTGCCAGCCCGTGTGCCACACACGGCCAGTAGACACGCCCGTGTGTCTAGGCCATGCCAAACCTGTAGGGTATACTGACTTAATTCGAAAGGGTACCTCATGGGACACACGGCCGTGAAGCATGACCGTGTATCGCACATGGCTGAGACACACGCCCGTATCTCTGCTCGTGTGGACAAAAATAGGCCATTTACAAAGCCAATTTGCCACCCTTTTTCATGCTCACATAAATAATCAAAAAGGTACCTATTCATCATACAATAGACATCCCAAAATCATCATCCAAAATGCACAATTCATACCATATTCATTTAAATCAATTTCCATAATCAATTCAAGCCAAATACCTATTCAAAAACTTATACCATCCAACATTCATTCACAAGCATATATCTTCTCAATTTATCAACTTCAATCATATATATCTTTTAATAAACTCAAAACATTACCATTTGAACAACTATGAAACCTTAGCCACATTTATACCAAAACAGATCAAACTAAGCCATCACACATAGTTATCCATACAAATCAAAACATATACATTATAAGCCAAATCTCATGGCTATATTCACAACCAAAGTACCATAATGACACTGGCATACACATGCCATATACCATATATACAAGGCTTCAAAAGTACCAACAAAATGATCGATAGTGTGATGACGGTTCCTGAAGATCTCCAAGTCCGAGCTAGCTTTCATTATCTATAAAACATAGACAAATAACACACAGTAAGCTTCATAGCTTAGTAGGTTCATAAGTGATTAAATCAATTCATCAAATAAATGTAATTAAACTATTTTCACATTACCAAAATCAACATTACATTAACCACAAACCTTTCTCATGTCTCAAAACATGATCAAATACCATCTCATTGAACTTTCTCAATCTAATACTCGAGTAGGTTTCGTACGTACCTATATCACCTCGTACTAACCTCTTTCTTAACCACATTATTTCCTGTACCCATTGAACCATTCGAAATAGAAATCGGATACTCAAGGATCACAATCGATAAGTACCTAAACCATGGCCCGTAGCCAAATCAAGGTAACTTATCCTGGAGTACCTATACCATGGCCCGTAGCCAAATCAAGGTATTATTCACACCCATAGTGTCGATACCATGGCTCGAAGCCAATACATTAACCTAATGACATGTCACTAGCATCCTAAACTATTCCTAAGGTTCAACCAGGAATTTCACTTGTCGATTTCATTGTCAAACACATCCGTTTAGTCGTATTCACAATTCAAACATTATCTGTAATCTAACAATCACATTTTATGCAGTACCAAAGCATATAACATACATTTATAATGAAATTACCACATACGAACTTACCTCGTACTCGGAATTGACAAATCAGATCGATTACTCGATAACTTTTGATTTCCCCCAATCTAAATCTGAATTCTTTCTTTCTTGATCTATATAAATTCAAAATGAACTCATTTAATCACCTATTCATTCAATTCCATCCAAAAATACCTATTTCGGCATTTTTACACTTTAGCCACTAAAGTTCCACATTTTTACAATTTAGTCACTATTTCACAATTACACAAAATTCATGAAATTTCATTAAACCCAAGCCTAGCCAAATTTCATATAGGTCCCTAGTAGCCCATATTTTTCATTTGTTTCACATTTCAACCCCTCAATTTACAAATTTCTCAATTTTATCCCTAATATACATTTTTACTCAAAATCACTTTACAAAACATAGATATCTATCACTAAGCTTTCATAATTCATCATCAAACACTCAAAAACACATGAATTCATCAATGGAAATTTTCAAAACATTAAGTATTTTTGCAAATTAGTCCCTGGGCTAGCTAGTACTCGACACAATGATCACAAAAACATAGAAATCATCAAAAATCGAGCTCAAAACATACCTTAATCAAGATGAACATGGGCCGAATGAATGAAAGCTCCAAAACCCTATTTTTTCTCAAATATCCGGTTGAAATAAACAAAGATGAACATTTTTTTATCTTTTATTTTATTTAATATTAACTTAATAACCTAATTACCATTTTAACCTTGATTTAAAACATTTAATATCATCCATTTAATGACCATTTATGTCAAATTCCACTATCAATGGTCTAATTACAACATAAGGACCTGTCATTTATTAAGCCATAGTAATTAGACACCTTTATAAAATAGAATGCCACTTTTGCATTTTACACGATTAAGTCATTTTTTCTCAAATTAAGCTATTAAATGATACAATTAGCTCACAAAATTTTCACACATATATTCACATGCTATAAACACCAAAAATAATATTAAAATAATTTTCTGATCTCAGATTGGTGGTTCTAAAACCACTGTTTTGATTTAAGCTAAAACTGGGCTGTTACAAGTTCATTCAATTCTAATAACCTCTTATGGCCAGCATGACCCAATCTGTAACACCCCTAACCCGTATCCGTCATTGGACTGGGGTTACGAGGCATTACCGAAAAAGATAAAACTCTCACACGTTCACACAGTCTAACAAACCCTATTAAAAAATATACATTTGTAACTTCAGTTTATCAAATCTTGAATCATTAATACACAAAGCACAAATCAACTTTATTAAACTCACATATATCCATTTTATTATCTTATAACAAAATTACTATTCATACGGTAAATTTTCAATACAAAATCTGAATATTTAAAACATGCTAATTATATATGCTAATTTCCATGCCAACTTTATTTTTCACTAATACTATATACGCATAAAACATTTTATAGCATCTAATCCGTATATTTAATAATCAAGCCATACCATATACCTAGTCATAAAATTCATCATAAAGCTATGGCCACAAGATCATAATAATTTAAACTCTCTTCAGCACAATAATAACTATACATACATTCATTTTGCATAGCAAATTACCAAACTTAAAACACATACACATAACTAATAAGTTAAGTAGTTATTCTGTCATTTATAATATCTTCAATACATTATAAATGTAATTATACCATATACCGTATCACATATCCAACAAGTCAAAAATACTTATACACATACATAATTCATTATTTCCAACCAAATCCCAAACACAAATGTTATATGCATACGTATTTAATATAACTACTATTAGCCGAATATACATATATGACATTTACCAATTCCAAGAAAAGTTTACAAGTCAAATTGTATATCAAATTTTGTGTCAATACTAAAACACACCAAATAACCAAATTCATTATATAGCAAAGTCATCACATCACTTATCAAAACATGTACTACATATCACATATTAATCTATTTTCAATCTTAATTGCCGAATACAACCATCCATAATATCATGCATTTCATACACATATCTTATATCAATAAAATACACATTACCTTTGGACATGATCAACTAAAATCATTCATTCGACATATTACTCAACCATTAACAAATATATATATCAAACACCTCACACACATATATATATCAAGACCAAAATTTACTTAAACTTAAACATTATACTTAGCCATTTTCGCATGGCTTTATATACATACACAAACCAAAATTCAACATTTCAAAATATAACCTAGCCTATACATGCCATAAGTTCGAGTTCAACTTATAAAAGTCCCGAAACAGAAGATAGTGTGATGGACTGTGCTGGCGATCCCCGAGCTCGTAACTTGATTCCAAAATCTATAAAACAAAGACAAACATACATACACAATAAGCTATCATAGCTTAGTAAGTCATAAGCAAATAAAAAACTCAATGATATAATCAACTCATTTAAACTAAACCAAATTATAATGTCATTATCACATTTAGTCTCAAACTTACAATTTCGTATATAACATATACTTTCATACATAAATGTTACCTTGCCCGAATGCTCATATAATTTTATTAACGAAATATCATTCAACTTTTAAAGCCAAAATGTCATTATATAACCAAGTATACTTACACTCATATGCACAAGCTCATGAATCAAAATATAACATCATATACATACATTTATTATATGGCTGAATATACTATACAATACTCATATATTTACTTTAGTAACTTGTATACTTTGTATTTCATATCAAATAACTAACTTACCCTATTTTCAAATAGGTAATTAACTAACTCATATATGATCGTTCTAGCTCATTTTAAACCTTCGATCACAACTTATCATTGCCTGTTGGACCATTAGCGATCGAATAGGATACTCGGATAATCACATATATCGAATAATGCCAACGTCTCAAATGTGGTCTGACTTGCTATCTCATATCGATGCCACTATCCCCAGACAGGGTTTTACACGAATCAAATACGATGCCAATGTCCTAGACATGGTCTTACACGTAACCACATATATCGATACCAACGTCCTAGACGTGGTCTTACACGAAAACACATATATCGATGCCAATGTCCCAGATGTGGTCTTACACGAAAACACATATATCGATGCCAACGTCCCAGATGTGGTCTTACATGAAAAAACATATATCGATGCCAACGTCCCAGATGTGGTCTTACACGAAAACACATATCAGAATACTATGGTTCGTAAGGGGCTTTTGGACGTCATAACTTAGTCGGAACAATTTCGTTAACATAGCTCCCAAGCTTATTTACATTCGGCTAACATATATATATTCAAATAATTCATTTCAACATATAGAACTCATATTTATTTAAAATTAATAATAACTATTTGCTTATATACTTACCTTGGACAATGAAAATCGGAACGAGACGACTAGTCCACAACTTTAGTTTTCCCCCGATCCAAATCCATTTTCTTTGGTTTTTGATCTAAACATATCCAAATTAAACTCATTCAATCATATTTTCACTCAATTTAGTCCACAAACATATAAATAAGCAAATTACTATTTTACCTCTGACATTTTACACTTTTTTACAATTTAGTCCCTATTACACAAAACACAAAATATGCAAAATTTCAATATATCATGCATAGGCCGAATCTTCCTTGTGTTCACACAAGTCTATATATTTTATTTATTTTACATTTTTGTCCCTCAATTTATTACTTTAGCAATTTAGTCTTAAATACTCAAAATCATTTTACGCGATTAAGCCCTTTTTATTAAATCGACACTGAAATGACAAAATTAAATCACGAAAATTTCACACATATAAATTCACACATAATAAACATAAAAAATAATTTTAAAACATTTTTTTGACTCGGATTCGTGGTCTCAAAACCACTATTCCAATTAGGGTCTAAATCGGGCTAGTACAACCCTTCCCTTCTTAGGGATTTTCGTCCCCAAAATCTTACCGGTGAATAGGTTCGGATAATGCTCTTTCATTGCATCCTCAGACTCTCACGTTGCTTCCTCAACTCTGTGTTTATGCCACAATTCTTTAACTAACAAATTTTTTGTATTTTACAATTCTTTAACCTCGCGAGCCAGAATGCGAATCGGTTTTTCATATGTCATATCGGACTTAATCTCAATCTCTGACGGAATAATCACATGTGAGGGATCAGATCGATATCTACGAAGCATCGAAACATAGAATACATTGAGGATCTTTTCTAGCTCAGGTGGCAACAACAGTCTATAAGCAACCGGCCCGATTCACTCTATAATCTTATACAGTCCAAATAAATCTCGGACTCAATTTTCCTTTACGATCGAATCTGAGTATTTTCTTCCACGGTGAGACTTTCAAAAATACTTTGTCCCCGATCTGAAACTCTATATCTTTTCGTTTCAAGTCTGCATATGATTTTAGATGATCTGATGTTGTTTTCAGACTTTCACAGATTACTTTCACTTTTTGTTCAGTCTCTCTAATCAAATCGACCCCGTGTATCTTGTTTTCACTGAGCTCAGTCCAATACAATGGTGTACGACATTTACGACCATACAAAGCCTCGTATGGTGCCATTTTAATACTCGATTGAAAGCTATTATTGTATACAGATTCAATCAGTGGTAAGTATCGTTCCCACGTACCTTTGAACTCGAGAATGCAACATTTCAACATATCCTCAAGTATCTGAATGATTCGTTTGGATTGACCATCTGTTTGCGGATAGAAAGCAATGCTGAAATGTAATTTCATTCCTAGAGCATCTTGCAGTTACTTCTAAAACCGCGATGTAAACCTCGGATCTCTATCTGAAACAATAGAAGTAGGTACCCCGTGTAATCTCCCAATCTGAGAAACATATAACTCAGCAAGCTTATCAAGTGAGGAACCTGTAGGAACCGAAACAAAATGAGCTGATTTAGTCAATCTATCCATAATAACCCATATTGCATCTTTCTTGCTCGGTGTCAACGGTAAACAGGATACAAAATCCATTGTGACTCTATCCCATTTCCACTCAGGTATCATGATCGGCTGAAGCAACCCAGAAGGTACCTGATGTTCGGCTTTTACTTGCTGACAGATTAAACATTTTGAAACAAAGTAAAAAATGTCTCCTTTCATACCATGCCACTAGTAAAGTTGTTTTAAATCATTATACATCTTTGTACTACCCGGCTGAACAGATAACCGACTGCTATGAGCTTTGTTCAAAATCATCTGAATCAACTCTGAATTTCTTGGGACACATATTTGATTTCTGAACCTCAAATAACCTTCAGCATCAACTCTAAACTCTGAATCAACATTTGAATCACATTGAGTTCACTTTGTTAACAAATCATCATCCACTTTCTAAGCATCATAGATCTGTTGAACAAATAACGGTCTTGCATTTAATTCAGCTATTATCGAACCATCACCAAACATAGCCATATGCGCATTCATTGCACGCAAAGTAAACAATGATTTTCGACTTAGAGCATTAGCAACAACATTAGCTTTTCCCGGATGGTAATCAATCACAAGCTCGTAGTCTTTTAACAACTCTAACCATCGACGCTATCTCAAATTCAGATCTTTCTAGGTCATCAAATATTTCAAACTTTTGTGATCAGAATAAACATGACATTTCTCAACGAATAGATAGTGACACCATATCTTCAATGCAGACATAATAGCTGCTAATTCTAAATCACATGTCGGATAGTTCTTTTCATACGGCTTTAACTGTCTCGAGGCATAAGCTACAACTTTGCCTTCCTATATCAAAACACAGCCCAAACCATTTAAAGATGCATCGCTATAAATAATAAATTCTTTACCCGATTCTGGCTAAACTAGCACTGGAGCTTCGGTCAACAGGGCTTTCAACTGATCAAAGCTTTCCTGGCACTTTTCTGACCACTCAAATTTAACATCTTTCTGTAATAGCTTTGTCATCAGGGTTGCAATTATAAAGAAACCTTTCACGAACCGTCTATAGTAACCAACAAGTCCCAAAAAACTTCGGGCTTCAGAAACATTTCTCGGAGGTTTCCAATCAAGTATAGCTAAAATTTTACTCTGATCAACTCGAATACCCGATGCTGATACAACATGTCCTAAAAAATTGACTTCACGTAACCAAAACTCACATTTACTGAACTTCACATACAACTATTTATCTCATAAAGTCTGTAACACAAGTCCCAAATGTTCGACATGTTCAGTTTCATCACGGGGATAGATCAAAATATCATTTACAAACACAACCACAAACTGATCCAAATACTGTCTGAAGATCTGATTCATCAAATCCATGAAAATAGCAGGGGCATTAGTAAGTTTGAAAGGCATAACCAGAAACTCATAGTGTCCGTACCTCATTGGGAAAATAGTCTTAGGCACATTAGAGTCTTTAACTCGCAACTGATAGTAGCCTGATCCCAAATCTATCTTCTAAAACATTGTAGCCCCTTTCAGTTGATCAAACAGATAATCAATTCATGGCAACAGATATTTATTCTTGATAGTCCCCTTATTGAGTTGTTTATAGTCAATACACATTCTCATAGTTCCCTCTTTCTTTTTCACAAATAAAATTGGTGCACCCCAGGGAGAAAAACTTGGTTGCGCGAAACCTCTATCTATCAATTCTTGCAACTGAGCTTTTAATTCTTTTAATTCAGTAGGCGTCATTCTGTACGGAGCTATTGATATTGGAGTCATCCCTGGCATTAACTCAATACTAAACTCTACTTCTCGAATAGGTGGCAAACCCAGCAATTCTTCAGGAAACACATCCGAATACTCGCACACAACTGGTACTGATTCAATATTTCTTTCAGCCACTTTACTATCAAGCACATATGCAAAGTAAGCTTCACAACCTTTTCTCACATACTTTTGAGCTAACATCGAAGATATCATCGCTGGTAAACCATTCAGATCATTAGATTCAATCCGAATAATCTCATCATTCTGGCATCGTAAATCAACAGTTTTTCTTTTGCAATTTATAACAGCATCGTACAAAGTCAACCAATCCGAACCCAGAATTATGTCAAACTCACCAAATGATAACAACTTCAAATCAGCCGGAAAACATAAATCTCGAATCATCAATGGACAATTCTTACACACTTTATCAACCATTACACACTGGCCCAAGGGGTTCGATACTCTAATCACAAACCTAATAGACTCAACATGCAAAGTCTTACTGAATACTAAAGTCTCACACACATAAGAATGAGTCGAACCAGGATCAATCAATGCAATTACGCTAGTATCATAGGGAGTGAATGTACCAGTAATAACATCTAGAGATGAAGCCTCCTCGCGTGCGTGTATGGCATAGGATCTAGCAGGTGCACGAGCCTCAGATCTAACTGCTGTATCTTTAGTCCCTCTCTGGCTACTACTCACATTACCCGTATTTCTGAGTGGTCTACCTCGAGCTGCAGTATTACCCAATCTCGTATTCTATACTTGATTTTGTTCAGCTAACTCAAGACATTCACAAACAAAATGATCCGTCGATCCGCATTTAAAATAGGCCCGATCATGCAATCTACAACTACTAGGATGTCATTTACCACAATGTTGACACTCGGGTTGATTCGATCTAACATTACCAACACTAGCTACTGAGGTAGCTCTCGAGGTCACAGGTGGTCTATCCCGATCCCGTCTAGAATAAATCGAAGTAGCCTTAGAACGGCTAAAATCATCTCGAAACTTCTTTGATGCCGACTGAAATTACTTATTCGATGATCTCTTACGTGAATCTTTAGCTTCAAAGTCAGCTTTTCTTTTCTCTTTCCCAAGCTCTTTGGCTTTGCATGCTCGCTTAACTAGTACTACGAACTCTTTTATTTCAAGTATGCCAACTAACAGTTTAATGTCTTCATTCAACCCGTCTTCGAATCTTTTACACATTATAGCTTCGATTGAAACACACTCTCAGGCATATCGACTGAGTCTCATGAATTTCCATTCATATTCTGTCACGGTCGTCCGACCCTATTTCAACTCTAGAAATTCTTTGCGCTTCTAGTCGATAAATCTCTGGCTGATGTATTTCTTACGAAACTCAGTCTGAAAGAAGTCTTAGGTCACCCGTTCTTTCGGAACCACCGATACTAATGTATTCCACCAATGATATGCAGTGTCTCATAGCAAAGATATGACATATTTCAAACATTCATCCGGGGTACAGGATAGCTCATCAAACACGCGGATAGTATTATCAAGCCAGAATTCAGCTCGCTCAGCATCATCATCATCAGTAGCTCTGAATTCTTCAGCCTCGTGCTTTCTGATTTTATGAACAGGAGGCTTATGTAATCTCAACGGATCACTTACTTGAGGCATAATAGGTATCGGAGAAGGATTAATCGGGGGTGGATGTTGTTGTGCAACAAGATTTTCTGGATATTAAGTAAACCAATCGTTCATCATTTGTAAAAGGCTTGTTTAGCCTCACTCTCTTAGTTACTCGAAGTCGGTCGAGAATCAACTGGCACTGTCCCTTGCGCGAGAGCAGGCACTATCCTCTCGACATCATCAGCTACGGCTCTATCGGGATCCATTTACTATACAAAAACACATTTTCAAATGTTAAAAGTCATCACACTATCACAGTATATAATATGGCATGTATAACTAGACTGACACGCGCTACGTTAGTCCTAGAATCGACTAAACCGTAGCTCTGATACCAATCAAATGTAACACCCCTAACCTGTATCTGTCGCAGGACTAAGGTTACGAGGCATTACCGAAAAAGATAAAACTCTTACACATTCACACAGTCTAACAAACCATATTAAAAAATATACATTTGTAACTTCAGTTTATCAAATCTTGAATCATTAATACACAAAGCACAAATCAACTTTATTAAACTCACATATATCCATTTTATTATCTTATAACAAAATTACTATTCATACACTAAATTTTCAATACAAAATCTGAATATTTAGAACATGCTAATTATATATGCTATTTTCTATGCCAACTTTATTTTTCACTAATATTATACACGCATAAAACATTTTACAGCATCTAATCCGTATATTCAATAATCAAGCCATACCATATACCTAGTTATAAAATTCATCATAAAGTTATGGCCACAAGACCATAATAATTTAAACTCTCTTGAGCACAAATAATAACTATACATACATTTATTTTGCATGCCAAATTACCAAACTTAAAACACATACACATAACCAATAAGTTAAATAGTTATTCGATCATTTATAATATCTTCAATACATTATAAATGTAATTATACCATATACCGTACCACATATTCAACAAGTCAAAAATAATTATACACATAATTCATTATTTCCAACCAAATCCCAAACACAAATGTTATATGCATACGTATATAATATAACTACTATTAGCTGAATATGCATATATGACATTTACCAATTCCAAGCAAATTTTACAAGTCAAATTGTATATCAAATTTTGTGTCAATACTAAAACACACTAAATAACCAAATTCACTATATAGCAAAGTCATCACATCACTTATCAAAACATGTACTGCATATCACATATTAATCCATTTTCAATCTTAATTGCTGAATACAACCATCCATAATGTCATGCATTTCATACACATATCTTATATCAATAAAATACACATTACCTTTGGACATGATCAACTAAAATCATTCATTCGACATATTACTCAACCATTAACAAATATATATATCAAACACCTCACACACATATATATATCAAGACCAAAATTTACTTAAACTTAAACATTATACTTAGCCATTTTCGAATGGCTTTATATACATACACAAACCAAAATTCAGCATTTCAAAATATACCCTAGCCTATACATGCCATAAGTTCGAGTTCAACTTATAAAAGTACCGAAACAGAAGATAGTGTGATAGATTATGCTGACAATCCCCGAGCTCGTAACTTGATTCCAAAATCTATAAAACAAAGACAAACATACATACACAAGAAGCTATCATAGCTTAGTAAGTCATAAGCAAATAAACAACTCAATGATATAATCAACTCATTTAAACTAAACTAAATTATAATATCATTATTACATTTAGTCTCAAACTTACAATTTCATATATAACATATACTTTCATACATAAATGTTAGCTTGCTCGAATGCTCATATAATTTTATTAACGAAATATCATTCAACTTTCAAAGCCAAAATGTCATTATATAACCAAGTATACTTACACTTATATACACAAGCTCATGAATCAAAATATAACATCATATACATACACTTATTATATGGTCGAATATACTATACAATACTCATATATTTACTTTAGTAACTTGTATACTTTGTATTTCATATCAAATAACCAACTTACACTATTTTCAAATAGGTAATTAATTAACTCATATCTGATCGTTTTAGCTCATTTTACACCTTTGATCACAACTTATCATTGCCCGTTGAACCATTAGCGATTGAATAGGATACTCAGATAATCACATATATCGAATAATGCCA
Source organism: Gossypium longicalyx (assembly GCA_025698465.1). Classification (NCBI taxonomy): domain Eukaryota; kingdom Viridiplantae; phylum Streptophyta; class Magnoliopsida; order Malvales; family Malvaceae; genus Gossypium; species Gossypium longicalyx. The sequence goes on from CM047004.1 coordinate 50,099,893, forward strand.
ACGTCCCAGATGTGTTCTAACATGCTATCTCATATCGATGCCACTGTCCCTTGACAGGGTTTTACACCAATCGAATATGATGCCAATGTCCCAGACATGGTCTTACACGTAACCACATATATCGATGCCAACGTTCCAGACGTGGTCTTACACGAAAACACATATATCGATGCCAACGTCCCAGACATGGTCTTACATGAAAACACATATATCGATGCCAACTTCCCAGACGTGGTCGTACATGAAAAGACATATCAGAATACTATGGTTTGTAAGTGGCTTTTGTACGTCATAACTTAGTCGAAATAATTTCGTTAACATAACTCCCAAGCTTATTTACATTCGGCTAACATATATATATTCAAATAATTCATTTCAGCATATAGAACACATATTTATTTAAATTTAACAATAACTATTTTCATATATACTTACCTCGGACGATGAAAATCGGAACGGGACGGCTAGTCGACAACTTTAGTTTTCCCCCGATTCACATCTGATTTCTTTGGTTCTTGATCTAAACATATTTAAATTAAACTCATTCAAACATATTTTCACTCAATTTAGTCCACAAACACATAAATGGGAAAATTACTATTTTACCCCTAACTTTTTACACTTTTTACAATTTAGTCTCTATTACACAAAACACAAAATATGTAAAATTTCAATATATCATGCTTATGCCGAATCTTTCTTGTGTTCATACAAGTCCATATATTTCATTTATTTCACCTTTTAGTCCCTCAATTTATTATTTTTTCAATTTAGTCCTAAATACTCAAAATCATCAAAAATTCCAATAAAAAACTTGTTAATCCAAAACGTATCTTTCATATTCCATCAACTAACATCACATAGGTCAAATATTCATCAATGGCATAACTCAAAATATTAATCAAAATAAAAAAAATTCAAGCATCGGCTTTGTGGATAACATAGCAACGATTTCAAAAATGTAAAAATTATCAAAAATTGAGCTAGTTACATACCTTAATTGAACTTATCAAATGGCCGAACCCTAAGCTTTGTTTCTTTTTTTTTATGTTTCAGTCATGAGAAAAGATGAAGAACATGGCTTTAATTATGGTATATTATATCATATATATGTTATTAACTATTTTACATATTTAACCTTTTAAATTTAATTAGAAAACCATATAAAACATGTCCAAAATCATCAAATCATATATTCAATGGCCTAATTTCATTTTAAATGCTTCATATTAATAAGACAAGTTCAATTCAGCCCCTACATATTTAACCACCAAATCTTCATTTTACGCGATTAAGCCCTTTTTATTAAATCGACATTGAAATGACAAAATTAAATCACGAAAATTTCACACATATAAATTCACACTTAATAAACATAGAAAATAATTTTAAAATATTTTTTTGACTTGAATTCGTGGTCCCGAAACTACCGTTTCGATTAGGGTTTAAATCGGGCTGTTACATAATCCATGTTCAGCTTCTTAATAGCTCAAAATTCTTTGTGCTCAAGTTCAGTGGATGGTGACATGACTTGCCATAGACAAGCTTAAAGGGTGACATCCCCAACGGAGTTTTGTATGCGGTACGATACACCCAAAAAGCTTCATCCAATCTGGTAGACCAATCATTATGAGTAAGATTCACCACTTCTATAAAAAATTAATATATTTGTTAGAAATTTCAGCTTGTCCATTTGTTTGGGGTGATATGTTATGGCAATCTTATGTTTCACCCTATATCGATGCAAAGCATTTGCTACCAACTTGCAATCAAAAGGAGACCCATCATCACTAGTAATGGCTCTAGATGTACCAAATCTTGTGAAAATGTTCTTCTATAAAAACTTCATCACTGACCTTGCATCATTAGTAAGGAGGGCAACAGCCTTGAACCACTTAGATTCATGGTCAACTGTAAATAGTATGTACAATTTGCCTACTAATGGTGGAAATGGACCCATAAAGTCTATTCCTCACACATCAAACAACTCAATATCAAGTATACTTTGCAAGGGCATTTCATGTCTCTTAGATAGATTTCCTATTCTTTGACAACAGTCGCATGACTGATAGAATTCATGAGCATCCTTGAACAAACTTGGCTAATAAAATCCTAACTGTAGTACTTTGGCAGTATATCTCATCCCTCCAAAATGTTCTCCATTCAAAGTTGAGTGACAATGCTATAGAATGTTATGTATTTCGTCATTAGGAACACATTTCCTAATTATTTGATTAGTACAATGTTTAAATAAGAAAGGTTCATCCTAATAATAGTGCTTGGCATCATGAAGAAATTTTTGTCTTCTTTGACTATTGAGATCGGGTGGCAACACACCACTCACTAAATAGTTCACTATGTCGGCATACCAAGGTAATGTCATGGCAACTAATAGTTGTTTGTCTAGAAATTCTTTTTTAATAAATGTGTTATGATCACCTTCACTTAAAATTCTAACCTCGATAAGTGATCAGCCACTTGATTCTCAGTCCCTTTTCAATCTCTAATTTTCAAGTCAAACTCCTACAGCAAAAGTATCCACCTAATCAACCTTGGGTTAGCATCTTTTTTGCTCATTAAATACTTAATAACAGAGTGATTTGTGTAGACTATGACCTTTATACCAACTAGATAAGAACGAAATTTATCGAACACGAACACCATAGCCAATAACTCATTTTCCATGGTGGTCTAGTTAAGCTACTCTTCTTATAAAGTTCCACTAGCATAATACATTGCCCATAGTATTTTATCTTTCATTTGCCCCAACATGGCTCCCACAGCATAGTCGTTGGCATCACACATGAGTTCAAAAGGCAGTGTCCATTCCAGAGTTACTACAATTGGTACTGCTATAAGTTTTTTCTTTAACTCTTCAAAGGCTACCAAATAATGTTCATCAAGGGTTTAGATATCCTCGAAAAATCCTTAATGAATCTTTTATAAAAACCTACATGACCTAAAAAAACTTCTAATACTCTTGACACGAGCGGGAGGGGGCAATTTTTATATCACTTCAATTTTTGCTTTGTTCACTTCAATTCCTCTATGTGGTATCCTATGCCTTGGACAATTCCTTCACGAACCATGAAGTTGCATTTTTCCCAATTTAAAATAAGATCTGTTTCTTCACAACGGCATAGAACCAACTCTAGACTTTTCAAAAAATCCTCAAAATCAATCCCGAACATAAAAAAATTGTCTATAGAGATTGTAAGAAAATTTTCCATCATGTTAGAGAATATAGTCATCATACAACGTTGAAAAGTTACTGAGGCATTATATAACCCAAATGGCATCCGTCTTAATGCAAAATTATCATATGGACATGTAAAAGTTATCTTCTCTTGGTCATTGGGAGCTATGACAATCTAATTATATCCTGAATAACCATCCAAAAAATAGTAGAATGCTTTCGCATCTAATCTATCCAACATCAAATCAATGAATGGTAGGGGAAAATGGTCCTTCCTAGTTGCCTTGTTAAGCTTACAGTAATCTATACATACTCTCCATCCCGTGACAATACGAGTTGGTATGAGCTCATTGTTATTATTACTTACCACTAAGACCCTTCCATTCTTGGGTACACATTGTACATTACTCACCCACGAGCTATCTAAAATCAGGCAAATGATGCCAGCATCAAGCCACTTAATAATCTTTTTCTTGACAACTTCTTTCATGATCAAATTCAGTCTTCACTGTTGTTCAATGGAATTGCTAAGGCAATCCTCCAACAAAATTTCATACATGCAGAATGCAAGGAAAATTCCCTTTACATTAGCCAGGGTCCATCTCAATGCCTTCTTAAATCACCAAAGAACTTTTAACAACCTTGTCTTTTGCTCAGGTGTCAACTCCTAAGAAATTACTACCAGCAAAGTACTATTGTTTCCTAAATATGCATACCTTAAATGTTGCAGAAGAGGTTTTAACTCTAGTGTAAGAGGTTTCACTACAAAAGGTTTAGAAAGATTGAAATGTCGATTTGCTAAGTCCAAGGATTTAAACTTCTTCCCCGGTCTATCCACTATCTGCTTGGCTTCCAATAATTCACCAAATCTCTCAAAACTTACTGTATCACTCTACTCAAGTGAGTCTTCGTCACTGTCAGAATTATTGTGGCTAAATCTGGTGAACTCCTCCAATGTTTTTTCTATCAACCCAATAGCATGGCATTCATCATTAACATCAACATATTTCAAAGCATTAAATATCATGAAGATAACCTACTGATCATTTACCTTCATGGTCAACTCATCTTTTTATACATCAATTAAAGTCCTGCCAGTACCAAGGAAAGGTCTTCCAAGAACAATTAGCACATCTTGGTCAGCTTCACATTCTAAAATAAGGAAATCTAAAGGAAAGATAAATTTATCTACTTTTACCAACATCTTCAATTTTACCTACCAAATGCGCGTAGAGTCAATCAACCAGTTGCAACATAAACGTAATAGATCTTGCTTTTCCAATTCCTAGCTTCTTGAAAATAGCCATAGACATTAGATTTATACTCCCTCATAGATTACATAATGTCTTACCAACATAATGATTTCCAATTGAACAAGGGACTGTGAAACTCCTTAGGTCCTTCAGCTTCGTAGGTAATTTATTCATCAACATTGTTGTGCACCCTTCAGTAAGAGCTACAATCTAAAATTCTCCCAATCTGCGCTTTTTTGATGATATATCTTTCATAAATTCACGTAATTGGGCATTTTCTCCAAAGCTTCAACTAATGGTATGTTGATGTGGAGTTGTTTTAATACATTCAAAAATATTTTGAACTAGATATCATGCTTAGAGTTATGAAATCATTGAGGAAAAGATAAAGGTGGTCATCCTTTAGGTTGTTGGTATTATTTTACCATGGCACTCTTGTTGACAACATGATCTGATTTTACCACTTCATTTTATTACTTACCCTTTTTAGGTTCAGTATGTTTCTCAAATGACTCTGGCATCTTTACCTGGTTGTTATTCGATTTATCCGCTCCTGCTGTGGCATCTTGAGCAATGTCATCAAGCTGAGTTCCACTTCTAAAAGTGATGGCCTTGCACTGCTCCTTCTCTTGTGATATCAAATTCTCGGTATCACTTGACAATGCTCTTTGTGGTCCCAAATTTAAAGCATTCACTATTTTCCCCACTTGATTCTCAAGAGCTTAGAGAGATGTAGCCTGACTCTGAATTATAGCATCATTCTTAGCCATATATTCCTTCAACAAAGCTTCAATAGATGTTGAGGTTGATGATGTTTACGTCTGTTAAATATTTTGTCTTAACAGAGGATGATTATAACCAGATGGTGCATTCTGTCTTGCAACATTGCTTGAATTTCTCTCACCTTGATTATTCCAACTAAAATTTGGATGCTGCTTCCACCATAGATTGTAGGTGTTGTAATAGGGGTTATTGTTTAGGTTAAAATTACCCATGTAGTACATAAATGTTGGGTTTGATGGACACTTATCGAACACATGATCTTCACCACAATAAACACACGATAGCTCGACTATTTTCATCTCCTAAACTATAATAGCCTTTTTCATTATTTTGATCATATTAGCCAGAAAAAGACACATAGACTATCAATGAAGTGATTCCATCAAGCTCCATAGTACTAGTAGCTCTCTTGCTCGTCCCAACTCTTGTGGTAGGATATTGATAAACATTGTCAGTAATCTTTTCCAAAATCTCATATGTTTCATGATAAGATTTATCCAACAAAGCACCATTGGTAGAAGCATCAACTACCATCCTCGTATGTGTATTTAGCTCATTATAGAATATCTCTATCTAAGTATAATCTTGAAATCCATGCATCACACATTTCCAAATTAAGTCTTTAAATCATTCCCAAGCTTTATATAGTGTTTCGTCCTTCATTTTATAAAAAGAGGTGATGTCATTTCTAAGCTTGGCATTCATATTTGGGGGATTATATTGTAGTAAAAACCTCTAGCAAAGATTATTCCATAATGCCATTGTTCCCGACGACAAAGCATTCAATCATGCTTTTACACGATCTTTTAAAGAATATAGAAATAGTTTAAGTCGAATAGTGTCTTCAAGAACACCCTGTTATCTAAACGAGTCACAGACCTCTAGAAAAAGTCTTAAATGTATTCTTGGATCTTCAGTGGGTAATCCACTAAACTGTCCTACTACTTGTAACATCTGAAACACTATTAGTTTCAGCTCAAATTGTTGAGCTTGTATGTGCCGTCTAACTACTCCTGGATTCAAATCCTCTAAAATTGGAACAACATGCTCTCTGATTGGTCTGTCTCGATCATCCATCACCCTATGAACATGAGTATTAGCATCCTAACCATTCAGATTATCATTGATACCAGGTATCACCCTACGAAGTTTTGAGATGATTTTAGCCATTCAAAGGCTACTGTGGGTTATTCTAGACGAGATCGAGATAGACCACCTGTGAGTTCGAAAGCTACCTCAGTTGCTAGTGTTGGTAACATCAGATCTAACCGACCTGAGTGCAGACATTGTGGTAAACACCACCCCAGTGATTGTAGACTGAATGATTGCACCTATTCTAAATGTGGATCATTAGATCATTTCATTCGTGATTGTCCCGAGTTGGTTGAACAAGACATAGTGTAGAATACGAGACTGATTAACACAGCAGCTAGAGGTAGACCACCTAGAAACACGAGTAATGTGAGTAGTAGCCAGAGGGGAACTAAAGACACTGCTATTAGATTTGAAGCTCATACACCTGCCAGAGCTTATGTTATTCGTGCTCGCAAAGAAGCTTCGTCTCCTAATGTTATTACCAGTACTTTCATTCTCTATGATACTATTGTGATTGCATTGATAGATCCAAGATCAACTCATTCTTATGTAAGTGAGACTTTAGTATCCAGTAAGACTTTTCTTGTAGAGTCTACTAAATTTGTGATTAGAGTATCGAACCCTTTAGCCAAGTGTATTTTGGTTGATAAAGTATGCAAGAACTGTCTGTTGATGATTCGAGATTCCTATTTTCCAGCCAATCTGATGTTATTGCCATTCGACAAATTTGATATAATTCTGGGTATGGATTGGTTAACATTGCATGATGCTATTGTAAACTGCAAACAGAAAACTATTGATTTGAGATGTCAGAATGATAAAATAATTTAGATTGAGTCTAATGATTTGAATGGTTTACTGGTAGTGATTTCTTCAATGTTAGCTCGAAACTATGTGAAAATGGGTTGTGAAGCTTACTTTGCTTTTGTACTCGACTCTAAAGTGACCGAAAAGAAGATTGAATCAGTACCAGTTGTGTAACCAAAAAGAAGATTGAATCAGTACCAGTTGTATGCGAATATCTGGATGTGTTTCCTAAAGAGTTACCAGGTTTACCGCCGATCCGAGAGGTAGAGTTTGGTATTGAATTAGTGCCGGGAACAACTTCAATACCGATAGCTCCGTACAGAATGGCACCGGCCAAATTAAAAGAGTTGAAAGCTCAGTTTCAAGAATTAACAGATAGAGGTTTTTCACGACCGAGTTTTTCACCCTAGGGTGCGCCGATTTTGTTTGTGAAAAAGAAAGACGGAACTATGAGAATGTGCATCGACTATCAACAGCTCAATACAGTAACTATCAAGAATAAATATCCCCTACCACGTATAGAAAATTTGTTTGATCAGTTAAAAGGGGATACAGTGTTTTCAAAGATAGATTTGAGGTCGGATTACTATCAACTGCAAGTTAAAGACTCCGATGTGCTGAAAACCATTTTTCGAATGAGGTACGGACATTATGAGTTTTTAGTTATGCCTTTCAGACTAACGAATGTACCTATTATTTTAATGGATCTAATGAATCAGATCTTTAGACCGTATTTGGATCGATTTATTGTAGTGTTCATTGATGACATCTTGATCTATTCCCATAATAAATCTGAGCATGCTCAACATTTAAGAACAGTGCTATAGACTTTGCATGATAAGCAGTTGTTTGCGAAGTTTAGTAAATGTGAGTTCTGGTTATGAGAAGTTGGTTTTCTGGGGCATATTGTTTCAGCATCGGGTATTCAGGTTGATCTGAGCAAGATTTCTGCAATAATAGATTGGAAGCCTCTGAGAAATGTATCTGAAGTCCATAGCTTTCTGGGACTTGCTGGTTATTACAGATGATTTGTAAAAGGTTTCTCTATGATTACAACCCCGATGACGAGACTACTATAGAAAGATATTAAGTTCGAGTGGTTAGATAAGTGCCAGAAAAGTTTTGATCAGTTGAAAACCTTATTAAACAAAGCTCCAGTGTTAGTTCAGCCAGAGTCGGGTAAAGAATTCATAATCTATAGTGATGCATCATTGAATGGATTGGGATGTGTTTTGATGCAGAAAGGCAAAGTCATAGCTTATGCCTTGAGACAATTGAAGCTGCATGAGAAGAATTACTTGACGCATGATTTGGAGTTAGTAGCTATTATGTTTGCATTGAAAATTTGGCGCCACTACCTGTTCAGAGAGAAATGTCATATTTATTCAGATCATAAGAGTTTGAAATATCTGATGACTTAGAAAGATTTGAATTTGCAACAGTGAAGATCGTTAGAATTGTTAAATGATTACGAGCTAGTGATTGATTACCATTCGAGAAAGGCCAATGTTGTTGCTGATGCTTTAAGTCAGAAATCTCTGTTTGCTCTACGTGCGATGAATACTCAGTTAGCTCTATCTAATTATGGTACGATTGTAGCTGAGATGAAAGCGAAATCATTGTTTTTACAGTAGTTCTATGAAGCTCAGAAAGTTGATAAAGAAATGTTAGCAAAATGAGCTCAATGTGATTCGAACCCTGATTCAAAACTTCAGATTGATGCTGAGGATTTTTTGAGATTCAGAGGTCGATTATGTGTCCCGAGAAATTCATAGTTGATTCATATGACATTAAATAAAGCTCATAGTAGTCGGTTATCTGTTCATCCAAAAAGTACGAAAATGTATAACGATCTGAAACAGCTTTACTGGTGGCCTGATATGAATCGTGATATCTCTGAATTTGTTTCGAAATGTTTAATCTATCAACAAGTCAAAGCTGAGCATCAAGTATTGTCTAGGTTACTGTAGTCGATTATGACTCCCGAGTGGAAATAGGATAGAATCTCGATGGATTTTATATCGGGCTTGCCCCTGTCACCGAGTAAGAAGGATGTGATCTGGGTAATTGTTAATAGAATAACCAAGTCAGCTCATTTCATTCCGGTACGAACAGACTATTCACTTGATAAGTTAGCTGAGCTATATATTTCTCAGGTTATGAGATTACATGAAGTACTTATATCTATCATTACGAATAGAGACCCAAGATTCACATTGCATTTCTAGAAGAAACTGCAGGATGCATTGTGTACGAAATTACACTTTAGTACTACTTTTCATTCGAAAATAGATGGTCAATCCGAGCGGATTATTCAGATACTCGAGGATATGTTGAGATGTTGTATTCCTAAGTTTGAAGGTAAGTGGGAGCGATACCTACCGTTGATTAAATTTGCGTATAATATTAGCTTTCAAATGTAACCCCAAACCCAACCCCAGAAGTTAGACTCGAATCTAGCGTGTCACGTTGAAGTGTTTTTCAAAAACCATGTTTTCATTAGAAACGCTTCTTATTTAAAATGTAGTACATTGAAAACTTTTTAATTTTATTTCCAAAATTCCTTTCTTAGTTTACGGAAGCTAATTCTAAAAGTAACTGATTTACGAAAACGTGATGTTTACAAGTTAAGTCACGAAAATGTAGTGTTTTGAAAACAGTTGTTGTTTTGGAAAACCATTTCCTACTTCTAATAGATATTAGACATACTAAATAAACTTTCCAAATAAAATATTAAGGAAATAAAGAGGCCTTATTACAACCCAAATCAAAACCAAAGTGCTTAACAAAATAAACGAAATAGAAAAACATGTGTAGTTGTGTGGTCGTCTCCGAGTCCCTCTGCGACACCGATCCACCTAACGCTAGGGATTACCTACACGGTTAATAAACGGGGTGAGTTTATGAAAACTCAGTGTGTAATCCCCTTACCAGAGTAATAGCGATATAAAAAAAAAAGTAAGCTTGATGCAGGATAGAGCCCGTTAATAGTAACAGTACAGTCCAGTTCAGAGCATACGTGGGCCAAAGCCTATTACAATGTCACTTGGGTCACAGCCCATAACAGAATCAATTGGGCCCAGCCCAAACCAATAACAGAACAGAATGTGTGAATGCATGGATGCATGCCATCCTATCCCAATAATCCAACCATTACACATCAACTCCGTCCCCTGGTACACATCATGGAGGGATATAAATATTAACCCACCCATCCGATACACATCAATGGTAGCCCGGTTGCGGTACTACCTTCATTACAGCAAAGCTGATAATCATATATTGGGCTTAAAAAGCCTTTAGTAGCGGTATTATAATTGGCACAAAGCCATCTGTAATTTTACACATCGGGGGTATTTCGATAATTTTACAAAATTGGGGTATTTCGGTAATTTTAAAAATCGAGAGTATTTTGGTAATTTTACAAACTAGAGGTATTTCGATAATATTACAAATCGATGATATTTCGATAAATTTACAAATTAGGGGTATTTTGGTAATTTTACAAATCAGGGGTATTTCAGTAATTTTATAAATTAGGGCTATTTTGGTAATTTTACAAATCGGGGGTCTTAACGACCCAACAAAAGGTCCACATTCACCTCGAACGACTTAAGTAACCTAAATAGACCTAACGGCGCAAATGGGCCTAAGGCCCATTACTCAGCCCAAGTTGGCCCACACACTCGTGTGGCCCATTTAGCCCAAATGTAGTTACAGCTATGTGACCTACAAAGCCCAGTCCAACATTTGTCACTTACCGTGGATTTAATCTATGTGGGGCCCACAAGCCTATTTGGCCCACACAGCCCATTTCGGCCCAACGAAGCCTTTAACGGCCTATGCCATGTACACGACATGACAAGCCCAACTACTTCCCACCTAACAGTTAGATTTACACAAGCGGGCCCACGGGCCCATCGAGGCCAATTCAGCCCATCGAGGCCCAGAACAGCCCAGCACACGAGAACGCTCGTGGTGGCCTCTACAGTCTATCGCCCATGATCTGTGGGCTCGAATTACCACACGAGTGATCGCACGTTCATGAAGCCTTAAATGCTGAAGTTTTGACTTTTCGGCTTTTACCGACTTCCAACAAAGAAGGGCGCGAATACACACCTTGGCACATCCTGCATTCAGTCTTCCTCCCTAACTCATCTGGTTCGCTCTATTTAAAGCCAGCTTCTCATCAATTCTCATGTTAGCTTCCCGATGTGGGATTACTTTCAACCATTAGGAAAATTTCTCATTCTTATAACCACTTCAACCACAGAGTTCCAGTCCAACTTCACCTTCTACATAGCTCAAATAGCAAAATAATTACTCCACTGCGCATCCCAAGACTTGAACCTCAGACCTCACAGTTATACCACACGCCACTTTTCCACTCCACCACAGGCTCTTTCTGTGTTAAAAATGTCCATAATTAACTTTAAGACATATGTGCTAGCGTCCAGATTCACTTAAGAGAAAAACCAAAATGAATTGTAAGAGCCAAGACTTGAAACCAAGCTCTCTTACAACCTTAATGACGCCACAACCACTAGACCACATGCTTCCTTGTGTCATTTACTTCACACAATAATTTAAAAGGCCATCATCCAAGCATCCAAGGTTTTATTCACTTAATACCAACATTTTTGCTAAAGCCCAGGTTTGAACCCAAGAGTTCTCCAACACTTCTCAGGGCCATTAACCACCAAAGTAGACATTTAATTGTGTCATTTCCTTGCACAATTAAATACTTATATACAACCTTCTTACAGACCCATACTCAAGGCCCAATACTTCTAGGCCCAAATTCGGGGCATTACATCAATCGAGTATAAAAATGGCACAATACGAAGCTTTATACGGTTATTTGTATTGGACAGAGCTTAGCGAGAATAAGATTCACGGGGTTGAGTTTATCAAAGAGACTGAACAAAAAGTGAAAGTGATTCGTGATACACAGACTTGAAACGAATAGATATTGAGTTTCAGATCTGGGATAAAGTATTTTTGAAAGTTTCTCCATGGAGGAAAATACTTCAATTCGATTGTAAAAGCAAATTGAGTCCAAGTTTCATTGGGCCGTACGAGATCATTGAGAGAGTAGGTCCAGTGGCCTATCAGTTAGCTCTATCAAATGAGTTAGAGAAAGTTCACAATGTTTTCCATGTATTGATGCTTCAACGATACCAATATGATCCCTCGTATGTGATTTATCCGTCTAAGATCGAAATTCAGCCTGATATGATGTACAATGAAGAACTTATCAAAATATTATCTCCCGAGGTTAAAGAATTGAGAAATAAGAAAATTTCTTTAGTGAAAGTCTTATGGCACTGACACGGGGTCGAAGAAGCTACTCGAGAAACTGAGGATGCTATGAAAGAGCAATACCTGAACCTATTCGCTGGTAAGATTTTCGAGGACGAAAATCCCTAAGGCGAGATAGTTGTAACAGTCCGATTTTAGCTAAATCAGAATAGTGGTTTCAAAACCACAAATCCGAAGTCATAGAATTATTTTTATATTATTTTGTGTTTTACAGCATGTGAATTTATATGTGTGAAAATTTAGTATTTTAATTTTATCGATTGGTTGCTTAATTTGATAAAAGGACTTAATCGCGTAAAGTGTAAAAGTAGCATGTTATATGATAAAGTGCGTAATTGCTTCAATTAATTAAAAGTGAAGTCCTTAAGTGGTTATTTGACCATTAAACAATGGAGTGGACGGTTATGGGCTTATGTTATATGGTTTTCAAATTAATTTATAAAGGTTAAAATGGTAAATAGTATATTAATATGTAATAAATAAAACAAACCATAAAACATCATGCATGTTCATCTTTTATGGCCAAATGTGAGAACAAAAGAATCCATTGTTGAAGCTCTTAAGTTTGGCACCTAGGGAGCTTGATTTAGGTATGTTGTTTGCTCGATTTTTGAAATTTTTACGTTTTTGAGATCATTGCTTCGTCTTCTAACTAGCCCATGCCTTAATTTTTGGATTGGTTGATGAATTCATGAAATGCCATTGATGAATAATTGAGATTTTTGTTGTTTGATGATGGTTTATAAGAGTTTGATATTAGATTATTATGTTTAATTAAGTGATTTTTGATAAAAATGCTTATTGTGGATTAAATTGTGAAATTGGAAAATTTAGGGGTCTAAATGTGAAATAAATTGAATTAATGGGCTGCTAGGGACCTAGGGAAAATTCGGTCTAACATGAGCATGTTGAAATTTTATGTATTTTGAGTTGTTTTGAAATAGGGACTAAATTGAAAAAATATGAAATATTAGGGGCTAAAGTGCAAAATACCCATTTATGTGTTTTTGGATGAAATTAAATGAACATGTAATTAAATAAGTTAAATTTGAATTTATTTAGATCAAGAAAGGAAGAAACCAGATTTGGATAGAGGGAAGTCGAAAGTTGTTGAATAGTCGTTCCGATCTATTCCTTTTCGTACAAGGTAAGTTCATAAGTAAATAAGCATTTTTGAATGTAAATGTATATGTTTTATATATTGCTGAATTGATTTGTATATATAGACATGTTGCCGAATTGATTTGAGCATTGGATGATTAATTTTGTGCCTGAATTGATTTAATTAGGAAGTCAAAAGCCTTGAATGAACCTTAGGAAATGTATAGGATATTGAAGTCATGAAATTAGGATTTCTGAGTGTGATTTTGTGTAAGACCATGTCTGGGACATTGGCATCGAAGTGATAAAATGTGTAAGACCATGTCTGGGACATTGGCATCGTATATGATTCATATAACACCCTGTCTGGGATAGTGGCATCAATATGTGTTAACATGTAAGACCATATCCGAGATATGGCATTGTACGAGCTTTATATGATTTTCATGTATCTTTAACAAATTCGAATGGTTCAACGGGCACAGCCAAGTCGAGAACGAATGTGAATTTGAGCTAAATGGTTCAGGTATGTGAGAAGTTTATAAGTTCATGAAGAATTAAGGTAAGTGTAGTACTTAATGTGATAATATATAATTTATATGAGAAAGGTGATCGTATGTGTGTATGAGACTAGTTAAACTTTACTTATTCAAATTGAATTATACATGTTCTTGTAATGAATTATTTACTTATGACTTATAAAGCTTTAAAAGCTTACTTTGTGCATTCTTTCATTGTTTAATAGATATAAAAAGCTAGCTTCGAGCTCAGGGATCGTCTAGGATCATCGTCACACTATTGACCATTATTCGGTACTTTTGAAGTTTGAATTTTGCACATATGGCATGTGTAGTCTAGTTTCGATATGGCTTATTTTGAATTGTAAATAATTAGCCATGCGAAATGGATTAAAAGTGTTGTTAAGAATGATGTATAATCGGCCTTGTTATTAGCTTATTTTGGAAGAATGTTTTAAAGTATATCTTGTATGATGGATGGTCATGTAATTCGGCTTAAGCAATAAGGTAAATGATGGATGCATTTTCAATTTATGGTATATGTTTCTATAAGTTATGTGATGTTCATGTCATTATTTATTAATTGGTTGGTTATTTTGGTACGCTATATAATGGTAATAATGACTATGTTTTAGGTATGTTTCATTGGTTGTGTTTATAATTATAAAGGGACATGTTAATGTATGTATTAGGTTATGAAATAGTATAATTAGTTTAATATTGAATGGTGGAATTGGTATAAATTCTGAGATAAAATTTGCTAGCCGAATAGAGGGAAAATAGAATGGTTTTGTATACGTAATTTTGACATGTTGCGTAGCACATAAATTTGGTATGTTTGATTCAGCAATTGAGTTAAAAAAATAGTTATTATTATGGTAAATTGTGCATGATTTGATAGTATCAAAGTAATATATTTGGCCTTAATATAATGTTAGTTTTCGTCTTATATGCTAATGAATGTTATGCCATGTAATACAGGTTGATATGGGATAATATGCGAATGACTATAGATTTGGAAAAATGGTATATTTAGTATTTAGTTAAAAGCATGAAATTATACTAAAGGATGTTTTAATGTATACTTGGTATATGAGTTAAATTATGTTTGATTAGGAGTTAGGTATTCGAATGCCATATAATTGATGGTCACTTGGTTCTCATTTTGTGTTTATGAAACGTGTGAACTTGGCTTTAATGTATGCAATTTTTGTTCGAATGTTTGAATAGGTTGATGATGTTGATGTGATTGAATTTTGAAACTTAGTTGATATATGTAATATGATTAATAAAGCATGTTTGATTTTAATTTGTTATGTGATTTAAATGTACGAATTTGGCTTATACGAATGAGTGGATGTTTGCTATTTGAATTTGAAAATATATTGTAAGGAAGCCGATATAATTCTTTGCATGAAATGTAATAAATGACTATGCAGAACTGTGTTTGGTTCGGTAATGCCTTGTAACACTAATCCGGCGACGGATATGGGTTAAGTGTGTTACATTTTCTTGGTATCGGAGCTACAGTTTAGTAGGTTTTAGGACTAACGTAGCGCATGTGAGTCTAGATATACATGGCATATATATAAACTACGATAGTGTGATGATTCCTGACAATTAAAATGTGTTTTTGTATAGTAAATAGATCTCGATTGAGCCGTAGCTAATTATGTGGAAAGTAATGCGCCTGATCCTACTAAAGAGGCAGCGCCGACTGATTCTAGGCTGATTACGAGTAGCCTCGAGGGAGAGGCTAAACAAGCCTTCTTCCAGACAATGAGCGAATGGTTCACACAGTACATCCGAACAAATCGAGCTACTCAACAACCTCCTCCCCCGCATAATCCTCCTCAAATACTTGTAATACCTAAAGTTACTGATCTGATGCAATTAAATAAGCCTCCGATTGACAAAATCAGAAAATATGGGTAGAAGAGTTCAGAGCTATGGTAGATGATGATGCTGAAGAAGTGGAGTTTTGACTTGATAATACGATCCAGGTGTTCGATGAATTATCCTGTACCCCTGATAAATGTATCAAATGTACCGTATCTTTGCTTCGAGACAACGCGTATCACTAGTGGAACACACTGGTATCGGTGGTTCCAAATGAACAGGTTACCAGGGAGTTTTTTTCAGATTGAATTCTGAAATAAATATATCAGTCATAGATTCATAGATCAGAAACGTAATGAATTCCTCGAGTTGAAACAAGGACACATGACCATGACAGAATATGAGCGGGAATTCTTAAGACTCAACAGATACGCTCGGGAATATGTATCAACCAAAGCAATCATGTGCAAGAGATTTAAAGATGGATTGAATGAAGATATTCGCTTGTTAGTTGGGATTCTGAAGATAAAAGAGTTTGTTGTGCTAGTCGAACGAGCATGCAAAGCTAAAGAACACGGGAAAGAGAAAAGAAAAGCTGACTTTGAAGCTAGACATTCACGAAAAAGATCACTGAGTAATTCATTTCAATCGACATCAAAGAAGTTTCGAGATGGTTTTAGCCGTTCAAAGGCTACTGTGGGTTATTCTAGACGAGATTGAGACAGACCACCTATGAGTTTGAAAGCTACCTCAATAGCTAGTGTTAGTAACATCAGATCTAACTGACCCGAGTGCAGACATTATGGTAAACGCCACTTCGGTGATTGTAGACTGAATGGTTGGGCCTATTTTAAATGTGGATCGTTAGATAATTTCACTTGTGATTGTCTCGAGTTGGTTGAACAAGAAATAGTACAGAAGACGAGACCGATTAACACGACAGCTAGAGGTAGACCACCTAGAAACACGGGTAATGTGAGTAGTAGCCATAGGGGATTTAAAGACACTGTTGTTAGATCTGAAGCTCACGCACCTGCCAAAGCTTATGCTATTCACGCTCGCGAAGAAGCTTCGTCTCCTAAATGTTATTACTGGTACTTTCATTCTCTATGATACTATTGTGATTGCATTGATAGATCCAGCATCAACTCACTCTTATGTATGTGAGACTTTAGTATCTAGTAAGACTTTGCCTGTAGAGTCTACTGAATTTGTGATTAGAGTATCGAACCCTTTAGGCAAGTGTGTTTTGGTTGATAAAGTATGCAAGAACTGTCTGCTGATGATTCGAGATTCCTATTTTCCACCCGAACTGATATTGTTGTCGTTCGACGAATTTAATATAATTCTGGGTATGGATTGGTTAACATTGCACAATACTATTGTAAATTACAAATGAAAAACTATTTATTTGAGATGTCAGAATGATAAAATAATTTGGATTGAGTCTAATGATTTGAATGGTTTACCGACAGTGATGTCTTCGATGTTAGCTCAAAAATATGTGAAAAAGGGTCGTGAAGCTTACTTTGCTTATGTACTCGACTCTAAAGTGACCAAAAAGAAGATTGAATCAGTACTAATTGTGTACGAATATCCGGATATGTTTTCTGAAGAGTTACCACATTTGTCATCGATCTGAGAGGTAGAGTTTGGTATTAATTTAGGTAGAGTTTGGTATTAATTTAGTGCCGGGAACAACTTCGATACCAATAGCTCCATACAGAATGGCACCGACCGAACTAAAAGAGTTGAAAGTTCAGTTGCAAGAATTGACAGATAGAGGTTTCGTACGATCGGGTTTTTCTCCTTGGGGTGCACCGATTTTGTTTGTAAAAAAGAAAGACAGAACTATAAGAATGAGCATCGACTATTGACAGCTCAATAAAGCAACTATCAAGAACAAATTTCCCCTACCACGTATAGACAATTTGTTTGATCAGTTGAAAGGGGCTATAGTGTTTTCAAATATAGATTTGAGGTCGGGTTACTATCAGCCGTGAATTAAGGACTCGAATGTGCCAATAACCATTTTTCGAACAAGGTACGAACATTATGAGTTTATAGTTATGCCTTTCGAACTAACGAATGCACCTGTTATTTTTATGGATCTAATAAATCGGATCTTCAGACCGTATTTGGATGTATTTGTTGTCATGTTTATTGATGAAATCTTGATTTATTCCTATGATGAATCTGAGCATGCTGAACATCTGAGAATAGTGCTACAGACTTTGCGTGAAAAGCAGTTGTTTGTGAAGTTCAGTAAATGTGAGTTCTAGTTACGAGAAGTTGGATTTTTAGGGCATATTGTGTCAACATCAGGTATTCGGGTTGATCCGAGCAAGATTTCTGCAATAATAGATTGGAAGCCTCCAAGAAATGTATTTGAAGTTCGTAGCTTTCTGGGACTTGTCGGTTATTACAGACAATTTGTAAAAGGTTTCTCTATGATTGTAACCCCGATGATAAGACTACTACAGAAAGAAATTAAGTTCGAGTGGTCAGATAAGTTCCAGAAAAGTTTTGATCAATTGAAAACCTTTTTAACCAAAGCTCTAGTGTTAGTTCAACTAGAGTCGGGTAAAGAGTTTATAATCTATAGTGATGCATCACTAAATGGATTGGGATGTGTTTTGATGCAAGAAGGCAACGTCATAGTTTATGCCTCGAGACAATTGAAGCCGCATGAGAAGAATTACCTGACGCACGATTTGGAATTAGCAGCTATTGTGTTTGCGTTGAAAATTTGGTGCCACTACCTATTTAGGGAGAAATGCCATATTTATTCAGATCACAAAAGTTTGAAATATCTAATGACTTAGAAAGATTCGGAGATGGTTAGAATTGTTAAATGATTACGAGCTAGTGATTGATTACCATCCGGGAAAGACCAATGTTGCTGATGCTTTAAGTCGGAAATCTCTATTTGCTCTACGTGCAATGAATACTCAGTTAGCTCTATCTGATGATGGTGCGATTGTAGCTGAGATGAAAGCGAAATCATTTTCTTTACAACAGATTTATGAAGATCAGAAAGTTGATAAAGAAATGTTGGAAAATTAGCTCAATGTGATTCGAACCCTGATTCATATTTTAGATTGATGCTGATGATTGTTTGAGATTCAGAGGTCGATTATGTGTCCCAAGAAATTCAGAGTTGATTCAGATGATATTAAATGATGCTCATTGTAGTCGATTATTTGTTCATCCGGGAAGTACAAAAATGTTTAACGATATGAAACAACTTTACTGGTGGCCCAGTACGAATCGTGATATCTCTAAATTTGTTTCGAAATGTTTAATCTGTCAACAAGTCAAAGCTAAGCATCAGGTACCATCTGGGTTACTGCAGCTAGTTATGATTCCCGAGTGGAAATGAGACAGAATCAAGATGGATTTTGTATCAGGCTTGCCCTTGTCACTGAGTAAGAAAGATGCGATCTGGGTAGTTGTCAATAGACTGAATAAGTTGGCTCATTCCATTTCGGTACGTACGGACTATTCACTTGACAAGTTAGCTGAGCTATATATTTCTCAGATTGTGAGATTACACGGAGTACCTATATCCATTATTTCGGATAGAGACCCGAGATTCACATTGCATTTCTGAAAGAAACTGCAAGATACATTACGTACAAAATTACACTTTAGTACTGCTTGTCATCTGCAAAAAGATGGTCAATCCAAGTGGATTATTCAGATACTCGAGGATATGTTGAGATGTTGTATTCTTGAGTTTGAAGGTAAGTGGGAGCGATACTTGCCGTTGATTGAATTTGCGTATAATAATAGCTTTCAATCGAGTATAAAAATGGCAGCATACGAAGCTTTATATGGTTGTTTGTATTGGACAGAGC
This sequence comes from Gossypium longicalyx, assembly GCA_025698465.1. Lineage (NCBI taxonomy): Eukaryota > Viridiplantae > Streptophyta > Magnoliopsida > Malvales > Malvaceae > Gossypium > Gossypium longicalyx. Next base: position 50,119,667 of record CM047004.1, read on the forward strand.
TTAGCGAGAATAAGATTCACAGGGTTGAGTTGATCAAAGAGACTGAACAGAAAGTGAAAGTGATTCGTGGTAGTCTGAAAGCAGCGTCAGATCATCAGAAATCGTATGCAAACTTGAAACAAAAAGATATTGAGTTTCAGATCAGGGATAAAGTATTTTTAAAAGTTTCTTTGTGGAGGAAAATACTTTGATTCGGTCGTAAAGGCAAATTGAGTCTGAGGTTCATCGGGTCGTATGAGATCATTGAGAGAGTAGGTCCAGTGGCCTATCTGTTAGCTATACCGAATGAGTTAGACAAAATTCACAACGCTTTCCATGTATCGATTGTTCGATGATACCGATTCGATCCCTCGCATGTGATTTCTCCATATGAGATCGAAATTCAACCTAATATGCGTACAACGAAGAACCGATTAGAATATTAGCACCCGAGGTTGAGAAATGAGAAAATTTCTTTAGTGAAAGTCTTATGGCACTGACACGGGGTCGAAGAAGCTACTCGAGAAACTGAGGATGCTATGAAAGAGCAATACCTGAACCTATTCGCTAGTAAGATTTTCGAGGACGAAAATCCCTAAGGCGAGATAGTTGTAACAGCCCGATTTTAGCTAAATCAGAATAGTGGTTTCAGAACCACAAATCCGAAGTCATAGAATTATTTTTATATTATTTTGTGTTTTACAGCATGTGAATTTATATGTGTGAAAATTTAGTATTTTAATTTTATCGATTGGTTGCTTAATTTGATAAAAGGACTTAATCGCGTAAAGTGTAAAAGTAGCATGTTATATGTTAAAGTGGTTCATTGCTTGATTGCTTTAATTAATTAAAAATGAAGTCCTTATGTGGTTATTTGACCATTAAATAATGGAGTGGACGGTTATGGGCTTATGTTATATGGTTTTCAAATTAATTTATAAAGGTTAAAATGGTAAATAGTATATTAATATGTAATAAATAAAACAAACCATAAAACATCATGCATGTTCATCTTTTATGGCCAAACGTAAGAATAAAAGAATCCACTGTTGAAGCATTTAAGTTTGGCACCTAGGGAGCTTGATTTAGGTATGTTGTTTGCTCGATTTTTTATAATTTTTACGTTTTTGAGATCGTTGCTTCGTCTTCTAGCTAGCCCATGCCTTAATTTTTGGATTGGTTGATGAATTCATGAAATGCCATTGATGAATAATTGAGATTTTTGTTGTTTGATGATGGTTTATAAGAGTTTGATGTTAGATTATTACATTTAATTAAGTGATTTTTGATAAAAAATGCTTATTGTGGATTAAATTGTGAAATTGGAAAATTTAGGAGTCTAAATGTGAAATAAATTGAATTAATCGGCTGCTAGGGACCTAGGGAAAATTCGGCCTAATATGAGCATGTTAAAATTTGTATATTTTGAGTTCATTTGAAATAGGGACCAAATTGAGAAAATGTGAAATATTAGGGGCTAAAGTGCAAAATTCCCATTTATGTGTTTTTGGATGAAATTAAATGAATATGTAATTAAATAAGTTAAATTTGAATTTATTTAGATCAAGAAAGGAAGAAATCAGATTTGGATCAGGGGAAGTCGAAAGTTGTTGAATAGTCGTTCTGATCCGTTCGTTTCCGTATGAGGTAAGTTCATAAGTAAATAAGTGTTTTTGAATGCAAATGTATATGTTTTATATATTGTCGAATTGATTTGTATATATAGACATGTTGCCGAATTGATTTGAGCATTGGATGATTAATTTTGTGCTTGTATTGATTTAATTACAAAGTCGAAAGCCTTGAATGAACCTTAGCAAATGTATAGGATTCTAATGTCATGACATTAAGATTTTCGAGGTCTGATTTCGTGTAAGACCATTTTGGGACATTGGCATCGAAGTGATAAAACGTGTAAGACCACGTTTGGGACATTGGCATCGTATATGATTCGTATAAGACCTTGTCTGGGATAGTGGCATCGATATGTGTTAACATGTAAGACCATATTCGGGATATGGCATTGTATGAGTTTTATTTTATTTCGTGTCTCCCTAACAATTTCGAATGGTTCAACGGGCACGGTCAAGTCGAGACCGAATGTGAATTTGAGCTAAATGGTTCAGGTATGTGAGAATTTTATAAGTTCATGAAGAATTAAGGTAAGTGTAGTACTTAATGTGATAATATATAATTTATATGAGAAAAGTGATCGTATGTGTGTATGAGACTAGTTAAACTTTACTTATTCAATTTGAAATATACATGTTCTTGTAATGAATTATTTGCTTATGGTTACTAAGCTTTCAAATCTTACTTTGAGCATTCTTTCATTGTTTTATAGATATAAAAAGCTAGCTTCGAGCTCGGGGATCGTCTAGGATCATCGTCACACTACCGACCCTTATTAGGTACTTTTGAAGTTTGAATTTCAGACATATGACATGTATATTCTAGTTTCGATATGGTTCGTTTTGAATTGTAAATAAGTAGCCATGCAAAATGGCTTAAAAGTGTTGTTAAGAATGATGTATAATCGGCCTTGTAATTAGCTTATTTTGGAAGTATGTTTTAAAGTATATCTTGTGTGATAGATGGTCATATATGTTTTAAAGTATATCTTGTGTGATAGATGGTCATATAATTCGGCTTAAGCAATAAGGTAAATGATGAATGCATTTTCAATTTATGGTATGTGAATCTATAAGTTATGTGATGTTCATGCCATTGTTTATTAATTGGTTGGTTATTTTGGTACGCTATATAATGGTAATAATGACTATGTTTTAGGAATGTTTCATTGGTTTTATTTATAATTATAAAGTCACATGTTGATGTAAGTATTAGGTTATGGAATAGTATAATTAGTTTAATATTGAATGGTGGAATCGGTATAAATTCTGAGGTAAAATTTGCTAGCCGAATAGAGGGAAAATAGAATGGTTTTGTATACGTAATTTTGACATGTTGCATAGCACATAAATTTGGTATGTTTGATTCGACAATTGAGTTAAAAAAATAGTTATTATTATGGTAAATTATGCATGATTTGATAGTATCAAAGTAATATATTTGGCCATGATATAATGTTAGTTTTAGTCTTATATGCTAATGAATGTTATGCCATGTAATATAGGTTGATATGGGATAATATGCGAAAGAGTATAGGTTTGCAAAAATGTTATATTTAGTATTTAGTTAAAAGCATGAAATTGTACTAAAGGATGTTTTAATGTATACTTGGTATATGAGTTAAATTATGTTTGATTAGGAGTTAGGTATTCGAATGCCATATAATTGATGGTCACTTGGTTCGCACTTTGTGTTTATGAAACGTGTGAACTTTGCTTTAATGTATGCAAGTTTTATTCAAATATTTGATAGGTTGATGATGTTGAAGTGATTGAATTTTGAAACTTAGTTGATATATGTAATATGATTAATAAAGCATGTTTGATTTTAATTGGTTATGTGATTTAATTGTATGAATTTGGCTTATACGAATGAGTGGATGTTTGCTATTTGAATTTGAAAATATATTTAAGGAAGCCGATATAACTCTGTGCATGAAATGCAATAAATGACTGTGTAGAACTATGTTTGGTTCGATATGCTTTGTAACAGTAACCTGACGACGGATATGGGTTAGGGGTGTTACATTTTATTTGTATCAGAGCTACAGTTTACTCGATTTTAGGACTAACGTAGCGTGTGTGAGTCTAACTATACATGGCATATATATAAACTACAATAGTGTGATGATTCCTGACAATTAAAATGTGTTTTCGTATAGTAAATGGATCCCAATTGAGCCGTAGCTGATGATGTGAAAGGTAACGCATCCGCTCCCACTCAAGGCTGATTCTAGGCTGATTACGAGTAGCCTTGAGGGAAAGGCTAAACAAACCTTCTTCCAGACGATGAACGATTGGTTCACACAGTACATCAAGACAAATCCAGCTGCTCAACAACCTCTACCCCCGCCTAGTCCTCCTCAAATACTTGTAATACCTCAAGTTATTGATTCGATACGATTAAATAAGCCTCAGGTTGATAAAAACAGAAAATATGGGGCTAAAGAGTTCAGAGCTACGGTAGATGATGATGCTGAATAAGCCGAGTTTTGGCTTGATAATACAATCTGGGTGTTCGATGAATTATCCTGTACCCTTGATGAATGTATCAAATGTGCCGTATATTTGCTTCAAGACACCGCATATCACTAGTGGAATACACTGGTATCGGTGGTTCCAAATGAACAGGTTACCAGGGAGTTTTTTTCAGACTGAATTCTGAAAAAAATATATCAGTCAGAGATTCATAGATCAGAAATGTAATGAATTCCTCGAGTTGAAACAGGGACACATGACCATGACAGAATATGAGTGGGAATTTTTGAGACTCAACAGCTACTCTCAGGAATGTGTATCAACCGAAGCAATCATGTGCAAGAGATTCAAAGATGGATTGAATGAAGATATTCGCTTGTTAGTTGGGATTCTAAAAATAAAAGAGTTTGTTGTGCTAGTCGAACGAGCATGCAAAGTTGAAGAACACGGGAAAGAGAAAAGAAAAGCTAACTTTGAAGCTAGACATTCACGAAAAAGATCACCGAGTAAGTCATTTCAATCGACATCGAAGAAGTTTCGAGATGATTTTAGCCGTTTAAAGGCTACTGTGGGTTATTCTAAATGAGATCGAGATAGACCACCTGTGAGTTCGAAAGCTACCTCAGTAGCTAGTGTTGGTAACATCAGATCTAACTGACCCGAGTCCAGACATTGTGCTAAACGCCACCCCGGTGATTTTAGGCTAAATGATCAGGCTTGTTTTAAATATGGATCGTTAGATCATTTCGTTCGTGATTGTCTCGAGTTGGTTTAACAAGACATAGTGCAGAATACGAGATCGATTAACATGGCAGCTAGAGGTAGACCACCCAGAAACACGGGTAATGTGAGTAGTAGCTAGAGGGGAACTAAAGACACTATTGTTAGATCTGAAGCTCGCACACCTGCTAGAGCTTATGCTATTCGTGCTCGCGAAGAAGCTTCGTCTCCCGATGTTATTACCAGTACTTTCATTCTTTATGCTACTATTGTGATTGCATTGATAGATCCAGGATCAACTCATTCTTATGTATGTGAGTCTTTAGTATCCAGTAAGACTTTGCCTGTAGAGTCTACTGAATTTGTGATTAGAGTATCGAACCTTTTAGGTAAGTGTGTTTTGGTTGATAAAGTATGCGAAAACTGTCCGTTGATGATTCGAGATTCCTATTTTTTGGCTGATCTGATGTTGCTGCCATTCGATGAATTTGATATAATTCTGGGTATGGATTGGTTAACATTGCACGATGCTATTGTAAACTGCAAACGGAAAACTATTGATTTGAGATGTCAGAATGATAAAATAATTCGGATTGAGTCTAATGATTTGAATGGCTTATCGGCAGTGATTTCTTCGATGTTAGCTCGAAAATATGTGAAAAAGGGTTGTGAAGCTTACTTTTCTTATGTACTCGACTCTAAAGTGACCAAAAAAAAGATTGAATTAGTTCTAGTTGTGTATGAATATCCAAATGTGTTTCCTGAAGAGTCACTGTGTTTGTCGCCGATCCGAGAGGTAGAGTTTGTTATTGAGTTAGTGCAGGGAACAACTTAGATATCGATAGCTCCGTACCGAATGGCACCGACCGAATTAAAAGAGTTTAAAACTCATTTGCAAGAATTGACAGATAAAGTGTTCACATGACCGAGTTTTTCTTCCTAGGGTGCACCAGTTTTGTTTGTGAAAAAGAAAGATGGAACTATGAGAATGTGCATCGACTATCGACAGCTCAATAAAGCAACTATCAAGAATAAATATCCCTTGCCACGTATAGACAATTTGTTTGATCAATTGAAAGGGGCTAAAGTGTTTTCAAAGATGGATTTGAGGTCAGGTTACTATCAGCTGCGAGTTAAAGACTCTGATGTGCCGAAAATAGTTTTCCGAACGAGATACGGACATTATGAGGTTTTAGTTATGCCTTTCAGACTAACGAATGCACCTGCTGTTTTTATAGATCTAATGAGTCGGATCTTCAGATTGTATTTGGATCGATTTGTTGTAGTGTTTATTGATGACATCTTGATTTATTCCCGTGATGAATCCGAGCATGCCGAATATCTGAGAATAGTGCTATAGACTTTGCGTGATAAGTAGTTGTTTGTGAAGTTTAGTAAATGTGAGTTATGGTTACGAGAAGTTGGTTTTCTAGGGCATATTGTGTCAGCATCGGGTATTCGGGTTGATTCGAGCAAGATTTTTGCAATAATAGATTGGAAGCCTCCGAGAAATGTATCTAAAGTCCGTAGCTTTCTGAGACTCACCAGTTATCACAGTCGATTCGTAAAAGGTTTCTCTATGATTGTAACCCCGATGACGAGACTACTATAGAAAGATATTAAGTTCGAGGCCTGTGTTCAAGGCCATTCCATCCATACGGCTAAGACAGACGCTCGTGTCTCTACCTGTAACGCCCCGATTTTTGGGCCTGGAAGTAATGGGCCATGAGTCCGGGTTCGGGTAGAAGACGGCCCGAATAAATTGGATGTTATTATTATTATTTTGTATGTTTAGTGTAGTAATTAAATTACGAAGGGGTTATGGTAAGTTGGGCTTTTAAGATTTAATGGGTAAAATAAGCCACAGGAAGGCAGGTGGCAAAGTGGCATGTGACGCCACTAGGGTGCTAAAAAGGTGGCATGTGGATGACTAGGGAGAGCTAAGGTTCAAGTCACAAGGTGAGCAAATATTAGTATTAATTTTTATGTACAGAAAGGGGATGTGATGGAACTCAGGTGGAACTCTGTTAGGAAGAGTTTGAGCTGCTCAGGAGATCGAGTAAGGAGGGGATAAGGGAGAAGATTTAGGAGCTGATTAGGGGGTGTAGTATTGGCCGAATGATGGACTTGAGGAGCAAGAGTTGGCCGGCCAAGGGTTGCTAGTATAGGGAAAATTCGGCTAGTCGGTGGGGGGAAAATTCGGCATTTGAGTTCTGACCATTCTCTTCTCTTTTTCTTTTCTCCTCTCTTCTCCTATTCTCTTTTCTTCTTCTTTTCCTCTATAGCCAAATCTTCCTACCATTCTACTCAACTCCACTTCCTTACCATTTGTTCCTAAGCCTTATAGCCGATTGCCATAAAAGCCGAAATCCTTAAAGCCTGTTTTTCTTCTGTGCCGATTTCTCCTAGCCAAACCCTCTGATTCTTCTCCATCTTTTTGGTCGATTCTCTCATCCTCTGAACCCCAAAGTCTTGTTGACAAAACCATCGTAAAACCCTCATATTTCATCTATCTCTTCACTATTTCAAAAAGCTGAAAACCCCATAGTCTTAGGGGCATAGCCGAATCTTTGGACCTTTAAATATTTTATTTCTGCTAACATTTAAGGGTTTAGATCTGCATCAGAATCGTATAGGAGCTAAAGTGGAATCATTGACTAAAGGAACTGGTGGTAAGTTTTCGAATCTATTCTTTATTTCGGGTTTTAGAAAAGTCAAAACCCCTAAAGGCTTAGGGAGGCTGTCGATTGGGCCCTATGGCTCTAAGGGTTGTGACAATTGTTTTATTATGATGTTAGTGTGATCTAGAGGCTGCTAATCGAAGGCTTGGACAAGTGGAACAACTGGATCTAAACCTAGTCGCTAGTTTCGGCAAAGGTAGGATCTCTAGTGTCTAAAGTGTTAATGGCCGACTGTTGGTAAGGAGATTTGTATACAAGTTGTTATGGATTCGTAGTTAACGTATAAGTAATTGACTGTAGGCAACTCGCGTGTGGAACTCGTCAATGTTTCGTCGCAAGCAGGTGTGTAACTAACACCCTTTCATAGACTAGATCGGCAAAAGCTGAAATGCCGAAAAATCGGTATTTTGTGGACTTGCGAGTGTGCGAATGCTCGTGAGGTAGATCGATTAATGTATTTGGTAAACTACAGTCTTTAGACTGCAGAGTCCATGATTTTTGTGCCTGAGATATTTTTTGGGCTTAATGGGCCAAAATTGGGATAATGGGCCAACGGGCCCAATTCGGTAAGAATACTCGATAAGTGTTTCTGTTAGTACGTAAATGGTGAAAATATGCATGAAAACCCCAAAATAGATAAATTACTAGAATACTCTTAAATATGAAAATTACCGTTATACCCCTAGGTGTAAAATGACCATTATACCCTTAGGGTTAATTTAACTGAACAGCATGATGATCTGATTCTGTATGATGTATGCCATGATTTGTATATCTATTGTATGGGGACATGGGTTATATTTATGGAGGAAGCGTCCTGGTGGCTATGCCACAAATATCTATTCTGGTGGCTCTGCCACAAATATCTCAGATCCGTGACTATGTCACATTATCTGCTCGCGGTCATCATTGCAAATTACGTGGGCGTGTAGCGGTTGGGTGGGTCGAGTAGTCTCCCCACATGGTGTAAGGATGGTACGGGGGTGTATACGGTTGGATATGGTTAGGTTTCTACATAAACATGTAATTTCTGTTCTATTATGTTATGGGCCTATGGGCTTCATTCTGAAATCTGTTCTGGGCTATGGCCAATTTGATCTATTTCTATGGTTTGAACTGGTTTAGACTATGGTTGGGTTACTTTACACACTGAGTTTCCCAAACTCACCCCTTATTTTCATCCATGCAGGTAATCCCCAACCATAGTGGGCTTGGAGCTGTGAGGGATTCAGAGTGGCCACTCGTTTTGCAAATTTGGTTTTCTTCTGGTGAATTGGACATCTTTTTATTTACTTTTATGATTTGGGTTTTAAGTTGTAATAAAGCCGCTTTAATGATTTGTAAATGGTTTTAATAGGTTCTACTAGAATAGGTGTGATATTATCTTAATCGCTGAAACTGATTAGCTTTAGGGCGCATTTTCAAATACAGTAACTAATTTTAAAATATCTCGATAACAAAGCAAAACTTTCTCAACGGAAACGTTTTCCAAGGGTAATCACTTTTTCTTAAACTGGACTTAAATGAATTGTTTCCTAAGAACATACACTAAGTTAAGGTGTGGCAATGGTGGTGTGCATGTCTAGGATTGGATCCGAAGGGAGCTTGGTACTTAAACAGTCCGATAGACTCACCTCCTCTTTTCCGGTTTCCTACCTGGTGCACAGCTTCCATTCACTTTAACCTATAATGAAATCATCTTTTGAACACTAAGTAAAATTTTCTAGACTAAAAATAGAAAATGTTTTTGCACCTCGATGTGGCACGTCAGATCCGGTCATAACGTCTAGGCCGGGTTTGGGGTGTTACACTACCTGTGTTTTAGGCTATTCTGTCCACATGGCTAAGACACACGTCTATGTCTTTGCCCGTTTGGTCGATATTAAGCTTTCTATTTTGCAACAATTTAGGTGCAGGGGACACACGGGGACACACAGCCGGAACACACGTCCATGGGGCAAGCTGTGTGTTTACCCATGTGGACAAAAATAAGGCTATTTACCAAGCCATTTTCCCCCTTTAATGCACACACCTACACAACAAAACATAGCCCCAATCCAAGCAATTACATTCAACCAATTCGGCCAAAATCAAGACATCCACACATCATTCACATGCTACCATTTATCACATACAAACATCACATACTTATCAACTTAAACCATGCAATTTTCCACATCCATGAAAACATCATCATATGCATATATATACTTAAACCAATATTAGCCAATTTCAATGGTCATTTACAAAATGAATTATCAACCAACATAAGCTAACACATTTGGCCAAATTAATAATGACACATAAAAAAATGACTAAATCCCTATACATGCCATAACTCAAAATGTTGAATTCATTGATACCCAAAATAATAAGTTGATAGTGTAAGTAGATCTTCGATAGTCTTCGATCCCCGAGCTAGCTTGGTGACACTATAAGACAAGGGAAAGAAAGGGGAGTAAGCTATAAATTAGTAAGTTCTTATGCAAATAATAAGCATCATAAACACACATTTAACATACAATTAACATGAGGTAAATTAACATAAATGTTATTATAAATCTCATAGTCAAACTTACTCAATCATAAACTTACCGAGGGTTCATCAAATAACGAGCTCATTACGTATAAGTTTTATGTACATACCTGAGTCATCTCGAACTTGGATTTTCACACAATTCATCTTTGACATACTCATTAAATTACCAATTGAACCACTTAGAATACTAAAGGATACTTGGGAGTCCTATACACACAGTACCGTACCAATGCCATATCCCAGATATGGTCTTACATGTAATCTCGTATCGATGCCAATAGTCCAGCTACGGTCTTACACAAAATCTCATACCGATGCCATATCCTAGATATGGTCTTACACGTAGTTTCATTTTGATGCCATATCCCAGATATGGTCTTACACGTAGTCTCATTAACCCTAATGTCATGACATTTGTATCCTATCTATTCCTAAGGTTCAACCGGGATTTTACACTTTTTGAAACTTTTTCAAATACGTCCAAGGGTCAATCGCAATTCATGCAATAATAAAGCATTTAAAACATAATTAAAACAATGCATTATTTATATACAAACTTACCTCGGTACCAAAAATAGTAGAAATGGGACCTAATCGTCAAACACTTTGTTTTTCCCCCGATCTAGGTCCGAACCTCGTTTCTCTTGATCTATAATAGAAAATTTAACACATTTATTATTCACATTACTAAATTTAGTTGAAAAATCACATTATGGCAAAAATTATGTTTTTGCCCCTAAACTTTAATATTTTTACACTTTGTTCTCTAGGCTCGTAAATTGAAATGGATTCACTTTCTTCGATTCCTAAGCCTATCTGAACCTCTTTCATGCTTATAACAGCCCACATTTTTCATTTAATCACACTTTTACACACATTTCATAACCTTTTTACAAATAGGTCCTTTTAACATTTTCATCAAAAATCACCTAGCAAAAGTTGTTTATCATATTCTAAACATACATTTTCTACCATTAGACATCAGAATACACACATATCCAACATGGGTAAAATTTTAGACCTTGATTATTTCTTAAATTAGTGGTAGAAATAGATAGATCAAGTTACAAGGATCTCAAAAACATTAAAATCATTCAAACAGGGCTAGAACGGGCTTACAATCGAGCTTGGAAGTGGCCAAACCCTAGCTATGGCTTCCCCTTGACAAATTTGGCTATGGTGAGAAAGATGGACAAGATTTTGGCTTGATATTTGCTTTTTAATTATTTAATTACTAAATGACCAAAATGCCATTTTTTTAATACACTAAAATTCTCTTACCTCATGTCTATTTTTTTCCAACTTAAAGTAAAATGGTCTAGTTACCATTTGAGGACCTTTAATTTAAAATTTCATAGCAATTTGACACCTCTAGGAAGTAGAACTCAGCTTTTGTACTTTTTACAATTTAGTCCTTTTTGCTAAATTGAGTGCTCAAATTTCGAACGAAATTTTCCTGTAATCATTCCATAAAATTGCAGACCATAAAAATGTAATAAAAACAAGTTTTACTACATCGGATTCGTGGTCCCAAAACCATTATTTCGACTAGGCCCAAAATTGGGCTGTTACAACTCTCCCCCTTTAGGGATTTTCGCCCCCGAAAATCTTACCAGAAAATAGGTTTGGCTACTGTTTTCTCATAGTTTTCTCAAGTTCCCACGTAGCCTCTTCGACCCCATGTCATTGCCATAAAACTTTCACTAAGGCTATACACTTATTTCTCAACTGTTTAACTTTTCGAGCTAAAATCTTGATCAGTTCTTCACCATACATCATATCTGGTTGAATCTCAATCTCTGTTAGAGAAATCACATGAGAAGGATTAGAACAATATCGTCGTAACATCGACATATGAAACACATTATGGATCATTTCCAACTCCGTCGGTAAAGCTAACCGATATGCCACTGGCCCTATTCTTTCAATAACCTCATACAGCCTAATGAAACGTGAATTGAACTTGCCTTTACGACCAAATCTGAGAATTTTCTTTCATAGAGATACTTTCAAAAATACTTTATCACCAACCTGAAACTCAATGTCTTTTCTTTTCAAATCCGCATACGACTTCTGTCGATCTGAAGCTGCTTTCAAGCAATCATGGATTACCTTTACCTTTTCTTCGGTTTCTCTAACCAAGTCAACCCCATGAATCTGTTTCTCAGTAAGCTCGGTCCAAAACAAGGATGTTCGGCACTTGAGACCATACAATGCTTCATCAGGTGCCATTTTTATACTCGACTGAAAACTGTTGTTATAAGCAAAATCAACTAACGATAGATATTTTTCCCAACTACCTTCGAATTCTAGAATACAACATCGGAGCATATCTTCAATAATATGAATCACTCTCTCAGACTGACTATCAGTCTGCGGATGAAAAGTGGTACTAAAGTTTAGCTTCGTACCCAAAGCTTCTTGTAGCTTCTTCCAAAACCGCGAAGTAAACCATAGATCTCTATTCGAAATAATGAAAATAGGTACTCCATGTAATTTTACAATTTTGACCACATACAATTCAGCTAACTTATCAAGAAAATAGTTTGTATGTACCAAGATTAAGTGAGCAGATTTCGTCAATCTATCAACCACAACCCATACAACATCTTTCCTTTTTAGAGTCAAAGGTAAACTCGTTACGAAATCCATCGTAATCCTATCTCATTTCCGCTCGAGCACCATCACTGGCTGAAGTAAACCCAAAGGCACTTGGCGTTCAGCTTTCACTTATTGACAAATCAAACATCTTGAAACAAACTCTGAAATATCTCATTTCATACCTGACTACCAATACAAATTCTTCAAATCATTATACATTTTTGTACTACCTAGATGCACAGATAAACAACCATTATGTGCCTCATGAAGAATTTTCTAAATAAGTTCATCATTTTTCACTACACAAATTCTACCTCGGACCACCAAACAATCATCGGATCCAATATTAAACTCTGAATCACTACCTGATTCACAAAGAACTCTTTTGGCTTACAAATCACTGTCACAGTTCTGAGCTTCACAAATTTGTTGAAGAAATAACGGTCTAGCTCTCAACTCAGCTAGGATCGAACCATTATCGGACAAATTCAGTCGTGTATTCATCGCTCTCAAAACAAATAAAGTCTTTCTACTCAATGCATCAGCAACTACATTTGCCTTATCCAGGTGATAATCAATTACTAGCTCGTAATCCTTCAGTAACTCGAGCCATCTCCATTGCCCCAAGTTTAAATCTTTCTGAGTCATCAAGTATTTTAAACTCTTATGATCAATAAAGATATGACATTTCTCACCGTACAAATGATGTCTCCAAATTTTTAAAGCGAACACAATGGCGGCTAATTCTAAATCATACATTAGATAATTCTTCTCGTGCGGTTTTAACTATCTCGAGGCATAAGCTATCACTTTTCCCTCTTCATCCACACATATTCTAATCCATTCAGTGACGCATCACTATAAATCAAAAACTCTTTTCCCGGTTCAGGTTGCACTAAAATCGGTGCTTCAGTCAATAATGCTTTCAACTTCTCAAAACTTTGTTGACATTTTTCAGACCACTCAAATTTAACATCTTTTTGCAACAACTTGGTCATAGGAGTAGCAATCATCGAAAATCCTTTGACAAAACGTCGGTAATATCCAGCTAAGCCCAAAAAGATCCTAACTTCAAATACATTCCTCGATGGTTTTCAATAAACAATTGTCGAAATCTTACTTGGATCAACCCGAATACCATCACCTGAAATAATATGTCCCAAAAATCTAACGTCTCGGAGCCAAAAATCACTTTTACTGAATTTAGCAAACAATTTTTTATCTCTCAGAGTCTGCAATATAGTTCTCAAGCGCTCGACATGCTCGGACTCGTCTCAAGAATAAATCAGGATATCATCGATGAACATAACCACAAACTTATCTAAATATGGTCAGAAGATTCTATTCATCAAGTCCATAAAAACAGTAGTGCATTAGTTTGTCCGAAAGGCATAATAAGAAATTCATAGTGCCCATAACTTGTCTTAAAAGTTGTTTTCTGCACATCCGCCTCTTTAACTCTCAACTGATAGAAGCATGATCTCAAATCAATTTTCGAGAATACCGTTGCTTCTCTCAACTGATCAACCAAGTCATCAATCCTCGGTAAAGGATACTTGTTCTTTATAGCCACCTTGTTGAGCTATCAGTAGTCGATACAAAGCCTCATGGATCTGTCTTTCTTCTTTACAAATAACATCGGAGCACCCTAAGGAGAAAAACTCGATCTCGCAAAACCCTTATTCGTCAACTCTTACAACTGAGCTTTTAATTCTTTCAATTTAGTTGGAGCCATTCTATACGGAGCAATAGATATCGGTGAGGTCCCTAGTACTAAATCAATACCAAACTCAACTTCTCTAATCGGAGGTAACCCATGCAACTCTTCTGGAAACACATCCGGATATTCACAAACTATCGGCACTGACTTAATTTTCAATTCAGACATCTTTGTATTCAACACATAAGTAAGGTGAGCTTCACAACCTTTCCTTACATATTTTTGGGATGACATCGAAGAAATCACAACTAGTAACTCACCCGACTCATCTGAATCAATCTGAAGAGTTTCACCATTTTCACATTTTAGTTCAATAATCTTTCTTTTATAGTTCACTATGGCATTATGTAGTGTCAACCAATCCATACCCAAAAAAACATCGAATTCATCAAATGGCAACAACATTAAATCAGCTGAAAAATAGTGACCTCGAATCATCAAGGGACAATTATTGCAAACTCTATCAACTAATACATGTTTGCCTAAAGGGTTTGACAGTCTAATCACAAACTCAGTAAACTCAACAGGCAAGCACTTACTAGTTACCAATTTCACACAAACATAAGAATGGGTCGATCCAGGATCAATCAATGCAACTACATTAGTATTATAGAGAGAAAAAGTACTAGTGATAACATCGAGAGATGTTGCTTCTTCGCGAGCACGGATGGCATAGGCTTTAGCAAGTGCTCGAGCTTTAGATCTCACAGTTGTATCTTTCGTTACACCTTTACTACTAGCTCCATTTTCGGTATTTCTCAGTGGCCTACCCTTGTTGGTAGTATTACTCAACCTTGCACTCTGGAATTTTTCTTTCTCAGCCATTTCAAGGCAATCTCGGATAAAATGCTCCTGAGAACCACACTTGAAACAAGCCCGGTCATTCATTCTACACTTATCAGGATGACATCTACCACAATGCTGACATTCAGGTCTATTAGATCTAACATTACCCACACTTGCCATTGAAGTAGCTTGAGCTTTAGAACCAGAGTATTGCTTCCCACGATCTCTGTGAGAATGTCAAGCTGATACATTCAAACGGGAATACATTTCTTTAGATTTCTTTGACTTAGATGGAAATGACTTACTCATCAGTCCTTTCCTCAAATCTCTAGCTTCACAATCAGCTTTCCTCTTCGCTTTACTCAACTCTTTGGCTTTACAAGCTCGTTCGACCAATACCATAAATTCTTTTAATTCTAAGATCCCAACTAACACACGAATATCCTCATTCAATCCATCCTCAAATCTCTTGCACATGATGGCCTTGGTGGAAACATACTTTCATTCATATTTACGAAGTCTAAAAAATTCTCGCTCATATTCTGTCACTAACATTAGACCCTGTTTCAGCTTAAAAAATTCCTTATGTTTCTGATCAATGAACTGCTGACTAATATATTTCTTTCGGAACTCCTCTTGAAAGAATTCCTAGGTAATCCTCTCTCTTGGAACCACAGATACTAGTGTATTCCACCAGTGATACGTAGAATCTCTCAAAGGTGAGATGGCACACTTTAAACACTCATCCGGTGTGCAAGACAGTTAAACAAATACGCTGATGGAGTTTTTGAGCCAAAACCCAGCTCTCTTGGGATCATCATCCACATTAGCTTTGAAGTCTTCGACTCCCTATTTTCGGATCTTATTATAACACCCCTCGCTCGTATCCAACGTCGAAATAGGGTTTGCGATGCTACCGAACTTAAACTCAACCAATCTTAGGAAATCGGGCCATAAAACTTTGATCAATTTAAAAATTTTCATTTCATATTCAATTAGTCCCTTAATAGGGCTTATGAGGCCCAAAACATACATTTAAGGTAGTTTGGGACCAAACCGAGGGCTCAAAAAAAACTTGGAGAATTTCATGCTTTAAGGCTCCACAGCCCGTGTGGGTATAGGGCACATGCCCGTGTCCTAGGGCACGCCCGTGTCCCGTACCCGTGCGGCCAAGTTAATTCCATAATTTTTCATGAAATAATTGCAGACTTCACATGGCCTGGACACACGACCGTGTCCTTTCACATGGCCACAACACGCCCGTGGCATAGCCTGTGTGCAAAAACCTGGGTATTATGTTTCTAACGTCAGCATCACATGACCATAGTACACGCCCGTGTACTAGATCGTGCCCTTCCCCACGGCTGAGACACACAGTTGTGTCTCTACCCGTGTGACCATTACCATGCATTCTGACTTGAAATTTCTAAGTGCAAGGGACACACGGGCTTCTCACACGCCCATGGGGCTATCCGTATGTCACACACGGCCTAGACACACGGCTGTGTGTCTACCGGTGTGGACAATATGAGGCTATTTACCAAGCCCCATTGCCACCCTAGTATGCCTATTTTCATGTCAATACCAACCAATACCAAATCAAGCATGATAAACATTCATTTAACCATGAAGATATATCTATTATTGACTCAAAATAAATGCTATCCTCATTCAAAACTTAATGTGAAGTGTGGAATCTATTCCAAGCCAACACATTTGGCCAATTCTCAAAGACACAAAATAATAATGTCTAGTCCTATACATACCATAATCAAAAATATAAATCCTACTATACCGAGTATTACGGCTGATAGTGTGATCGATATCTCTGACTTCAAGGGATCCTTGAGCTAGTTAAGCGGCACTGAAAGAAAAGGGAAAGGAAAGAGAGTAAGCATAAAGCTTAGTAAGTTGCATATAAATAAATATACAACAGCAATTTCACCATTAGTCATCATACTCAGAGTTCAAAGGTAAGCATAAACTTGACTTACTCATTACCGACTACTCAAGCCACATTTTCTAATTCGAGCTCATTACTTATGCATACCAATTAGGTACCTGTACCACTCACAACATTATTATACTTTCCTTATTAAATCACTTTTATAACCTTTAAAGTTAAACCTTTCGAAATACTACCGGATATTCTATAAGCCTCAAACATGGGATAAGTTGTCGAAGCCATGTCCCAGACATGGTCTTATACTAGCTCTCATATATACGTGTCGATGCATGTCCCAGACAAGTCTTACACCAGCACAACTCTTAGCCGATGCATGCCCGAGACATGTCTTACACTGGCAATCATCATCGAGGCCGATGCATGTCCTAGACATATCTTACACTAGCACTCGTCTCAATGCTGATGCCATGTCCCAAACATGGTCTTACACTGGCTATCATTATGTGGTCGATGCATGTCCCAGACATGTCTTACACTGGCACACAAATAACCTGAATGTCATGGCATGAATATCAGGTTTGTTTCCTAGAGTTCCAACGGGATCTTTCTATTATCTCAATCATTAATATGCATTCTCAGTTCACAATCTAGCAATTCATACTATATCAAATCAATAACAATTCGAATACATGCATTAACAATGTAGTTGTGTTATTTACATACAACTTACCTCAGTTTACAAAATGTACTCGACTAGTCGATTTAGTCGATTTGCTTGACTTTCCCCCGGTCTAGGCTCGGATTTGATATTTCTTGATCTATAATAACAGAATGCACTTATTAAGTCATTTTATCAACCTAGGCACTCAACAATTCACAATTGGGCTAAATGACCATTTTGCCCCTAGACTTTTGCAAAATGACCATTTTACCCCTCAGACCGAAAATCAATTTTTATCGAATTTCTTTATTTCTTAAGACTAGACGAACCTCTTTGAATCTTATAGAAACTTCAAATTCCCACTATTTTGCACATTTATTATCTATTTTACAACTTATGCACATTAGTCCTTTTAGGTGTTTTCATGCTAACACCTTTCACAAAATTTGTTTATAAGACAACCAAGACTCATTTTCTTCCTTAAAAACTCAGAAAAACTCATAAATATTTTCATGGAAAACCCTAAACCATTCATCATTTTACAAAATAGCACCCTCATTTGAAAGCTCATGCTTCAAGGGTCTCAAAAATGCAAAAATCTTCAACAAAGGGTATGAAAATCACTTACTTCTAGAGATGATAAGTTGCTGCCAATTTCAAGATTCAAAACCCTCCTATGGCTGGTAAAAATCTGTGGAAAAGAAGAAAAATAAAGAGGAAATGGCCTTTGTTTCATTTAATTTAAAACTAGTCAAAATTGGTGACCAAACACCACCTAATTTTGACTTTCCCATCAATTTGTCTCCTATGGCCGGCCACCCTAGTCTCTAAGGGTCTAATTTCTCTTTAAAGGCCCCAAATTTTATTTCTCTAGCTATTTGGCACATTTGGGGTACTAAAATGCAACATTTGCCTTTTATGCAATTTAGTCCTTCTTCGCAATCGGGCTCACAAACATTAAAATTAACTTACCAAATTTTTTATACACTAATATAATCATGTTATAACCTCATAATTGTAATAAAATAAATTTTATAACTTCGGATTTCTGGTCACGAGACCACTATTCTGACTAGGCCCTAAATCGGGCAGTTACACTTATCAACCGGGGGCTTGTTCATTCTTACAAATTCCATACCTTGTGGAGCTATGGGAATCGATCGAAGAATAGGTGGGGGTGGACGAGGTTGGGCATTCAGATTTGTTCGAACAAACTTCGTATACCACTCATTCATCATATGAAGAAATACTTCCCTAGCCCCTTCTCCCTAACCAACTGGTGAAGGTCTACTATCAGATGGCACTGCCCCTTGAGTAGGTGCCGGCGCATTACTTTCAACGTCATCAGCCTCAGCTCGATTGGGATCCATTTGCAATACGAAAACACAATTTAAAATTGTCAGGAGTCATCACATTATCATAGTTTATTTATGGCATGTA
The DNA here is from genome assembly GCA_025698465.1 of Gossypium longicalyx. Lineage (NCBI taxonomy): Eukaryota > Viridiplantae > Streptophyta > Magnoliopsida > Malvales > Malvaceae > Gossypium > Gossypium longicalyx. The sequence continues at coordinate 50,138,809 of CM047004.1, forward strand.
TAGCAAGACTTTTACACACACTACGTTAGTTTGAGAATCTCTGATACCGCTAAATGTAATACCACTTACCTGTATTCGACGCTGAAACAGGGTACGAGGCATTACCAGACGTAAACACAAGCAATCATACAAAATCGAGACGTAAATTTCTATCCAAATTTAAAAATTTTCATATACATTCATATCATCCCTAAACCGAGCCTATGAGGCCCAAAACATACATTGAAAATGGTTCGGGACTAAACGGAGAACTTTAGAAAATTTTACAACACTTAGAAAATTTTTGCCTAAACAAGGGTCACACGCCCGTGTGGCTTTGGGACATGCCCGTGTGGTCAGGCCATGTGGTCATACATGCTCATTTCCCTAACCCATGTAACTCTCTGTTTGTCACCCAAAAACAAATTAAAGTCACACGGCCAATGCACACGCTAGTGTGTTCAAGCCGTGTGGTCGATTTAATTTTTATAATTATTCATAAAATAGGTGCAAACTTCACACGGCCAGGGCACACGCCTGTGTTCACGGCCATGCCATCTATATGGTTGAGACACATTCCGGTGTCTCCGCCCTATGCTCGATACTGAGCATTCTGTTTTACAACAATTTAGGTGCAGTGTAACAACTCGATTTTGGGCCTAGTCGAAACAGTGGTTTCAGGACCATAAATCTGATGTAGTAAAACTTTTTTTATCAAATTTTCATGGTCTATAGTTTTACAAAATGATTTTGTGAAAATTTCGTTCAAAAATTTTGACGTTTGGGCACTCAATTTGGTCAAAAGGACTAAATTATAAAAAGTACAAAAGTTGAGTTCTACATGGTAGAGGTGTCTAAATGCTATGAGATTTTAAATTGGAGGCCCTTAGATAGTAATTAGACCATTTGTTATGTTAGTAGACAAAAATGGACATGAGGTAAGAGAAATTTTGTGTTTTAAGTTAGGGGCATTTTGGTCATTTGGCTAATAAATGAATTAAAAATCAAATTAAAAGCCAATTTTTGTCCATCTTCTTCCCATGGCCGAAATCATCAAGGGGGAGCCATTGCTAGGGTATGTTCATCTTCAAAGCTCGATTGTAAGTCCATTCTGGCCCCATTTTTAATGATTTTTATGTTTTTGAGATCCTTGTAACCTAATCTAGCTATTTCAAGGACTAATTTGAAAGAAAATCAAAGTCTAAAATTTTACCCATGAAGAATATTTATGCATTTTGATGTCTAGTGGTAGAAAATGTATGTTAGATGTAAGATAAGCAACTTTTGCTAGGTGATTTTTGATGAAAATGTCAAAAGGACCAATTTGTAAAATGGTTATAAAATGTATGTAAAAGTGTTATTAAATGAAAAATTTGGGCTTTTATAAGCATAAAATAGGTTCATCTAGGCTTGGGAATTGAGGAAATTGAAACTATTTCAATTTACGAGCCTAGGGACCAAAATGTAAAAATGTCAAAGTTTAGGGGCAAAATTGTAATTTTTCCATAATGTAATTTTTGGGCTGAATTGAATAATGTGAATAATAAGTGAGTTAAATTTGCTATTATAGATCAAGAGAAATGAGATTCGGATCTAGATCGGGGGAAAAATAAAGTGTTTGATGATTAGGTCCATTTCTCCTATTTTTGTACCGATGTAAGTTCTTATGTAAATAATGCATTGTTTTAAATTATGTTTTAAACCTTGAGCGTGCTCGACAAAGTTACGACAATAGTGAGATCCCGGTTGAACCTTAGGAACAGATAGGAAACAAATGTCATGACATTAGGGTTCCTAAGACTATGTGTAAGACTGTATCCCGGTCTCCTTCTTGTTTTGTGGTTTTTCCCGAATTTGCAATTCTCTAGCTCACCTCTATCAATAGTTATCTCGGTTTTCCTTGTTTTGACCGGTTTCTCTCTTTCTTAATTATTTTTTTTGGCGAATTGCGTTTGATTCTTCTTTTCTCTCTACTCCTCTCTCTTTTCTTTTGAGTCTATCGATTCCCCTCTTTTATATATTGTTGCTTTGGCCGACTCTCCTTCCTTTTCTTTCTTTCACTCGGTTTTGTTGTAGCCGAATACCTCCTTCCCTTGTTGCCAAACATTGCTTTTATTCCATCAATCTCTCCATTTTCTTCAATGCCGACTCTCATCTCCTCTTTCTTTCTTGTTGTGCCCTTTTCGGTTCTGGAATTTCTCAAGGAGTAGGGGATTTTACATTGATATTGAAGCGATTGAAATCTTTCCTTCGTCACTCGATTGAAGGTAACTCTATTTTCAGTCATCGTATTCAACTAGGGTATTGTGGCTTGTAATCTAGGGTGTAGGCCGAATGCTTCATTCCCCTACTTTTGGGTTTTGCGTTTCTATAAGTTAGCATACGTTGATTTAAGTCATGTGTTCGCGCAATCATGATTAATAGAATTCAGTTGTATGCAGATTTTTGCCAAGGAGCTTGAAATCAGTTTTTGTCAACGGTATAAGTGGGCTAAGCTACATTTGTTCAATCAAGGCAAGTACTAATGAATGTTTGGGATAAGTATTAAGATGGGTTGTTAACCCTTTTGTCAAACGAGTAATAGAATGTCTTGATTGAATGTAGGTTTTGGTGCTCGTGGGCTAGGCGTGCACTTTCGCAAACAAGGTGTGTAAACTGCCTTAATCGTAAATTGACAAAAGCTGGAATAAGTGATCGACGACACTGCACGGATGTGTGCTCGCTCGTGTGGTAGTCCGTATGCTTAAACATGGGTGTATGATCGTCAAGGTCAACCTTGAGCGATTTCATGGGCCCAGGTCGTTTTGGCCCATTCTCACTGTTTAACTATTAAGGTTGCACGGGTTGCCCAAGACGACTGTGGACCTACTGTTGGGTCGGTAAGTGTACCTAGACCTCTTAATTGGTAAAATGACTACTATGCTCTATGTGATTAAATAACCGTTATGCCCCTATGAAATGTATGAGTATATGCGAGCATGACATTTTAAACATATTGAGTACATGTATGATATTATGACATGACACGACATGATGCATGATGTGTTGCATAGGGTTAGGTTTATTATGATTGGAGGAAGTGTACTGTACTGGTAGCTCTACTGCAAATACTGTTAAGTGCCGCAACTGGTACTATTTGGAGTGTAGGGATGGGCGGGTTGATTATATTCCTACATGAAGTGTAGGGTTGGATGGAGTTGGAGTGTAGAGGTTGGTTGGGTAGGATTCTGATTGCATATCTATACTATTACTGTCACTGAAATGGGCTTAGGCCCAAACTAATACTGATACTGTAATGGGCTAAGGCCCTGACTGAACTGAACTGATACTAAAATAGGCTTAGGCCCAGACTGTATTTGCTCACTGCATGATTGACTGATTGTTTGATAAGGGATTACACACTGAGTTATCGTAACCTCACCCTTTTATTTATCTATGCAGGTAATCCCCAGTCTTAGGCGGATCAGGGCTGCGAGGGACTTGAAGGTGGCCACACAACCGCACAAACTTCCATATTTGTTTTTTTAAAATTATAAGTAGTTTTATTTTGGGTATATTTTTTTGTAATAAGGCCTCTCTAAATTTTTAATTTTTGAATTGGTATTTTTACTTGCTTTGATATATAACTACTAGCTGTAGGAAAAAGACGCGAGTTTTCAAAAAGATAACTATTTTTTTTAAGATACCACAATTATTAAACCTGTTTGAAAAGATTCTACATGTAATAATGTTTTAAAATGAAGATAATAATAGAGACATTTTAATATGATTAACTTTTTGACAAACAATAAACATTTTTGAACAAACGTATTAAAATAAATCTTAGTTCACACAAAGAGATTAAATAAAGAATGGGTTTTTCAACGATATCACATTTTATGAAAAATACTTCAATATGACATCGCCAGATTCGACCATAACGTCCAGGCCGGGTTTGGGGTGTTACATGTCCCAAGCCACACGGGCGTGTGGCTCTTAAAATAAGAAAAAATTTCTAAGTGTTGTGAAATTTTCCAAAGTTCTCGGTTTAGTCCCAAACAGCTTCCAATGCATGTTATGGACCTCGTAGGTTCGTTTTGGGGACAATATGAATGTATACGAAAGTTTTAAATTTGGATGGAAATTTACGTCTAGGTTTTGTATGATTGCTTATGTATAAGTTCGGTAATGCCTCGTTCCCTATTCTGGCGTTGAATATGGGTAAGGGGTGTTATATTTAGGGGACACATGACCAGAACACACATCTATGGGGCAAGCAGTGTGTCTCACACTACCGAGACACACGCTCGTGTGTCTACCCGTGTAGACAAAAATAAGGCTATTTACCAAGCCATTTTGTCTCCCTTTAATGCACACACCTACACAACAAAACATAGCACCAATCCAAGCAATTACATTCAACCAATTCAGCCAAAATCAAGACATCCACACATCATTCACATGCTACCATTTATCACAGACAAACATCACATACTTATCAACTGAAACCATGCAATTTTCCACATCCATGAAAACATCATCATATGCATATATACTTAAACCAATATTAGCCAATTTCAATGGCTATTTACAAAATGAATTATCAACCAACATAAGCCAACACATTGGCCAAATTGATTATGACACATAACAAAATGACCAAGTCCCTATACATGCCATAACTCAAAATGTTGAATTCATTTGTAACACCCTAAACAGGGCCTAAACGTTATGGTCGAATCTGGCGTCTCCCATCGGAGTGTTTTTCGTAAATTGATCTCTTCAGTAAAAACCCGTTACTGAGTTTAAAACCTTTTTATCAATACTTAATAAAAGTTCTTGTCAAAACGTTTATCTTATTAGCCATCAGTGTTATATTAAATTGATTGATAATCACAGAAGCTTTTTAAGTCGATGAAGTTTAAAACGCGTGTTTTAGAAAACAGTAGTTGTTTTAAAAACTCGTCTTTACCTAAACTAGCAGTCTTAAAAATATATAATCCAAAGCCAAATTAAAAATTAAAACCCACAAACGGCCTTATTACAAAATTAAAAACCCAAAAGTGAAATTTAAAATAAATAAAGTCAAATGCAAGACACAGCAGACGTGTGGCCACCTCCATGTCCCTCACAACACCAAATCGTCTAAGGCTGGGGATTAATTGTACAGTTAAAAAAAAAAGGGTGAGTTTATGAAAAGGCAGTGTGTGATCCCCTATCAGTCAACAGTAGATAATGCATGCAAGAATGATGCGGGCCTAAGCCCTATTCGTAAACAAGATGCCCGGGCCTTAGCCCTATACAAGAATAAGACAAAGATGGTCATGTAACCCACCCCAGTGCAACCAACACACCACCCGTACCAACCAACACACCATGTGGGGGTTAAATTGACCCACCCAGCCAACACACCAATATCGCAGCGAAGCTGCTAACAGTAACGCAGCAATGCTGCTAATAATAGTAGACGTGGCAAAGCCACCAGAGCAATAATTACGTGGCAAAGCCACTAATACAATACTTTCTCCAAATCAGTAACCCAACCCCATGCAGTATGTCGTGTCATAAAAATCACGTGTATGCAGTATGCCATACTCAAAACCAATCATATAAATGCCATACACACATCAATTAACCTACCACTACAGGTCCAATGGCCATTTCATCGGTTAGGGGTAAAATAATAATTTTATCCCTCAAGGGTATTTTGATTATTTAATTAATTTTAGGGTCTTTGTATAGATAACGACCCTTCAAAAGGTCTACAGTCGTCTCTAACGACTCAAATAACCCATATGGCCAAAAGAGTGTAAATCTTCCCTAGTACGCCCACATGGTCGTATGACCCATTTAGCCCAAATTTAGCAGCAACTATGCGATCTCCAAAGCCCATTCCATTACTTATCACTTACCGTAACCTTTGTCCGTGTGGGGCCCACGAGCTCATTGGGTCCACACGGCCCATCTCGGCCAAACGAGGCCTATAATGGCCCAAGCCCACAAGAACGATCGTGACGGCCTCTACAGTATGTTGCTCATGATTTGTGGGCTCGGTTTACCACATGAGCGTTCACACGCTCGTGAGGCCTCAAATGTTGAAGTTTCGGCCTTTCGGCTTTTCAGCTTTTGCCGATTCACAGTAACATAGTGGTGTGAATACACACCAGATGTGATTGGATTCAATCCCCACTCCGAACACTCCTATGCCCAAAAAGCCTCAATAGCCACACCATTGATCCTCAAGAAATGGTCAATCGCCTTCGATCGCTACCTATACAAAAGATGCCACCATCCTACATCAGGCTTGCATTAGAAGTATAATAACATCCCCAACCAAGACTCACTTACCACACAGCCGAATAGGGTATAGATTAATGTAGTGGCGCACACCGAAGCATGAAAAAAATTGATCTGAAAGGTATATAGAAGCGGGTAATCAGCAATAAGAGAGAAGTTAGCAGATGGTTCAACAAAGTAACCAAACCGAAATCCGAAAGGGAAAACAATGACATTGAGGGTTTACCTTACAATAATCGGCCTAACACAAAACACTTGAGTGAGAGAAGAGAACCGAGCGTCTCACTCAACTGATTACCACACTCACCAATTGAAAAAAAAAATAAAGGAATAAGATGATATGCGGCCAAGATATAAATATAAGGAGGGAAAGAGAGTTATGAGGCGATGATACCTTACCAAAATTTAGCCACAGTAAACAGTTGAGGGAGAGGAGAACGAGTTCGAGGGAACAAGGTAAGGTTCAGCTATAGGGAAAGAGGTATTTGGTTTAGAAAAGAGGAGAAGAAGAATGCCAATTCGGCAGAAAAGAAATGTGAAGAAGAAAAGGAAAAGGTTCAAAAAAGAGTTTGGCACACACTTACTTGTATTCGACAACAACAATCGGGAAATAAAGTGAAGAGAAGAAAGACCCGAATGGTCAGACACGTACCCAAAACAAAAAGAGGACACAGCAAAAAATCAAGAGGAAATTACCAAAAACAAAATGAAAAGCCCTATTGTTCCTATACCTATTCAGCAACACCAAAAGAAAAGAGAAAATTCCCCAAAGTGCTGAATGCACATCCCCAAATAGCCTCAAATTCGGCCAACACCTTTCCACCCACACTCCATGATTTTCTCCCCAATGCTCTCCACAATTCACTCCACAAATCATTCCCACCTCCTATTCAAATTCAATTCAAATTCTTATGACCAACTTAACCACAGAGTTCCAGTCCAACTTCACCACTCACACCATAGAGACATAAAATAAAATCTTTTTTGCATTACCTGAGATTCAAACCCATGCCCTCTCAGATGCTCCACTCGCCACTTGCTAATGAGCCACAAGGCTTTTTGTGACACATAACAACCACAACTATTTATAAAGCCCACGAGTCAGTACCCAGATTCTTTTAAGAGCAAAAATAAAAATTCTGCAAAAGCTGGAGGTTTAACCCAGGACTTCCTAAACACTTCAAAACACAACCAAATCACCTAGCCACTAAGGCAAACATGCAACTTGTGACAGATAATACAAAATTAAAGACTCTACATTTTTGGGGCATTACAACTCTACCCTTCTCAAAAAAATTTCGACCTCGAAATTTACCTGGTCAGAATAAGTGAGGGTATTGTTGTCGCATCGCCTCATCTGGTTCCCATATAGCTTATTCTGAACTGTGATTATGCCATAGCACTTTGACCTGTGGGACAGATTTCCTCCTTAATACCTTAACGTCACGATCCAGTATCTGTACCGGTTCTTCCTCAATAGTTGGGTCAGGTCTAATCTCAATTTCCTCAACTCGAGTTGATAGGCGACTGGTCCCACACGCTTCAATACTCGGTAAGGTCCGATGAATCTAGGACTTAGTTTGTCTTTTCACCCAAATTTCAAAATTTTCTTCCATGGTGAGACCTTCAGAAAGACATAATCTCCTACAGAGTACTCGATCTCTTTACGCTTTAAGTCTGCATTAGATTTCTACCTATCAGATACTTCATTTAACTAACCTCAAATCAATTTCACCTCTTCTTCGGTATCAAAAACCAACTCTGGCCCCAGAACTCGCCGCTCACCCAACTCAGTCCAACATGTAGGAGTATGACACCTAGGACCCTACAATGCCTTATACGGTGCCATCTAAATACTGGACTGATAACTATTATTATATGCGAACTCTGCTAACGGCAAGTAGTCCTCTCAGTTGCCTTGAAAATCCAATACACAACATCTTAACATGTCCTCCAGTATTTGAATCACCCTCTCTAACTGACCATCTGTCTAAAGATGGAACGTAGTACTGAAGTCTAACCTTGTACCCTGAGCCTCATGTAACTTCTTCCAGAACCGAGAAGTAAATCTAGTATCTCTGTCAGATATGATGGAAACTGGTACTCCGTGTAGTCTCACAATCTCAGCCACATACAACTTGGCCAATTTCTGCTGCACATAATCAGTGCGGACAGGAATGAAGTGGGCAGATTTGGTCAATCGATCTACTATAACCCATACCGAATCCTTCTTAGTCGGCATTAAGGGTAGCCTACTTACAAAATCCATGGTTACCCTCTCCCACTTCCAGAGTGGAATCTTTACTGGCTGCAGTAACCCAGAAGGCAGTTGATGCTCAGCCTTAACTTGCTAGCATGTCAAGCACTTGCCCACGAAATCAGTAACCTCGCACTTAAGCCCTGGCCACCAGTACAGCTCACGAAGATCTCGATATAACTTATTTTCACCAGGATGCATAGCATACGGACTACTATGCGCTTCTTGTTGTATAAATTGTCTCAAATCAGAATCTTTCGGTATACAAACTCTCCCACGAAAACATAGTACTCCCTCACTATTCAACCCAAAATCCGCAGTCTTTCCATTCTCAACTAATCGGAAACGAGGAACCAATGATTTATCCCACAACTATTTCTCTTTAATTTGATCCGTCTAGGTCGGTCTCACTTGAAGCTCAGCCAACAAGCTACCATCATCAAATAGGCTGAGACGAGCAAACATTGCCCTCAAATCAAATATAACCCTATGGCTCAGTGCGTCAGCTACCACATTAGCCTTACCAGGGTGATACTCAATTGAACAATCATAATCCTTAAGCAACTCTATCCACCTTCGTTGCCTAAGGTTCAAGTCCTTCTGAGTAAGGAGGTACTTGAGCCTTTTAAGATCTGTGTAAATAATAGACTTCTCACCGTATAAGTAACGCTTCCAAATCTTCAGTGCAAAAACCACTGCAGCTAACTCCAAGTGTGAGTGGGGTAATTTGCCTCGTGAGGCTTAAGCTAACGAAACGCGTAAGCAACCACCTTACCCTCTTGCATCAACACATAACCCAATCTAATGTGCGACGTATCACTGTAGATAGTGAATTCCTTCCCAGACTCTAGTTGTTTTAAAATAAGGGCCTCAGTTTGAACTTTCTTTAGTTTCTCAAAACTCTCTTGCTGCTTATCAGTCCAATTGAACGGTACCCTTTTATCCAGTAACTTAGTCAGAGGTGCAACAATCAGTGAAAACCCCTTAACAAAACGTTTGTAGTACCCATCCAAACCTAGAAAGCATCGAATCTCATATACCGTCTTTGGTGGTATCCAATCTCGTACGGCTTCAACTTTTTGAGGATCAACCCTAATCCCCTTGGTAGCACCACGTGACCCAGAAATGTCACTTCTCGCAGCCAGAACTCACACTTGCTGAACTTTGAGTAAAGCTGCTTTTCCCTCAGAACTAGCAAAATAATTTGAAGATGTGCATCATGATCCACCTCGGTTCTTGCATATACCAGGATGTCGTCTATAAACACAACTATGAACTGATCCAGATAGGGCTAAAATACTCTGTTCATCAAATCCATGAAAGTCGCTGGTGCATTCGTCAATCCAAACGACATGACTAGAAACTCGTAGTGACCATAACGAGTCCTAAACGCAGTCTTGTACACATCAGCCTCTTTAACCTTTAGCTGATGGTACCCAAATCGAAGATCTATCTTGGACAAAATCAAAGCCCCTTGTAGATGATCAAACAGATCATCTACCATCGGTAAAGGGTACTTGTTCTTGATAGTCAGTTTGTTCAGTTGACGGTAATTGATGCACATGCGCATGGATCCATCCTTCTTCTTCACGAACAATATTGGTGCTCCCCATGAGGACACACTCGGTCGAATGAGTCCTTAGTCCAGTAGCTCTTGAATTTGAGCCTTTAACTCCACCAGCTCCTTCGGTGCCATCCTATAAGGGGTGATGGACACCGGAGCTATTCCAGGTAAAAGCTCAATACTGAATTTAACCTCACGGTCTGGAGGCAACCCAGGAAGCTCTTTAGGAAATACATCTGAAAACTCCTTAACAGTTCTAACATCTCCAGCAGAAGAACCTTTAGAATCAGAAATGCTGACATACGCTAAAAACGTCTCGCAACCCTTGCAAACCAGTTTCTTGGCCCTTAACGCTGAGATTACGTTAGACAGACAATCTCTTCGCTCCCCTATCATAGTCACCTCCTCATTCTAAGTAGACTTCAACACCATACGCTTAGCAGCACAATCCAATTTCACACGATGTTTCACTAGTCAATCCATTCCCAATATAATATCGAATTCTCCAAACGGTAGTTCCATCAAATTCGCTGCAAAGGCAACCCCTTGGACCTGTAGGGGCACACCTTTGAACAACTTATTCACCCTAACCGACTGTCCCAGTGGACTCAACACAGTCATCTCACTAACAGTATTTTCAAACTGAATACCAAGTGTCCTAGACACAGTGCATGCAACATACAAGTGTGTTGACCCAATGTCAATCAAAGCAGTGTATGGTACATTATAAATCAAGAACGTACCAGTTATGACGTCAAGGGCGTCATCATCCTCTCGATGACGAGCAGCATAGACCAAGGCTGGTTGTCTCTCCTCAGTGCTACTAGCACCTCTGTGCGGTACTCCACGACCTCATCCCAAACCATTTCCACCCCTGGCTTACCCACGACCTCTCGGTGGCTACTGACCACCTCTCCCTGACTGAACATGGCCCTGACCGACAGCTTGCATCTGAACAGACCTCTGAGTATAATTTTTAACCTGATGATCCATGGACCCACACCAAAAGCACACCCCAATTGGTTTTCAACACTCACCCTAGTGAGCTCTTCTACAATCAGCGCAAGGTTGCGACCTTGCAGTAATAACAGGAATCACTCGGACTGACCCATCAAATCTGGCCCTCCTTATAGGCCTTCCAGAAGAACCTGAGGGTCCAAAATCCCTCTTATTTCTGCCCCTATCTTTCTCACGATTCTGGCGCTCAGAGCGTTTCACATCCTCAGCAATTTTTTCTTTCTCAACAAGTGCAACAAAGTCTCGCTCCCTCTGTGGAGCTATCAGCACATGCAACTCATCTCGGAGGCCATCCTCGAATCGCGCACAGCGTTCATTCCCAGTTGTGACTATCTCGTGAGCATACTGACTCAGTCGCAGGAACTCTACCTCGTACTCTACCACCGTCTTATTCCCCTGGGTCAAGTTCAGAAATTCTTTCCTTAAGGCGTACACATAACTTGTGCCCACATACTTCCCTAAAATGGCCGATTTGAAGAAATCCCATGTCAAACGGTCGGCCTGTGTACCCTCTCTCACGGTGAGGCACCATTGGTAGGCCTCATCTCGTATTAAAGACACTGCTCCTTTTAATTTTTGCTCCATAGTACAGTCAAGGTCGTCCATTATCCTTTCGGTAGCTTCCAACCAATACTTTGCCACATTTGGGTCTACACCAGAAACACCCTTAAAAATTTTCACTCCATTAGACCGGAGTCGCTCAGAAATTGACCCTCGGCCCACTGATCCAATACTTGCTCCAGTAACCCTTTCAAGAACACGTAGCATTGCTTGGGATAGAGCATCATCCCCAGCTGCTCGGTCATGAGACCCTGTCTCAGTTACTGGTGAGGATGGTGCCTCCCTAGTAGGCATGTGACCCGATGCTGAAGACCCAGTTCTAGCACTTCCTCGGCCTCTACCGTAACCTTGTGTACCCCTTCCGCGAGTACCCCTTGTGATCATTTCAATAGCGAATTATCTGTTTAAAAGTCTTATGTATCAGTTTATAATTTTAGTAATTATTAACAATGTCTTATGAACGACAGTAATTAGGGTTTGTTTCTGCAGAAAAAATCTTACTATAGTTTTCAGTCTTCTATAGTCATAGTTTAATCTAACTAATTAGTTTCAGTGTAGTCCTACTATTTGTAATATTTCCTCAGTAATATATTTCAGTCTATAAAAATAAACAGTGTCAGAAAACTTACAAATTTAGTGTCGGAGACTCGGTGGGCCATATTTCCAATCACAACGTTTAAAATTTTATCAAGCTCATTCCATAGTCGAGTGTAGCAACTTGACTCTGATACCACTAAATGTAACACCCCAAACTCAACCTAGACGTTATGGACGAATCTGGCATGTCACATCAAAGTGTTTTTCGTAAATTGATCTCTTCAGTAAAAAACCGTTACTGAGTTTAAAACCTTTTTATCACTACTTAATAAAAGTTCTCGTCAAAATGTTTATCTTATTAACCATCAGTGTTATATTAAATTGATTGATAATCGCGGAAGCTTTTTAAGTCGATGAAGTTTAAAACGTTTGTTTTAGAAAATAGTAGTTGTTTTAAAAACTCATCTTTACCTAAACTAGCAGTCTTAAAAATATATAATCCAAAACCCAATTAAAAATTAAAACCCACAAATGACCTTATTACAAAATAAAAAACCCAAAAGTGAAATTTAAAATAAATAATGTCAAATGCAAGACACAGCAGACGTGTGGCCACCTTCAAGTCCCTCGAAGCACCAAATCGTCTAAGGCTACGGATTACCTGTATAGTTAAAAAGAAAAGGTGAGTTTACGAAAAGTCTGTGTATAATCCCCTATCAGTCAACAATAGATAATGTATGCGATGAATGATGCTGGGCACGAGCCCTATTCGAAGAATGATGATGGTCTAGGCCTTAGCCCTATACAGTAACAGTATAGTACAGTCATGTAACCCACCCCAATCCAACCAACACACCACCTGTAACAACCAACACACCATGTGGGGATTAAATCGACCCACCCAACCACCACACCAATAACGCAGCAATGCTGCTAATAACAGTAGATGTGGCAAAGCCACCAAAGTAGTAATTACGTGGCAAAGGCACTAATACAGTACTTCCTCCAAATCAGTAACCCAACCCCATGCAGTATGTCGTGTCATAAATATTACGTGTATGCAGTATGCCATACTCAAAACCAATCATATAAATGCCATACACACATCAATTAACCTACCACTAGGGGTATAATGGTCATTTCATCAGTTAGGGGTAAAACAGTAATTTTACCCCTCAGGGGTATTTCAGTCATTTAACTAATTTTGAGGTCTCGGTATAGATAACGACCCTTCAAAAGGTCAACAGTCATCTCTAACGACTGAGATAACCCATATGGCCAACACAGTGTAAATGGACCCTAGTGGGCACACATGCTCATGTAACCCATTTAGCCCAAATTCAGCAGCAACTATGCGATCTACATAGCCTGCTCCATTATTTATCACTTACTGTAACCTTTGTCCGTGTGGGGCCCACGAACCTGTTGGGACCACTAGCCCACACGGCCCATCTCTGCCCAACGAGGCCCATAACGGCCCAAGCCTACAAGAACGCTCGTAACGGCCTCTACAATCTGTCACCCATGATTTGTGGGCTCAGTTTACCATATGAGCATTCGCACGCTCGTGAGGCCTCAAATGTCGAAGTTTCAGCTTTTGGCTTTTCGACTTTTGCCGATTCATAGTAACATAGTGGTGTGAATACACTCCTGAAGCAATTGGAATCAATCCCCACTCCAAACACTCCTATGCCCAAAAAGCCTCAATAGCCACACCTTTGATCCTCAAGAAATGGTCAATCACCTTCGATCACTACCTATACAAAAGATGCCACCATCCTACATCAGGCTCACATTAGAAGTATAATAACATCCCCAACCAAAACTCACTTACCACACAATCAAACAGGGTATAGATTAATGCAGTGGCGCACACCGAAGCATGAAAAGAATTGATATGAAAGGTAGATGGAAGGGGGTAGTCGGCAATAAGAGAAAATTTAGTAGATGGTTCAACAAAGTAACCAAACCGAAAGCCGAAAGTGAAAACAGTGACATTGAGAGCTTAACTTACAACACTCAGCCAAACACAAAATACTTGAGTGAGAGAAGAGAACCGAGTATCTCACTCAATTGATCACCACACTCACCAACCGAAAACAAAACAAAGGAATAAGATGAGAAGCAACCAAGATATAAATATAAGGAGGGAAAGAAAGTTATGAGGCGATGATACCTTACCAAAATTCAGCCACAGTAAACAGTTGAGGGAGAGGAGAATGAGTTCGAGGGAACAAGGCAAGGTTCAGCTATAAGAAAAGAGGTATTCAGTTTAGAAAAAAGGAGAAGAAGAATGCCAATTCGGCAGAAAAGAAATGTTAAGAAGAAAGGGAAAAGGTTCAGAAGAGAGTTTGGCACACACTCACTTGTATTCGGCAACAACAATCGGGAAATAAGGTGAAGAGAAGAAAGACCCAAATGGTCTAAAATGTACCAGAAACAAAAAGAGGACATAGCAAAAACTTAAGAGGAAATTACCGAAAACAAAATGAAAAGCCCTATTTTTCCTATACATATTCGGCACCACCAAAAGAAAAGAGAAAATTCCCCAAAATGTTCCTCCAAAGTGCCGAATGCACATCCCCAAAGAGCCTCAAATTCGACCAACACCTTTTCACCTATACTTCACAATTTTCTCCCCAATCCTCTCCACAATTTACTCCACAAATCACTCCCACCTCCCATTCAAATTCAATTCAAATTCTTATGACCAACTCAACCATAAAGTTCCAATCCAACTCCACCACTCACACCACAGAGACATAAAATAAAATCCCTTCTGCAATACCTAAGATTCGAACCTATGTCTTCTCAGATGCTCCACACGCCACTTGCCATTGAGCCATAAGGCTTTTTGTGACACATAACAACCACAACTATTTATAAAGCTCATGAGTTAATACCCAGATTCTTTTAAGAGTAAAAACAAAAATTCTACAAAAGCCGGAGCTTGAACCCAAGACTTCCCAAACACTCCAAAACACACCCAAATCACCTTACCACTAAGGCAAACATGCAACTTGTGATAGATAATACAAAATTAATGACTCCATATTTTTGGGGCGTTACATCATTGATACCCAAAATAATAAGTTGATAGTGTGAGTGGATCTTCGACAGTCTCCGATCCCCGAGCTAGCTTGGTGACACTGTAAGACAAGGGAAAGAAAGGGGAGTAAGCTATAAAGCTTAATAAGTTCCTATGCAAATAATAAGTATCATAAACACACATTTGACATACAATTAACATGAGGTAAATTAACATAAATGTTATTATAAATCTCATAGTCAAACTTACTCAATCATAACCTTACCGAAGGTTCATCACATAACGAACTCATTACGTATGAGTTTTACGTACATACTTGAATCATCTCGAACTTGGATTTTCACACAATTCATCTTTGACATACTCGTTAAATTACCCGTTGAACCACTTAGAATACTAAAGGATACTCGGGAGTCCCGTACACACGGTACCATACCAATGCCATATCCCAAATATGGTATTACACGTAATCTCGTATCGATGCCAATAGCCCAGCTATGGTCTTACACAAAATCTCATATCGATGCCATATCCAATATATGGTCTTACATGTAGTTTCATTTTGATGCCATATCCTAGATATGGTCTTACACGTAGTCTCATTAACCCTAATGTCATGACATTTGAATCCTATCTATTCCTAAAGTTCAACCGGGATTTTACATTTTTCGAAACTTTGTCAAATACGTCCAAGGGTCAACCGCAATTCATGCAATAATAAAGCATTTAAAACATAATTAAAACAATGCATTATTTACATACGAACTTACTTCGGTACCAAAAATAGTAGAAATGGGACCTAATCGTCGAACACTTTGTTTTTCCCCTGATCTAGGTCCAAACCTCATTTCTCTTGATCTATAATAGCAAATTTAACTCATTTATTATTCACATTACTCAATTCAGTTCAAAAATCACATTATGGAAAAAATTACATTTTTACCCCTAAACTTTGACATTTTTACACTATGGTCCCTAGGCTCGTAAATTGAAATGGATTCAATTTCTTCGATTCTGAAGCCTTGTCCAACCTCTTTCATGCTTATAACAGCCCACATTTTTCATTTAATCACACTTTTACACACATTTCATAACCATTTTACAAATAGGTCCTTTTGACATTTTCATCAAAAATTACCTAGCAAAAGTTGTTTATCATATTCTAAACATACATTTTCTACCATTAAACATCAAAATACACACATATCCAACATGGGTAAAATTTTAGACCATGATTATTTCTTAAATTTGTGGTAGAAATATATAGATCAAGTTACAAGGATCTCAAAAACATGAAAATCATTAAAAACAGGGCTAGAACGGACTTACAATCGAGCTTGGAAGTGGCCAAACCTTAGCTATGGCTTCCCCTTTAAAATTTTGGCTATGGTGAGAAAGATGGACAAGATTTTGGCTTGATTTTTGCTTTTTAATTCATTTAATTATTAAATGACCAAAATGTCATTTTCTTAAAACACTAAATTTCTCTTGCCTCATATCTATTTTTGTCCAACTTAAAGTAAAATGGTCTAAATTCCATCTAAGGATCTTAAATTTAAAATTTCATAGCAATTTGACACCCCTAGGATGTAGAACTCAACTTTTGCACTTTTTACAATTTAGTCCTTTTTACTAAATTGAGTGCTCAAACGTCAAAATTTTCGAACGAAATTTTCAAGTAATCATTCCACAAAATTGTAAACAATAAAAACAAGTTTTACTACGTCAGATTCAAGGTCCCAAAACCACTGTTTCGACTAGGCCCAAAATCGGGCTGTTACACGTATGGTTAATTAATTCTTTTCGAAATTAGGTGCAGGTTTCACACAGCCAAGACACACGCCCATGTTCTAGGCCGTGTATCACATACGGCTAAGACACACACCCGTGTCTCTGCCCATGTGCTCAATTCTGAGAATTCTGTTTTCTCGAATTTAAGGCACAGGGGACAACTGCCTAACCACATGCCCCTATACCAGGCCGTATGTCATACATGGTCTAGACACACGCCCGTGTGTCTGCCCATGTGGACAAAATAAAGCCATTCCTAGCTTCATTTCTCACCCAAAATCATACCAAATTCCTGCACCAAACTTACATCCAAATACCAACTAGCCCAAGCATTAAATTCAAGCAATTTATAACATCTAACATGATATATTGTTACATGCATTCATGCTTAAATCTTACCTTTCTCAATCAATCAACAAGGAAGACTTACGTTATCCCATAAAGTAAACTTAAATACATATATATATACATGTACAAAAACATAATCATCACTAGCCATTCCAATGGCTAGATTACAATAATCATTTACATTTACATGCTAATATGACCAATATAACCTATACATACCATTGTAACCATAATTGCTTTACCATTTCGTATCGACATGGGCCGATGGATAGTGTGAGTGATCTTCCCCAAGCTTCCAATCCAACGAGCTTTCGATTTACTCAAAAACAGGGAAATAAAACTAAGTAAGCATAAAATGCTTAGTAAGTTCGTATAACATGGTACTAAACTTACCATTCGTTCTATTTTGAGATAATTATATAAGGAATATTCAATCAATTTGACCTCAAGCCTTGCATACATCCTCATTTCCCTTGTTAGTCATATATTCCATAACAACATCAAAACATATATGGCTCAACAACAATCAAGTTTCCAAGCACATATGTTTTCCACAACATGTATTCATTCAACATGCATAATTCACCTCATCATTACAAGTAAATTTTCATAATAGTTTATTTCAAGTTCAAATCATTTCATATCAAAACTTTACTCATATTACTCAGAATATCAAGGTCATGATTAGTACACTCAAGGTGTACAAGTCTATAATCAAGAATGAACATATATTCATCAAATAAAGTCCATGTACAAATATCATCATCTCATGTTTTCATATATCATTTATCATGTATCATCATTTTCTTATGTTTCAGACAGATATGTGTAATAACTCATTTTATTATTCATATCTTCTCATGTTTGGGTTGTCACCCGTTGAATTTATTCAGAATATTAATGGATACACAGGTAGTGCACTCAAGGTGTACAAATCAAGATCCGTCAGCTTGATCTGAATTACCCATCCGGGCTAAATCCAATCCATAACATATGCTCGAGAGGACTTATATCAAGCTTACCCGTCTGGGCTAAATCCTTTCTGTAATGATGTCAATAGGATTACTCGTCTAAGCTAAATCCCGTCAACAACAAATGCAGGACCTCATTCATTTTGAGAAATCACATATCAATCGATTTTTCATTTGTTCAACCGGGATTTAAAAATTTTTCAAGCATTATCAGGCATGTGATTATTTCACACATCCATAACATTCATATAATTCAAGTAAACATATTCCACATTCATCTCAAGCCTATAAGTAACATTTTTATCATTTATCGGGCATTGTTATTGATCGGGCTTTATCAGATATATTTTCAATGTCATATATATATGATATTTATACAATGCACAAACAAAACATTTTATTCAAGCATATAAATATACACAATTTAGTTACACAAACTTACCTCGACAAATGTTCGTATACGTAAAATCTACTAATTCGACATCTTTTTGTTTTCCTCGTTCTAGATCCAAATATGGTCTATTCGGATCTATACGAGTAAATTTAACATCAATTTATCATATTTCATATTCAAGGGGACTCAATTTTCATCTTAGGCAAAATTACCATTTTACCCCAAACTTTTCCATAAATTCCTATTTCGTCCTTAGGATCAAAAAATGAAATTTATGCAATTTACTTCCTATTCAAGCCTAAATGAAATTTCATCTTAAAATTTATAGCATATATATTCTACAAAATTTAGAATTTTTTCTTCAATTTTCACAAATTTACATTTTAGTCCCTAAATCATGTTTTCATCAAAAATCACTTTGTAAAAGTTGTTTATCTATCAACAACCTTTCATTTTCACCATAAATTTCAAATTTTCAGCATATTCATCCATGACCTAATTTCCATACTTTGATAACTTCTCAAATTTATCCACCAAATAGATAGATTAAGCTATCCCGGTTTCAAAAGTATCAAAATTACGAAAAATGGGACAAGAAAGCTTACCCAATTTAGCCAAGAAAGTTTTCTCTCTCTCTCCTAGGGTTTCCATGAAATATTTTGGGGAAGAAGATGATAAAAATGATTTTTATTTCTATTTAATTAATTTATCATCTTTAATAATTTTGATTTCCAATTTAGTCTTTAGCCTTTTTCAAATTTTCCATGGATGAATCATCCAAAAATATCTACTAACTTTTTATTACTGGTGTAATTCCATATAAGGACCTCAGATTTTAAATTTCATAGCTATTTAATCCTTCTAGCTACTAGAATTCAACTTTTGCATTTTATGCGATTTGGTCCTGTCCGTAATTAAACACATAATCGGTTAAAATTTCTTATCAAAATTTTCACATGACATTTCTAACATATTGTGGACCATGTAATAAAATAAAAATAAATTTTATTTTCAGATCAAATTTGTGGTCCCAAAACCACTATTCCGATTTCACCAAAATTAGGCTGTTACAACTCTCCCCCTTAAGGAATTTTCGTCCTCAAAAATTTTACCAGTAAAGAGATTCAAACACTACTTTCTCATAGTTTCCTCCAGTTCCTAGGTAGCTCCCTCTATATCATGTCATTGTCAGAAAACTTTTACTAAAGCTACCTTTTTATTTCTCAGTTTTTCTCTTCAAGTGCCAGAATTCTGATCAATTCTTTACTGTAATTCATGTCAAGCTGAATTTCAATATCCATCGGAGGAATAATTGATAATGTATCTGATTAATACTATTCAGTAAGCAACACTTCCAACTCTTTTAGTAAGTTTCATGTAATTCAATAAATTAAGGACTTAATTTGCCTTTATAGTCAAACCGGAAAACTTTATTCCATGGCAAATTTTCAAAAACACTTTGTTGCCAGCTTGAAACTCTATTTCTTTTCATTTAAAATTCACATAAAATCTCTGACAATCAGAAGCTACTTTAAACTTAACTAGGATCTTTTCCACATTTTATTTTGTTTCACAAATCATATCAACTCCATGTATGTTTTCCTACCAAACTTAGTCCAATAATATGTAATTTTGACTAATAGAAATTATTTCTTTTCCGTTTACCTTCAAATTCTAAAATATAGCATCATAACATATCTTTAAGAATCATAATAACACACTCAGGCTGACCATTAGTCTGAAAGCGAAATGCAGTATCAAAAATTTGTAACTGCCTACCTAAAGCTTCTTATAATTTATTCCAAAATCTAGAAATGATCCGTAAACTGTGGATCTCTATCAAACATATTGAAGACTGACACTCCATATAGCTTGACAATTTCAGAAACTTATATCTCATTCAATCTATCGAGTGACTAATCCACTCATACTGAGATAAAATGCATGAACTTTGTCAAACAATTGGTGATTACCCAAACAACATCTTTCTTTTTCTGAGATAGGAGTAATCCCTATATAAAATTCATAATAACTTTGTCCCATTTCTATTTCGGTATTTTCACTGACTATAACCATCTTAAAAGTATCATCTCTATCTTGCTGATACATCCAGCAATTAAGTATAGATTCAAAAATACCACCTTTCATTCTGGGCTACCAGTACATTTTTTTCAAAGCATTATACATTTTATCATTTCCCAGATAAGCAGACATAGTACCACTGTGATCATTCATGTAAAATTTTCTGTAAATGTTCCAAATTTTTTAGTATATAGGCTCTATCTCGGAATAATAGACAATCACCAGATTCAAATCTGCTATCCTAATTCAATAATTATTTCATTCAATACCCGTTTAACTTACAACTCATTATCACTTTTTTGGGCTTCACAGATCTGTTGTAGAAACATCAGTTTAGCTCTATACTCAACTAAAATTAAGTTATTATCAGACAATTACAATCGATATCCATGGCTTGGAAAGCAAACATAAATTTTCTAATCAGAGTATCAGTAACTATTTTTACTTTTCCTAAATGATAATCAATTACCAAATCAAGGTCTTTCAATAATTCAATCCATCTACTCTGTGTCAGATTCAAATCTTTCTATACCATTGGGTGTTTTAAAATTTATGATCAGTATATATATGATATTTTCACCATACAGATACTGTTACAAAAATCTCAATGCAAACACAATAATTGCCAATTCAGGATCATATATCGGGTAATTCTTTTTCTTGTAGTTTTATCTGGCTGGAAGTATAGACCATTACTTTACCTTTCTTCCTCAAAATACAATCTAATCCATTCAATGATGTATCATTGTGATAATAAACTCCTTACCCGATTCAGACTGAACCAAAACTGATGCTTCGGTCATCAAGGCTTCCAACTGATCAAAACTTTACCAACAAATACCTTGATGTCTTCGTTGAGCCCGTCTTCAAATCGTTGGCACATCTTGGCCTCTGTAGGAACATACTCTCTGGCATACTTACTTAATCGAACAAACTCTCTTTCATATTCTCAGAATCGTCATATTACCTTGCTTCAACTCAAGAAATTCTTTACGTTTCTGATCAATAAATCTTTCACTAATATATTTCTTCCGAAACTCTTCTTGAAAGAATTCCCAGGTTACTCTCTCTTTCGGTACCACCGAAATCAAAGTCTTCCACCAATTATAGGCTGAATCCCTCAACAAAGATATAGCACATTTCAAACATTCTTCAGGTGTACGAGATAATTTATCAAATACCCGGATAGAATTTTCAAGCGTAACTCGCTTTCTAAGCATCATCATCAATATTTGCCTTAAATTCTTCGGCCCCTTGTTTACGAATTCTATCAACTGGAGTTCTGTGAAATTTTATCATATCCATACCCTGAGGCATCGGGGGTACAGGTTGAGGAATTGGGGGAGGTGGGGGAGGTCGTACATTTGGGTTCGTACGAATGAACTCAGTGTACCATGCACTCATCATTTGGAGAAAGGCTTCTCGATCCCTTTCTCCTCCTCCCTGACCAACAGTAGGAGGTGGATTTTCAGTCGGCGCTGCTCCTTCAGCCGGAGCTGGCGCATTACTCTCTACTTCATCTGCCACAGCTGGATCGGGATCCATTTACTATAAAAAAAATCATTTAAAAAGGTCAGAAGTCGTCACTATCACAATTTATACATATGGCATGTATAGCAAAATTCGTACAAACAACACGTAGTTCGAGAACCGACTAAATCTACTCTGATACCACTAAATGTAACGCCCCCTTACCCGAGGCCGTCGCCGGAGTCGAGTATGAGGAGTTACTAGACTTAATTTAACATTTTAAGAACTTTGGATCATTTGTTTCTACATTCACAGCTTTCTAGCTACTTGCGTCATAGTTACAAGAAAAATCATATCTCGAGTTGCGAAACTTGAAATCAAGATCTGTAAATTTTCCTTGAATCTAGACTCATATACCTATTTACTATTTTTTTTATAGAATTTTTTTTTGGTCCAATTAGTACTGTTTATTAGTTAAAGTTACCCCTATTTTAGGACTTGACTGGACTGACCTCTATTTACTACGAACCACATTTCTCTCTGTAAAAAATTCATATGACTATGAGGTTTGTTTCTCCTGAAGCTATACTCAATAAGGATTCTGAGAATATAAAATACAACACATAATTATATCTGTACAATTTATGGTGAATTTCTAAATTTGGAATAGGGGATCTAGAAATCGTTCTATCCCTGCTTCACTAAAATTCAAATATCTTCTAACATATAATTCCTTTACCTGTTTAGTTTGTTTTATGTGAAACTAGACATAATAAGATTCAATTTAATATTCAATCCATCACATAATTCGATTTCTATGATTTTTAGTAAATTTTCAAACTCACATCAGTGTTGCTGCAATGTTCTGTTTATGGCAAATTTCATCCCTTTTATAAGTTTTCATGAACTAGGTATCCTATTAACCTTCCATGACATCAAACATAATCTAAATTAACCATTTCCATAACTTATCATTATCAAACATTTTCTCAACCATTCCATCACCATATCATAAGATAACTTACACAAAATAGGTATATTGCTATACATGCCATACTTAAATTTTACAAGCCATTTACCAAAAAGTCCTCCAGATAGTGTGATCAAGCCTTTGACCTATCCCGATTCCTGAGTCGGCTTGTCCAAAACTACAATGAATAAGAAGGAGGGAGTAAGCATAAATGCTTAGTAAGTTCATATGCAAATAATAACTAACATAACAAAGCAATCATACCAAACAACATTAGCATGGTATCACCAAAACATATATCACATTTCTAATCATTTTTCATTATCTTATTACCTTATCGTTGTTGTATCAATACTCAACCCGAAGGTTAAGTACATACCTGTCCAAAGTATCCATTTCACAACACTTACCAATACGTCTCTTTTCATCTCAAGTATTCCTCCATTTGAGTAGAACTTTACCCGTTGAACACATCGGAATATAATTCGGATACATGGATAATTTGCACATAAGTGCCACATATGCAATCAAGCAATCATGTAACCCGCCCCTAAGTGAACTCGGACTCAACTCAATGAGCTCGGGCGTTCGCATCCATAAGTGAACTCGGACTCAACTCAACGAGTTCGGATGCCTAGTTACATCTCACGAACTCGGACTCAACTCAACGAGTTCGGACATTCGCATCCATAAGTGAACTCGGACTCAACTCAACGAGTTCGGATGCTCAACCATCCTAGTGACATGTCACTTGTATCCTAATCTATTCCTAAGGTTCAAACGAGATTTTCCTCGAACACATATCCTTGCCGTCTTCCGTAGAATGTCGAAACCAATACTCGGTAACAATTTGTATTTAACAAGTAGCTCACATAATTTACATTTTGTTCGAAAATAACCACAAAGCATATACTTCATGATAAAAATCAGCATATCATATAATTGACATCAATAACTTAAAAATAACAATTATGCTACATTATTTACACATGAACTTACCTTGGTACCAAAATATAAAGATTTTGCAATTTAGTCCACAATCTTTTCTTTTCCTCGATTGGGGTCGATTCCACGTCTTTCTTGATCTAAAATAACACATTTAGCTTATTTAATACTCACATTATCAAATTAATCCTTAATTCAAATTTTAGCAAAATTACAATTTTACCCCTAAACTTTTGCATATTTACACTTTTGCCCCTAGGCTCGGGATTAAACTTTATTCCTTATTCTTATGTTTTATAAATGCTGATAACTTTTCCCTTCTATGGCAACATCAAATTCTCACTCTAACATATACTTATGACTATTAGGTATTTTTACCGATTAAGCCCTTTTACTCGTTTTTGCTTAAAATCGAGTAGTACAAGTTGTCTAACATAATTTAAAACCTCATATTCTATCATAAAACACCAAAATACACAAATTTCACCTATGGGTATTTTTCCAAATATAAACTCTAGGTTAAGTTATTGCTAGCATAAGCTTTATCGAGTTACCGGGATCTCAAAAACGTAAAAATCATTAAAAACGGGGCTTAGAATCACTTACTATGAAGCTTGAAAGTTGAAGAAACCCTAGCTATGCTGAGAGCAAAATTCGGCAGCAACCAAATGAAGAAGATGACCATTTTGTGTTATTTTTCCCATTTTATTTCATTTAATATCCAAATGACCAAAATGCCCCTCCTTACTAAACTTTCAAAAATTCCTTCCATGTCCTAATTTTGTCCATGAACTTGAAATTGGTCAAATTGCTATTTAAGACCTCCTAATTAATATTTCAAAGCAATTTCATACTAAAAACTTCTTGAATGCAAGTTTTGCAACTTACTCAATTTAGTCCCTAACTTTAAATTAAACTCGTTATGCCAAAAATTTCTTCACGAAATCTTCACACAATTATGCAATCATATCATAAATCTCAAAATAATTATAAATTAATTATTTCTATCTCGGATTTGTGGTTACGAAACCACTATTCCGATTAGGCCCTAATTTGGGATATTACAATATTAAATCATATAATATATGCAATATTAATAAGGAATGTAATTCAAACATAACTTTGCATTATTATTATAATACGAACTTACCTCGACACCAAATTGGGAAAAGAGGCCTAAACATCAATTTCTCGTTTTTCCTCGTTCTAAGCCCGAATCTCATTTTTCATCATCTATGGCATCACATTTAACTTATTAAAATAATATACAAATCAAATTAGTCCAATGACACATTTTTGGCAAAATTTCCAATTTTGCCCCTATACTTTGCCAAAATTACCAAGTTGCCCCTAGGCTCATAAAATGAGTTTTATCACATTTTCTTACTCATTAAGCCTAGACAAACCATTTTCATAACTATATCAACTCATAATTTCAACTATTTCACACATTTACAACTTGTTTTACAACTTTGCAAAATACCTCATTTTAGGTGTTTTCATGCAAACTTCTTTCATAAAGGTTGTTTATAACACTAC
Organism: Gossypium longicalyx; assembly: GCA_025698465.1. Taxonomy (NCBI): domain Eukaryota; kingdom Viridiplantae; phylum Streptophyta; class Magnoliopsida; order Malvales; family Malvaceae; genus Gossypium; species Gossypium longicalyx. The sequence goes on from CM047004.1 coordinate 50,164,559, forward strand.
CAAGACACATATTATTCCATAAAAACTCAGAAAAAAACACATATTCTTTCATGGTAAAACCCTAGACTCTTAATCATTTTGCAAAATAATCCTCTCATTTGAAAGCTCATGCTTTGGGGGTTCTGAAAATGTAAAAATCATCAAGAAAGACATTAAAAATCACTTACTAGCATGGGAGTTTCTTTCCTGAAATTTTCAAACTTCTAAACCCTTTCTTGGCTGGAAAAATCAGTGGAGAGAAGATGAAGAAAAGATGATATTTTCTTTTCTTTATTTTATTCTATTTTTAGTCAATTTAGTCACCTAAAACCACAAATTTTGGCTTTTTGACCATTTTGTCTCCCTTTGCCGTCCATCACACTTTCAATGGCATAATTTCACTTTAAATACCCCCAATTTAAGATGCAAAGCACTTTAACACCTTTAGGAATCAAAACACAACTTTTACCTTTTACGCGATTTAGTCCTTTTTCGAAATTGGACTAGAAATCGCTAAAATTAATATACCAAAATTTTTATGCACCTTTATAAACATGTTATATCACATAAAATAACATCAAAATAATTTTCTCCTTCCTCAGAATAGTGGTTCTAAAACCACTGTTCCGACTAGGCCCAAAATCGGGCTGTTACATTGGTCATTTGGTATATTAATGAAATAAAATGGGAAAATAAGTCAAAAATCAGCTCATTCTCTCCATGTTGCTGCCGAAAATTAGGGTTCTCCATAGCTAGGGTTTCCAAGCTTTCCAAGCTCAATAGTAAGTGCTCCCAAGCCCCATTTTTAATGTTCTTCGTATTTTTGAAATCCCGATAACTTACTCTCTCTATTTCTACCCATATTTCATGCTAGGGTTCATGTTTAGAAATTTACCCATGCATGATTCACTTGTATTTTAATGGTTTATGGAGGAATATGAAAGTCTAAAGGATAGTAAACAACTTTTACTAAGTGATTTTTCATAAAAATGGCTTTAGGGACCATTTTGTAAAAGTTGTAAAAGTGGGTAGAAAGATGAGAAATAATGGAAAATGTGGGCTGCCATAAGATGGAAAAACATTTAGCTAGGCTTGGGTAATGTAGAAATTTCATGCATTTCATTATACGAGCCTAGGGACTAAATCGTAAATAGTGTGAAAGTTTAGGGGCAAAACGGTCATTATGTCTGGGGGTGAAATTTAGACTCGAAAAGAATAATGTGAGGTATTGATAATTCATTTTTATTGTTATAGACCCCGAGGAACAAATTCCGGAGGTCGATCGAGGAAAACGAAAGGTTTCGGAATAACCGAAACGCGAAACTGAAACGAGTACCAGGTAAGTTCGAATAACTTAAAGTAAACTCTTAATATGCTTAATTGCATGTATTATGAATATATGATAATTAGTTGTAATGATGGTATGAAACTCCATGAAATGTGTTAATAATAATGACATGATATTAAATGTCCCGGTTGAAGTCAAAAAGGGAAATTCAATGGATAAACTGTGGCTTACATGACTTGAGATCCTACATGTGTTGCAGGAAAGGATTTAGCCCGGACTGGTAATCCGTTGATCTCAAATATAGAAAGGATCTAGCCCGGACGGGTGTTCCTTGAGAGATCGAGCCTCTAAAAGAATATGTATGCATTATGGATTTAGCCCGGACGGGTAATTCGATTAGGGTCTGAATTTAGCCTGGACTGGTAATTCAGATCCGAGCTCATTAAGGATGTTTGTCTCTATAATACGGGGGATTTAGCCTGGACTAGTAATCCCACCGTAAGATGTGAGGCTCGCCGGAGTGCGTACAAAAGATGATCGCTCTTATGACTTGATGGTAAATAGATAATCCATTGAGATTTCCAAGAAACTCAACGGGATTAACATGAGATGTAAAAATGAAAATGTTGGATGATGAGCTCATCTAAGACAAATTTCATAATATATTGTTGCGAGACTAACCTATTGATTAAGTGCATGTGATAGGGAAACCATTTCATGCTTGTTGGTTTTATTGCCTAATTTGGTTGTATGCTAACTAATCGGTAAGTTTACTTTCCAGTTATTCGGGCTTACTAAGCATGTAGATGCTTACCCCTCTCTTTTCTCTGTCTTACAGAGCTCGAGGACTCATATAAATTGGAAGACAGTTGGAGAATCAACACACTATCACCTTGTCTAGCTTTGGTATATAGATACTTTTACTTTTGTTCAATGGCATGTATAGGGCTTTTGTTTATTTTGTTATATGTGTCATTTGATTAGCCAATATGAAGGCTTATTAAGGTATACCTATTCACTTGTATATGGCCATGAGAATTGACTCATTTTGATGTAGGTTATGACCTACCAATTGGTAAATGTTTATGTTCAAATGTTCTTGTGATGATTAAGTGTGGTATATCTCAATAGACACATGCAATGTGACCAAATCACATAGGATGGTTAGACCATAATTAGTGATGAGTTTAAATAATGAGCCAACCTTAAATGCTTTATAAGACAAATAAATCCTTAATGCGAAGGGAATAACCTAGCATGTATAAAACCGATGAGAGAAAGTCTACATGCAATGAGGTTTATCAAGGTCATTTAAAAGCAAAATCAGGCCATGTTAAGTACTTTTGAAGTCTATAAGTGTGTGAGGAGGTTAGAGGGTGACTTAAGGCTTGGAAAATAGCCAACAAGGTCCACACGGGTAGACGAACGGGCGTGTGTCTAGGCCATGTGTGACATAGGGATAGCCCCATGGGTGTGTGGTATTGCCATGTGTCCCCTGCACCTAGAATTTTTAAGTCAGAATGCATGGTAGTGAACACACGGGTAGAGACACGGCCGTGTGTCTCAACCGTGTAGAGGGCACGACCTAGCACACGGGCGTGTGTCTTGGCCGTGTGCCCCCAAATGCATGTTGATGTCATAAACAAAATGCTCGAGTTTTTGGACACGGGCGACCACACGAGCTTGTGTGGGCTGTGTGAAGGACATGGGCCAAGGACACAGGCATGTGTTCGATCGTGTGAAAACCCCTGTAGGTTCGAAGTAGAGAATAAATTCAATTAATTCCACACAGGTAGGGGACAAGGGCATGTCCCAAGGCACACGGGCGTGCGCAATGTCTTCACACGGGCGTGTGAGACATTAACCTAGAAATTTTCTTAAATTTTCCTTAAGACCTCAGTTTTGTCCCGGACCATTCTTAATGTATGTTTAGGGAGTCGTAGGCCCATAATAAGGACACTAAGATGTGGTTTGTTTGGTTTTAATTTGGAACGAAATTTTATTTCCCGGTTTTACATGATTGCCTGAGTAAATTTTTTGTAACGCCTCGTACCCTATCCCGGCGTCGGATACGGGTAAAGGGTGTTACAATATAAATATACCAATATTCAAATTTAAAGTTTCCTGAATAGTCAAATGTCAAAACTATTTTTTTATTGCTTTATAGACTCCAAAATAACCCAAAATAAGGTTGTCTTAATAATGCAATAAAAAACCGAAAACCTTAATTTTTTTTTTACTTTTTTTTTGTTCCAAAACCATATATATCAAAACCAAACAGAAATAATGTAGTACTCAAAGCCAAATAATTAACAAGCACATGTATTCATAATTTTGGCATGGACAAAAACACCAAAGCAATTCATGCATATACATGTATTCATAATCAAATAAAAAAACTTACCCTGAATTTACCATGTAAATCCAAAGTTGTATTTATGATTAAACAGATATTCACATGAATACTTGAAAAATATTTTCAAGCTAATAAATCTCAAAAAAAAAATTATAATAGTTGGCATATCCCACAATTTATACAATAAACCATATCATCATAATTTAACCAAATATTTGGAACCATAAGATGTCAAAACCTAAGGTTATAGAACCAAACTTAAAACCAAAATATTTAAATATGTATATAGTTGACATTAATTTGCACCAAAGCGCCTATAAAATTAAATATATAACCATAACAAAAAAAAAATTAACAACTTCAACGATATCCATCAAAACTTAATTTCATCAATTACACTATAAAAGATATCTTATTGAATAATAGTTATAAACACCTATTCACACAAACTATAATCGTACATTAATCCTCAAAATCATTTATATGCATACAATATATATACACAATATATACACAATTATAATAATATAAAAATAATATTGGCTTGCCTTACATATTTCATGTAAACTCAAATTTATATTCATGACTAAAGATATTATCATAAAACTTTTTTTTATATGCACACATACTTAAAAAAAAAATCCATAACCACTAAATATAAAAAAAATCACACAAATTATATAAAAGCTTTTATATGAGCAACTACTTATGAAAATTCATAGCCACCATATTTTTAAAAAAAAATCTCAAATATTTTAATTTTAGTTGGGTTTCATAAGGACTAATAATTATAACAGAAACCAAAAGTAATTATTCGTATATATGAATTAAATTCAATGGTGAATATAATTCATCATGAATAAAGACAAAAAAATGATAATTCCATATATATTCAACCACAAACAGAAAATTTAAAACAAATAATACGAAAAAAAACTTACCAACATTCATTTATTCGATTATCAAGTGAATTAACTTTTAAAACTAATTATACAACCCAATTGGAATTCTCCAATTGTAAAAAGTTGTAAGTTGTAACTTAATTTAATTTAATAATGACTTCAATAAAAATTTAAAAAATAATTGTGTGAAAAGAAGAGAAAGAAATCTCAGAAATTAATTTTTTTAATCAATTGATTATAAATAAATAAATAAACAAACCTTCATCTTATCAGGAATCTCAAAAATTCAACATAATATATAATTAAAATATCAAATCCATAAAATTTAAAAAAAAAACAAATCAATTCATTCTCAATGATTCAACATGACAAAGATCGGATGCTACTTGTTAGATTTGTAAAATAAATCTGAAATAAAACTTAATAAACCAGGATTTATCATGTCAAATTATCAAGAATAAATCAAGAATAAAATTAAATGCGGAAGCGTATCTGAATCCATGAATTACTTGAAATTTTACCGAATTTTGGGGATTTGATCTTCCAAATTAGCACACAAGAAATTCAGAGAATATATGATCTCTCTTCCTTAATGATGGGATATTAAAAAAGATATCTTGTGTATAATTTGGGGACCATAACCCTAATATTTATAACTTTGGCATATTAGTTCTAATCAAATTCTAATTAGCCCATCATTAATTAGAATTTGATTATAACTCAATTACTAGAGTATCTATACATATTTGACACCACACTTTATTTAATAATTAAAGCCCAATAAAATTTTAATCAAATTAGATCATTTTTAATTTGGGCTAACCTATCATGATAGTAAATAATAACATGTAATTACCCTTATTATATATGTGATGTCCATATTTTCCTACACATCCTAAATTAATTTGTTACATTTTAGTCCTCCAATGGTCTTAAGTTATCGAAAGAGCTTTCGTAAGCTTGAATAAACTCCGGACCAGATTATATATATTATAATATGATGATGTAATGAACATGTTAGTGAATATAAAGTATTTAATTGATAGAAATTTTGATTGTATTTGCTCCAACAACAAATGTGATATCCTATAAAGTATGTGTATTATACTCAACCTAGAAAATCTTGATATTGAAGTGATGCTACTCTATTTTACATTTTATAAAAGCCATTTCAAATTTTAACTTATTATTATCTCTTTTGATTGATGAATACAAGATACTCTGTTGTTTTAATATATATTTTTCGCGAAAAGAACAAACGTGCGAATGCTTTGATATATTTGAGAAGTAGCTACCAACCTCGATCTTCCCCGAATGTAGGCTCCTTTAATGAGTTACTTTGTGTCAATTGTCTATGGTATTTATTGTTGGAAGGCGCCTATCATGTCATGTATCATACTTTAATATAGTAGTCTAATAATAATTGTTTCTTTTCATAAAAAAAAAAAGTTTACATTAAAAAATTTAATTTGAATCACTCCGTTTGAAACCTCTACTTAATAAAAGAGGGTGGGTGAGAGAGCGCCGTGCCATGTCTTCTAGTATTACCTAATAAGAAAGTGGACCACACGACACCGCTCTCTCGAAAATCAAAATAAGGAGGAAATTGAAATATAAAATATAAAATAAAAAATAAAAAAATCGATGCAGCAAATCAAACCAAACATTTTTTCATTGTTTTGTCACGACATTCTTTGTCCTAAACCTTGGGCATAGCGTTATTTTTCATCGTAAGTCAAACAATTCAAAAAGCTTAATCAACAATCAATCATTCATTACTCGTTCATCATTCACACCTTTCTTTATTATTACATTAGGTTAAAGGTTGGTATGATTTACAGATTAATTTTCTAATAGTATAAAATTATTAAAAAATTAAAAAAAATAATGTAATACAAAAAAAATATCTAATTAATTTAAAATTGGTTACATTAATATTATTTAATCATAAAAATATTAATATTAAAATAAAGAAATAATTTATCATGGTTTGAATATTAATATTAATTCTTAATAATTTCAATAATTTTTATAGGTTATTTATTTTACATATTGTTAAATTAATTTAATTTAATATTGAAATTATTAATATTCATTTTTTTAATTTTAAATTTATCTTTACTTTATTTTAATCAATGGGTGTAATTAATTCTTATTATATTTGAAAAATATAAATTTAATTTGATAAATATTATTAATAAGTGTCTTTTTAAAATTATGTTTTGAGCTTGATGATTTAATATTAGTAATTTCAATATTATAAATTTAAAAATTAACAAATAAGTAAATTTTCAAAAATAAGGACATAATGTAAGGTGTGCTTTGTATTTTCAGCCGAACAGGCGGCGATGTCACAACGAGAAGCTTCCCGATATTGTGACGACATGAATGGGGACGTTACAATGACACGAATGGGGATGTTGCGACGTGGCGATGTGTTCCCCACATAAATCGGGTTTTTTCCCTAGTAAAACTCTACTATCTTCTCCCAGTTAAACTTTGCTATTTTTCCTAGTTAAACTCTGATTACTCTAGGAATATTTTAGTATGTTTAAACATTTAATCTTAGTCTATTTAAAGGGGCCTTGTATCCCTATTTTGATAGGCCAATTAAGAGACAATTAAAGATGTAGTACTACAGGGCTTTTCTTTTGGGGGCGATAAGATTTAGTCGCAGATGAGCTTTGGTGAGAGTTTTCGTAATAACTATGGACAAAATTTTGTACCCCTTATAAGAGAACTCTATGAGAGTTAGGGCTTTGTTTTTGGGGTTTGGGTTTGTACCTTTAGTACATCTAGGTTTATTTTCTTCATATTGTACTCTCGATTGTTTACTCATTTAGTGAAGAGTTGAAGCTTCTTTGCTCGTGGTTTTTATCCTATTCGGAGGAGTTTTCCACATAAAATTTGTGTTCAATCTTTTCTACCTTTTTTATTTCGTTGTTTATACGGGTCGATCCCCAATAAAATGGTACCAGAGCTTATTCATATTCTGCAATTAACTCATTCAGGGATGGCGAAACAAATTTCGATATCGAGAACTTCGATAGAATCACAGATTTCATATAGTAGCAATTTTGGATAAAACAAAATATTTAGGGCAAGATTGGTTGCAAAGGATGATAGTTAAGTGGAGGGAGTTGATTTCCTCGATTTCTCTCTCCTATTTGAAGCACACGTCTATTCCTATATCACTGGCCCTGGTTGCATTATACAACCTTAATTTGAAGACTAAGAGTCTTTCAATTTCCAAGTTCGAGAATGGTTTGGGCTTAGTTGACATTCTGCAAAGATCGAGTTCGGGTCATGAAGGGCCTAGAGAAAAAAGGTATGGTAAATACGAGTCAAGGTGAAGATTTGTGGGGTGTGCTTCATATTTTTGACTGAATAGATGGCGACATCACAATGAGAAGCATTTCGACATTACGATGATAGAAGGCATCGTAACAATATGAAAGGGGACGTTGCGACATGGTGACATGTTCCCCACATGAATCGAACTTCTTCACCCATTTAAACCCTGCTATCTTCTCCCAGTTAAACCATGTTATCTTTTTCCAGTTCAACTCTGATTATTTCAGGGATATTTTTAGTATGATTAGACCTCTAATCTTAGCCTATTTAAAGGGGCTTTGTATCCCTATTTTAAGAGGCCAATTAAGAGGCAATTAAAGATGTAGTACTACAGGGCTTTTCTTTTGGGGACGACAAGATGTAGTCACAAATGATTTTTGGTGAGAGTTTTTGTCGTAACTATGGAGAGAATTTTGTACCCCTTTTGAGAGAACTCTATGAGAGTTAGGATTTTATTTTCGGGGTTTGGGTTTGTACGTTTAGTACATCTAGGTTTATTTTCTCCATATTGTACTCTCATTTATTTACTCATTTACTAAGAGTCGAAACCTCCTTTGCTCGTGGTTTTTATCCTCTTTTGAAAAGTTTTCCACATCAAAATTGTGTTCGATCTTCTCTACCTTTTCTATGTCATTATTTATATGGGTCAATCCCTAACACATAATTTATTTAAAATCAACTTTATTTAACATATAAAAAACTGTAAAGGAAAATAAATTTAAATAAAAGGTAATGAATAAATTTAAAAAATTAAAAGACAAAGAGTAAAATAATAATTTACCCAACTTGAAAATAAGTGCTTTGAATAGAAAATATTACATATCAAACTGTAATATGAACATGACTATTTATTTTACATAGAACCTTGAATATAATATATTACTTAAAATTGAAATCTCCAACTTAAATATGAAAATATCACCATTTTATTACTCTCTCACGTATGGAAATAGAAGAATCTATTACTGGGTAAACCTAGAATACATAATAACTATGAATAACATAAAAATGTAATAAAGTTAAAACTAAATTGTGAGTTAATATTATTATGTGTACTCGTATTCATGAATTCGATTACAAGTCACTAAGGTGCCCGATCGTCTAGTTTTGTATCATTTCAAAATAGTACTAAAGGTGAAAATGAAAGTAAATGATATTTGATCTCTGGTAAGGACGGAAATGATTTTGGGTGGATAACTTGTACGAAATGGACACTTAGAAATGAACCAACGATATGAAGGATCATGACCCGATTTCTACAAAGTGAAACAACGAACAACTCTTTGACGAAAAATGACTGTGACCCTCTATTTAGCAAAATAGTAGCCAATAGTATATTAGAACGCCGCACTTCAAAAAAGGAAAAAATAGAAGTGATAAGTTTAAAGGGTTGACGCCACAATGTAAATCTTGATAAGTCCGGGTAAGCTTTTTCAAGAACAAAGAGATAGAATTCTCACAATATAATAAAAATGTTCATTAGCCTTTACAACTCAAATGATCGAAATATTTATAGGCCACAGGTAGATCAATGGACACATTTGGTCATAAATATGGCACAAGAAATTTACTTAGTAGCTAAGAATGTTTTTATGAACTTCTTTTTAATTGAACAACCATAAGACCTTAATTTCGTTTGCACATGCTTCATGATTAAGCAATTCACCAAAAGATATATAAGTCTCATTTATCCCTAAATCTGGACGACAACAATTATGAATCATTTGTTGGCTGAAATGATCTCTCTTCAAGTTGAACTCGAGCAGCCATTTGCATGTGAACACATTTGATACTTTTGAAAAACTGGGCAGCCATTTGAAGCTTTAAATAGGCCAACTATTGGACTATCCTAGGACACACATTAAACACACATTAAACATATATATTAGGACATCATAAATAGCATAATAATGACGCTACAACCTAAAGCTAATGACTTAATAAAACTATGTAATAACAAGACACAATTTTTAGAAGAACTGGGCAGCCATTTGAAGCTTTAAATAGGCCAACCATTGGACTATCCTAGGACACATATTAAACACACATTAAACAGATATATTAGGACATTATAAATAGCATAATAATGACGCTACAACCTAAAGCTAATGACTTAATAAAAATAAGTAATAACAAGACACAATTTTTAGAAGATGTGGAATTAATTAAACTACACAAACAGTTTACTCCTTAAAATCCACATGCAAAACATTGCATGGATTTGGAGCTTTATCTTGTTCCCAATATGGATTGCTCTTTTTGCATTCAGCCCAAACTTGCTAGATGAAACCCATCATTACCTCTTTAAGCTTATTGGCTCTAGCATGCGTCATAGGCCCAATAGGAATTTCAATTGGATTATCTTTCCATCCAAATGGTATAGGAATAGGCAACTTGGTATTTGGTCCACTTGACGAGCTCGAGTTCACATCCAATGTTCCATTGCATGTATCATCCCCTCATTCTTCAAGGTGATTTGTGCCCAAATCGTCAGCTACATCTTAATAAGATAAATTAGATACATTAAAATTTGCAACACGGGCTTAACTTTCGACTCAGCCAAAGGCTGTCAACATCATAAATACAAAGTTGAGAAAACATTGCTCTCAATTCAATTGTTGACTTTTAGCTTAGAGCATCGACAACCACTTTTGCTTTTTCAAAAATGTGACATTGAGAATTTCAGCATTAATACAAATGATTGCCTTTGGTTTCACAATCGAATATGTGTCCCTAATAATGTTTATCTGAAAAGAATGATTTTGCGCGAAGCTCACGATAGTTCTTTTGCTATGCACCTTAGTAGTAGGAAAATGTACCATGATTTGTAAGGATCTCACCGGTGGACTGGAATTAAAAGAGAAATTATCGAATATTCGTTAAATTCCTAACATGTTAGCATGTAAAAATCAGACATCAAGTTTCCACCGAGTTGGTTCAGTCTATTTCTATTCCAGAATGGAAATAAGAATGAATTACTAAGGATTTTGTAGCTGGTTTATCGTTATCCCGAAGTAAAAGGAATGTGATTGGGTAATAGTGGATCAACTGAGAAAATCTACTCATTTCCTTACTGTGAGAACTGATTGGTTACTCCTGAAGTTAGTTGAAGTCTATATTCACAAGATAGTTAGACTGCACGGTGTGCCTGTATCTATTATCTCTAACCGAGATCCTCGTTTCACCTCGAGATTTTGTAAGCAATTGCATGAATCATTAGGTACGAAGTTAAATTTCAACACGACATTCCATCCTCAGTCTAATGGTCTATTAGAGCGAGTCATTCAAGTGTTGGAAAATATGTTGTAAGCCTTTGCTATTAATTTTGAGTGTGGTTGGGAACATTATTTACCATTAGTTGATTTTGTGTATAATAATAGTTTTCAGTTGAACATTCAAATGCCTCCATATGAAGCTTTTCATGGTCATAGATTTAAAACACCTATTTGTTGGTTAGAATTAAGCGAGAGAAGGTTCGTTGGGCCCGAACTGATTTAGGATGCTGAAAATATGGTAAAAATTATTAGAGATAGATTGAAAGCAGCGTATGATAAACAGATTTAGTATGCTGATCTAAAACAAAGAGATATTGAATATACAGTAGGCGAAAAAGGTATTATTAAAAGTATCCCCGTGTAAAATGATTTTGTGTTTTTGACAAATATGGAAATTGAGTCCTTGGTTTACTTGTGAGTATGAGTTTATCAGGTCGTATTAGATTATCGAAAGAGTTGGACCGGTTGCTTATCACTTAGCTTTACTGTAAGAATTGTAAAAGATTCACATCGTGTTCCATGTATCTATGCTTCAATGATATCAATCTAACTTGTCTCATGTTATCCTAGTGGAAGAAATTAAAGTTCTGCTTGATTTATCTTATGACGAAGAGTTGGTCGAAATCTTAGCTTGGGAAGTGAAAAAGCTTAGGAATAAACGAGTGCCAATAGTAAAAATTCTTTGGTGCAGACAGAATGTTGAAGAAGCGACTTGGGAACCAAAAGAGACAATGAAATCCCAGTATCCCCACCTCTTTTCAGATAAATTTTAGGGACAAAATTTCTTAAGGGGCAGGAATTATAATAACCTAATTTCCAGTAGTGTTGAAAAAGGCGAATTCAAGACCCCATTTTCGCAAATCAAGCCCTTAAATATTTAATAAGATTATTTATAGAGTTAAAGTATAGATGAATTAGATTTTGGACAGCCAATTTAGTCGACATTGTGGTTAATTAGGACCTAAGGACTAAATTGTAAAGATCAATCGCTATAAATTTGTAATTAGTAAATGGCTTAGGACTTAAATTGTAATTAACCAAAGTTTTAAAACAATAATTATACCATGTTAAAATTCATATAAGTGGACGGTATGATTATATGAGTAATAACTTAATTAAAATAATATTTATTAGACTAAAGTAATACTAATTATGTTAATTAACAATCTAATCATGGTATATAATTGAATTTTGGTGGAGAGAAAGAGAATGTCTTCTTCCCCAACTAATTCTAGCAAGAAAGAATTCCAGAATGCCATAGCCAATGGTTTCTATGATTTTGGCTTTAATTTCAAGTCCCTAGCCATTTTTCTTTGATATTTATGGAAATTAAACAATAAGAGCTTGATCTAGCTAACCCATGTACTAATTTGCAAAACTATTAAAGTTTTAAAAAGTTTTCATGATAGAGAATTGAATGATTTTGGTGTTAAATTGTTATAAATTAAGCTCAGTATATGAAAATGACTAAATTGTAAAGCTTAACTGTTAGTTTTGTACATTATGGACCAAAATGAATAAAATGCAAAATTGTCATAAATTTTTGGTAAGGATAGAAAATTTAGGGTCCCTAATGAGTTCTAGTGAAATGAGGTTTTAATTTGAAGCCCTAAATTGAAAGATATACTTATCTCAATTTTAGGAACTAAATTGAATACTTTGAAAATTTTGTAAAATTGGTATTTGATTTTATTTCAATTGGAATCTGATAATGGAATGTGTTTTATGATTATTTGTAGCTAACAACAACATCGAATCGTCTAAAGGGAAAGAAAAAGTGAAAATCTTTGACGAGTGACGCACGAAAATCTCGGTTTGTATATTTATAATTTAAGTTATGTGAATTGTTTGCATTTCATGTTACTTGCACATGGGAGTACCAAGGTAAGTATATAGTGATGATATAAGATATAAAATTGAGCTTGAATGTGAATTTTCAGAATAAAGAACTAAATTTAATAAAATGGAATTGCTCTAAATATGTTAAGTTCCATGGAAATTGTGTGAGTATGTTTCGAATAGTATGGAATATATGTGAAATGTTATTAAATTGTATTGTGATGGTAAAAGTGATTGAGATATGATGTGTACTAAAATGTAAAAAAGGAATTGAATATTGATACCCTATTAACCAGTCAAGTTGAGTTGGATATAATTGGCATGTCATAGGATTGATTTGTTTACGACTTATGCGCAAGGATGTACCTTGTGAGCCAGGATGCACTTTGTGCACCAGTAATACGCTTTGTGAGCCAGTAGGCACTTTACATGCTAGTTTCCCTTACTCAGGTTTATTCGATGATGCACTTTGGTGCCAATTTGGTGTGTTAGTTGGATGATCTGGGTATCAGTCCGTGTCTGAGTCAAGTTAATAAGGATTACAAAATATAAGCTTGGTAAATGAAATGAATGAGTTATAATTTGGTATCTTTGGAATGAATTGTGATTAAATGCAAATGAAATATTTTAATCATACAGTTGAACATGTAAATCAAATGATATCAAGCCTTAGGGGTCGAAACAAATATGAATGAGTTAGTAAACTCCAAAAACAAATGAAATATGTGACAATATAAGTGGTATATTGGAAAAAAAAGGACTTGTAATTGAATGTTTTGATATTGTTATGTTTGAAATGTTTCTATTATAAATAAAATGAAATTTCCACATATGTTGAATTGAATTGGGATAAATTAATGTTTGTTTTATAAAGCATATTGATAATGCAAAGCTTGGTAACTCTAAATTGTTAGTAGATGTTTGATATGTGCATATAGATAGACATGTTTGCTTTGGGATTGATTTGTTAATACTTATGTTATATACTTGAATTATAAATGTATCACTAGGCCTTATTGCTTAGCGTACGTTTATTTTCTCTGTGCATAGGTTCAAGTGATTCTTGAAGCCCTGGAATTGGAAGCCAACATCCAGACTACCATTTACGACTCAACAAAGCTTGTAAACTATATTTCATTTTGGTATTATGTCATGTACTTAGGGATTTTGGCTAAGTGCTCAAATGGTCAAATTGTATATGATATAACCTAATGTTGATGCTTTGAATTTGTGTTTGGATGTGTTCATCTAGTTCGTTTTAAGCCTTAAGGTTGTGAATATAGTCTTGAATATGTTTTGGTTTGTTTTGGAAATATGAATGGTATATGTCAATTTGATTAGTTGGTATTAGAAGTGAGTAATTTTGTGGTACTTGGAGGTGCCAATTTTGAATAAATTGTATTGTATGATTTGGTAGATGTTGATATGGTATTATGGTTGGTGTTTAAACTTGTTTATAAGTAATCCAAACTTGTAACAAGTTGATTCTTGTGAAAATAATGATTCACGTCACGACGGCGAACCTCTGATGTCGCGATGAGATACAAGGCAAAGTCCATGTGGCGACGTCATTACTCAAAGTCATGACAAACACCAAATAGAGAGTTGTATCGTGACGAGGAAACCCCAACGTTGCAATGTTGACTCAAAACTTTGTAATCCTTACCATTTGGTCCTATTTCAGTCTCAGGTTAACAAAAGAGCTTTTTTAAGCTTGTATAAGACCCGTAAATGATTATGCATCTATAAAATTTTTCTGGATAAATCTTGAATGTTTAATGATTTGTAATTTGATTGTAGTTGCTCTGAAAACTAAGGTGGCACCTTGTAACTCGAATCTGACGATCAGGTCGAGTATTAGGGTGTTACACTCATTACCACTGAAAGAATCTGAGTATTGTAGAGTTGTAACATAGAGCATAATCCATTTCACCTAAGCCTCACCAAAGCCCAATTTGACTAGAATAAATTTTAAAAGAAAAGCCCAATCGACTCTATCATAAGCCTTACTAACATCAATTTTTAGTCCGACCTCACCTTCATTACCTCTACTCTTGTTCTTCATGTGATGAATAAGCTTGAAGGCCATCATGACATTATTTGTGATTAATCGTCCTAGAAGAAAATATGATTGTATTTCAAAAAACCCCATTAAAATGACTTTCAATTTGTTGGTGAAAACCTTTGCTACAATTTTATACAGCACATTATAAAAAGCAATTGGGCGTAAATCAAATAAGCAATTTGGTATATCTTTTTTAAGAATCAACACCAAAATTGTACTATGAAGAGAATTAAGAAACTCACAATTATAAAGCTAAAAATAGCATTGAGAGAAAATATCATCCCTGATGGTCAACCAACACTGTTGAAAAAAAAGTGGGATTCATGTTGTTAGGACTCGACACCTTATCTAAATGCATATTAAATACAGCTTCCCGAAACTTATGAACGATGAATGGGGTCAATGGCTGAACACTATCTCCATTGGTTAGACAACAACATAAATCTAAAAACTTGTCAAAATCAGTACCATTAGAAGCGAAAAAGATATTAAAGAAGTAATGTCGAACAATAGAGAATATTCATTCATTATTTGTAACATCCCAAATTAGGGCCTAGTCGGAACAGTGGTTTTGGGACCAAAAATTTGACATAATAAAATTTATTTTTATTATATTTTTATGGTCTATGATTTTACGGAATGATTTCGTGAAAATTTCGTTCGAAAATTTTGACGTTTGGGCACTCAATTTAGTCAAAAGGACTAAATTATAAAAAGTGAAAAAGTTGTGTCCAATTATTATGAGTTTTTAAATTAGAGGTCCTTACATGGTAATTAGACCATTGGTTAATTTTTGAACAAAAATAGACATGAAATGGGTGTAATAAAATATTTTTAAGTTATGGGCATTTTCGTAATCTAATTATTAAATGAATTAAAAAGGGAAAATAAGCCAAAATTGGCTATCATCTTCTCCATCCAGCCGAAACTAGCATGGACACCATGGCTATGGTTTGGTTCAAGTTTTCAAGCTCATTTGTAAGTGATCCCGAGCCCCGTTTTTAATGTTCTTTACATTTTTGAAGTCCCGGTAACATGATCTACTCATTTCTACCATTATTTTGAGCTAGGGTTTATGTTTAAAAATTTACCCATGAGTGACATAGTTGTATTTTGATTTCTAATGGTAGAAAATGAGTGTTAGGTGTTAAATAAAAGACTTTTACTAAGCGATTTTCGACGAAAACGTCCGAAAGGACCGTTTTGTAAAAGCTATAAAAATGGTATACAAGGGTGTTATGATGAGAATTGTAGTTTGCTATAGTTATGAAAATGGTTCGAATAGGCCTATATAATGGGAAAATTGAATAAAAATCACTTTACGAGCCTATGGGCAAAAGTGTAATTTCGACAAAGTTTAGGGGCAAAAATGTAATTTTTCCAAAATATGATTTGGGGTCAATTTGAATAATGTGAGTACTAAATAATGTAACACCTCAAACTCGGCCCAGACGTTACGGCCGAATCCGGCGTGTCACACTAAAGCGTCATTGTAAAATCATGTTTTATCAAAAATCTTTCTTAGTGTTTAAAGAGTATCTTCATTATAGATTAAAGTGAATAGAATCTGTGCACCAGGTAGGATGCCAGTAAAAGAGGAGGTGAGTCTATTAGACTACTTAAGTACCAAGCTCTCCACGGATCACTCCTAGACATGCACACAACCATTGCCACACTTTAACTGAGTGGTTGTTCCGGAAAACCATTTCGTTTAAACCATTTGAAAACACTTATTAATTTTGAGAACATTTTTGTTTAGGAAGCTTTGTCTTGTTTTGTGATATTTTGAAATCAGGTAATTTATTTTTATCTTTTTTTTTCAAAACGCGCCCTAGAGCTATTCGATTTCAAACATTTAAAACAATATCACGCTTAAGCTAACAATCATACTAAAGCAATTAAAAATAATTTAAGCGGCATTATTACAACTTAAACCCAAAATAATTAAAGTAAATAATAACTAATCAAGTCATAAGAAGAAAACCGAGCTTGAAAAACATGTGGCCACTCCGAATCCCTCACAGCTCCAAGTCCACTATGGTTGGGGGTTACCTGCATGGATAAAATTAAGGGGTGAGTTTGGAAAACTCAGTGTGTAAAATAACCCAACCATAGTCCAGATCAGTACAAACCACAGAAACATATTAAGTTGGGCCTTAGCCCTATACAAAATTCAGAATGAAGCCCATAGGCCCATAACAGATACATAACAGAAATATCATGTATACAGAAAACCCAACCCATATCCATCCGTATACACCCCCGTACCAACCTTACACCATGTGGGGAGACAACTCGACCCACCCATCTGCTACACACCACAGAATTTGCAGCATGGCTGACTGAACAGATATTGTGACAGAGTCACCAGATACAGATATTGTGGCAGAGCCACCAGAATAGATATTTGTGGCATAGCCACCAGAACAGATAATTGTGGCAAAGCCACCAGAACGCTTCATCCATCAAAATAACCCTTATCCCATGCAATAGATATACATGTCATGGCATATCGCAAACAGAATTAGAATATCATGCAATTCAGTCAGAATCAACCCTAAGGGTATAACGGTCATTTTGTACCTAGGGATATAATGGTAATTTTCATACTTAAGGGTATTTAGTGAATTTACTATTTTAGGATTTTCATGCATATTACAACCATCAATGTATTAACAGAAACACTTACCGAGCGTTTTTACCGAATTGGGCCTATTAGCCCATTAACCCGTTTTCGACCCATTAAGCCCAAATATACCGAAGTGCACGAAATTGCGCACTCTACAATCTTACTGCTTGAGATTACTAGGATTAACAAACAAACTATCTCACGAGCGCTCGCACGCTTGCAAGTTCACAAAATGCCAGTTTTTTGGTATTTTGACTTTTCGGCTTTTACCGATCTAGTCTATGAGTGGGTGTCGTTTACACACCTATTTTACGACGAAACACTGACGAGTTCCACACACGAGCAGCCTACAATCGGTTACTATAACATTAGATTAAAACTCGATAACAACTTAAAACATCAAACCCTTACCATATTCGGCCATAGTCCATATCTTTAACCCTTACCTTTATCGATCTCCAACTACCAGATCTAGATGCTCCAACAGTGTCAACCCTCTATGCTCCTTGATTGCTTGTCCTTAAATCCACACTAAATACATATGAAACCAAAATAAGAGGCTATTAAAGCCTTTAGTCTAAAACGACAGTCTCCCTAAGTGATTAAGGACTTGTCGGCTTTTCATAATAAACCCGAAATAACGAATGGACAGAAAGATCTGAGCACTTACTGAGGATCTACTTGGCAGGAACATTCCGAAGTACCTTCCTATTCCAGATTTGTTGTAGATCAAATCCCCAAAATACAAGAAGAGAACAGATCTAGTGATTCGGCTTTTAGAACTTATTCTTAGGTATGCTTATTTCGGTTTAAGAAGAAAATAGAAGAATAATGAAGAAAAAGAATAGAGGATTCGGCTAAGGAGTAAAGTCGGCTAACGCAGTGTGGTTCAGCTTTTCGAAGGATAATCGGTTAGCAATAGTTTGAGAGAGATCGGTGGAAGAAAAAGAAAAGGAAAAGAATTTAAAGAATAGCAATAGCAGATTTAGGCTTCGGCGAAGAAAAGAAAGATGGATCAAAAGGAATGAAAGTTGATAAAATAACATAAAAAAAATATGATAAGAGAATTTGAGCTGAAAAAAATAAACAAACAATTCAACCTAGCCAAAATTTAAGAGCTATTTCGGCATCTAATTTCCCAAAGCCGAATGAGTTCTAATTCGGCACCACCGTCCTTCTCATATTCAAATTCCTTGTTTTGCTCCTTAATTTCACCACCACCAATTTAAATCCCATCCAAATTCCTTGCACCATAATCAGCAGTCCACCGCTTGACTGACTCAAGCCACTACTAGGAGAGTTTCGGTCAAACTCCAACTCTCCCCCACGTGAGCAGCAAAATTGGTCCTTCGCGTACACAGCAGCTTGAACTCCAAACCTCATCCTATCCCTGCGCTTCACATCCTGCTGCTGGCCACTGCACCAAGCTTCTTTCTTTACTAATATAGGGTCACAATTAATCTTAATCTATTCCTGCTGAAGCCTCGGTTACTTGCGAAATAAAAGGAAATTTACCGCTATACATCTCGAACTCTGCGACCTTCTAAACACACACACACGCTGCTTGCCACTTGCTTTGCAAGTTCCTTCCATGACATAATCTTCTCACAATTAATTTTAAGGCTTAACTGCTGCAGTCACGGCTACTTAAAAAATAAATCTAAATTTCGCCTTCCCCTAGGATCGAACGCACATCCTCTCAGCATGCCTAGCATGCTGCTGCCACTGCACCACAGGCGCTCCTTGTGGCATACTTTATTCGCAACTTCTTTTAAAGCCTATTTTAGTGCAACCCGTTTACTAAAAAAAATAACCATTTGCGCGCACCGTGCCTTGAACCCAGGCACCTCCCACGCCCTCCTAGCGTGCTTAGCCACTGGGCCAGGTGCTTGTTTGTGCTAAAACTTAGCCCAAATTATTAATAAGGCCTACCTGCGACAACCCTTAACTTAAAAACATTTTTGCGCATGCTGGGAATCAAACCCAGCCTTCCTTCCTGCTGTCCAGCGTGCCTAACCACTGGGCCAGGCGTTCCTTTATGCCTAGTTTTTGCCCAACTTATTTTTAAGGCCTTATGCCCAAATTTATTTAAGAGGCAAAATTTAAGAATTTTGCTAAAGCTATGGGTCGAGCCCTGGACTTTCCCCACACCATAAACCCTTCGTAATTTTTTTTAATTACTAAGTAAAAATACTAAATAATAATAATAAAAATTAAATCATCCCATTTATTCGGGCCGTCTTCTACCCGAACCCAGACTCAAGGCCCAATACTTCCAGGCCCAAAAAATCGGGGCGTTACAATCAAGATTCGGGATTAAATCAGGAAAATACAAGTTTTGGACTAAAATGGTAATTTTATCGTTTCCGTATTTGAGGTAAGTTCGCGTGATTTAATAAGCATATTATTCATGTTATTATTGTTACATGAAATATATCTTGCTATGATTGTATTGAATTTGACGTTAATGGACATTTGATGGAAATTTACATTTTAAATGAAATGAATAAGTTTGTATGAAAACTAGGTGATATGTTATTTTTATTGTATGGACTAATGCCCAAATAAACATGAAAATGTGTTATGTTGAATGTACATTGCATGATCATCAATGCATATTGATATACTTCATGAAAAGAGAAAATCCCAGTTGAATAAAAAGGGATACCCGATGGATAAATCTTTTTTTACATGACACGAGATACTGCATGTATTGTACAAAAGGATTTAGCCCAGACGGGTAATCCGATTAAGGACTAAATTTAGCCTGGACTGGTAATTCAAATTCGAGCTTATGAGAGTGTATGTCATTGTAAGGGATTTAGCCTGGACTGGTAATCCCGACAATACTCTGTGAGTTATGATACGGGGGATTTAGCCTGGACTGGTAATCCCGCCGTAATGAGTGAGGTTCGCGGGAGTGCGTACTTGAAATGATCACTTGCATGACTTGACGATAAATGTGATATCCATCGAGATTCCGAGGAATTCAACAGGAATTAATATGAGAAATGGAATGGAAATACTTGAAATGATAAACTTATCTATGCTTAGATGATACTAGTATAATGTATATGATTGTCATGTTTGGATGAGTGGCTGTGCTAAGAGATAGCACAGGTACGTACTCGAAACCCATGAGCATGTATTTGCCATATGAAATGAAATGGACTTGTGATAAGAGTGCAAATGAATGAGTGATATTTATGAGAATAATTTCTATGACAAATTTGTGATGGTTATCATTATGTTGCACTAAGACAGATTAGTACAACAGCAGCGGTCTGACTTTGAAAATCCACCAAAAATAGTGGAAATTGAGTTAGAGGCTGAGTAAAATATGAAATTAAATCTTATCGAGTCTAGTTTCAAATAAAGGAAATGTTGTAAGCAAAGGAATCTCATTTGATGAGATATTTGAATTTTTGTGAAACAGGGTCAGAGTGATCTCAGACTCCCCTGTCTTAACTTCGGAAAATCATTAAAAATTGAAAAAAAATGATTATGGGTTATAATTTATATGCTTAAAATCCTTAATGAATCTATTTTCAAGGGAAATAGACAGACGCATCATCCAAGTCCTGTACTATGAGATAATTAATTCATAGTGAAGAGAGATCGAAACTGCCAGACAGCAAAACAAGGGTAAATTTAAAGAATAAACTATACTTATTGGCTAGACCAAAAATTTTGAAAATTTTCTGATAAGAAGATATGTGAGTCTAGTTTCAGGTAAAATTAACAGTTCTTAATTTGAAGTCCTGTAGCTCTGAATACAAATAATTTAGTGATCGTGACTCAAGAAAACAACTTGACTGGATTTGGAATAAATAGAAAGAATTTGAAAATAGCATGTTATCACATTGCTTATTATTTTTCATGTGAGCTTACTAAGTGTAAAGCTTACTCCTTCCTTGCCATCTCCTTAGTGTTTTTAGGTCGGCTCAGAGTTGGAGATCGTCAGAGGCAGCATCACACTATTGAGACATCATCTTTGGAATATTAATATATATATGCTAGCGATTCCAAGTGAGTGGTATGTATAGGGACTTAGTTTTATGTTAGATGTTGTTATGAGTAGCCAAATGTATTGGCTTATAATGATTCATTGTATATAGCCATGAGATGCGGCTTATAATGATTATGGCTTGTAAGCCTATTTATCCATGTTAAGTTCTAATGTTTGTGATGTGGATATGCTTGTTGAAAATGCATGTTGGTGTATAACATGTGTGTATCATGAATGCTTCATGACCAATCGAACCGATCATTGCTATGAGAAAATGCATGATATAGAAAAAAAAAAGATGATGTTAATTGAACTTGAATACTCAAGGTCTAATGACACAAGTGATAAGTGAATAATTCTAGATTATTAGTAAAGGTGGTGCAATAGTAAGATTAATGGTCATGGATGTTTGCATCTTGACTTAATATTTCACGAGTATGTGAAATAAGTGAATAATGACATGTTAATGTTAAGAATATATCTTAATGAAGGAGGTGAAATCATTAAAATGATGCCATGATATGTGTTCTTAATATATGTAGTGAGTTGTGGAAATTAAGGGTAACACAAAGGCTTGGAAAATAGCCTAAGTGCTAGTCACACGAGCAGAGACACAGCCATGTGTCTCAGCCATGTGGAGGGCACAGCCTAGCACACGGGTGTGTGGCTTGGCCGTGTGGTTCATTTTGAGTGATGAAGTCATAGTCTGAGATTATTCATAATATCCCTTAAATGGACCCTCGAGGCCCAATATGAGTATTAGAATCGAGTAGGGACAAAATTGGGAACTTAGAGAATTTTTCGCAAAATTTTTAAAATTTTCCTAGATGCAAGGCACACACGCCCGTGTGGTCTAGGGACACACCCATGTTGCAGGTCATGTTCGACCCCATGTAACTCTCTGACTTGTGCCACACAACCAGCCACATGCCCGTGTGCTTGGCCATATGGTTAATTAAAATTTTCAAAATTAAGTGCAGGTTTCACACGGCCAGGACACACGCCTATGTTCTAGGCTGTGTAGCACACATGGCTGAGACACACACCCGTGTCTCTGCCCGTGTGTTCAATTTTGAGCATTCTGTTTCTCAATTTTAAAATTCAAGGGACACACAGCCTAACCACATGCCCATGTACCAGGCAGTGTGTCACACACGGTCATGACACACGCCCGTGTGTCTACTTGTGTGGACAAAATAAAGCCATTTCCTAGCTTTATTTCTCACCCAAATTTGCTAATAACCTATACCAAAACTTACGAGTATATACCAGCCGATTCAAACATTAAATCCAAGCCAACTCTAACATCTAATATGATGTTTTATCATATGCAATCATGATTATAATTTTACATTTGTTTAACTTATATGTTAAGCATAACTTGATCAACCATATTTAATAAAATTAACACATAGGTATTTGTCTTAATATATCCTTATAGTTATACCAAAACAATCCATTACTAGCCATTCTAATAGCTAATTTACAAACCACATTCATATGCCATCAAAGGCCAAGTTACCTATACATGCCATTATAACAAAATAAGTTTACTATTTATACCAAAACAAGCTAGTGGATAGTGTGATGCTTCTCCAACCAATCTCCAAACTTTGCAAGCTTCCAAGCACTATAAAAAAGAGAAAATAAAACCTAGTAAGCATTATATACTTAGTAAGTTCGTATAACAGGAATTATACTTACCAATCTCATTTTACTAAAATTAAGCATACAACAATATGTTTTTCCATCAACTTGGAAAATTGCCTAAACACATACACTAAATCAAACAAGTTAGTAACATAAGTCTCATGTATATCAAATAAGCATAGATGAGCTCATCATAAAACAATTCATCAAATTACTCAGAATTATTCGAAATATAATTTTATTTATCTCATCGCTTTCTCTTGTCAAGAGCTCTATCCGTTGAATTACTAAAATATCGATGAATACTTAAATAGTACACTCAATGTGTACATATCTATAAACTGTCAATTCTTATTCAGGAAGCATACTCTCGAGGCACATGTCAAGATGCTCAAACGAGCCATGTAATCATGTAACAGGACACTTATCCGAGCTAATCATAAAACTCATAAGATTTTTTACTCAGGAAGCTCATAGAGCCTTTTAGATATTTCCAAAGAGATAATATCAGTGAGCTTCGGATAAGGTAATAGAGAGTTCAAGCGAGCTTAATAGGGCGCTCATGAAGAGCTTTGTTTGTGTCCACTTTATATGCAGGATCACAACAGATCAAATGTCAGGACGCTCACAAAGAGCTGCGGTAATGTGCAACATATGCAAAATCACTACCGATCAGGTTGCTCGTAGGAACTATATAACAGAATGCTCGAGAGGCAATATCGAGATTACTCATCCAAGCTAAATCCCTTCTGCAACATATGCAGAATCATATTCATATACGGGAAATCACATGTATCCATCGATTTTCATTATTCAAATGGAACTAAACATTTTTATTACCTTTTGTAACACCCCTAACCCTTATCTGTCGCCGGACTAGGGTTAAAGGTGTTACTGAACAATCAAAAACATTTTACAAACAATTCAATCACATTATCCACAATGTTTGTCAAACATGATCATAATGTCCCTTATATAGGTCATCGAGACCTTAAACATGCATTAGAAGGGGTCAGGACTAAACCAAACTCATGCAAAATTTTTCGAAACTTAAACATGTTTCAAAGTTGTACAGGCCACACGCCCGTGTGAACAGGCTGTGTCATGTGCCTCACACGGCTTTAGACACGCCTGTGTATCTAGGCCGTGTCAAAATAGGGCATACATACTGACTTGTCCACACGGCCACAAGACACGCCCATGTGCCAGGCCGTGTGAAAATTACGAAGGCTACTGACTTGGGTCACACGGCCAGTCACATGCCCGTGTGTCTAGCCTGTGGTCAAAACTGACTTGGCCACACAGCCTAGCACACGCCCGTGTGTGTGACTGTATGGTCTGCCTAGGCTTATTTCAAAATGGCCCTCAGGCAAATACGACTAAGACACACACTCGTGTTACTGCCCTTGTAGACAAAAATAGGCCATTTGCAAGGCCAAATTTCCACCCATTAAGATCCTCCTTACAAACATCAAAACCACATCATTTTTACCAATTCATTATCAACATATTTCATGCTTGAAATACATACCACATCATATCATTCCATAAACCAAAAAATACAAAATTATATGATTTATAATCTTGATATTCACATCCAATTTTGCACTACATTCTTACCAATTCCACAATTAAGCACATACCAAAACTTACCAAACTTACCACTTCTCTTGGCTATTCATGAACACATCAAGCATACCACAATTGCATCACATATCATATACCAAAATCAAACCATAAGTTCAAACATAATCTAGCCATATCTCATGGCATGATATACACATTACAAAACATACCTAAAAGTGCTTCTGTCCTATACATGCCATACTTTAATATATACATTTTCAAAAGGTACCAAATTAAGGTTTGATAGTATGGTGACAATCCTAGACGATCCTTGAGGTCCTAATAGCTATGATATCTATAAAATAATGCAAACACACACAAAGCAAGATTTCAAAAGCTTAGCAAGCCATATACAAATAAACTTATCATTTAAATCATATAATCATCATCAATTTGCATATAATTCATAGCTAAATACTATCACAAACCTCAATGTTCATATACATTTCATATATTCCAAATTCTTTAGCACATATAGCATATATTTTCTCATACTTTTATTACATATCATCAATTGATCACTAAAGTACACATACTTACCTTTTTACATCAAATATGATACTCATTCCAAACGTACCTGAACCAGATACATGTTCACATCATAATTCATTTTCTCGGAATGTCCGTTGAACCATTTGGAATCATAAAGATACGTGGATAGCTCAGAAAGCTCGTACAATGCCAACGTCCCAGACGTGGTCTTACATGTAAACAAATATCGATGCCACTATCCCAGACAGGGTCTTACATGAAATCAAATACGATGCCAACATCCCAGACGTGGCCTAACACGTAAATCATAAGTCGATGCCAACGTTGTAACACCCCAAACCTGGCCCAGACGCTATGGCCGAATCTGGTGTGTCACATTGAAGTGTTTTAGCGTTAACCGTGTTTTCATTAAAAACCCTTCTTAAAATAAAAGAAACCTTAATTAACTTAAATAAATAACACACATTTCAGTTGCGGAAACCTTGTTTGAAACATTTGATTTAAGAAAACTTATCATTTAAAAATTTAATTGCTGAAACATAGAAAACATACTATAATTTAGGAAACTCATGTTCAACTTCTTGTAAATTACAATGAAAATAATAATAATAATTCAAGTAATAATAGCATAATGAAAACCTTATTACAATTTGATCTGAAACATATTTAATTAACTAAAAACTTATATGCTTGAAAAAAAACAAGTCCAAATTATCTTGCTAGCTGGCCACCCAGAGTCCCTCCAAGCATCGAACCTTCTACTGAGCATCACCTGAAAATAAAACAAAAGAGGGGGTGAGTTTTCGCAAACTCAGTGTGTACAACCCTCACAGAAAACAAGCATTCAAAAAAAACATCATTCATCGTTCATCAATCATGCAATACAATCCCATCCAATTATCCATCCACTACACACCGGCTCCGTCCCCCGTCACACCATGTGGGGATATAAATATCGAACCACCCAACCCACACACCATGGTAGCCCGGTTGCGGAACTACCTTCATTTACATATTGGGCTTTAAAAGCCATCAGTGGATCCACGATTGTCAAGCAACCATGCGACCCTCATATACTTCCTCTGTTCCATAATTCCCAACCCATATGCAACCTAAGCAAAATATCATATGTATGCATGTCGCATCCACAAAACTTACATTCAACACCTAGGGGTATTTTGGTCATTTTTGCCCTTAGGGGAATTTCGGTAATTTTTCCTTAATTACGGTTTTCACTTATCTTGGCCCGTTAACAAGTCCCTTGAGCTAAGATGAACGAATACTATGCACTAGGTAGGATTCCAGAAAAGAGGAGGTGGGTCATTAAGACCGCTTAAGTACCAAGCTCTCCCTAGATCCAATCCTAGGCATACATATACCCGTTGCCACACGTTAACCCTTTGACTTGTCCACGGTCACAATATATTAATTAAGTCTTATGTGGGTATCTTATACAAGGCCCAAAATCCCCTTACAAAGCCTAAAAATTTCACATACCTGCAACTGGCCCATTAAGCCTAATCATATTCGTATGGCCCATTAGGCCCAAATCACATTTATATGGCCTGTTAGGCCTAGCCACATTCATATTTATGCTCACATAAAAATTCCTATCACAAAGCATCAATACTCAGTTTTTGCCTGTTATGGGCCCAACAGCCCATTAGGCCCATTTAGCCCATTCTGGCCCATATGGCCAAATCACAACCCAAGTCCACGGAATCGCCCGTGGGCCTCAGGAAACCTATCGGATTCCCCCTTATGAGTGTTCGCGCACTCGCACGACTATCGTAGCCAAACTTTCGACTTTTCGACATTTCGACTTTTCAGCTTTTCGACTTTTCAGCTTTTGCCAATTCATTGTGTGTGTGCAGTGTATGTACACACCTGGTAAGCAAGCGTGATGCGATCTCCTTAGCCTAAACCTACAATCGATATCACTCAAAGATTAATCACATGTACTTTTTGATTACTTTACCAAAAGCCGGAATCTCATCCTAACCTTACCTGAACGCCATGCCTTTACTAGCTTTTACTTTGATCACTAAACATGCGTATTTCTCAGATCTGAAGAGCAAATCGGCAGGAATCCAAAATCGGGATCTGACACTAATTCCTTACCAAAGTTGATTAGAAAGAAGTGAGGGACTGAATACTCGATACTTATCAAAAATCGATTGGGAGAGCAAACACTTACACTAGAATCGACTGGGTGGAAAGAGTAGTGGCAGCACCAAGGGTATTCGGCTCTTAGAGATTTGAATGGCAACAATTGATTACTCAGCACCAAAGAAGAGAGGAAGAAGAATCAGCTAAAGCAAAGAAAAAATTGAGTAGAGGAGGGATAAGAAGTTGGCACAAAGAAAGAAAAGAAAAAAGGGTTTTCGGCTTTTTAGAGAAAAGGGTTTCTGGCATAAAGTGAAGGGAAATTCGTCATTAGCTTTTCAACCCTCCTATTCGGCAGCTATTTATAGCCCTATAGCCAAATTCCTCAAGCCCAAGTACCCAATTCGGCTCCACTTACTCCTCACTTCTCATCTTCTCGTTTTTCTCCATGATAACCCATTGATCCTTTCCTTAATTTTCTCTTCTGAACACTCCCCTTGGAGTCCATCTTCTCGCCACTTCTATCCTTTTAGAAGGCCAAAATTAAACTCTAAAAATACTAAGCTAGGATTCGAACCTTGGACCCCCTTGCTAGCTACTAACGCCACCTCACTACACCTTATGTGGTGTCACTTAGCCACTCCACCACAGGCTCTTTTTGTTCCAATTGTTTCTTTATTTATTCAAAAGCCCACATACTTATCAGCCCTGATTCTTTTAATAATTAAATTATAATTTCTTCTACCCCTTAATTCGAACTCAACCTTAGTTAAGACCTACTAAAATTATCGCTTGGATAAGAATATTAAATACAATTTTTATCAAAATCCAAAATAAAAAAATTCGGGATATTGGGATTTTTGGATTTTGAGATTTTTGGGGCGTTACAAACGTCCCAGACGTGGTCTTACGATAACACATATCGGATCCTATGTCATGACATATCTATCCTAACTATTCCTAAGGTTTGTACAGGGCTTTTCAAACGTCGGAACTTTGTTGATACTTTCTCGGATCTCATATTCAGCGTTCATATTATCATTCATCACAATACAATGACATATATACATGAATAAATCAATTCAAACACATTTATTTGTATATCGATTTACCTCGTACGGATTCGGATAGACAGAATTGGCTACTCAACGACTTTCAACTTTCCTCAATCTAATTCTAATTTCTTTAAATCTTGATCTATATAAATTCAAATTTAACTCTTTTATTCACCAAATCATTCAAATCAATCCAAAACGCATATTTAGGGTATTTTTCAAATTAACCCTCATATTTTCACATTTTTTGCATTTTAGTCCCTAATCACAAAAATCACAAAATATACAAAATTTCCAAATACTCATGTTAGGCCGAATTCTCATAATATTTATATAAGCCCATATGTTTCATTTATTTCACATTTTAGTCCCTCAAAATCTTGTTTTTACAATTTAGTCCAAATTACTCAAATTCATCAAAAATTCAAAGATAAAACTTAGTAATCTAACACATATCTTTAATTTACTAACATCAAACTTCATAAAGCTCCTAGTTTCATCAATGGCATAACTCAAAATCATCAACAAAATCAAAAATTGAGACATGGGCTTGATAGAATACAGTGCAATGATTACAAAAACGTAGAAATTGTCAAAAACCAAACAAAATCCATACCTTAATCCAAGCTCAAAGTGCTGAAACCCTAACTAGCTCTTTTTATTTTCTTTTTTCTTGTATTTTCGGTTGATGAACAAGGAAATAATGAATATGATGGCTTTTGTTTTAATTTAGTCAACATATTAACCAATTACCAATTTTACCCTTTGATATAAAACCATTTAATCATAAAACATATGACCATTTATGTCCATCCATTAGACTAATGGTCTATTTGGATCATAAGGACTTCTCCTTTAATAAGACAACTCAATTAAGCACTTTAACAAACAGCAGGCAACTTTTACATTTTACGCGATTAGGTCCTTTTATCAAATTGAGCACACAAACGATTAAATTTTCATACGGAACTTTCACACATGTCAATTCACATATTATAAGCACAAAAAATAATATTAAAATATTTTTCTCACTCGGATTTGTGGTCTCAAAACCACTATTCTGACTAGGGTCTAAATCAGACTGTTACAATTCTCCCCCATTAGGGATTTTCGTCCCCGAAAATCTTACCATCGAACAGGTTCGGATATTTTTGTCTCATAGGATCTTCGGGCTCCCACGTAGCCTCTTCAACACCGTGTTGATGCCACATCACTTTGACTAACAAAATTTTCTTATTTTGCAATTATTTAACCTCGCAAGCTAAGATACGGATTGGTTTTTCATCATAGGTCATACCATAATGAATCTCAGTCTGAAACGGAGGAATTACATGCGAAAGATTGGATCTGTATCGTTGAATCATCAAGACGTGAAATACATTATAAATCTTTTCTAGCTCTGGTGGCAACAACAATCTATATGCAACTGGTCTAATACGCTCAATAATTTCATACGACCCGATAAACCTCAGACTCAATTTACCTTTTCTACCGAACCGAAGTACTTTCTTCCACGGGGATACTTTCAAAAACACTTTGTCGTCGATCTCAAACTCAATATTTTTTCTTTTCAAATCCGCATATGATTTCTGACGATCGGAAGCTGTTTTCAAACTATTTCAAATCACTTTTACTTTCTATTCAGTCTCTTTTATCAAATCGACCCCGTGAATCTTATTCTCGCTGAGCTCAGTCCAATACAGAGGTGTACGACATTTGCGACCATATAAAGCTTCGTACAGTGTCATTTTAATACTGGATTGAAAACTATTATTGTAAGCGAATTCAATTAAAGGCAAATAATGTTCCCATGAACCTTCAAACTCAAGAATGCAACATCTCAACATATCTTTGAGTATCTGAATAATCCGCTCAGATTTACCATCCGTTTGTGGGTGAAAAGCAATACTAAAGTGCAATTTCGTACCCAAAGCATGTTGCAATTTTTTACAAAATCACGATGTGAATCTCAGATCTCTGTCTGACACAATAGATAATGGCATACCATGCAATCTCACAATATCGAAAATCTATAATTTAGCTAACTTATCAAGTGAGTAATCGGATCGTACTAGAACAAAATGGGCTAATTTCGTCAATCGATCAACTACTACCCAAATTGCATTTTTCTTTCTTGGAGATAAGGGTAAACCTGAAACAAACTCCATTGTCACTCTATCCCATTTCCACTCTAGAACCATAATTGGTTGTAACAAACCAGAGGGCACTTGATGTTTAGCTTTAACTTGCTGAAAAATTAAGCATTTCACAACAAATTCAGAGATATCACGCTTTATACTAGGCCACCAATAAAGATGTTTCAAATCGTTATACATTTTCGTACTACCCGGATGTACAGATAAACAACTGTTATGAGCTTCATTCAAAATCATCTGAATCAATTCTGGATTTCTCGGAACATAAATTCGATCTCGGAATCTCAAACAATCATCTATATCAACTCTAAATTTTGATTCAGAATCTAGATCGTACTGAGCTCATTTTGCTAAAATCTCATTATCAACCTTCTGAACTTCAATAATCTATTGCAAAATCAACGGTCTCGCTTTCAATTCGGCTAATACCGAACCATCATCGGACAGAATCAAATGAGCATTCATCGCACGCAATGCAAACAGTGATTTTCGACTCAAAGCATCAGCAACAACATTTACTTTTCCCAGATGTTAGTCAATAACAATCTCATAGTCTTTTAGCAATTCTAACCACCTTCTCTGTCACAGATTCAGATCTTTCTAAGTCATCAGATATTTCAAACTCTTATGATCAGAATAAACGTGACATTTCTCACCGAACAGATAGTGGGGCCAAATCTTCAAAGCAAACACAATAGCCACCAATTTCAAATCGTGAGTCAGATAATTCTTTTCATGTGGCTTTAATTGTTTCGAAGCATAAGCAATGACTTCGCCTTCCTACATCAAAATGCATCCTAAACCATTCAACGAAACATCACTAAAGATCATAAATCCTATACCCCGTTTTGAGTTGTACTAACACTGGAGCTTCAGTCAACAAAATTTTCAACTGATCAAAGTTTTTCTGACACTTTTCGGACCATTCAAACTTCACATCTTTCTGAAGCAGTTTCGTTAACGGAGTTGCAATCATAGAAAAGCCTTTTACAAATCTTCGGTAATAACCAGCAAGTCCCAGAAAACTGTAGACTTCAAAAACATTTCTCGGAGGCTTACAATCCAGAATAGTCAAAATTTTGCTCGGATCAACTCGGATACCTTATGCTGATACAATATGACCCAGAAAATTGACTTCTCGTAACCAGAATTCACATTTACTGAACTTCGCATACAATTGCTTATCTCGCAAAGTCTGTAGCACTATTCTTAGATGCTCAGCATGCTCAGATTCATCACGCGAATAAATCAATATGTCATTAATGAATATGACAACAAATCGATCTAAATACAGTCTAAAATTCTATTCATTAAATCTATAAAGATAGCAGGTGCATTAGTTAATCTGAAAGGCATAACTAAGAACTCATAGTGGTCATACCTCGTTCTGAATGCAATTTTCAAAATGTCTGAATCTTTTACTCGCAATTGATAATAGCCCGATCTCAAATCTATCTTCGAAAACACAGTAGCTCCTTTCAACTGATCAAACAAATCATCAATTCGAGGCAGAGGATACTTGTTCTTGATAGTCACTTTGTTCAATTGACGATAATCTATGCACATTCTCATCGTACCATCTTTATTTTCCACAAACAGAACAGGAACACCCCAAGGTGAGAAACTCGATCTAGCAAATCCTCTATCGGTCAACTCTTACAACTAAGACTTTAATTCTTTTAATTCAGTTAGAGCCATTCTATACGGATATTGAAATCTAAGTAGTTTTCGAGACTAACTCAATGTCAAATTCAACTTCTCGGATCGGAGGTAATCCTAAAAGATCTTCAAGAAACACATCAAAGAATTCACAAACAACAGGCACTGATTCAACTCTCTTTTCTGACACTTTCGAATCGATCACATAAGCAAAGTAAGCTTCTGGAACAACGGAAATGTGCAAGTGTACACAATCGCAATAAGTAATAAAGTGACAAGTAAATGTCAATTATCGTACCCACAGGGACTGTGAAAAGAACTATTTATGAATGTTATTTAAAACACTTTGGTGAGAAAAATATTTTGTTTGAAGAGGGTGATTAAAAACCACGATTTTAAGCTAAGTAAACTAAAGAAATAAATCTCGAATACACGATTTCAAAATATGATTTAATCAAGATGACATAATTGGGTTGGATTAATTACATTTCTTTAACTTAGAATTATTAAACTCATGCTTATGTCGTTACGAATAAATTCACGGCATCTCAGTAATTTGCTAACTTATGAACATACTTACAAACCAAAATCCATTCATCTCTTGACATATCCCTATGTCAATTCAATCGACAAAAAGATTCTAGTAAGCAAACATGTTATTGCACATACATACTCATTAAACTGAACTAATCTCTTGCATATCCCTATGTCAATTCAAATGATTAATTAAATTCAACAAGCATATAAAATACTATGTGAGGTAACAAGGTATCCTTACCTTGAAACAGCTTAATCACAATAATCTTGCAAGTTATGCAAGGCAAGTGTATCACCAGATACATTGCTAATTTAACCTTTAACTACCTTAGAAGAATAAACATGCACTGATTAAGTACTGTGTCAATTAATTACAATTTCAATCCATTTAAATAATTAATTCATTAGTTACCTCACATTCATAATGCAAGAATAACTTAGATATGATTTTACTTAATCAAGCATTTTACCGAGGCCTATAACAACATAAGCACAATTTCAACAAATTAAGAAGACGAAATGCAATCAACCCAACACGAATTAAATTCAAGCTAAGCTGATTAAATTAACCATTCCAACAACATGAATATTCATAGATATATTCATCGTAACAATAACAAAAATTAAAGAGATAGGGAACAAGAATCAAATCCGGTGGTTTTTCGAGGCTTGACTAGGTTGCTCTGTTCTTCCTTCTTGTTGTCCTCACCGATCAAGGCTTCGATGAACACTCAATTGCTGCTCCAAAATGGTTGAAGAACACCCCTTTTCCAAGGGAAGAAATCGGCACAAGAGCAAGGGAATTGAAATGGAAAAATGAGAGAAAAAGAATGGGAGAGGAGAGAAGTGTTGTGAAATGAATGAGGAATGAATGAGAGGCTTTGAATGATCAGCCAAGGGGGTTTTTATAGCTAAAGAGGGCTGCTAAAAATAGCTGAAATTATCAGCCAAAAGAGCCCTCCCTTGGCCGGACACACAAGTGGAAAATTTGATACTTTCAACTTTGCTAAATATGGCATGGGGCAAATCCATAAAGGCACTAATTATGGAGGGGCCTGAATTCAACTTTGACAAGTCTTCAAGGGCTTCTTTGCAAACTCAATTAATCAGATAATAAGCTGATATGGGTCAGCATATGGACGGTTTTGGCTGCCCAATCCTTGACTGATTCAGTTCAATCGGTTCGGTTCAACTGGACCACTTTTTCCATAGTTAATTAATAATAATTTATTTAGCCCAAATTAAATTGGGTATAAATTAAAATTAATCATATTATGAATTAATACACATAATTGGACAGTCTTAGGCTAGAAATTAATTCGCCTTGATACTTCAAATTGCTTCTCGATTTTGTGCTTCTGGTAGTGTCTGCCGAGCCATTTTTCGCCCTTTGTGCGGATCTGTCAAAAATAACCAAAATTTATCAAAAATAATTATAAAATTAACTAAATTTCAACATGTTCATATTTTAAATGTACTTTAATTATTTTATAAAAATTAATTATTTTTTGACACGAATTTAATCGAAACTGTGTGATTTTAAGTTAAAAAAGGCATGTAAAAATGCGTAAATTTCCGTGTTTCTAGCTTCACAACCTTTTCTCACAATACTCAAAGCTTTCATCGAAGATATCACAGAAAGCAATCCATTCAAATCACTAGATTCAATTCGAACTATTTCATCATTGTTACATCTCAAATCAATAGTTTTCCGTTTACAATTCACAATAGCATCATGCAAAGTTAACCAATCCATACCCAAAATTATATCAAACTCATCAAAAGGTAATAACATCAAATCAACCAGGAAACAAATGTCTTGAAACATTAACGGATAATTCTTGTAGACTTTATCAGCCAAAACACATCTGCCTAGGGGGTTCGATACTCTAATCACAAATTCAGTAGACTTTACAGGCAAAGTCTTACTGGATACTAAATTCATGCATATATAAGAATGCGTTGATCTAGGATCGACCAAAGTAATCACAGAAGTATCATAAAGTGTAAATGTACCCGTAATCACATCTGGTGACAAAGCTTCTTCACGAGCTCAAATGGCATAGGCTCTGACAGGTGCGCAAGCCTCAGATCGAATAGTGGTGTCTTTAGTCCCTCTTTGACTACCACTCATATTTCCCGTATTTCTGGGAGGTCTACCACAAGTGGAGGTATTACTCGGTCTCAAATTTTGTACAATTTCTTGCTTGACAGATTTGGGGCAATCACGGATAAAATGGTCTAATGATCTACATTTGAAACAATCCCGATCATACATTCTACAATTGCCGAGATGTCTTTTACCACAATGTTTGCACTCAAGGAGATCAGATCAGACATTTCCAACACTAGCCACAGATGTAGCTAGAGCTTTGAAGCTCGAATATGGTCTTGCACGATCTCTACTTGAATATCCCACATTAGCCTTTGAACGGCTATAATCATCTCGGAACTTCTTTGACATAGACTGAAATGGCTTGCTAGATGATCTCTTTCACACTTCTCTAGCTTCTGAATCAGCTTTTCTTTTATCTTTTCTGAGTTCTTCGGCTTTACATGCTCATTCAACAAGCACAACGAATTCTTTCATCTCAAAAATCCCGACTAACAAATGGATATCCTCGTTCAAGCCATCCTCAAATCTCTTGCACATTATAGCTTTAGTTGATACACATTCTCTAGCATACTGACTCAATCTCACAAATTCTTGCTCGTATTCTGTAACAGACATACAGCCTTGTTTAAGCTCAAGAAACTCATTACGTTTTTGGTCGATAAATCTCTGACTGGTATATTTCTTTCGAAATTCAGCTTGAAAGAAATCCCAGGTGACTCACTCTCCCGGAATCACTGATATCAAAGTCTACCACCAATTGTACGCCGTATCTCTCAAAAGTTCAAACATAATCTAGCCATATCTCATGGCATGATATACACATTACAAAACATACCTCAAAGTACTTCTAGCCTATACATGTCATACTTTAATATATACATTTTCAAAAGGTACCAAATTAAGGTTTGATAGTGTGGTGACAATCCTTGATGATCCCCGAGCTCCCGATAGCTACGATATCTATAAAACAATGCAAACACACACAAAGTAAGCTTTCAAAAGCTTAGTAAGCCATATACAAATAAACTTATCATTTAAATCATATAACCATCATCAATTTGCATATAATTCATAGCCAAATACTATCACAAACATCAATGTTCATATACATTTCATATATTCCAAATTCTTTAGCACATATAGCATATTTTCTCATGCTTTTATCACATATCATCATTTGATCACTAAAGTACATATACTTACCTTTTTACATCAATAATAATACTCATTCCAAACATACCTGAATCAGATACATGTTCACATCAAAATTCATTTTCTCGGAATGCCCGTTGAACCATTTGGAATCATAAGGATATGCAGATAGCTCGGAAAGCTCGTACAATGCCAACGTCCCATACGTGGTCTTACATGTAATCAAATATCGATGCGACTCTCCCAGACAGGGTCTTATACAAATTCAAATACGATGCCAACATCCCAAACGTGGTCTTACACGTAAATCATAAGTCAATGCCAACGCCCCAGATGTGGTCTTATACGATAACACATATTGGATCCTATGTCATGACATATGTATCCTAACTATTCCTAAGGTTCGTACAAAGCTTTTCAGACGTTGGAACTTTGTTGATACTTTCTCGGATATCTCATATTCAGCTCTTATATTATCATCCATCCCAATACAATGACATATATACATGAATAAATCAATTCAAACACATTTATTTGTATATCGACTTACCTTATACAGATTCAGATAGACGGAATCAGCTACTCAACGACTTTCGACTTTCCCCGATCTAATTCTGATTTCTTTAATTCTTGATCTATATAAATTCAAATTTAACTCTTTTATTCACCAAATCATTCAAATCAATCCAAAACACATATTTAGGGCATTTTACAAATTAACCCTCATATTTTCACATTTTTACACTTTAGTCCTTAATCACAAAAATTACAAAATATACAAAATTTCAAAATACTCATGTTAGGCCGAATTCTCATAATATTCATATAAGCCCATATGTTTTATTTATTTCAAATTTTAGTCCCTCAAAATCTCTTTTTTATAATTTAGTCCAAATTACTCAAATTCATCAAAAATTTAAAGACAAAACTTAGTAATCTAACACATATCTTTAATTTACTAACATCAAACTTCATAAAGCTCATAGTTTCATCAATGGCATAACTCAAAATCATCAACAAAATCAAAAATTGAGACATGGGCTTGATAGAAATTATCAAAAACCAAACAAAATCCATACCTTAATCCAAGCTCAAAGTCCTGAAACCCTGACTAGCTCTTTTCCTTGTTTTTTTTCTTGTATTTTTGGTTGATGAACAAGGAAATAATGAATATGATGGCTTTTGTTTTAATTTAATTAACATATTAACCAATTACCAATTTTACCCGTTGATATAAAAACATTTAATCGTTAAACATATGACCATTTATGTCCATCCATTAGAATAATGGTCTATTTGCATCATAAGGACTTCTCCTTTAATAAGACAACTCAATTAAGCACTTTAACAAATCGCAGACAACTTTTACATTTTACGCGATTAGGTCCTTTTATCAAATTGAGCACACAAACGATTAAATTTTCATACGAAACTTTCACACATGTCAATTCACATATTATAAGCATAGAAAATAATATTAAAACATTTTTCTAACTCGGATTTGTTGTCCCAAAACCACTATTCTGTCTAGGGTCTAAATCGGACTGTTACACCTTTTCTATCATGTGATCATTCATATATTTATAACATTCATATAGTTACATAAACATTTACTTCATTCAAATTAAATATAACATTCAATTCAAACATGTTAATATACATAAATAAGTTAAACGAACTTACCTCGATAATAATTCGTACAAGAAAATCTATTAATCTGAAACTTTCTCTTTTCCTCTATCTAGCTTTGAATTTGTGTTTTTCGGATCTATATAAATAAATTTAACCATAAATTTCTCACATTTCATATTCTATTGAACTCAATTTACATCCTAGGAAAAATTACCATTTTGCCCCTAAACTTTCCATAAATTCCAATTTCATCCCTAGGCTTGGAAAATGAAATTCATCTAATTTACTCCTTATTCCAAGCCTAACCAAAATTTCAATATAAAATTTATAGCACATGTATTCTATAAAATTCAAAAATTTTCTTCAATTTTCACAACTTTACAATTTAGTCCCTAAATCACAATTTCATCAAAATTCACTTTGTAAAAGTTGTTTATCTATCAACAACCTTTCATTTTCTACCATAAATTTCAAATTTTCAACATATTCATCCATGGCATAACTTCTATACTTTTGATAACTTTTCAAATTAATCCCCCACATAGATAGATTAGACTATCCCGATCTCAAAAATATAAAAATTACTAAAAACGGGACATGAATACTTACCCAATTATGCCAAGAAAGCTTGTTTTCTCTTCCTTAAGGTTTCCATGGAATATTTAGGGAAGAAGATGATATAAAATGATTTTCATTTCTTATTAATTATTTATCATCCATTAATTTTTCTCTTTTCCAATTTAGTCATTACCCTTTTTTAATTTTTCCATGGATGAATCATCAAAAATATCTACTAACTTTTCTTTAATGGTCTAATTACCATATAAGGACCTCAAGTTTTGAATTCCATAGCTATTTGATCCTTCTAGCTACTAGAATCCAACTTTTGCATTTTATGCAATTTGGTTCTATCCGTAATTAAGCACAAAATCGATAAAATTTTCTTACCAAAAATTTCTTATGATATTCCTATCAAAATACTAACCATACAAAAATATAAAAATAAATTTTATTTCTAGCTCGAATTTGTGGTCCCGAAATCACTATTCTGATTTCACTAAAAATAGGTTGTTACAATGAAACCCTAGTTGAATTAGTAGAATGTAATTGATGTCTATTTAATAAGAAAAAAATCCCCTAGTTGAACAAGGAGAGAAAGGCGACTAATAGGATGTGTTTCCCCTCATATGTATTATGATAAGGATTCAGGTCTTTCCTTTATTGGGTCTAATTATATGTGCTCCCTAGACTTTTAACCCAACACTTTAATCCAACAAGTCATGTTTTTCTATTTCCAAAAAATAGACATTATTATTAAATTAATTTTAATTAATTAATTTTTCAATTAATTAATTTCCTCAATCCAATTCTAATTTCGTTAAAATCTCAAAAATTTTACTGTAAAGAATCTGTGAGAAAATATATTTAATTTCTACCTTCAACAAATTCACATTTTCAAACTTCAATTATAATAATTCAAAAAACTTAAATTAACTCTTAGGTTATTTACATACTTAGTGAGATACCACATTCATTTTTAAATGTAACTCATCTTTCTAACTTTATCATTTCTATCCATTTATGTTTATTTGATTCATCATGCAATTCATTTCTGGTTTCTATGAGCCAGCAGAGGGACTGATTGGACATATATGATTAAGGCTCAAATGATTTATAATTAAGTTTAAGTTTTTCGCCTATTAATTATAAACTCATTAGTCATGAAGTCATTCTACTATAGTATCGTGACTGAGTTCTCCCCAGTTACATACCATTACGAAAGTTACTTGATCAGTGCTCGTCTAATGACATTGTCATAAGTGTTATCTTCATAGGATATCCTTAATCTCTTTAGGATAAATTTTTTCTCCTAATATGATCTTATTTTATCTCATGGTAGTCATTACATCTTTTTTAATGAAATATCAATTACTATCAAACAGTAATTAAGTCACTCGTCACAAAGACAAATAACTCGTGGCCATGTTTATTTTCCATTTATCATTTAATGTCAACGAGAGAATATCATTTACTCATGCATTGGGCTATGAATTCCACTATTGTGAACAATACTACATACTGCAGAAGTCATATATACCCAACACACCAACTTTCAATTCCTCTATTTAAACTTAGGCTTTTACTTACCTCAAAGTATACGAGTCATGCATAAATAGTCCATCATCCATTAAATACTAATGTATTGTACACTATGAATGTTACAAGTGAATAAATCCACAAACAGATTCAGGATCTACTCTACTTGGGTCTTGTCCGATGTATTGTCAGCCTAGTCAGTCACATATATGTCTCTATCTTCTAGGAGTCATCTGCTCTGACACCCAAGATAAAGTATCTCCCCAATTAGACTTGATAGACAACATACTAGTCTTTCAATTGGTTTTTTCATTTTCGATTAGACTAAGGACATATTTAGGTTCGTATACTAATATAAGTTGTCTTTCCATATTATGATCCAACCACGTAATACCACTTAGTATTAGTTAAACATTAAACAACTGGCGAGAAAATATTTGCTTCTATTTTGCTTTGCATGCAAAAACCATTGAGGACAATATACAAAGTTATTAATGTAATTCATGAATAATTTTATTAAATCAATCTGCTCGAAAAAATACAAGTGTACATAGACAAAAATACTACATTTAAGGCACTAGATCCAATAGACTATTCGAGCGAACCACTATGCTTCAAGCCCTTAATCCGAGCATAAAATTTACTTTTTAGATCACAAAACCAAGGCCAGAGCCTCTCACTACAAAATTTGATCTTATCCAAAACACTACTCAATGTACACTCGATCCAACCAACAACAAAATGTATCAAGGAAAGAATATTCAAACATCTAAGAATTCTCAAATTTGAATCTCACACCTGTATGATACTAAACAGAGGTAGTAGCCACCAATTTTATCGGGCTATGGTCTAAGGTTGATGCTACAAGGTGGAACAGTCGATGCCTAGAAACAACTCAATTCACCCATAATTTACAAAGGCTTGATCCAACCTCCCCATGACAAAACCATCGGTGCCCCTCTTTTTTTCCAAGTAAAATTGAAACTAGACAACAAAACCTCACTAAGTAGACAATTAGAGATATACTTCCGAAAACTATCTAACTATTGAGTTAGGTACTCTGCACCACCAAACTTGTCTTTAATCGACAACAAATTATTGAAATTCTCTATCCACACCCACAAGAAGTCATATGCTTGCACAGAAAAATTCTCAAAAGGCTCCAACTTATAAATTTTCGTGATGATTTTGGGAAATCGTAAAACCTAGTGAGACGCCACTTATGGTGATCGGGCTCTTCAATCAAAACATCAACATAATTAATCAAGTAACTAACAATGCGAGCATTGTTAGAAGAATTTAATAAGAAAGCCAACCCTCCATTATAACCTACTCTATCCACACATAAACAACTAACAAATTTAAGAGTAACCCTTAATTCTTCTATTTTTTCCGAATGAACCAATGTTTTCATAAGCAACAAAAACTTGGGTTTATTAGAGAATACAAGGTACTTT
The DNA here is from genome assembly GCA_025698465.1 of Gossypium longicalyx. NCBI lineage: Eukaryota > Viridiplantae > Streptophyta > Magnoliopsida > Malvales > Malvaceae > Gossypium > Gossypium longicalyx. The sequence goes on from CM047004.1 coordinate 50,205,990, forward strand.
AAGGAAAAAACTACACTCGGGTAACCCAAGCCACAACAATTCCAAGTACGTAATTCATTAATCTTGGTTGGCCTCATTTATAAGGTCGATCAACAAATCAAGTGGGAAATCAATGACAACTGAAAGATTCTAGGTCGACGTAATACAAGGTTGTTTTTTCCACTCGTCAATTTCCATAATCTCATCTTCCCTTAACCCTAAATGTCTCACCTCCATAATAGTATCCTGCAAAATAGTATGAGATGAGCTCGAAGTAGATATTTGGCCCGACACAAACTGATCCTGTTTTGCAGTAGTGGACTCAAGCCCATCATCTTGTTAACTCGTACCACCCATGGCCCAATCCATTACAAACTTGTTAACACTAATTGAGTTGCCAAATCAGAATTTTCTTAGAAAAGATATATATTGATTTTTAATCTCTACACCTCGCATTGATTTTGAAATTTGAACAGCTCGAGAAAAATTAAAAATTTTCTTATCTTTTAACTCATTTGAATCACATCGCCACTGGTTTAACTAATTTTGAGAACTTCGCATGACCTTAGCCCAAATTTCTTTTAACCAACTTCGTACCAGCTCCTCCTCCGTCAATTTCATGAGTTTTTGACAACTAGACTTGCTATGCTTGAACTAACCACAAAGATAACAAACTAGAGGAATTCGTTCATAGATAAATGGAACCTCAAAAAAATACATTGCTTCTAAAGCTTCTTTTGACATATCAACAGTTCCTTGACATTAAGCAAGATGCGGTGCCTTATATAACTATTCAAAAAAATCCTGGGACTACTCCTATCATAATATGGAAATTTCCCAATAATATTTCTAAGATTCCTAGTGAGACTTTCCAAAGTAAACTATGGTAGTAGATTGTGGACTTGGACCTAATGAAGTTTGTAGAAGAAAAGATGACAACTTTAGGATTCTAACCTCTATACAGTTGAAAAATTAACAATCAATTATTAAACGGCCAAATCTTTCGGAAACCATTTGTAACACCTCAAAATTTAATTTTTTATTTTTTGCGAACGTGTGACACAACTGTGTATCTGCTTTAATGGTTAAGTGTTCGGGTGTGTGTGGGAGGTCCCAAGTTCAAGTAATGACTTGGGAAAATTTTGGTATTTTTATGAATAAAGCCCTATCTTTGTTCAATAGGCTTTTATTTAATTGTTGATAAGCTTATAACAAAATGAGCCTGCTGGTCTGGTGGTTAGGTAGAGTGTTAATATGCTGGAGGTCTCGTATTCGAATCTTTGTGTGTGCATAAGCGTATATTTTTACTCTGTGAACTGAAGGAGTTTCGATTTGGCTGAAATTCTGTAGTGGTTGTGAGTAGTGGAGATGTGGGGAGAAAAATAAGGGATTGAGGAGTTATCGAGTTATCCTTGTAACAGCCTGATTTAGACCCTAATCGGAACGGTAGTTTTGGGACCAAGAATCCAAGTCAGAAAAATATTTTAAAATTATTTTCTATGTTTATTTTGTGTGAATTTATATCTGTGAAATTTTCGTGATTTAATTTTGTTGTTTAAGTGTCCGATTAAATAAAAGGACTTAATCGCGTAAAATAAAAATTAGGTGGTTATTTCTAAAAGGGGCTAAATTGCACTTGGCTTTTTAAATGGAAGCCTATATGAGATAAATAAGCCATTAGCAAAATAGGTGGATGGATAAGGACATTAAAATGTGATAATATAAAGTTTTAAACTAAGGTTATTTTGGTAAATTAATAAAACAAGTTAATAAAACATAAACATATCATAAAATAAGCCATAATCATATGATTTTCTTTGTTACCAAAACTAAAAACAAAAGAAAAGAAAAGAGAGCTAGGGCATTCGACCATTGTTGGAGCTCAATCAAGATCAAGAACCAAAGAAATCGGATTTGGATCGGTGGAAAACGAAAGTTGTCGACTAGTCGATCCATACCGATTTTTCGTCGTCCGAGGTAAGTTTATAAGCAAATAGACGTGTTTAATTATAGTTAAATGTTAATATTATATGTTCTTATGAAATGTATGAATATATATAAGCTATGGCTGAGTATGATTAGGCCTGGCTATTATATCTCCGAATTGGTTTCGACCGAGTTACGACGTCCGAAAGCCCCGTATGAACCTTAGGAATAGTTAGGATACATATGTCATGACATTGGATTCTGATATATGTGTACGAGTAAGACCATGGCATCTATATGTGATTCTGATATGTGTTTACGAGTAAGACCCTGTCTGGGACAGTGGCATCGATATGTGACTACATGTAAGACCATGTCCGGGACGTTGGCATTGTATGACTTAAGAGATTATCCAAGTGTCCTATCAAATTTTGAATGGTTCATCGGGCAAAGGTAAATTGTGTTTGAAAGTGTAATACGAGCTAAAAGAGCCAGGTATGAATTAACTCGTTGGCTATTAGTAATAATGTAAGTATGTACTTGATATTTGTTCTTTCTATGTGTAATTGATAATGATGAATATAAGTGAGATTGGCATGTGTATTCGGCTTTGTGGCTAAATGAGTTGAGTATCAATGAACAATACATAACAATGTGCAAGTGTGTGTGACCATGTGTAATCGAGCTTATGTTTATATATGTGTGACATTATGATATGATTTTCGAGCTTATATTTATAAGTATATGTATGTATGATTTTATTATAACTAGTTGTTTTGGAAGTTGATTATTAATATGTTTAAATGACCATGTTGGTATTCGACCTAGGTGAAAGAAATGGTCTATGGAAATTTCTTAAGTATTTTATTTGAAGTCTTAAGGTCGAGTATGCTAATGTTAGTATAATCCGGTTGATTATAATAAGTTGAATATGTCACTTGGTTATTTATTTGCTTATGACTTACTAAGCTATAATAGCTTACTGTGTGTATATTCGTTTCCGTTTTATAGATTTTGGATTCAAGTTACAAGCTCGGGGATCGTCAGCAAAGTGAATCACACTATCAATCGCCTTCGGTATTTAAATAATCAAACTTTAATTATGGCATGTATAGGCTGTAATGTGTTTTAAAATGTTGAATTTTGGTTATGTGTAACTAAAGCCATACGAAGATGGCTTTATTTCTAAGTTTGGTTTTGATTATATTTGTTTTAGGTTTAATATATTTGGTGATGATGCTATGTGTTGTGAATGAATGACATAGGTGATATATGAAATATGATTTGGAAATGGTTGAGTAGTGACATGTGTTGAGCATGAAAATTGATTAATGACTTGGGATGACATATTAATATTTTGGCCATAATATATATATGCATTTATTCTTAGGTGTGTTAGGTTGTTTTGAATGTGATTTGTATTAAAATAAAGTATGCATGAAAGTTTGGTTGACAAGCTACTAAAGTATTAAAATGAACTATAGTACTAATGTTTATTTGGTTATAATCGAACATGAAATGAATTTATTTGGTATGTTGAATACACAACATGTATGAGATAAATTTTGTGTATGTTTTAAAGATTAGCCGACTACGTTTCAGGATGGTTGGATGTGTGTGTCGTTTCCTATGTTTGGTACTTGGAAAAAATAAACTAGTTTTAGCTTAGTACCGAAACAAACATCCTAGGCGTGCATGTATTTGGATGGGTTTTACTTGCCTGAATTTGGGTTGTGATGGTATATTAAATATGGATCAAATAAAGATAATTTGTATATGTTATTAGATTTTATTAAGTAATGTTACATTATGACTCGGCAAATGCAATTAAATAGGCAAATTTTAATATGTTGTATTTGGTCATAGCTTGTTAAATGTTGTTATTATTATATTTTATAATATGAATAATGTTTTGAATGTTTGAAGTGCTCATATTTGTAAAATGATTTTAATCAAAATGTAAGAAATTAAACTTGCCTTCAACTAATGCACAGATTAATAACCAAATGAGTAGCAACTTATGCAATAGTAAATTATGAAATAGTATGTGTTTTTATATGAAATATAAGTGCCTAACTTGATATTAAATGAATGCCGAATATGTTTTGGTTTTATTGGAATGATTAAATGTAATAGAATTTATATACTTCATTGTGTATAGAATACTGTATGCACTAAATGTGTAATAAAGTTTGAATGTCTGCAAATTTGGTTATAAGTAAATTAAAAGTAAATTCTTTTATGTATCATTAGTAATTGCTTCAATGTTAAATAATTGTTCTTAAAAGTTTATGCAAGTATAATCAGGTGTATGTTTGTATTTGTGCTTTGATTGGTGATACCTCGTAACCCTAATTCGATGATGGATACGGGTTAGGGGTGTTACAATCCTGTTGTTGCTGGTTATTGCATTCGGCTCTCCCTCCTCATTCTCCCAAGTTTTCTGACGAATTTTTCCCTCTTCTTTCTCCCTTTCTCTCTGTCGTTTCTTTTCCCAACTTGCTGCCAATTTTCCATTTGATTTTCCCTTTTCTTATTTTATTCCCTTGTTCAATCCATTTTCAACGTACTGCAATTGTCTTCCCTTATTCGGTAAGTGGTATTTTCCTTAGTTCTATCGTTGTTTTAATTAAGCGATTAATAGATGGTTCGTTTTACTCACGTTAAGGTGCTACACGAAGGTTTTAACTAGGTTTTCCAGTTTGTGGTGACTGCTGGTTATCATATCCATCTCGGTAAGACTTTGAATCATCGTTTGATATAGTTTTCAAGTTATTTGTTTAGGGTTTTGGTAAGAATGGCTTCTATAATTAGAATTAATCAAGTTTTGGGTGTTGATATGTCGTTTGGTAGGTTCTGGAAGGCTCGGGGTTTGTCTTAGCTTTAATCAAAACCAGGTGTGTACTCAATTGCACAAAAAATGAGGTTTCGATGAAAGCCAAAAACCTTACTGTCAATGCCACACGGGCATGTGGTCGCTTGTGTGGTAGGCCGTGTGATGGACATGGGCGTGTGTTCGACGATGCCAGGTCATGCGTGCATGACACAATCGTGTGATGGCCAGACAAGCCGTGTATGACACACGGGATAGACTGAATTGGGCCGTGTGGGCCACACGGGCATGTGGGTCCAAACGGGTAAACCACACAGGTGTGTAGGATTTTGGGCCAAGCGTGTGATCCACACAGCCAAGGCAAAGTTGGGCCGTGTGGGCCACACGGGCAGGCCACATGGGCGTGTGAGCCCATTTTTACTAAAATGACTGTTAAGGTTGCACAGGTCACCCAAGTCGACTGTGAACCTTCCGTAGGGTCGATAAGCACTACTTAGACCCTTGATTGTGTGATATTAATTGTTTGTATTATGTACTGAACATGTTATATACAAGCATGTATACCAAACTGAATGTCTGTCTAACAAATCTGTGATAGCATGACATTTCATTGTATGTTGCATTGCATTGGGTTGAGTTGATATTATTTGGAGGAAATGTAGTGAAAGACTCTTAAGCCTAATATACTGGTAGCTCAGCTGCAAATTACTATTTTGTGTCGCATTCGGTACTACCTAGAGTGTAGGGATGGGTGGGTTGAGTTAATCCCCACATGGAATATAGGGTTGGACGGAAATGGCGTGTAAAGGCTGGTTGGGTAGGACTTTGATACTGAATATTGCATGACTGCCACTGATACTATGATAGGCTAAAGCCCTGCTGCATATTTGATACTATACTGAGATGGGCTAAGGCCCACACTGTTACTGATACTGAAAAGGGCTTAGGCCCAAGGCCATTTTAACTATGCACTGTGATTTGCTATTGTTTGTTTTCTGTGGGATTACACACTAAGTTTACGTAAACTTACCCTTTTGTTTAAATGTGCACAGTAATCTCTAGATCTAGATGGATCGGTACGGCAGAGAACTCGACGGTGACCACAATTTTGGACTGTTATGGATTTTAATATGATTCTCGGTTTTATTTCTATTTTATTTTCATTTGCTTAACTTTTGGGTTGTAAATTTGAACTTTTGGGACTTTTGTATCGTTCTGGGGTTTTTGTTTTCTTTACTTTATGGATTTTAACTGCTAGTTGTAGGAAACCTTGGTTTTCAAAAGAAGCAAATGTTTTATTAAGAAATACACGATTACTTAAATTGTTTTAATAGCTTCCGCAATGAATAACATTTTGAAATCACCGACTAAATGAGTAACACGATTTAGAAGCTAATAAGAGATTACGAAAAGTATTTAAGCAGATAATGGTTTTATCAAGATGGCATAGTTTTCAAGCACCCTACATGTGACATCGCTAGATTCGGCCATAACATCTAGGCCGGGTTTGAGGTATTACACCATTTTTTTATATCAACAATATGAAAAAAAATGAATCAAATAAAGGTTCCTATCACTGATAGCCTTTATTCTTGCACCTTGCATTAAATGCTAGAGGGAAAAGAGTGTTCCCTCCATAACTGCAAAATTGATAACTTGCTCCCCGAGAAATTTCCTTACTAGACACAAATGATAATCAGATCTTATTCTCCTAAATCTTATTTGGGCTAACAATCAATTCCACCTCCTCTTTCTCGAAAGAGAGACCCTGTAACTCCTACTCTATAGTTGAAATCAGTCAACACACAATGTAATTGACCAAGCAATACTAAAAATTGATGGGCAATGTAACACCCCTTACCTGTATTTGACGTCAGAACAGGGTACGAGGCATTACCGGACTTAAACTCAAATAAACATTCAAAACTGAGACATGAATTTCCACTCAAATTTAAAACTTTTTGACAAACATTCATACAGTCCCTTAAATGAGCCTACGAGGCCCAAAACATGCATTAGGAGTGGTTCGAGACTAAACCAAAAACTTTAGAAAACTTCCCAACACTTAGAATTTTTTTCCCCAAAACAGGGGTCACATGCCGGTGTGGCTTTGGGACACGCTCCTGTGGGTAGGCCGTGTGGTCACACACGCCCGTGTCCCTAACTCGTGTAACTTTCTATTTATGATATCATCAACAAAATGAAGTCACATGCCCGTGTGCTTAGGCTATTTGGACGATTTAATTTTCATAATTTTTCATAAAATAGGTGCAGACTTCACACGCCCATGTCCTTGGGCCATGTTGTAACATCCCAAATTAGGGCCTAGTTAGAAAAATGATTTCAAGACCACAAATCCGAGATAGAAATAATTTTTTTATGATTTTTATGAGGTCCATGATAGGTATGCATGCTTGTGTGAAAATTTCATGGAGAAATTTTATGCATAAAATGTCCAATTGAACCTTAAGGACCAAATTGAATAAGATGCGAAACTTGTGTTCTAGAAGCTTCAAGCATGAAATTGTTTTAGATTATAAATTAGAAGGTCCTAATTAGCAATATGACCAATTTCTAAAATTTTGGACAAAAATGGACATGTATAGGAAAATTTTGAAAGAATTAAAGGGCATTTTGGTCAATTAGTAATTAAAAGAATAAAAGGGGAAAATTAAAGCAAAAATTGGCTCATCTTCTTCATGTGGCTGCCAAAATTTCTAAGCTCTCCATAGCTAGGGTTTTTGACATTTTCAAGCTCAATAGTAAGTGTTCCCTAGCTTGTTTTTAATGTTCTTTACATTTTTGAAGATCTCGTAGCTTGATTTACCTATTTTCACCCTTATTTTGAAGTAGGTTTTATGTTTAAAAATTTACCCATGTGTGACATGCATGTTCTTTGATGTTTAATGAAGGAATATGTGAGCTTGATGTGTGTTTAACATCTTTTACTAAGTAATTTTGCATGAAAACACCTAAAAATGACTAAATTGAAAATTGTGTAAATTGAGTGATAAGAATCTATTTTTAATGAGTAATGTGGGCTGTTATGAGTACAAGGAAAATTTGGCTAGGCTTGAGTAGCAAAGAAAATGCATGCATTTCATTTTACGAGCCTAGAGACTAAATTATAAATAAGTGAAAAGTTAGGGATAAAAAGGTAATTTTACTAAAGTATGAATTAGGGGTCGATTTGAACAATTTTATTATTAAACAAGTTAAATTTGGTATTATAGATCAAGAAAAATGGAGTCCGGACCTAAACCGTGGGAAAAGCAAGGTTTTGGACTAAAACGTAAAGTTAGCAATATTTTGGGACCGAGGTAAGTTGTGTGTAAGTAATTCAACAATTTCATTATCACGTATTTAATTCTTGATGTTGTATGAAATGTGTGCATATGCCTTTATGGAATTTGACTTGAGATGATTCAACAACAATTTGATGATAGCTTTGTATCTCGAAAATCTTGGGTGACCCTAAGGAATACTTAGGATTTGGATATCATGACACCATGATTTATGAGATCCCGTGTAAGACCATGTCTGGGAGATGGTATCAGTATCGATACGAGATCCCATGTAAGACCATATTAGGGATATGGCTTCAGCATCATTAAGTGATTTCGTATAAGACCATGTTTGGGACATGGCATCGATATGAGGTCTCGTATAAGACCATGTCTGGGACATAGAGTCGGCACCGATTCGAGACTTCATATAAGACCATATCTGGGATATGGAATCGATGTGTATTTCTATGTCAGATCATGTCTGGAACATAGCTTTGGCACCCTATTTTGTGTATGATAATCCCAAATGTCCTTCTGTATTCCAAGTGGTTCAACGGGTCATTCAAGATCAAGGTTAAGAGATGGAGAAATATGAATAAGCTATGAGTAGTACAGGTATGTACATAAACCTCATGAGTATGTAATTTGATTCATGATGGAAAAATTTAGCATGAGTAAGAAAGAGTAAGATAAGTTATAAAGTTCAATGGCATTTATTGTCAATGCTTACTATGTCCATTGTGTGTAAATTGCTAATGTGATGGTAATTAGTAGTATGTTTAATTCATGAAATTTTATGGTCTATGTTGTTTATTAGTTACATACAGCTTACTAAGCTTTATGCTTACCCCCTTTCTTTTCCCTTTTTTCTTAGCATCGCCAAGTCAGCTCGGGAATCGTGGACGTCGAAGCTCAAGTCACACTATTAACAAATTTTTTGGGGTATATTTGGTATAGGGAACTTAGTATGGCATGTATAGGGGACTTAGTATTTTGTTATAAATGTCATATTGGCTAGCCAAAGTGATGGCTCATATTGGTATACTAATTCATTTTGTATATGGCCATGAAGTAAGGCTCATATGGATTATTGGGTTGTAACCCTAAATATTGATGCATGCATGAGATGTGTTATTACCCTTAAGGTGTGTGAAAAGTTGGTTGTTGACAATGAATGATAAAATATGGAATCTATGCTTGATGGATGATTGATGCCACTCGGTTGAGTTATAGCATGGTTTAAAGTAAGGTAATGTTTTGAATGAACCTAATAAGTTATGGAGTCCCAAATATGTATACTTTGGCATGTAATTGTCACGCATGAGTTAAAGCTATGGATGTTTAATTAACCCATTTATGCCATGATAATCACCATTAACATATGTGAGTGTGCATATGTTAGTGAGGGTGAAAAAAAGGGCTTGGAAAATAGCCTCAAAGTTGTTCACACGGATAAACACATAGGCATGTGTCTAGGCCATGTGTGACACACGGTCAGCCCCATGGGCGTGTTGTTCGGCCGTATGTCCCCTGTACCCTAGTTTTTCAAGTCAGTATGCATGGTAGTAAACACAGGGGCAGAGATAAGACCGTGTGTCTCAACCGTGTGGAAGACACGGCCTTAGGACACAGGCGTGTCCCAGGTTGCGTGAAGTCTGCACCTTAAATGTGAAAATTTAATTCGCTACACGGCTTAGCACACATACGTGTGACTTGGCCGTGTGACCTTTAATTAATGCTGACGTCATAAACAGAGAGTTACATGGGTTGAAGACATGGGCGTGTCCTAGCCACACAGGCGTGTGAATCTACACGGCCTACCCACATGGGCTTGTGACTCTCCCAACTTGGAAAATTTTTCCTAAGTGTTATAAAATTTTTAGAAGCTCTCAGTTTAGTCCTGAACCACCCTTGAAGCATGTTAAAGGCTATGTGGGCCGTAGAACGGACATGGTGTTAATGTTTCAATGTTTTAAGGTTGAATGAAATTTGTAAGGCCTGGTTTGCGTTAAAGTATATGTTAAAGACCAATAATGCCTCGTACCTCGTCCCGGCGTAGGACACAGGTAAGGGGTGCTACACATGTCCTTCACACGGGTGAGACACATGGTCCTGTCTCTGCCCGTGTGGACAAAATAAGGCTATTTAACAAGCCATTTTGCCACCCTTACTTGCACCAACCTACACCACAACAAGCAACACCAATCCAAGCATATACATACAACCAAATCAACCATAAACAAGATATCAATACATCATTTGCACATACTAACATCTATCAAGCATAAACATCACATACTTTATTTTCCATTCATGTCAATTTCATCTTCATTATAAGCATTATCACATAAATATACCAATGACCAATAAGAATAATATTAGCCAACTTCCAATGGTCATATACAAAATGAATCATTAACCATTACAATGCCAACACATTTGGCTAAACCTATATGACACATAACAAAATGACCAAGTCCCTATACATGCCAAACTCAAAATATTGAAATCAAGAATACCCAAAACGATCATTGATAATGTGAATCAAGCTCCGAAGTTCCTCGATCTCCGAGCTAGCTTGGAGACACTATAAGGATTGGAAAGAAAATGGGAGTAAGCTTTTAGAGCTTAGTAAGTTTGCATGCAAATAATAAGCAACATAAATCATATAACTACTCAATATAAGTTAGCATAATTATCATCAAGTATCTTAGGCTAAGCTTACTTATTAGCATTCTTACCAAGAGTTCATCTCATACTAAAGTCCATACTCATGAGTTTTACATACATACATGTACCAACTCATAACATAGTTGCACACTTTGTCAACTTTGACATACTTTTTCGATTACCCGTTGAACACCTAAAATATTATCGGATACACGGAAAGTCTTGCACATTAGTGCCATATATGTAGCTAATGCTACCTCATATCTCATAATACATAGGGCTCGCACACGAGCTAATCACGGGCCTGCTCACACAAGCTGTTAGTCAAGACGTAGCTACATGAGCTACTCACACAAGCTGTCAGGTATCCGCAACACATGCCGGACTACCCAGCCACCGGTAGGACATACATGACCAGCACCCAGATTCACATAAATCACATAACTCATGGAATCCTAGTGACATGTCACTTGTATCCTAAACTATTCCTAAGGTTCAACCGGGATTTTCTCATCATCGAAACTTTGTTCAATATTTCCATAGAAGCAATCGTACAATTTAAGCAATATTAAGCATTAAATACATAATATAACATTGCATTATTTACACTCAAACTTACCTCGGTACAAAATATTAGGAAATGGACCAAATCGTCAATAACCTTGTTCTTCCCCTGATCAACATTTGAACTTCATTTTTCTTTATCTATAATAGAAAATTTAACTTATTTAATTATCACATTACTCAATGCTGTCCAAAAATCAACTTATGGAAAAAATTATATTTTTGCCCCTATACTTTGACATATTTACATTTTTGTCCTTAGGCTCGTAAAATGAAATGTATACATTTTCTTTGTTACCCAAGCCTAGCCGAACCTAGATCATGCTCATAACAGCCCACATTTTTCATCAAATCACATTTCTACTATCCATTTTCACACCTTTTACAAATAAGTCCTTTTTATGCATTTTCACTAAAACTCACTTAGTAAAAGTTGTTTATCACACCTTAAACTTAAAATATCATCCATAAAACATCAAAATATATGCATGTCACACATGGGTAAATTTTTAAACATGAACCCTACTCCAAAATAATGGTAGAAATAGGTAAATCGGGTTACGAAGACTTCAAAAATGTAAAGAGTATTAAAAATGAGGCTAGGATGTACTTACAATCAAGCTTGAAAGTTGAAGAAACCCTAGCTATGGTGAGCATGAGAATTTCGGCCAAGGAGAAGAAGATGGACACAAATTTTGCCTTTATTTTCCCTTTTTATTCTTTTATTTACTAAATGACCAAAATGTCCTTAATGCATAACTTTGAAATTTTACCTATTCATGTCTATTTTTGTCCACTAACTTATCTAATGGTCTAATTACCAACTAAGGACCTCTAATTTAAAATCTCATAGAAATTGGACACCTTTAGGAAGTAGAACTCAACTTTTGCACTTTTTATGATTTAGTCCTTTTGACTAAATTGAGTGCCCAAACATCAAAATTTTCGAACGAGATTTTAATAGAATCCATAAAACTGTAGACCATAAAAATATAATAAAAATGGATTTTTATAATTCATATTTGTGATCTCGAAACCACTTTTCTGACTAGTCCCAAATCGGGTTGTTACCACTCTCCCCCCTTTAGGGATTTTTGTCCCCAAAAATCTTACCGAAAAATAGGTTTGGGTATTGTTTTCTCATTGCCTCATCGGGCTCCCAAGTAGCCTCTTCAACCCCATGTTTTTGCCACAATACTTTCACAAGAGCTATACTTTTATTTCTTAATTATTTTACTTTTCGGGCTAATATCTTGATCGGTTCCTCACTGTAAGTCATATCCGGACAAATCTCAACTTCTATCGGTGAAATCACATGTGAAGGGTCTGATCTATAATGGTGCAACATAAACACATGAAAGACGTTGTGGATTCTCTCCAACTCAAATGGCAAAGCTAACCGATATGCCACCGGCCCTATTCTTTCGGTAGTCTCATACGGCCCAATAAATTGTGGACTTAACTTGTCTTTATGGCCAAATCTTGGAATTTTCTTCCATGGAGATACTTTTAAAAATACCTTATTACCGATTTGAAATTCAATCTCTTTTCTTTTCAAATCCGCGTACGACTTTTGTCTATTTGAAGCAGCTTTCAAATAATTACGAATCACCCTTACTTTTTCTTCGATTTCTCTAACTAAGTCAACCCCGTGAATTTGATTTTCTCTGAGCTTTGCCTAGTACAATGGAGTTCAGCATTTTTGGCCATACAATGCCTCATAAGGTGCCATTTTTATGCTCGACTGAAAACTATTATTGTAGGCAAATTCAACCAACGGTAGATATTTTTCCCAACTACCTTAGAATTCTAGAACACAACATCGGAGCATATCTTCTAAAATCTAAATTAAACTTTCAGATTGACCATCGGTTTGTGGATGGAAATTTGTACTAAAATTCAATTTCATACCCAAAGCCTCTTGCAACTTTTTCCAAAACCGCGAAGTGAACCTCGGATTTCTATCTGGTATAATAGAAATAGGTACTCCATGAAGTCTTACAATTTTAGCAATGTACAAATCAGTAAGCTTATCAAGTGTGTAATCAGTACGTACCGGTATAAAATGAGCCGATTTCGTCAATCTATCAACAATAACCCAGACGACATCTTTCTTTTTCAAATTCAAAGGTAAACCCATTACGAAATCCATCGTAATCCTATCCTATTTCCACTCAGGCACAATCACTGGTTGAAGTAAACCCAAAGGTATTTGGTGTTTGGCTTTTACTTGTTGGCATATCAAACATCTCGGAATAAACTCGGAGATATCTCTTTTCATACTTGACCACCAGTATAATTTCTTCAAGTCATTATAAATTTTCGTACTACCCGGATGTACAGATAAACAACCATTATGTGCTTCATGAAGAATTTTTTGAATAAGTTCATCATTTTTCGGTACACAAATCCTATCTCAGAATATCAAACAATCATCGGGTCCGACAGAAAAATTTTAATCACTAACTGACTCACAATGAGCTATTTTAGCTTGCAAATCACCATCACATTTCTAGGCTTCACAAATCTGCTGAATAAATATCGGCCTAGCTTTCAACTCAGCTAGAATAGAACCATCATCGGATAAGGTCAATCTCATGTTCAATGCTCTCAAAGAAAACAAAGACTTCATACTTAAGGCGTCTGAGACTACATTCGCTTTACCTGGGTGATAGTCAATCACCAACTCATAATCTTTCAGCAACTCGAGCCATCTTCGTTGCCGTAAGTTCAAGTCCTTCTAGGTCATCAAATACTTTAAACTCTTATGGTCGGTAAAAACATGACATTTCTCATTGTACAAATGATGTCACCATATCTTCAAAGCAAACACAATAGTGGTTAATTCCAAATCATGCGTCAGGTAATTCTTCTCATATGGCTTCAATTGTCTTGAGGCATAAGCTATCACATTGCCTTCTTGTATCAACACACATCCTATTCCATTCAGTGATGCGTTGCTATAAATGACAAATTTCTTTCCCGATTTAGGTTGCACTAAAACCGATGCCTCAGTCAATAATGCCTTTAGCTTCTCAAAACTTTGCTGACATTTTTCAGACCATTCAAACTTGACGTCTTTTTGCAACAATCTTGTCATAAGAGTAGCAATCATGGAAAATCCTTTAACAAATCGTCGGTAATAACCGGCTAAGCCTAGAAAACTTCTGAGTTCGAACACATTTCTTGGTGGTTTCCAATCAACAATTGCCGAAATTTTACTGGGATCAACTCGAATACCATCATTTGAGACAATATAGCCTAAAAATCCAACTTCTCTGAGCCAAAACTCACTTTTACTCAACTTAGCATACAACAACTGTTTGTCTCTCAAAGTTTATAAAACTGTTCTCAAATGCTCAGCATGCTCGGTCTTATCACGAGAATAAATCAATATGTCATCAATAAAAACAACTTCAAACTTATCCAAATATGATCGAAAAATTTGGTTCATCAAGTCCATGAAAATAACAGGGCATTAGTTAATCCAAATGGCATAACAAGAAATTTATAGTACCTGTACTTTGTTCTGAAAGTAGTTTTTGGCACATCTGACTCTTTAACTCGCAACTGATAGTAGCGGGATCTGAAATCAATCTTTGAAAACATGGTTGCTCCTCTCAACTGGTCAAACAAGTCATCAATCCTTGGTAAAGGATACTTATTCTTTATGGTTACCTTATTGAGCTGTCGATAATCTATACAAAGTCTCATAGATCCATCTTTCTTCTTTACAAACAATACCGGAGCACCCTAGGGAGAATAACTCGGTCTCATAAAACCCTTATCTATCAATTCTTGCGACTAAGCTTTCAATTCTTTTAATTCAGCCGGAGCCATCCTATACGGAGCAATAGATATCGGTGAAGTACCAGGAACTAACTCAATGCCAAACTCAACTTCTCTAACTGGAGGTAACCCAGGCAATTCTTCCGGGAATACATCCGGATATTCACAAACTATCAGCACTGATTCAATTTTCAATTTAGGCTCTTTTGTATTCAGCACATAAGCTAGATAAGCTTCATAGCCTTTTCTTATAGATTTCTGAGCTGACATCGAAGAAATCAGCATAGGCAATCTATTTGACTCATCTGCTTCAACTCGAAGGATTTTACCATTTTTACATTTCAACTCAATGACTTTTCGTCTACAATTTACTATAGCATTATGCATAGTCAACCAATTCATACCCAATATAACATCGAATTCATCAAACGGCAGTAACATCAAGTCAGCTGGAAAACAATGACATCTAATCATGAAAGGACATTTCTTGCATACTTTATCAACTAATACATGTTTGCCTAAAGGGTTTGACACCTTAATCATAAATTTCGTAGACACAACAGGCGTATTCTTACTAATTACCAAATTCATGCATACATATGAATAGGTAGATCCCGGGTCAATCAAAGCAATAACAGTAGTATCATAAAGAGAAAAAGTACCAGTGATAACATCGGGAGAAGATGTGTTCTCACGAGCACGAATGGCATAAGCTTTAGCCGATGCTTTAGTGTCGGATCTCCCTGCTGAATCCTTCATCAAATTACTACTACTAGCTCTATTCTCAGTATTTCTCAGGGGTCTCCCTCTAGAGACAGTATTACTCGACCTTGTACTCTGAAACTTTTCTTTTTCAGTCATCTCGAGGCAATCTTTAATGAAGTGATCTTGGGAACCACACTTGAAACAAGCTCGGTCATTTCATTCGGCCCTTGCCGGGGTGACACCTTCCACAATATGGGCATCCAGATCTATTGGGTCGATTACCAACGCTCGTAATAGAAGTAGTCTGAGCTTTGTAACCCGAATACTGATTTCCATAGTTTCTATTTGAGAACCCAACTGAAGCATGAGAACGAGAATGCATTTCTCTAGGTTTCTTAGACTGAGATTGGAATGACTTACTCATTGGCCTCTTTCTTGTATCTCTAGCCTCAGACTCCACTTTTCTCTTTTTTTTTTGGTCAGTTCATCTACTTTACAAGCTCGATCTACATGCACAAAAAATTCTTTTAGCTCAAGAATACCCACTAACAGTATGATGTCTTTATTAAGCCCGTCTTTAAACCTTTTACACATAATAGCTTCGAAGGAGACACACTCTCTAGCATACTTGCTGAGTCGAACAAACTCTCTTTCATATTCAATGACTGACATGCGGCCCTGTTTCAGTTCAAGAAATTCTTTACGCTTCTAATCAATGAATCGCTCACTGATATACTTCTTTCGAAACTCCTCTTGAAAGAATTCTTATGTAACCTTCTCTTCCGAAACCACAGATACTAATGTTTTCCACCAGTGATATGTCGTGTCTCTCAATAAAGATATATCACATTTCAAGCATTCATCGAGTGTACAAAATAACTCATCGAATACTCTAATAGAATTCTCAAGCCAAAATTTTTCTTTTCCGGGATCATCATCGACATTTACTCAAAATTCTTCAGCCCCTTGCTTTTGAATCTTATCAACCGGGGTTCTATTCAATCTCATAAAGTCCATACCTTGAGGCACTATAGGGATAAGTTGAGGATTAGGAGGGGGTGGAGCATGTCGTTGTTGAGTGACCGGGTTTGTTCGAACAAACCCTGAGAACCACTTGTTCATCATCTGGAAGAAGGCTTCCTGAGCCTCTCCACCCTGACTCACAGTTACGGGTCTACTCTCAACTGGCACCGTCCCTTGGGCGGGAGCCGACGCATTACTTTCTACATCATCTGCCATAACTCGATTGGGATCTATTACTATATGAAAACACAGTTTAAAATTTTCAGGAGTCATTACACTATTACAATTTATATATGACATGTATAGCTAGACTCATACAAACGCTACGTTAATCTGAGAATTGCCTAAACTGTAACTCTGAGACCATTAAATGTAACACTCTTTACCCGTATTCGACGCCAAAATAGGGTACGAGGCATTATCAGACTTAAACTCAAATAAACATTCAAAATCGAGACATGAATTTCCACTCAAATTTAAAAATTTTTGAAAATATTCATATTGTCCCTTAAACAAGCCTACAAGGCCCAAAATAGGCATTACGAGTGGTTCGGGACTAAACCGAGAACTTTAGAAAACTTCCCAACACTTAAAAAAATTTCCCCCAAAACAGAGGTCATAAGCCCGTGTGGCTTTGGGACACGTCCGTGTGGATAGCCTGTGTGGTCACACACGCCCGTGTCCCTAACCCGTGTAACTCTCTATTTATGACATTATCAACAAAATGAAGTCACACAACCAAGTCACACGCTCGTGTGCTTAGGCCATGTAGACGATTTTATTTTCATAATTTTTCATAAAATAGGTGCAGACTTCACACGCCCTGGGTACACGCCCATGTCCCTGCTCCGTGTGAAGAGACACACTGCTGTGTCTCTGCCTGTGTGGACAAAATAAGGCTATTTAACGAGCCATTTTGCCACCCTTACTTGCACCAACCTACACCACAACAAGCAATACCAATCCAAGTATATACATACAACCAAATCAACCATAAACAAGATATCAATACATCATTTGCACATACTAACATCTATCATGCATAAACATCACATACTTTATTTTCCATTCATGCCAATTTCATCTTCATGATAAGCATCATCACATAAATATATCAATGACCAATAAGAATAATATTAGCCAACTTCTAATGGTCATATACAAAATGAATCATTAACCATTACAATGCCAACACATTTGGCTAAACTAATATGACACTTAACAAAATGACCAAGTCCCTATACATGCCATACTCAAAATATTGAAATCAAGTATACCCAAAACAATCGTTTGATAATGTGAATCGAGCTCCGATGTTACTCGATCTCCGAGCTAGCTTGGAGACACTATAAGGAATGGAAAGAAAAGGGGAGTAAGCTTTTAGAGCTTAGTAAGTTTGCATGCAAATAATAAGCAATATAAATCATATAACTACTCAATATAAGTTAGCATACTTATCATCAAGTATCTTAGGCTTAGCTTCCTCATTAGCATTCTTACCAAGAGTTCATCTCATACTAAAGTCCATACTCATGAGTTTTACATACATACCTGTACCAACTCATAACATAGTTGCACACTTTGTCATCTTTAACATACTCTTTAGATTACCCGTTGAACACTTGAAATATTATCAGATACACGGAAAGTCTTGCACATTAGTGCCACATATGTAGCTACTGCAACCTCATATCTCATAATACATAGGGCTCGCACACGAGCTAATCACGGGCTTGCTCACACAAGCTGTCAGTTAAGACGTAGCTACACGGGCTGCTCACACAAGCTGTCAGGTATCTGCAACACATGCCAGACTACCCAGCCACCGGTAAGACGTACATGACCAGCACCCGGATTCACATAAATCACATAACTCATGGTATCCTAGTGACATGTCACTTGTATCCTAAACTATTCCTAAAGTTCAATTGAGATTTTCTCATCATTGAAACTTCGTTGAATATTTCCATAGAAGAAATCGTACAATTTACACAATATTAAGCATTAGTTACATAATATAACCTTATATTATTTACACACAAACTTACCTCGGTACAAAATAGTAGGAAATGGACCTAATCGTCAATAACCTTGTTATTCCCCCAATCAAGGTTCGAACTTCGTTTTTCTTGATCTATAATAGTAAATTTAACTTATTTAATTATCACATTACTCAATGATGTCCAAAAATCAACTTATGGCAAAAATTATATTTTTGCCCCTAAACTTTGACATATTTACATTTTTGTCCTTAGGCTTGTAAAATGAAATGTATCTATTTTCTTTGTTACCCAAGCCTAGTCGAACCTAAATCATGCTCATAACAGCTCACATTTTTCATCAAATCACATTTCTACTACCCATTTTTACAACTTTTACAAATAAGTCCTTTTTATGCATTTTCACTAAAAATCACTTAGTAAAAGTTGTTTATCACACCTTAAACTTACAATATATTCCACCAAATATCAAAATACATGCATGTCACATATGGGTAAATTTTTAAACATGAACTCTACTTCAAAATAATGGTAGAAATAGGTAAATCGGGTTACGAGGACTTCAAAAATGTAAAGAGCATTAAAAACGGGGCTATGATGTACTTATAATCAAGCTTGAAAGTTGAAGAAACCCTAGCTATGGTAAGCATGAGAATTTCATCCAAGGAGAAGAAGATGGACACAAATTTTGACTTTATTTTCCCTTTTTATTCTTTTATTTACCAAATGACTAAAATGTCCTTAATGCATAACTTTGAAATTTTACCTATTTATGCCCATTTTTGTCCACTAACTTATCTAATGGTCTAATTACCAACTAAGGACCTCTAATTTAAAATCTCATAGCAATTGGACATCTTTAACAAGTAGAACTCAACTTTTGTACTTTTTACGATTTAGTCTTTTTGATTAAATTGATTGTCGAAACATCAAAATCTTCGAACAAGATTTTCACAGAATAGTTTCATAAAACTGTAGACCATAAAAATATTATAAAAATAAAATTTTCTACGTTAAATTTGTGATCCCGAAACTATTTTTCTGACTAGGCCCAAAATTGAGCTATTACAGGCAATATTGACACATGCATCAAGGCAAGACAAAAACTTGTTGTCCAAAAAGAAGTTGAAAGGAAAAGCATGACAAACTCATTGGCTAGCTTTTGTAACGGAGCAAAATTAAGTATTGCAAAGAACTATTTATTAATAAATTTAAAAAACTAATTTAAATATAAAATCACAAATGAATGGGCTCACATCACTTAAACAAGTAACATTCATGCCATTATAAATACCTAATTTGTTGTTCGTCACATGAGTCATGCACATGAGTTGTCGCTTTTGAAATATTTATGTTTTCAATCTTACTTTAGTTATTTTTCCATTTAAAATTGTTTCAATCAATAAATAAGTAAATTACAGCAATGATTCTTAAACTTTATTTTAAATTATGCTTCGATGACTAAACTTTTAAATCTTACAAAATTGTTATTAATATGTTGAAAATTGTTCTCCTAATTTCTTAATAGCTTAATTATTTGGAGAAAGAAAACTGATTTATCCATTTGTTTTTGTACCATTTCTTGATGCATAACAATATTTAGGATTTTATGAGTTTTTTGCTATATTTTTATTGATTTTTTATATTTTTATTTTAAGATAAATTTTTAATGAATTTTTTAATTTTAAATTTAAGGTTAAGATAAAACCTGTTGAATCAATAAGGTTTTTTTTATATTTTTTTTAACTTGAAAACATGTTAACTGATTAGATTTTTTTAAAATGATAAATTACTTTGAAATTTGAATTATTTTTAAATTTAAGGGTGTAAAAAATATTTAAATATTTTAAATTAAGTTTCTATTTTTTTTGCACTTAATTAAATATTTTTAAACCGTTAAAATGAATTAAAAAGTTCTTTTGACATGTGTCACATTACGGTTGTGACATATGGAGAAAATGATAAAAAATTATTTTAATGATTAAAATTATTTAAAAATTATAAAAATTCTTTAATTTGTCATAATATATAATACTACTATAAAAATTTTAAAAATAATTAAGTTATTAATATTTGAAATTTGAAATTTGAAATTTTAAAATTATTCTAAAACCAGTGATTTATTAGAAAAGTAAACTTGGTTTAGTTATTTATTGATATGAACAAATTTAAATAAAAATGTGACTCATATTTAATCCATCATAAATTATAGGGATAAATTTAAAAAATATACATTAATTTTGATTCAACATATAATTTAATACATGAACTTTGATTTTGTGTCAAATGTGTACATAAAACTTTGGTTTTGTATTAATTCTACATATTTAAAGAAATAAATACATTGATTTATTTTTATGTTGGATAAGTATATTATTTGTGTATATAATATGTGAATATAAAATTATTTTTATATCAAAAATTGTATTAATTCTTTACAAAAATTAAACTAAATTAAAATCTCATATATAAAATTATACAAAATTAAAATTTTTATATAACATCCCACATTACATGTTTAGTTTTAAATTTTAGCCCTAAATTATATTAATCCAGTTTAAACTTAAGTGGATCTAACCCATAAACATCTCCTGTTTATACAGCGAAAACTAAAAGCATATACTTCTCACGTGCGGAAAAAATAAAAGTTTGGGGGGGAAGTAAATATTTGTGGATGGAAGACTCTTCCTGTCCTCTTCCCTTTAAGACGTTATTGCTTGAAAGTATGAAAAACACGTTTAGTATTGTTTCCTTTTCTTCTGTTAGTCTTCACTATTTTACTAATATTTGTTGTGTAGGATAACTTTAAAAATGAAACAAACAAACTTACAAGCTTCTCGATGATGAGCTGTAAATTCCATCTACGTTTACGTAATCAAATGTTTATGAAGATTTTATGGGGCTAAATTAGCTAAAATTGCTAATTTTGTTTTAAAAATAATTAAATAGGCCAATTCCTGGTATATTTACTAGAATAGACCGATTTTAAAAAGAATGTAAAAATGCGCCTTTTTTTTTCCAACTGTCGAATTTTCCAACAACCATAAAAATATCTAGTTTTATTTCTATATAAACCCAAATATTTTCCTATTTTTTAATTCATATCCATTTCGATCAATTCTTTCAAAATTTTAGTTTTAAAATTTTAATTAAAATTCTCTTAAGTTCGCCTTGATTTAATTTTATATTTCGATTTTTATTCATTTTAATTGAATTTTGTAATGACAAATACTCTTCTTTGTTTGGATGACAATCACATTTCCGCGATTCAATTGCAAATGGTAAGAACATATTTCTAATTTTTATAATTTTATTTAGGTTTATTACTAAGTTGTTAAAAAGATTAATTTTTTTTTTGTTTTATAATCAGGCCGAAGATCGGATTTTGGAGACATGTATAAACAATCTATCTTTGAGGTCATCACTTATGATTAAACCCTATTTGGAAGATGCAGGATTATTGCACGTGTCTCGTATGATTGGGGGTGCAAATTGGACCCCAAACTTATCAGCACGTTGGTCAAAAGATGGAGACCCGAGGCACACACATTTCATCTTCCATGTTGTGAGTGTACAATCACACTCAAGGACATTCATTTGCAACTTGATTTACCGGTGGATGGGTCAACCGTTACGGGATCAGTGGTCATTGGCGATTGGAGCAGCATTTGCGAGCAACTATTAGGCAAGGTGTCAGATAAGTTTTTCAATAGCCAGATAAAAATGAAATGGTTGCAAGAAAATTTTCAATATCTCTAAGAAAGTTTGAGTCCCATTGAAAGAGAACAACATTCTCGAGCATACATCCTAAGATTAATCGAAGGTGTTCTAATTCCTAATAAATCTCGAACTCTTGTACATTTAAGGTGGCTGCTACAACTCGTCGACTTGAAAGAAGCATGCTGACTTAGTTTGGGACCAATTGTGTTAGAGATATTGTAGAGAAAGATGTGTCGGGTGATACAACCACAAAAATTAAAATTGGTGGTTGCGTACTCCTTTTGTAGTCATAGGCATGGTTCCAACTACCATTTTTATATCATCGAGTCGACTACCCTTATACTTTCTTACTCATAACAAGGTAAAATTAATTCGATAACATAGTTATCATAATATTATTTTATTATTATATTTTTGAAAAAAATATATATTATTTGAATAGGTGGAACTATAGAGCAAGTTATGTGGGACTACCCGAGGAGCTCGAAGATATCCAGCTATTGTTAGATCAACAATCGGAAGCCAAGGTTAGTTTTTTAAAATTATTAATTTTATAATATTTATGTAAGGATTTCAAAATTAATATTAAATAGATAATAAACTTTATATTTTGTACTATAGTTTGAATTAACGTCATACTCCGATCCAAGAATTCAATAATGCATCTCATCTGAATTCTTGGTCAATCCCAATATTTGGCACGTGAAGGTGCCATTGATAGTTTTCGCCATGGTGGAGATGCACAAATCCAATTGAGTGATGCGATAGTTCAGGTTTATGCAAACTATTCCGCCGCCACCCCAAAACATCGGAGCACTGCACAATGGTCAACTTGCAGTGGAGAACCAACGAAGATTGGCCTAAATTCCACAATGAATGTATCAACATTTGGGAACATAGGTATTATTTTATAATTATTCGCGAGCCAATTATCACTTGGGAATTGGCCACCACTTCGAAGCACATGCCATGGTTTAGACACCATGACAAGCAATATCTACTGCTGAAGGAGGAAAGGGGTAGCCAAAGTTACAAGAGGAGGCCACGACAACCACACCAGAATCTAAGTTCTGGAGTAGGTGTCGAGACGGGTTCATCATCGACTCCAACCCAACAAGAGGCACCAATGGTTGCACCACTTCTCGGTCAGTATGGCTCGACTTATTCTAGTGCTTTCACTAACCCCATTTTTTTTTGCACAAGCACCATACTATACACCACTATACCCTGCTTCAACACCTTCTACAAGTATGTTTTTTGCACCACCACCGTCTCTAGTATACTACATCCAATGTCGATGGCAACACCAATGTATCTGCGGCCTCCGACAATTCCACCATATTATTCTCAACTGATGTATGCGACACGATACATTTATATGCTAAACACCCCCGACATCATTGTTCTACAAGGTGACTCATCTTCACAACCACATGTTTGTAGAATGAAGGACACACTATGGAAACCTAAGACGACACCACACTCAACCACAGAGGAAGGAGATCAACATGAACATGATGGTCGAGGTGAAAATGAAGACAAATAAGAGGAGTCGTAATCGCAACTTGTACGAAGAAGAAATCTGTCTTGCAACCAAGATCCATTAGGCTGTGGCACACATTTGGCCCGACGATGCCGATGATTTTTTTCCAGTCTTCTCATGTAAATCATAATTGTTAAGCTAAGTTTTATTTGATAAATTTTAACTGATATTAAAAATATAATGTTTTTAAATAAATATTGTTTTTGAATCAAAATTGATAAATTTTAAGTGACAATTTATTTGAAATAGTTGTAAGAAATAAGCTTTTAAATCCATCTTCCAAGAATTTAGAAAATTGTCTATAAAAATGAATAAATTAATAAATTGTCTATACAAAATGAATAAATTGTCTATAAAAATTAACAAATTGTCAAATCTCCCACAGTCGCAGGTTCATTGTATTAGGTTTACATGGTACCCTCACCCAGAAATACCTTGGTCGAGTCTGTCGAACTCCGTAACCCGAAATGATAGGTTTGGATGTGAGTGACACACTACAAACATAAAGTTTTCTTATTCTGCATTGTCTCTAATTTCTTTCATCAAATCCTTGCACCAAATGTGATCGCCCTTTATCTGTCCATCATATTTTTCCACTCACTTTGAACCAAGTGGAAATATGTTTCTTTCACCATCGAGGTTACCGAAAAATGTCATTTCCTCTTTAATATGAAATTGATGCAATCCACTAGGTTCGTTGTCATGTGCCCGTATTATAGACCTCATAATACGATTGGGTCCACTGGTCAAGGGTATGTTAGCGAGGTACATCGCACCGCAGTCGTTAATGGCTCACAAGTTCTCTAACATTTCATGAAAACAATGTTGCACGAACTCATACCCTGTCAAAGAAAATAAAAAGTTTATCCATGAATAAACTAACATTGCCAAGCGATTAAAACATGATAGTTGAAATATTGGAGAATACTGACTGCCTTCTCCCTTACCTTCTCGCGAACGAAGGAGAAGAATTAACACTAAAACAACAAATATATATACTAACGTGTAGTGACTACAAGTGTGAAAGGTCAATTGTAATATAATAGTACAACGGGGTACAAAGTACTCCTAGGAACGAACCTAAGATAGTTAACAACTGAGCAAATTCTACCTATAAGCATGCAAAATAAAGAGTCTAACTAACTAATTGCTAAACACTATTGTACGTTAGGTCATAAAATCAAGATTAATTATACTAATTTACCAACTAATTAACGTAATAACTAAATTGTAAAATATGCAAAGTTATTAAATTAACCAATGAATAACAAGTGATGGTTGATTGATTTTGATGTGGTTCATTAATATTCGAATTAGGGATATAAATTGCTTGAACTCCTAAAGTGGTTATGTTTTACCTCTTGGTCTCAACTTTACCAAATGAAACAAACTCATTCGATTGATCTCTTAATCTCATTGGCTAACCCATGACTAACGAATTGATACTCAACAAGATTACCTCTTGGCCTCACTTGCCTAAATATTCCCTTAGGAGCATAAATCCAAAGTTTTTAGGTTTATTTTATTCAATTTAGTCCAATTTATTACAACTTAGTCCCTCATCCAAAAATCAGCTTACCTACATCTCCATTAACCAACCCCCTTAGAGTTTAGTTACCCTTACTAAAAACTAAGCTAATGAATATGAAAGAAAAGGAAATGGTATTCATTAACATGGAGCTCAAGAAAAATGTGAAAGTTTGGGTTTTTAATCCAGAAAACTTAAAAGCAAAATAAAGATGAGTATTTAACAGTAAAATCAAGACAAGAAACATAAAAAGGTAAAGTTTTTAACAACTGAAACTAAAGGAAATTGAAATACATTAAATTAAAAGCTGAAATGTCATTACAAGCAAATGAAATTGACTAAAAGTGCAAATAAACCCTAGCTACAATGATAACTAACTTAACTAACTTAAAGAGAAGCAACAATAAGAAGAAAAATTGCAGAAAAATGAACTTTACAGCTAAGGAAGATGAAAAATAAGAAACCCTAAAAATGAAGAAAAAAACCTAAGAGAAACTAGGCTAAACTAAACTACAAGTGGGTATCCTCTTTCTTTAGCCAAAATTGGTTGTTTTTAGTAGCAAAATTTGACCCTTTTTGTGACCAAAATGCCATTTAACGACCTTTAAGTTTTTGTCCCCTTTAGAATGTGGAAGTCGTAATACCCAAGGTAGGATATCGCGATACCGTAATCAATATTGAAATAGGGTGCCCCTTGGAAGATAGATATCACGATACCCACAGTGGATATCACGATACCAATGTAAGTGGTCTTCATCCCAGGTTTGTTGGAGCTATCGCAATTCCCATGCTCTGATGTTATGATACCCCTTTCTTCGGTGATGTTTTTGCACAATTTTGGGCCACCGTTAAGTACTTACAACACTCAATCAAACTCTAGGGCCCTCAATGGCGTAATTGGCCAATTTGGGTATCAAAACAAGTAAAAAGATGCGTTTACACTTATTAAATTGGAAATATATAACCTACACTAAACTAAGAAAAAGACATTAATTTACTCGAAAACAAGCTCCTTGAGTATAACGGGAAAGCCTAATTTGACATATCAAATTACAGCAGATCAAATACATACCCATGTTAATAACTTGTGTCCACTGACTATCCGTATGGTGTTGTCCGTGGTAGTTAGCAACTATATGTCTTGTATAATACCTATGGTTTGTGCTGTCCTAAAGACTTCTATGTCGTTCAATTGTAGTCAATATTTTGGGTTTCCTGTCAAAGATAGCATATATATCGGGTTGCAAGACAACATGCCTTCTCAAGTTAGAGAGGAAGAAATCATAGTCATTTACCTTCTCTCCAAGAGCTGCTGTAAAGATTATTGGCAAGATTTTTTCTTATTACCATTCTGTGTAATAGCCAACAACAATCAATGCTCATACCTCTTTTACAGGAAGGTGTTGTGGATTGGTACCAATGGCTTACAGTATTAAAATGCTTCTATGCATTACTTGAAAGTCCAGAAGAAATGATGTAAAATAATTTTCCCATGGACCAAATGACCGTAGAAGTACGCAGGCTCAATTTGAGATCCACGCCTTATGGTACGATAGTGTGTAATCGAATTGACTACAAATATTGATAATTATAACCAACAAGGGAATCTTAAGACTCGCTTTTACCATAGGTAATATAATGTTTGAGATCATGTCCAAATCCAACTTTAAATGATCATGTGTCATACCTACAACAGCATGAGTATCTCAAAATTAGTAATTCAATATCATATATTAGGCCACTATATGTTCAGATTGGACAATCTTGTCACATATTTGTGACAACACAAGTATGCGTAACATTATATTTCTTATTATCTAGAACTTCTTTCTCACATATTCCAAGATTTTCTATAGTCATATACTATCACGCATTGCGCACTTGGCCTCGAATTTCTCTAATCGGGATTTAATAATGTAGAAACTTACCCCGTGTTTTATGTTGTATCACTTCACTACAGCGAGAAAAGTATCTTTCGGGGAAAACTTCATCCCCACTTGTAAATCGCCTACATCTAATGATGAACTCACATGGCTCAGTCTTCTGTGAGGGGGTTCTAGGAACTCTAACCCACCTTTAGCTAAGAGGTCTACATTATGCATATGGGTTAGAGGTGAGTATGCGCTAAAACATGTACTGGTTTTTCCAGCATTGTTCGGACCTTCACCATTGGAACCACCATCTTTTGGTTCAGTTAAAACTGGCTCTAGTTTAGAAAGTAATTCAATTTTTGAACCATCTAGCTTGAACCCCAGAATTGGATCATTGTCAGATTTAATGCCCTGTTCGATCTCAACCCCAATTGCGTGTCCAGGTTGATGTCCTTTCATCATGCAGATTGTAGGGATTACATCATCCCCTCTTGTATACCTATCATTACAGCAAAAATCACTTGTGGATTGCCCAGCGCTTGAACTTGATGGCATACCCATATAAATGTTTCCGACATAGAACATCAATGTCTAGAAGTTGAAATAAAAAACACTAATAGAATATCATATCAAGGTAGTTTCGGTTACTAATGAACCTCGACTGGTGGATGTGTTGTGTGCTGAAGTTAAAATATTGAGCTGAAATCGATGAACCTCTTCCTATTGACAATTTTAGAATTTCATAATGAGAGCTTTGTAACAAAGCAGTGAGCCCACTACACAACATTGTGGTTGGAATTTCAGCTTCCCATTCGTTCTAGCATTAACTAGAATAGTTTTCGACCTCTGACTACATTCATCATTGTCGATAAACTTGGCATATAACTCAAGTTTAAGTGATCCAATAGCCTTATACGTCTAGACCATCGCCTCGATCACCATTGGGCCTCTAACATTAAATATTTCATATTTGACGGGGTCCACTGATGTTAAATATCTATACTTCAATGATGATTTTTTATGGCTCAGATTGCCCACTTTCCGCCTAATTCTTGCCTGAAGCTTAAAAAATTGAATGTTTGGGTTAAAAGTCAATTTCGTTGTGTAGGTTGATGAAAACATGACCCCTATATCTATGTCACAAATTTCATCTTCATAATAAACATCATTAACTGGTCCACTCATTTTTAACCAAATAACTTGTTTCACATGTTGAAAACCAAAACATTATGCAAAATAGTTGAGTACTAATTATCAATTAACAACAACAACGAAACTTATTTGATATAATTACGAGTTTTGGGTCGATTTGTGAAATTCAATTCTTTCACTTAAACAACCTTATCCTTACATAATTCTCCTTCTAACGACAGCCTACTCAAAATTTTAGGTTGTAACATCTTTAGAAGAATGGCCACTCACTTTATAGTAGATATTATCCCAAATATAGAACATAACTTGACATGGGTAGAACAGTTTAGACATTACAATTCTAAGAGATTTTTTTTTAAAAAATGCATGTTGTTAGAAACATTTAAAAAATAAAAAACTATAGATGTAGGACGGGTTAGTTTGAAACTAATACCCCGAAATTATTGAAATATCTAAAAAATAAGGACCGAGATTCTCAGGTTCTGGAAACTTTTTAGGTGGTGAAATTAGGAGGGGAAAATACCTCGCTAGGTGTGCTTTTTCAATGTATCTTTTTTCCATATCACTGAAGACGCGCCTTAGGAAAATTATTTTCCCTCTCCCATTTTCAACCCCTTTTGAAAAGTTTCTAGAACTCGAGAATCCCGGTCCTCATTTTTCAGATATCCTGAGAATATCAGGATATTTTTAAATTTACCGAGGCACAATGTTATTTTCTTTCTCACTTGTTGCCCACCCGGTTGCCTCTATAAATGGGGGTTTTTGCTCACCCTACTCCATCAACTCTCTCAGCCAACTCCCCCCTAAAAAATTTTCTACTCCATTGTTTATATTTTAATTTCAAGTGTTTAACTTTTTCAACGAACAAATTTATTTTTGTTTAAGGGAGACAATGTGCTAGTTTTAAGGTGTGTTTGAGTTCACGATTTCATCCACTGTGTCAAGGGGAACCATTACATTAGAAGCCTATCACATTGCAACTGAGGCTCCGAGTTCGCGGCTTATACAGTCACGGGTTGTAGTCTAACTACAAGTGCTAGTTGACAGGCATTAGTGTGTGATCACGGCTTGGAGTATGCCCTGGGAGCCTACTTGAAGGTGGTTGTGCAGTCATGGGTTCAAGTTCTGCCTCATCAGAAGTGGATGCTTTGTAGGACTGATAAATAAGTTTGAGATCATAATTGTAGGGATAAACTCAGGGGCTTTCCTATATAATCCACTAATTATTTTTTCTCTATCATCGTTAAAGTCGGTATCGCCAACCTCCCTCTTGCCCGAAACCAGTGACAAAGTTGGGGGCAAGTGCACTGTGAGGAGCAAGCGACTGTCATATTGGAAAAAAGCTGGAGGTTGTTTTGGGTCGACAACGATTGCTGTGATTAAATCAATCATTAATAACTCAACTACTATCGTCCTGACTCGACCTCTAACTTCTCTCCACAACCACCATCGCTCCCCCTTGACAGTGCTCTTATATCTAACTCTGTTACTATTTCAAACAATAGGGAGGTTATGGATCCAGCTTTTGGTGGTGATAGAGAAAATTTGTAACTTGGTTATACTGGAAAGTCCCTAAATTTTTCCTTACGATTATCATTTCAAACTTTTGTAGCAGGTTTACAAATCATCCTCTTCTAGTGAGGTGGAACTTAAACTCGTGACTGCATAATCATTATCAGGTGGGCTCCCAAGTTATACTCCAAACCATGACCCCATATTAATATCTGTGAACTTAAAGCTTGATTTGCAATGTGATGGTCTTCTAAGGCAATTGTTCCATCCCGACACGACAGAAGAAATGTATAGATCTCCTAGCACTATCGCATCACTGTCAACTGAAATATACCTTTGAGCTTTCACAATTTCTACCTCAAACACAAACACAAATAAATCAGCCTCCCATTATTTCCACCTTAAAACCTACAACCCAAAAATAACCCTCAAACCCTAACAAAACCCTAAAATCTATTTGCTACCTTAAAAACCCTAAACTTTAAAAAGTCTAATAAACCCTAATTAAACATTTAAAATCCTAAACTTGATTGAGAAGAGAGGGGGTGAAAACGCATCACATGTTTTCACCTTCTCTCTTCAAAATCAACCTATTCCAATAATTACACCATAAATCAGCCTATCCATTAATTTTTTTTTAAAAATCAATCTTTTTGGCTAATTTAGCCTGTCATGAGAATTCATACGAGATATTACTTGTTTTAATTTTCTTAAAAGAGAATTATAGTTTTATCCTAAAAAAAGCATTCCATAAGTATAAATTTAAATTTTTACGCATCATAGAAAATATTCATGTTTTCTCAACGTAAAATTAAATGTTACACAATTTTTTATTAATAGAATAATCCAATATGAATTATGATTAATAATAATAAGTGACACTCCCTCGTATAGTTGAAAGGTCCCTTTGGATGGGCGGTGTATTTACCTGCAGTTAATGTAAGAATACGGTGGCGGTGAGATTAAATACTGTAGCATGAGATAAAAATAAAAGTTAAATGCACCACACTAGAGGTAAATGCCTATCCAAAGGGGCTCGAAGTCAAAATCAATGCGGAGGAATTGGACAAAGAAAGAAAAAGGTAAATGTACTTGAAATGTCACTTTATTTTAAGGACTTGATTAAATTAGTCCCTCTACTATTAAATTGATCAATTTAGTCTTTGTATTATTAAAAAAGAATCAATTAAGACTAATTTTGAATAGAGTTAACACTCGCTATTTTAAAAATATCATTTATTGTTCAACGGAGTTAATATTTTTAAAGTTTTTGTAGTTCTTTAAATTAAATCTTTTGTTTGAAATTAAATTACAATCGAAACAAATAAATTTCAAGATATTTTTTTCTAGTAAATGTTAACTATGTTACAATTTGAACTTAATTTATTCTTTTAATAGTATAAAGACTAAATTGATCCATTTAATAATAGGACTAGTTTAATCTAATCCCTATAATATAAAGACATCCCAAATACTTTAACAGAAAGAAAAACCAAAGCATCGTATGTTAAGGAAAAACGTAGAAAGGAAGATTTTACAAGGTTTAGTTAGGTAATTTGTACAATGAAATCTTTTATATTTAATAATGTTGAAGTTTTTATTTATTTTTGTTTGTTTAGTATTTTTTTATTATCTAGTAATTATATTGAGTCTCAATTAAATTTGAAATTAAGTTGAGTTGAGTTGGATAGGGAGAAAAACTCTTCCAAATTATTTTTCTATCTAAAATAATTCAAATTCAAAATCTTTCTTAAGACACACCAAACTTCTTATCATTCATTCAAACTCAACATTAAATCACATGAATTCTATTAGCAATAGTTCTCGTATTGGAGCTTGAATTTTTTTGTCCAATTTAACAACTGTTCTTACATTAGGGTTTGAAATTAGGCAATTATTTTCACATCGAGGTTATTTTTTTTTCAAATTAGTTCCTAAATTTGGTAATTATTCTTACATTGGGGCTAGAATTTTTTTTATCTAATTTTTTTTAAGGAAATATTAAGGACTAACTTGAACAAAAAAAAAATCTAAGCCTCAACGTGGGAATAATTATTAAATTCAGAGATTAATTTAAACTAAAATAAATTCAGCCCATAATATAAAAAAAAAATATAAAAATTTGATATTAATTTAGAAAAAAAAAGTTTAAAACACTAAATTTATTCCAAATAATGCATTAATCTAAATAAAATGTAAGCAATAATTCTTTAAATATTTAAAAGTTTCAAAAACCATTAAATATAGCTTAAAATATTAACTGTTTAGGATAATATATAATCATTACACTATAAAGTGAACATGAAATTTAGGCTGAAAAGAAGCAACGGCTATATAGTTTGTAGCAGTAGGGTTCTCCTTTTTCTAAAAATGATAATATTATTTTACCTTTAAAATAGAAGACAATTTTCTTGGGTGCTTGGTGGTCTTCTTAATAGTTTTTTTTTTCTTCAAAAGAATGTTCTTAATAGTTTACTTTAACGTGTGACCAAGGAGATTTTTTTTGGTCGGATTTTCTTTTTTCTTTTCAAACCAAGGAAATTCATTGTACCTATATATTTATCAAGATTCAATGTGAAGCCTCGAATTGCACTCCAGCTATCTGGACCAGAAGCAAAAGGTTTCAAGTTGAACCCTCTTTTTTGTGTACTTTTACCGTATATTTCTTTCTTATTTGTCTTGCATTTCATGGTGTTTTTTTTGTGTTCGTAATTTTTTTTTTCTCTGAAAATACTGGTATTCTAGTTCTGTATGTGAATTATTGAAGACCATATATAATGAAGTTATTAACAGCAATGTAATGCTGGAATTGGCAGAATGAGTGGGTCTGGTGCAGCAGTTGAAGCTACTGTGATACAAGTAAGTTCAAGCAACTCTGAGCTTGTTCAGCGAGTGGAGGCATCATTTGAGGCAATGAACAATATAGATTGTTCTGAAGAAAAGAAGAAATCACTCCGAGCCAGATACTTTTATGGCATCATCTTCTTGATTACTAATCTTACCGCCTGGTTCATCCGTGATTATGGCCACACTATTTTCCCCCCACTGTACTGTGAGTCAAATAGTCCTTTCTGTCCTCCAAAAACTTTCTAGGATTTTGTTCACAACTTTAACTTTTGGTTTCTAACTCTACCCTCTGTTGATTAATTGCTCTATTAGCTAGATCTTGATTATAGCAGCTCATCATCTCACTTAGATTCAACTTTTTGGTCTCAAATTATTGTCTCTGTATTTGTATGTGCTATTGCTGAAGAAGAAACTGGTTATGAGTACGGTTGGAAAATATTAATATAATTACATGTTCAATGTTACTTCTCCATAATTTTATGTGGCAAACATTACTTTTATACAGATAAAAAAGCTTGTGGAATCCGTGGAAGTGATTGTTTTCAAACATTAGGAGTTCTCCGTGTGAGTTTAGGGTGTTTTGTATCTTTTTATAAACACTTCTTTATCCTTGTATTATTATTCATTCCTTCGATTCTTTACTTTCCAATCTTTGAAACCTGAGTTCCTTGACAAAGAAGTCAGATATTTTTCCTTCTCATGTTTCTTACTACATTTAGCACAAGAAAACTGTATGAAGCTTGCAGTAAATGGCACTCAGAATGGTGGGCACTAAAGTTTTTCCTATTGGTTGTGTCAATGTTGGTTCCATTCTTCCTTCCTCCAGGTTTTATTCAGATATATGGTATGTTTGCTTTGTATGCCAAATCTAAGAACTTGAAACTGTAAGCATGCTAATATGACTTCCATGATACCATGAATTAAGGAGCTTATTTTCTCTTCTTGCAGGAGAAGTTGCTCGTATTGGTGCAGGGTATTCTCTTTGTACTTTCAACTTTAGTTTAAGTGCCTATAATTTTCTGAAATTACCCCCAACTTTATTCTTCTTTGCATCCTATATTACAGTTTAAGTTTCAATATACTTGTTATAGTTTCATGCTTGCTTCTCTTAATTAATTAAAGAATGCCACATATCATGTAGTGTATCATTCATTTTTTGCTGCAAAATAATATACCAATCAGGTTAAATATGTTGTTTTCCGCTCATATGATTCAGGATTTTTCTCCTTCTGCAACTTGTGAGCGTGATCGAGTTTATCAGATGGTGGAATAAATATTGGGCATCTGATGAGCAAAGTAAACAAAGGTATTTTCCCCATTCTTGAGGTTATATATCATTCAGATTAGGAAGTTTCTCTCTTATCACAAATTCTTCATATCCTTAATATCATCTGTTTCCCAAGACTAGTGTATTATAGGTAAAACAAAAGTATAGGTGTGATATTATACACAACAGTTGTGTCCTTTGAAGAATGGTAAGTATCTTTTCTGCCTCCAAAAGAAACAGGGAAATGTCTGTCTATAGTATACTTTTTCTAGAGAATAAGAGAAGGAATGAAAGAGGAAAGACAAGTTTTCATGATGATTTCAAACACTTCCCATGGAGTTGTACAAAAAGTCATTTAATTGAGCATCTGTTAGTTTGGTGATGAGGGACGGAAGTGCGCAGTCGATACAATGATTATACCATTTATCCTCTTTTCAGATGGTCCGCTGAATATCAAAGTAGAAAAGAGTTTTTACAGAATGATATTGCTTTTTCTGAATGCCTATCCGGATAAAACATCCTACATGAACCTTCATGACTTGCTGCAAAAGTGTATGTGTATTTTGGAGATGGTACCATTAGATCTGGAGTGAGCTATGGATGGAGGTCAAGAGACATTAAAAGCTTTATCGTATCAAGTTATTAGAATTATATTACATAATTTGTGGATTTGAAAACCTTTTTGGCCTTTCTGATTTCCATAAAGTTGAGTAAGTATTTGCTGACGAATCACTGTCTTCTTTTCATTCGCAGCTGCACCATTGCACTATTTACCTCAACAGTTTTTTACGTTGCTTCCATCTGTGGAATTGTGTCCATGTACTATTT
Source organism: Gossypium longicalyx (assembly GCA_025698465.1). Lineage (NCBI taxonomy): Eukaryota > Viridiplantae > Streptophyta > Magnoliopsida > Malvales > Malvaceae > Gossypium > Gossypium longicalyx. The sequence goes on from CM047004.1 coordinate 50,241,034, forward strand.
TTATGCCCCAAGACCATCATGTTCTCTCAACATATTCTTCATTACATGGACTGCTATTCTGCTCATAGTGATGATGGCTATGTCCTTGCATTCAAAGGTATGACTCTCAAGAAATGAGTTTCTTTGAAATACCATTCATTGCTACATGAGTATTTTTTCTGCACTTCTTTCTGATGATACAGGCAGTATAACCTCTGTTGAGAAAGGGGAAGAAATGACTAGCATCACATATCTGCAGTCATCAAGATGATGATCTTTATCATGTAACAAATATGACTCTGTGAAACATCATTACCATGATGTTTTGGCTTTTATTCACCTTCATTATAGCATGAATCATCATCCACTACCTATACTGACATGAAACATTCAAACCTACTAAATATGATTGCTGTGGACTTTTGCATTATTTTCTTGTGCTAAAGATTCAATTAATCTAAAATAAGTACCGCCATTGCATGCGTAATGCAGGTTAATCGAGGTCTTTTATCTTCAGGAATTATGGCTGCTTATGTTGTTTTCCTCTGCTGGTCTGCTATTAGAAGGTTAGGAATTTCTCACCAGCGGCAATTCCATGCATTTCTCACTTCAAAGTTTTACATGGTGCATTAATATAACTCCAATGAAATCCATATATTGATTGTGGGCCCTACTTTTGTTTTAACTTTTAATTGTTAGATATGTGTTGACATTTAAGATCAAGCACTCAAAAGGTAACAGGAAGAAGAGTAATTGCATAGTATATGCTTGATTAAAATGTCATGTGAAGGCTAAACTTTACCTGCAATTTTTGAATTTGGTTTAAATGTAGTAGTATCCTGCAAATTTAATGCATCTTCTGAAGTGTTCTCTATATGTTTTACTACATTATGATGCTTTGTTTTTTTTCTTTTCCCATTTAGTATCCAATTTATGTTATTGCTGAATATTAAAGGAGCAAATAACTCAGTTCCATTGTTTGAGCTTGAGGGTCAATTACTTGTATCATAATGTTTCACCTCATGTGTTTTCAGTGAACCAGCTGATGAGAAATGCAATGTACAAAAGCCAAAAAATGGACATGGTGATTGGACCACCATACTTGTAAGAGTTGCCAATTCATGGTTTCTGCAATTTTAATCTTCTATGTCGAACTTGCAAGCAACTTTTGTCTCTCCAAATTGATGGAATAGGTGCATCATTTTCAGGGGTTCCTGATTGCTATAGGTGCTATTGTCATGGCAACCTTTTCAACGGGGATTGATTCAAAATCATTTCAGGTAAATAATTACTCCATTAACTTTCTGAAGCTTGGTGTTTCCAATTTCCATATAATTTTGGTAGTTGTGTTCTGATAAGAAATACTTAACAACTCTTACGGTTTTCCAGTTTCGCAAAGATGAGGTGAAAGCCGAGGATGATATCCGTTATAACTACGGGTTTTTCCACATCATATTCTCCTTGGGAGCCACGTACTTTGCCATGTTATTCATCAGTTGGAACCTGGAAAACTCTGCAAGCGAGTGAGTAATATATATATTAATTTTCACAGTTTTTGTAAGAGTATTTTTCTAGTGTATATATGCTTCTACTCACTTTGCAACAATCAGATGGAGCATGGATGTTGGGTGGACAAGCACTTGGGTGAAAATCATCAACGAGTGGTTTGCAGCCAGCATCTACAGTAAGTGAATCCCTGTTATGCAATTCTATTGGAATTTGCTTTAATATCTTCTTTTCTTTTAATATGCAGTGTGGAAGTTGATTGCCCCAGTTGTGAAGCAACAACCTAAAGTGATGAACAATGAGGAGTCGGTGCAGCAGATAAATAACTCAAACTCGCCATGATTTTGTTTTGCTGATGAAATTTTATCACATCCTTATTGTTTATTTCATTATTCTTTCCCTCACTTCTTTTATTGGCTGGTTTTACTCGTCCAACTTGTGCCTTTAAACTACGTAAAATACAAGCAAATATCCAGAAATCTATACCATTAGTATATCGAGAATGGGTGGCTTTGAATTGTGATCAATGACACAAACTAGCCTCATCCCTTGGGTCTCAAAATAGCCTTAGCTGGTTGTCTTAGAAACTGAGTTTCATCTTTGGCGAGCCATTTGCCAAATAATGGTCTACGGAAACCAATGATAAATTTTCTCTCTACTATCCATGGACTATTTGATTTAGGGATAGTTTAGTGGTGATTTTCTAAAGAGTGGAAAAGGTGAATTAAGATTTTTTTTTTTTTTGATAAAAGACCCAAGGATCAACATCAATTTATTGCATCATTTAAAACAAGGTTATGGATCTCCGTCGGATAATCCATATTAAAATCCATGGTACAATTTTTGGTCATGGCCGAATTACAAAGAAAATCAGCAATTTGATTACAACATCTAGGAGTCCAACTAAAATTAAAACAATAAAAGGAGTCCATCAATTTGTACAATTCCTGGATGCGGTGGCCCATAGTTGTTAAGTCAAACTTCCTATTTTTAAAGCGGTTAACAAGGCTGACACAATCTGTTTCAAACTCCTGCTTTGACCAACTTTTAGACCGCGCAAAAATAAGCTCTCTTTAAGCGCCAGCATCTCAGCCCATTCGATTTGCATCTATTTATCCATGGTGCCAAACCTTCCGCCAAGGACAAATCCTTCGTGATCTCTGGCCACGAGACCGTAACACATTTTCTTCCCATTAACAGTGGCATCAAAATTAACTTTTATCACCCCCTGTCGAGGTTTCCGCCAGGTTTTCTTCATAACCGGTCTAGGGAGCACTGGTTTATCCAACCGCTAGCGTCTTGCATGCGGGTTTTGGATGGAATGTTCGCAACGGCAGAAGCATTAAAATTTGGTATGACAACTGGGGCTTTGAGGGGCTGGCTAGTGAATCCATTTGTCTTAATAAAAGGTGGGTCCAGGAGAATAAAGTGTGTGAGCTGTTGAATGATAGAAAGGAAGGCTAGCATGAAAAAAGGATCAAGGAGCTTTATGGCGATTATATGGGGGACCAAATCAGTAGAATTCCCGTTATTCATAATGGACCTGAAGACAGACGTATTTGGTTCCATAATCCTCACGGCTTTTTCACGTCGAAATCTGCTTACTCGTGGTTGACCCTTAAGCACGTCAGGTATGGACCTCACCGGATCTTCTGGCGGTTAACGTGGAAGCTGCAAACCCTCCCAAAGATCTGAATTTTCTGTTGGCGTCTGGGTCATGATATCCTCCCAACTAACGATAAAATATCCAGCTTTCGGAGTGAGTTTGATAGTACTTGCCCGAGATGCGGTTTGGAGAAGGAGACTCTGATTCATGCTTTAAAGAACTGTCCGATGGCTCGGGCGGTGTTGGAATATGGTGGCCTTAGCAATAAACTAATTGAAGGAAATTATAATCGGTGCATTGATTGGATTGAAGAAGCGGCGCGTCTTTTGGATAATAAGGCTTTGTCTGACTTTATTACTGTTCTTTGGAATGTTTGGAAGTATCTTCCGTGGTGTGGAGGAGGAGGCCAAGACGATTTGGAATTAAGATTCAAGTATTTAGAAATGGGTCAAAAAAGTTATTTGAAACGTAATCTTTTGAAACTTGATATTGTATAGAATTTAAATGGTATTTTTATTCATATATGAAAGATTAATTTTAAACATGATTAACCAATTCGCCTCCCTTCCTGCTGGTTATTGATCCTAACAAATTATTAATAAATAATGGACAACATATTTGTGCTTTATTATTTTTAAAATTAATTATTCAATTATTTTTAGTAAAGTAAAATATTAATTATTTTTATTATAATTAAAATCAGAGTCCTTATTAATGTGGAATTTCTTAAGTGATTGTTTTTATTGAATTAATCTTTTGACTAATTTTTCCCTTTTTTATATTTAAATTAAATTAATTTTTTTATTAAAATAAAATATTAATAGATAGTTAACCACATATTTTTCCTATAAACTTTTTTAACCAGTTATTCAGTCATTGTTTTTTATTGAAAGAAATAGTAATTATTTTTCTTAACATTAAAATTAAAGTCTAAAATTTCTTAATTAGTTATTTTTATGAAATTAAATATTGAATAATATTTTTTATTAATTTATTATATTTACATTGATAATTTTGATAATTTTTAATTTAATCATTCTCCATTGTATTTAATTTATGAGATATATATCTTTTAAAATATTACTTAATCATGTTGATTGATTTGGTTTTTTTCTCAAAAATCTTTTTAAAACTTTGTTTGTGCAATCTATTACACTGTTGTTGTTTTTTTTTTTTTGCTGGAATATAATTGGTTGCAAAAAACATTGTTTTCCCTTGTGTTCACTCTAGCGGGAGAAGTGAAGATCAGAACTCTGGTCTGAAAACTCATTAATAAAATGGACCTTTTGGGCCTAAAAATAAAATGGGCCAAAACATGATTTGGGCTTTGAAATGAATTTAATAATAATTTAGACTTGAATTGGACTTAAAACAATTTGGGCCAGAAACTGAATTTAAAATTAATTTGGGCTTTAACCCAAATATCTTAAACCGTGTATGATTTGGAGAATAAATAGGCCTGCTCTATGAAAAATAAAATTTAAAATTAAATCAAATAATTAAATCAAATAAATTTAGAAATAATTTAAAATTAAATGAAAAAAATAAAATTTTAATTTAATTCAATTTAAAACCCTTAAACTTTGTGGATGGAATTCAGTCAAAAATTAAATTGATAAATCGAAATAATTCTATTTAGAAATATTTTGTAGCCTTCAAAGCCCAATCAAGATATGGAATTGGACTCATTTTCACCTAAAATCCACATCAAAATGTCAAGTATTTTGGCACTTTGTTTCTTAAACGCTTTGTTTGATTAACTAATTAATTAAAACTCAACTAAATCTGAGTCACCGAGACTTAAACCTCATTTCTTTTAGCAACATCATACCATTACTTAATTCAGGTCAACAGCTCGCATCACTGTAGCAGCTCACCCGGATGAATCTTATATATTTATATATTATTATCATATCTCAATTTTTTTTATTAAATTTATGATTAATTAATTATTTGAATATATGATATCTTTTTTATGAATTTTTTTAATCATTGAAATGATAAATTTTAACTTTTTAATTAAAGATAATTTCTTTAAATATGAAATGGTTCAAAATTTTATAAATTATTTTATGCTATTAAATATTTCTAATATTAAATACATTATTTTTCAATATTTATTAAGTTGATTATCAAAAAAAAAAATTGTATTTTCCTTCACATGTAACGTACGAAAGGTTAATAAGTGGGGTAAAAAATATTTGTTTATTTTATCTAACAATATATGTTTAAAATAATAAAATATTAAACATGTGAGAATAATAAAGAGTTTTTGGGGGATAATACTAAAATTATTTCGTTCAGAAAGGCCACATTTTAAAAGCCAAAAGTACAAAGATTGCTTTTGGTATGATTTATCAAACAATGATTTTACTGCAGAAATCAGAATGTTTTATGTTAATAAGAAGGTTAGTTGTCGTGATAATGGGGTTGTAAGCCGACCACCAGTGGCACCGCTCGGGCATTGCCGCGGGCACATGTGTATCTACAACGGAAAACTTCAAATCTCATTAACAGCCAATGATTAGTCTAAGCATTGGCTGCAACAAGCAAGTCAAGTACCATCCAACCACTCCACCCTGTACGACCTCCTATTTTCCACCAAATCCATGAGATGATGGATGATGCATTCCACTACTAATTTATATGCACTTGACTCTTTCCAAAATTTGAAGTTTGGGATGTCAATTTTAACCTGAAGTTAAAAATCAAACTTGCCTACCAATAGAAGCTACAAGGCTACAACTTCCTTCTTATAGTTACCCATTCTTAACTGGAAATACTATAGTAATCTTTATGTTAAATGAGTTTTGAGATTCGAATCGTAATTAATCTCTCTCCTTCATCCATAATAATAAATAAAAGAAAACACACTCTCCCCATGACTAATGTAACACCACCAACTTCACCAGCTCAAAATCCTTCCAACGACTCTATAGCTGATGCTATCCTCTCTGACTCTGAGTCTCTATTTAAAGAGGAAGCTTCATGATGTCTAGCATGCTAATCTCAAAAGGCTACAGAGCAGCTATTCATTAGAAAACCAAAGACATTCAGAAAACATCACAAAATGTCCAAGCGACTAGCCTCAGGTTGCATTACAATGCTGATTGCTGCTGTCTACGTGGTAACATGTTTTGCTGCAGTTAACCCCGCAGAAGAGCTCGTCCTTGAGTTCTACATGCATGATGTCCTAGGAGGAAGTAGCCCCACAGCTCGACCAATAACTGGCTTACTTGGAAACATCTACAGTGGTCAGGTACCTTTTGCTAAACCAGTGGGATTCCTGCCCCCAGATGGTGGAGTTGCAATCCCCAATGCCAACGGTGCTATTCCTACTGTCAATGGCATCACTGGCCTCCCTTTAGGAACTGGCTTAGCTGGTACAGCTTTTGCCGGCAATCCAAACCAAAATGGCAACCCTCAGATCCCTCTAGGACCAGATGGCTTGGGACTTGGCTTTGGAACAATCACCGTCATCGATGATATACTCACCGCCAGCCCCGACTTAGGGTCACAGGCAATAGGGAAAGCTCAAGGAGTTTATGTAGCCAGTTCAGCAGATGGAACAACCCAAATGATGGCATTCACAGCTATGATCGAAGGCGGAGAATACAACGACAACCTCAACTTCTACGGAGTTTACAAGATCGGAAGCACCATGTCACATGTATCAGTCACTGGTGGAACCGGCAAGTTTAAGAATGCTTGTGGAATTGCTGAGGTTCGACCACTTATACCACCTGGCCAACATGTCACTGATGGCGCTGAGACATTGCTCAGGATCACTGTTCATCTTAAATACTAAAACTTATCTTTCAAATTATTTCTGTGCTTGGTTGTGTGAAAATCAACATGGTCATGCATCTTCAATGTAACAATTTTAAAGATTTCTCCTTAAACTTCAATTTACAACCGTACGAAAATTTACGATCAGAACCACTCGTTATAATAATACATCATTGAATAACTAATTTAAATCAAACTTTTTGACAACTCTACCAACAAAAAGGAGAATCTTAACAAATTCATACATAATACCCCTTTCATTCACATACTTTGATATGGCGATGGTAATTATGAAAAATCATGCAACATATTTTAATTTTTTTTACATTGGATTGAAGCAATTAAGTTTTAATTTATTTAAATAATATAGTAACATAAATTTCGTTAATTAATATTATTGTATTGAATTTGACTATTAGAATAATCTGAATTTTGCCACTCTAAGCTCTACAAAAGAAAAGGCATCAATAGTAGACTGTTACTTTATATGGCAGTGATTTTAACACCAGAAATTACAGCAGTTTGATCAAGTCCGTGGAGAGAATCAATCAAGTGCGTCCGCAACGAAGCCGGGCCTCTCGCCGTCTCCATCCCCAGCTCTCCGGCGACGCCAAAAACGGCCAACGCGGAAGCTGTTGCTTCCATAGCATGCGACGGATCAATCGCGACAAAAGCGGCGATCAAGGCGGTGACAGCGCATCCCGTGGCAGTGATCTTTTGCATCATCGGCACGCCGTTTCCAGCTCCGACGATTCGATTCCCATCGGTGACGAAATCGACTGCCCCTGACACCGCCACCACGGCACCGCTGGAATTAGCCAAGGATTTGGCGGCTTCGACGGCGTCTGTTGAATCGTGAGAACTATCTACGCCTTTGGTGGAAGCAAAGGAAGCTTTAGCCAAGGCAATGATTTCGGAGGCGTTGCCTCTGATAACGGTAGGCTTATGGGAGATAAGATCCAAACACGCCTTCAACCGAAAACGGGAGGCACCGGCAGCGACAGGGTCGAGGACCCAGGGTTTATTCAACTTGGAAGCCAACTGGGCGGCGAGTTCCATAGCCGGTAACCAGTTGTCGGAGAGAGTTCCTACGTTGATGTAGAGAGCGTTGACTTGAGGGGTGAAATCTGGGGATTCGTTGGGAGAATGGATCATGGCAGGAGAGGCACCTGCGGATAAGAGAGTGTTGGCCGTTAGATCCATGGAGACAAAGTTAGTGATGCACTGGATTAACGGTGATCGAGAGCGGACTGAGCTGAGGTAGGTCCACGCCTTTGCACCCCACTCTCTCTGTTCCCCGTCTTCCATTTCTGTCTACTGTGATGGAGAAATTTATTGTTTTTCTATCTATAAAGGACTCGCTTGATTCTTTAGTTCAGCCGATTTCTCACTTATTTCCATTTTCTAAATTGGATATTATAACTCGAACTTTAATTTTAATAACAAAACAATTATTCAACTTTTAAAAAAATAACAAATCAATTTTATTAACAATTTTTCATTAGAAGCATAACCGAAAAGGGACATGATATTTAACCGATTCCTTGCTATCATTAACTGGCCAATTGGAGGATTAGCTATCATTTAATCAGTCTCATTTAAGAGCACTAGTTGAGCAATAGAAGAAAAATAAGAGAAGAAATAGAGATGTTGGTCGTGATTTCGATGTACTATTGTGGAAACACAACCAATTTAAAGTGTATGAAGTACAAGAGTGGGTTTCGAAATCCTTGTCATTTTTTTGCTTGATTTGATCCACCATTAATGTCTCATTCATGAAATGTGTTATTGGATCTTCTGAAAAAAAGTGAGCACATTGAAGGATGCGAGGAGGGAGAGAAAAACATGGTGTTTGGTGTTATTATTTATAATATTGTTTATGTTGTCTAAATGAAAAATCTAACTTATGTGATAATTGGTATTGTTGTTGTTGAAATGAAAAACCAACTTATATGACTGCTGGTATTGGGGTTGTTGAAATTGATCAATTTAATTTTTTTATAAATTATTTGTTGTTTTAAATCGATTCTTTGCTTATTTAATAGATTCATTATTATTTGAATCGATTCTTTGTTGTTTAACTCGATTCAGACTCTAATATAAATTCACTATTGATATTCATTTGGTCCCTTATTAATACTTGCACCTTATTTGTCCCTTATCAATACTGAATTACACTATTAGCTACCACCAAAAAATCAACTCTAATAGACATATGATTGGCCTTCACTATAAGTTAGGTATGTTTGTTGTTTTAAATTGATTCTTTACTTATTTGAATAGATTGTTTGTTGTTTTAAATCGATTATGTACATTCAAAAAATTAATTGCACAAAAACATACCACAATTCACCAATTGTCAATCAAATCATGTTCAAGCAGCATATAGTACTTCAAACAAAAAGATAAGATAATCACACAACCATAAAAAAAATTGACTAATGATGCAATTTTCTATGAATGTCCTTCTACATTTAAATTACACATTACCCCCAATGTGTGTAACCCAAACAAAAAACACACACAAAATAGTCAAAATATGCAATAAAAATAAATAAATAAACACACATAAAAATGATTGAAATCCTCCATAATCGGGGAGACCCATATCACCACGGAAAAAGAACTTCCATGAGGTTCTCAAAACTTTGAATCTGTGTTTGTTCTTTATTTTCAAGACAACGACCTCTCTATTCTATTGAAAACATTACTTCCGTCTTATCTTCGATCGTCGAGATAGCCTCATCACGATCCACTTCTCTTCAAAGTCTAACCAATTCTAAAACTCATTTCGAGGTAATATAACTTTGGGCAATATGAACTCAATGTTATATAAATTCGTATTGTCTCAAAATGTAGTTCCCAAGTCGAAAGAAAAATACATGTGATCATCAAGTACGTCAATTAGCTCCTCCAAAACGATAGTTAGAAAGTGTGTCGGCTCTTCTATACTTTCACTTAATTGCAGGTTTAACTCGTCCTATACATCTAGCTCTACTCTTACTCCTATGTTAGTTGAAGTGAAGAGACCATCTTCGCTTCTCACAATCTCATCATGGTCTCATTAACCACTCGATAGTCAGTGGTGTAGGAAACAATGGTTTCAGAACCCTATTTCCGATGATCGAGTCTATAAATATTAATATTTAATATTTATGAGGTTAGTATAAAGTTTAACTAAATTTGGTCCAATAATTTTATCATTTGGATAATTATTCAAGGTATAATGACTAAATTATAAAAATGATAAAATCTAATTGCTATGGTATTTTAATTAATTGAAGGACCAATTGAGCAATTGAACCTTTCTAATTATGTTAAATAGTGGTGGAGCATAGTTGTAACCCACTAAAATTGTTAATTAAGCTTAAATTTAATTAAACTTAGGTTAACTAAGTTAATTTATTTAATTAAAATATATAAGCAAAAATTAAAAAGAAAAGAAGGCCCTTTTCTATCATCTTCTTCACCTAGCAGTTGAAAAAAGAAGAGAAAATGGTTTAGAAGCTTTCAAATTTCGCCTCTTAATTTGGTGAGTTCGATTTAGTCTTTTTCTTATAATTTTTATGTTTTTAAGGTTCCGAGAGCTTGATTTAGCTAACTCGTGTATCAATTTGTAAAATTGTTAAAGTTTCTAAAAGTTTCCATTAACGAGTTTTTGAAGTTTTTGGTGTTAAATGGTTAGATTTTGAGCTTAGATATGAAAAAGAACTAATTTGTAAAGTGAAATTTGTTAATTTTGAACATAGGGACTAAAGTGTAAATCATTCAAAAATTGGTATGAAATTTCTATAATTATGGATAGCAGAGGGGCTTAGAAGGATGTAATTGAAATTGATTTCAAAATCAAAGCTCAAATTCAAAAGTTATAGCAATTTTAATTTTAGGGACTAAATTGAATAAAATACAAAAATTTAAGGACATTCAAAAACTAAAAAATTGTAGTGATTTATGCATCTAGTAGGCTATTATAAATTGTTTGAAATTGGTAAATTGAATTAAATTATTATATAGATCAAGATTTGAACCAAACCGAGGATAACCGGGGAAAAGACAAAATTATTGATCTGTCATTGTAATTCAACTTGTCTGCTGATTTTGTCATGTAAGTTCATATGAGATAATTTTTTTAATTATTGTGTATTTAAATTGTAAATATATGTTTGTTAATTGAAATTTGGATTATTTACGATTTAGTACAAAAGGTGATATCTAGACTAAATTACAAAGAAATGAAAATGAACTTATATGTTGAAATTACCTTGATGAAACTTTGTAAATGTCTTGTACACATGATTACAGATGTGGTTAATTACCAATGATTACTGAGATCTAGCATTTGTTACGGACTCGAAGATACATGTGACATAGTTTTAGCTCGGATGAGTAACCTGATGTCATTTCAAAGGTTTAGCCTGGACGGGTAACTTGACATGATTATATGTTCAACTCGAATGAGCAATGACTGTGATTAGTACTAGTGTTTTTGAGTTTATTTATTGAGTTTCATCTGTTAGTATAAATCTCCGGTGAGAAAAATCTCGAACATACGAACGGAACTCGAACAGAAGAAGAAATAGGATAAGGCTCTAAGGCGTGTATAAAGCCACTATCTTTAAGGTTATATTCGCCCCCACCTATCTTCGGTGTGCAAACAAGTTTCAAGCAAATTAACCTCGAGGATACAATGAAGCCAATGGCTATTTTGCTTTTTAATCGATTTGCGAGAATAGCCCACTACACAATCGAAAGCGATGTATGACAAGGAACTCAATTCTATAAAGGATTTCTGCAGTAATACTTTATAGAATAATCTAATATATTAGAAAATGAAGGAAAGAAAGAAAGAATATTAGAATTTGTTGGTATGATTTCCAAATGAAATCTCATTCCTATTTATAGGAATTTTCATGTCTCTTCATAGGGACATCTTTCATCAATAGGTGTCTTTCTGAATAATAATGTCTTTAAAATAAACACATAATTATTCATTTAATTATAACTATTCAAATAAAATTATTTAAATAGTTATAATTCTTTTTCAAAAAATCAAACAATATAATCTTTTGATTAATTACACCCATTCATTTATAGTTATTGGAATACTATAAATATTTGAAAATGTTCCAACAATCTCCCCCCCATTTTCAAAATATTTTAGATTTTGATATTCTTGGAAATCAATTTGCATAAATGAAGGTATCTTACGATTGAACCTTTACTTAGTGAAAACATGTTAAAGTTAATCTAAATTGCATGGTAGACTAAGCTTTGAACCGACTATTTCATTTGATTAACCGAACACATCTCACACAATGATTTCAACATTGGTCAATGCATGGTATCTAGGGACACTATTATGGCCATGTGTTAGTGTCCTCTTTTCATGAGTGCTGTCAGAACCAAGCCCTTGAGCTCCTAGAAGCGGCCATACTTTCACTCACATAGGTAGATCCATTCAAGAGTGTTCCCGTAATTATAACACTCTAACATATTTATGTTATGGGTCCATTAAGAGTACATTACTCATCCTTCCCTTATCATTACGGGTACCTAGCACTTTAATCTTAGGATGGATTTATTTACAGTGCTAACAGTCACATACTAATGATGTACTTTGTCTCATTGAACTCAAGACTTGATGTTAAACCAAGTATTGAGTCGAGTTTCCATAATGGGTGACTCTAATTAATGGGCTTGAGTCCTATCCCTTTTGAGGTCCTTTTTACTATATCTCTAGCAAGAGTTTTTGTCAAAGGATCCGCCAAATTTTCACTTGACCTCACATAATTAATAGTAATCACTCCATCATAAATTAATTGTCGGAAATAATTATGTCTTAATCCAAAGTGTCTAGACTTTCCATTATATACTTGGCTATATGCCTTTGCTAGAGTAGCCTCACTATCACAACGGATAATGCAGCGGCTAATGCAATAAAAGTACATCATAAAGAAAATTTTTTAACCATTCTGCTTCTTTAGATGCAGCGGCTAATGCAATAAATTCTGCCGCCATGGTGGAATCAGTAATACATGTTTGTTTCTTGGAACCCCAAGAAATGGCTCCTCCACCAAGAATGAAAATCCATCCACTAGTAGATGCATGATCTTCCAAACTTGTAATCCAACTAGCATCCAAATACCCTTCTAAAACTGAAGGGTATCCATTATAACACAATCCATAGTTAATAGTTTTCTTTAAGTACCTAAGTACTATATTCAAAGCTTGCCAATGCAAGCTACTTGGATTACTTGTGTACCTACTCAATTTCCCAACAACATATGCAATATCTGGTCTTGTACAAGTCATTACGTACATAAGACAACCAATTAGACTTGCATATTTCAATTGATCAATTTTCCTACCAACATTAGATACTAATTTTATTTGAGGATCCATGGGTGTAGATGCAGGTATACAGTTGAAAAGATCAAACTTTTTAAGCACTTTTTCAATGTAATGTGATTGTGATAAAGCTATAAGGGTTATTTTAATCCCAAGAATAACATCTGCTACACCCATATCCTTCATAGCAAAGTTGTTTGACAAGAATTTCTTTGTGTTTTCTATTTGTTCCAAATCCGTGCCAAAAATGAGCATGTCATCTACATATAAGCAAATTATGACACCTTTTCCATTTCCAAATTTGCTATATATACATTTATCAGATTCATTTATTTTATAGCCATTAGCTAAAACAACATTGTCAAACTTTTGGTGCCATTGTTTTGGTGCTTGTTTAAGTCCATATAAAGATTTAACAAGCTTACAAACCTTATGCTCTTGCCCTGGAACAACAAATCCTTCCGGTTGTTCCATGTACACTTCCTCTTTCAATTCACCATTTAAAAATGCAGTTTTAACATCCATTTGGTGAACAACCAAATTATATATAGAGGTAAGTGATATTAAAAGTCTAATTGTAGCAATTCTTGCTACTGGAGCATAGGTATCAAAGTAATCAATACCTTGTTTTTGTGTAAAACCTTTGGCTACCAACCTTGCTTTAAACTTATCAATGGTTCCATCGACCTTCATTTTCTTTTTGAAGATCCATTTACAACGTATTGGTTTGGAACCTGGTGGAAGATCAACTAAGATCCAAGTTTGATTTCCCATTATTGAATCTATCTCATCATTTATTTCTTCTTTCCAAAAAAAAAAGAGTCTTGAGATTTCATTGCCTCTTCAAATGTAATAGGATCATATTCCGTATTATAACAATAAGGTATCTTATTGCATAGACTTTCACATTTTCCTTCTATAAGAAACATAATGAAATCTGGTCCAAAATCCTTGACCTTTTTAATCCTCTTACTTCTTCTTAATTCTTGACAAGATTCATCATTATTATCAATTTGTTCCAATGGAATCTTATTCTTATTTGAAGAATGAATCAATTATTGTGGTTGTAATTGTCTTGATATATAATTAAATCTATTTTCATCAAAAATAGCATCTCTTGATTCAATAATAGTATTAATTGAAATTGAATCATTTGGTTCAATTACCATGAACCTATATGCCTTGCTATTATGTGCATATCCTATAAATATGCATTCAATTCCTCTTTCACCTAACTTTTTACGTTTAGGTGTTGGAACTTTGACAATAGCTCTACAACCCCAAACCTTAAAATAATTAAGGTTTGGTTTCCTTTTCTTCCATTGTTCATAGGGGGTTATTTTAGTTTCCTTATTAGGAACTCTATTCAATATATGACAAGCTGTTAGAACAGCTTCTCCCCAAAAACCTTGTCCAAGACCTGAATATGATAACATTGAATTTACCATTTCAGTCAAGACTCTATTTTTCCTTTTAGCTACACCATTTTGTTGTGGTGTGTAGGGGGCTGAAACTTGATGGATAATCCTAGTGGATTCAAAATAACTTGGATTATAATATTCTCCACCTCTATCCGATCTTAAGCACTTGATAAATGATTCACACTGAAGTTCAACTTCAGATTTATAAACTTTAAATTTATCAAGTGCTTCATCTTTTGAATGCAATAAATATACATAACAATATCTAGAACAATCATCAATAAAAGTAACAAAATATTTCTTTCCACCTAATGTAGGAGTATTATGCATGTCACATAAATCACTATGTATTAAATCAAGCAATTTTGTATTTTTTTTAACCTTAGGGAAACGATTTCTTGTAATTTTAGTCAACATATATGTATTGCATTTTCCAATATTATTATTAAAAACAAGAATTAAATCTAACTTATACATGTCATTCAATTTCCTATAATTCAAATGACCTAATCTATAATGCCATAAACAAAAAGACTCAACCATATAAGTAGAAATAGTATTTTTATTCTTATTAATAATATTTAGTTTAAACATACTCTCATACATATACCCTTTTCCTACAAAAATTCCTCCCTTAGACAAAATAAACTTATCTGCCTCAAAAGCAAGTTTGAAACCAAACTTATTTAACAGACTTCTAGACATTAAATTCTTTCTAACTTCTGGTACATAATATACATCATTTAAGGTTAAAACCTTTCCAGAAGTGAATTGTAGTTCAATAGACCCTTTGCCTTTAATTGCTGCGGTGGAAGAATTTCTCATGTACAAGACATTGTCATTTTCACATTGTGTGAACTTTGTGAACATGCTTTTGTCTTTGCACACATGTTTGGTTGCTCCGGTATCAATCTACCATGTATTATCATCTTGAGCCATATTAATTTCAGATATCATTGCAACGAACTTTTCGTTATTATCAACCTTAGAAGATGATTTCTTCTTTAAAAATCGACATTCATTCTTTAAATGTCCCGGCTTACCACAATGATAGCATGAGCCCTTTTGTTTCTTTTTGAACTTAAGTGCTCTATCAGTCTATTTGAACTTTCTCTTGAATGGTTTAGTAGTCTGTACTTCCTCCGTAACATGCACTTTGGCATTTTCAGAATTTAGATTCTGATCTTGCTTTCGATATTCTTCTTTAAAACGAAGATGATTTGCCAAAACCTCAAGAGATATTTCATCTTTCTTATGTTTTATACTTCTTTTAAAGTCTTTCCAAGATGGAGGAAGTTTGTCTATTATGGAAGATACAACAATCATTTCATCCATTTTCATATCATATTGCTTGAATTGATTCAGCATCTTTTCAATATCACGGAATTGTTTCATAACAGAACGACCATCAACCATTTGATAATTATTGAAACGACTGACAAGAAATTTCTTACTAGTAACATCCTCGGTCATGTATCTTGTCTCCAATTTGTCCCACAATTCTTTAGCGGTGACCTCGTTTTGGTAGGTGTTGAACAAATCAGCAGATAAACCATTCAATATGTGGCCCATGCACATGTAATCAGTATTGTCCCATTTTTGTCTTTCTCAGGTTACAACAACAGATTCATTTTCAGGCTCGTCAGGTCTTGGAGTATCCAAAACATAAGCAATCTTCAAAGTTGATAATAGGAAGTGCATCTTTTTCTGCCATCGTCGAAAATTGTCACCATCAAACCGATCAAGTTTGACAAAATTGGAAGCCAACTCCCTTAGTGTTCCACTTTCATGAGTTGCGATAGTCATCATGAATTATAACCTTAAAATTGTTAGTACAAATCACCGGTGAGGAAAATCTCGAACACACGAACGGAACTCGAACAGAAGAAGAAATCAGACAAGGCTCCAAGGCGTGTATAAAGCCACTATCTTTAAGGTTATATTCGCCCCCACCTATCTTCGGTGTGCAAACGAGTTTCAAGTAAATTAACCTCGAGGATACAATGAAGCCAATGACTATTTGCGTTTTGCACTGACGAGAATAGCCCACTACACACTGAGCAATGTATGACAAGGAACTCAATTTCTATAAAGGATTTCTGCAGTAATACTTTATAGAATAATCTAATATATTAGAAAATGAAGGAAAGAAAGAAAGAATATTAGAATTTGTTGGTATGATTTCCATGAAATCTCATTCCTATTTATAGAAATTTTCATGTCTCTTCATAGAGACATCTTTCATCAATAGGTGTCTTTCTGAATAATAATGTCTTTAAAATAAACACATAATTATTCATTTAATTATAACTATTCAAATAAAATTATTTAAATAATTATAATTCTTTTTTAAAAAATAAACAATATAATCTTTTGATTAATTACACTCATTCATTTATAGTTATTGGAATACTATAAATATTTGAAAATGTTCCAACATCATCGAGCAATACTAATAATATGAAATAAGATATGAAAATGATACAAAATGTAAGTGATGTTCAAATATGGTATTAGTAAATGATTTGAATATATGTAGCTTTGATATACAAGTATGACTACTAGAATGATATGTGTTGATATGTTATAAAGTTGATACATTATATGATTGATTATGTATTAAAGCTCATCTTATTGTTGTAATTTGCTATACTAGGAAAACTTTATCGAGTTACATAGCTTAATATGATTAATTGTAAATTGATGTAAGTTTTCCGTCTAAATACCTATGGACTTACTAAGCATTTGTTATGCTTACCCCGTTGTTTTCCCTTTTCTTGCAGATTACCATATTATAGAATGTGTCGATCAAATCTACGAGAAGCTCACACTATCCTGTTATTGGTTTAGTAGATTTTTAATCATTTTAAATCTCGATTACGTGGCATGTATATAGGAGTTATGCTTTTGGTAACATAAATGTTAACATTATTGAACATTTTCTAATGTGAATATTTTGTAAGGTTAAGTCTATCTAACTATGTTTGTTTTGGTAACATTTTGAACTATATGTGTGACACTTGATATGGTACATTTGTGTTTAAATGGTAGTGTGGAATGGCTAAATATACGGTTGAATTGGTATAAGTTGAATTGAAATGAATTGGTGCTAAATTATGGCATACTGGTTTAATTTATTGGGAAAATGGTTAAATGTAATCTTTGGCATGAATTTGACACGTGTTTAGTAGATTTTTATGTAGGTAAATGTGTGCTAAAGCAATAGACCTCCATCGAATGCATTTGATGCGATGGTCACGGGCTTCGACCTCTGACCCGTAACACTAGAACGTAAATAATAATTTTCTAAATTGATCTCATTATTATTATTATTTTTTGCTGGGGAGAATTTCTCTAATCACAATTAAGTTCGGGTTATTTGTTTAAGAATTATAAGGGTGGCTGCCCACCCAAACAAAATACAAAGTGACAGTACTTCCAAATCCAGACATTTGCCGCCAGAATGCACCACCGCCCAAAATCGCCGCCATTTACACCTTCCACCACCGCGGCAATCACCCTATCTAAAGATAACTCCAAATGCACTCCGTACATAATCTTAGCAAGCTTCTTCTTTTCCCTCCTCTTTATCCTCTCTCTTCTTTCTACTTCCACTTCCGCTTCCCAATCCTTACTCACAATCCGACGCGACCCGTCTCTCTTCCCAAACCGCCCCGTCTCCCTAACTAAGATCCCTTATGGCCCCACCCCTCCCTCCATTGCTTACCTCATTTCAGGATCCGCCGGCGACTCCGCTCGGATCATCCGCCTCCTCCTCGCTACATATCACCCGAGAAACCATTACCTTCTTCACCTTGACCTCTCTGCCCCGCAGACTGAACGTGATCGATTGGCCGTCACAATCCACTCGGTCCCCATTTTTAGAGCTGCCCAAAATGTGGACGTTATAGGTAAAGCAAATTATGCTTATCAAAGAGGGTCTTCCACCGTGACTTCTACGCTTCACGGTGCCTCCATTTTGCTACGCTTGTCTTCCAAATGGGATTGGTTTATCTCTCTCAGTGCTGGTGATTACCCGCTTGTTACACAAGATGGTAATCCTGAACTTTTGTTTTGGGATTTCTTTTGGATTTAAGTGTTCTGTTTTTCCTTTTGTTGGATTTTATTTCTGGGTATTTATGACGTTGCAGATCTTCTTCACATTCTGTCATACCTTCCGAAAAATCTCAATTTTGTGAATCACAGCAGTTACATTGGCTGCAAAGAGTATGTTAACTTCATCTCTAATTCACGCTTCTTTTGCAAACTGCACACATGGATATAAAATCAAAGTAGTGTCTTCGTAGGAATTGTTGTTACAATTCTGTCATTTCTTCAAATTAATCAAATTGTGATTTTACTTTTACACAGAAAGTTTATAGCAAAAACAACTACAAAACCAGACAAAATTTACTTTAAGAATATGTGTAATGTAGTGTCTTCGTAGGAATTGATGTTACAATTCTGTCATTTCTTCAAATTAATCAAATTGTGATTTTGCTTTTACACAGAAAGTTTATAGCAAAAACAACTACAAAACCAGACAAAATTTACTTTAAGAATATGTGTAATGTACTTCCCATCACATTATGTTCTTTTAAACTTTTTTTCCCCTGGTTAGTAAGTAGGGTGGTTTAAGTTGGTGTATTCTGACTAATATTAGTCCTATGTGTGGGGTGTTACTTGTTATAGGTCCAAGAGATTGAAACCGATAATCGTTGATACGGGGCATTACCTTTTGGAAAAGGATGAGATATTTTATGTTACTCAGAAGCGGGTATTGCCAAATTCTTTCAGGTTGTTTTCAGGTATGTGTTTATGCCTGACTTCTTCTTTATGTTGCTAAAAATGGGTGAAATTCATGTGTACGGTTTACATTCTTAATTACTGGAGTAGCTAGATAATGAACCAAGAGAGCTTGATTTAGTCTAGTGGACCTGCAGTATGGAGATGATTAAGAATGTGATTTGAATTTGTAGTTTTCTGTGTGAGATCATAAAATCCCATGATATCATAGTGTGTTTATTCACGATCTTTAAATCATCTAGTGGAGGTGCTAACAAGGATGTTATTTCTGGAACATATGAATCTTAGGACCTATCAGCTTGAAACCAACTTTTATTCCTTCAGACCTGATCTTATCATTGATCTAATTATAATCTTGGAGTAGATCTAAAGAACATCTACTCATCAGGTAGAAACTGGTTGTTTTTGTTCTTGCAAATTGAGTAGAAGTTGACATTGCGGATTTTGAGTGAGAGGGCAATCTAGTAAACAAGAGAGAGCATTTGCATTCAGAATATCAAATTAGGATATGGGTCAAACCTAGGAAGTTACAGGTAGTTTTCTCATGGTGTTGGCATTAGTTTCTGTAGTGAATGCATCAATTTGAATCCAGCTTCAGAAAGGAATATAGTTCGGAGAAATAGAGGGGGAGGAGAAAGGATAGAGAATCCAGCGTAGAAATGTCTGTGGTTGACATCCCATTTCAAAGGAACAGAATGCCTTGTAGAAATAAACTTGTTGAGAGAAGTGAGAGAGAGGGAGAAGGAAAAGCAATAAAAATTTGAAGTTTGAAATTTGAAATTTTTTGAAGCCTTTAGGTTTGAACATAGATATATCCTCTTTGCCAGATTTTGAATTCCATCATTTTGCTTTGTGTTGCCGGTTGAAATTGTCATGGACTGTAAAAGTAATATCACTAAAAACAATTTTATTTATTAATTGAGAAGATTTTAGGAATTTAAATTGATCTTAAATTATAGGCCTCTCCATGTTTAGGTAGTGCGGCTCGAGCTTGGTGCATAAAGGCAGTTTTGTCTGCACTCTCGGCAGAACTTTAAGGATAGATCCATTGGGGAATGGCCTAATGTGCTATTTACCTACTAATCCATCATGCATGTGCTGGTTATAAAATTTCAATACATGATGGCAATTTGCTTGAATAAAAGTTAAAAAGGAAAAGAGTAAAGAAATAGAAAAAGGAAACATTCCATGCATTTGTTACCAAGTTGTGAGGTGGAGCCAATTAGAAGTAGAAGCAATCTTTTTCTGCTCTAAAAGAAAGCCTTGCTACCATCTTGCCTTGTAACTGAAATCGTAAATCTATCCATTTGTAAGACATTGAAAGATGTTTTGAGACTGTTGTAGGAGACTGCATATGTTCCATGCATCTTTGTACAGCATTAAAGGTACTCATTATGGCAAGAGTTGTTTGGTTTCCATCAAATACCAAATATAGATGTCCATTCAACTACTCTTAAATGGCTTTGGAAACAATAATAAATTCTGACAAGATTACTTCCTTTGTTGTTTATTTATAACTGGTGTAGTCATACAAGGTAATATATGCAGTTCCTTTTGTTGAGAAGTTTTTCTGCGTGCTTTCCCAAACTAGAGATCCCATCTTTTGCAGGTTCAGCATTTGCACTGTTAACTCGTAGTTTCATTGAGTTCTGCATCCTTGGTACAGACAATTTTCCAAGGACTTTGCTAATGTATTTGGGAAACATGCCTTATTCCTTCACCAATTATTTCCCTACCATCCTTTGTAACTCTAAGTTCAAGAGCACTGTTATAAACCATAACCTCCAGTATGTAGCCTTCAACATGTCCTCTTCGAAGAAGAAGCTTTCCTCACATGATCTTGCAGAATTTAATGCTATGATTCAGAGTGGAGATGCCTTTGCAACACAATTCAAGTTTGATGATCCAGTGCTTGATCGTATTGACCGAAAAATTTTGAAACGCAAGCCTGGCAGAGTTGTGCAAGGTGGATGGTGCTTAGGCATTCCTGCAAATGACACATGTTCAGTATGGGGGGATGCTGATATCTTGAGGCCTGGTAAAGGAGCAAAAAGGCTTGAAAGACGTATTGTTAAGTTACTTTCGGGTGATAGGTTTCGGTCCCAGCAATGTCTTGACAGATGATCTGAATCAACCAGCTTTGAGATATATGAAATTGCAAAAGTAAAAGGTATAACTAAAACCAAGATGAATTGTGTTTCCCCTGGGGAGTTAACCACGGACCCTTGCATTCTTGTTAGGAGCATTCCATTTCATCAAGCACCTAGTTGTGCTATTATTTTTGTAAAGTAATTTACGATTCATTTGTTATTGTACTAATTGATATTGAAAGTAAATTCAGCTAGTACGGTATTAGGTACAAAGTATGTTCACTATTATAAGTTAATCATGAGAAAGTTAAGTTTCTATCCCATGTTTGTTTGGGAAATTAGGCCAGTATAATTCAATACACAAACAATCATGAAACGTATCCTGTGATTTATTGTTAATAAAATCATTGAAGAAAACGAAATGAAAATCACATAGTTTATAAATTAACGGATTAAAGTCTTTTTCCCTCTAGAGTTGTATCCATTGAGCTACAAAAATAGTAATAATAAAAAAAGGGCCTAAACTGAAAGCAACTAAGATGAATAAACGGCCCTAGGGTCATTTCAGGGTCTCAGAAGTTTTCAGGGCTGTCATCTAATTGTTTCTCATCTTCAATCTTAACCTCCAGGATTTCCTGACACCGAAATAGAAACAATTTCAACAAAAAATTGCCAGAATGCAACCCATTACAAAGGCTTAAGCTAACAATAATTATAGTGATGAAATTAAAAAGCAAATGTTGACTTACAGGGATTCTCTGCTTCAAATAATTTCCGACTCTGGCTACGACTGTGGTACGTTTGTGCCAAAATCGACCCTTGAGGCTAATCTTCACAAAGGGTCCATCCAATTCCGATAATTCAACTTGACCTAAACGTATTTCCAATTTAAAATTCATAAAACTGCATCAACACATGTTTAAGATTGCTGAAAATGAAAGTCATAATGTACCTTAAGAAGAGTCAGTCACCTGTTATGCCAACCTCTGTGTCAAAAAGCTGAGCAAGCTGCAAAGCCATACATTCCCAGTTTGCAAAAATGGAAAGGACGATAAGATAAATTTAACAAGGATAGGATTATAATTCAGATGAAAGAAAAATAAAGAAACTTGCCTCTACACGGGCATCAGCTAAGACAAGTTCAATATTTTCCTCTGTCAAATCCAATGGCGGAAGTGGAACTCCACCACCAGATGCTGCTTTTAGCGGCCGTAATGATTTTGATTGTGATGATATCCGGCTAATAATGTGTATATTAATGGATGATAGTCTTTGTTGCTGTAACTTCACCCCTGCTGGCCTGCTTCTTGGTCTTGCTCTGCCTGAGATTAGGCCACCAGGACCGGGAAAAGTGACGGCTGCTGTTGATGCTACCATTGTTTTGGATTGGTAATAACAGTGGGAGACTAGCAGATCCTTCGACATCAGCCTTTTTCCTTGTCCCGTTTTTAGAACTTCGAGTTTGACAATGGATAAGGATGTTGTAGCGTGGTCATTTCTGGACCATTCAGTTTATAACAACTAACAAATCAAATCATATAGAAGGACCAAACACAAAGGTGCCAAAGGTAAAAGTATTGCTGGCAAGTATTAGGAGTTTGGATGTATTTTATTTTTTTAGTAAAAAAATGAGTAAACTAATTAATGAATGTTAGATAAATGAGTAAATTGATATTTCTGGGAAAAATTAGCGTGATTGACAGAATAACCAAACAATAATATATAGCGTGTCACGTGTACTTTATTCTAATATATAAAAACCAATTTTTAATAGTAAAAATGAATGAAACTTTTAATAGAAGAACTAAATTGCTCTTTGACCTAATGTATAGAGACTAATTTACCTATTTTTTGAATAGAGAAGACAAAATAAAACCCGACTCCTAGTATAGGTGTAACACCCCTCACCCGTATCCAATGCCGGGACAGGGTTCGAGGCATTACCGGGTTTAAACTTTCTCAACATACAAAACAGGCTCACCAAATTTCGCCTAAAATTTAAAATTTTTCAAACACATACGTACTGTCCCTTATACAGGCCTTCGAGGCCTAAAACATACGTCGGGTGGTTCGGGACAAAATTGAAAAACATTTGATAGACCTTGGGCATCTTAATAAATTTTCTTACCTTAGAGAGTCACACACTCGTGTGGGTGGGGCCGTGTGATCACACATGCCCGTGTGGCTTGGGACAAGGCCGTGCCCTCAGCCCGTGTAATTCTCTGTTTATGATGTCAGCATGCATTTAGGTGCACAACGCCAAGACACACGCCCATGTGTCTAGCCCGTGCACTATTCTGACTTTAAATTTTAAGTGCAGGGGACGTACAGCCATACCACACACCCATGGGGGCGAGCCGTGTGTCACACACGGCCTAGACACATACCCGTGTGTCTATCCGTGTGGACCTTGTTAGGCCATTTTCCAAGCCTTTGGTCACCCTCTATCAACCAATCACACTTATAGGTTACTTTAATACATGATAAGGCCAAATTATACACTTATATAAAACCTTGATAAATCTCATTGTACGAAAACCTCATATCATCAGTTTTATACATGCTAGGTTAATTCCCTTTTTGTATTAAAGGTTTTCATATCTCCTTAACACATTCAAGATTGGCTCATTCTTGTAACTCATTGCCAATTATAACCAAGCCATCACATATGAACATAAACATGCATAGATTTGTAGGTCATAGCCTACTACAAAATTAGCAAATTTCCATGGCCATATAAAAAAAAGATATGACTATCTCTACATGCCTTCAAACTATCTCTACATGCCTTCAACTTGGCAAATCAAATGACACATATAACAAAATACTCAAAAGTCCTATACATGCCATTGAACAAAATAAAAGTGTCTGTATACCAAAACTGGACTAGTTGATAGTGTGTTGACTCTCCAACTGTCTTCCAATCTTTACAAGTCCTCGAGCTCTGTAAGACAGGGAAAAGAGAGGGGTAAGCATTTACATGCTTAGTAAGCCCGAATAACTGGAAAGTAAACTTACCGAGTAATTAGCATACAACCATATTAGGCAATGAAACCAACAAGCATGGAATGGTTTCCCTAACACATGCACTCAATCATCAGGTTAGTCACATAACAACGTACCATGTAATTTATATTAGATGAGCTTGTCATTCATCATTTCATTGATATACATTAAATTAATCTCGTTGAGTTTCTAGGAAATCTCGATGGATCATCCATTTACCGTCAATTCATGAGAATAATCATTTTAGGTATGCACTCCCACGAACCTCACGTTTTACGGTAGGATTACCAGTCCAGGCCAAATCCCTCGTATCGTAAACTCATAAGGTGATGTCGGGATTAACAGTCCAGGCTAAATCCCTTATAGTGACAAACACCCTTAATGAGCTCGGATCTGAATTACCAGTCCAGACTAAATTCAGACCCTAAACGGATTACCCGTCCGGGCTAAATCATAAAGTACAAATATTCTTCGGGAGGCTAGATCACTCAAGGAACACCCGTCCGGGCTAGATCCTCTTATTATTTGAGATCAACGGATTACTCGTCCGAGCTAAATCCTTTCTACAACACATGCAGGATCTCAAGTCACATGTAAATCATGGTTTATCCATCGAACTTCCTTTTTAACCTCAACCGGGACATTTTTCAACATGTCATAGTTAAGAATGCATTTCATGTATTTTCATGCCATCATCAAATGCAATTATCATTCATTTATATATCATACAATTAGGCATATTATGAGTTTACTTTAAGTTATTCGAACTTACTTGGGACTCGTCTTGGTATCGTGTTTTGGTTATTCTAAAACCTTTCGTTTTTCTCGATCGACTTCCGGAATTTGTTCCTCGGGGTCTATAACAATAAATATAAATTATTAACACCTCACATTGTACTTTTCGAGTCTAAATTTCACCCCGGTCCAAATGACCATTTTGCCCCTAACCTTTCACATTTTTACGATTTAGCCCTTAGGCTCGTATAATGAAACACATGCAATTTCTACCTTACCCAAGCCTAGCCGCATATTTTTCCCTCCTATGGCAGCCCACATTTTTCCATTATTTCTCATTTCTACCACACATTTTACAACTTTTGCAAAAAGGTCCTTTTAGAGGTTTTTTATGAAAATCACTTAGGAAAAGATGTTTAACACACATCCAACTTTCATATTCCTCCATAAAACATCAAAATACAAGTAACTCATGCATGGGTAAATTTCTAAACATGAACCCTAGCATGAAATATGGGTAGAAATAGAGAGAGTAAGCTATCGGGATTTCAAAAATACGAAAAAATTAAAAACAGGGATTGGGAGCACTTACTATTGAGCTTGAAAATGTTGGAAACCCTAGTTATGGAGGGCTTGAGAATTTCAGCTGGTATAAGAGAGAAGATGGCTGATTTTTTCCTTCTTTTTCCCATTTTATTTCATTAAAATGCCAAATGACCAAAATGCCCTTAAGCCCTTTCTTTGAAATTTTATCCATACAAGCCCATTTTTGTCCAAAAACTTAAAAATTGGGAAAATTTCTCTCCAAGACCTTTTAATTTATAATTTAAAGAAATTTTATACAAATTGTTTCTAGAATCCAAGTTTTGAAATTTATTCAATTTGATCCCTAATTTTCAATTGGACACCTTACTCAAAAAATTTCTTCATGAAACTTTAACACATGCATATTCTAATATTCTAGACCTCATAATAATCATAAAATAAATATTTCAACATCAGATCTGTGGTCTTGAAACCACTGTTCCGACTAGGCCCTATTTCGGGATGTTGCATTTCTCCACCCTTAGGGACT
The DNA here is from genome assembly GCA_025698465.1 of Gossypium longicalyx. Classification (NCBI taxonomy): domain Eukaryota; kingdom Viridiplantae; phylum Streptophyta; class Magnoliopsida; order Malvales; family Malvaceae; genus Gossypium; species Gossypium longicalyx. The sequence goes on from CM047004.1 coordinate 50,267,395, forward strand.
TTCGCCCTCAAAAGTCTTACCAGTAAACAGGTTTGGTTATTGGCTTCTCATGGTTTCTTCCTGCTCCTATGTAGCCTCCTCCATACCATGTCGATGCAATAAAACCTTTACTAAAGCCATATTTTTATTTCTCAATTGTTTAATCTCACAAGCCAAAATCTTGACTGGTTCATCTCCATAGGTCATGTCTGGTCTACTTTCAATCTCTGCTGGTGAAATCACATGAGAGGGATCCGATAGATATCGCCTTAACATGGATACATGGAACACGTCATGAATCTTTTCCAATTCAGGTGGCAATGCCAAACGATAGGCTAATGGTCTAACTCTTTCGGTGATCTTATACGGTCCAATAAATCGCGAAATCGGTTTGCCTTTCCGGCCAAATCTCAACACCTTTTTCCAAGGAGACACTTTTGAGAGTACTCTATCTCTAACTTGGAACTCAATCTTTTTTCTTTTTAGATCAGCATATGACTTTTGTCTATCTGATGCTGCTTTTAAACAATCTCGTATCACTTTAACCTTTTCTTCAGTTTCCTTGATCATATCAACCCCGTAAATTTGATTCTCTTTGAATTCTGTCTAGTACAATGGAGTTCGGCACTTTCTGCCATACAATACCTCATAAGGCGCCATCTTTAAACTCATTTGAAAACTGTTGTTGTAGGCAAATTCTACCAACGATAGATATTTTTCCTAGCTACCATGAAATTCGAGGATGCAACACCGTAACATATCCTCAAGAATCTGAATCATTCGCTCAGACTGACTATCGGTCTGTGGGTGAAAAGCTGTACTAAAACTTAATTTTGTACCCAAGGCTTCTTGTAACTTCTTCCAGAATCTCGAAGTGAACGTCAGGTCTCTGTCCGAAATAATCGATAGCGGTATCCCCGTGTAATCTCATGATCTCAGAGATATACAAGTCGGCCAATCTATCAAGAGAGTAATCTGTTCTTACCGGAATAAAATGAGCTGACTTTGTCAACTTGTCCACCACAACCCATATAACATCTTTCTTTTTCGGAGTCAATGGCAACCCTGTCACTAAATCCATAGTAACTTTGTCCCACTTCCATTCGGGGACCATCACAGGCTGCAACAAACCTGAAGGTACTTGATGTTCAGCTTTAACTTGCTGACATATCAGGCATTTCGATACAAATTCGAAAATGTCTCTTTTCATGCCGTTCCACCAGTACATTTTCTTCAAATCATTGTACATCTTGGTACTTCCCGGATGAATAGACAACCGGCTATCATGTGCTTCTTGCAAGATTTTCCGAATAAGCTCATCATCTTTGGGCACACAAACTCTATCTTTGAACATAAAACATCCATCAGGACCGATCCGATAATTTGATTCAATGCCCGACTCACATTGAGTTCTTTTAACCTGCATGTCACTATCATTAATTTGAGCATTATAGATTTCCTGAAGAAATGTCGGCCTAGCCTCTAGCTCTGCCAAGACTGAACCATCATCAAGAATGCTAATTGAGCGTCCATAGCTCTCAGTGCAAACAAATATTTCCTACTTAACGAGTCGGCGACCACATTCTCCTTTCCCGGGTGATAGTTAATGATTATCTCATAATTTTTAATTAATTCTAACCACCTTCGCTGTCTCAGATTCAATTCTTTTTGAGTAATCAAATACTTTAAACTCTTGTGATCGGTAAATAGGTGACAAGTCTCACCATATAAATAATGCCTCCAGAATTTCAAGGCAAAAATAATAGTGGCGAATTCTAGGTTGTGAGTCAGATAGTTCTTTCCATGTGGCTTCAATTTTCGTGAAGCATAGGCTATCACCTTGCCATCCTGTATAAGCATGCAACCCAATCCGTTCAAGGATGCATCACTGTAGACAAACTCCTTTCTTGGCTCAGGCAATACTAAAACAGGAGCTTCAGTCAGCAATGTCTTTAACTTCTCAAAACTTTGTTGACACTTTTTCGTCCATTCAAACTTAACGTCTTTCTGTAGCAACCTCGACATTGGAGTTGCTATCATGGATAATCCTTTCACAAATCTTCGGTAGTAACCAGCTAAGCTCAAAAAGCTTCTAACCTCGGTCACATATTTAGGCGGTTTCCATTCAACGATAGCAGAGGTTTTACTTGGATCAACTCGGATACCTTCACCCGAAACAATATGACCCAAAAATCCAACTTCTTGGAGCCAAAACTCACTCTGGCTAAACTTAGCATACAGTTGTTTTTCCCGTAAGGTCAGTAACACAGTTCTCAGATGCTTCGTATGCTCTGTCTCATCTTTGGAGTAAATCAAGATGTCGTCAATGAACACAACGACAAACTTATCCAAGTATGGTCGGAAGATCCTATTCATTAGGAACATGAATATGGCCGGTGTATTCGTTAACCCAAACGACATGATAAGAAATTCATAGTGGCCATACCTTGTTCTGAAAGCTGTCTTAGGTACATCCGATTCTTTAACTAGTAGCTGGTAATAGCCGGACCTCAGATCTATCTTAGAGAACACGGTGGCTCCTCTCAATTGGTCGAACAAATCATTGAACCTTGGCAAAGGATACTTATTCTTGAAAGTCACCTTGTTCAATTGTCGATAATCTATACATAGTCTCATCGAACCATCTTTCTTTTTTATAAACAGTATAGGGGCACCCCAAGGTGAAAAACTTGGCCTTGCAAAACCTTTATCCGTCAGCTCTTGCAACTATGCTTTTAATTCTTTCAGCTCGGTTGGCGCCATCCTGTACGAAGCAATAGAAATGAGAGCTGTCCTTGGCATTAGTTCAATACCAAACTCAATCTCTCTTTTAAGAGGTAATCTGGGTAATTCTTTCGAGAATACGTCTGGATCTTCACATACTATTGGCACAAACTCAATCTTTAACTCTGTTTCTTTAGTGTTCAATACCAAAGCAAGGTAGGCTTCGTATCCTTTTCTCATATATCTCTGAGCAACCTTTGCTGTGATTACAACCGGCGACGTACCCAATTCTCTTGAATCAACCCGTAGAATCTTACCAACTGGGCATTTCAATTTAATATACTTGCTACCACAATTTATAATTACATTATGCAGGGCTAACCAATACATACCAAGTATCACATCAAACTCATCAAATGGTAACAACATAAGGTTAGCCGGAAAGCATTGACCCTAAATCGTTAAAGGACAATTCTTACAAACTTTATCAACTAGATTTGATTTGCCTAATGGGTTCGACAATCTAATAATAAATTCCGTAGGTTCAACGGGTATGTTCATACTAGACACCAATCTCATGCAAATGTATGAATGCGTCGACCCCGGGTCAATTAAGGCAACAACACATGTATTGAAAAGAGAAAAAGTACCCGTGATGACGTCAGGAGCAGAGGCTTCCTCTCGAGCGCGTATTGCATACATTCTTGCCGGGGCTGGAGCCTCTGGTTTTGCAGTGTCTTTGGCCGCAACTCGACTGCCACTAGCACTTCTAGGATACCTCGAAGGTCTACCTCGTGCAATAGGAGCACTCAACTTCGGGGCTACTTTCATTTCTTTTTCGATTCGCTCTGGGTAGTCCCTGAGAAAGTGGTCAAGAGAACCACATCTGAAGCATGCACCGCTCTTCATTCGGCACTCTCCGAAATAAAATTTGTTGTAGCTCTTACACTTCAGCCTTTGGTCATCTACACTCCTCACATTAGTCACCATCGGAGAGGAAGACTTCTGGTTACGTCGTTTGGAGCCTCTCGCTTTACCCGAATATCCTACCGATGAAGTGGAACGTTCATGTTGGCTCCTTGATTTCTTTGTGGGAAATAAGAGCATCTTACTGCTGGATCTCTTGCTCGAAACTCGAGCCTCTCTCTTTGTTTGCTTTATTTCATTATTAAGCTCTTCGGCCTTCTTGGCCCGACCAGCTAATGCGGTGAACTCCCGTGTTTCAAGAATCCCAATCAACAACTTGATTTCCTCATTCAAACCTTCTTTGAAGCATTTACACATTTCTGACTCGGTTTGAACCCATTCAGCTGCATATTGACTTAGCCTTACAAACTCCCTTTCGTATTCTACCACAGTCTTATTCCCTTGTTTGAGTTCTAGGAACTCCTTTCGCTTCGAGTCTAAGAACCTTTGACTGATGTATTTCTTCCTAAACTCTGCTTGGAAAAATTCCCAAGTGATATTTCCTTTAGCACCACCGAAGATACGGTTTTCCACCAATGGTATGAAGTATCCTTCAGGAGAGACACGACACACTTTAAGCACTTATCGGGTGTGCACGTTAATTCATCTAGTACCCGTGTAGTATTCTCAAGCCAGAACTCGGCTCTTTCAGCATCATCCTCGATTTTAGCTCTAAATTCCTTAGCCCCATACTTTCTAAGCTTATCTACAAGGGCCTTAACAATTCATACCGGTGCCATACCTCGTGACAAATCATCATCAGGTTGGTTAAGGGGCGGGGGAGGTCGTGGTATGTTGGGGCGATTCCTCAGATAATTCCCAAACCATTCATCCATCATGTTAAAGAAGGCGGCTCGGGCCTCTTCCTGGCCTTTAAACATAAACCTTCTACTACTACTAGATACAACTCATTGTACGCAAGCTGGAGCATGGCTCTCGGCTCCTTCGGACTTATCTTGTGCTTGATTGGAAGACATTTACTATATTCAAAAACAATTGAAACAGTTAGGAGATATCACACTATCAACATTCATATATTGGCATGTATAGCGAACCTTAATACTCTCTACGGTAGTCCTAAAACCGACTAAAACGTAGCTCTAATACCATTAAATGTAACACCCCTCACCCGTATCCAGCGTCGGGACAGGGTTCGAGGTGTTACCAGGTTTAAACTTTCTCAACATACAAAATCGACTCACCAATTTCACCTAAAATTTAAAACTTTTCAAACACATACGTACTGTCCCTTATACAGGCCTTTGAGGCCTAAAACATAAGTAGGGGTGGTTCGGGACAAAACACAAAAACATTTGATAGACCTTGGGCATCTTAATAAATTTCCTTGCCTTAGAGAGTCACATGCCCGTGTGGGTGGGGCCATGTGATCACACACGTCTGTGTGGCTTGGGACACAGCCGTGCCCTCAGCCCATGTAATTCTCTGTTTATGATGTCAGCATGCATTTAGGGGCACACGACCAAGACACACGCCCATGTGTCTAGCCCGTGCACTATACTGACTTTAAATTTTAAGTGCAGGGGACGCACGGCCATACCACACACCTATGGGGGCAAGCCGTGTGTCATACACGGCCTAGACACACGCCCGTGTGTCTATTCGTGTGGACCTTGTTAGGCCATTTTCCAAGCCTTTGGTCACCCTCTATCAACCAATCACACTTATAAGTTACTTTAATACATGGTAAGGCCAAATTATACACTTATATAAAACCTTGATAAACCTTATTGCATGAAAACCTCATATCATCAGTTTTATACAAGCTAGGTTAATTCCCTTTTTGTATTAAGGGTTTCCATATCTCCTTAACACATTCAAGATTGACTCATTCTTGTAACTCATTGCCAATTATAACCAAGCCATCACATATGGACGTAAACATGCATAGATTTGTAGGTCATAGCCAACTACAAAATAAGCAAATTACCATGGCCATATACAAAAAGATATGGGTATCTCTACATGCCTTCAACTTGGCAAATCAAATGACACATATAACAAAATACTCAAAAGTCCTATACATGCCATTGAACAAAATAAAAGTGTCTGTATACCAAAACTGGACTAGTTAATAGTGTGTTGACTCTTCAACTATCTTCCAATCTTTACGAGTCCTCGAGCTCTGTAAGACAGGGAAAAGAGAGGGGTAAACATTTACATGCTTAATGAGCCCGAATAACTGGAAAGTAAACTTACCGAGTAATTAGAATACAACCATATTAGGCAATGAAACCAACAAGCATGGAATGGTTTCCCTAACACATGCACTTAATCATCAGGTTAATCCCGTTGAGTTTCTAGGAAATCTCGATGGATCATCCATTTACCGTCAATTCATGAGAATGATCATTTTAGGTATGCACTCCCGCGAACCTCACATTTTATGGCAGGATTACTAGTCCAGGCTAAATCCCTTGTATCGTAAACTCATAAGCTGATGTCGGGATTAACAGTCCAGGCTAAATCCCTTATAGCGAAAAACACCCTTAATGAGCTCGAATCTGAATTACCAGTCAAGGCTAAATTCAAACCCTAATCAGATTACCCGTTCGGGCTAAATCCATAAAGTACAAATATTCTTCTGGAGGCTAGACCACTCAAGGAACACCCGTCCGGGCTAGATCCTCTTATTATTTGAGATCAACAGATTACCCGTCCGGGCTAAATCCTTTCTACAACACATGCAGGATCTCAAGTCACATGTAAATCATGGTTTATCCATCGAATTTCCTTTTTAACCTCAACCGAGACATTTTTCAACTTGTCATAGTTAAGAATGCCTTTCATGTATTTTCATGCCATCATCAAATGCAATTATCATTCATTCATAAATCATACAATTGGGCATATTATGAGTTTACTTTAAGTTATCCGAACATACCTGGTACTCGTCTCGGTATCGTGTTTCAGTTATTCCAAAACCTTTCGTTTCCCTCGATCAATCTCCGAAATTTGTTCCTCGGGGTCTATAACAATAAAGATAAATTATTAACACCTCACATTGTATTTTTCGAGTCTAAATTTCACCCCCAGTACAAATGACCGTTTTGCCCCTAACCTTTCACATTTTTAAGATTTAGTTCCTAAGCTCGTATAATGTAACACATGCAATTTCTACCTTACCCAAGCCTAGCCGAATATTTTTCCCTCCTATGGCATCCCACATTTTCCATTATTTCTCATTTCTACCACACATTTTACACCTTTTGAAAAAAGTTTCTTTTAGGGGTTTTTCATGAAAATCACTTAGGAAAAGATGTTTAACACACATCCAACTTTCAAATTCCTCCATAAAACATCAAAATACAAGTAACTCTTGCATGGGTAAATTTATAAACATGAACCCTAGCATGAAATATGGGTAGAAATAGAGAGAGACCAGGATTTCAAAAATACAAAGAACATTAAAAACGGGGCTTGGGAGCACTTATTATTGAGCTTGAAAATGTTGGAAACCCTAGCTATGGAGGGCTTGAGAATTTCGACTAGTACAAGGGAGAAGATGGCTGATTTTTCCTTCTTTTTCCCATTTTATTTCATTAGAATGCCAAATGACCAAAATGCCCTTAGGCCCTTTCTTTGAAATTTTATCCATACAAGCCCATTTTTGTCCCAAAACTTAGAAATTGGGAAAATTTCTCTCCAAAACCTTCTAATTTATAATTTAAAGCAATTTCATACAAATTTATTCTAGAATCCAAGTTTTGAAATTTATTCAATTTGGTCCCTAATTTTTAATTGGACACCTTACTAAAAAAATTTCTTCCTGAAACTTTAACACATACATATTATCATATTCTCGACCTCATAATAATTATAAAATAAAAATTTCAACATCGGATCTGTGGTCCCAAAACCACTGTTCTGACTAGCCCTATTTCGGGATGTTACAATAGGGGCCTATATGGTACTTTTACTTGCCAAACACGATAAAAACTCATGCATGCTTTGTTAGGATTTGTGATTTCATCATTGTACTTGTAAATTTCAAACTAATTGAATAAAATTTTTTCATATGATTATTTTATCATATATTTGTATGATTCTCATCCATGATTTCTGCATTAAGAGCAAAATGTATAAAGAAATATTCGGTTAAATTAGGCTAATATGCCATTTTTTAAATTAGGCTTTTAAGCCTTTTTTTTTTTAAATTTAGGAAATAGGCCATTTTTGAATCTCCTAGGGTTAGGGTTTTTAATATTTTTAGGTGTAGGGTTTTGAAAAGGGTTCAGGGTTTTCGACTGAAACCAGGTGTAACAGTCTGTTTTTCAATAGTGTCAGAAATAGTTGTTTTGGGGCCACCAAATTTGACGAGTAAGTTTGTAAATATTATTATTTAATATTTACAATTCAAATATGGTTTTAAAAAGGTTTTTGATTTGATAATTTATGTTATATAAGTGATTTATAGAGTTTAAGTGGTAAGACCTTAAAGTGAAGTGGTTTTATAAAATGAGGTATCGGGATATCGTTTCTATAAACTGAGCCATAAACATTTTTATAAATATTTACAGATTGTCATTATGGTGGTATTAAAGTTTCGTTGAAAAATTTTAACGTTTCGATAGTTAATTAATTAAAAAGGATTAAATCGTAAAATATGTAAAATTTAATGGTTATAGCATTATTTGTATCTAATGGATATAAAAGCATGAAATGGGCCTAAATTAGTAATTCAACCAATTTAGAGGATAGTGGCTGAACATGGCTTAGCATTTGGTGAAATTTGGTTGAGTTTTTAAGGGTAAAATTATAATTAATCAATTAAATTAAAATTAAATTAAATTAAATCAAAATGCTTTATCATCTTTTACAATATTTCTCCACCGATTATTAATGGAGGAAGGCGCCATTTTTGATGCATGGAGGTTTCAGCAAGTTCAATTCTAAATTGGTATGTGATTTTAGCTTCGTTTTTAATAATTTTTATGTTTATGAAATCGTTGCAACTAGGTTTAGTTAGCCCGTACCTTCATTTTTGAAACTATTAAAGATTTTGAAGGTTGCCATGGATGAATCTATGTAATTTTATGTATTAAATGATGAATTTGAAATGTTGGTTGATATTTAAAAATATTTTGTTAAGTGATTTTGGTGAATTTTTCGATTAGGGACTAAATTGTTGAAATTGTAAAAGTACAAGGATTTGATGTGAAATTACTGCAAATGTGGGCTGTTTTTTGGGCCATGAATATTCAGTTGATGTGAATTGACATTAAAAATGGTTAATTTACATGTTTTAGGCCCAAAGACTAAATTAAATAAAAGTAAAATGTTAGGGATAATTTTGTAAAAATGTGAAAAATGAATAAATTGCATAAAATACATTGTTTTACTGTCTAAAATAATAAATTGAATGTAATTATTAATTTAGATCAAAATCAAGTGGAAAATTGAGGAGAATAAAAATTTACCAAAATGCCTCTGTACTTTGTCTTTTATGCAATTTAGCCAGGTAAGTTTGTACGTTTAAATAGCATTTTAAATTATGTTTTAAATGTTCTTATTTTATAATATCAAATTATTTCTCGGTGGAAAAATCCAAAGGCATATCGACGATCATCGACCAATGAAAAGGGATAGCTTCAACTATCGATTATGAAAAGGGATGGTGACAACCATCAACTATGAAAAGGTATGGTGACGACCATCAATTAGGAAAAGGGATAGTTTTGACTATCGACTATGAAAAGGGAGAGTGACGACTATTGACTATGAAAAGGGATGGTGACGACTATCGATTAATGAAAAGGGATGGTTTCGACCATCGAATATGAAAAGGGATGGATTGACCATCGTTTAGCACACTTTGTGTAAGCTTCGGTAAGGGTTCGATGAAATTCACTTTGATATTATGAAAATATATGAAGTATGTATATTCATAATTATGAAAAGTATGATTTAAGTGATGTTATGTTTATGTACCATACTTTACTATATGATGATATTGCTAATTTAAGTGTTTAGTCACTAGCTTGTGGCTATGGTTGATGTTATGTGTTATGCAAATGAAATGGTAAGTGTTCAATATGAACCAAGACCTGTATGTATGAAAGACTTTGAAATGGTGAGTTACATGAAAAATATGTTATGTTGAGATGGATGATAAATCTAATTGAATCATGCTCAAGTATATTGGCTATCCATTTCAAATTCATATGAATCATGTTTAAATGAACTAACATGTGTTGTTGATGTGTTTAGACTTATGCCAAGCTTATGGATATGAATGATGTTTATGATTATGCTTGTACTATGCATATGAAATGGGTAAGAAAAAGGGAATTAAATGGTAAGTATGTAATTGGGATGTGTTATGATGCTATAAAAGGTTTAATGTGATAAATGAAGTAATTGTATGTGAGAAAATTGTTTATGCTATGGATGAATCTACCTATGTCATGGATAAATACACTGAATCATGAATTAATAATGTTGTTTAGGCTTAGGATAAACATTGAGAACAAAATGGAAAGTAAGTAAATAAAAAGATATATATAATCTTATGAAAATGTTTAAGTAAATAAAAAGATATATAATCTTATAAAAAGGTTGATGATTATATATTATGTCTCATGAAATCCTATCATTTTATGAATGGTAAATAAATATACGACATTAATGAACTTATTCAATTGTGAGTTGATGATTATGTTATGATAAGTCTTGGTATAGGTTTATTTTTAACCTATAAATTTCATTATTGTAATAGAAAATTATGCTTAAGGTTTATACTAGCTTACTAAGCATTCATTGCTTACGTAGTTATTTTCCTTTACTTTACAGATTATCAGAAGCTCGATCGAGTTGGAAGCTAGTTGGAGATCCATCACGCTATCCACCGATTGTATCTATAGATTTTAATGCTTTGGTCATGGTTATAATGGCATGTAAATGTGGACTATGTCTAATAATTAGTTGATGATATTGGCAAGTAATATTGCTATGAATTTGTGAAACTTATGTAATTTTGATGCCCTGATGGTTGGTGTGCTTTTGGCACTTTGATGCTTAATGGTTAGTGTTTATATGATCAAATTGATGCATGATTTTTATGACCAAAGAGGTAAGTGTTGGCATGTTTGCAAAATGATCATTTAGGGCATGAATTGATATGGAATTTAGTTAAGCATAAGTTGTTGAATTATGAACCATTTGGTATGTTTGAATGTGAATTTGGCTTGTGATCAATTATGGCATAACTTGTTATAGAATTAAGCTATATATATATATATATATATATATATATATATATATGGATGGAATATTGTTTACTTTGGAAATGTATTGAACTAGATGTGAATGATGTAAATATGGTATATAAATGTCAGTTGTTTGGTACCATTTGAAAATGGTTGGTTTGTGTCATTTAGGTGGATTGATGATGCAAGTAAGGAATGGTCAAAAGGGTGAGGTTATTTTGATATGGCATGAATCTAATATGGTATGGTTGATATGTATCAATTGTGATATGTTTTGGCATGGAAGCGAATTAGTTGATAAATGGTAAATGTGCCCATGTTTAGGTTGACTTGATGATTTATGTTTGAGGTGCCTTTTGGCATACTGGTTGTATGGATAAATAACATATTGAATTGGTCTTAAAATGCATGTTTTGGGTATGTTTTGATGCTTCAAAAAAGTGCAGATGGCTTGAATGTGTGGGCATGAATTGAGTGAAAGAAATAGCTTAAAAATTGGCCTATTTCTTGTCCACATGGCCTAAGACACGGGCGTGTGACATAGCCGTGTGTGACACACAGCCATACGACACGGCTATGTGTCCCTTGTAGGTTTTTAAAGGTTTCATTTCAAAAGTTACATAGCCTAGCACACGGACGTATGGCTTGGCCGTGTGAACCAAGTCAGTGAGTTATATGGGCATGGACACGGGTGTGTGTCCCTACTTCGAACGTCCACACGGCCTGAGACACAGGCGTGTGTCTCAGCCGTGTGTAATACCCCTAACCTGTGTACGTTGCCGAACTAAGGTTAAAGGTATTACTCGCCAAATCGAAACATTTAACATACATTTCATAAACATCAAAGCATCAAAGATCAAATATCAAATTAGAGTCCCTTATATAGGTCATCGAGACCTAAAACATACATTAGAAAGGAATCGGGACTAAACCAAACTCATACAAAATTTTTCCAAAAACTTAAATATTTTCAAAGAAGTACAAGTCACACGCCTATGTGATTAGGCCGTGTGCCTTACATGGCATTAGACACACCTGTGTGTCTAGGCCGTGTCAAAACAGGGCATACATACTAACTTGCTCACACGGCCACAAGACATGCCCGTGTGCCTTGGTGGTGGTCGAGTCTAACTTGGACCACACGACTAGCCACACGCCCATGTGCCTTAGCCGTGCTCGAGTCTGACTTACAATTGTAGGGTACCCCAGGGGACACACGGCCGTGCAACATAGCCGTGTGTCGCACACGGCTGAGACACATGCCCGTGTGGACAAAAATAGGCCATTTGAATAGCCAACTTGCCACCCAAATTGGGTCAAACCTACAAGCACCAAACCAAGCATATTTACACAAAAATTTCAACCAATTTCTATACCAAACCATACAACATTCATGCCATAACATTATCAACCATTTACATGCTTATAAACTCAACTAAATTGTGCCAAAACATAAGACCAAATCGTATCAAAACATGTGGTCTCATAATCTCTAAACTCGTGACCAAATCTCATATCAAAATTTGCCAAACCTACCATTTCTCTTAGACATTCATGAACATATCAAATAGATCATTTTGCATCACATTTCATATACCAAAACCAAAACATAAACACAACCATACAAAGCCATATCACATGACTAAATATAAATATTACAAAACCTGTCCCAAGTACTTCTAGCCTATACATGCCATATTCCAATATTTATACTTCCAAAATGTACCAAAATGAAGTTCGATAGTGTGGTGATGATCCTTGACGATCCTCGAGCTCACAATAGCTTTGATATCTATAAAACAATGCAAACACACACAAAGTAAGCTTTCAAAAGCTTAGTAAGCTCATACCAAAAATCATAAACAGTATATAAAATATAAAACATCAATAAGTAATTATAAATTCTCAAATCATCTATCAACTCTATGCAAACACAATTCATATGTTCTTACCAATTCAATGAACTTCACATACAATATATCATCTATCACAAAAGTATCGTACATATCTGAAACTTCCCGTACTTATTACTTTTCATACTCACCTTCCGTTTGGATATTTTAAGACTCTATGTAAATTATTATTTCTTCAAACATCCCCACACTTAGTGCTTTAAAGGTTAGCCGAAGCTAGAACAATTCCGCACACTTAGTGCCATCTCAATTAACCTAAACTATATTGATATCGCACACTTAGTGCCTCATATAGCCGAAGCTAGTTTGAATCGTACACTTAGTGCCAAATACCATTGATTTACCATCGTATTAATCCAAACTAAAAGTATATATACAATCCATGTATAATCAAAGTATCAAAACATACTTATAACATCATATTTTGCGTACGAACTTACCTCGTACTCGAAATTTGTTTACTCTATAATCTTCGACTTCCCTCGGTCTAAGTCTGAATTCCTCTTTTCTTGATCTATATTTATTCAAAATTAACCCATTTAATCACCAAATCATTCAAAACCATCCATAGACACATATTTAGGGCATTTTGCAAACTAACCCTCATATTTTCACATTTTGACACTTTAGTCCCTAATTCACAAAATCACAAAATACACATAATTTGCTTATACACATGCCTAGCCGAATTCTCCTAGTACTCATACTAGTCGATACATTTTATTTATTTCAGATTTTAGTCCCTCAAATTACAAATTTCACAATTTAACCCATTTTACTCAAAATCACCAAAAATCCAAAAAAAAGATGTTGACCCAACATCAAACTTTCATATTTCATCATTTAACCACATAAAGCTCATGAATTCATCCATGGCACATCTCAAATTCATCATCAAAATCAGAAATTTAAGCATGGGCTTGATAGTATTCAAAGCAACGATTACTAAAACGTAGAAATCATCAAAAACCGAGTCAAAACCATACCTTAATCAAGGGAAACCAAGGCCAAACCCTAGGTAAGCTTTTCTCTTTTCTTTTCCTTTTATTTTCAGTTAAAGAACATGAATAATGGCTAATTTCATGCTTTAGTTTTATTATAATGACTTTAATAAACATTTTCCCATTTTGCCCTTTTATAAACAATTATAAAACCATTTAATGGATGGTTGTTTTAGTCTATTAACATTTTCAATGGACAAATAACAACATAAAGACCCTTGCTTTAGAAAGCCAAATCAAATAGGTACTTTAATAAATAGAAGGCTACTTTTACAATTTACGCGATTAGGTCCTTTTTCAAAATTAAGCACACAAATGATTTAATCTTTAGACGAAACTTTCACACATGCTAATTTACATATCATAAGCAAGGAAAATAATATTTAAATATTTTTTTATGACTCGGATATGTGGTCTCGAAACCACCGTTCTGACTAGGGTCTAAACTGGACTGTTACACCGTGTGTTTCACATGGCCGTGTGACCCTTGGAGTGTGAATTTTTCCATATTTTTCCATGAAGTTTTAAATGTTTTCGATTAAGTCCCAAATCGTTTCTAAAGTGTTTCTATGGCCTCGAGGGCTCGAATTAGGGATGTTATGCATATGTTTGATTTCATTTTGCAATGGTTATCAAAAGTTAAGATTGAATGATTTGAGTTATGTTTTTACGGTAATGCTCTGTAACCCTATTCTGGCGATGGATACGGGTTAGGAGTGTTACACCAGGGAATTTCAAAGATAGTTTTCAGGATTCGGGGATGTGATAACACGCCTCATAACACATACATTTCATATGTCATGGCAGGATAGGACCATTACCTCAGAAACTCATTTTGGGGAAATCTGGTTTCAAGGTGATTGTGATTGATAAGATCAGAGGTCGAAGTCCAAGTAGAGGTCCTAGTTGACAGTCGTGATACGATCGTGAGTTCGAGTATAACTGGGAGCCAGTTGAAGAATGTTACACCGTCACGAGTTCAAGCTTTTTGGATACCTTGTAAATGATGTCTTATATGTACTATACAGAAGATTGAGGCCATATCATAGGAAAAATGAAGAGATTTTCGATGTAATCAATATAAAATTTTTCTCTATTTCCATGCACTCAGTATGTTTAACCTTTCATTCTTATCCGAAGGTTGACATCGAGGTGGACATAAGAGGACTCTTAGGGGAAGAGCGGATGTTTTAGCGGAAGTAGAGGTCAAACTCGAGTTAGCACGACAGCGGTTGTAGTTATTAATAGGTTGTTCAATAACAAAAACCACTGTCAGCCTGAACGAAGCATCACCTTTACTCCATCGAAATAGTCGCTCCCCACCTAAGAGTCCTCTTGCGTCCACAACGATGCTGGCCTTCAGATAAGAAGGAAGGTTAAAGGTATTGATTGCCTAGAAATGGAGAAAAAAATTATGCCGATTATAACGAGAAATCCTACATTTTTTTCCTATTCTTATGCCTTCAAACTTCTGTAAGTTACTTATAAGGCAACATATTTGGGTATCCGAAAAGTTTGAGCTCATGGCCACGTAACGACCATCAATTGACTCCCCCGTTATACCTCGATCCATGACTGCATAATAGTCGTCAATTGAGACCTCTACGTATACTACCACCCATGACCATATAAAGCAAAATCACCCCAGAACCTTACTTTCCCAATATAGGTTTCGGAGGAAATGGTCCCATCTTGACATGATACATGAAATGTGTGTGGCTCGGAGCGATATCACATCACCGATGACTCAATAATACCTCGAACATCAACCTAAAAATTTTAGTGACAGAAATTTTTAACACTGAGAAATGTGTTGTAGAGGAGGGATGGAGAGGCTATAGGAGAAGATTTTTGAGGAACAATGAAGCATGGAGTGGAAGACCCCTTTTTATAGGCGTGGGGGAAGGGTTGAATTCCAAAGTAGAAATTTCTCGCGATTGAGAATGCACTACAAGATTAGCGTCTTCTAGGAATATATTCAAAACATGCCTAAAAATGGATGAAAAATTGGTTGGGCACCTACTTTTAAAGCTGGGTGTGCTTTCTTTAACCTTTTTCAGCTAAAAATTAAATGCAAAGGGTCCCATAAAATAGTTTTGTATAATTGATGCACGTTTCGAGGAGCTAAACACTATTAGGGGCAATATTTAGATGAAATTATATAACTTCAGGAATGCACTTTTGAATAATACTTTGCATTTCATCATCATTGTTCAACGAATGCGTGTATTCATAAATTGATATTGATGCACATATTCCCTCTCTCACTGGCTTAATTTGTAACACCCCTAACTCGTATCCATTGTCGGACTAAGGTTAAGAGGCATTACTGGACATAACGGAACATTTCAAAAACATTTCACATTCAAAAGTCAAACATCATCATATCATAATCAAATATCAATATTAAGTCCATTTCTTAGGTCAATGAGACCTTAAACATGCACTAGAAAGAGGTTGGGATTAAACTGAGCACATACAAAATTTTTCAAAACTTAAACATTTTTCTGAGTTATAAAGGCACATGCCCGTGTGAGCAGGCCGTGTGCCTCACAAGGCATTAGACACAACTGTGGGTCTAGGCTGTGGCAAAACAGGGCATACATGCTGACTTGTCCACATGACCACAAGACACACCCATGTGCCAGGCTGTGTGAAAATTAGGGAGGTTACTGACTTGGGTCACACGGTAGACCACATGCCCATGTGCTAACCCGTGTGCCACACACGACCGATAGACACACCCGTGTGTCTAGGCCGTGTCAAAACTATAGGGTATACAGGCTTTAAATTGTAGGGTACCCCAAGGGACACACGGCCGTGTAACATACCCGTATGTCACACACGGCTGAGACACACGCCCATGTCTCCGCCCGTATGGACAAAAGCAGGTCATTTATAAGTCCAATATGCCACCTAAAAAAGGTCATCCCTACAAGCATAAAACAAAGCACATTTTGTACGAAATTTTCAATCAATTCACAACCAAAATATACACCATTCATGCCATTTCATTATCAATCAATTTCATACTTGTAATCCATACCAAATCATACCATTTCATAAGCTATAATCATATCAAAACATACCAAAAATCACATAGCAAACTCATTCATTCTAACATATCCTTATCTCAATATTTCACATCCAATCTCATGCCAAAATCATAACATTTCCAAAACTAAATCACATTACCAACTTACCAAATTGACCATTTATCACTAGGTCATTCATGAACACATCATATGAACATTATTGCATCACATAGTTTATGCTCAAAAGACATTCATAATTATAACCAAAACCAAGCCATATCACATGGCTAGATATACACATTACAAAACATATTCAAATACTTCTAGCTTATACATGCCATATTTCAATATTCACTTTTTCAAAAGATACCAAAATAAAGTTCGATAGTGTGGTGATGATCCTCGATGATCCCCGAGCTCTTGGTAGCTTCGATATCTTTAAAATAGTTGAAAACACACACAAAGTAAGCTTTCAAAAGCTTAGTAAGCCATATACAAATAAACTTATCATTTTAAGCATATAAGCATCATAAAATTTCATATACTGTATAATCGAATACTATCACAAACCATATAGTTCATATACCTTTCACATATTCTCAATTCATTTGCACATATAACATACTTTTTCATACTTATATCACATATCATCACTTGCACATGTACTTACTTTTTATTCTCAAACATAATATACATTTCAAATGTACCTGATTCGGATACACATTTCATATATATATTCACTCTTTTCTCAGAATGGCCGTTGAACCGTTCGAAATCATAAGGATAAGTGAAAAGCTCGTACAGCGCCAACGTCCCAGACGTGATCTTACATGTAATCAAATATCGATGCCACTGTCCCAGACAGGGTCTTACATGAAATCAAATACGATGCCAATGTCCCAGACATGGTCTTACAAGTAAATCACAGATTGATGCGTACGTCCCAGACGTGGTCTTACACGAAACCATATAACGGATCCTATGTCATGACATATCTATCCTAACTATTCCTATGGTTCGTACGGGGCTTTTCGGACGTTGTCACATTATCAGAGATTTCTCGGATATCACATATTTAGCTCTCATTTAGCCATTCATCATAGTTCAATGTCATTTAAACATAAATAAATTAACTCAAACACGTTTATTTGTATATTAACTTACCTCGTACAGATTCGAACGAACAGAGTCGACTACTCGACGACTTTCGACTTCCCCCGATCTAATTATATTTTTTTGGTTCTTGATCTAAATAAGTTCAAATTGGACTTATTCAAACTCACATTCATTAAAATCAATCCAAAAACACATATTTAGGGTATTTTACAAATTATCCCTCACATTTTTACATTTTAACACTTTAGTCCCTAATCATAAAAATCACATAATATACAAAATTTCCATATACCCATGCTTAGCCAAATTTTCATAGTGTTCATATAAGCTCATATATTTCATTTATTTTATATTTTAGTCCCTCAATTTTTCATTTTTACAATTTAGCCCAAATTACTCAAATTCATCAAAAATTCAAAGACAAAATATATTTATCTATCATATATCTTTCATTTTTCATCATTTAACAACACAAAACTCACATTAAAAACAATGGAACAACTCAAAATAATTATCAAATTCAGAAATTGAGGCATGGGCTTAGTAAAACACAAAGCCATGATCACAAAAACGTAGAAATTATCGAAAACGGATCAAAAACCATACCTTAATCACCAATATCAATAGCCGAACCCTAGCTTAAGTTTTCTTTCTTTTATTCTTTTATATTTTCGGCAATATGGTGAAAGAATGAAACAAAAATCATATTTTGTTTAATTAATAAACATTTATTCATCATTTACCTATTTAGCCTTATTATTTTCATTATAATTCCACTATCTCATGTCCATTAAAGTCCATACATTAATTCAATGGTATAATTGCATCATAAGGACCCCACATATATAAAGACATAGTAATATGACACTTTAGCAATTAGAACACATCTTTTACATTTTCTACGATTAGGTCCTTTTATCAAATTAAGTACACAAACAATCAAATTTTCATATGGAATTTTTACACATGCTAATTCACATACTGTAAACAAGAAAAATAATATTAAAATATTTTTTTGACTCGGATTTGTGGTCTTGAAATCACTATTTCGACTAGGGTTTAAACCGGGCTGTTACATATTGTCCTACTAAAGGCACATAAATTATATAACTTAAACACACAGCAAATTAATATAAAAAATTGAATTGTTGAGTTGTGAAACTCTTGTGTACTTCTTTCGAAAACCATTTTTTAGTATTGCTAATCCAATTGTCTCCTGCTTAGGAATCTGCCAGTTATGTTTGCAATAACTCTTGGAGAAAAGGCAAAGGACTAGGATTTCTTCCTGAGTAGGTTGCATCATTGCATTTGCCCGTAGCTCGACATATGTGTCATATCAGACAAGGGAGCTAGAATTCTTTCCGCTATTGAGCGCCAGGATAGCTTTTGGGATCGTACCCATCACAAGTACTGCATACGACATGTCAGATCCAACTACCACTCAAAATGGCTTTAAGAAAGTGAGCGAGATGTAGTAATCGACATGGGTATGTAATTGGTAATACCTATACAGTCATGTTGTACCTTATTTTGTTTGTTGTTTGCATTCATGAGTATGTTGTTCTCGATCGGTTATGAGCTTATCCAATATCATTTCCATGAAATGTTGAACAACTTGGGTGCTATCAACAGCTATGGTGCGGCATACCTTACCAACATACCCTTCGAATAGTGGAGACAATCGTATGATGGGATTTATGGTATAGACACATGATGTCAAACTTAGCAGAGTGTATCAATTTCGTACTAAAGGGGATGCGTCATTTGCCGATAACCTTGGTTGTGAAAGAAACATGCTTTCGCCTGGCTGTATTATTCTCAAAGAGGGTAGTAGCGTACACTAGACAAATACAGGGGGACATACTTGGTGTGAAGATGTATTGGAAGAAATCAGACGAAATACAGTGAGAGTAAATAATAAGTATGTAATGTGCCACTCATGTCAAAACCTAGAATTTTGAGTCACAGAGCACGCTAGTCCGGATTAGGACATGTCTGGGGCATCATATCGTGTCGACCTAATAGGAAGGACTTGCAATTGTGGGAGGTTCCAAGCTTTTAGTTTCCCATGCACACATGTAATTGCCGCATGTGGGAACCTAAGAATTGAGTATACGCCTTACATCAATGATGTGTACAGTCTAGAACACATGTATAGAGTATGGAGTCCTAAATTCCCACCTGTCCCAGATGAAAATATGTGGCTGCCAGTGTCCAGCACACCATTCGAGTTGGCACCGAATATAACAACCTATTTTTAGTCAAATCGAAATAGTGGTTTTGGGACCAAAAATTTGAAGTCAAAATAATTATTTTATTATTATTTTAATGTTTATAGCACGATAGTATGATAGTGTGAAAGTTCTGTTATGAAATTTTATGTTGGAGTGTTTAATTTGATAAAAAGGACTAAATCGCGTAAGGTGTAAAACTTGTGTTCTATTAGCTAAAGGTGTCTAATAGCTATGAATTATTAAAGTGAAGGTCCTTATGTGGTGATTAGATCATTGTTAATATGAGTGGAAAAATATGTGTAACACCCCTTACCCGTATTCGATGCCGGAACAGGGTACGAGGCATTACTGGACTTAAATACAAGCAAACATTTAGAACCGAGACATGAATTTCCACTCAAATTTAAAAATTTTCATAAACATTCATCTTGTCCCTAAAACAAGCCTACAAGGCAAAAAACATACATCGGGGGTGGTTCGGGACTAAACTAAGAACTTTAGAAATTTTTACAACACTTAAATTTTTTTTTGCTAAAATAGGGGTCACATGCCCGTGTGGCTTGGGATAGGCTCATGTCCCTAACTCGTGTAACCCTCTGTTTATGACATCATCAACAAATTGAAGTCACACGGCCAAGTCACAGGCCCATGTGCTTAGGCCATGTCCTTCACACGGCTGAGACACACGCCCGTGTCTCTGCCCGTGTGCTCGATACTGAGCATTCTGTTTTGCAACAATTAAGGTGTAGGGGACACACGGTCAGATCACACGCCCATAGGGCTGACCGTGTGTCACACACGACCTAGACACACGCCTGTGTGTCTACCTGCGTGAACAATAATAAGGCTGTTTACCAAGCTATTTGCCACCCTTAATCACACATGCACTCACATCAATTCAAAGGCACAAAACATAGCATACTTATGCAACCAAAACATCCAAAATCATGACTAACACATGCCAAACATTTCACATTCATGTCATAAATCATTATTCCGTCATTCATCAAGCATACCATGACTATGTCGCCAAAGCCATTGGCACTTATATATAAATATACTTAGGCTTACAACCATGCTAGCCCAAAAATAAGTCAATTTACATGGCCAATATCAAACAAGCCTTTGACAATTACAAACCAATATATTGGCTACAATCATAAAGACACATATAACCAAATGACTAAGTCCCTATACATGCCATAGACTCAAACTACTTGAATTCATCAATACCCGTAGTGATAGCTTGATAGTGTGATAAGATCTCTGGCGATCTCTAACCCGAGCTAGCTAAATAATCCTATAAAACATGGGAAAGAAAAGGGGGTGAGCTATATAGCTTAGTAAGTACATATGTAATCAATAAGCAACCTCAACCATAAATATATCTTACAATTAACATAATGTAAAACCATACGAATGTCATTTAAGTTTCATAAATATAACTTATTCATATCTTACCAAGTGTTTATCATATTCAACAATGTGAACACAAATTATGATAATCTACCATAATCTCATGGTTATAGTTTTATTCAGTCACAATGTTTGCTCTATCAACTTATAAGCATAATTTAACATGTTCGGGTATTAGCCCAACAACCAAAATCTTTTCGTTGTAACATATTACAACAATTAACAAGTCATTTCAAACCACATAATAAACATGCACATTAAATTATGAGTATTCACTATTCAAGCATATATTTCAACACCTTTCAATTGTTAAAGCCCATTTCTTCCCATACTTCTATAGTCATTTTTAATAGGCAATTATGCCAATCATTCCTTTTTCTCATATTCGATAAATCACAATTCGTGTGAATAGAATATGCTATATCATAGCTCAATTTGGCCCTAAAGCCAATCACATGATACTCAACCAAATTTATCATGAATTTCATTATCACAAGTATAGGCCAAAATCACAACATTCGTAAAACATTCTCATGGGAATCATGAACTCACGATATTAAGAAATCCATGCTTATAAACTTATGTACATACCTGTACAAATTTGTAACATATCATACTCTTTCTCGTCTTTGACATACCCGTTGAATTTCCTGTTGAACCACTTGAAATACTATTCAGATACACAGAAATTCTTGCACATAAGGGCCACATACATAGCCAATGCTACCTCATATCTCATAACACATAGGGGCCCACTCTTGAGCTAATCACGGGCCTGCTCACACAAGCTGATGGTCAAGACGTAGCTGCACGGGCTGCTCACACAAGCTTTCAGGTATCTGCAACACATGCCGAAATACCTAGCCACTGCTAGGACGTACATGACCAGAACCCGGATCACATAATCATATACATTACATGGGTTCCTAGTGACATGTCACTCGTATCCTAATCTATTCCTAAGGTTCAAACGGGGTTTCTCACTTGTCATTACGTCGTCGAACGTATCCACATTGTTATTTATACAATTCATGCATAATAAAACATATAAAAGTACAAATATAACATTGCCTTTATTTACAAACGAACTTACCTCGATCCCAAAGATAACAAAAAGGGATCTAATCGTCGAATACTCATTTTTCCCCTATTCTAGGTCCGAATATTATGGAAAAATTATGTTTTTGCCCCTAAAGTTTGACATATTTATATTTTTGCCCCTAGGCTCGAAAAATGAAATTTATTAGATTTATTTAACATACAAGCCTGACCGAATCATTTTTATAACTATAGCAGCCCACAATTTCCAGTAAAACACACTTTTACTACATATTTTATAACTTTTACACATTAGTCCTTTTAAGCATTTTCACCGAAAATCACTTAGCAAAAGTCGTTTAACAATCCATAAACATGAAGTTTCTACCATCAAACATCAAAATACACAAATATCCATCATGAGTCAAACCCTAGACCTTCATCATATCTCAAATAAGTGGTAGAAATAGGTAGATCATGATACAAGGATTTCAAAAAACATAAAAATCATTGAAAACGGGGCTAGAACGAACTTACTATGAAGTTTGGAAAGATTGAACAAAACCCTAGCCATGGTGGTCTTTAAAAATTCGGCCAACTGGCTGAATATGAGCAAAATTTGGCTTTTATTTTCTTTTTAATTCATTTTAATTACTAAATGACCAAAATGCCCTTAATGAAAAAATTTGGAAACATACCTAACCATGTCCATTTTTGTCCAAAAACTTAACCAGTGGTCTAATTACTATTTAAGGACCTCCAATTTAAAATTTCATAGAAATTGGACACCTATAACATGTAGAACTCAACTTTTGCATTTTTTTACAATTTAGTCCTTTTGACTAAATTGAGTGCCCAAACGTCAAAATTTTCAAACAAAATTTTCAGAAAAAATTCCAAAAAATTGTAGACCATAAAAATATAATAAAAATTAATTTTACTGTGTTAGATTTGTGGTCCCGAAACCAGTGTTCTGACTAGGCCCAAAATCGGGCTGTTACAATATGGCCATTAATTAGGTAATTTTAATGATTTATTAACAAGGCTAAAATGGTAATTTAGTAAAATAAATAATTAAAATAGTAAAACAACAACGCTATCATCTTTCTCTAGCCTTTCCCACCGAAATTAAGGAGATAGAAACCTCCATGGATGCATGCTAGGTTCGGCCAAGCTTACAAGCTCAATTGGTGAGTAAATTTTGTCCCGTTTTTAATGATTTCTATGTTTTTGAGATCGTTGCAGCTTAATCTAGCTAGCCTAGGGGCTAATTTGAAAACTGTTAATGGTTTAGGGTTTTGCCATTGATGAAATAGCATGTGTTTTGATGTTTAATGGTAGGAAATGTATGTTTGTTCTTAGATAAACAACATTTGTAAACTGATTTTTGACAAAATTGCCAATTAGGGATTAAATTGAGAAATGTTAAAATTTTGTGGTTAAATTTTGAAATAAATGAAAAGCATGGGCTGTTAAGGACATAATTGAAATTCGGCTAGCATGGGTATAAGTTAAATTTCATGAATTTGTATTTTTATGAGATAAAGACTAAATTGTAAAAATGTTGAAATATTAGGGGCAAAAGTGTAAAGTTGCCTTAATGTGTATTTTGGATTAAATTGAATAGAATGATAATTAAATAAGTTAATTTTGATTACATTTAGATCAAGAAAAGCGAAATTCGGATTTAGATCGGGGGAAAAATAAAGTATCAGACTAATCGGCTTATTTTGTTGTTTTTGCAATTGAGGTAAGTTCGTATGTAATAAACATTGTTATATTTGTGTTTTAAATGCTTTAATATTGCATAAATTGTGAATACAACCTGGCAGACATATTCGATGACGATTCGACAAGTGTGAAATCTCGGTTGAACCTTAGGAATAGATTAGGGTACAAATGACATGTTATTAGGGATTATGTGATTTGGCTATTGGTCCATACGTCTACCTGTGGCTGAGTTATTCGGCATGTGTTGTGGATTCTCGTTAGCTTGTGTGAGCAGCATTGTGTAGCTTCGTCATGACCGTTAGCTTGTATGAGCAGTCCCATTGATAGCTCGAGAGTGAGCATTATATGTGATATGATATTGAGATAGCTTCGGCTATATGTGTGGCGCTTAGAGTGCGAGATTCCTGGGTATCCGATAGTATTTCGAATGGTTCAACAGGTATATGAAAGATTTGGGTATGTATGAGATTGATACGAGATGGTACAAGTACGTACATGAAGCGTATAAGCTTTGAATCGAAGAAACTTGTGAAATTCTCATTTAACCTTGTGATTGAATATGTGATAGGTTTGTGTATTCATTTGAGTTGTATATTGATATGATCAATTATTTAAATTGTGTTTGTATGGTAACATGAGTTTATTGTCATACGAGCTTACTAAGCTTTATAGCTTACATTGTTTATTTCTCCGTGTTTTATAGTGAAATCAAAGCTAGCTTGGATTCGGGAATCCTCAGAGATCTCATCACACTATCAAGCTATCACTTTGGTACTTTTGAATCTATGTTTATGGTTATATGGCATATATAAGAGTTGTGGTCATTTTGATATATTTTAGTAATGGATTTAATCTTTTGAGTTGTTTTGTAAATGATGATGGATGTATTATGATTTTAGCCATGTGAGTTGGCTTGTATTTGGCATGTTTTGCTCATGTATATATATGTGTAAGTGATCTTGTGATATGTGGTTGATTAGTGATAGAAGATGCTTGTTATGAATAGGTATTATGGATATCAAATGGTTGGGTTTTGAATGTTGATATGCTAGTGAATCTACGTCAAATAATACATATTTGAAAGTGGTTATATTGATGATTTTAGAAAGTGAAGTTTGGTATGAAATTGAATGGCATATTGTGGTATTTGTGTGCCTTGTATATGTTGGTACTGAAATGGCATGAATTGTACTTGGTTGATGTTGGTTGAGTTCCTAATTATGCCATTTTGTGTGCCATTTGGTTTGATGTAGGTGTATGCAAATTTGGGTGGCAAGATGGCTTGGTAAATAGCCTATTTTTGTCCACACGGTCAGAGACACGGGTGTGTGTCTTAGCTGTGTGTGACACACGGTCAGGTTACACAGCTGTGTGTCCCATAGTGTTGAATTAAAAATCAAGTCAGTATGCTCTACACGGCCTAGCACACGGGCGTGTGACTTGGCCGTGTGGCATAAGGTAGTATACCCTACAGGTTTGGCACGACCTAACACACGGCCTGACACACGGGCGTGTGTGGCCATCTCGAAGGGCACATGGGATGGTCACACGGGCGTGTGGTTGGCTGTGTGACCAAAGTCAGTGAGTTACACGGGGTTGGATAGGGGCTAGGATACGGCGATGTGATCTCATTTTGAATGTACACACGGCCTGTGACCCAAGCATGTCTTTGGCCGTGTGAGACACACGGCCGGGCCATACGGGCGTGTATCCCCTGTAATTTTGAAAAATTTTCTAAGTTTTCTAAAATTTTCCTAAGTTATCAGTTTAGTCCCAAACCACCTCGAATGCATGTTTACGGCCTCGTAGGCTCGTATTAGGGACAATGTGAATGTTGTTGAATGATGATACATAAATTTTGTAATTGTATGTGGAATGTATGTTTAATAGTATAATAAGTCCGGTAATGCTCCGTAACCCTATTTCGACTTTGAATACGGGTGAGGGGTGTTACACCGAACATGAACCTGCATCGCGTCTTAATAGGTCGCCGAATGCCACCCAGATATGAAACAATATAGATATTTGGGAGAGGGACAATCAATAGAGGTTATGCGGGTACTATAGAAACTTAGGGCATACAAAGGCAACATGTTCTGTGTGGAGGGGTACTTTGGCGCCTCAACGTCGATAGCATTATTTTAGGAAATGAAACGATTCATTACAATGCTTCTATTATTTTGGTGATCAAAATTTGTTATTTATTATCAACTTACGCATATTTCATCTCAGAATGTAAGAAAGACAATTATAGTGTTGGAATGAAAATCTATGGTTTCCTTAATTATGTCATATATATTTATTTCCCAGTAGTAATAAAAAACTACATCAATCGCGACGTAAGGGAGAATGTGTGCCGTAAGGTGATGAACGATGCTCGCGAGGAGGATTTCTTCGCACAACCAGGGATGTGGGCCTATAAACTTCCTCATTGCCATTGCCCACGAAATCATCGGCTTCAAACCTACCCTCTTGCTCATCTCTGTCTTCATTGTCGTTTTAGTGTTTGTAACAGCCCATTTTTAATAAAATCGAAACAATGGTTTCAGAACCACAAATTCGAGTCTGGAAAGAAAAATTATTTTAATACTATTTTATGATCTATAGTATGATAATAATATTGTGTGAAAATTTTGTAAAGAAATTTTATTGATTACATGTTTAATTTGATAAAGGACCAAATTGCACAAAGTGAGTTCAGTTCTAACAGCTAAAGGGATTAAATAGCTATAGAAATTTAAATTGGAGGTCTTTACATGGTAATTAGACCATTAAAAATGCTTAGTTGTTAAGGATTATGATTCATCTATGGAAAATAAAATAAAGAAAAGGATGAAATTGGAAAGATGAAAAATAAAAGGTGATAAATTAATTAAATAACAAAATATCATCATTTTATGTCATCTTCTTCCCCAAAATGCATGGAAACCCTAGGAAAGAGAAAGCAAGCTTTCTTGGTTAATTAGGTAAGTATTCAAGTCTAGTTTTTAGTAATTTTTATAATTTTGAGATCGGGATAACCTAATCTAGCTATTTTGGGGATTAATTTGCAAAGTTATCGAAGCATGAAATTTTTTTCCATGGATGAATATGCTGAAATTTGAAATTTATGATAAAATATGAAAGGTTGTTGATAGATAAACAACTTTTACAAAGTGAATTTTGATGAAAACATGATTTAGGGACTAAATTGAAATGTTGTAAAATTTATGTAAAAATTATGAATTTTATGAAATACATGAGCTGTAAATGTTACGTGTAAAAATCGGCTAGACTTGGAACAAGGATTAAATTGCATGAATTTCATTTTCCGAGACTAGGGACGAAATCGTCATTAATTAAAAGTTTAGGGGCAAAATGGTAATTTTGCCTAAGATGTGAATTGGACTGAATTGAGTTTAATTTTGAATTGTAGAAATATTATATATATGTATCTGACATTGGAAACATATCCGACAAAGCCCAATAAATGATAATGCCTGAAATAAATGATAATGCCTGAAATAAATGATAATGCCCGATAAATGATAAATGTTAAAAATTTTACTTTTATGCTTGAAATGAATGTGGAATGTGCTTATTTGAATTATATGAATATTGTAAATGTATGAAATAATTACATGTCTGATAATGCCTAAAAATGTTAAATCCCGTTTAAATAAATGAAAATTGATGGATACATGATTTCCCATAGTGAATATAGTTCTGCATATATTGCAGACGAGATTTAGCTCAGATGAGTAATCTTGATGTAGCCCTTTCGAGCATCCTGATATATAGTTCTTGCGAGCATCTTGATCAGTAGTGATTTGGCATTTTTTGCGCTCACCGCAGCTCTGTGTGAGCGTCTGTTATGCGGTCGGTTGTGATCTTGCATACGTTGTGGACACAAACGCAGCTCTTTGTGAACGTCCTAGTGTGGCTCGCTTGAACTCTCTGCTACCTTAGCCGATGCTCCCTGATAGTATCTCTTCGGAGATATCTAAAAAGCACTATGAGCTTCCTCAGTAAAAACTGTTATGAGTTTCCTGATTTACCCAGATAAGTCCTGTTACATGGCTCATTTGAGCATCCTAATATGTGGCTCGAGAATGTGCTCCTTGGTTATGTGCCCTAATGGGTACCTCTGAATAAGAATTGACAGATCTTTATTTGTACACCTTGAGTGTACTACCAGTGTATCCATCGATATTTTAGATAAGATTCAATCGGAATAATCCTGACATGAGAAGATAAGAATAAGAAATAAGTTATTACACGTATCTTGTAACACTCCTTACCTGTACCAGAGGCTGGGACAGATTACGAGGCATTACCGAATATGCATACAAATGTTCATGCAAAATCGGGCTATAAAATTTCTTTCAATTAAAAAGTCATTCAAGCATATGCGAAACATCCCTTGTATGGACCTACGAGGTCCAAAACAAACATTGGAAATAGTTAGGGACCAAACTGGAAACTTTAGAAAAACTTAGGAGCTTTTTTTAAATACAAAATCACACGCCCATGTGAGAAAGGGGACACGCCTATGTGCTCTTAACACGCCCATGTCCTCAGGCCATGTAACTCTCTGACTATGATGTCAACACCAAATTAAGGTCACACGGCCGTGTCACACGCCCGTGTGGCTAGGCCGTGTGACCAAATTAATTTAAATGATTTTTCATAAAATGGTGCAGACTTCACACGACCAAAGTACATGCCCATGTGGTTAGGCCGTGTCTCTCACACGGCTAAGACACACGCCCTTGTCTTAGCCCGTGTGTTTACTACTAGG
This sequence comes from Gossypium longicalyx, assembly GCA_025698465.1. NCBI lineage: Eukaryota > Viridiplantae > Streptophyta > Magnoliopsida > Malvales > Malvaceae > Gossypium > Gossypium longicalyx. Next base: position 50,296,554 of record CM047004.1, read on the forward strand.
CATTCTGACTTGTAAAATTTGAGTGCAGGGGACACACGGGTGAGCGACACGGCCATGGGGCAAACCTTGTATCACACACGGCCTAGACACATGCCCGTGTGTCTACCCGTGTGGACCCATTCTAGGCTATTTTCCAAGCCTTTTTGCCACCCTTTAAGACTCACTCATTTATACATATTCTCAGTATACAACAAAACACATTTAAAATTACTCCAATATCCAAATTCCATGATTAAGTTATGCCCCTAATACCTCCATGTACTATATAAAGTTTTACATGCATTTCTTAATCTTTTCATACCAATTCATAACCTCTAGGTTTTTATAACCTTCTTCCCAATTTTACATATTTATAGCATTGTTGTGGCTATACTTATTGATCAAGGATCATTCGCCAAATAAACATGCCATACCTTACATCCATCAATTATAAATGATTTTCCCTAAACACATATGCAGTCAAGAAACAAGTTAGTCACATAATTTTCAAGACCCATAGATGGCTCATTACATCATATACATATTCAATTTCATATTTCTTATGTCATTTACAAATGTTTTATCTGGTGAATCATTGAATTCCCGACGGGTATTTTATCACTTAGTACGCTCTAGGTGTACTATTTTATTAACCGTCAATTTATCTCCAGTAGTGTCCTATCCGGTACACTCTTGAGCTGCATCTTTTACAGCAGAATTACTAGTCCAGGCTAAATTCTAGCTGTATCACATATTCTAAGGGCTTTGTTGGACTACCAGTCCAGGCTAAATTCTTTATATGACAAAGAATTCCCTACAGAGTCTAATCTGGATTACCAGTCCAGGCTAAATCGAGTCAACTAGGATTACCAGTCCAGGCTAAATCCTAATTAAAGCATATACTCAATAGGCTCGTTTTAGGATTACCTGTCCGGGCTAAATCCTTTCCATAATGAGATCAATGGATTACCCGTCCGAGCTAAATCCTTTCTACAACACATGCAAAATCCCATTTCTCGTGAGAAGTAACCTATCCATAGGAATTCCATATTCAAACGGATTCTAACCCATTTTTCAATAAATTTTGGAATTATGAACATTTTCATACGATTCATTATTTATACATTTCACATTCAATTTAACACAACAATTAAAGTCAACATGCATAAACATCCAATTAGGTTACACGAACTTACTTGAATGATGTCTCGGGTTTGGATTCTGACTATTTCAAAACCTTTTGTTATCCATGATCTACTTCCGAAATTGGTCTTTTTGAGTCTATATAAAAAAATAAATTATTAATTCATCACATTCTTCAATTTCAGCCCGAAAACTTACTCTATGGCAAAATTACCTTTTTACCCCTAATTTTGCACATTTTAGTCCCTAGGCTCGTATAATGAAATATATGCATTCCCTTGATTTCCCAAGCCTAGCCGAATCCACATTTTCCTTTATTTCACTTTTCTACTACCCACTTTCACATCTTTTACAACTTGGTCCCTTTTTAGGTATTTTCATGGAAAATCACATAACAAAAGATGTTTATCATACATCAAACTTTCATATTCCTCCATTAAAAACCAAAATACATACATGTCACACATGGGTAAGTTTTTGAACATGAACCCTAGCTTAAAATAAGGGTAAAAATGGCTAGAACATGCTTCAAGGATCTCAAAAATATAAAGAACATAAAAACGAGGCTAGGGAGCACTTACTATCAAGCTTGAAAGTTGAAGAAAACCTAGCTATGGTCCTTAGAATTCTCGGCACTACCTTGAAGAAGATGGACAAGATTTTCACTTCTGTTTCCCTTTTATTTCTTTTATTTACCAAAAGACATAAATGCCCTTAAAGCCTTTCATTGAAATTTTATTCATGCATGCCCATTTTTGTCCAAATTTTTAGAATTTAGTCAAATTAATATTTGAGGACCTCTAATTTATAATCTAACTCAATTCCATGCTAATAGCTTCTAGAACTCAAGTTTTGCATATTTTGCAATTTGGTCCCTAATGTCAAATTGAGCATCTTAGCCATAGAATATCTCCATGAAATTTTTACGCAAGCATACATTCTCATTCTAGACCTCATAATAATCATGAAATAATTATTTCTATTTCAAATATGTGGTCCCGAAACCACTGTTCTGACTAGGCCCTAGATCGAAATGTTAAAACTCTCCCCCCATTAAGGATTTTTGTCCTCGACAATCTCACCAGTAAAAAGGTTCGGATATTGGTTTCTCATAGTCTCTTCAGGCTCCCATGTAGCCTCTTCAACTCCATGCTTTTGCCATAGTACTTTCACGAGAGCAATATTCTTGTTCCTCAACTATTTGAATTCCCGAGCTAGTATCTTAATCGGTTCCTCTCTGTAAGTCATATCTAAACAAATCTTAACCTCTGTTGGTGAAATTACATGTGAGGTGTTAGATCAATAACGACGAAATATGGACACATGAAACACATCATGAATTCTTTCCAACTCTAATGGCAAGGCCAACCGATATGCTACCGGTCCAATCCTTTCAGTAATCTCATACAGTCCTATAAAACGTGGACTTAATTCGCCTTTCTTTCCAAATCTCAAGACCCTTTTCCATGGAGACACCTTTAGAAATACCTTATCACCAACTTGATACTCAATTTCCTTTCCTTTCAAATTAACGTAAGATTTCTGCCTGTCAAAAGTAGCTTTCAAACTATCACGAATAATCTTTATCTTTTCCTCGGTCTCCTTAATTGAGTCAACCCCATGAATCTTGTTTTCTTTAAGCTCAGTCCAATTTAGGGGTGTTTGACATTTACGCCCATATAAAGCCTCGTAAGGTGCCATTTTCAAACTTGATTAATAACTGTTGTTGTAGGCAAATTCTATCAATGGTAAGTACTTTTCCCAACTGCCTTGGAATTCAAGAACACAACACCTGAGCATATCTTCCAAGGTCTGAATCATTCTTTTGGATTGGCCATCGGTTTGTGGATAGAAAGCGGTACTAAAGTTTAGCTTCGTACCTAAGGCTTCTTGTAACTTCTTCCAAAATCGAGAAGTGAACCTTGGATCTCTATCCGAAATAATCAATAATGGTACTCCGTGAAGTCTCACAATTTAAGTAATGTATAGCTCGGCTAACTTATCAAGTGAGAAATCAGTTCGTATCGGTATAAAATAAGTCGATTTAGTCAACCTGTCAACTACAACCCAGACGACATCTTTTTTCTTTGGACTCAAAGGCAATCCTGTCACAAAGTCCATAATAATACGGTCCCATGTGCATTCGGGAATCATGATAGGTTGAAGTAACCTTGAAGGCACTTGATATTCAGCCTTTACCTATTGACAAATTAGACATTTCGATATGAACTCTGAGATATCCATTTTCATGCCATTCCACCAATACGATTTCTTCAAATCATTATACATCTTTGTACTACCCGAGTGGACTGATAAACAACCACTATGGGTCTCATATAGAATATTCTGAATCAACTCAGCATCATTCAGAACACAGATCCTACCACTGAACCTCAAGCAACCATTCGGAGTCAATTTAAAAATCTAGTTCACTGCTAGACTCGCATTGAGCTCTTTTAGCTTGTAACTCTTTATTGACTTTCTGGCCATCACAAATCTGTTGAAGAAAGGTTGGTCTAGCTCTCAAATTTGCTAGGATCGAACCATCTTTGGACAAAGCCAGCCGTGTACCCATAGCTCTCAAGGCAAACAACAATTTCCTACTCAAAGCATTGGCGACTATATTTTCCTTACCTGGATGGTAATCAATCACAAGCTCATAATCTTTAAGTATCGAGCCATCTATGTTGCCTTAGGTTCAAATCGTTTTGATTCATCAAGTATTTTAAACTTTTATGATCGGTGAACACCTGACACTTCTCACCGTATAGATAGTGTCTCTAAATCTTTAACGGAAAAACAATGGCGGCCAATTCCAAGTCATGTGTCAGTAGTTCTTCTCATGAGGCTTCAATTGCCTTGAAGCGTAGGCTACCACCTTACCCTCTTGCATGAGTGGCGATCATAGAAAATCCTTTAACAAATCGTCTGTAGTAGCCAGCCAAGCCTAAAAAGCTTCTAACTTCTATCACGTTCTTTGGCAGTTTCCATTTGATGATGGCCGCAATCTTACTGGGTTCAACTCCAATGACATCACCCGAAACTCCCAAAAACCCAACTTCTTTAAGCCAAAATTCACTTTTGCTTAACTTAGCATACAGTTGTTTATCTTTCAAAGTTTGCAAAACTATTCTCAAGTGTTCAGCATGCTCGGATTTATCATGAGAGTAAATCAGTATGTCATCAATAAAGACTACAACAAACTTATCCAAGTATGGTCAAAAAATTCAGTTCATTAAGTCCACAAATACTGTGAGAGCATTCGTTAGCCCAAATGGCATAACAAGAAATTCACAATGACCATACCTTGTTCGGAAAGCAGTTTTAGGCACGTATGATTCTTTAACTCGTAGTTGGTAATAGCCAGATCTCAGGTCTATCTTTGAAAATACTGTTGCTCCCCTCAACTGGTCAAGCAGATCATCAATCCTCGACAATGGGTATTTGTTCTTGATTGTCACCTTGTTATGTTGATGATAATCGATGCATAGTCTCATAGAACCATCCTTCTTTTTCACAAATAGTACTGGTGCACCCCAATGAGAGAAACTAGGTTTGCAAAACTTTTATCTGTCAATTCTTGTAATTGAGACTTTAAATCTCTTAGTTTCATTGGGGCCATCTGAGACGGAGCAATCGAAATAGGTGTTGTTCCTGGCACCAGGTCAATGCTAAATTCAACTTCCCTAATAGGAGGTAATCCTGGTAACTCCTCCGGAAACACATTTGGGTATTCGCACACTACTGGTACTGATTCAACTTTCAATTTAGATTCCTTAGTATTCAACACATAAGCCAGGTAGGCTTCATATCCCTTTCTCAAGTATTTTTGAGCCAACATAGAGGAAATCACAACGGATGGTACGTATGACTCATCTGGTTCAACTCGAAGAGTCTCGCCATTTTCACACCTTAATTCAATGGCCTTCTATCTGCAATTTACTATAGTTTCATGTAGTGTCAACCAATCTATACCCAAAATAACATCAAACTCATCAAATGGCAACAACATTAGATCGACCGAAAAACAAACAACATTAGATCGACCGAAAAACAATGTCCTTTAACCGTTAAAGGGCATTTCTTGCATACTTTGTCAACTAGTACATGTTTGCCTAACGAATTTGACACCTTAATTACATATTCAGTAAATTCTACAAGTAATTCTTTACTAGACACCAATTTCATACAGACATACGAATAGGTTGACCCCGGGTCAATCAAAACAACAACAGGAATATTATAAAGAGAAAATGTACCTGTAATGACTTTAGGAGTTGAAGCTTCCTCTCTAGTGTGTATAGCATCACTTCTTGCCGGGGCTCGAACCTCTGATTTGGCAGTAGAGTCCTTTACAACGCTACGACCTCCACTGGCACTTTCAGGGCATCTTAGAGGTCTACCCCGAGAGATGGGAGCATTCAATTTTGGGTTTGGCTCAATCTCTTTGTCATCTCATTCCGGGCAATCCTTAAGGAAGTGATTAAGAGAACCACACCTATAGCATGCCCCGCTCCTCATTCGACACTCTTCAAAGTGAAACTTGTTACAACTATTACTCCGCGGCTTTTGGTTTCCCACACTCCCTACACTAGTTGTCATGGGAGATGAAGACCGCGGATTAGGGCGCCTAGAAGTTCTTGTTTTACCTGAATATCTCACTGATGAATTGGAGCGTTCTTGGTGACTTCTCGACTTCTTTGTGGGAGATGTATATGTCTTGCCCATGAATATCTTACTCAGAACTCGAGCTTTCCTCTCTGCTTGTTTCTTTTCATTACTTAACTCTTTAGCTTTCTTAGCTCTATCGGCCAACACTGCAAACTTTCTTATCTCAAGGATCCCAATCAACAGTTTAACATCCTTGTTTAACCCTTCTTCGAAGAGCTTGCACATTTTCGCTTCAGTCTGAACCCACTCTTGAGCATACTGGCTCAGTCGGACAAACTCCCGTTCGTATTCTACTACAGTCCAATCTCCTTGCTTAAGTTCTAGAAATTCCTTTCTCTTCAGATCCATGAATTTTTTTACTAATATACTTCTTTTTAAATTCAGCTTGGAAGAACTCCCATGTAATATTCTCCCTTGGTGTCACTGAGGATATAGTCTTCCACCAATGATATGCAGTGTCTTTTAGGAGAGATACCACGCAGTCCAAACATTCCTCAAGGGTACACGATAGTTCATCATGAACTCACACAGTGTTCTCAAGCTAGAACTCAGCCCATTCCGGATCATCGTCGATTGTAGCCCTAAACTCTTCAGCTCCATATTTCCTCAATTTATCTACTGGAACTTTACCAATTCTTACTGGTGCCATACTTTGTGGTACTTTTTTTTTTAGATCAGGTAGGGGTGGGGGAGGTCGTGGTATAGCAGGGTTGGTTCTCAAGTACTCACCAAACCATTCATCCATTATTTCAAAAAAGGTTGCCTTTGCCTCTTCCCGACCCTTAGACATGGGCCTCCTACTATAACCAGACGTGGCTTGTTGTACGAAAGCTGGAGCATGGCTCTCAGCTTCCTCGGACTCATCTCTGGCTTGGTTGGAAGACATTTACTATATACAAATACATTTAAAATTGTTAGGAGATGTCACACTATCATAACTTGTACAATGGCATTTATAGCTAGACTCGATACGTGCTACGTTAGTCCGAGAATCGACTAAATTGTAACTCTGATACCACTAAATGTAACACCCCTTATCCGTATCCGAGGCCAGGACAGAGTACGAGGCATTACCGAATATGCATACAAATGTTCATACAAAACTGGGCTATAAAATTTCTTTCAATTCAAAAGTCATTCAAACATATGCGAAACGTCCTTTGTATGGACCTACGAGGTCCAAAACATACATTGGAAATAGTTCGGGACCAAACAAAAAAATTTAGAAAAACTTAGGAGATTTTCTTAAATATAGAGTTACACTCCCATGTGAGAAAGGGGACATGCCCGTGTACTTTTCACACGCCCCTATCCTCAGGCCGTGTAACTCTCTGACTATGACATTAGCACCAAAATAAGGTCACACGGCCATGTGGCCGAATTAAATTAAATGATTTTTCATAAAATGGTGCAGACTTCACATAGCCAAAGTACACACCTATGTGGTTAGGCCATGTCTCTCACACGGCTAAGACACACACCCGTGTCTTAGCCCGTGTGTTTACAACTGGGCATTCTAACTTGTAAAATTTGAGTGCAGGGGACACACAGCCGAATGACACGTCCATGGGGCAAACCGTGTGTCACACATGGCCTAGACACATGCCAGTGTGTCTACCCATGTGGACCCATTCTAGGCTATTTTCCAAGCCTTTTTGCCACCCTTTAAGACTCACTCATTTATACATATTCTCAGTATACAACAAAACACATTTAAAATTACTCCAATATCCAAATTTCATGATTAAGTTATGCCCCTAATACCTCCATGTACTATTTAAATTTTTACATGCATTTCTTAATCTTTTCATACCAATTCATAACCTCTAGGTTATTATAACCTTCTTCCCAACTTTACATATTTATAGCATTGTTGTGGCCATACTCATTAATCCAGGATCATTCACCAAATAAACATGTTATACCTTACATCCATCAATTATAAATGATTTTCCCTAAACACATGCACTCAAGGAACAAGTTAGTCACATGATTTTCAAGACCCATAGATGAGCTCATCATATCAAATACATATTCAATTTCGTATTTCTTATGTCATTTACAAATGTTTTATTTGGTGAATCATTGAATTCACGACAGGTATTTCATCACTTAGTACGATCTAGGTGTACTATTTTATTAACCGTCAATATATCTCCAGTAGTGCCCTATCCGGTACACTCTCGAGCTGTATTTTTTATAGTAGAATTACTAGTCCAGGCTAAATTCTAGCTGTATCATGTACTCTAAGGGCTTTGTCGGATTACCAGTCCAGGCTAGACCCATTTTTCAATAAATTTTGGAATTATGAACATTTTCATACGATTCATTATTTATACATTTCACATTCAATTTAACACAACAATTAAAGTCAACATGCATAAACATCCAATTAGGTTACACGAACTTACCTGAATGATGTCTCGGGTTTGGATTCTGACTATTCCAAAACCTTTTGTTTTCCACGGTCTACTTTTGAAATTGGTCTTTTTGATTCTATATAAAAAAAATTAAATTATTAATTGATCACATTCTTCAATTTCAGCCCGAAAACTTACTCTATGACAAAATTACCTTTTTACCCCTAACTTTGCACATTTTTACATTTTAGTCCCTAGGCTCGTATAATGAAATATATGTATTCCTTTGATTTCCCAAGCCTAGCCGAATTATATTCTAGCTTATAACAGCCTACTTCCTTTATTTCACTTTTCTACTACCCACTTTCACATCTTTTACAACTTGGTCCCTTTTTAGGTGTTTTCATGGAAAACCATATAACAAAAGATGTTTATCAGACATCAAACTTTCATATTCCTCCATTGAACACCAAAATACATACATATGGTAAATAAATTATGGTTATAATGGTATGTATAGGTTAAATTAGCCATAGTGGTATGTATATGTAAATGGTTATTGTAATCTAGCCATTGGAATGACTAGTGATGATTATATTTTGGTATATATATTAAGATTATTTCATGGTGATAACATAAGTGCTTATTATTAATTAATTGAGAAAGGTTAAACAAGTATACTTATAAAAGACAAGATTAAAAGCATGAATGCATGTAATAATATATCATGTTAGATGATTAAAATTAGCTTGATTATCATACTTGAATTGGTTGATATTTGTAACATCCCGATTTTGGGCCTAGTTAGAGAAGTGGTTTCGAGACCACAAATCCAAGGTTTTAAAATTATTTTAAAATTATTTTTAGTGTTTATAGCATGTGAACATGTATGTGTGAAAATTTTATGAGCTAATTTTATTGTTTAATAACTCAATTTGTGAAAAAGGACCAAATCGCGTAAAGTGTGAAAGTTTTGTTCTACTAGATAAAGGTGTAAAATAGCTATATAACATTAAATTAAGGGTTTTTATTGAGTAAATAGACCATAAATATGTTAGTGGCTGATCATGGAGACAAAAATATTGTAGGGTCAAAGTTAGGTGAAATGTTGGTAACTAATTTGACTAGTAATATAATAAAATAAAGAAAAAAAGGTATCATCTTTCATCTTCCTTCTTATCCACCGAAAATACCAGAAAAGGGGGGTTTTTTGAAAGCTCAAAGCTAGTAGCAACTTATATCCCTTACAAGTAAGTGATTTTGATGGTCTTTCTTGATAATTTTTGTACTTTTGGGACCCTTATAGCATAATCTAGCTAATGAGGGGACTATTTTGCAAAATGGTTGAAAGTGTAGGGTTTTTCCATGAGAGTATTCATGTTTTTTTCTGAATTTTTATGGAAGAAAATGAATCTTGGTTGTTAAATAAACAACTTTTGTGAAAGGATTTTCATGAAAACACCTAATATGAACCATTTTGTAAAGTTTGTTAAATGGATGAGAATTGTGTGAAATAATTGGAATTTTGGGTTGATACAAGTAATAAAGGTTGGCCTAGGCTTGGCTAATGAGGAAATTTGATAAAAATCATTTTATGAGCCTAGGGGAAAAATCATAATTTTTGAAAAAGTATAGGGGCAAAATGGTTATTTTTCCAAAGTATGAATTGTGGAACGCTTAATTTAATATGATGATTAAATGAGTAAATTTTATTATTTTAGATCAAGAAAATTGAGATTCAGGCTTAAATCGAGAAAGTACATGGTTTAGGACAAAAAGGGAATAATTTGTCGTTTTTGCATTCGAGATAAGTCCGTGTGACTAAATAAGAATATTATCCATGTTATTGTTAATATACTTGAAATCTATCTTGCTATGATTGTATTGAATTATATGTTGATGATATTGAGTATGAGAAAGTGATGCCAAATGTTAATAACATTTATGTGATGATTGAATACATTGGAAATTCGATGGAATACGATATTCCATTAAAACGAGTAAAATGTGCGTAAATATTACAACTTTATCGTTATTGTGCATTTAATGATTGATTTTGCATAAAATGTTTGAATGTGGCTATGAGTAATGTATGATAAGATTAATACGGGAAACCCCCGATTGAACCGTAGGAATAGATCGGATATTCATGCCATGATGCTAGGGAGATATGAGAGCTAGTGTAAGACCATGTCTGGGACATGGCATCGGCCTCGAGATATGAGAGATAGTGTAAGACCATGTCTAGGACATGGCATCGGTCTCAAGATATGAGAGCTAGTGTAAGACCATGTTTGGGACATGGCATCGGCCACGAGATATGAGAGCTAGTGTAAGAACATGTCTGGGACATGGCATCAACCTCAATATGCGAGAGTCAGTGTAGGGCCATGTCTAGGACATGGCATCGACTTTAATGTGTGAGCCAGTGTAAGACCATGTCCGAGACATGGCGTCAGCACCTTACCCTATGCTTGAGGCTTATTGAATATCCTGTAGTATTCCAAATGGTTCAACGGGAAATTTACGATTTATTTTAGATTAAGAGAGGTTATGACCATGTTGTGAGTGGTACAGGTACTTACATGAAATTCATGAAATGCGTGCTCAATTTATGTTGTATGATTAGTAAGGAATGAAAATGACTAAGCTATGTTTATGATCATGTTGAAAGGGTATAGGTGTGTACTAAAAATTCATGAGTGATGAGCTCGATGTAAATTGGACTTTTGGTAAGAATGTAAATGAGTAAGTCATACTTATGAGAATGACTTTGTGATGACCTTGTAAATATTAGGTCGATACCTATGGTGTATAATTATGTGGTCAATTTGATGGATGATTATGTGTGAGGCTTTTAGGTCGAATTAAATTGGGACATGATATGTTTATCCCTTCACCTTGTGGCCTAATGAATATCAAAAGAGAAATTGATTGGCATGAAAGCTTATATAAAGATAATTATGAAAGGGTAAAATTAGCATTGAAATAGTTTTGGACAGTAACATCAGTCCAACTTTGAAAATCCACCAAAAATTGTGCAAATTGATTAGAGGCTAAATAAAATATTAAATTAAATCTTATTGAGTTTAGTTTCATATAAAAGAAACGGTGTAAGAAAAATAAGTTCATATTTTGAGATATTTGAATTGTTATGAGTCAGAGTCAAAATGATTTTGAAATCCCCTGTCCCAATTTGGGAAAATCATTAAAAATTGTAAAAAATTAATTATGGGTTATAATTTATATGCTTAGAATCCTTAATGAGTCTATTTAAAAAAAAAACAAAAGGAAACATCATATGGATCCCGTACGAGGAGATAATTAATTTTTAGTAAAGAGGGGTCAGAACTGTAGGATAGCAAAATAGGGGTGACTTTAAAGAATAATATGTACTTATTGGCTAAACCAAAAATTTTTAAATTTTTATGGTAAGAAAATATGTGAGTCTAGTTTTAGGGAAAATTAGCAGATCTTAGTTTGGAGTTCCGTAGCTCTAGATATAAATAATTTAGTGGATGCAACTTGAGAAAATAGCTTGACTTGAACATAAGCAAAAGCGCAAATATTGTGGTATTACCTTGAGAAGCAAGTTGGTAAATTGCTTATTAATTTTATACAGTCTTACTATGATATAAAGCTTACTCACTTCCTTTCCTTTTCTTTAGTGTTGATAGGTTAGCTCGGGGTTGGAGGTCGTCGGAGGCAGCACCACACTATCAAACCATCACCTTTGGAATATTGATATATATATATATATATATATTGTAAGCGCCTTCAAGTGAGTGGCATGTATAGGGACTTGGTTTTTTTTATGATATGTGTTAACATGACTAGAATGTATTGGCCTATATTGAGTTATTTGTATATGGCTATGAAGGGTGGCTCATATTGATTATGGTTTGTGAACCTATCTATCTATGCTATGTTCTAATGCTTGTTATGTGTAACACCTCAAACCCAGCCTAGACATTATGGCCGAATATGGGGATGTCACATGAAAGTGTTTTTCACGAAATAGGATATCATTGAAAGCTCGTTTTATCTTAAGCCTCTTTGTGATCTTAACGAGTTTTTAGGTTGTCTTGATCATTGATAAAACTCAAGTTGTTTAGAAAATTGTTAAGCATATTAAATTGTTATTAATTTTGAAAATGTTCTTTCTTGCGGAAGCTAGTAAAACTTGTTGCATAAACATAGTGTTTGAAAAACATTTATCTTTTGAAAACTCGCGTCCTACTGCTAGTAGCTAAAAACCAAAATTAAAACCCAAATTAAAAGTTAAAACTTTAAAGAGGCCTTATTACATTAAATACCCAAATTTAAATTGCTTATAAATAAAATCTAATACGAAGCCCATGTAGTTGTGTGGCCACCTTTGAGTCCCTCGCAGCACCGACTCACCTAAGACTGAGGATTACTTATGCAGTTAAACAGAAGGGCGAGTTTACGAAAACTCAGTGTGTAATCCCTTAAAAAATAAACAGTCAATCATTGAGTAGGCAATTACAATCTGGGCCTAAGCCCATATCAGTAACAAAACAATTTCAGTTAGGGCCTTAGCCCAATCAGTAACAATTTCAGTATGGGCCTTAGCCCATTTCAGTAACAGTAGCAATATAGTATGCAAACAGAGATCCTACCCAACCAGCCTCTACACTCCACTCCGTCCAGCCCTACACTCTATGTGGGGATAAAATCAACCCACCCATCCCTACACTCTAAAATATAGCACTGGTTGCGACACTAAACAGTGTTTGCAGCAGAGCTGCCAGTACAGTACACTTCCTCCAATCAATAATAAACCCATCCCATGCAATATGTCATGTGTCGTGCCATAATATCATACGTGAATGCAATATATATGAAATGGCATGCTTGAATACAGTCATACACATTATAGGGGTAAATCAGTCATTTTACCTCATAGGGGCATAATAGTTATTTCACCAAATTGGGGTCTAGGTATACTTACCGACCCAAAAGTAGCTACATAGTCGTCTTGGGCGACCCGTGCAACCTTATTAGTCAAACAGTAAAAATGGGCCAGGGCCATAATACGGGCCCATATGGGCCCACATGCTCGTATGGCCCACATAGTCGAGAAATGGCATTGGCCATATATATTACATGGCCTGACTTAATATTCTTCACACATCTGTGTGGTTTACCTGCATGGGGGCCACAGCCCGTGGGGCCCACACGGCCTATTTCGGCCCGATATGGCCCAAGTCAGCCTAAGCCCATGAGATTGCTCATGGTGGCCTCTACGATCTAACGCCCACGTTTTTGGGTCCGGAATACCATACGTGTGAGTGCATGCCCCGTGTAGTGTTTATGGTCACATTTTTCGGCTTTTGCCGATTTACGAATATGGCAGTGTGGTTACACACCTGTTCACGAAAACGTGCGAATAGTCCACGAGTACTCCAACCTACATTCAATCAAAAGTTTCGGTTAATCGTATCCCAATCGACTTATTAAAAACCCCACCAAAAATACTTGTGCAAAAGATTACCTCTCACTTGATTAGATCAGTTGATTGTGGCTTGCCCACTTAATCCATTTGCAACAGACTAATCAATAGGTCTTAGGGGTTATCTGTTATCTACATTCCAACCAAAACTTATCAACCACCAACAAATAAACAATTTGAACAAAAGTCACTTACCAAAAACATAAAGTCCAGACTAGAAGACAAGAACAATCAACCACACCCACACCAAAAGCCGAAAGTACAGAGAATGATAGAGGCCAAGTGGAACAATTGTACCCTTATCAGAAAATAGCAGCATAGGAAGATGTTAGATGAAACTATTAGTGCGATAGAAGAGAGAAAAAGAGAGGGAAAGAATAACCACGCACCTACACACCTGATTGGTTGAATAACACTAGTCCAAAATCGCAAGTATAGAAGAAGACAAGTATTCGGCTACAATAGCTAAGATGAAGAGAGGGAAAAAGAGCAATAAGCAATCGATCAAGGTAACAATGTGAAAAAGAGTAGGGTTCAGTTAATATAGAAGAATTGAATGAGGAGGAAGGAGAAAAGAAGAGAAGAGAAAAGGTTCGACTAAAGCAAACCGATTTTGAGGAGAGGAAAAAGAAGGGTGTTCGGCTAAGGTTTGAAAGAGGGAGAGAATGAAGCAATCGGTAGCAAAAGACTTTAGGAAAGTACTAACTTAAAATGGACCAATTTGAGAAAAATCCCGACTGATCTCTAGCAACAATTCGCTCCCAAAATAAAGATACGAAAGATAACGAAGCAGAAAAAGCCAAAAGCAGTAATTCAGCATTAAGGAGTAAAAATGTGCTCTTGACCAATTTTTGCAAAATGGAACTCCCATTCACGGCACAACACTCCCACTCTTCCCAAAATTCGTTAATTTCCTCCTCAAAATCCTCCCCATACCTCTCAACTGATCACTCTCCTATCCAATCCCATGTTTTTCTCCTAAATTTTGGCTACACCATTCCCCTCACCCCCTCAAACACTCCAATCGCCCACTAGTCTTAGAATCCCACTAGTATACAACCTCCTACACGGCACAACAACAAAAATAATCGCTCCTTTTTCACCACCAAGTCTCGAACCTCAAACCCCATGGAGCAATCCACATGCCCCTATCCCCTAGATCAGTAGGCCTTTTATGAAATGTTTTACCCACAATAATATAAAGGCCTACCACCTAGAGGCAAGGGGTTGTTCAAGTAAAAACAAAATTTTACACAAGCCGAGGCTTGAACTCAAGACTTCTCAGACACTCCCAGAACACTTAGAACACTTAACCACTAAAGCAGACTGTCAATTGTGTGTAATACAACATACAAAAATAATTACTTATAATTTGGGACGTTACATGATGTGATTATGCTTGTTGGCCATATATGGTTGGTGTTATGAAATATGTGCATGATGAATGTTTTATGACCAATCTAAATGGTCATGGCCATGAATTAAATATGTAATATGGAAATAAAGATGTGAAGGATTAAGGGTAACTTAAAGGCTTGGAAAATAGCCTAAGTGTTGGCCATACGGCCGTGTGTCTCAATCGTGTGGGGGACATGGCCTTAGCACACGAGCGAGCGGCTTGGCCGTGTGGTCTAAATTATTTGCTGACGTTATAGTCAGAGAGTTACACGGCTTGAGGATACGGGTGTGTCCCTGTATCCACACAGGCGTGTGACCTTGTGTCATGGAAAATTTTCTAAGTTTTCCCAAAACTTTCTAAGGTTATCGGTTTAGTCCCTAACTACTTTCAATGCATGTTTATGAAAAGTTTTGATACGAATGAAATTTTGTAGGCTCGTGTATGAGACATTATGCATGTTTATGAAAAGTTTTGATACGAATGAAATTTTAAAGCCCAGTTTTTGCATGTTTGTGAACGATTAAGTCCAGTAATGCCTCGTACCCTGTTCCAGCATCAGACACGGGTAAGGGGTATTGCAATATATGTGTGTAAGTGATTTAGTAGGTTGATGGTAAGGTTTGGGTGAGAAATAAGGCTAGGAAATGGCTTTATTTTGTCAATACGGGTAGACACATGGGCGTATGTCTTGACCGTATGTGACACACGGCTTGGCACATGGGCATATGGTTTGGCCGTGTGTCCCCTGTATCCTAAATTTTAGAAATAGAATGGTCAAAATTTGGCACACGGGCAGAGACACGAGCGTGTGTCTCAGCCGTGTGTGCTACACGACCAAGAACATGGGCGTGTGTCTTGGCCGTGTGAAACCTGCACCTTAATGTTTTGCAAGTCAGAGAGTTACACGGTTTGGGGACATGGTCGTGTGATCTATTTCATACACCACATGGCCTAGGACATGGGTGTGTCACTTGGCCTTGCGAGCCATACGGCCTATACACACAGGCGTGTGACCCCTACATATGAGTAAAATTGTGAAATTTTACGAAAAATTTCTTGAGTTCTCGATTTAGTCCCGACTTGATTCTAACATTTATAATGGGCCTCGAAGGTTCATTCAAGGGGCAATATGACTAGTTTAGGAAATGAACAATATTTAACACGAATTTTCTGTAATTATTCTGTAAACTTCGATAATACTCTGGAACCCTACTCCGGCGATGGATACAAGTTAAGGGTGTTACATTTATTGGTATTAGGGCTACAGTTTATTCAATTCTCGGGCTGAACGTAGCATATGTGGTGTCTAAAAATACATGCCATTATATAACTTGTGATAGTGTGATATCTCCCGACTCTAATGAAAATTATTTTGCTAATAGACAGATGCTTTCCAACTGAGCTAATTCCGATAATGTTGAAAGTGATACTCACATGTCCGAGTAAAAATGTTGCTTATGATAAAATGAGACTCATAAAGGTATGAAATAAATGTTTTATAGTGAACATGTTGATGATAAATGTTAAGTGATATATGTGTATTTATGAAAGTTAAATTTTGAGGCTTTATGATCTCTACCCCCTTACCAGTACAATTTTATATAATGAAATTCTCAAGATTTATATTGATTAAGTTCATAAGTGTGAAACTGAAAAGTTCAAAGGCTGAATGATTAATAATGCAGTCAGAATTGAGAATGAGTTAGTAACTAAAGACGGTATTAAAAGAGATATTGGATTTTTCTGAAGATTATTCTAAATATGTGATGTCACTGTTAAAGAAGAAGTTTTTCATAAGTAATCGACTTATTCAGGTATGATATCTACAAAATAGATTAGTTGAAAATTTATTTTGAATTGACTTTTTTAGTGAACTGAATAATGTAAGATTATTGATGACTTTATTAGTCAGTGGAATAGTGATGAAATTGTAAAGATATTTGAATGTAGCTATTATAATCGAGTATATAACAACAATCTCTTCTGTGTATTCTATATGTTTTGTTATTCTCAGAGGCATAAGAAATTTTTCATGTTCAGATGCAATATTTATAATATTAGAAGGTTGGCTAATTATAATAGATGGAATTATTGTAAGTCTGGTTGATTCATGAGCGGTATTGCTCTATCTTTCTTGGGTTTTCAAATTCATCATAATTGATAGAAGACTTGATGACAAGATTCATATAATATTATTTTCCATATAATATTATTTTCTACTTCTACTGATTGAAGTCCTGAATTGCGAATATGCAAATTATATTGCCTTTATTACAGTTGTTTATACTGCGTATGTACGATATTACTTTTCTGGATTTTCTCTGAGATATCATCGATTTCTTTATTATTCAAATATGGTTTATCTATGAAAGATATTCACTGGTCGGAGGTAATTACATTTATTACTGTTATAAATATTTACTCGATCATGAAGTTTGGTGATAGGGATCACAGGTTATAGAAATTGTATTACTGCACTAGTTATTATTGCAGTGCACTATTGATGTTGAAGTATTGTTTTATCTATACGGCTGAAATATCGGTCATATCATAACACTATTGTTTTAAATCTATCTGATAGTTGTCACTTCAGAAAAACTCAAAGCTTCAATGTTAATAATTGAAATAGCTACATTGATGATACGATTATTACAAAAAAAGATGTAAGATTTGAATGGACCAATAAATATCAGTAAAGTTTTGACTAGTTGGAAGCCCTGTTGACCGAAGTATCAATTTTGGTTCAGCCTGAATCAGGTAAGGAATTTGTTATTACAGTGATGTATTGTTGAATGGGTTAGACTGTGTTTGATGCAATAAGACAAAGTAATAGCCTGTACTTTCAGATAATTAAAAACCACATGGAAAGAATTACCCGATACATGATCTAGAATTGACAGCTATTGTTTTTGTATTGAAATCTGACAACATTACTTGTTTGGTGAAAAATACCATATATTCACAGATCATAAAAGTTTGAAGTATCTGATGTTGCAAAAAGATTTGAATCTGAGATAGCGTATATGGCTTGAATTGTTGAAAGATTATGATGTGATAATTGAATACCACTCGGCAAGAGGGAATGTGGTTACAGATATTCTGAGTAGAAAATTTATGTTTGCTTTTCAAGCCATGGATATTGATTGTAAATGTTTGATAATAACTTAATTTTAGCTGAGTATAGAGCTAAACTGATTATTCTACAACAGATCAGTGAAACGCAGAAAAGTGATAATAAGTTGTAAGTTAAATGAGTACAGTGTGAATTAATTTTTCATTCAGAATTTCAGAATAGATCTGATAATTGTCTATTATTCAGAGACAAAGTCTGTGTATTGAAGAATTTGGAACTTGTACAGAAAATTTTACATGAATGATCACAGTGGTACTATGTCTGTTTATCTGGGGAATGATAAAAAGCATAACGATTTGAAAAAGGTATATTAGTAGCTTGAAATGAAATATGGTATTTCTGAATTCGTATTTAAATGTAAGATGTATCAGCAAGCTAAAGATGATACTTTCAGGATGGTTATAGCCAGCGATGATATCGAAATAGAAATGGGATAGAGTTACTATGAATTTTATATCGGGATTATCCATGTCTATGAAAAAGGAAGATACTATTTGAGTAATTGTCGATTGTTTAATGAAGCCTACACATTTTATCCATGTAAGAATGGATTTCTCACTTAATCGATTGCTTGAATTATCTATTTTTGAGATTGTCAAATTATATGATATGCTAGTTTCTATTATTTTTGATAGAAATCTACAGTTCATATTCTGATTCTGAAACTAGTTACACGAAGCTCTAGGTATACAGTTACATTTTAGTACCGCATTTCATTTTCAGACGGATGATAAATATGAACATATGATTTAGATTTTTGAAGATATGTTTCGGTGTTGTATTTTAGAATTCAAAGGCAATTGAAAAAGAAATATTTGTCGTTAGTTGAATTCGTACATAATAACAATTAATAGTCAAGTATAAAATTGTACCGTACCAGGCTTTGTATGATCATAAATGTAAAACTTTGGTGTTTTGGACTGAGCTCAGTGAGAAAAGATACATGTAGTTGGTCTGATTCGTTGAAACCGAAGAAAGGTGAAAGTGATCTGAGACAGTTTAAAAGCAGTATTTGATCGTCAGAAATCCGATATGAATCTAAAATGAAAAGAAATAGAGTTTCAAATTGGCAAAAAAATATTTTTGAAAGTTTCTCCATGGAAGAAAGTTCTCTAGTTTGGTTGTAATGGCAAATTCTGCGATTTATCAAGTTATATAAGATCATTGAAAAGAACCGGACCTGTTACATATTGATTGGTATTATTACTAGAGCTCGACAGAATTCACAATGCTTTTCATGTGTATATGTGTTACGACAGTGTCGATCAAATCCATCATCTGTTATTACTTTGATAAATGTTAAATTCAGCCTGACACGACTTACAGTGAGAGACTGATTAAAATTCTGGCACTTGAAGAGAAAAAAATAACTGAGAAATAAAAAGGTAGCTTTAGTAAAAGTTTTCTAACAATGACATGATATGGAAAGAGCTACCTAGGAACCGGAAGAAACTATGAGAAAGCAATATCTGAATCTCTTTACTGGTAAAATTTTCGAGGATGAAAATTCTTTAAGGGGGAGAGTTGTAATGACCCAATTTTAATAAAATCAGAACAGTGGTTTCAAGACCACAGATCCGAGTCCGGAAAGAAAAATCATTTTAATACTATTTTATGATCTACAGTATGATAATAATATTGTGTGAAAATTTTGTAAAGAAATTTTATCAATTACATGTTTAATTTGATAAAGGACCAAATTGCACAAAGTGCAAAAGTTGAGTTCTAATAGTTAAAGGGATTAAATAGCTATATAACTTTAAATTGGAGGTCCTTACATGGTAATTAGACCACGAAAAACCCTTAGTTGTTAAGGATGATGATTCATATATGGAAAATAAAATAAAGAGAGGGATGAAATTGAAAAGATGAAAAATAAAAGGTGATAAATTAATTAAATAACAAAATATCATCATTTTATGGCATCTTCTTCCCCAAAATGCATGGAAACCCTAGGAAAGAGAAAGCAAGCTTTCGTGGCTAATTAGGTAAGTATTCAAGTCTCGTT
The DNA here is from genome assembly GCA_025698465.1 of Gossypium longicalyx. Taxonomy (NCBI): domain Eukaryota; kingdom Viridiplantae; phylum Streptophyta; class Magnoliopsida; order Malvales; family Malvaceae; genus Gossypium; species Gossypium longicalyx. Next base: position 50,316,723 of record CM047004.1, read on the forward strand.
TTTAGTAATTTTTATATTTTTGAGATCGGGATAACCTAATCTAGCTATTTTGGGGATTAATTTGTAAAGTTATCAAAGTATGAAAATTTTTGTCATGGATGAATATGCTGAAATTTGAAATTTATGATAAAAATATGAAATGTTGTTGATAGATAAATAACTTTTACAAAGTGAATTTTGATGAAAACATGATTTAGGGACTAAATTGAAAAGTTATAAAATTTATGGAAAAGTATGAATTTTATGAAATACATGAGCTGTAAATGTTACATGTAAAAATCGACTAGGCTTGGAATAAGGATTAAATTGCATGAATTTTATTTTCCGAGCCTAAGGATGAATTCATCATTAATTAAAAGTTTAGAGGCAAAATGATAAATTTTCCTAAGATGTGAATTGGATTGAATTGAGATTAAATTGTATTAAATTGATGTTAAATTTACTCGTATAGATTCGGATAGACCAAATTTAGAGTTAGAACGAGGAAAAGAGAAAAATGTTGGATTAATAGATTTTACGTACACAAACATTTGTTGAGGTAAGTTCGTGTAACTAAATTGTGTATATTAATATGCTTGAATTAAATCTTGTGTATGTGAATGGTATAAATATTATATATATGAATATGACATTGGAGACATATCCGACAAAGCCCAACAAATGATAATGCCTGAAATAAATGATAATGCCTGATAAATGATAAATGATAAAAATGTTACTTTTATGCTTGAAATGAATATGGAATGTGCTTATTTTTATCATATGAATATTGTAAATGTATGAAATAATACATGCCTAATAATGCCTGAAAAATGTTAAATCCCATTTGAATAAATGAAAATCGAAGGATACGTGATTTCCTGTAATGAATATAGTCTTGCATAAGTTGCGAATGGGATTTAGCTCGGACGAGTAATCCTGATATAGCCCTCTCGAACATCCTGATATATAGTTTTTGCGAGCATCTTGATCGGTAGTGATTTGGCATGTGTTGCGCTCTACCGCAGCTCTGCGTTAGCGTCTTGTTATGCGATCGGTTGTGATCCTGCATACATTACAGACACAAATACATGTCTTTGTGAGCGTCCTGATGTGGCTCGCTTGAACTCTCTACTACCTTATCCGATGCTCCCTGAGAGTATCTCTTCGAAGATATCTGAAAAGCTCTATGAGCTTCCTCAGTAAAAACTCTTATGAGTTTCCTGATTTGCCCGGATAAGTGTCCTGTTACATGGTTACATGGCTCATCTAGGCATCTTGATATGCGGCTCGAGAGTGTGCTCCCTGGTTATGTGCCCTAACGGGTACCCTTGAATATGAATTGACATATATTGATTTGTACACCTCGAGTGTACTACCAGTGTATCCATCGATATTTTAGATAAAATTCAACGGGAATAATCCTGACATGAGAAGATAAGAATAAGAAATAAGTTATTACACGTATCTGCCTGAAATACATGAAAATGATGATACATGATATATGGAAATATGAGATGATGATATATGTACATGGAATTTATTTGATGAATATGTTCATCCATGATTATAGATTTGTACAACTTGAGTGTACTACTCGTTTGACATTGATATTTCGAATGATTTAATGGGTAAATTTCTGACATGAAATAATCTAGACTTGAGATAAATTATTATGAATATGTACTTGAAATACAAATATATGATTTATACATGTTATATGAATACGTTTTAGCCCATATATGTTTCTTGATGTTATTATGGAATATATGACTAACAAGGGCAATGAGGATATGTGTAGGGCTTGAGATCAAATTGATTGAATGTGCCTTACATGTTTATCTTGAAATAGAATGAATGGTAAGTTAAGTACCATGTTATACGAACTTACTAAGCATTATATGCTTACTTAGTTTTATTTCCCTGGTTTATAGTAAACCGGAAGCTCGTTGGATTGAAAGCTTGGCGAAGATCACTCACACTATCCATCAGCCCATTTCAGTATATATGGTAAATCAATTATGGTTATAATGACATGTATAGGTTAAATTGGCCATAATGGTATGTAAATGTAAATGGTTATTGTAATCTAGCCATTGGAATGACTAGTGATGATTATGTTTTGGTATATATATATTAAGATTATTTCATGGTGATAACATAAGTGTTTATTATTAATTGATTGAGAAAGGTTAAACAAGTATGCTTATAAAAGACAAGATTAAAAACATGAATGCATGTAATAATATATCATGTTAGATGATTAAAATTAGCTTAGTTATCATACTTGAATTGTTTGATATATGTGTGTAAGTGATTTAGCAGGTTGGTGGTAAGGTTTGGGTGAGAAATAAGGCTAGTAAATGACCTTATTTTGTCCACATGGGTAGACACATAGGCATGAGTCTTGACTGTGTGTGACAAACGGCCTGACACATGGGTATGTGGTTTGGCCGTGTGTCCCCTGTATCCTAAATTTTAAAAACAGAATGCTCAGAATTTGGCACACGGGCGTGTGTCTCAGCCGTGTGTGCTATACGGCCTAGAACACGGGCGTGTGTCTTGGCTGTGTGAAACCTGTACCTTAATGTTTTACAAGTTAGAGAGTTACACGGGCTGGGGACATGGTCGTGTGATCTATTTCATACACCACATGGTCTAGGACATGGGAGTATCACTTGGCCGTGTGAGCCACACAGCTTATACATACGAGTGTGTGACCCCTGCATATGAGAGAAATTGTGAAATGTGGCAAAAAATTCCTGAGTTCCCGATTTAGTCCCGACTTGATTCTAACGTTTGTAATGGGCCTCAAGGGTGCATTTAAGGGACAATATGCCTAGTTTAGGAAATGAACAGTATTTAACATGAACTATCAATAATTATTCTTTAAACTTTGGTAATACTCTGTAACCATGTTCCAGCGATGGATACGGGTTAAGGGTGTTGCAGTGTTCATCTTGGTCTTTGTCTTCATGTTCGTATTCATCTTCGCTTCACCTCCGTCTTCCGTGCTTGAGTGTGATGTCATCCTAGCCTCTCATCGTGTATCCTCCACTCCATCAGCATATGGTTATGCCAATGACCTACCTCGATAAAACAAGGATACGGGTGGTGTTTGTGTCACTATCAGCATGTAACTGCAAGGTGCATCACAACCTGGATGCGTTGGCATTGACTCAGTCATCGACATTAACATTGATGACTACATCAGCATCATCATCGATGATGGTGCATGCGTCGGCATTTGACCCGGTATTTGGGTCAGCATCGACATCGATATCGAGGTGTAGAATGCAGGAGACATCGGTGGCTTGAAATATGTACTCGTGGGAACAAAAAAATCGGGCATATGCAACGGTGGTGGATAGTGCGGTGCTTGTGAAAAAAGTACGGGGTTAGTAAAATGAACAGGGACAAGTGGAGTGAACTGGCCGAGATATTGCATGGACGTAGGCGACACTTCCTAGGGCGGAGCCAATGATAAACTCGCCGTGCGACCATGTTTGGCCCTACACTGCTGCTGGGATGGTCTCCGTTGTCTCTTATAATGAAGTTGCTATTCCTGGCCTCCATTGATAGAAGATACGGCTTGCCGGCGACTCTGAACCACGACAAGTACTTCAAATAGGCCATCGTGCCCATTGAGAAAAATGGTTCGCGGATGGGTAAGAATTTCATTCTACGATCCCAAGCCTCGAAAATCCTCGCCATTTTTCCCACACATGTCCACCTTGTGCAATTCTTTCAAGTCTTGTGGTGGCAGTGGAATTTGTTTCCTCCACTCGAACTGTTGTATCACCCGATCTGATTCTTGCATTTCCACCATCGTGTACACTATCAACGACACCTTCGTGTCCTACATCCCCCGATTGTCCAACACTTCCGGCGGGATGCAAGATATGATATCGATGTCAGTGTATGACATCTATTCAAACTGAAATGCACAATTGTAAAATTTTTTTTGTACAAAATTTTATTTTACAAATCATTACATAATTAATATAGGTTCGAAAGAATAAGTAACTAACCTCGACTTTCGAGCGTTGATATAACAACAGCCTAATGTCTTCTAGCTCGTTTGGTAGTCCCATGAAACTTGGCCCATGATTTCACCTGTAAAAGCTATATGTTAGTTCAAACATATGATAAAGAAAACGTTTACTATACAAACTAAGTATTTATTAATAAATAATTTTTACCTTGTCACCAACGGAAACATGTATTGTTCATTCACTCGGGGACGTGGAAATGGTAGCCGTCACTAGGCCAACGACTGTATCAGAAGCATGCAACCACCGATTGACATCTTATCCGGTGTCATGACCCGACACAACTCTCGATATAACGTGGCCAACATGACTAATCCCCAACTTAGTTTTCTACATTCTTTGAAGTTTACTAGGTGTAGTAGCCACCTTATGTGTACCAAAACTTGAGATTTATCAGACATTGAAATGCCCTCGATTAACTAAAGGATGAATGCTCGGGCGTATTATTCTTTGATAGCCTCGGTCGCATCCACAAGAAGATTATCAAATTTTTTCGCCAACCAATTCATCAATATCCAACCACCATCAAACTTATTTGGGACCTTCCACAATAATGTCGAGCAGAGATCCTCTTTATTGGGAATGATCGCAGCTTCTGTGATGACCGATCCATCCACTGATAGACTTAGTCGTAATGCCACGTCCTCCAGTGTGATTGTACATTTGTTGCATGGAAGATAGAAAGTGTGTGTCTCGGGTCTTCATTTTTCCATCAACGCGCTGATAAGTCTAGGATCGAGTTTGCAACCCCCGAGCATACACGGCGCATGCAAAAATCCCTCCTCTTGTAAGTAACCACGAATTTCGATAATCGGAGGCTTTGCCAAATTATGTATGAACGCCTCCAAAACATGATCATCCACCTACTTATAATGATAAAAAATATTTTAATTTATTAAAAAATTATTTTAAATTTAACTTAATGGAAAATAATGAAAATTAAAATTTGGTCTTACCATTTTTGCTTAAACGACGAAAATGTGCTTATCGTCGAAATGAATTAGAGAGGTTGCCATTTGTGAAACTTAACCGGAACAAATCAAATACAGAATAATTAAAAAAAGCTAATATTTTTAAACGAGAATATTGAAAAATTTTGAACAAGAACTTGAGAAAATTGAGAGCGTTAAGAGGGTTAAGAGATTGGAAAGAATTGGGATAATAGGATGTGAGTAAAAAAAATATTTTGGGGGGTATTTATAGGTAAAATTTTTTTGACTTTACCCTTTTAAATTTTTTTACCATTACACTGCTATCAGTCATTTGAACGTTGAGGGAAAGTGCGTCTAGCTGGGTGCGCTTTTCATTTCTCTCTCTAAAATGACCTATTTCCCTTAAATTAAAAAAAACGGCTTAAAAGCCTAATTAAAAAATTGGCATTTTTTCCCCTAATTTAGCTCAAATATTCATTCATTAATTACCTAAAGTTTTAACTAATATCATCATTAATTACCTAAAGTTTTAACTAATATCAAATTGTCATAACAATGATATTTAAAGTTATTTTAGTATAGTGAATTTCAACATTTGAGTTAGTTTTATTACATTTTATAGTTTTTTCATCTTAATTATATTTTATTTGATTTTTATTATTTTTAGAGTTAGCTCAGGTTTATTTTCTATTTTTCTCTCTACAATGTAAATTTTGGATGAAGAATGGAAAGCTTGGAGCATAGAGTAAAAAGTAGTGAAAATAAGCTTTCCACTCTACCGGACTTCAATATAGTGGAGCACAATATTCAATTCAAAATTTCAAACAACAAGCAGTCTGCTCCACTGCAATTCTAGGTCCGATGGAGCGAAATGATTAAAACCCTAAAAATAAGAGATGACATGATTTAAGGGGGAATGGGGGAAAAGAGTAGGAAATCAACTTTGAGGCTAAGAAACAATTCTCTTACACCAAGGGAAACTTCAACCTTGTAAAGACAAGAAGAAAAAGAGCTCTAGAGCATTAGACATTAGTTAAATAATTTTTTTATCTATAGATTATTTTCTTTTTTACTTACTCTCAATGCTAGTTTGTTTTGAATTTTTTCTAGTGATTTTTTCTCAAATCAATATGAGCTGAACACCATTTTCTTGAAACGATAATGAATCATATTTTTAGTTAATTAATTTATTTTCTCTTAAATAATTTTGATCTCCGTTAATTAATTGGCTTGTTTGGCCACCAAGTTGTATTAATTTGATAACCTTGATTTGTCTTGGAAGAAAAGATTAGTGCTTAGATTTAAACTGAATAGATTAAGATTAACTTTAGTAGCACGGATATTTGTAGTGGCTTTGCCTAACTTGACTAGCATAGGAATATAGCTAGTGGGGAAGGGAGATTAACTTAGCTAGATACCGAAATGGTGTAGTTAATGCCATTGAATTCTGTGTTAGTAATTACATAGGTTGAACAATTGAATGAGAGATTACTAGTTAACTCGAATAGGTGAAGTTAGAATTCCAAGAACTTAATTTCATTGTTTTTTTATAGAAGTTAGAGATCACTTTTACTTTATTTGCATATCTGGTAATGTTTGTTGATATTTTTGGTATTTTTTTGTTTAGATCTTATGAATAGCTAAATCATTTTGTAGCTAATGGTATGAGGAAGCTTGTGAATTGGTTTTAATTATCATGGTTGAATATGCATGCAAAGTGCTTGTTAATTGGGGCACTTACATCACTTAGAACCGATGACCCCATTTAGGAGTATTTTTAGGAAAGATTGCAAGTGCTAACTCTTATTAGAACCACCTAATTACACATCAAGCGATGATCCAAGAGCACGAAAGCTAGAGGTTATAGGTGATTGTTGCACTTAACGTTTACCGAGAGAAGTTTGATGTAATGGTAGCATTGTTTCATGTCATTTAGGCCATTGTCTTTACAGATATATTAACATGCCAACCATCCCATTAGTCACTAATTCATTGTTCCGCATCTATTTTTTGGTATTTAGCATTTATTTGTTAGTTAAGGTTTAGTTTAGCTCTTAGCTCTTTATGTGCCCATCTATGGAGCCAATAATCTTTACTCAATTCCGTTGGTAATTGTAGGTTGATTGCTTACTAGTGCTTCTTTTTAGTAGCTCCAGTTCTTAAAAGACATTCAATTCTATGGATTCAATCTTCCGAATACTCCCAAACAAGCATTTCGTTGTATTTATTACTTGGAAGAATACCGTATACTTTGACCACTCTACTTCTCTTGCTACTAACTCTGTACGCCGCCCCCAACCAGGGAAACTTGCGTTACCCGACTCTTGAGTACAAATGCTCTCCTGTTACAGCCCAAGAAATTTTCCATCCGCAACAACACTATATTTTACACTTTCTTTTTAATTTCTTATAAAAAAAAAAGCTTAGTGCAAACTTACCACTTGTTAAAGCATTTATTAAAATCTTACCATTGTTAAACCCACTGCTATGTGGTCATTGAATCTAGTGTACATATATATATATATATATAATATCCTTATTTACATAAGGATATTACAAGCTTTTCCGTTCTCTATCCTAGTGCCTGTTTTTTCAGTTATAGAAGAAAGAGAGAAAAAAAAAGTCATTGACAACAAAAATTCAACGGACATGGATGGCCGGAGTAGTTATGTTCTGTTTCTTGTTTCAGTTTTCATCTTCAGTGTAGCAGGGTCTCTAGGACTGGGGAAGCGTATAGCAACAATTCATGTTACCAATTCCATGCCGAGAGAGTTGCAGCCTATCCAACTTGGCTGCAATTCCAGGTATAAAGATCATGGGATGCACCAGCTTCATGTAGGGGATGACTATCAATTTGGGGTTGAAGAAAAAGCCTTACATTTTTGTGAAGCCATATCGGGAAGGCAAATAGCATCGTGGCATGCTTATCAGCCTCGTAGAGATTGGAATCACAAGGCAGTTTTCTGGCAGGTGAAGGAGAACGGATTCTTTCTAAGTTGGGATAACTCTAGCTGGGTTAGAAAATCTGTATGGCAAACTGAGTAAATTTAGAGGGACTGAATTTGATTGCATGCATTTAATTCCTTTCTGGTCTTTGTTCAGAATAATGTTGTTTTAACTGTGGTACATGACATGATGAATTGTTATCTACTATTGCTTATGATAAAAACAAAACATTATGGGGAAAATGATTCATTAAAATTTCCGATTCCAATGAAGTACCTGAGCAATGCTATGTTATTTAACTCACATTACTTAATGATTTTCATTGCTACAGCAATCCAAGTTGTTGATGTAATTTTGTTGCTCCAAAAAACGTCCCTTTCAGCACTAATGACTACTGAAAACAGAATTAAAGTGTTAAACTTATCATAGAGTCCTTGTAATATGTATGAAATTCTGCTTTGCTTCCTCTATGTAAAAAATTGGTAATTTAATTTTTATACATTAGATTAGAGAGTAAATCAATTTTTTCTATTAAAAATTTTCATTCATTTCTATTGTTAAAAACTATAAAATATCGATTTTTAATAATAAAAATAGATAAAAATCTTAACAGAAGAATCAATTTACTATTTAATCTAATCTATAAAAAATAATTTACTATTTTTTAATATAAATAAGTAAAATATACTTTAATTGTTAATATAAAGGGCTCAAAGTTGTATTAGGGAAATCATTGATTTGATTGACTACAGTGGCATGAGGCATGTGAAATTCTTACCCAGTTAGGTGAAATGGCATGCATGTGAAGCTTATAAATTTCTTATCTGCCATGATAAATCCGTTAGCCTCGGATTTCTTTGGCCTAAGACTTCAATTCTCCCCATTTAATTGGTTTTCTTGGTGCCAAGCGAACCAGGGAAAATGCAGAAAAAAATCCTGTGAAAGTTTACTAGGATAAGTTTGGGTAATGTGGGAAAAGTGAATATATAAGCAAAACAATCCCCTGCCCCTAAACTCTGCCTCCATCTGTGCCTCCTAAAAAATTTACGACACTGTTTTTTCCCCTCATTTTTTTTATAAAATAAGTGTGTTTTCCGGATAAAATTGTAAATCGTTTTTCAAATTATATATTGATTAGAAAAACATTAAAATTAATAGAATATAGAAAAAAAATGAATGCAAGTCATCATATATATATTTTAAATTTATAGAATAGGAAAATAAATAGAATTAAAGATTGAACTAAGTCTAGTTTCGTCAAGTTGATTATTAAGCGTGAGAACTGTTGTTTCTTTTATAAAATAAAAATGTTTTTTCTATGATTTCAATTTGTAAACCATTTTTTTTATAAAAAGAGTTTGTAACTATTTCTTCAAGTTATATATTAATGGTAAAAGACTTAAAGTTAATATAAAATAAAAAATATTAAAAAATAATTTAATTTATCATATTTTTTAATTCATGAAAAAAATAAAAATAGTCCAAATTTACCTCATATTAGTTTAGTAGGTTGAATTTTGATAAATTAATTCTTAAATTAAATTTACAATATTAAATCAAATAACTAAATTTTTTATTTATTAATGTGTTGTTTGATAAAATAGAAATTTAACAGCTGAAAAGTTAAATACTAAATTTAAATTATAAAATATGTTTGATATATTATAATGCAATCAATTAAACCTTGTCATAGTTGTTAAACCTTGTGAATTGCTGCTCAGTTTTCATTTGCATTTTCATTTATACATTTAGTCATTAATTTTAGTTAATTAGTTAATTCATACTTCACACTTTATTTGTTTTTTCACCACCAACTTGCTAATTTGTAATTTCACAATAATTTGTTTTACATATGTAGTCCCTGTGGAGAAGATACTTTTATTCACTACTTTATTCCTTGTTGACGATTGTGTACACTAGCATATCATTCGATAATTTCATGACAAGTGTTTGGCGCCGTTGTCGGGGACTGTATTTTAGACATTACTTGTGAAATTGAAATTTTGCAATTTGGTTTAAATTTTTATGTTTGTATTTAAGTTTTCTTTATTGTGTCTTTTACTCAGGAACCAATAGTTTATGAATATAGATCAAACCATCGATCTACTTCCTATTGACCTTGAGATTGAATGCACCTCCAAACAAAGAAGAAAGGAACGAATAGCCTAGAGACAAGCTATGGAAATGGATCCTGAACACGAAAATCAAAATCAAAGAGTTGTTTACAACGCTCATAATTTGGTCATTGTTGCTAATGATAGAGGCCGAGCCATATGCCAATATGTCATGTCTTTATTCAATGAACTCAATCTAGGTATTGTGAGGCCGGAAATTGAGGCTCCTCAGTTTGAATTAAAGTCGGTTATGTTCCAAATGTTGCAAATGGTGGACCATTTTAGCGGAATGCCTACCGAAGATCCACATCTACACTTCCACTTGTTCATAGAAGTATGCGATTTATTTAAGCTAGATGGAGTTATTGAAGACGCTTTGAGGTTGAAGTTATTCCAACACTCGCTGAGAGATAGAGTGCGAGCATGGTTGAACTCCGTATTTCCTGTTTCGGTATCAACATGGCAAGAATTGGTTAAATAATTCTTAACGAAGTGTTTTCCACCGAGCAAAAATGGCAAGCTCATAAATGAAAACACTACATTTTAGCAATTTGACAAATAATCTCTGTATGATGCATGAGAGCAATTCAAGGAACTGTTGCAGAAATGTCCTCATCATGACATTCCTCACTATATTCAGTTGGAGACTTTTAACAATGATCTCAATGCACATACAAGAATGGTGGTAGGCACTTCTGCTAATGGAGCTCTTATTTGAAATTGTAAAATGAAGCATATGAGATCCTTGAAAGGATTTCTAGCAACAACTATCAGTGGCCAACTAATCAAGTAGCCACAGGAAGAAGAGTGGTTGGAGTTCATAAACTCAATGCACTTATGTTTTCGGCAGTCTAGGTATCTTCTATGACTTCCCTAGTTAAGAACATTACTGCTAATGGTTTTAATACTAACATGTCAGGTCAGTAGCCAAGCTAGTTTGTGTAACAACCCGATTTTTAGTAGTGTCAGAAACAGTGGTTTTAGGGCCACGAAATCCAACGAGTAAGTTTGTAAATATTATTATTTAATGTTCATGAGTCAAATATGGTTTTAAAAAGGTTTTTGATTTGATAATTTATGTTATTTAAGTGATTTATTAAGTTTAAGTGGTAAGACCCTGAGGTCAAGTGGTTTTAGAAAATGAGATATCAGGACCTCGTTTCTACAAACTGAGTCGTAAATATTTTTATAAATATTTACGGAGTGTCATTAAGGTGGTATTAAAGTTTCGTTGAAAAATTTTAATGTTTCGATAGTTAATTAAATAAAAAGGACTAAATAATAAAAGTTGAAAAAGTCAATCGCTATTAGTTTAAAAGTGTTAAATTGATTAAAGAATTATAATTGGATGGCCTTAATGGGTAAATTACCCATTCTTAAGTTGGTGGACTGTAAGTGGGGTTGTTTAGTTAAAAAAAATGATGTTTATTAATTTATAAAAACATTATATTATGTTATAATGTTATTATTATAAGAAAAAGAAATTAAATGATCTTCTTCATCATTTTAGTCGAAACAAAAAAGGGGGAGAAGCTTCAAGCTTCGGCCAAGCTTCAATAGATGCATGTGAGTCTGTTTTTCACCTTTTTCTTTTAATTTTTATATTTTTGAGATCGTTGCAACTAGGTCTAGTTAGCCCGTACCTTCGATTTTGAAACTATTAAATATATTGAATGTTGCCATTGATAAAACTTGTGATTTTTTATGTTAAATGATAAATTTTAAATATTGTTTGATATTTAAAAGTATTTTATTAAGTGATTTTTGATGAATTTTTTGATTAGGGACTAAATTGTTAAAATAGTAAAAGTACAATGATTTGATGTGAAATTGTTGCAATAATGGGCTGTATTGGATACCATAAGTATTCAGTTAGGCTCAATTTTGGGTAAAAAGGTTAATTTGCATGTTTTAGGCTCGGGGACTAAATTAAATAAAAGTAAAACTTTAGGGGTAATTTTGTAAAAAATGAAAAAAGGCTAAATTGGATAAAATACATTTTTTACTATCTAAATTAATGTATTGAATGAAATTATTAATTTAGATCAAGATCGGGTGGAAAATCAAGGAGAATGGAAAATTATCAAAATGCTCATGTACTTTTACATTTCTGCAATTTAGCCAAGTAAGCTCATAGTGTTTCAATACGTAAATAAATTTCTACTTACATTTTTATGATATAGTTCTTTAATAAAATGTTCATAGTTAATTATTGAATGATTGCACTTATGTGCCCCTATTTGTACTTCGGTACTCCTGATTGCACTTACGTGCCCCTGTTTGTACTTCTGTAACAGCCTGATTTTGGGCCTAGTCGGAGCAGTGGTTTTGGGACCATAAATTCAACTAGGAAAAATTTATTTTTATTATATTTTATGGTCTACGGTTTCACGAAATGATTTCATGAAAATTTCGTTCGAAAATTTCGACGTTTGGGCACTCAATTTAGTCAAAAGGACTAAATCGTAAAAAGTGCAAACTTGAGTTCTAGAAGCTGGAGGTGTCTAATTGATATGAAATTTTAAATCGGAGGTCCTTAAATGAAAATTAGACCATTGGTTAATTTTTTGGATAAAAATGGACATGAAATAGGTGAAATAGAATATTTTTAAGTTAGGGGCATTTTGGTCATTTAGTAATTAAAATGAATTAAAAACAAAATTAAAATCTAATATTTGTCCATATTTAACCCCATGGCCAAATTTCACAAGGGGAAACCATGGCTAGGGTTTTTCAAGCTTCTAAGCTCGATTGTAGGTCCGTTCTAGCCCCGTTTTTAATGATTTTCTTGTTTCTAAAATCCTCGTCACAAGATCTATCTATTTCTACCACTAATTTGAGATATAGTTAAAGTCTAGGGTTTTGAACCATGATGAATATGTATGTATTTTTGTGTTTAATGGTAGAAAATGCATGTTTATGGTTAGAGAAACGACTTTTACTAAGTGATTTTCGGTAAAAATGCTTAAAAGGACTAATTTGTAAAAGTTATAAAATGTGTAGTAAAAGTGTGTTTTAATGGAAATTGTGGCTTCTATAGTTATGAAAATGATTTGGCTAGGCTTGTATGTTAAAGAAATTGAATAAATTTCATTTTTCGAGCTTAGGGACAAAAATATAAATATGTCAAACTTTAGGGGCAAAAACATAAATTTTCCATAATATGATTTTTGGGTCACATTTAATAATGTGACTAATAAGAGCTAAATTTAAAATTACAGATCAAGAAAAATGAGATTCGGGCCTAGAATGAGGGAAAAACAAGTATTTGATGGTTAGGTCCTTTTCACCATTTTTAGTATCGAGGTAAGTTTGTAAGTGAATAATGCAATGCTATATTTTTGTTTTAAATTGCTTTAATATTATACGATTTATATGATTGATATTATGAGCATGTTCGATAATGCCAAGATAACGAAAAAGTCCCGGTTGAACCTTAGGAATAGATAGGATACAAACATCATGACATTAGGGTTATGTGTGATTTTTTGTAAGACCATATTTGGGATATGGCATTGATATGTGATTTCGTGTAAGACCATGTTTGGGACATGGCATCAATATGAGACATCGAGTAAGACCATAGTTGGGCTATCGTCATCGACATGTGATCCCATGTAAGACCATATCTCAGATATGGCATTGGCATCTTGCTATGTGTATGAGGTTTCCCGGGTATCCTTTAGTATTCCAAGTGGTTCAATGGGTAATTCAAATATTATGTCAAAGATGTGAAAATATATGACAGTGTTACGAGTTCGTACAGGTATGTAATTAAAGTTTATAAGCATTGGCTTCATGATATTATGAGTTCATGATCACTATGAAAGTGACCTTAAGTTAAACTTGTGAATAAGTATTTATGTTGATGATGTGTAAATTCATGGTAAATTCAGTTGAGAATCATGTGTTAGGTTTTTGAGCCACATCAAATTGAGAGATAAGATGTTTAGTTCACTTGATTTGTGATTCATTGGATATGTGTAAAAAATGAAAGATTTGCATAATTGCCTATTAAAATGGTTATGAAAGTATGTGAAGTTAAGAGTTTAAATCATTGAAAGGTGTTAAGCTTTGGGCTTGAAAATATGAATACGCATAATTAATGTGCATGTTACTATGAGGCTTGAAATGATTTGTTAATGATTATTATGGTATGTTATATAGGAGAGGTTACGATCGTTTGACAAATGTTAAGATGTATTAAATTATGCTTATAAATTGAAAGGGGTAAGCATTGTGATTGAGTAAGTTATGCTTATGAAGATTTAATGACATTTATATTGTGTCATGTTATGTTTCTTGTATGACAAATGTATGACTATTATTGCTTATTATTTGCATACGAACTTACTAAGCTATGTAGCTTACTCCCCTTCCTTTCCCATATCTTATAGGGTTGTATGTTAGCTCGAGTTGGAGATCGTCGGAGATACTATCACACTATCAAGTTATCATGTTGGGTAAATGAACGCAAACCCTTGAGTCTATGGCATGTATAGGGACTTAGACATTTTGTGTAAGTGTCATTATGATATGGCCAAATGTATTGGCTTGTAATGATTAAGGATTTTATTTGGTATATAGCCACACAAATTGGCTTATATTGGCTAATGAGTTGCAAGCATATTAATTACTCATATGCCTATGCCTATGCCAATGTCATTGTGTGATGTGGTTTATAATGGTATGTTAATGAAATTAGACTAGATGATACATGTGGGAAGTTGTTATGTTGAAGGTGATTGGGTATGTGCGGACTTGATAAAGTATGATGTTATGAGCATGTATATGAAGGTAAGGAAATGATATGTTTAAGTCTTTATTGTTGATGTATAGGTTAAATTGGCCAATGAATGGCATCTAAATATTCGATAATGACTAGCTATTGAAATGGCTAGTTATGGATATGCTTTGGTGTTTTGTATGTCTAAATGAAAGTTAATACAAAGAAATCATGAAAGAGTAAAATTAGCATTAAAACAGTTTTGGACAGCAGCAGTAATATAACTTTGAAAAATCACCAAAAATTGTGAAAATCAAATTAGTGGTTGAATAAAAAGTAAAATTAAAGCCTATTGAGTCTATTTTTACATAGAAGAAACGGTGTAAGCAAAAGAATTTTGTTTTATGAGATATTTGAATTTTTGGGAGACAAGGTCAGAATGATTTCGGGTTCAACTGTTCTAAATTTAGAAAATCATTAAAAATTGTATAAAAATACTTGGGGGTTCAAATTTATATGTTTAAATTATTAATGAGACTATTTTTAAGAGAAACAAATGGGAACATCATCCAAATTCTGTACTAAGAGATAATTAATTTTTAGTGAAGAAAGGCTGAAACTATCAAACAGTAGAACATGGATGAATTTGAAGAATTAACTGTACTTATTGACTAAATTATAAATTCTGAAAATTTTATGGCAGGAAGATATTTGAGTCTAGTTTCGAAAAAATCAAGCAGATCTTAATTTAGAATTCTATAGCTCAAGATATAAATAATTTAGTGACTATGACTCAAGTGGATAGTTTTGTTATGAACAATAAATAATTATTTTGATATGTTTAAGCCTTGATTATGGTTGTGTTGGTAGCTTAATTGTGCCATGTTAAGTGTCATTGAAAGTTTTTATCTGAGTGTGCAAATGAGGGTGGCAAATGGTTTGGTAAATAGCCATTTTCTTAGCCATATGGGCAGAGACACGACTATGTGTCTCAGCCGTGTGAAGGACACGGCCCCGGAACACAGGCGTGAGGCTTGGCCGTGTGACCCCAAATTGTGTATGACATCATAAAAAGAGAGTTACACAAGCTGAGGACACGGGCATGTGTGACCACACGGCCTACCCACACAGGCGTGTCCCAAGCCACACGGGCGTGTGACCCCTTTTGCATGAAAAATTTTCTAAGTTTCCCAAAAATTTCCAAAGTTCTCGGTTTAGTCCCGAACCACTCCTAATGTATGTTTGGACCTCATAGGCTTGTTTAAGGGACGATATGAATGAATGTGAAAGGTTTTAAATTTGAGTGGAAATTCATGTCTCGGTTTTGAGTGTTTGTTTGAGTTTAAATCCGGTAATGCCTCATACCCTGTTCCAGCGTCGAATATGGGTAAAAGATGTTACATTTAGTGGTATCAGAGTCAATTCTCAGACTAACATAGTGTATGTGAGTGTAGCTATACATGCCATATTACTACCTGTGATAGTGTGATATCTCTCGATCTTGATGAAATTATTCTGTTGAGTTAGAAATGCTTTCCAACCGAGCTACTTTTGATAAGGCCGAAAGTGATATTAAGATGTTTGAAAATGTGTTTGTGATGAGACGAAACTGAGAAATGTAAGAATAAAAGTTCCTGATATGTATGTGATTAGGTATAAAATGAAATAGACATAAATTGAGAAATATGGAAAAGTGAAATGAAATGAAAGTTTATATTGTGATAAGCTCACCCATGTTTGTTTGATATCCATATGATGTTATGTGCTTAACTTATTTGATTAAGTGAACATGATAAATAATCTTACTCAAATCGATGGAATATGTGTTTATGTGCACTTGTTTGAATAAAATAATCGGAAAGTTCGTATAACATAAAATTGTATGTTAATTTGCTTGAAGTGAAATATGTGATTGTGACGATATTATGCGGATGATAAATGCTATGTCATAGGTGTGTATTTATGAGAGTCAAATTAGAGGCTTTACCACCTCACCTCCTTACCAATGTGGTATTTTATAATAAGATTTTACGAGATTTATGTTGAATGAACTCACATGTACGAGACTAAAGAGTTCAGTAGCAGAATAACTAGAATGTGGTCAGAGTTGAGAATAGTTTGGCAAGAGAATATAGTTCTGGAAGAGATATCAGATTATTCTAAAGATCATTCAGATTACACAATGTCAAGGTTAAAGAAAAAGTTAATCTCAACTAATAGACTTATTCAGATATGATGTCTAAAGTATCTGTTTGCTAAAATTTTTTTCGAATTGGTTTTCGTTAGTGAACGGAATGATGCAGGGTTCATGATGTCAGAATTAGCCAGAGAAATGATAAGTGAGTAGTAAAGATGCCTGTGTGTGACAGTTACAGTTGAAATGAATATGATGATCTTTTCTGGGTATTCTATATATTCTTTTATCCTCAGAGATATGTGTGTGATTGTTCATTTTCTGGTGAAATTCTTATCGTGTGAGAATGTTAGCTGACTATAATGTTAGGCAAAAGTTCTGTTGGTCTAGTTGGTTCATGATCGACATTTCTTTATCTCTTTAGAATTCTATTCTAATATGTTGGAATGAAGTCGATGGTAAAAATTTATGTGAGACTGATCTTATGTTTCTACCGATTATGGTTGTTTTATATATGCGGGAAATATATTATCTCTGTTATGATGGAAGTCCAGAGTTGGTAAGCAGTGTTTTTCTTCTAGCTTTCTCTGAGGAATTATCAAGATCTTTATTATCTTCTTGTGAGTTATGTTCTCGGACTTTCGGTATGGTATCGTATCTTGTATTTCTTTATCTCGGTTTGTAACATCCCAAATTAGGGCCTCATTAGAACAGTGGTTTCAAGACCACAAATTCGAATTAGAAATAATTATTTTATGATCATTATAAGGCGTATGACATATTTATATACTTGTGTAAAAATTTCATGAAGAAATTTTATGCCTAAGGTGCTCGATTGGACTTTAGGGACTACATTGAATAAGTAGTAAAACTTGAGTTCTAGAAGCTTCATGCATGAAATTGAATTGAATTATTAATTAGAGGTCCTTAAAGAGTAATTTGACCAAGTTCTAAAAATTTGGACAAAAATAGGCTTGTATGTTAAAATTTGAAAAAATAGTAAAAAGGGCGTCTAAGTCATTTTATAATTAAAAGATTAAAAAGGGAAAAATCAAGCTAAAAACCCTTGTCCATCTTCTTGTTTGGCCGAATGTAGCAAGGGGGAAGCCATAGTTAGGGTTTTCAAGCTTCCAAGCTCAATAGTAAGTACTCCCGAGCCTCGTTTTTAATGTTCTATGCATTTTTGAAGTCCCGATAACATGATATACTCATTTCTACTATTATTTTGAGCTAGGGTTTATGTTTAAAAATTGACCCTTGCATGATAAGTTAGTATTTTGATGTTTAATGGTAGAATATGAAAGATTAAAGCATGTTTAACAACTTTTACTAAGTGATTTTACATGAAATTGCACAAAAAAGACTAATATGTAAAAGTTGTACAATGGGTAGTAATAATGTGAATAAAAGAGAAATGTGGGCTGCTATAAGAGCAATAATGGTTTGGCTAGGCTTAAAGTAAAAGAAAATCGAACAAATTTCATTTTACGAGCCTAGGGACCAAAGTACAAATAAGTAAAAGTTTAGGGGTCAAAATACAAATTTGTGAAAGTATGATTTATGGAACCATTTGAATAATGTGAGTAATAAATAAGTTATATTTGAAATGTTAGATCAAGAAAACAAGATTCGGGCTTAAAACGAGAAGGTATGAGATTATGGACTAAAATGGAATAATTAGTCATGCTTGGGTTCGAGGTAAGTTCGTATGGTAATAATAATGCAATATCATGCTTGAATTGTAACTATCTATTATTATGGCATAAAATGTATGATTTAATATATTATAAGAATTTATGGATGATGAATATGATGTGGAAAATGTGATGAACGTTAAATTACTATTACATGAGTTGTGTGAATAGCTACACGGTTGTACCCGACGAGATTTCGACAAGTAAATTGTGTGTAAGTAATTCAATAATACTGTGATCATTATGTGTTTAATGTTTGACATTGTATGATACATGAATGTATGGCCTAATGAAATTGGCTTGTGTTGATTCAATGAAAGTTTGGCTATAGCCTTGTACCTCAGAAGCCCCGGGTGAAGGGATACTTAAGACTTGGATATCATGACACTGTGATTAATGATGTTTGTGCCTATGTAAGACCATGTCTGGGACATGGCATCGGTGATGATATGTGTGCTAGTATATGACCATGTCTAGGACATGGCATCGACACTGACATGAGATCTTGTATAAGACCATATCTGGGATGTGACAACGATATGTGGATCCATGTAAGACCATGTATGGGACATGGCTTTGGTATTCAAATTGGTGTATGATAATCCTAAATGTCCTTTAGTTTTCTGGGTGGTTCAATGGGCAATTCTAGATTTTTGGGTTAAGAGGTGGAATGATATGATTAAGAATGTATGGTACAGGTATGTACACTAAGCTTATGCTTATTGAGACCTCGAATTGTCGGGGCCTTGGCAAGGTAAGATGTATGAATTATGAGTATACATTTTGTTGCAATACCATGCTAGATTACATTGTGAAATTGAACATGGAATCATGTATGGTGAGTCCATGATTAGTTGAAAAGGAACTTATGGTAATTATCACTATATTGTATTAAGACAGATTCGTACAATAGCATTGGTCTGACTTTGAAAATCCACTAAAAATTGTGAAAGTCGAATTAAAGGTTGAATAAAATATGAAATTTAAGCTTATCGAGTCTAGCATTAGATAAAAGAAGCGCTGTAAGCAAAGGAATCTCATATTATAAGATATTGGAATTTTTGTTAAATAGGGTTAGAGTGATCTCGGACTCCCCTGTCTTAACTTTGGAAAATCATTAAAAATTGTAAAAAAAATAATTATGGGTTATAATTTATATGGCTAAAATCCTTAATGAGTCTATTTTCAATAGAAATATATGGAAGCATAATTCAAGTCTCGTATTATGAGATAATTAATTCATAGTGAAGAGAGGTTAGAACTGCCAGACAGAGAAACAAGGGTAAATTTAAGGAATAAACTATACTTATTGGCTAGACCAAAAATTCTGAAAATTTTATGGTAAAAAGATATGTGAGTCTAGTTTCAGGAAAAATTAATAGTTCTCAATTCAGAGTCCCGTAACTCCGGATACGAATAATTTAGTTACCGTGACTTAGGAAAATGGCTTGACTAGATTTTGAATAAATAGAAAGAATTTAAAAATAGCATGTTATCACATTGCTTATTATTTTTCATGCAAGCTTACTAAGAGTAAAGCTTACTCCCTCCTTTCCATTTTCTTAGTGGTTTCAAGTCAGCTCGGGGTTGGAGATTGCCAGAGACAGCATCACACTATCGATACATCATCTTTGGAATATTAATATATATGCTAGCGATTTCAAGTGAGTGGCATGTATGGGGACTTAGTTTTATGATAGATGTTGTTATGAGTAGCCAAATGTATTGGCTTATAATGATTCTTTGTATATAGCAATGAGATGTGGCTTATAATGATTATGGCTTGTAAGCCTATTTATCCATGTTAAGTTCTAATGTTTGCGATGTGAATAAGCTTGTTGAAAATGCATGTTGGTGTATAACATGTGTGTGTGATGAATGCTTCATGACCAATCGAACCGGTCATTGCTATGAAAAAGTGCATGATATAATAATAAGATGATGTTGATTGAACTTGAATGATTAATGGTCATGGATGTTTGCACCTAGTCTTGATATCACACGAGTATGCGAAATACGTGAATAACGACATGTCGATGTTAAGAATGTATCTTAATGAAGGAAGTTAAATCATTAAAATGATGCCATGATATGTGTCCTTAATGTACGTAATGAATTGTGGAATTAAGGGTAACACAAAGGCTTGGAAAATAGCCTAAGTTTTGGCCACACGGGTTGAGACACGGCCGTGTGTCTCATCCGTGTGAGAGACACGGCCTGGTGACACGGACGTCTGGCCTGGCCGTGTGGTTCAAATGGTGTGTTGATGTCATAAATAGAGAGTTGCATGGCCTGAGGACACGGGCGTGTGGATGACACACGGGAGTGCCCTAGTGTCCACACGGGCGTGTGACCCTATTTTATGAGAAAAATTTCTAAGTTTTCCTAGAACTTTCCAAAGTCCTCGGTTTAGTCCCGGACCATTTTAAATGAATGTTATGGACCTCGTAGGCCCATGATAAGGACATTATGAATATATTTGATTGGTTTTAACTTGAAACAAAACTTTATGGCTCAGTTTTTGCATGTTTAAGAATCTCTGAGTCCGGTAATGTCTCGTATCTTGTCCCGGCGTCAGACACGGGTAGGGGGTGTTACATTTAGTGGTATCAGAGCTATGGTTTAGTCAGTTCTCGGACTAACCTAGCATGAATGAGAATCTAGCTATACATGCTACCAATTTTTAATAGTGTGATATCTCTCGATGCGAATGAGAACCATCTTGTTTGGACAGAGGTCCTCTCCAACCGAGCTACACTGACCATGTTAAATGCGATGCTAAGGTATTTGGATAAAGTATAGTCATGATAAGCCTGAACTTAGAGAGTATAAATGACAATTTATGATATGTATGTGATGATAGGTGAGACAAAAGTTGTGTTGTGATGAATACGTATGCTTAATTGATGTTCACATGATGATGTACATTTGGCTTATTTGATTAAGTGGATGTGGTAAATAGAAATTCATAAAGTATGAATAAAGGGTTCATAATAGTAAGATATTAGCAAAATGTTACTTCCCCAATTGGACGTTGAATTTTGATAGATTGCATTGAATTTCTAAAAAGGGGTATAACGATGTAAAATGGGATTCAGTCCGGACGGGTAATCCCGAGTTAAACTCTCTTGAGTAAATATGATGGAATGGATTTAGTCTGGATGGATAATCCATTGGTTTATATTATAAAGAATTTAGACCGGATGGGTAATCCTAATTGACTAGATTTAGCTTGGACCAGCCATCCAGACTAACTCTAAAGGAAATGCTCTATTATATTGAGGATTTAGCTTGGACTGATAATCCAGATTAGACTTTATAGGGAATTCTTTATCATGTTAAAGATTTAGCCTAGACTGATAATCTGACAAAGCCCTTAGAGTATATGGTATAGCTAGAATTTAGCCTGGACTGGTAATTCTGCTGTGTGAGATGTGACTCGAGAGAGCTTACTTGAAGGGTACTATTGGACATGAATTGACGAATAATTAACATATATACCCAGAGTATACTACCTGGGAATCTATCAAAATTGCAATGTTCCAACGAAAGACATCCTTGAAATGTAGAAAAAGTGAAATGAGATAAAAGATTATGATATAATGAGCTTACCTATTTTTTTTAATCGATGATTCCACGATGTATAAGATTGAATTGCATGAACGACTACATGCGATAGGTAACTTATTGAAAGTATTGATGGAATGAATGTCCATGTATGCTTGTTTGGGAAATTATAATGAGTAAACTCGTATAGCTTAAGTAAATGTGCTAAATTGACTAAATTGAGTCATATGGTTGTGATGGTATGTATATGATGATATGCAAAAGAAAGGTTTAGACTGTGATATACTTGTCCATGTTTGTTTGGCCCTCATATGAAATCATGTACATGACATGCTTGATTGAATGATATGATACTGATAATATGATTATAAGGATGAAAGTTGTATGTATGTACATGTGTATGAGAGGCGAATTAGGGACCTTACAACCCCACCCCCTTTACCAGAGTTGTGTTTGGTAAAGAATTTTTATGAGATCAGAGTTGAATAAGCTCACAAGTATGATACCAAAGGGTTCAGCTATAGAATGATCATGAATATGATCAGAGATTATGTAACACCCCTATCCCGTAACCGTCGTCGGAATAGGTAAGGGGCATTACCAGACAGACAGAATATTTCAGACTAATTCAGAATCACAGATATCACATAACATTAATACATAAGCAATCATCAACAATTCATCCCTTATGATGGTCTACGAGACCTAAAACATACTTTTAAGGACAGTCAGAACTAAACCAAACATATTCATAAAATTCAGAATTCAGAATTTTGTTTTTCAATTCTGTTGAGGTCACACGCCCGTGTGACCAGGCCGTGTGCCACACATAGGCACCAGACACATCCATGTGATCCAACCGTGCCAAAATAGAGCATATATACTGACTTTTACACACGGCCAACAAACATGGTCGTGTGCCTTGGCCGTGTGATACTTAGCTAGCTACTGACTTGAGCCCACGGCCATATGACACGCCCATGTGTCTTAATTGTGTGATCTTAAGAGGTTACTGCTTTGCATACATGGCCACAAGGCACGCTCGTGGTCCTTGATCGTGTGGAACAATGCAGGCTTGGTTTAAGCCAATTTGCCACCCCTTTTTGGGTCATTCCTACAAGCAGTATTAAACAACATTTATACCAAACGTTTCAGCCAATTTCATGCTCAAAACATGCTTCATTATAACTAAATCATCATCATTCAATAACCTATTCAAATCCATATTAAAACACATTAAAATCTTATTACAACAACATGCCATAATGTTCATTTCATAGCTCATTTATGACACTTTCTAATTCATGCTTAAACTTACCATTTCCTCAACTTGGCATATTTCAAAATGACCACCTCATACAAGGCTATATACCCATTACAAGCACACACAATTTGGCATCACAATCCATTTACCAAAACTATGCACAAACATATCATTTGTTAGCCAACTCTCATGGCATAACATATTTACATATCAAAGCTTAAATACATAAACATTCTAGCCTATACATGCCATACTAAAAAATATTTACACTTTCAAAAGTACCAACATGAGTTCGATAGTATGGTAACAATCCTCGACTATCCCCGAGCCTTCAGTAGCTACGATAACTGTAAAACAGACAGAAATCACACAGAGTAAGCTACAAAGAACATGGTAAGCCAAATACAATTGGTCTAACTATTAAAGCATATAAAGTGAAAGTCAATAGTAAGAATTCATAGCCATTTCACAGAGTAGTTCATGAGTTTAACCATGCTTATTTGCTTGTATCCATGTCATGTTTCCTTTCCATGATTTTATACATACTTCGTATTCATTATTTCACAGAAACAGAGTCTTTCATATTTGGAAATTTAGTACGATACAAACGTACTTGTATAGATTATACATTTCATATATTCATTCCCATATCTCGTACTCTATCATTAGACAGTTTCGAAATGTTACAGATACTCATAAACGAGTACAATGCCAATGTTCTGAATGTGGTCTTACATGTAATTCAGTATCGATGCCTCTATTTCAGACAAGATCTTACACGAAATCAGATATGATGCCGATGTCCCAGACACGGTCTTACACGATACCTTAGATTAATGTAAACGTTCTTTAGAAACGTACAGAGCTTTTCACATACTAGCATATTATCAGAGTTTACTCAAAATTTATTCATCAGGCTCTCAAGGCTGTCCAATACAGATTACAGTTTGTATGCGCAGAATTTAGTCAATTTAACACATAATTGTAATTTGACTTACCTCGTACGGATTTCAGACGGAAACGAGTCGACTATTCAACTATTTTGGACTTCCCTCGATCTAAGTATGATTTTCTTTGTTCTTGACCTAATACAATTCAAATTCAACCATTCAATCATTCATTTCATTCAAAATAATCCATGAACACATATTTAGGGCACTTTGCATTTTAGCCCTTACATTTACATACTTTGACAATTTAGTCCATTTTCACAAAATCACAAATATGTAAAATTCACCAAAACTATAGCTTGCTCGAATATATATAGCTTACATACATTCCCAAATAACATATTTAATTCACAATTTAGTCCTTCAAAACCTCATTTTCACAAATTAGCCTAAATAGCTCTATTCCATTAAAATTTAAGGACAAAGTATGATAATCTCACATATATCTTTCATAATCCATATAAAAACATTACAAAAATCATATAATCATCAATATCACATTTCAAAATCTTCAACAGAAATAGAAATTCAGACATGGGTTTTGAAGAACACGAAGCAACAATCACAAAAACGTAGAAATTATCAAAAACAGAAAAAATTCATACCTTAATCAAGTTCTTTATTGGCCGAATGTTAAAACACAAAACCTAGCTTTTTATTTCTTCAATTTCAGCATGAACTAGATGATAATGGCCATTTTCATGCTTTTATTTTATTAATATTAACATTATATGCCATTTACCAATTTTGCCCTTATTAATAACATATGAAAATCCACCTACTAATGTCTATACTTGTCCATGCATTAGTAAAATGATCCAATTGCATCATAAGACTTCATACTTAAAAAGCCACTTCACATAGGCACTTTATCAATTAGCACATTGTTTTTACATTTTACGCGATTAAGTCCTTATTCAAATTTAAGCACAGAAATAGACAAATTAAATCACAGAAACTTCGTAGATATAAATTCACATATCACAGACACAGAAAATAATATTAAAATATTATTTAGAATCAGTTACGTGGTCTCGAAACCACTATTCCGAATAGGGTCTAAACCGGGCTGTTATAGATTAAGTTGGATTGATAAGTAATGTAATATCCCGAATTAGGGCCTAATCGGAATAGTGGTTTTGTGACCACAAATACGAGATAGAAATAATTATTTTATAATTATTTTGATGTTTATGATATGATTGCATGATTGTGTGAAAATTTCATGACGAAATTCTATGCATAAAGTGCTTAATTTGAAATTAGGGACTAAATCAAATAAGTTGCAAAACTTGCATTCTAGAAGTTTTTAGTATGAAATTACTTTGGAATATTAATGAGGAGGTCTTAAATAGAAATTTTACCAATTTTTAAAATTTTGGACAAAAATGGGCTTGTACATGAAAATTTTCAAAGAAAGGTATTAAGGGTATTTTGGTCATTTGGTAATTAAAAGAGTAAGAAAAAGGAAAAAGATGGCAAAATATGTCCATCTTCTTCATTAGGATGAAAAATAAAGGGTTCTCCATAGCTAGGGTTTGTTTCAAGCTTCCAAGCTCCATAGTAAGTGATTCCAAGCCCCGTTTTTAATGTTCTTTACGTTTTTGGAGTCCCGGTAACTTGATTTAGCTTATGCTAGCAATAATTCAACCTAGGGTTGATATTTGGAAAAATACCCATAGGTGAAATTTGTGTATTTTGGTGTTTTATGATAGAATATGAGGTTTTAAATTATGCTAGACAACTTGTGCTACTCGGTTTTAAGTGAAAACGAGAAAAAGGGCTTAATTGGTAAAAATACCTAACAGTTATAAGTACATGTTAGAATGAGAATTTGATGTTTCCATAGAAGGGAAAAATGATCAGCATGTCATAAAACTTAAGAAAATGGGATGAAGTTTAATTACCGAACCTAGGGGCAAAAGTGTAATTTTGCAAAAGTTTAGGGGCAAAATGATAATTTTGCCAAAGTTCGTATTTGGGGGCTGTTTTGATGAATGTATGTATTAAATAAGATTAATTTGGCATTATAGATCAAGAGAAACGAGATTCAAGTTACGATCGAGGGAAAAACAAAGTTTACGAAGAATAGGCTCGATTGCTAATAATTTTATACCGAGGTAAGTTCATGTGTAAATGTAGTAACATAATTGCCATTTTAAGTAATTTAATGTTATTTATGTGATATGATGATTAATATCATGAAATATTATGCTTTATGATTATTATTGAATAATATGTAAATTATGAATTGCTACCGAGTATCAATTTCGATGTTCCGTGGAAGACGGAAAAGATGTGTAATCGAGGAAAAAGCCCGTTTGAACCTTGGGAATAGATTAGAATACAAGTGACATGTCACTAAGATGGTTGGGCATCCGAACTCGTTGAGTTGAGTCCGAGTTCACTTATGGATGCAAATGTCCGAACTCGTTAAGTTGAGTCCGAGTTCGTGAGATGTAACTAGGCATCCGAGCTTGTTGAGTTGAGTCTGAGTTCACTTATGGATGCGAACGCCCAAGCTCATTGAGTTGAGTCCGAGTTCGCTTATGGGCGGGTTACATGGTAGCTTGGCTACATATGTGGCACTTATGTACAAACTTTCCGTGTATTCGAATTATATTCCGATGTGTTCAACGGGTGGATCTTAAGAAAATAAGGAGAATGCCTAAAACGAAGGTGACATGTTGGTAAGTGTGGTAAATGAGAAAATTTGACAGGTATGTGCTTAAACCCTCGGGTTGAAAACTTGGTAAGATGAAATCGTAGAAAGATATTAAATGTAAATGATGTTTTATGTGGGATTGTGTGATTATGTTACTTGCTATTTGCATGTGAACTTACTAAGCATTTATGATTACTCCTTCATTTTTCTTCATTGTAGTTTTGACAAACCGGCTTAAGAATTGGGATAGGTCGAAGACTCGTTCACACTATCCGAAGGCCTAAATTGGTAAAATGGCTTGTGTATCTTGAATGTGGCATGTATGGCAAAATACTCACTTTGTTTAATTGATCTTATGATATGGATATGGTTTGGAAAGAAAAGGGTTTGTAAATGATTAGCCATTGGAACGGCCAATCTAAGTCATATTTGATTTTATGTATGTTTAAAATGATATTTAGTCAATGAAAATACTTAGTAAAGTGAAATTTGCCATAAAATAGAATCGACAAAAAAGATGATGTAAATTTGAAAAATCACTAAAAATAGTAGAAATGGAATTAAATGATGAGTAAGTTATGAAATTGAATCTTAATGATCTATTTTCATATGGATTGAACAAAACAGGTATATGAATTATAATTTATGAGAAATTTGAATTTTTGTTAAACATGGCCAGAGTGATTTCTGAATCCCCTGTTCTGACTTTGGAAATTCACCATAAATTGTATAAAAATAATTAGAAGTCATGCTTTATATGTACAGGTTCCTTATAGAGTCTAGTTTTAATAGAAACAAACATCATAGTCATTGAAACTCTTTACAGGGAGATATCTGATTCTTAATACACAGAGGTCAGAGTAGTCAAACCCTAAATAGGGGAGACTTTAACTAATAAACTATACTAATTGGCTAGACCAAAAATTCCATAAAAAAATTAGTAAATATATATATGAGTCTAGTTTTAGGGAAAATTTACGAAATTTTATTTTGAGTTTCGGAACTCTAGATATGAATTTTTCAGCGACTGTGTTGCAGATTGCTAGCTTGACTGAAAATTTTAAAATTTAATTGTTTGAGCTGTTTAAGCAATGAATTAAGTTTGTTAACACCTCGTGTTTGACTCCGGCAATGGTCTCGAGTACGGGGTGGTACATTTAATGGTATTAGAGAGGGTTTAGTCGGTTCTCGAACTAATGTGTTGTATGTACGAGTTTTGCTATACATGCCATGCCATATATATATTGTGATAGTGTGACGACTTCTGACCTTTGAAATTATTTTTTTATATAGTAAATGGATCCTGATCCAGCTGTGACTGATGATGTAGAAAGTAATGCACCGGCTCCAGCTGAAGGGGCGGTACCAACCGAAAATCCACCTCTTACTGTTGGTCAAGGAGGAGGAGAAGGGGCTCGAGAAGCCTTTCTTCAAATGATAAATGCTTGGTATACAGAGTTCGTTCGTACGAACCCGAATGCACAACCTCCCCCACCTCCCCTGATTCCCCAACCTGTACCCCCGATGCCTCAAATTTGATGAAATTTCATAGAACTCCAGTTGACAAAATCTGCAAGCAAGGGGCCGAAGAATTTTGGCTTGAGAATTCTATTCTGGTATTTGATGAATTGTCTTGTACACCTGAGGAATGCTTGAAATGTGCTATATCATTGTTGAGGGATTCCGCCTATCATTGGTAGAAGACATTGATTTCAGTGGTACCGAAAGAGAAGGTGACTTGGGAATTCTTTCAAGAAGAATTTCGGAAGAAATACATCAGTGAAAGATTTGTTGATCAAAAGCGTAAAGAGTTTCTTGAGTTGAAGCAAGGGCTCCAGCTAGAACTTATACCATAAAGGCACGTGAAAATGCTTCATCACCCGATGTGATTACTGGTATATTTTCTCTTTATGATGTTAATGTTACTACTTTGATTGATCCCGGTTCTACTCATTCATGTGTGTGCATGAAATTGGTGTCTAGTATGAATATACCTGTTGAGAACACACAATTTATGATTAGAGTGTCGAATCCATTAGGCAAATGTGTGATAGTTGATAAAGTATGCAAGAAATGCCCTTTAATGATTCGGGGTCATTACTTTCCGGCCAACTTGATGTTGTTGCCGTTTGATGAATTTGATGTTATTTTGGGTATGGATTGGTTGACATTGCATGATGCTATAATAAATTGCAAGGAAAAGGTTATAGAATTAAAGTGTGAAAGTGGTGAAATTCTACGGGTTGAACCAGGCAAATCAGAGGCACTATCTAGTGTGATTTCTTCGATGTCGGCTCAGAGATATTTGAGGAAGGGTTATGAAGCTTATTTGGCGTATGTAATTAATACAAAAAAAATTGAAAAGAAGGTTGAATCAGTGCCGATTGTATGTGAGTTCGTGGATATATTTCCAGAAGAATTGACGAGTTTGCCTCTAGTCACGAAAGTAGAATTTGGTATTGATTTGATACCGGGAACAGGTCTGATCTCGATTGCTCTATATAGAATGGCACCAGCAGAGTTGAAAGAATTAAAGTCGCAGTTGCAAGAGTTGATTGATAAAGGCTTTGTGAGACCGAGTTTTTCACCTTGGGGTGCTCCCGTGTTATTTGTGAAAAAGAAGGATGGTTCTATGAGATTGTGTGTTGACTATCGGCAATTAAACAAGGTGACAATCAAGAACAAGTATCCGTTGCCGAGAATTGATGATTTATTTGATCAGCTAAAAGGAGCAACATGGTTTTGAAAGATTGACTTGAGATCTGGGTATTACCAGCTGCGAGTAAAAGAGTCGGATGTGCCTAAAACTGCTTTTAGAATAAGGTACGGTCATTATGAATTTTTAGTTATGCCATTCGGGTTAACAAATGCTCCTGCTGTGTTTATGGATTTGATGAATCATATATTTCGGCCATACTTGGGCAAATTTGTTGTGGTGTTTATTGATGATATCTTAATTTATTCAAAAGATGAGATAGAGCATGCTGAGCATTTGAGGATAGTTTTGCAAACTTTGAGAGATAAGCAGTTATATGCCAAGTTTAGTAAAAGTGAATTTTAGCTTCAAGAAGTTGGATTTTTGGGTCATATTGTTTTAGGTGATGGTATACGGGTTGATCCTAGTAAAATTTCGGCCATTATTGATTGGAAACCACCGAAAAATGTAACCGAGGTTAGAAGTTTCTTGGGGCTAGCTGGGTATTATCGACAGTTTGTAAATGGATTTTCTATAATTGCTGCTCCTATGACTAGACTACTCCGAAAGGATGTTAAGTTTGAGTGGAAGGAAGAATCTCAACAGAGTTTTGAAGAATTGAAAAAGTTATTAACTAAAGCACCAGTGTTGGTACAACCCGAATCAGGTAAAGAATTTGTGGTGTATAGTGATGCTTCTCGAAATGGTTTAGGATGTGTACTTATGCAAGAAGGAAACGTGGTGGCTTATGCTTCGAGGCAGTTAAAATCTCATGAAAGAAATTTTACGACTCATGATTTGGAATTAGTTGCTATAGTGTTTGCTTTGAAGATTTGGCGACATTGTCTGTATGGTGAAAAGTGTCGAGTATATACCGGCCACAAAAGTCTTAAGTACTTGATGTCACAAAAAGACTTGAATTTGAGACAGCGTAGATGGTTGGAGTTATTGAAAGATTACGAGCTTGTTATTGATTACCATCCGGGAAAAGCGAATGTGGTTGCCGATGCTTTGAGCAGAAAGTTGCTATTTGCTTTGAGAGCTATGAATACTCAGTTAAAGGTATAAGATGATGGTTCAATTTTAGCAGAGTTAAGAGCAAGATCGATGTTTTTACAAGAGATTTGTGAAGCTCAGAAAAGCGATGAAGATTTGCAAGCCAAGAGAAAACAGTGTGAAGCTGATATGGTGTCAGATTTCAAAATCGATTCTGATGGTTGCTTGATGTTTAAAAACTGGATTTGTGTACCGAAAAATGATGAATTGATTCAAAATATTTTGCATGAAGCACATAATGGTTGTTTGGCGGTTCACCCGGGCAGTACGAAAATGTATAATGACTTGAAGAAAATGTATTGGTGGAATGGAATGAAAAAAGATATATCCGAGTTTGTATCAAAGTGCTTAATTTGTCAACAAGTGAAAGCTGAACACCAAGTACCTTCGGGACTACTCCAGCCTATCATGGTTCCTGAATGGAAATGGGATCGGATTACTATGGATTTTGTATCAGGATTGCCATTAACTCCAGGGAAGAAAGATGCCATCTGGGTAATAGTTGACAGACTGACTAAATCGGCTCATTTTATTCCGGTACGTACGGATTATTCTTTTAATAAGTTGGCTGAATTGTATATCCGTGAGATTGTTAGACTTTATGGAATACCTTTGTCAATCATTTCGGATAGAGATCCAAGATTTACTTTGCGGTTTTGGCAAAAATTGCAAGAGGCATTAGGTACAAAGTTAAATTTCAGCACTGCTTTTCATCCACAAACTGATGGACAATCAGAGAGAGTAATTCAGATTCTTGAAGACATGCTCAGATGTTGCGCATTGGAATTTTAAGGTAGTTGGGAAAGGTACTTACCGTTAGTAGAATTTGCTTATAATAATAGTTATCAGACGAGTTTGAAGATGGCACCTTATGAAGCATTGTATGGTTGTAAATGTCGGACGCCATTGTATTGGACTGAACTCAAGGAAAATCAGATTTATGGAGTTGATCTAATAAAAGAAACCGAAGAAAAAATGAAAGTGATTTGAGATTGTTTGAAAGTTGCTTCGGATAGATAGAAATCTTATGCGGATTTGAAATGAAAAGAAATTGAGTTTCAAGTTGGTGATAAGGTATTTTTGAAAGTGTCTCCATGGAAGAAAGTCCTTAGATTTGGACGGAAGGGCAAGTTAAGTCCGCGTTTTATTAGGCTGTATGAAATAATTGAAAAAGTTGGACCGGTAGCATATCGGCTAGCATTACCACCTGAATTAGAGAAGATTCATGATGTGTTCCACGTATCTATGTTACGTCGATATCGTTCGGATCCTTCACATATTATTTCACCGACAGAAATTGAACTACGACCGGATATGACTTACGAAGAAGAACTGATTAAGATTTTAGCTCGAGAGGTCAAGCAACTAAGAAATAAAAGTGTTGCTCTCGTGAAAGTATTATGGCAAAAGCACGGGGTAGAAGAGACTACATGGGAACTTGAGGAAACTATGAGAAATCAATACCCACACCTGTTTATCGGTAAGATTTTCGAGGACGAAAATCCTTAAAGGGGGGAGAGTTGTAATGTCTCGAATTAGGGCCTAATCGGAATAGTGGTTTTGTGACCACAAATCCGAGATAGAAATAATTATTTTATAATTATTTTGATGTTTATGATATGATTGCATGATTGTGTGAAAATTTCGTGACGAAATTATATGCATAAATTGCTTAATTTGAAATTAGGGACTAAATCGAATAAGTTGCAAAACTTGCATTCTAGAAGTTTTTAGTATGAAATTACTTTGGAATATTAATGAGGAGGTCTTAAACAGAAATTTGACCAATTTATAAAATTTTGGACAAAAATGGGCTTGTACATGAAAATTTTCAAAGAAAGGTATTAAGGGTATTTTGGTCATTTGGTAATTAAAAGAGTAAAAAAAAAAAAAGGAAAAAGATGGCAAAATATGTCCATCTTCTTCATTAGGACAAAAATTAAAGGGTTCTCCATAGCTAGGGTTTGTTTCAAGCTTTCAAGCTCCATAGTAAGTGATTCCAAGCCCCGTTTTTAATGTTCTTTACGTTTTTGGAGTCCCGGTAACTTGATTTAGCTTATGCTAGCAATAATTCAACCTAGGGTTCATATTTGGAAAAATATCCATAGGTGAAAATTGTGTATTTTGGTGTTTTATGATAGAATATAAGGTTTTAAATTATGCTAAACAACTTGTGCTACTCGGTTTTAAGTGAAAACGAGAAAAAGGGCTTAATCGGTAAAAATACCTAATAGTTATAAGTACATGTTAGAATGAGAATTTGATGTTGCCATAGAAGGGGAAAATTATAAGCATGTCATAAAACATAAGAAAATGGGATGAAGTTTAATTCCCGAGCCTAGGGGTAAAAGTGTAATTTTGCAAAAGTTTAGGGGTAAAATGGTAATTTTGCCAAAGTTCATATGTGGGGCTGTTTTGATGAATGTATGTATTAAATAAGATTAATTTGGCATTATAGATCAAGAGAAATTAGATTCAAGTCACGATCGAGGGAAAAACAAAGTTTACGAAGAATCGGCTCGATTGCTAATAATTTTATACCGAGGTAAGTTCATGTGTAAATGTAGTAACATAATTGTCATTTTAAGTAATTTAATGTTATTTATGTGATATGATGATTAATATCATGAAATATTATGCTTTATGGTTATTATTGAGTAATATGTAAATTATGATTTGCTACCGAGTATCGGTTTCGATGTTCCGTGGAAGACAGAAAAGATGTGTAATCGAGGAAAAAACTCGTTTGAACCTTGGGAATAGATTAGAATACAAGTGACATGTCACTAAGATGGTTGGGCATCCAAACTTGTTGAGTTGAGTCCGAGTTCACTTATGGATGCAAATGTCCGAACTCGTTGAGTTGAGTCCGAGTTCGTGAGATGTAACTAGGCATCCGAGCTCGTTGAGTTGAGTCCGAGTTCACTTATGGATGCGAACGCTCGAGCTCATTGAGTTGAGTCCGAGTTCGCTTATGGGCGGGTTACATGGTAGCTTGGCTACATATGTGGCACTTATGTACAAACTTTCCGTGTATTCGAATTATATTCCGATGTGTTCAACGGGTGGATCTTAAGAAAATAAGGAGAATGCCTAAAACGAAGGTGACATGTTGGTAAGTGTGGTAAATGAGAAAATTTGACAGGTATGTGCTTAAACCATCGGGTTGAAAACTTGGTAAGATGAAATCGTAGAAAGATATTAAATGTAAATGATGTTTTATGTGGGATTGTGTGATTATGTTACTTGCTATTTGCATGTGAACTTACTAAGCATTTATGCTTACTCCTTCCTTTTCCTTCATTGTAGTTTTGACAAACCGGCTTAAGAATCGGGATAGGTCGAAGACTCGTTCACACTATCCGAAGGCCTAAATTGGTAAAATGGCTTGTGTATCTTGAATGTGGCATGTATGGAAAAATACTCACTTTGTGTAATTGATCTTATGATATGGCTATGGTTTGGAAAGAAAAGGGTTTGTAAATGATTAGCCATTGGAATGACCAATCTAAGTCATATTTGATGTTATGTATGTTTAAAATGATATTTAGTCAATGAAAATACTTAGTAAAGTGAAATTTGCCATAAAACAGAATCTGACAACAGCAGTGATGTAAATTTGAAAAATCACTAAAAATAGTAGAAATGGAATTAAATGATGAGTATGTTATGAAATTGAAGCTTAATGAGTCTATTTTAATATGGATTGAACAAAACATGTATATGAATTATAATTTATGAGACATTTGAATTTTTGTGAAACAGGGCTAGAGTGATTTCTGAATCCCCTGTTCTGACTTTGGAAATTCACCATAAATTGTATAAAAATAGTTAGAAGTCATACTTTATATGTAAAGGTTCCTTATAGAGTCTAGTTTTAATAGAAACAAACATCATAGTCATTGAAACTCTTTAAAGGGAGATATCTGATTCTTAATACACAGAGGTCAGAGCAGTTGATCCCTGAAACAGGGGAGACTTTAACTAATAAACTGTACTAATTGGCCTGACCAAAAATTTTAGAAAAAAATTAGTAAATAGATATATGAGTCTAGTTTCAGGGAAAATTTTCATAATTGGATTTTGAGTTTTGGAACTCGAGATATGAATTTTTAAGCGACTGTGATGCAGATTGCTAGCTTGACTAAAAATTTTAAAATTTAATTGTTTGAGCTGTTTAAGCAATGAATTAAGTCTGTTAACACCTCGTGTTCGACTCCGGAAACGGTCTCGGATACGGGGCGTTACAAGTAAAGACAAGACTAGTAAGGTAAGATGTTGAGAAATTTATTAACTGGAATTTCTTCAGAACTGAACTTCTACAATGAAAAGCATGATGTGAGATTTATGATGGCAGAAATAATTGAAGGAATAATGTTGAAAGGTAAGATACCAGATTATAGAAATCTTTTCTGAGGTATTTTGTATGTTTAATGGCTCTCAGGAATATTCCCACAGTTATCGCTCTTCTGATAAAATTTTTATTATATGGGAATGTTTTATAACCATGATGTATGGATGGAAGTATTGCTAGTTCGACTGGTATATATAACTTGTACTGCTCTATTTTCCTTCTAGCATTTTATTACATTATAACTATTGGGACTTCATGAAAATGATACACATGATGTTGTAATTCTATTTCTTCTAATTGATATCTTATTCGATATATATATGGGAAGGTATATTATTCTTGTTGCACCTAATTCCAATGGTTTGGACTGATGTACTTTTCTAGACCTCTTTTCTCTGAGGAATTATCGAGATCCTTTATATTTTCTTATGAGTTTTGTTCTGGATCTTTCATTATGATATGGTATCTTAGATTTCCTTATCTTGAATTTCCTCTGTCTTGGATTTCTTTATGCTGGTTTTCTTGTTTTCTTCATTTCGTAAATCATCAAATATCACTCGTATTTAAGGTGTATTCTTCAACTCATGATGACAATGTCAATTATGAACATGCTTTTGGCTTGATTATAGTAGCATGATGATTCCGGTATTTGGATTTCTCTAAATCTTCGTGTAAAGAACTAATATCGACAAGGGCATAAATGGTGAAAATTACAATTTTAGTTTGTGTAGTGGATTTCTTTCCCCGAGTAAGTTAATCAAAGTTAATGCCTTCAATTGAGGCATCCTTGTTATCTTAAGCTAATGCAATTGAAATGGACTTTGATTAGTATGATAAGTGAGTTTTGAATGATTACAATGTTGAACCGTTTTATCGACTGGAAAAGAAGATTTCTTGAAATGTCATTTATTGATGGTTATGACCAACTTAGTTGATCAATCGATATTGGTTATTGTTTGAAAGATTAAATGAGGTATTCATGTTTGGGAATAAGATTTTATTTCTTTCTGGGTAAAAGACAAGTAGTCTGAATGAAAAGTCTATATATACACATCTTAGAAGACTTCGACACGATTTAAAGCTATTTTGAATGTAAAGTTTTCATCTTGTGAAAGTTGAATGGTCTATTACATGTTATTAAAGCTTTGAATGAAGGAGAACATTATTTACCAAGTCTTTGAATTGGTTGGGTATACGTTGGACAAAAACTTATTGATTTTCGATGATGTGTTATTGAATGAATCGTGATATGTTCTAAGTCAATGAGACAATGTGATGGTTAATGTACCTATTGTCATGGAAAGATCTAAGTGTGAGATAGTGTAAATGACCTAAGTTAGTCATTGTCTGATCTTTTAGAAAAGAAAAATGTGGTTACAAGTGCTTGAAATGAAAATCCTGGACTTATACAGAGAGTTTGCAAGAAAAATCATAGAAGTAATGCATTGATGATCGAGTTTGGAACTCGACATTTCTGATCTTTGTGTTTGAATACATGAAATTTTATCAGGGTTAAAACTGAATATCAGGTAATATCAGAACAATTTTCATCAGTAGAAATATTTGAATGGGAATGAGAATGAGATTACTATGAATTTCTTGGCAGGGTTATTCTTATCTTTGAAAGAGAAAAAGGACATGTGAATTTCTGTTAAATGTATGATGAAATCTTCAAATCGTTTCGGTATATGTTAAAATTTTCTTAACGGGCTAATGGAATCATGTATCTCTGAGATTGTCAGATTTCTTGGAAAGCTAGTCCTGGTTAGTTGGATTGAGATTCGGATTCTATATCATGAGTTATTGGGAAAGCTAAGTAAGACCCTGGATTTTAATGGAGGCTAAAGTAAAAGTACTTTAGCAATAATTATGAGATAGTAGAGGTTATGAGAAACTAAACCACTCTTCTGGTAAGATTTTCGAGGATGGAAATCCCTAAAGGGTGGGAGAATTGTAACATCTCCAATTAGGGCCTAGTCAGAACAGTGGTTTTGAGACCACAAATTTGAATTAGAAATAATTATTTTATGATCATTATAAGGGGTACGACATGTTTATATACTTGTGTAAAAATTTCATGAAGAAATTTTATGCCTAAGGTGCTCGATTGGACTTTAGGGACTAAATTGAATAAATAGTAAAACTTGAGTTCTAGAAGCTTCATGCATGAAATTGAATTGAATTATTAATTAGAGGTCCTTAAAGAGAAACTTTACCAAGTTCTAAAAATTTGGACAAAAATAGGCTTGTATGTTAAAATTTGAAAGAATAGTAAAAAGGGCATTTTAGTCATTTTGTAATTAAAAGATTAAAAAGGGAAAAATCAAGCCAAAAACCCTTGTCCATCTTCTTGTTTGGCTGAATGTAGCAATGGGGAAGCCATAGTTAGGGTTTTCAAGCTTCCAAGCTCAATAGTAAGTACTCTCGAGCCCTATTTTTAATGTTCTATGCATTTTTGAAGTCCCAGTAACATGATATACTCATTTCTACCATTATTTTGAGATAGGGTTTATGTTTAATAATTTACCCATGCATGATAATTTAGTATTTTGATGTCTAATGGTAGAATATGAAAGATTAAAGCATGTTTAAAAACTTTTACTAAGTCATTTTACATGAAAATGCACAAAAAAGGACTAATATGTAAAAGTTGTAAAATGGGTAGTAATCATGTGAATAAAAGAGAAATGTGGGCTTCTATAAGAGCAATAATGGTTCGAATAGGCTTAAAGTACAAGAAAATCGAACACATTTCATTTTATGAGCCTAGGAACCAAAGTGCAAAATGTAAAAGTTTAGGGGTCAAAATATAAATTTGTGAAAGTATGCTTTATGGACCCATTTGAATAATATGAGTAATAAATAAGTTATATTTGAAATGTTAGATCAAGAAAACAAGATTCGGGCTTAAAAAGAGAAGGTACGAGATTATGGACTAAAATTGAATAATTAGTCGTGCTTGGGTTCGAGGTAAGTTCGTATGGTAATAATAATGCAATATCATGCTTGAATTGTAATGATCTATTATTATGGCATAAAATGTATGATTTAATATATTATAAGAATTTATGGATGATGAATATGATGTGGAAAATGTGATGAACGTTAAATTACTATTACATGAGTTGTGTGAATAGCTACACGGTTGTACCCGACGAGATTTCGACAAGTAAGTTGTGTGTAAGTAATTCAATAATAATGTGATCATTATGTGTTTAATGTTTGGCATTGTATGATACATGAATGTATGGCCTAATGAAATTGGCTTGTGTTGATTCAATGAAAGTTTGGCGATAGCCTTGTACCTCGGTAGCCCCGGGTGACCGAAGGAATACTTAAGACTTGGATATCATGAAATTGTGATTAATGATATTTGTTCCTGTGTAAGACCATTTCTGGGACATGGCATCAGCGATGATAAAAGAAACGATGTACGCAAAGGAATCTCATATTATGAGATATTGGAATTTTTGTGAAACAGGGTCAGAGTGACCCCGGACTCTCCTGTCTTAACTTTGGAAAATCATTAAAAATTGTACGAAACTAATTATTGGTTATAATTTATATCCCTAAAATAATTAATTAGTATATTTTCAAGAGAAATAGATGGGAGCAAAATCCAAGTCTCGTATTATGAGATAATTAATTCATAGTGAAGAGAGGTCATAACTGCCAAATAGCGAAACATGGGTAACTTTAAGGAATAAAATTTACTTATTTGTTAGACCAAAAATTCTAAATATTTTATGGTAAGAAGATATGTGAGTCTAATTTCAGGGAAAGTTAACAATTCTCAATTCGGAATCCTGTAAATTTGGATACGAATAATTTAGTAACTGTGACTCAAGAAAATGGTTTGACTGGATTTTGAATAAATAGAAAGAATTTAAAAATAGCATGTTATCACATTGCTTATTATTTTTCATGCAAGCTTACTAAGCGTAAAACTTACTCCCTCCTTTCCATTTTCTTAGTGGTTTCAGGTCAGCTTGGGGTTAGCTCGGGGTTGGAGATCGCCGGAAACAGCATCACACATCATCTTTGTAATATTAATATATATGCTAGCAATTTCAAGTGAGTGGCATGTATGAGGACTTAGTTTTATGATAGATGTTGTTATGAGTAGCCAAATGTATTGACTTATAATGATTCATTGTATATAGCCATGAGATGTGGCTTATAATGATTATGGCTTGTAAACCTATTTATCCATGTTAAGTTCTAATGTTTGCGATGTGAATAGACTTGTTGAAAATGCATGTTGGTGTATAACATGTGTGTGTGATGAATGTTTCATGACCAATCGAACCGGTCATTGCTATGAAAAAGTGCATGATATAATAATAAGATGATGTTGATTGAACTTAAATGATTAATGGTCATGGCTGTTTGCACCTAGACTTGATATCGCACGAGTATGCGAAATACGTGAATAATGACATGTCAATGATAAGAATGTATCTTCATGAAGGAGGTTAAATCATTAAAATGATGCAATGATATCTGTCCTT
Source organism: Gossypium longicalyx (assembly GCA_025698465.1). Classification (NCBI taxonomy): domain Eukaryota; kingdom Viridiplantae; phylum Streptophyta; class Magnoliopsida; order Malvales; family Malvaceae; genus Gossypium; species Gossypium longicalyx. The sequence continues at coordinate 50,356,362 of CM047004.1, forward strand.
AATGTACGTAATGAATTGTGGAATTAAGGGTAACACAAAGGCTTGGAAAATAGCCTACGTGTTGGCCACACAAGTTAAGAGACGGCCGTGTGTCTCATCCGTGTGAGAGACACAACCTGGTGACACGGGCGTGTGACCTGGCCGTGTGGTTCAAATGGTGTGCTGACATCATAAACAGAGAGTTACACTGCCTGAGGACTCGGGTGTGTGGATTACACACGGGCGTGTGACCCTGTTTTATGAGAAAAATTTCTATGTATTCTTAAAACTTTCCAAAGTCCTCGGTTTAGTCCCGGACCATTTTAAATGCATGTTATGGACCTCATAGGCCCATGACAGGGACACTATGAATATATTTGATTGGTTTTAACTTGGAACTGAATTTTATGGCTTAGTTTTTGCATGTTTAAGAATCTCTGAGTCCTGTAACATCTCGTATCCTGTCCCGGCATCGGACACGGGTAGGGGGTGTTACACAATTTTTCTATCATTCTTATTTCATGAATCATCAATCATGGCTTATCTTTAAAGTGTGTTCTTCAGCTTGTGATAACTATGTCTATTATGATTATGCTTTTGGTTCGATCATAGAAACGTGGTGATTCTGGTATATGGATTTCTTTAGTTTTTGTGTAAGCAAGACGTTGGCAACGATATAAAAGATGGAAGCACAAACTCAAGTCGTATGATGGATTTCTTTCTCAGGTAAGTTGATTAAAGTCAATGCATTCAATCGAGATGTCTTTGTTTCTTTGAACTAATACGATTGTAAGCCTTTGATGAGCATGATAAGGGAATTTCGGAAGATTGTGTGTTTGAGTTGTTTTAATAACATGAAGAAAGGAACATTTTGTTATGTTATTATTTGATAGTCGAAATTGACTCGACTGTTTTTATCAGAATGAGCTGGTCAGTTGAAATGTGATTTGAGTTACATGTAGTTAAAGTATCCTCAGTTATGGTAATAAATTTTGTGCATTCACGAGTATATCGATGGACAGTCTGAATGAAGGATTGATATTCTAGAGAGTATGATACCAAGATATACCCATTAGATTTGTTCTAATTTGATGATGTTATTATGAGTTAAAGCTGTTTTGAATGATATGGTTATCACATTTATCAAAATTTGGATGGTCTGTGCATGTTAGCAAGTTGAAAACAGTTGAAGATGTTATTAACCGAAGCTATGGTTCTGAGTTCATTTTGAATTGAGTAATGAATTTATGATTTTTCAGTGATGCACTATTGAACGGATTGGAATGTGTTTTATTACTAGAATGTAAAGTGATGGTTCATGTTTTCATACGGTTAATGTCACATTAAAAAGAACTATTGGACCAGTGATTTAGAGACAGTCACTTTTATGTCTGTATTGAGAATTTGGTGATATCGTTTATCAACGAAAGGTGTCTCATGTTTCCTGATTTCAAGAATTAAAGTATTGAATGTCATAGAAAGATCTGAAGTTAAGATAGTGTTAAAGACTTGAGCTGTTGACAGATTGCGAGTAGTTATTGATTAATATCTGGGAAAGCAGATATAGTTATAGATGCTGAATGGAAAAATCTTTGTTTATTTTGTGAGTGGGATTACATGATTGATTTTAACTGATGATGATCTGATTTTAACGCCCTATACCCGAGACCGTTGCCGGAGTCGAACACGAGGTGTTAACAGACTTAATTCATTGCTTAAACAGCTCAAACAATTTTATTTTAAAATTTTCAGTCAAGCTAGCAATCTGCGTCACAGTCACTTAAAAATTCATATCTCGAGTTCCGAAACTCAAAATATAATTACGTAAATTTTCCCTAAAACTAGACTAATATATATATTTACTAATTTTTTTCTAAAATTTTTGGCTGGGCCAATTAGTACAGTTTATTAGTTAAATTCTTCCCTATTTCAGGATTCAACTGCTCTGACCTCTGTGTATTTCGAATCAGATATCTCTCTGTACAAAATTTCAATGACTATGAAGTTTATTTCTCTTAAAACTAGACTCAATAAGAAATCTGTACATATAAATAATGACTTCTAATTATTTTTATAAAATTTATGGTGAATTTCAAATGTCAGAACAAGGGATCCAGAAATCACTCTAGCCCTGTTTCACAAAAATTCAAATGTCTCATAAATTATAATTCATGTACCTGTTTTGTTCAATCCATATGAAAATAGACTCATTAAGATTCAATTTCATAACTTTCTCATCATTTAATTCCATTTCTACTATTTTTAGTGATTTTTCAAATTTACATCACTGCTGTTGTCAGATTCTGTTGTATGGCAAATTTCACTTTACTAAAGATTTTCATGGACTAAATATCATTTTAAACATACATAACATCAAATATGACTTAGATTGGTCATTCCAATGGCTAATCATTTACAAACCCTTTTCTTGCCAAACCATAGCCATATCATAAGATCAATTACACAAAGTGAGTATTTTGCCATACATGCCACATTCAAAATATACAAGCCATTTTACCGATTTAAGCCTTCGGATAGTGTGAACGAGTCTTCGACCTATCCCGATTCTCAAGCCGACTTGTCAAAACTACAATGAAATAAAAGGAGGGAGTAAGCATAAATGCTTAGTAAGTTCACATGCAAATAGCAAGTAACATAATCACAAAATCCCACATAAAACATCATTTACATTTAATATCTTTCTACGATTTCATCTTACCAAGTTTTCAACCCGAGGGTTTAAACACATACCTGTCAAATTTTCTCATTTACCACACTTACCAACATGTCACCTTTGTTTTAGGCATTCTCCTTATTTTCTTAAGATCCACCTGTTGAACACATTGGAATATAATTCGAATACACAGAAAGTTTGTACATAAGTGCCACATATGTAGTCAAGCTACCATGTAACCCGCCCATAAGCGAACTCGGACTCAACTCAACGAGCTCGGGCGTTCGAATCCATAAGTGAACTCGGACTCAACTCAACGAGCTCGGATGCCTAGTTACATCTCATGAACTCGGACTCAACTCAATGAGTTCGGATATTTGCATCCATAAGTGAACTCGGACTCAACTCAATGAGTTTGGATACCCAACCATCCTAGTGACATGTCACTTGTATTCTAATCTATTCCCAAGGTTCAAACGGGCTTTTTCCTCGATTACATATCTTTGCCGTCTTCCACGGAACATCGAAAACCGATATACTGGTAGCAAATCATAATTTACATATTATTCAATAATAACCATAAAGCATAATATTTCATGATATTAATCATCATATCACATAAATAACATTAAATTACTTAAAATGACAATTATGTTACTACATTTACACATGAACTTACCTCGGTATAAAATTATTAGCAATCGAGCCTATTCTTCGTAAACTTTGTTTTTCCCTCAATCGCGACTTGAATCTCATTTCTCTTGATCTATAATGCCAAATTAATCTTATTTAATACATACATTCATCAAAACAGCATTTAATACGAACTTTGGCAAAATTACATTTTTACCCCTAAACTTTTGCATAATTACACTTTTGCCCCTAGGCTCGGGAATTAAACTTCATCCTATTTTCTTATGTTTTATGACATGCTGGTCATTTTTCCCTTCTATGGCAGCATCAATTTCACACTCTAACATGTACTTATGACTATTAGGTATTTTTACCGATTAAGCCCTTTTATTCGTTTTCGCTTAAAACCGAGTAGTACAAGTTGTCTGGCATAATTTAAAACCTCATATTCTATCATAAAACACCAAAATACACAAATTTCACCTATGGGTATTTTTCCAAATATAAACCCTAGGTTAAATTATTGCTAGCATAAGCTAAATCGAGCTATCGGGATTCCAAAAACGTAAAGAACATTAAAAACGGGCATAGAAATCACTTACAATCAAGGCTTAAAAGTTGAAAAAACCCTAGCCATGGAGAGAGCAAAATTCGGCAGCAACTATATGGAGAAGATGACTATTTTGTGTTATTTTTCTCATTTGATTTCATTTAATATGTAAATGACCAAAATACCCTTAATACCTTTCTTTGAAAATTTTCATGTACAAGCCCATTTTTGTCCAAAATTTTAGAAATTGGTAAAATTGCTATTTGAGACCTCCTCATTAATATTCCAAAGTAATTTCATCCTAAAAACTTCTAGAATGCAAGTTTTGCAATTTATTCGATTTAGTCCTTAATTTCAACTTAAGCACTTTATGCACAGAATTTCGTCACGAAATTTTCACACAATCATGCAATCATATCATAAACATCAAAATAATTATAAAATAATTATTTCTATCTCGGATTTGTGGTCACGAAATCACTATTCCGATTAGGCCCTAATTCGGGATATTACAAAGTAATTCAAAACTTTGACAATATGCCCCGACACTGTGTGTTAAAGTTCAAGGTAACTAGAAAGAGATATACGAGGTTGATATGATTTGTGATTCTGGGAAATTAGTGAAAGTGATTCATGAGAGTTGAAAGAAATTTCTTCTGGTAAGATTTTTGAGGACGAAAATCCCTAAGGGGGAGAGTTGTAACAACCCGATTTTGGGCCTAGTCGGAATAGTGGTTTTGGGACCACAAATTTGACGAGGAAAAATTTATTTTTATTATATTTTAATGATCTACAGTTTCATAGAATGATTTTGTGAAAATTTTGTTCGAATATTTCGACGTTTGGGCACTCAATTTAGTTAAAAGGACTAAATCGTAAAAAGTGCAAAACTTGAGTTCTAGAAGCTAGAGGTGTCTACTTGCTATGAAACTTTAAATTGGAGGTCCCTAAATGGTAATTATACCATTGGTTAATTCGTTGGACAAAAATGGATATGAAATAGGTGAAATAGAATATTTTTAAGTTAGGGGCATTTTGGTCATTTAGTAATTAAAATGAATTAATAACAAAATTAAAAGCCAATTTTTGTCCATTTTCAACCCCATGGCCGAATTTCACAAGGGGAAACCATGGCTAGGGTTTTTCAAGATTCCAAGCTCGATTGTAAGTCCGTTCTAGCCCCGTTTTTAATGATTTTCACGTTTTTGAAATCCTCATCACAAGATCTATCTATTTCTACCACTAATTTGAGATATAGTTAAAGTCTAAGGTTTTGACCCATGATGAATATGTGTGTATTTTTGTGTTTAATGGTAGAAAATGCATGTTTATGGTTAGAGAAACGACTTTTACTAAGTGATTTTCGGTGAAAATGTTTAAAATGACTAATTTGTAAAAGTTATAAAATATGTAGTAAAAGTATGTTTTAATGGAAATTTTGGGATTCTATAGTTATGAAAATGATTTGGCTAGGCTTTTATGTTAATGAAATTGAATAAATTTCATTTTTCGAGCTTAGGGGCAAAAATGTAAATATGTCAAACTTTAAGGGCAAAAACGTAATTTTCCATAATATGATTTTTGGGTTACATTGAATAATGTGACTAATAAGTCAGCTAAATTTGATATTATAGATCAAGCCGTGTGTCTAGTCCGTGTGCCTTTCGAAATGGCTACACACGCCCGTGTATCAGATTGTGCCAAAACTGTAGGGTATACTGACTTCTACCACACGGTCGATCACACGCTCGTGTGTGAGACCGTGTGGAGCATACTGAATTCTATATCATTTCAACAGCAGGGGGACACACGGCCGTGCAACATGACCATGTGTTACAAACGGCTGAGACACACGCCCGTGTCCTTTCCCATGTGGATAAAAATAAACTATTTGCAAAGCCATATTTGCCACCCTATACACATGAGTATTCACAAGCATAAATGGCCACATTTCATAACTCAATTGGTAATCATAATAAACATTTCAATGCATATTATTTGCCATATCAAACCTAACATTTACATACCCAATTCCCTAATCAACATCATGCATAATCCATTCATATACCAAATATATATCAAGACATCATTTGCACATTTTCATTCCATCTATTCTTTGTCAAAACATACCATAATTGAACACTTATACACAACCAAAGATGATATCAGAATAAGCCAAATCACATGGCTTAACTCATACACAATATATACTAAAAGCATAATTTTCAAGTGACATAACTAACACCATTTAAACTAACCTATACATGCCATATTTACATATTTTCACAAGTTCAAAAGTACCAATCGGAAATTGGATAGTGTGAAGTGCAACTCCGACTTGTCCGAAATGAGTGAGCTATCGAACCTCTATAAAACATAGAGAAAGAAACAGAGTAAGTTTTATAGCTTAGTAAGCCTGTATAAATCAGAATTAAACTTACCATTATACACAATCAAAGAAATAATCAAAGTGTAATCAATTCACTTAAGCAAAATGCCTAAACACAAGAATTCATCACATGTTAGTCATTTAAAATTTATGAAACCAACCATAAATATAATACCTTGCATCATACAAAATTTATATATCATATATAACATTAGTAACATTTCAATCTCAATCATATAACAATAATTCATTTGTAAACCGTAACTCATCCATATAAACAATATTGGTGCCTGTTGAACCTATTAGAACTTCAAAGGATACTCGGGTGATAAGCATTAGTAATCCATCAATTCATTATCATTTATGCTCTTTCGAGCCATGATCGGTAAGCTCCTTCTGAGTTGATAAATAGTAAGCTCTATCGAGTTGAACAGTAAGCTGCAATGAGCTGGAAACAGTAAGCTCTTACGAGCTGATATATCGGTAAGCTCAAACAAGCTATGGTGAGTTCAAAACAAATGTAGGAGCTCGACTGAAATGGTAACCTTAGTGATTTGTCACTCGTATCCTATGAATTCATACAGTTCAAACGGGGCTCGGTAACCAATACACTATATCGTTAAGGCATTCATAACTCAAATATATCAATTATACACATTCATTTCAATAATTACAAGTATATAAAAGTTTGATTCTAATTACGAACTTACCTCATATCCTCGGATAAAACTATCAGCTATTCGTCCACTTTCTGTTTTCCCTGATCTAATTTCAGTATTCGCTTATCTTGATCTATATAATATCAAATTAACTTATTCAAACTTTCATTCAATTCAATTTAGCCTAAAACATTCATTTTGGCTAAATTACAATTTTACCCCTTGACTTTGGACTACCTTGCAATTTAGTCCTTAACACATAAAAATGCAAAATTACACAATTAGCCCATAACCCATAGTAGCCAAATTTACTATATACTACTAGTATCCCATATCTTTCATTATTTCACACTTTTAACCACATAATTTTACATTTTCTCAATTTAATCCTTATTTGACATTTTTTTTCAAAAATCACTTTACAAAACTAGTTTAACTATCATCAAACTTCTGTAATCTATCATTAGACATCAAAGAACTCAAGTATTCAACAATGGCACTTTTCAAAATCATGAAAAAATTAAAAAATTAAGGTACGAGCTAGCTAATATATGAAGCAACAATCTCAAAAACATAAAAATCATCAAAAACCAAGCTAAAACCGTACCTTAATCAAGCTAGGAGTGTGCTAAAATCATGGAAGCTTCAAAACCTTATTTTCTTTCTTAACTTCAGCAATATAGATGGAAGATGATGAATAAAATGATTTTGGTTTTATTTATTATAACTTATTAAACATTTTACCAAAATAACCTTAATTAAAATCCATCAAATATCATGATATTATGCCCATTAATGTCCATTGAATTTAATTATGGTCTAATTTCAACATAAGGACTTCTAGTTTAATGATTCATAGCTATTTAATACCTTTAACTAATAGAACATACATTTTACACTTTACGTGATTTAGTCCTTTTTACCGAATTAAACATTCAAAAAGTAAAATTTCTTTACGAAACTTTCACATAATAATTCTATCATGCTATAAACTTTATTAAAATAATAAAATAAATATTTTGACTTCAGATTTGTTTCCCAAAACCACTATTCTGATTTGACCTAAAAACGGGCTGTTAGAACTCTCCCCCTTAGGGATTTTTGTCCCCAAAAATCTTACCGGTAAATAGGTTAGGGTACTATTTTCGCATAGCTTCCTTGGGTTCCCACGTAGCTTTCTCAATCCCGTATTTATGCCAGAGAAATTTTACTAGGGCTATGCGTTTATTTCTCAACTCTTTGATTTCACGAGCCAAAAACTCGACCGGTTCTTCATTAAACAACATATCGGGTTAAATTTCAACATCTATCGGAGAGATCACATGTAACAGATCGGATTTGTAATGATGTAGCATAGAAACATGAAAGATATTATGTATCTTTTCAAGTTCTGACCGTAAAACAAGTCAATATGCTATAGGCCCTATTCTCTCAATAATCTCATAGGCCCAATGAATCGCGGACTTAACTTTCCTTTATGGCCGAATCGAAGAACCTTTTTTCACGATGACACTTTTAGAAACACTTTGTATCTGACTTGAAATTCAATTTCTCTACGTTTCAAATTTGCGTAGGATTTCTGTCAATCTGAAGCTGCTTTTAAACTGTCGCGAATCATTTTCACTTTTTCCTCAGCTTCTCTGATCAATTCAACCCCGTGAATCTTTTTCTCACTCAATTTAGTCCAGTATAGCACAGTTTGACATTTGCGACCATATAAAGCTTCGTACGGTGCCATCTTTATAATTTTTTGGAATCTGTTGTTATACGCGAATTCAATCAACAGTAAGTATTTTTCCCAACTGCCCTTAAACTCTAAAATACAACATCTCAACATGTCTTTGAGAATCTGAATAACTCTCTCGGTCTATCCATCTGTCTGAGGATGAAAAATAGTACTGAAATTCAACTTTGTTCCCAGAGCCTCTTGCAATTTTTTCCAGAATCGTGACGTAAATCTCAGATCTCTATCAGAAATAATAGATAATGGCACCCCGTGTAACCGAACAACTTCAGAAATGTACAATTCAACTAATTTGTCAGGTGAGTAATCTGTACATATCGGTATGAAATGAGCAGACTTCATTAGTCGATCAACGACAACCTAGATAACATCTTTTTTTTTTGGAGTTAGAGGCAATCCCGACACAAAATCCATTGAAACTCTATCCCATTTCCACTTAGGAATCAATACAGGCTGTAGTAAACCAAATGGTACTTGATGTTTAGCTTTGACTTGCTGACATATTAAACATTTCGATACAAACTCTGAGATATCCCGTTTCATGCCTGACCATCAATACATCTATTTCAGATCGTTATACATCTTAGTACTACCCGGATGAATAGGGAAGTGACTACTGTGTGCTTCATGCAAGATTTTCTGAACAAGCTCTGTATTTTTTTGGTACCCAAATTCTATTTTGAAACATTAAATAGTCATAATTTCCAATATGAAATTCTGAATTAGAAATAGACTCACATTGAATTCGTTTAGCTTACAATTCACGATAATCTTTTTTAGCTTCATAGATTTGTTGAAGAAATACCAATTTAGCTTTTAATTTTGCTAAAATAGACCCATCATCACAAATCATTAACTGGGTGTTCATTGCTCGTAATGCAACCAAAGATTGTTGACTCAGGGCATTAGCAACAACATTAGCTTTTCTCGGGTGATAATCAGTCACAAAGTCATAATCCTTCAATAACTAGAGCCATCTTCGTTGTCGCAAATTCAAATCTTTCTGTGTCACTAGATATTTCAAGCTCTTGTGATCTGTGTAAATGTGGCATTTTTCACCGTATAAGTAGTGTCGCCAAATCTTCAATGCAAACACAATTGTAGCCAACTTTAAGTCATGTGTCGGATAATTCTTTTCGTACGGTTTCAACCGTCGAGAAGCATAAGCTATAACTTTTCCCTCTTGCATTAGAACACATCCCAGACCGTTTAATGACGCGTCGCTATAAATCACAAATTCTTTCCCCGATTCCGGTTGAACCAATATTGGTGCTTCAGTTAACAATACTTTCAACTATTCAAAACTCTGATGACATTTTTCTGACCAATTGAACTTCACGTCTTTTTGTAACAGTCATGTCATCAGTGTCGCAATCATCGAGAATCTTTTCACGAATCTTCAGTAAGAGCCCACTAAGCCCAGAAAACTACAGACTTCAAATACATTTCTCAGAGGTTTCCAATCAACAATAGCAGAAATCTTGCTTGGATCAACTCTAATACCGTCAGCTGAAACAATATGCCCCAAAAATCCAACCTCTTTGAGCCAAAACTCACATTTATTGAACTCTGCAAATAACTATTTATCACGTAGAGTTTGTAACACAATTCTCAAGTGTTCGATATGCTCAGATTCATCTCGTGAATGGATCAGAATGTCATCAATGAATACAACAACAAATCTATCTAAATACGGTCTGAATATTCGGTTCATCAAGTCCATAAAAATGGCAAGAGTATTAGTTAAACCAAAAGGCATAACAAGGAATTCATAATGTCTTGAACGCAGTTTTTGGCACATCCGACTCTTTGACTCACAACTGATAGTAACCCGATCTCAGATCAATCTTTGAAAATATTATAGCCCCTTTCAATTGATCAAATAAATCGTCAATCCACGGTAAAGGGTGTTTGTTTTTTATAGTCACTTTATTCAATTGTCTGTAGTCGGTACACATTCTCATCGTACCGTCTTTCTTTTTCACAAACAATACTGGTGCACTCATGGGGAATAACTCGGTTGTACAAAACCTCTATTTGTCAATTCTTGCAACTGAGCTTTCAACTCTTTTAATTCTATTGGAGCCATTCTGTATGGAGCTATCAATATCGGCGTGTTCCGGGTATTAATTCCATACCAAATTTAACTTATCTGATCAGTGTCAAACCCGGTAATTCTTCTAGAAATACATCCGAAAACTCACGAATAACAGGTACAGATTAAATCTTTGATTCAGACACCTTTGTATCTAGTATGTATGCAAGGTATACATCATAGCCCTTTTTTAAATATTTCTGAGCTAACATAGATGATATCACTATAGGTAATTCACTTGAATCATTAGACTCAATCCGAAGAATTTCACTATTTTGACATTTCAATTCAATAGTCTTTTATCTACAATTCACAACCGCATCATGTATAGTCAGCCAATCCATATCCAGAATCACATCAAACTCATCAAATAGTAGAAGCATCAAGTCAGCCTGAAAACAGTAACCCTGAGTCATCAGAGGACAATTCTTACAAATTTTATAAACTAAAACAGATTTTCCCAAGGGGTTCGATATAAGAATGGGTTGATCTAGAATCTATCAACGCAACTATATTAGTATCAAAAAGGGAAAAGTATCGGTAATAATGTCTGGCAATGATGCCTCCTCTCGTGTACGTATAGCATAAGCTCTGGCAAGTGCTCGTGCTTTAGATCTCACATTCGAATCTCTTGTAGCACCTCGGTTACCACTCATATTTCTAGTATTTCGGAGTGGTCTCCCTCTAGAATCCATGTCACTCGCTTTCACTGGTTCATCTCTATCAGCTGTAAAATTTTCTGGATAGTCTCAGAGATAATGATCAAGTGATCCACATTTCACTAATCTACATTCACCATAATGCTTCTTATTGTAGTATTTACATTCAGGTCTAGCATTTCTAACACTACCCACACTGGCAACTGATGTCACCTGAGGTTTAGAACTAAAATGTCTTACATCTCTGTCTCTAATCAAAATTCCCATAGAAGCTGTAGAATGGGGATGATATTCTCTAAATTTCTTTGATGCTGACTGATATGATTTGCCCGCAAATCTCTTTCTAGAATCTCTAGCCACAAAATCAGTTTTTCTTTTCTCTTTGCAAAGCTCTTCAGCTTTACAAGCTCGGTCAAACAAAGCAACAAACTCTTTCAGCTCAAGAATTCTGACTAACACTCTGATTTCTTCATTCAATCCATCCTCGAATCTTTTACACATTATAGCTTTAGAAGATATGCATTCACGAGCATATTTGCTGAGTCGTACAAACTCTCTTTCATATTCTGTGACTAACATACAACCCTGCTTCAATTCAAGGAATTCTTTTCTTTTCTGATTGATGAATCTTTGGTTGATGTATTTCTTTCTAAATTCAACTTAAAAGAAATACCAAGTGACTCTTTCTTGTCGAACAACGGATATCAAGGTATTCCACCATTGATATGCGGTGTCTCTCAATAGTGATACTACACATTTTAAACATTCTTCAAGTGTGCAGGATAATTCGTCGAATACCTGAATTGTGCTCTCAAGCCAAAACTCAGTTCTCTTAGGATTACCACTAACAGTGACTCTGAATTCCTCAGTTCTGTTTATTTAATCGCAAAGGATCAATACCTTGAGAAACTACAGGGATCATTTGGGGAATAGGTGGGGGTGGAGGTTGTTGAACAGTTGGGTTTGTACGAATGTACTGTATGAACCAATCGTTCAATATCTGAAAGAAGGCTTTTTTAGCTTCACCTCCATGACTACTCATCACAGGTCTAGATTCAGAAGGCACTGTCCCTTGAGCGGGAGCTGGTGCGTTACTTTCTACGTCATCTATTATAGCTCATTCGGGATCCATTACTATATAAAAACACATTTGAAAACGTCAGGAGTCATCACACTATCACAATTTTATATATGGCATATATAGCTAAACTCACATGCGCTACGTTAGTCCTAAAATCAACTAAATTGTAGCTCTGATACCAACAAATGTAACACCCCTAACCCGTAACCATCACCGAAACAGGTTAAGAGGCATTACTGGACTTCTAACTCAATTCAGAAAAATCATTTATCAAATGTCATCTCATTTCAGTAAATATCATTCATTCCCATTCAATATGTACTTAAATCGAGCATACAAAGTTATAATCATGCATTCGGGACTAAATTAGTGACATACGAAAAATTTAGAAACTTAGAAGAATTTCAACATTTCAATTATCACACGCCCGTATGAATAGGCCGTATGCCTCACACGGCTAATAGACACGCCCGTGTCTTAGACCGTATGGAAATAGGGCATACATTCTGACTTGTATCACAAGGCCGAGGACACACCCATGTACTGGGCTATGTGAAAACTAGAGAGGATACTGACTTGGGTCACACGGCCAACCACACGCCCGTGTGTCTAGCCCTTGTGCCCTTCGAAATGGCCACACACGCCCATGTATTAGGCTGTGCCAAAACTGTAGGGTATATTGACTTGTACCATACGACCAGTCACACGCCCGTGTGTGAGACCATATGGAGCATACTGACTTCTATATCATTTCAACATCAGGGGACACACGGCCGTGTAACATAACTGTGTCACACACAGCTGAGACACACGCTCGTGTCCCTGCCCGTGTGGACAAAAAAAGGCTATTTACAAAGCCATATTTGCCACCCTATACACATAAGTATTCATAAGCATAAATGACCACATTTCATAACTCAATTGGCAATCATAATAACCATTTCAATGCACATTATTTTCCATATCAAACCTAACATGTACATACCCAATTACCTAATCAACATCATGCATAATCCATTCATATACCAAATATACATCAAGACATCATTTGCACATTTTCATTCCATCTATTCTTTGTCAAAACATACCATTTGAACACTTATACACAACCAAATATGATATCAAAATAAGCCAAATCATATGGCTTAACTCATACACAAGATATACCAAAAGCATAATTTTCAAGTGACATAACAAACACCACTTAAACTAGCCTATACATGCCATATTTACATATTTTCACAAGTTCAAAAGTACCAATTGAAAATTGGATAATGTGATGTGCAACTTCGACTTGTCTGAAACGAGTGAGCTATTGAACCTCTATAAAACATAGAGAAAGAAACAAAGTAAGCTTTATAGCTTAGTAAGCCCATATAAATTAGAACTTACCATTATACATAAAGCAATAATCAAAGTGTAATCAATTCACTTAAGCAAAATGCCTAAACACAAGCATTCATAACATGTTAGTCATTTAAAATTTATGAAACCAACCATAAATATATTACCTTGCATCATACCAAATTCATATATCATATATAACATTAGTAACATTTCAATCTCAATCATATAACAATAATTCATTTGTAAATCGTAACTCATCTGTATAAACAGTATTAGTGCCTGTTGAACCTATTAGAACTTCAAAGGATACTCGGGTGATAAACATCAGTAATCTATCAATTCATTATCATTTATGCTCTTTCGAGCCATGACCGGTAAGCTCCTCCTGAGTTGATAAATAGTAAGCTCTATTGAGCTGAAACGGTAAGCTCTATCGAGTTGAACAGTAAGCTCTTACGAGCTGATATATCGGTAAGCTCAAATGAGCTGTGGTGAGTCCACAACAAATGTAGGGGCTCGACCAATACGGTAACCCTCGTGACATGTCACTCGTATCCTATGAATTCATACATTTCAAACGGGGCTCGGTAACCAATAGACTATATCGTTAAGGCATTCATAACTCAAGTATATCAATTATGCACATTCATTTCAATAATTACAAGTATATAAAAGTTCAATTCTAATTATATGAACTTACATCGTATCCTCGAATAAAACTAACGGTTATTCGTCCACTTTCCGTTTTCCCCGATCTAATTCTAGTGTTCGCTTATCTTGATCTATATAATATCAAATTAGCTTATTCAAACTTTCATTAAAATCAATTTAGCCTAAAACATTCATTTTGGCTAAATTACAATTTTACCGCTTGACTTTTGACTACATTACAATTTTACCGCTTGACTTTTGACTACTTTGCAATTTAGTCCTTAACACATAAAAATGCAAAATTTCACAATTAGGCCATAACCTATAGTAGCCGGATTTACTATATACTACTAGCAACCCATATCTTTCATTATTTCACACTTTTAACCAGATAATTTTACATTTTCTCAATTTAATCCCTATTGACATTTTTGTCAAAAATCACTTTACAAAACTAGTTTAACTATCATCAAACTTCTGTAATCTATCATTAAACATCAAAGAAATCAAGTATTCAACAATGTAACTTTTCAAAATCATGAATAAATTCAAAAATTAAGGTATGGGCTAGCTAATATATGAAGTAACGATCTCAAAAACGTAGAAATCATCAAAAACCGAGCTACAGTCATTCCTTAATCAAACTAGGAGTGTGCCAAAATCATGGAAGCTTCAAACCCTTATTTTCTTTCTCAATTTTGGCAATATAGATGGAAGATGATGAATAAAATGATTTTGGTTTTATTTATTATAACTTATTAAACATTCTACCAAAATAACCTTAATTAAAATCCATCAAATATCATGATATTATGCCCATTAATGTCCATTGAATTTAATTATGGTCTAATTTCAACATAAGGACTTCTAGTTTAATGATTCATAGCTATTTAATACCTTTAACTAATAGAACATACATTTTACACTTTACGCAAATTAGTCTTTTTTACCGAATTAAACATTCAAACAGTAAAATTTCTTTACGAAACTTTCACATAATAATTCTATCATGCTGTAAACCTTATTAAAATAATAAAATAAATATTTTGAGTTTGAATTTGTGATCCTGAAACCACTATTCTAATTTGACCTAAAACGAGCTATTACATACTATGTATAAGGTTTCCCGGGTATCCTTTAGTATTCCAAGTGGTTCAATGGGTAATTCATAGATTATGTCAAAGATGTGAAAAGATATGATTGTATTACGAGTTCGTACAGGTATGTACGTAAAGTTTATAAGCATTGGCTTCATGATATTATGAGTTCATGATCACTATGAAAGTGACCTTAAGTTAAACTTGTGAATAAGTATTTATGTTGATGATGTGTAAATTCATGGTAAAATCAATTGAGAATCGTATCTTAGGCTTTTGAGCCATATCAAATTGAGAGATAAGATATTTAGTTCACTTGATTTGTGATTCATTGGATATGTGTAAAAAATGAAATATTTGCATAATTGCTTATTAAAATGGTTATGAAAGTATGTGAAGTTAAGAGTTTAAATCATTGAAAGGTGTTAAGCTTTGGGCTTAAAAATATGAATATGCATAATTAATGTGCATGTTACTGAGGCTAGAAATGATTTGTTAATGATTATTATGGTATGTTATATTGGAGAGGTTACGATCGTTTGGAAAATGTTAAGATGTATTAGATTATGCTTATAAATTGAAGGGGGTAAGCATTGTGATTGAGTAAGTTATACCTATGAGGATTTAATGACGTTTATGTTGTGTTATGTTATGTTTGTTATATGACAAATGTATGACTATTGTTGCTTATTATTTGCATACGAACTTACTAAGCTTTGTAGCTTACTCCCCTTCCTTTCCCATATCTTATAGGGTTGTATGCTAGCTTGAGTTGGAGATCGTGGGAGATACTATCACACTATCAAGCTATCATGTTGGGTAAATGAACACAAACCCTTGAGTCTATGGCATGTATAGGGACTTAGTCATTTTGTGTATGTGTTATTATGATATGGCCAATTGTATTGGCTTGTAATGATTAAGGATTTGATTTGGTATGTAGCCACATAAATTGGCTTATATTGGCTAATGAGTTGCAAGCATATTAATTAATCATATTCCTATGCCAATGTCATTGTGTGATATGGTTTATAATGGTATGTTAATGAAATTAGACTAGATGATACATGTGGGAAGTTGTTATGTTGAAAGTAATTGGGTATGTGTGGACTTGATAAAGTATGATGTTATGAGCATGTATACGAAGATAAGGAAATGATATGTTTAAGTCTTTATTGTTGATGTATAGGTTAAATTGGCCAATGAATGGCGTGTAAATATTCGATAATGACTAGCTATTGGAATGGCTAGTTATGGATATGCTTTGGTGTTTTGTATGTCTAAATGAAAGTTAATACAAAGAAATCATGAAAGAGTAAAATTAGCATTAAAACAGTTTTAAACAGCAGTAGTATAACTTTGAAAAATCACCAAAAATTTTGGAAATCAAATTAGAGGTTGAATAAAAAATTAACTTAAATCCTATTGAGTCTAGTTTTACATAGAAGAATGGTGTAAGCAAAAGAATTTCATATAATGAGATATTTAAATTTCTGTGAGACAAGGTTAAAATGACTTCGGGTTCCCCTATTTTGAATTTGGAAAATCATTAAAAATTTTATAAAAAAACTTGGAGGTTAAAATTTATATGTTTAAATTCTTAATGAGTCTGTTTTCAATAAAAATAAACGAGAACATCATCCGAATCCCGTACTAAGAGATAATTAATTTTTAGTGAATAAAGGTCGAAACTGTCAAATAGCAGAACAGGGATGAGTTTGAAGAATTAACTGTATTTATTGGCTATACCATAAATTCTAAAAATTTTATGACAGAAAGATATTTGAGTCTAGTTTCAGAAAAATCAAGTGGATCTCAATTTAGAATTCTTTAGCTCAAGATATAAATAATTTAGTGACTATGACTCAAATGGACAGTTTTGTTATGAACAGTAAATAATTGTTTTGATATGTTTAAGCCTTAATTATGGTTGTGCTGGTAGCTTAATTGTGCCATGCTAAGTGCCATTGAAAGTTTGTATGTGAGTGTGCAAATGAGGGTGGCAAATGACTTGATAAATATCCATTTTCTTGGCCACACGGGCAGAGACACAGACGTGTGTCTCAGCCCTGTGAAGGACACGGCCTCGGAACATGGGCATGATACTTGGCCGTGTGACCCCAAATTGTGTATGACGTCATAAACAGAAAGTTACACAGGCTAAGGACACAGGTGTGTCCCAAGTCACACGAGTGTGTGACCCCTTTTACATGAAAAATTTTCTAAGTTTTCCAAAAGTTTCCAAAGTTCTCGGTTTAGTCTCGAACCACTCCTAATGTATGTTTTGGGCCTCGTAGGCTCATATAAGGGACAAAATGAATGCATGTGAAAGGTTTTAAATTTGAGTGGAAATTCATGTCTCGATTTTGAATGTTTGTTTGAGTTTAAGTCCAGTAATGCCTCGTACCCTATTCCGGCATTGAATACAGGTAAGGGGTGTTACAACTTCGGTACCCCTAATTGCACTTATGTGCTCCTATTTGTTCTTCGGTACCCCTGATTGCACTTGCGTGCCCCTGTTTGTACTTCGGTACCCCTAAATACACATTTGTGCCCCTGTTTACACTTCAGTGCCCCTGATCGCACATTCATGCTCCTGATTGAACTTTGGTGCCCCTATTATCCATCTATGATGCCTTTGGTATGGTGTAGTTACTCGATTATCTGAGTCAAGTTATTAGTTCAATGGGCATAAAAAGGGAAAGAACAGTAAGTGTATCGAAAGCTAAGTTAAGAACCTATGAAAAGGTATGACTTGTTGATGATCAAAGTATGATTTATGTGATGCTATGTTTATGTACCTTATCTTGACTTGGGATGATATTGCTAAGCTGTGTATTTAATCACTAACTTGTATTGTTAATGATGCTTAGGTTTGTGCCAAGCTAGTAGTTGAATTAAATTATGTTAGTTTTTAAGTTATGCATTGAAATACTAAATGGCCAAATGAAAAATTTCTTATGTTCATGAACAAGTGGTAAGAATCAAATTATGTAATTTATTATGAAATGGTTATCATTAAGTTGATTCTAAAAGGGTTATGTTTAAATGCACTAACTTGTGACTATAGTTAATGTTATATTTATGTTTTATGTGTATGCAAATGAAATGGGTGAGAATAAGTATGAAATGATAAGTGCATAGTTGAGATGTAATGTGATGAAATAAAATAATTGTAAAGTTAAAGGACTTATTTGTAAGGAAGGAAATTTACTTATGATATATGTGAATTTACTTATATCATGAATAAATACACTAATTCGTGAGCTAACAACGTAATTAAATTTATGCTAAGTAAATGGATTGGTAAGTAAGTAAAGGAAATGGTTCATCATTTTAAGAAAAGATTGATGATTATGTAATTCAATTTATGAGACCACATTAAGTTATAAACAAAAAGTATTTGGAATGTTAATGAACCCATTCAGTTGGGAATAGATAGTTATATAGTTGATACACTTGAGGCATTGGTATAGGGTTATTTACAACTTATAAAGTTCTTATTGAAATGGATTATTGAATTTTAAAGTTTATATGAGCTTACTAGCATTCATTGCTTATGTGGTTTTCTTTCTCTTATTTTACAAATGATCGGAAACTCGACCGATTTGAAAGCTAGTCGGAGATTTATCATACTATCCAGAATTTTATCGATAGATTTTGATGTTTTGGTAGTGGTTATAATGCCATGTATAGGTGTCATTGTTGATGATATTAGTCATTACGTTTGGCTTGTAAATGTGGTATTTTGGGTAATGAAATAGTTGTTATGTTATCATGTATGTACGGTATTTTAATGGTTGTTATTTTGGCATCTAAGTACTTAAATGTTGGTAGTTGAAATGATGAATATAATTGTAATACCCCTTACCCATATCCAATGCCAGAATAGGGTACGAGGCATTACCAGACTTATACACAGGCAATCATACAAAACTGAGACGTAAATTTCCATCCAAATTTAAATTTTTTCATAGACATTCATATCGTCCCTAAAATGAGCCTACAAGGCCCAAAACATACATTGAAAGTTGTTCGGGACTAAATCGAGAACTTTAGAAAATTTTTCACAAAATAGGGGTCACACGCCCGTGTGGCTTAGGACACACCCGTGTGGTTACACATGCCCATGTCGCAACCCCGTGTAACTCTCTATTTGTCACTCCAGAACAAATTGAAGTCACATGGCTAATGCACAAGCCCGTGTGCTTAGGCCATGTGGTTGATTTAATTTTCATAAATTTCATAAAATAGCTGCAGACTTCAAATGGCCAGGGCACACGCTCGTGTTCGAGATCGTGCCATCCACACGGCTGACACACACGCCCGTGTCTTTGCCCGTGTGCTCGATACTGAGCATTCTATTTTGCAACAATTAAGGTGCAGGGGAATCATGGCCGGAACACACTCCCATAAGGAAAGCCGTGTGCCACACACGGCCTAGACACACGCCCGTGTGTCTACCCGTGTGGACAAAAACAAGGCTATTTACCAAGCCATTTTGTCACCCTTTAAGCACACGCCTACACAACTAAACATAGCACTAATCCAAGTAATTACATTCAACCAATTCAGCCACAATCAAGACATCCACACATCATTCACATGCTACCATTTATCACATACGAACATCACATACTTATCAACTTAAATCATGCAAATTTCCACCCATGAAAACATCATTATATGTATATATACTTAAACCAAAATTAGCCAATTTCAATGGCCATTTACAAAATGAATTATCAACCAACATAAGGCAACGCATTTGGCCAATTCAATTATGACACATAACAAAATGACCAAGTCCCTATACATGCCATAACTCAAAATGTTGAATTCATTGGTTCCCAAAATAATAAGTTGATAGTGTGATTGGATCTCCGACAGTCTCTAATCCCCGAACTAGCTTGGTGACACTATAAGACAAGGGAAAAGAAAGGGGAGTAAGCTATATAGCTTAGTAAGTTCCTATGCAAATAATAAGCATCATATCCAACATACAATTAACATGATGATAATTGGCATAAATATTATTAAGATCTTATAATCATAACTTACTCAATATTAAACTTACCGAGGGTTCCTCGCATAACAAGCTCATTACTTATGAGTTTTATCTACATACCTGAGTCATCTTGAATTGGATTTACACACAATTCATCTTTGACATACTCATTAAATTACCCGTTGAACCACTTGGAATACTAAAGGATACTTGGGAGTCCTGTACACACGGTATCGTACCAATGCCATACCCTAGATATGGTCTTACATGTAATCTCGTTTTGATGCCAATAGCCCAGCTATGGTCTTACACGAAGTCTCATATCGATGCCATATCCTAGATATGGTCTTACACGTAGTCTCATAGTGATGCCATATCCCAAATATGGTTTTACACGTAGTCTTAGTAACCTTAATGCCATGACATTTGTATCCTATCTATTCCTAAGGTTCAACCAGGATTTCACACTTGTCGTAACTTTTCCGAATATGTCCAAAGGTCATTCATGATTCATACAATAATAAAACATTTAAAACATAATTAAAATAATGCATTAATTACATACAAACTTACCTCGATACAAAAATAGTAGAAATGGAACCTAATAGTCAAACACTTTGTTTTTCCCCCGATTTAGGTTCGAACCTCATTTCTCTTGATCTATAGTAGAAAATTTAATTCATTTATTATTCACAATACTCAATTCAGTTAAAAAATCACGTTATGGAAAAATTATATTTTTGCCCCTAAACTTTGATGTTTTACCACTTTGGTCCCTAGGCTTGTAAATTGAAAGAGATTCAATTTCTTCGATTCCTAAGCCTAGCAGAACCTCTTTCATGCTTATAACATCCCACATTTTCCATTATTTCACATTTTTACTACTCATTTTATTACTTTTTTAGAAGCGGGTCCTTTTAGGCATTTTCACCGAAAATCACTTAGCAAAATCCGTTTATCAAACACCAAACTTGCGTAATCTACCATTAAACATCAAAATGCACACATGTATAACATGGGTCAAACCCTAGCCCTTAATCATTTCTCAAATTAGTGGTATTTTAATCATTTCTCAAATCAGTGGTAAAAATGGGTAGATTGAGTGATAACAACTTCAAAAATGTAAAAAGCATTAAAAACGAGACAAGAACAGGCGTACAATCGAGCTTGGAAGTTGTCCAAACCCTAGCTATGTCTTCCTTCTATTTTTTGGCACAAGGGGGAGAAGATGAACAAGGTTTTTGGCTTGATTTTTGTCTTTTAAATAATTTAATTACTAAATGACCAAAATGCCCCTAACTTAAAACATAAAATTTCTCTTGTCCATTTTCGTTCACTAACTTAACAAATGATCTAATTACAATCTAAGGACCTTTATTTTAAAATTCCATAGCAATTAGACACCTCTAGCATATAGAACTCAAGTTTTGTATTCTTTGCAATTTAGTCCTTTTAACTAAATTGAGTGCTCAAACGTCAAAATTTTCGAACGAAATTTTCACAAAATCATTTCATAAAATTGTAGACCATAAAAATGTAATAAAAAAAAGTTTTTTTACATCAGATTCGTGGTCCCGAAACCACTGTTCTGACTAGGCCTAAAATCGAGCTGTTACAACTCTCTCCCCTTTAAGGATTTTTGTCCCCGAAAATCTTACCAGAAAATAGGTTTGGGTACTATTTTCTCATAGCCTTCTCTAGTTCCCACGTAGCCTCTTCAACCCCATGTCGTTGCCATAACACTTTCACTAGGGCTATATTCTTATTTCTCAACTGTTTAACTTCCCGAGCTAAAATCTTGATCAGTTCTTCACCATACATCATATCTGGTTAAATCTCAATCTCAGTTGGAGAAATCACATGTGAAGGATCAGAATGATATCATTGCAACATCAACACATGAAACACATTATGGATCCTTTCCAACTCTGTCGGTAAAGCTAACCGATATGCCACTGACCCTATTTAATTTCATACGACCCAATGAAATGTGGACTCAACTTGCCTTTACAACCAAATCTGAGAATTCTTTTCCACAAAGATACTTTCAAAAATACTTTATCACCAACCTGAAACTCAATCTCTTTTCTTTTCAAATCCGCGTATGACTTCTGTCGATCTAAAGTTGCTTTCAAGCAATCACGGATTACCTTTATCTTTTCTTCGATTTCTCTGACCAAATCAACCCCGTGAATCTGTTTCTCACTAAGCTCATTCCAAAACAAGGGTGTTCGACACTTGCGGCCATACAATGCCTCATAAGGTGCCATCTTTATACTCAATTGAAAATTGCTGCTCTAAGTAAATTCGACCAATGGTAGATATTTCTCCCAACTACCTTCAAATTCTAGAACATAACATCGAACATATCTTTGACAATCTGAATCGTTCTTTCAGACTGACCATCAGTTTGTGAATGAAATGTGGTACTAAAGTTCAACTTTGTACCTAAAGCCTTTTGTAATTTCTTCTAAAATCTCGAAGTGAGCCTCAAATCTCTATCCAAAATAATAGACATAGGCACTCCGTGCAATCTCACAATCTTCGAAATGTACAATTCGGCTAACTTATCAAGTGAGTAGTCAATACGTACCGGAATAAAATGAGCCAATTTTGCCAAACTATCAACAACAACCCAGACAACATCTTTCGTTTTTGGAGTCAAAGGCAACCCAGTTATGAAGTCCATCGTAATCCTATTCCATTTCCACTCGGGCACCATCACTGGCTGAAGTAAACCTGAAGGCACTTGTTAACAAATCAAGCATCTTGAAACAAACTCTAAAATATCTCGTTTCATACCTGACCACCAATACAATTTCATCAAATCATTATACATTTTTGCACTACCCAGATACACAGATAAACAACTATTATGTACTTCATAAAGAATTTTCTGAATAAGTTCATTATTTTTCGGTACACAAATTCTGCCTCGAAACATCAAACAATCATCAAATTCGATATGAAAATCTGAATCACTACCTGATTCACAAAGAACTCTTTTGGCTTGCAAATCACTGTCACATTTCTAAGCTTCATAAATTTGTTGAAGAAATAACAGTCTAGCTTTCAACTCAGCTAAGATCGAACCATTATTGGACAAAGTTATCCGTGTATTCATCACTCTCAAAGCAAACAAAGCCTTTCTACTCAACACATCTGCGGCCACATTTGCCTTACCCAGGTGGTAATCAATTACTAGCTTGTAATCCTTCAGTAACTCGAGCCATCTCCGTTGCCGCAAGTTTAAATCTTTCTAAGTCATCAAGTATTTTAAACTCTTATGATCAGTAAAGATATGGCATTTCTCACCATACAAATGATGTCTCGAAATTTTTAATGCGAACACAATGGCAGTTAATTCCAAATCATGCGTCAGATGTTCTTCTCGTGCAGTTTCAACTGTCTCGAGGTATAAGCTATCACTTTTCCCTCTTGCATCAACACACATCATAATCAATTTAATAACACATCACTACAAATCACAAACTCTTTTCTTAGTTCAGGCTGTACTAAAATTGATGCCTCAGTCAATAATGCTTTCAACTTCTCAAAACTTTGTTGACATTTTTCAGACCATTCAAATTTAACATCTCTTTGCAACAGCTTGGTCATAGGAGTAGTAATCATCAAAAATCCTTTGACAAAACGTTGGTAATATCCGGCTAATCCTAAAAAGCTTCTAACTTCAGATACATTTCTTGGCTGTTTCCAATCAACAATTGCCGAAATCTTACTTGGATCAACCCGAATACCATTACTTGAAACAATATGTCCCAAAAATTTGACTTCTCGGTGCCAAAACTCACCCTTACTGAATTTGGCAAACAATTTCTTATCTCTCAAAGTCTACAATATAGTTCTCAAGTGCTTGGCATGGTCAGACTCGTCTCGAGAATAAATCAGGATATCATCAATGAACACAACCACAAACTTATCTAAATATGATCGGAAGATTCTATTCATCAAGTCCATAAAAATAGCAGGTGCATTAGTTAGTCCAAAAGGCATAATAAGAAGTTCATAGTGCCCATACCTTGTCCTGAAAGTAGTTTTCAGCACATCCGCCTCTTTAACTCTCAATTTATAGTAGCCAGATCTCAATTCAATTTTCAAGAATACCGTTGCTCCTCTCAATTGATCAAACATGTAATAGCCCGATTTTAGTTAAATCAAAATAGTGGTTTTAGAACCACAAATTTCAGGTTGTAAAATTATTTTAATATTATTTTTGATGTTTATGGCATGAAATTAGATATGTGTGAAAGTTTCGTGTGCTAATTTTATCGTTTAAGTGGTTAATTTGAGAAAATGACTTAATCGCATAAAATGCAAAAGTAGCATGCTATAGTTAAAAGTGCCTAATTGCTATGATTTATTAAGTGTGAAGCCCTTATGATTCTATTAAACCATTTGAATAATGGATGGACAATTATACCTATAGTTAGTGGAATTTTAATGTTTATTCATTAAGGATAAATATGTCATTTTGTAAATAAGTTAAATTAAATAAAACAAAGTTAAAAATTAAGCTTCATTTAATCTTTTATGCCCAAATGAAGCAAAGAAGAAAGCTAAATTAGGGCTTTTATATTCAGCACTTGCATAGCTTGATTGAGGTACTTTTGAGCTCGATTTTTGATGATTTTTATGTTTTTGTGATCATTGTTTTGTGTACTAGCTAGCTCGTGTCTTAATTTTTGAAACTGTTAAATATTTTGAGAGCTACCATTGATGAATTTATGAGCCTTATGATGGTTAATGATGAATTATGGAAGTTAGATGATAGATTTTCATGTTATGTTAAGTGATTTTTGATAAAAATGCATATTAGGGATTAAATTGAGAAAATGTGAAATGTTGTGGTTAAAAGTGTGAAATAAATGAAAATATGGGCTGCTAGGGACCTATAGAGAATTCAGCTAAGCATGGATCTTATTGAATTTTGTGAATTTGGTGTATTTATGAAATAAAGACTAAATTGTAAGAAATGTGAAAGTTTAGGTCCAAAGTGTAAATTGGCTTAATTATGTGTTTGTGGATGAAATTGATTGAGTTGGTGATTAAATGGATTAATTTTGAATATATATGAATCAAGAACGAAAGAAATCAGATTTAAATTGAGGGAAATCGAAAGAAATCGAATAGTCGATCCAACCCCTCTATTCCCACTACGAGGTAAGTTCATATGCAAATAAATGTCTTTAAATTGAATTATATGTGTTTATTTGTCATTGAATTGTTAAAAATGTTGAACCTGCAATTACAAGCAAGAATTGACAGAGTTACGACATCCAAAAGTCCTGCACGAACCTTATGAATAGTATAGGATACGAATGCCATGACATTAGGTTATCGAGATGAGATTACATGTAAGACCATGTTTGGGACATTGGCATTGTATTGTGATTACGTGTAAGACCATGTCTAGGATACTGGTATCGTTAATCAATTACGTGTAAGACCCTGTCTGGGATAGTGGCATCGATATGTGATAACATATAAGACCATATCTGGGATATGGCATTGTATGAGCTTATGTGATTTCTGAGTATCCTTAATGATTTCGAACGGTTCAACTGGAAAATTCAAGTCGAGAAAGATTATGTGAATGAGCTAAGTGATCTAGGTACGTACGAAATTCATACAAGTATTGAAAAGGGGAGATATTTAATGAACTTGATTAAGACATTGAATATATGTTCAATGAGAAAGGTTTGTGAAATTGAATGTGATTAGCTATTTTAGCATATTTGAATTGATATACAAATATTCATGTGTTGACTTTATTTGTATATCGCTTACTAAGCTTTTAAAGCTTACTATGTTTATTTTCCATTGTTTTATAGATTATTGAAGCTAACTCGGACTTGGGGATCATCGGGAAAACATCATCACACTATCGATCATCTCGTTGGT
The DNA here is from genome assembly GCA_025698465.1 of Gossypium longicalyx. Classification (NCBI taxonomy): domain Eukaryota; kingdom Viridiplantae; phylum Streptophyta; class Magnoliopsida; order Malvales; family Malvaceae; genus Gossypium; species Gossypium longicalyx. The sequence continues at coordinate 50,382,850 of CM047004.1, forward strand.
ACTTTTGGGAGCTTTGTATATATGGATATATGGCATGTATAGGCTAGTGTCATCTTGGTATGTTTTGAGTTTTGATATTAGCCATGAGATTTGGCTTGTAAATGTTGGTGTGTATGGCCATTTAAGTTGGCTTGAATTATATGTTGGCTTGTTTTGCTATGTTTGCCATAGTTGTTAATATAGCTAAATGGTTGTTCATTTGGTTAATTATTAGACGATGTATTAATGCTTGGAAGATTGGCATATTGTGGTTTGATTTTGAGATGATGATATGGCACAATTTGTGTCATGATATAGATGATAATTTGATGAGGAAATGCATTTAGAACTTTAGTAAGTCTTGATGATTTTGGCATATTAATTTGGTATGTTTTTTAATATAAAATTGAGTAGTTGAAATGGTTGGGGATAGATGACATGATATGTGAATGGGATAGCATGTTTTGGTTGCTAAAATATGTATTGAAATGGTACTATATGGGTTGTTTTGTGTACATGAAAGAAGGGTGACAAATTGGCTTTACAAATGGCCTATTTTTGTCCACACGGGCGTGTGTCTCAACCGTGTGCGATAGACGGTCATGCTACACGACCGTGTGTCCCTTGGGGTAACCCTTTGAATTAAAGTCAGTATACCTTATAGGTTTGGCACGGCCTAGACACACGGGCGTGTCTACTGGTCGTGTGTGGCACACGGGATAGCACATGGGTGTGTGGTCAGCCGTGTGACCCATGTTAGTAACCCCTCCAGTTTTTCCACGGCCATGGCACACGAGCGTGTCCTCAGCCGTGTGGTGCAAGTTAGTATGTATGCCTTGTTTTCACACGGCCTATGACACAGGCGTGTCTGGTAGCCATGTGAGGCAAACGACCTGTTAACACGGGCGTGTGACCCTTAAATGTTGAAAAATTTTCTAAGTTTCTCAAACTTTGCAAATGTTGTCGGTTTAGTCCCGGACCACTTCTAAGCATGTTTTAAGGTCTCGTAGAGCCTTATAAACGACACTGTGAATGATTTGAATGGATTCTATATATTAATGCATAAATGTATATGTTATGTATGTGAGCTATGTGTATTATTCGGTAATGCCTCGTAACCCTATTTTGGTGACAGATACGGGTTAGGGTGTTACATTTAATTGGTATCAGAGCTATGGTTTAGTCGTTTTAGGACTAACATAGCGTATGAGAGTCTAGCTATACATGCCATATATATAAACTACGATAGTATGATGATTCCTGACAGTTAAAATGTGTTTTTAAATAGCAAATGGATCCCAATCAAGCCGTAGCTGAAGATGTTGAAAGTAATGCATACGTTCCCGCTCAAGGGGCAGTGTAGTCTGGTTCTAGACTCGTATCTAGTAACCATGAGGGAGAGGCTAAACAAACCTTCTTCCAGATGATGAGTGAGAGGTTCACAGAATTTGTACGAACAAATCCGGCTGTTCAACAACGTCCACCCCCACATGTTCCTCAAGCTATAGATCAAATGCGATTGAATAAGCCGCCAGTAGATAAGATTCAGAAACATGGGGTTGAAGAGTTTTGGGCTACAGTTAATGATGATTCTGAGAGAGCTGAGTTTTGGCTCGAGAACACAATCAGAGTGTTCTAGGAATTGTCATTTACTACTCCTTAAGAATGTATCAAATGTGTAGTATCTTTACTTAGAGACAATGCATACCATTGGTGGAAAACGTTGACATCTGTGGTTCCTAGAGAACGAGTTACCTTGGAGTTATTCCAATCTGAAATCCGAAAGAAATACAGAAGTCAATGATTTCTCGATCAGAAACATAAAGAGTTTTTAGACCTGAAATAAGGTCAGATAACTGTCACTGAGTATGAAAGAGAGGTTGTACGTTTAAGCAAATATGCCCGAGAATATGTGTCTACTGAGGAGATCATGTGTAAACGATTTGTTGATGGGTTGAATGAAGATATAAAACTGTTAGTCGGGATTCTTGAATTGAAGGAATTTGTCATACTGGTTGAGAGGGCTTGTAAAGCTGAGGATCTCAGCAAAGAAAAGAGAAAAGCTGATTTTGAAGCAAGAGATTCGAGAAAGATATCGATGAGTAAGCCGTATTAATCTTCATCGAAGAAATTTCAAGCTTCGTATAATCGTTCTAATGCATATGTGGGACATTTAATTAGGGATCATCAAAAGTAACTTGTGAGTTCTAAAGCTCAAGCTACATCTATTGCCAGTGTTGGCAATGGGAGATAAAACCGACCCGAATGTAGACAGTGTGGGAAATGGCATTTCAGTGATTGTAGATCGAATGATCGGGCTTGTTTTAAATATGGATCGTTAGATAATTTTATCAGCGATTGCCCAGGGTTAGTTGAAAAAGATAATGTTCAGAGTACGAGGCCAAGTAACATGGTAGTTAGAGGGAGACCATTTCGTAATGTTGTAAATATGAGTGGTGGTAGGGGTGCAACACGAGACATTGCTGCAAAATTTGATACTAGAGCACTTGCATGAGCCTACGCTATTCATGCTTACAAAGAAACTTCATCTCCAGATATTATCACTGGTACTTTTACTCTTTATGATACTAAAAGTTATTGCATTGATAGATCCAAGACCAACTCATTCGTATATATGTGTGAATTTAGTATCCAGTAAGACTTTGCCTATAGAGTCTACTGAAATTATAATTAGAGTATCGAACCCCTTAGGCAAGTGTGTATTGGTTGATAAAGTGTGTAAGAACTGTCTGTTGATGATTCGAGATTTTTGTTTTCCAGTCGATCTGATGGTGGTACCTTTTGATGAATTTGATATAATTCTGGGTATGGATTGGCTAACATTGCATGATGCTATTGTGAATTGCAAATGAAAGACGATTGATTTGAGATGTCAGAATAATGACATTACCTAGATTGAGTCAGATGATTTGAATGGCTTGCCAGCGGTGATTTCATCAATGTTAGCTCAAAAATATGTGAGAAAGGGTTGTGAAGCTTATTTTGCTTATATGCTTGATACGAAAGTGAAAGAAAAGAAGATAGAATCAGTGCCAGTTGTGTGTGAATACCCAAATGTGTTTCCTGAAGAGTTACCGGGTTTACCAACGATTCGAGAGGTTGAATTTGGTATTGAATTAGTGCCAAGAACGACTTCTATATCGATAGCTCTAGACAGAATGGCTCCAAACAGAGTTAAAAGAATTGAAAGTTCAGTTGCAAGAATTAACTGATAGAGGGTTCGCAAGACCGAGTTTCTCACCCTAGGGTACTCCCATTTTGTTTGTTTAAGAGAAAGATGGCACGATGAGAATATGTATAGACAACCGATAGCTGAATAAAGTGACAATCAAGAACAGATACCCTCTACCGTGGATTGATTATTTGTTTGATCAATTGAAAGGGGCTACAGTGTTTTCAAAGATAGATTTGAGATCGGCTTACTACCAATTGCGAGTTAAAGACTCTGATGTGCCGAAAACCGTATTTAGAACGAGGTATGGTTATTATGAATTTTTAGTTACGCCATTTGGATTAACGAATGCACCTGCTGTCTTTATGGATTTAATGAACCAGATTTTTAGACTATACTTAGATCTATTTGTTGTTGTATTTATTGACAACATTTTGACATATTCACGAGATGAAATTGAGCATGTCGAGCATTTGAAAATTGTATTGCAGACTCTGCGTGATAAGAAGTTATATGCAAAGTTTAGTAAATGTCAATTCTGATTGTGTGAGGTTGTTTTTTGGGGCATATTGTGTTAGCATCGGGTATTAGAGTCGATCCTAGCAAGATTTCTACAATAATGGATTGGAAGCCTCCGAGAAATCTTTCTGAGGTCCGTAGTTTTCTGGGACTAGCTAATTACTATAGACGATTTGTGAAAGGCTTCTTGATGATTGCGACTCCGTTGACGAGATTACTTCAGAAAGATGTACAGTTTCAATAGTCAGAGAAATGTCAAAAAAGTTTCGATTAGCTGAAAGTTCTTTTGACTGAAGCTCCTGTAACACCCTTTACCCGTGTCCTATGTCGGGACGAGGTAGAGGCATTACCAGTCTTTAACATATACTTTAACACAAACTGGGCCTTACAAATTTCATCTGATCTTAAAAAATTCAAACATAAACACAATGTCCCTTCCATGGACCACGTGGCCTTTAACATGCTTCAAGGGTAGTTCAAGACTAAACTGAGAGCTTCTAAAAAATTTACAACTCTTAGGAAAAAGTTTCCAAGTTGAGAGAGTCACAAGCCCGTGTGGGTAGGCCGTGTGGATTTCACACGCCCGTGTGGCTAGGACACGCCCATGTCTTCAACCCCTGTAGCTCTCTATTTATGACGTCAACATAAATTAAAGGTCACACGGCCAAGTCACACGTCCATGTGCTAGGCTGTGTGCCGAATTTAATTTTCACATTTAAGGTGCATGCTTCACACGGTCTGGGCACACGCCCTTATCCTGAGGCCATGTCTTCCACACAAATGAGACACATGGCTGTGTCCCTACCTGTGTGTTTACTACCATGCATACTGACATGCAAAACTAGGGTGCAGGAGACACACGGCCAGACAACACGTCCACGGGGCTGACCGTGTGTCACACACGACCTAGACACATGCCCGTGTGTCTACCTGTGTGGACAACTTTGAGGCTATTTTCCAAGCCCTTTTGTCACCCTCACTAGCATATGCACACTCTTATATGCCAATGGTGAATATCATGGCATAAATGGGTTACTTAAACGTCCATAGTTTAAATCATGAGTGACAATTACATGTCAAAGTATACATATTTGGGACTCCATAAATTACTAGGATCATTCAAAACATTTCCTTACTTTAAACCATGCTATGATCTAACCAAGTGACATCAATCGTCCATCAAGCATAGATTCCATATTTTATCATTCATTGCCAACAACCAACTCATTGCACACCGCAAAGTTATCAACACATCTCATGCATGCATCAATATCTAGGATTACACCCCAATAATCAATATGAGCCATACTTCATGGCCATGTACAAAATAAATTAGTACACCAATATAGGCCATCACTTTGGCCAACCAATATGACACGTATAACAAAATAATAAGTCCCCTATACATGCCATACTTAAATGTATTAAACCAAATATAGCCCAAAATATTTGTTGATAGTGTGACTAGAGCTCTGACATCCACGATCCTCGAGCTAGCTTGGCGATGCTAAGAAAAAGGGAAAAGAGAGAAAGGGTAAGCATAAAGCTTAGTAAGTTGTATGTAACTAATCATACAATTTCATGAGTTAACATGCTACTAATTACCATCACATTATCAATTTACATACAATGGACATAATAAGAATTGACAATAAATGTCATTGAACTTCACAACTTATCTTACTCTTTCTTACTCATGCTAAATTTTCTATCAAGAATCAAATTCCATACTCATAAGGTTACGTACATACCTGTACTACTCATAGCTTATTCATATTTCTCCAACCCTTAACCTTGATCTTGAATGGCCCGTTGAGCCACTTGGAATACGGAAGGACGTTTGGAATTATCATACACCAAATAGGGTGCCAAAGCCATGTCCCAGACAGGATCTTATGTGGGACCACACATCGATGCTATATCCCAGATATGGTCTTATACGATATCTTGAATCAGTGCCAACGCCATGCCCTAGACGTGGTCTTATACGGGACCTTATATCGATGCCATGTCCCAAACGTGGTCTTATATGAAATCACTTATCGATGCCAAAGCCATATCCCTGATATGGTCTTACACGGGATCGCGTATCGATGCCAATGCCATGTCTCATTAATCATGGTGTCATGACATTCAAATCCTAAGGATTCCTTAGGGTCACCCAAGATTTTCAAGATAAAAAGCTTTCATCAAATTGTTATCAAATCATTTGAAGTCAAATTCCATAAGGGCATATACACATATTTCATACAACATCAAGTATTAAATACACGATAATGAAATTTTTGAATTAGTTACACACAACTTACCTCGATCCCAAAATATTGCATTTACGTTTTATCTAAAACCTTGTTTTTCCCTCGATTTAGGTCCAAACTCTGTTTTTCTTGATCTATAATAGCAAATTCCACTTGTTTAATTATCACATTTCCCAAATCAGTCCATAAATCACAATTTGACAAAATTATGATTTTGCCCCAAAACTTTTACAGAATTACAAATTAGTCTCTAAGCTCGTATAATGAAATATACATTTCCTTTACTACCCAAGCCTAGCCAAATATTTCTTGTACTCATAGTAGCCCACATTACTCATCAAAAACAGATTTTTATCACTCAAATTCCCACTTTTTTCAATTTAGTCCTTTTTAGGTGTTTTCATGCAAAATCACTTAGTAAAAGATGTTAAACACACATCAAGCTCACATATTCCTTCATTAATCAAAAAACATGCATGTCACACATGGGTAAATTTTTAAACATAAACCCTACTTCAAAATAAGGGTGAAAATTAAGCTACGAGACCTTCAAAAATGTAAAGAACATTAAAAATGGGTTAGGGAACACTTACTATTGAGCTTGAAAATGTCAAAAACCTAGCTATGGAGTGCTTAGAATTTCCGGCAGCCACATGAAGGAGATAAGCACATTTTTGCTTTGATTTTCCCTTTTTATTCTTTTATTTATCAAATAACTAAAACGCCCTTAATTCTTTCAATTTTTTCCTATGCATGTCCATTTTTGTCCAAAATTATAGAAATTGGTCAAATTGCTAATTAGGACCTTCTAATTTATAATCTAAAGCAATTTCATGCTAAAAGCTTCTAGAACAAAATTTTTGCATCTTATTCAATTTGGTCCCTAAAGTTCAATTGGACATTTTATGCATAAAATTTCTTCACGAAATTTTCACACAAGCATGCATACATATCATAGACCTCGTAATAATCATAAAATAATTATTTCTATCTTGAATTTGTGGTCTCGAAACTACTGTTCTGACTAGGCCCTAATTTGGGATATTACAATTCTCCCCCTTAGTGATTTTCATCCCTGAAAATCTTACAGGTGAAAAGGTTTGGGTATTGTTTCCTCAGAGCCTCCTCGGGCTCCCATGTAGCTTATTCAACTCCATGTGTATGCCATAAAACCTTCACAAGAGCAATCCTTTTGTTTCTCAATTGTTTAACTTCCTAAGCCAAAATCTTAACCGATTCCTTACCAAAAGTCATATCCGGTCGAATTTCAACCTCTGTCGGTGCAATCACATGTGAAGGATTAGACCGGTAACGACGCAACATAGCTACATGAAACACATAATGAATCTTTTCCAACTCAGACGGTAAGGCCAACCGATAAGCAACTAGCCCTATTCTCTCGGTGATCTCATACTGCTCTATAAAACGAGGACTCAACTTGCCTTTTCTACCAAATCTCAAAACCTTTTTCCATGGTGACACTTTCAAAAATACCTTATCACTTACTTGATACTCAATTTCTTTCTGTTTCAAATTCGTGTAGGATTTCTGTCTGTCTGGAGCGCTTTCAAACAATCACCAATCACCTTTACTTTCTCTTCGATTTCTTTGACTAGATCAACTCCATGAATTTGACTTTCTTTCAGCTCTGTCCAATACAGTGATGTTCGACACGTACGTCTGTAGAGTGCCTCATAAGGCACCATTTTCAAACTCGACTGATAACTGTTGTTGTAGGAAAACTCCACCAATGGTAGATAGTTTTCCCAACTACCTTGGAATTCTAATACATAGCATCGGAGCATGTCTTCCAAGACTTGAATTACTCGGTCAGACTGACCATCAGTCTGTGGATGGAAGGCAGTGCTAAAATTTAGCTTTGTACCCAAAGCTTCTTCTAACTTTTTCCAAAATCGTGAAGTGAACCTCGGATCTCTATCTGATACAATCGATCCAAGTACTCCATGGAGTCTAACAATTTCACCAATGTACAATTCTACTAACTTATCAAGTGAATAATCAGTGCGTATCGGTATAAAATGGGCTATTTTAGTCAACCAGTCAACTATAACCCAAACAACATCTTACTTTCTTGGTGTCAATGGTAAACTTGTCACAAAATCCATAGTAATTCGGTCCCATTTCCACTTGGGAACCATGATAGGTTGTAGCAATCCTGAAGGTACTTGGTGCTCAGCTTGCACTTATCGACAAATTTGGCATCTCACAACAACCTCAAAAATATCCCTTTTCATACCATTCCACCAATATATTTTCTTCAAGTCGTTATACATTTTAGTACTACCAGGGTGTACTAATAGACGACCATTGTGTGACTTGTGAAAAATCTTATGAATCAACTCGGCATCCTTAGGAACACAAATCCTATCTCAGAACATCAAGCAACCATAAGAACCAATCCGAAAATCAGATCCAGTGCTTGACTCATACTGGGCTCTCTTCACTTGTAAATCCTCATCACTATTCTGAGTTTCACGAATCTCTTGGAGAAACATCGGCCTAGCTCTCAACTCTGCTACAACCGCACCATCATCTGATAAAGCTAACCATGTATCCATGGCTCTCAAAAAAAAAACAGGATTTTCTACTTAGGGTATCGGCGACCACATTCGCCTTTCCTGGATGATAGTCGATTACTAGCTCATAATCTTTTATCAAATTTAACCATATTTGTTGCCTTAGATTTAAGTCCCTTTGAGTCATCAGGTATTTCAAACTCTTGTGATCGGTGAATACTCGGCATGTCTTACTATACAAATGGTGTCTCCAAATCTTCAGTGCAAACACAATGGCGGCTAGTTCCAAGTCATGTGTCGGGTAATTTTTCTCATGCGGTTTCAATTGTCTAGATGCATAGGCTATCACTTTGCTTTCTTGCATAAGTACACACCCTAATCTATTTAAGGATGAATCACTAAAAATCAAAAACTCCTTTCCCAGCTCAGGTTGAACTAACACTAGGGCCTCGGTTAACAATGCTTTCAGTTTCTCAAAACTCCATTGGCACTTTTTTGTCCACTCGAACTTAACATCCTTTTGTAATAGCCTCGTCATTAGAGTAGAAATCATTTAAAACCCTTTGAAAAATTGTCTGTAATAACCGACCAAGCCTAAAAATCTTCTGACCTCTGTGACATTCCTCGGCGGTTTCCAATCAACAATGGCTGAAATCTTACTCGGGTCAACTCTAATACCGTCTCCTGAAATAGTATGTCCTAAAAACCCGACTTCGCGAAGCCAAAATTCACTTATACTAAACTTAGAATATAACTGCTTTCTCTCAAAGTTTGCAAAACCATCCTTAAATGCTTGTCATGTTCAGTCTCATCATGAGAATAAACCAATATGTCATCAATAAACACCACAACAAATTTATCCAGATAAGGCCGAAATATTCTGTTCATTAAGTCCATAAATACAGCGGAAGCATTGGTTAACCCAAACGGCATGACAAGGAACTCATAGTGACCATACCTCATCTGAAATGTAGTTTTCAGTACATTTGACTCATTGACTCGCAACTGATAGTAGTCGGACCTCAGGTCTATCTTTGAAAATACCGTGGCTCCCTTCAACTGATCAAATAGATCATCAATCCTTGGCAAAGGATACTTGTTCTTTATCGTCACCTTGTTGAGCTACCGATAATTTATACATAGCCTCATCGAACCATCTTTCTTCTTTACAAATAACACGGGAGCACCCCAAGGTGAAAAGATCGGTCTTGTAAAACACTTGTCGGTCAACTCCTGTAACTGAACTTTCAACTCTCTTAATTCCATCGAGGCGATCCTATATGGGGAAATCGAAATAGGTGCAGTGCTAGGAAGCAAATCAATGCCAAACTCTACTTCTCTAATAGGAGGTAACCTAGACAATTCTTTCGGAAACACATCCAGATACTCACATACTATCGGTACCGACTCAATCTTTGATTCATACTCTTTAGTGTTCAATACAAAAGCAAGGTAAGCTTCATAACCCTTCCTTATGCATCTCCGAGCAGACATGGAAGAAATCACTATAGGCATGCTATTTAATTCACCTGGTTCAACCCGAAGAACATTACCATTCTTCCATTTCAGTTCAATAAATTTTCTTCCATAATTCACTACCACATCATGAGTGGTCAACCAATCTATACCAAGAATTACATCAAATTCATCAAACGGTAATAGCATGAGATTAGCCAGAAAACAAGGACCCCTAATCATCAAAGGACAATTCTTACACACTTTATCAACTAACACATACTTGCCTAATGGGTTTGAAACTTTCATCATGAATTCAGTAGATTCAACAAACAAGTTCATATCAGACACCAATTTCATGCAAACATACGAATCGGTAGACCCCGGATCAATGAAAGCAACAATAGTAGTATCATAGATAGAAAATGTACCCATAATCACATTAGGAGACGAGGCCTCTTCGCAAGTGCGAATAGTGTAGGTCTTTGTAGGTGCCCTGCCCTCAGGTCTCACAGCAGTCTCCCCTTATTAGCAATGCTAACTGATCTTGTTCCTTGAAAATTTCCTCTTTCTATCCTCTCGAGACAATCCCTAATAAAGTGGTCAGGAGAACCGCACTTAAAACAAGTCCTATCACCCCCTCGGCACTCGCCGGGGTGACGTCTCCCGCACTAGGGGCATTTCAATCTATTGGGTCGGGCATTCCCAACACTAGCTATTGAAGTGGTCTGAGCTTTCAAAACCGTGTACTGTTTACCCTGATTCTTGGTCAAATAGCCAATAGAAGCATTAGATCGAGTAGTGAACTCTCTCGACTTTCTGGATGAAGATTGAAAAGATTTACCCAATTACCTCTTCTTTGAGTTTCGGGACTCTAAATTGGCTTTTTGCTTTTCTTTAGCCAATTCTTCGGCCTTGCATACTCTCTCAACCAGCACCACAAACTCCTTTAGCTCAAGGATACCAACCAACAATCGATATCTTCGTTTAACGTATCTTCAAATCTTTTACACATGATGGCCTCAGTAGATACGCATTCCCGAGCGTATTTGCTAAGCTTCACAAACTCACGCTCATATTAGGTAATTGTCATCTTACCCTGTTTCAACTCGAGGAACTCCTTTCTCTTCTGGTCCATAAACCTTTGACTGATGTACTTCTTGCGAAATTTCTCTTGGAAAAACTCTCAAGTCACTTTCTCTCTCAATACGACCAATCTTAAAAAATTCAAACATAAACACAATGTCCCTTCCACGACCATGTAGCCTTTAACATTCTTCAAGGGTGGTTCGGGACTAAATTGAGAGCTTCTAAAAATTTTAAAACTCTTAGGAAAAAATTTCCAAGTTGGGAGAGTCACATGCCCTTGTGGCTAGGACACGCCCGTGTCCTCAGCCCGTGTAGCTCTCTATTTATGACGTTAGCATAAATTAATGGTCACACAACCAAACATATGGCTAAGTCTCTGCCCGTGTGTTTACTACCATGCATACTGACATGCAAAACTAGGGTGTGGGGGTACACGGCCGAACAATACGCCCATGGGGCTGACTGTGTGTCACACACGGCCTAGACACATGCTCGTATGTCTACCCGTGTGGACAACTTTGAGGCTATTTTCCAAGCCCTTTTTTCTCCCTCACTAACACATGCACACTCTCATATGCCAATGGTGAATAACATGGCATAAATGGGTTACTTAAACATCCATAGTTTAACTCATGAGTGACAATTACATGTCAAAGTATACATATTTAGGACTCCATAACTTACTAGGATCATTCAAAACATTTCCTTACTTTAAACCATGCTATGATCTAACCAAGTGACATCAATCATCCATCAAGCATAGATTCCATATTTTATCATTCATTGCCAACAACCAACTCATTGCACACCTCAAAGGTATCAACACATCTCATGCATGCATCAATATCTAGGATTACACCCCAATAATCAATATGAGCCATACTTTATGGCCATTTACAAAATAAATTAGTACACCAATATAGGCCATCACTTTGGCCAACCAATATGACACGTATAACAAAATAATAAGTCCCTTATGCATGCCATACTTAAATGTATTAAACCAAATATACCCTAAAAGATTTGTTGATAGTGTGACTACAGCTCTAACGTCCACAATTCTCGAGCTAGCTTGGCGATGCTAAGAAAAAGGGAAAAGAGAGAGGGGGTAAGTATAAAGCTTAGTAAGTTGTATGTAACTAATAAACAACATAGATCATACAATTTCATGCGTTAACCTGCAACTAATTACCACCACATTATTAATTTACACAAAATGGACATAATAAGAATTGGCGATTCATACAATAATAAAACATTTAAAACATAATGAAAATAATTCATTATTTACATACGAACTTACCTCGGTACAAAAATAGTAGAAAAGGAACCTAATTGTCAAACACTTTGTTTTTCCCCCGATCTAGGTCTGAACCTTGTTTCTCTTTATCTATAGTAGAAAATTTAATTCATTCATTATTAAAATTACTCAATGCAAGTCAAAAATCACATTATGGAAAAATTATATTTTTGCCCCTAAACTTTGACATTTTTACACTTTGGACCCTAGGCTCGTAAATTGAAATAGATTCAATTGCTTCGATTCCCAAGCCTAGCTGAACCTCTTTCATGCTTATAACAACCCAAATTTTCCATTCTTTCACATTTTTACTACTCATTTTATAACTTTTTTACAAAGAGGTCCTTTTAGGCATTTTCACAGAAAATCACTTAGCAAAAGTTGTTTATCAAACATCAAACTTGCATAAGCTACCAGTAAACATCAAAATACACAAATGTCTAACACGGGTCAAACCCTAGACCTTAATCATTTCTCAAATTAGTGGTAAAAATAGGTAGATCGAGTGATAATGACTTCAAAAATGTAAAGAGCATTAAAAAAGGGACAAGAATAGACTTACAATCGAGCTTGGAAGTTGGCCAAACCCTACCTATGTCTTCCTTCTAATTTTTGACACAAGGGGGAGAAGATGGACAAGGTTTTTGGCTTGATTTTTTCCTTTTAATTCTTTTAATTACTAATTGACCAAAATGCCCCTAACTTAAAACAAAAAATTTCTCTTACCTCATGTCCATTTTTGTCCACTAACTTAACAAATGGTCTAATTACCATTTAAGGACCTTCATTTTAAAATTCCATAACAATTAGACACCTGTAGCATATAGAACTCAAGTTTTGCATTCTTTGCAATTTAGTCCTTTTAACTAAATTGAGTGCTCAAACGTTAAAATTTTCGAATGAAATTTTCAAAAAATGATTCCACAAAACTGTAGACTGTAAAAATGTAATAAAAACAAGTTTTTCTACATCAGATTCATGGTCCCGAAATTACTGTTCCGACTAGGACCAAAATCGGGCTGTTACAATAATGCATGCTATGAAATGTTGATTTGGTATGGAATTAGACAGTGCAATTAGTTGTTAAATGGCTAGTTTTGGTAGCTTTGGGTGTGGTTGGCATATGGTCAAATTGCTAAGGTATTGATGATTGGTGTGAATGGTCATATTGGGGTTTGTGAGTATAAACATGGTATGTTAACATTATGGCGAATGTAGTATATAATTTCTTCAATTGGTTGATTGATTTATGGATAAATTGAGCAAATTTTTAATCAAGTTTTTTTTATTGTGAATGAGGTGCCTTTTAGGCATATTGGTTGTATGGTTACTTATTATGATGATCTAGCTTGGATATGCTTATGTTAGGTGCAATTTGGTTGTATAGAAATAGGTACATTTGGCTTGTATAAGTGACTAAGCTTTGGGTAAGAAAAATGGCTTGGAAATGGCCTATTTTTTGTCTGCATGGCCTAAGACACGGGTTTGTGTCTTAGCCATGTGTGACACATGATCATACGACATGGTCGTGTGTCCCCTCTAGGTTTTCAAAGGTTGCATTTTGAGAGTTACACGGCCTGGCACATGGGTTGTGGCTTGGCCGTGTGAACCAAGTCAGATAGTTACACGGGCTTTTACATGACCGTGTGTCCCTACTTCAAATGCCTACACGGCTTGAGATACGGGCGTTTGTCTCAACCGTGTGAGTCACATGACCGTGTGACCCCTGTAGTATGAATTTTTCTATCTTTTTCCATAAAGTTCTAAATGTTTTCGATTTAGTCCTGAATCGTTTCTAAAGTGTTTCTAAGGCCTTGAGGGCTCAAAAAAAAAAGGACATTATGCATGTGTTTGAATGGAGTATAATGTGTTTTATAAATTATTGTAATAGAATGTTTTAAGTTAAAAGTATTTGGTAATACTCTGTAACCCTATTCCAATTATGGATATGGGTTAGGGGTGTTACAGTTTGAAAATATCTCTTGTGTTTATCGTGGAGATGGTCACATGTTTGAAAATTTTCCATCAAACCCAAAATCCATCTACTACATGGGTAACCAGAATTAGAATAGAAGTAGGTCAGTATTGCAGTCAAATTACTACAATCCTTCATTGCAAAATCATCTGAATTTCTCATAGAGCAATCAAGAGGTTGGTCCTAGAAACACCTATATGCAATCCCAGCCAAACCAACCACTAGGGTTTCCTTAACAAGTTCAGAAACCTCCATCCACTGAACCTTTGAATAACCTTGAAAATTTGCTAATGGCATACATGCCAAAGAGTGATGCCTTGATTCAAAACCAAGTAGCGACATTGAAGAATTTGGATAATCATGTGGGACAACTAGCCAACGAGCTCAGAATTAGACCCCAATGTGCTTTACATAGTGATATTGAAAATTCGATGAATACAGGCAAACAACAATGTAAAGTTGCCACCTTGAGGAGTAGAAAGGCGTTGGGACTGAGAGTTGTTGAAGGTTAAGATGAGACTATTGTTGCTGAAAATAAGAAGGAGGTTCAAAAAATTGTTGAAATTCCTATAGTGTAGAATCTTGCTCTTGTGACCTCTATCGAAACACAAGCATGTCAAAATATTCCTGAAGGTTCAACACCCACGAAAAACACAGAGACATCTTCACCTCAGAAAAGAAGAAATTCTTAGATGTGCTCAAACAGTTACGTATCAACATCCCTCTCGTGGAAGCTCTAGAGTAAATGCCAAACTATGCAAATGCATAAAGGACATATTCTCTAAGAAGAAGAGTTTGGGGGGATTTGAGACAGTTGCTTTGACAAAAGAATGTAGCCCATTATTGCAAGACAAGCTACCTCCAAAAATGAAGGATTCAGGGAGTTTTACCATCTTATGTTACATTGGAGACTCTTATTGCGGATTGGCTTTATGTGATTTGGGAGCAAGTATAAACTTGATGCCTGTGTTTGTGTTCAACCGATAAAAGATTAGTGAGGTTAAACCAACAACTATTACACTTCAATTGTTAGACAGATCAACAGCACATCTAGAGGGGAAGATTGAATATGTTTTGGTACATGTTGACAAATTTATTTTTCCTACTAAGTTTCTCATTTTGGATTTTAAAGCAAATAAAAATGTCTTTATCATTTTAGGAAGGCCTTTCTTAGCAGTTGGTAGAATGCTAATAGATGTCCAGAAAGGGGAACTCACTAAACGAGTTCAAGGTGATTAGGTGACCTTTAACGTATTCAAATCCATGAAATATCCTAATGTAGATGAGGAATGTTCTACTACGTTCGAGATGGAGTCATTAGTCCTTATAGGATCGGATCGCAATTTGGTAGACGATCCATTGGAGCAAATTTTAGTATCTGACCCACCAAGTGACAATGAAGAGGATGAAAATCTAACTTTGTTGAAAACTAAATTGAAGGAATTCATTCCAAAGCCCTGATTTGAACCATAGGAGTTAGCTTTCCAATTATTATTGAAATCCAAGAAGTAGAGTTACTTATGAACTTGGAAAGGCATAAAAAGGACATTGACCACCTCCGAATGTGCGAATGTTTGGAGTAAAAATAATGCAAATAAATAGATATAAAATCAATGCAATATCTACAAGCAAATAGGTTAAATTGTAATATAGTTTTCTGTTACAACGAATCACTGGTCAGTATTCGAAGAATCGTAGCTAAGGGTTTGTAAATTGGAGAAATTTATTATGAAATTAGTTATAGAAAATAATTAGTAATCTAATCGACTTATAGGTTAGTAGTGCGGATCCAAATTGAAAGATTAATTAAACTAATTAAATTAATTACCCAAAATTAACCTAATGAAATTTCCTATTCCTAGTGTCAACGATGCAAGCTTTAGCCTATGTTTGATTAACATGTAGAAGATTAAATTGTTTCAATGGTTGTAATTAGCTGGAGAACTCGAGTTTTAATGACGAATTAATTTTTAACTAGACAGTATTACCTCTCGACCTTTACTGCCTAACTAATCGATCAGTACATGCTTACCTCTCAGCCTTGCTTTCCTCACTGGGATAAATCCATGATTTACTCGGTTACCTCATCTCTCGATCTGTTTACCTATATTACTTCCTAGGGTTGTTAATCCTAGGGTTTAAGTTGTAACACCCTCAACCCAACCTGATTCACCGAATCCAGATCTTAGGTTTTATTACATAAAATACTTAACAGAGTTATCGAAACAATTAACATAAACTTCCTGTTGAAAACATTTTTTTTTCTAAATATTTAACTAATAGACTTAATATCTGAAACTAAAAGGGAAGTATTACAAAATAAGTCATTACATCAAACTCGTTACAACATAACAATATAAAATTTTGATATAGACACTCTTAGCGTGTAACCCTAACTATGCCACTTTGCCACTATATGCATAATAACCCACCTTGTCGCTAACTTGGCATACTCCATAATCGTCCCTCTTGACACATACTCTAACCACAAATCTGAAACAAAAACAAACAGTGTAAGTTCTGAAGAACTTAGTGAGTTTTATCACAAAAATACCTGGGCAGAGACTTTATATAAGTTGAAGTACATCTGTGTGCCATCTATCTTTTTGAACCAATTTTTTCTGTATTAGGCGGATACTATTATAGACTTGGCTTCGACTTACACACCAATTCTCATACTTTTAACATACCAATTATTTCTTATCCTTCCAGAAATTTCATACATCTCCTTATCTCATGGACACTTATCAAAAGAACTTGCCTTTAGAGCCTATTTCATACAGACCATAACTTAAATCGTACCTTTGTCCCAAAATAGTTGCTCACAAACATTAATCATTGATAGATGCATACATATTGGCGAATACTTACACGGATCTAAAAACTACCAAACTATTATTTAAATCATACATTGATTTGATACCTGACTAGCTTATAATGATAATGTACTACTCAGATAATGCAAATGAATTCCATACCACTTCTTCACAAAACTCCTGAATTTAGGAATAACAATTCCTCATATTCCAAATGGTTTCAAAAGAAATTACTATAAAACTTAGATATGATAGATTCCAAATAATAATGATTCAACCACTACATATCATAGACAAACTCATATTAGCAATTTCTTAGGCCACATAAGTACAAATACGTTCATATTCAACGCTAATAGATTATCATGATGGATATCCTTCTGAACATCCAAACACATTTCTGTTTAAGAAAAACCCCTTAACCTCCGACATATCATAACTTTATATCATTAATACTTCATACAGAACTATCAAAATTTATCCATAACTTACCATAGAGGCGGATGAGCATATTTTATTAGATAGACATGGCAAAACACGCCACGAGGGCCAAACAGAATATGCCATAAAGGGCATATACAAAATCTCATTTTTACTATCTCGACGCACTTCACAGAAAGTACTATAGGTTTCATCCTCATAGACTTATACATAATTTCGTGTATCGTGATCTGCCATTTTGATTCATACATTATCGAAGACTACACCATGAATATGAAAACAGACATATCATGCCATGGGTCTTAACCATATGGTTTTACACACATTCCTGTATCGTGATATACCATTTTGATTCATACACTATCGAAGGCTACACCATGAATATAAATACAGACATATCATGCCATGGGTTATAACCACATGGTCTTACACACATTCATGTACCCTAATCTACCATTTCGATTCATACACTATCAAAGGCTACATCATGAATATAAATACAGAAATATCCTGCCATAGGTCTTAACCACATGGTCTTACACACATTCATGTATAATGATCTTCCAATCTGGTTAGTAATATAACTGCCCTACTAGAGGCTTCACAATGGGACATTTCTCATTACTCACCCATATTTGATCATATTCCTAATTGACTTATACTTTTCATGTCACAAGCTTTACCTGCATAATTACCAATCAGTATTCCTCTCAACATAACTTATTACATATCATCATAGCACTTATCTCATCTTTACTATACCCATACACTTACAAGTTATTATAGTTATTATAGATATCATCTTATATATATATTCTTCTACTTGAAAATTTTACTTAAGAGAGAGAGTCAGGGTAGAGACTCACTTGATACTCACCTACTATAGTTTAAAACTCCAGATTCAACTATCCTTCTTGAACCAGCAACAACTTCTTATAGAACATAGGATCACCATTACAAATCATTTACACACAAGATGCTATCATCTTAATCACAGATAGCCCCAATGCAAAAACTTATACCTACTGTTCAAATTCCACATACCGTGCAAGGAGGGCTATAAATAACCAAGAAATGATTTCTCGGGAGACTTCTTCTCTTGTCTATTTTGTTTTTCTTCTTCAACTTATTCCTTAGTAACTCCTAGAGGAGAAGGATACAAGAACACTCTGCATGAAGCGGCAATCTAGAGGTTCAAGTAGGAAAAATAAAAAATCTAATAAGCTGGTAAGGCCCTAAATCCTTCAGTATACATAAGACTTAAAAAATAAGTTAAGAGTTTTAATATCCCATTTTTAAAGATTCTACATGTTTTTGGAAAATTGAGGTTTAAAATGAAAGCACTAGGTTTAACCAAATATTTGGTTTTTTTGCTTAGCTACTAGGAGAATAGAAGCTTTGGTGTTTGGGAAAGTTAAGTGGACAAGGCGAAGAGGCATCAAGTGAGTTTCTGAATTGTATAATCTTATTTATCTTTAATTTTGAAAAGGATTTACAATTCATATTTAATTGAACTGTATTTTTATGAAGACCACACCTGTACAAATTTAAAAGAAAAGATTTTAAGGCAGTGACGTGCAAATCTTGGGTCCTCATTAAGGATCGAGTTTGGGGCGTTACGCTTGGTATCTGAGCCTAGGTTTAGCTGATTCTCGGAGAAACAAAAGGTAGTGTCACACCTTATCATGCATAGTACACCTTTAACATAGTATTTAATATTTTATAGTAAGATAATATCTCTTTTGTAGTGAGAAAAGAAAAATGTCTGATAGTTCAAGGGAAGTTAAGGGTGAGGAGATGGAAAGCCATGTTCCCACCCAAGAAAGGCTACAACTACCAACAACAAAAATTGTAGGAATGTAGGAAACACATTCAGAAACTTTTTTTTTTTTTTTTTTTGCTATGATGACCTAGCTATTGACCAGTTTATGGGGAGTTAACATGAACCCTAGCCTCAACACCTTTATAAACCATAGCCTAAAGTGGTTTGCCTAGCTCAGCCTGTACCACCTGCACCTGTGACGGCTCCACTTAAAGTCGATCCTGTTTGGGAGATTAAGAAAAGAGGCGTCAAGAAATTCCTTGGTGATAAGGAAGATGACCCCATAGTGGTTGAGTAGTGATTGTCTCATTTATGTAGGGTCATTAAGGAATTAAAGTGTAATTAAGAAGACAGTCTAAGATGCGCTGTGTCTTTACTAGAAAGAGAAGCATACCAATGGTGGGAAACCTTGGTTAGTTTCACCCTTGAGCACATGGTTGGCTAAGAATTTTTCCTAGAAAAGTTCGGATAAAGGTATATCACTCAGATGTTTTTTGAATAAATGAAGAAAAACTTTTTGTATTTGAAACAAGACAAGATGTCCATTTTGGAATACAAGTGCGAATTCGTCCAACTTAGTAGATATGCCAAGAACATGTTTCCGATACAGAAAGAGATGTGTGACAAGTTCGAATGGGGGCTTAGAGATGAAATTCGTGCTCTTGTGGCAACCTCTGAATGTAAGAGTTCAGTAGAAATAAAGGCCAAATCTCACAAGATGGAATCCATTATTAAGGACAAGAGTAAGAACTTCAAAAAAGAAAGAATGAAAAGAGGTAGATCAAGTCCTTCGCCTCCATCCAGTTTCAAGAAACCAAAGGATAAAAAATTTTCAGTTTTAAGGAAAGACTCACATTTCATTGGCTACAAATGTAAAGGATTCAACAAGCCAACAGCGTCCATAGAAAGTTCTTGGAGTCCCAAAATGGAAAAAGGTAAATGTAACTACTGTGGAAGGAGTTACGGTGGTGAATGCATAAAGAAATTTGGAGATCGCTTCAATTGTGGATCTAGAGACCACTTAGTTAAAGACTTCCCATCTAAGCTTGAGTTTAGTATGGAGCAACCTGTTAGAAGCTTACAGAAGTTAAAAAATGAGAGCAGATCAAAAATGGTAGCCAAGTCTAACTCAGTGCAAGGATCACAAAGAAAGAACTATAGCAAGACAAGTTCTAGCGCCTCGGCTCGCACCTATGTGATGAAGGCTAAGGAAGATGCCGACTTACATGAGGTTATAACTGGTAATTTTTCTTTTCTCGGTAATAATATTTGTGCTTTGATTGACTCTAAATCTACCCATTCTTACATATGTACTAAGGTCATAGAAGGTCTTAGTCTTGAGGTAGAGTATTTTAAGACGAACATATTGGTAACAAACCCCTTGGGGAAAAGTACAATAGCGAATAAATTAATCAGAAATTGTCATTTGTCTGTTGGTGAGCATGTCTTTTGGCAGACTTGCTATTGCTAAACTTCAATGAGTTTGATGTCATCTTGGGACTAGAGTGGCTTACTAGTCATAATGCTATGGTTGACTGTCGATCTATAAGTGTATGCTTTGCAAGCACTGAGGGTAAAGAAATATTGTTGTGAGTTAAATAGTCAGAATTGGTGAACATAATTATTTCTGCGGTGTCTGCCAGGAAACTGATTGTTCAGGGCGCAAATGCCTATCTAACATATATATTGGATATGCTCAAGTCTAGAAGTGAAATCAACCAAGTACCAATAGTGAGAGAATTTTTTTATGTGTTTCTTGAGGAATTGCCTGGTATGCCCCCTGAAAGAGACATAAATTTCAATTATACACTCCATATTAAAATCATCGAACATAAAAAAAATCTAACATCTTTAAATGATCATGGGCATAATAAGAGGCACCACAATACTGGCAAATCACACGAGGAGCAATCAACAGCTCTTTTCCCCGAACAGTGATGTGAGTGATAGTCTCAGCCCGTTGTTTGTAGTTCTCCCTATCCTTCAAAGAGGCGTAAAACTTGGTGTCAACCGTCAATTCAGTCGGTGTTGCACAAAAATTGTTCCAACAGTGGGATTGTACCAAATCTCAAATTTCATCGTAAGCAGACATGGTGGGGTTGAACCCGCATTCCTATATAAACAAGTGCCCACTCATTTGGAGGAAAAACCTCTTGACTTCCGGGTTATGGAAGCGATTGTAATTGATATTTCTTTGTGCTTGAGTGGTGTGTTGTTGTTTTTGTGGTGCCATTTTTTGAATTAAAGCAGAATGACAACAAATAGGTAAACTTAACTTGAACTAGACATGAACAGAAGCACAATACACACACATAGGGTATAAAGAAACACACTAGAAAATATAGCAATGCTTAGACAGTAGGTCTCTTGCCTTTGTCTCAAGAGCTTTCGGGAGTTTCTTAAGCTATTACATAAAAAAAATTAACTTATCATATTACGTCCTTCAGAAAATCTAAGTAAGTTTTCAAGAATACTAAATCAAGAAACCCAGAATCTAGAAATTTTCTTTCTAAATTGATCTTAAAGCATGAAACTCTAAGGCCCCATAAATAACCATTATAATAGCTTAAGGTTCGTCGATATTTACGAGGTATCAAACATCGATGGAGTTTTCTAAATACAGCTAACCCAAAACCTTTAAGCTAGCCTTAGTTCTAGAGCTTTCCTGAGTGTTGCAGAGAGAATTTAGAGAGAAAATAAAGGTTGCTAAAGAAAGCACAAAGCATGGTCAAGAAGCCAATACTGGCTTTATACAGGAATGCACGGGAGGAAAACTTAGTGGGCAAGTTCATTCTCCCCACTACCCCTCCTTCGACAACCGTGACTAGTAACTTTCTCTCTCTTCTTAAATGCTTGTCCTCTCAATATCAAATATCTTGTCTCATTCTAATTAACCCTCTCTAGGCCAACTATCTAGTTCAATAAAAAATAATAAGGCTGACAATACTAAGAAATAAGCACTAATGTCTATTAGCTAGGGTGGCGTACACTTTGTAAAGGAGCTTCGCCAACCACTAGGCTCGCCTTAACATAGACATTACTTGTTGGCGTACGGATAGTCCTCAAGCACTTAGCGAGTTCTCATATGCCCTAGACTACGATAGGTGGTGTGTTACAAATATTTTCAAGATTGAATGCCAAAACTTCCTCGACAATGACGCCAACAACTTGACTGCTTATAAACATGTTCTTATTTATAGTATAAATCTCACACCAAAAATATATAAAATTTAATCGGTGGTGATAAACATATCTTTACCAATTCAAAATCTACTTCATCTTATGTATTACATACAAGCTCAAACACTCAACATCCATTGTACACACATGCCATACCTATCCATTCATTAATTCATTAAACGTAACCTACAGAACAAGACCAAAGCAGTACATATATACATAAACATTCATGTTCACATGACTATAAACATAACCAAAATACCATTTGAACAAACATGTACCATTTCAATCCACCATTTACATAAATACATATGAAACCGAAACACCTATTTACATGCCACTTATAACCTAACCCAAAATGATTGAATCTACTGAGTTGTTGAACAGATAGTGTGAGCTTTGACTTGACTTCAATTCGACAACAACTTTTGATGCTCTACAAGAAATTAGACAGAATAATCGTAAGCATCATAGTGCTTAGGAAGTTTGCATATAACTTAATGTAACTTACTCGAATCTAACGTACATATGCAATGTACATACAATTTATACATTTAAGAAACATGGTGATCATGGATGGCCTATTCAAACCACAAACCAACAAGGTTAGTTTCTTCACATAACAAGTATAAACATTACCATGCTTATGAATTATATTCAAATAAGCATATTTGGTACATATATCACTATTTACTTGTAGCAAGTTATACAATCATATCCAAATAAAATATTCATTTTCCATTCCATACAACCATTTGCTATTCCATACATCTCTTTTAATTTCATATATTGATTACCATTTAACATATTTGGTTTCTACCCGATGAACCACAGTGAAATAACATTGGATACGCGAGATAATAATACTCACACGAGCTATGAAAAATGGGTCTGCTCATACGAGCTGTGGGTTAGGATGATAAAGCTACATGATACTACTCACACAAGCTATGAAGAATTCACAACAAATGCAGGACCATAGCCATCGATGGACATCTAAGACCAGTACCCGAAATGATAATAACCCTAATGACATGTCATTTGTATTCTATTTGTTCACTAAGTTCATACGAGCCTTGTTTCATAACCATATAATTTAGTAACTTATACATTATCACATCACATGAGTTCAACCATATAATTTTCCATTTTAAATCACATACTTCAATTATAATATCAATACATTTTAAGCCATCCAATGTTTTAAAATCATTATACAAGTAAACCCAATCACAAACATACACAAATATATTATATCTCAAAAGAAACAATTAAATCAGTTTATCCACTACACGAGCTTACCTAAATTGATTCCACAGTAAACACGTTACCAAAGACTACTTAATAATTTTTCCTTTTCCATGCTTGTCAACCGATTGATACGTTTCTTGACCTATGTGATAATTTTAATTCAATTAACTATTTAAATACCACAAACAATTTAAATTCATCCATGTGACCCATTTATTAACATCTTATAATATTATCTTAAGCTTTTACCTTTTTATACAATTTAGTCCCTAAAAGTGAAACTTATATATTTTACATAATTCACTCTAACACCTTAGTGTCGAATGCAGCGTAGTCCCTTAATAGTTACTAAATGACGACCTTTTACAAGAATTCCTTGTTAACTTTCATATTTTATCAATTTAGTCTCCAAGTTCAAAACTAACCAAAATTAGTTTACAAATTAGTCATATTTCTACATCATGCTTCAAATTTAATCATTTAACATAAAAAAAAACTATCAATGGTGACATTTCAGACCTTTAAATTTTTTATGAAATAGTCCTTAGGCTAGATAGATTGAGCAACAATGATCTCCAAAACATAAAATTTATGAAAAATAGATTAAAAATTTACAAAAAAACAGGTTAAAAATTCACTTACATGCAAAATTCTAGCTTGGCTGAACCCTAAGCTTCAACTGTGGAGTTTTGGCTTCCAAATTTTGGTGTTGAGGCTAATGAGGATGATGATGGTTTGTTTCCATTTTTTCGGTTTACGTTTTAATTACTTGATTACAAATTTACCCCTCATTAACAACTAAAATTTCCTTAACAACCATGCCAAAATCGTCCACCTATTTTTAAATATGGCTAATTATCATTTAAAGCCACCCAGTCATGCTTCTATAGTCATTTAACACCTTTAAATTAATAGCGATAAATTTTTTGGCTTTTACAATTTAGTCAATTTTACCTAGTTAATCAACCAAACATTAAAACCATAGAACCAAACTTTAATACGACACTCTAATAGAGTCGTCAATATTAAGTAATTAATATTTACTAACTCACTGGTCAGAATTTGGTCCCGTGATTTGTCATAATTCGGTGTAGTAGATTAAACTAATTATCGCAATTTTGGAGTTGAAAATAAGCATTTTTAGTAGGTTTGAATTATGTTTTCTTTAGTTATTAATAAGTTAATAAAATATGCAAATTGAGTCTTTTATTGACCTTAATGGTCGAATGAGGCTTAAGGGTGAACTAACGCACATTGTGAGTGTGTAGGAGACTCTTAGAAGGCATACTAAACTGATATTGGTCGCTACATCGCAACATGGTACGATTGATGTTGCAACATGGTATGATCAATGTCACAACATAAGGAGCAGAATAGAAAAATCTCAAGACTGCCTTATATGTGGCGACAAACCCCTGAAGATATCCCAAGTGGAGTACGCTGACTGCCATGTCGCGACACTGGCCCTTGTATGTCACGACATCGACTCTGAAACAAAAATTAAATACAAAATAGGGGTGTTTTTGTCTACATAATCAAACTTAAAGCTCGAGAATGTTAGCTAACCTAGGGCTAAGGACAACGACCACTTAGAATCTATAAATAGACTACTTTGGCACATGTTATAGACACCATTCACTTAGCCTAAATTCTCTCTTTTAAACTTAGTTTAGTTTTCTTTCATTCATAGGTTTTTAGAATTTATTTTCAGTTGTTCTTTGTCAAGAGATATGATTTGTAGAGATCATCAAACTCTGTGGATTTGTTTTTCATCTTTAATACAAATAATGTGTTTTATTAAACTCTACAATTTAATCCATTTATCATGTTTTCTCTTTACATCAACTCCATATTGTTTATGAAAGCCATGAGGAACAAATCTTTCTATGGGGGATTAGCGAGTGGAGGTATGATTTATTAACTATTTTGTAGGGCTACTCAATGAATCAACTATTTGGGAAAGGAAGAACGTGAAAAAAACCCTAGGCTTGACAACCCCAGGAAGTCATCAAGGTGGGATTTAACCTAAAATTAGTAAGTGCCCATCCGTGAACACCTTCACCCCAAACCAGTCTGGACTGTAAGGTCGAAAGATAAGTAATCCTTGCTGACTTGATATGTTAGTGGAAGATCGAAAGATCTTGCTAGGGTAGCGACTAGTTGATTGACGAGGAACCCGAAACGACAGTTGATTGAGATTACTGAAGTGAGCAATCACCCATAATAAAGATATGATTCACTCTACTCTTCTGTCTCTTACATTTTATTTCTTTTATGTTATTATATTTTATCATTATAAAAATCTTAAAAGAACCTTTTTATTATGTTCTCATACTATAACTAATTTAAAGTACTAATTAGATCTTTTTGTGTTTAGGTTAGAATTGATCTAACACTAGCCTCCCTTGGCTACAATCCTCAGAGTAGTAGTCTACACTGTTGTAAAACTATATTACAACTCAACCCGTATAATTGTGGATACCGCTTCATATTTCTATATTTTATTAAAGTATTCACACTCTGGACGTTGGAATGTCCGAAAGTAGTCAAGTTGTTGGCACCGTTGCCGGGGAGGCAATGTCACTAGATTGATTTTAATCTTTGCATTTTGAAAGAATAATTAGAAAATTTTTAAGTTATAGATACGATTCTATTTTATTTTATTTGTTGTTACTCGTAGTAAGGGCACACCTGTTGTAGTAGTAATAGATTTAGAGAGAATAATCTGAAGAAACTGCTGACAACAACAACAACAACAACAATAGATGCTAAATTCACCACCACCTGCTCCAGGTAACGTACCAAGTGAAAATCCACTATTCGGTGATGCTGACTAGAACGCTTTAGAAAACCCACCAGTACCATAGCTACCAGCAAACGTAGATATGCCTCGAAATGAGGGAACTCTAAGGGATTATGCCTTACCAAGTCTGGACATGGGTCACGAAACATAGCAAGGCCAAAAATTACAACTACTAATTTTGAGATCAAACCAACGATGATTCAGATGATCCAAAATAATCTGCAGTTTAGGGGCACAATGACAAAAGACCCTAATCAACATTTAAAATGGTTTCTCCAATTCTGTGATACTTGTAAGTATAACGAGGTCACTAATGATACTATTCATCTTTTGTTGTTATCTTTTTCTTTAATTAATAACGCCTTTTCTTGGTCGCAGGCTCTAAGGTCTATTACGACATGGGATGAACTAATTAGAAAGTTCTTATAGAAGTTCTTCAAAATTAGCAAAGCAGTTCAACTGAGAAGAGACATTGTTGTCTTTAGGCAGATGGAGACAGAAAGTTTCTTAGAGGCATGGGAACATTTCAAAATGTTAATTCAAAAGTGCTTGCACCACAGATTTCCTGAGTCGATTCGACTGCAGGTATTTTATAACAGGTTGGATGCAAACGCATGATCTGGGTTAGACAGAGCTGCAAGAGGAGCCCCTATGAATAGGACGTATGATGATGCATATGAAATTATTGAAAACATGGCATTAAACTCCTGCCAATGGCTGATTGAATGATTCATATATGGAAAGAAACTTGCTACGGTCAAAACTATCCTAAAGGATGAAAAATATCAACATAGACTTAACCGTATCGAGTTTGCTTCTAAACCGTCTATGCATGGAGGACACAAACCACTCTTCCATTATATCAATAATCTAGCCAAGGTTGTAAACTACATCGGGAATAGGGGTGGAAACCCTTATTCAAATACGTATAACACCGGCAGGAGGGATCACCCAAACTTGAGATGGGGAGGAAATCAAGAAGGAGGTAACAACTTAAATCAAGCTAAAAATACTAATTATCAACCTCCTTATTTGCAGAAACCTCAAGAAAGGGTCAACCCAAGTGACCGTACTGCATGTGGTCAACGTTTGGATAAAATCGAGGGAGAAATACAATCAATGAGGATGGATGTCAAGTAGGTGCAATCTAAGTGCACCAATTCAGCAAGAACATTAACTAAACTCGAGGATCAAATGTGTAACACCCCTAACCCGTATCTGATGCCGAACCAGAGTTACGGAGCATTACCAAACATACAACATAAACAATCATACATTTCATAATCAATTATCAATCAAATCAAAAACCATTCAAATACATTCCTACAGTCCCTAATACGAACCCTCGAGGCCCTCAAATAAAAGTTAAAAGTGGTTTGGGACTAAACCGAGTACTCAAGAAATTTTTAGAAAAACATTAAAGTTTTTTAAAGTGCAGGGGACACACACCCATGTGGACAGGCCATGTGTCTCACACGGCTAAGAGACACACCCGTGTCTCAGGTTGTGTGGGCATTTGAAATAGGGACACACGACTCTGTCCCAGCCTGTGCCCGACCCCATGTAACTCATTGACATGGGTTACACGGCCAACCACACACCTGTGTGCTAGGCCGTGTGAAAACTAGAGGGTATACTAACTTGTGCCACATGGCCAAGCCACACGCCCGTGTGTTAGGCCGTGTGAAGCTACTGACTTGATTCCACCTCAATCTCATATCTCATATAGATGCTCACTCTCGAGCCATCACTAGGTCTGCTCACACAAGCTGTCAGTCAAGACGTAACTACACGGTGCTGCTCGCACAAGCTATAAAATAACCGCAACACATGCCGAAAACTCAGCCACTCGTAAGAAGTACGAGACTAGCACCCAAAACACGGTAACCCCTAATGACATGTCATTTGTATCCTATCTATTCCTAAGGTTCAACCGAATTGTAACACCCTTAACCCGTGTCCGTCGCCGAAGGGGTTACAAGGCATTATCAAACAAAATTCATCATTTGATAATTATCATCATTTTAATATCACAGTTAAACATAAAGTTTATAACATTTCTATAATATACAATTTATAGACAATATTAAATCCTATCAAATACAAAGCATTCATTAAAGTCAAGGATTTTTTACATACATATATAAAATAAATAACGTATGTATATATAAATCACCTGATCATTATCTAATTTCATTTGGCATCTAATCATTATCAAATGCCCAATTTATACTATAGTCAACCGCATACATCTTTAATAATTTCACATCAACAATCTACTCTTATGCATCATATATCCATAACCTAACCATACCAACAGATCATGAATTCATTCGCATAAAACAAGAATACTAAATTAATTCATCCAAACTTATCAGTCTATATATCTATCAATCATTCACATATAATTTCCAACATTTTCGAATATACATATACTCTTTCACATAACTACTCATCACTTCCAATCTCACATTTTCATAATTAGCCGAATATTCATATGCAATTAAAATAAATAATCAAACATTATAACATGCATATAATATATCAATTCATTCCTTTTAACTCCTTCATCTTTCATTTTCCTATTCTTTCATACATTTCACATTTGCTAGAACCAACCCCATAATTCCAAATTCAATAATATCAACCACATAGGTTCGATACATACCTGCATATTACGAATTTAAATATTCCACTTACTACTTTTGCATTTGATAAATAACTCGTTCGACCACTTTCGATCACCTGTTGTATTCGCACACTTAGCGCTATTATTTAACTCACAATGCAATGAGATCGTACACTCAGTGCTCGATAATTTTACTTCGCACACTTAGTGCTCGGTAATTCACATTTATATCCATTCATGCCTATTCAAAACATTCACTTTCAGCATAATTAACATTTTTCATTTTCCAAATCAGCATGTATATATGTATATATATATATATATATAAATTACATTTATATAAGTCTACAATAATTATTTGCTTAGTAACTTACCTCGAATATCGACGGACTATATTTTCTGACTATTCGACTATTTTCGCCTTTCCCCGATCCAAACCCTATCCTCTTTGCTCTTGATCTATTAAAAATTCAATTTGAACTCATTCAAACAAAATTTTATTAAATTAACTCCCAAACTCATAGTTAAGCAAATTACCAATTTGCCCTTCACATTATACATTTTTACATTTTAATCCAATACAACAAAAACATAAAACACCAAAAATTTCAACCTAACTTACTTAGGCCGAATATTCCTTAAGTTTAAATAAATCCTTCCTTTTAATCTATTTCGAAATTTTGCTCCTCAATTTATCAACTAAGCAAATAAGCCCTATTTAGTTAATTTCATGCAAACTTCTAGTATAAAACTCAATAATATAACACATCTATTCTATTATGCAACTTCAAACTAATTTTTTTTTCTCAAACCTTTATCCATGGTTGAATACCATTTCCTTACCAATTCCAAAAATTAAAATATGGGTTAACTAAGCAACTTATCAATCATCTGAAATGTGCAAAAATTTTTAAAAATTAAACTCAAACAAACCTTTAAATTAAACTAGACAAGGGCCGAATGCAAGGAATCTATTTCTTTCTTTTGCTTGGCTATCTACGGTTTTTCCAAAGATGAAAACTCCAACCACTTCCTATTTTACTAAGTTAATGTGATAATATAATTATTAAGTTACCAAAATAGACATTATAAAATTATGCTATTTCCACTATCTAATGACCGATTGTGTCCATGCATGAGTCTTAGTTTAATAGCATTTTAACTCCCCCAAAACAAAAGACCATTAACAATTTGGCATTCACACATAATTCATCAAATTTTACCTATTGTGCAATTACACCCTTTTTTATAATTCAGCTTCATGGATATCAATTCACACATAACTAATACCGAAATTTAATTTAAAACATTTTTCTGATTCGAATTCATGGTCCTGAAACCACCGTTCCGATTAGGGTCAAAATTGGGCTGTTTCAACTCTCCGCCCTTTAGGGATTTTCGTCCCCGAAAATCTTACCAGTAAATAGATTTGGATAATGTTCTTTCATTGAATCCTCGAGTTCCCACGTTGCTTCCTCGACTCCATGTTTATGCCAAAGCACTTTCACCAACAAAATTTTCTTATTTCTCAATTCTTTCTCCTCATGAGCTAGAATGCAGATCGGCTCCTCCTCATAACTCAAATCAGACTGAATCTCAATATCAGATGGACTAATTATGCGTGAAGGGTCGGATCTGTATCGGTGAAGCATCGAAATGTGAAAGACATTGTGAATCTTCTTTAGTTCAAGTGGCAACAACAATCTATACGCAACTGGTCCGATACGTTCAATAACCTCAAATGGTCCAATGAATCTCAGACTTAGTTTGCCTTTACGACCGAATCTGATCACTTTCTTCCACGGTGAAACCTTTAAAAACACTTTATCACCGATTTTAAATTCTATATCTTTACGTTTCAAATCCGCATACGATTTTTTAGGATCTGATGCTGCTTTTAAACTTTCACGAATCACTTTCACTTTCTGCTACGTTTCCTTGATTAAATCGACCCGTGAATCTTGTTTTCACCGAGCTCATTCCAATACAAAGGTGTACGACATTTACGACCGTACAAAGCTTCGTAACGTACCATCTTGATACTCAATTGAAAACTATTGTTGTATGCAAATTCAACCAAAGGCAAATATCGATCCTATGAACCTTTAAACTCGAGGATGCAACATCTCAACATATCCTCAAGTACCTGAATAACATGCTCGGATTGACCGTCTGTCTGGGGATGAAAAGTGGTGCTAAAATTAGTCTAGTACCTAGCGCATCTTGCAGTTTCCTCCAAAACCGCGATGTAAATCTCGGATCCCTATCCGATACAATAGAAATAGGTACTCCATGCAACCGTACAATCTGAGAAATATACAATTCTGCTAGCTTATCGAGTGAGTAATTTGTACGGACTGGAATAAAATGAGCAGATTTTGACAATCTATCAACAATAACCCAGATTGCATCCTTCTTACTCGGTGTCAACGTTAAACCCGATACAAAGTCCATCGTGACTTAGTCCCATTTCCATTCAGGTATCATAATCGGCTGAAGTAATCCAGAAGGCACCTGATGCTCAGCTTTCACTTGTTGACATACTAAGCATTTTGAAAGAAAGTCAGAAATGTCTCGTTTCATACCATGCCACCAATAATGTTTTTTCAAGTTGTTATACATTTTCGTGCTACCCGGGTGAACATATATCCGACTGTTATGAGCTTCGTTTAAAATCATCTGTATAAGTTCAATATTTCTCAGAACACATAGTCGATTATTGAATCTCAAACAACCATCCGCATCAATTAGAAACTCTGAGTTAGCTTTTGAGTCACATTGAGCCCGTTTTGCAACTAAATCATCAACAACTTTCTGAGCTTCTCGAATCTGCTGCACAAGTAATGGTTTTGTCTTAAATTCGGCTACTAATGCACCATCTACAGTCATAGCCAAATGTGCATTCATCGCACACAAAGCAAACAGTGATTTTTGACTCAAGGCATCAGCAACAACATTAGCCTTCCCGGGATGATAATCAATCACAAGCTCATAATCTTTAAGTAATTCTAGCCACCGACGCTGTCTCAAATTAAGATCCTTTTGAGACATCAAGTATTTGAGACTTTTGTGATCGGTATAGACGTGACATTTTTCACCGAACAAATAATGGCGCCAAATCTTCAAAGCGAACACAATAGCGGCCAATTCAAGATCGTGAGTTGGATAATTCTTTTCGTGTGACTTTAACTGTCTCGAGGCATAAGCTACAACTTTGCCTTCCTATATCAAAACAAAGTCCAACCCATTCAAAGAAGCATCACTAAAGATAATGAACTCTTTACCCGATTCTGGTTGAATAAGCACTGGAGCTTCAGTCAACAAAGTTTTCAACTGATCGAAACTTTTCTAACATCTTTCTGTCCACTCAAATCTAACATCTTTCTGAAGTAGCTTTGTCAACAGAGTGGCAATCATCGAAAAACCCTTCACAAATCGCCTATAGTATCCGGTAAGTCCCAGAAAACTCTGAACTTTGGTAACGTTCCATGGAGATTTCCAATCGAGTATAGCTGAAATCTTACTCGGATCAACCAGAATACTTGACGCTGAGACTACGTGCCCCAGGAAACTAACCTCCCGTAACCAGAACTCACATTTGCTGAACTTCACATAGAGCTGATTATTTCGTAAGGTCTGTAATACCAATTTCAAATGCTCAGTATGCTCAGTTTCATCACGAGAGTAGATCAAAATATCATCTATAAACACAACCACAAACCGATCTAAAAACTGTCTAAAGATACGGTTCATTAAATCCATGAAAATGGCAGGTGCGTTAATAAGTTCGAACGGCATCACCAAGAACTCATAGTGTCCGTATCTCGTCCGAAAAGCGGTTTTAAGCACATCCGAGTCTCTAACTCGTAATTGATAGTAACCCGAACGCAAATTTATCTTCGAAAACACAAATGCTCCTTTTAACTGATCAAACAAGTCATTAATTCGTGGCAATGGATACTTAGTCTTGATTGTCACTTTATTGAGCTGTCGATAGTCAATGCACATTCTCACAGTCCCATCCTTCTTTTTCACGAATAGTACAGGCGCACCCAAGGGAGAAAAACTCAGTCGCACAAAACCTCGGTCTGTCAACTCTTGCAACTGTGTTTTCAACTCTTTTAATTTAGTAGGTGCCATTCAGTACGGAGCAATCGAAATCGGAGTCGTCCCCAATACTAACTCGATACCAAACTCTACCTCTCGAATAGGCGACAAACCTGACAATTCTTCAGGAAACATATCCGGATACTCACACGCAATTGGTACAGATTCAATATTCAGATCGGTTACTTTACTATCAAGCACATACACAAGGTAAGCTTCACAACCCTTTCTCACGTACTTCTGAGCCAAAATCGAAGATATCACTGCCGATAAACCATTAAAATCAGTAGACTCAATTCGAATTATCTCATTATTCTGGCACCGTAAATCAATATTTTTTTGTTTACAATTCACCATAGCATCATGTACGGTTAACCAATCCATACCCAGAATTATGTCGAACTCATCGAATGGTAATAACATCAAATCAGCCGGAAAACATGAATCTCGAATCATCAAGGGACAATTCTTGCACACTTTGTCAACTAACACACACCGACCCAGGGGGTTCGACACTCAAATCATAAACTCAGTAGACTCAACAGACAAAGTCTTACTGGATACTAATGTTTCACACACATAGGAACGAGTTGACCTGGGGTCAATCAAAGCAATTACATTAGTATCATAGAGAGTGAATATACCGGTAATAACATCAGGGGATGAAGCCTCTTCTCGAGCGCGAATGGCATATGCTCTGGCAGGTGCACGAGCCTCAGATCGAGCTACTGTGTTTGAAGTCCCTCTTTGAGTACCACTCCTACCTCCCGTGTTCCTGGGTGGTCTACCCCTAGCTGCAGCACCACTCGGTCTCACACTCTGAACATTATCTTTCTCAACTGGTTCCGAGAAATCTCGAATGAAATGATCTCATGAACCACATCTATAGCAAACTCTATTATTATACTTGCCCCAACACTCCCCCACATGCCGTCTTCTACATTGTTGACACTCAAGTTTATTCGATCGAGTATTACCAACACTGGCAATCAAGGTAGCTAGTGAACTCACTGGTGGTCGATCACGTATAGAAAGCCCTACAGTAGTCTTTGTAATACCCCTACCCGTATTCATTACTAGAATAGGGTACGAAGTATTAACGGAGTTTACAAATTAATTTTTTTTAACTCAATATAACCCCTTTATAGATATCTAACCTTCCCTGAAATTTTAAACCAAAAACAATCCACATCAACCAATCCAATTCAACATATTTTCAAGATAAATTCATGTATATTTATAAAATAACGTCATCACATACCCAAAACCAGGTTTGTTAACCATACCAATGGCTAACTCTACATTCATTTCACAGAATCATTTACTTTATTAGCTTATACATGCCATTGATTTCTAAAATAAAGTTTCTTTATATACCGAAATCCTAAGGTTGATAGTGTGATGTGTCTCCGACCAAATCTGACCTCTGAGCTCTTAACACTACAAAACAGGGGAAAATGAAACAGGGTAAGCACTTTGTGCTTAGTAAGCTCATGTAACAAGAATTATACTTACCTAATATTTTCAGTACAATACAATAAACATTTATATATCCATTCAATGCATTATTACCCTAATATGCACAAACTCAACATTCAAGTTAGTACAATAATTTGCATGTACCAATAATATATACCATGACTGATGAGCTCATCAATACCATGATTTCCATTTCCTTGTTATTTTTCCATATTTATCCCATTGAATTTATCAGAATTTCGATGGATTTTCAAAGGTAAACTTTTAGTGTACAATTCTGAGTCCGTCAATTCATATTCATGTGCGCACATTTCCATTTCAGAGAGCACACTCCCATGAACCTCATCCTTACAGTGGGATTACGGTCCGAGCTAAATCCTGTAATATAAACTCATAGAGTATTGTCGGGATTACGGTCCGAGGCTAAATCCTGCAACGACAATTACTCTAATGAGCTTGGATTTGAATTACAGATCCAGGCTAAATTGGACCACGATTCGGATTACCCGTCCGGGCTAAATCCATTTTACACATATTCTTCGGGAGGGCTATATCGAGGATAGGATCACCCGTCCGGGCTTGATCCTTTTTACCGTCAATTCCTTTTGAGAGATCCATCAAATTTTCCTTTCATTCAACGGGATTTCTTCCTCTTTTATCAAATATGTCAATGTTTCATAAAATTTCATATAATGAACATTCAAATCATATTCATATCAAAAACATGCATTTCAAGCATTTAAGAATATAATTCAAGTTACATGAACTTACCTTGATACTTGTTCGTGTACAAAAATCTACTAATCCTGAACTTTTTCCTTTCCTCGATCTAGCTTCGTATTTGAATCTTCTGGATTTGGTGCAAAAATTATGAAATACCAGCTTAGAAAGCCCTCCTATGGCATTTTTAGCTGCTGGAATTGAAGAGAAATGAAGAGAAATCTAGATATTTCCTATTTAGTCCTAACTTTTTTTAGTTAATTTTGCAATATTCCAATTTTGCCCTTAACTTATCAAATTCCCTGCTGATTTCATGCCCTTGTCGTCCAGCCCAAATAAATTTTGGGTCTAATTGCCTTTTAAATCCTTTCTCATTAGACTCTTAAGCTATTTAATCATTCTAGGAACTTTTACACCTATTACAATTTAGTCATTTTCATTTATTTGACTACCCAAACATTAAAATTTCTTAACGAAATTTTAATACCACATTACTAACATTTCATAAATATTTATAAAATTATTTTTGACTCGTTTTTACGAGATAAAGGTCCCGATACCTTGTTTTTACCCAATTTCTTCAATAATTTCTTTTTCTAACTAACCACTATATTGGTAAAATTTTTCTATCAATATTTTCATACGATTTTCCTATCATATCAATTTTCAAGCAACAATATTGAAATAAATTTCTCTTTAAATCGGATTTGTGGTTACGAAACCACTGTTCTGATAACCTTGAATTTAAGCCATTACAACTCTCCCCCCTTTTAGGATTTTCGTCCTCGAAAATCTTACCAGTAAAGAGGTTTGGGTATTGTTTCCTCATTGCCTCCTCCGGTTCCCATGTCGCTTCCTCAATCCCGTGTTTTTGCCACAATACTTTCACTAAACTTATCTTTTTATTTCTAAGCTCTTTTGTCTCCCGTGCTAATATTTTGACCGGTTCTTCACTGTAAGTCATATCCGGTTGAATCTCCACTTCTGTCAGAGGAATAACATGTGAAGGATCTGATTGATATCGTCGTAACATAGATACATGAAAAAAATTATGGATTCTATCAAGTTCTAGTGGTAATGCCAATCGATAAGCGATCGGTCCAATTCTTTCTATGATTTCATATGGCCCGATAAATCTTGGACTCAGTTTACCCTTTCGACCGAATCGAAGAACTTTCTTCCAAGGAGACACTTTCAGGAATACCTTGTCACCGACTTGAAATTCAATTTCTTTTCGTTTAAGGTCGGCATATGAATTTTGATGATCAGAAGCTGCTTTTAGACTATCTCGAATAACCTTTACTTTTTCTTCTGTTTACCGGATCAAATCAACCTCATGTATCTTCCTTTCACTGAGCTCTGTCCAATATAACGGTGTTCTACATTTTATACCATACAAAGCTTCATACGGAGCCATTTTAATACTCGACTGATAACTATTATTGTAAGCAAATTCAATCAAAGGTAGGTACCTCTCCCAATTACCTTCAAATTCTAGTATACAACA
The DNA here is from genome assembly GCA_025698465.1 of Gossypium longicalyx. Classification (NCBI taxonomy): domain Eukaryota; kingdom Viridiplantae; phylum Streptophyta; class Magnoliopsida; order Malvales; family Malvaceae; genus Gossypium; species Gossypium longicalyx. Next base: position 50,419,910 of record CM047004.1, read on the forward strand.
TCGGAGCATATCTTCCAATACTTGAATTACACACTCAGATTGACCATTTGTCTGAGGATGAAATGCAGTGCTGAAATACAACTGAGTACCCAAGGCTTCTTGCAATTTTTCCCAGAAACGAGACGTAAATCGGGGATCTCTATTTGATATAATGGAGACAGGCACTCCATGTAGCCTAACAATCTCAGATATGTACAGTTCAGCCAGTTTATCTAAAGAATAATCCATACGTACTGGAATAAAGTGCGCTGATTTTGTCAATTGGTCAACAATCACCCAAATAGCATCTTTTTTGCTTGGAGACAACGGTAACCCAGATACAAAATCCATAGTGATTCTTTCCCATTTCCATTCCGGTATAGTAATTGGCTGAAGTAACCCCGATGGTACCTGATGTTCAGCTTTAACTTGCTGACATATTAAACACCTTGATACAAACTCAGAGATATCACGTTTCATTCCTGACCACCAGTACATCTTTTTCAGATCATTATACATTTTATTACTCCCTGGATGTACAGACATAGTACCGCTGTGAGCCTCACGTAAAATCTTCTATATGAGCTCTGAATTCTGAGGTACACATACTCTACCTCTGAATAATAAACAACCATCAGAACCAATCTGAAATTCGAGAATCGATGCACGACTCACACTATGCCCGTTTAACTGTAACTTCTCATCATTCTTCTGAGCTTCACATATTTGATGTAGAAATGTCGGTTTAGCTCTCAATTCAGCTAGATTGAACCATCATCAATCAATGATAAAGCGGTATTCATAGCTCGTAACGCATAAATAGAGATTTCCAGGCTCAAAGCATCATTTTGCAACATTAGCTTTACCGGATGGTAACCAATAATCAAATTATAGTCCTTTATCGGTTCAAGCCACTGCATTTGTCTCAAATTCAAATCTTTCTGTGTCATCAAATATTTCAAGCTTTTATGATCGGTATAAATATGACATTTCTCACACGTGCATGTAATGCCGCCATATCTTGATTGCAAATACAATAGCGGCTAATTCAAGATCATGTCTTTGGGTAATTTCTTTCATGTGGTTTAAGTTGTCTTGAAGCATAGGCTATTACTTTACCTTCTTGCATTAAGACACAACCTAAACCATTTAATGAGGCATCACTATAAATAACAAATTCCTTACCCGATTCAGGCTGCACTAATACAGGTGCTTTCGTTAGTAGATCTTTCAATCGGTTGAAACTTTGCTGACATTCATCAGTCCACTCGAACTTTACATCTTTCTGCAATAATCGAGTTATCAGATAAGCTATCATAGAGAATCCCTGTACAAATCTCTGATAATAACCAGCTAAACCCAAGAAACTTCTAACCGGATACATTTTTGGTGGACTCCAATTGACTATATTGAGATTTTACTTGGATCTACCACGATACCTTCTTGGCGGATACAATATGTCCTAGAAAAACCACTTCTCGAAGCCAAAATTCACATTTCTTGAATTTAGCATATAACTACTTCTCTCTCGCAGAATTTGCAACACAATTCTCAAATGTTACGCATGTTCTTCTTCATCCGAGAATAAACCAAAATATCATCAATGAATACTACCACAAATCTGTCTAAATCTTTGTTTGAATATCCGGTTCATCAAATCCATGAATCTGCGGTGCATTAGTTAACCCAAACGGCATGACCAGAAACTCATAATGCTCGTACCTGGTTCTGAAGGCTATTTTTGGCACATTTGACTCCTTTACCCGTAGCTGATAATAACCCGATCGAAGATCAATTTTTGAAAACACAATAGCACCTTTCAGCTGATCAAATAAATCATCAATCCGGGGTAACAGGTACTTATTCTTTATGGTTACTTTATTAAGCTGCAGGTAGTCGATACACAATCTCAAAGACCCGTCTTTCTTTTTCACAAACAGAACCGGAGCACCCCAAGATGGATGACTCGGTCGAATAAAACCCCTATCAATAAGCTCTTGCAACTGTGTCTTTAACTCTTTTAATTCTGTAGGAGCCATCCGGTATGGAGCTATGGAAATCGGAGTAGTTCCCGGAATCAAATCTATAGAAAATTCCACTTCTTTCTAGTGGCAATCCTGGTAATTCCTCTGGAAACACATCGAAAAATTCACATACCACTGGAACTGCCTGTATTTTTGACTCAGATACTTTGGTGTTGAGTACATAAGCCAAGTAAGCATCATACCCTTTTTTGACATACCTGCGTCTTTGCCATTCATGAAATCATATCGGATAACCCCCTCATGCGATCAGATTTAACCGGAGCAACTCACCATTCGACATTTTAGCACAATATATTTTTGTCTACAATTTACTACCGCATCATGCTGGGTTAACCAATCCATGCCCAATATCACGTCAAATTCATCAAATGGCAGTAACATCAAATTAGCAGGGAAACAATAACCTTTTACCATCAGTGGACAATTTTTACAAATTTTATCCACCAAAACAGATTGACCCAGGGGGTTTGAGACTTTAACCACAAATTCGATGAGGTTCAATGAGATAAATTTTTAACAATTGCAAGTTTAACACATATATATGAATGCGTAGAACCAGGATCAATCAATGCAGTAATATCAGTATCAAGTAAAGAAAATGTACCAGTAATAACATCGGGTGCTGAGGCATCTTCTCTGGCATGGATGGCATATGTCCTAGCAGGTGCTCGTGCTTCAGACCTGCTTGCAATATCTTTCGTAGTTCCTCGGCTACCACTGACATTACCAGATGGTCGAGGTGGTCTGCCCCTCGAAACTGGATTACTTAGCTTTAATATCTGCTCAGCTTCTTTTTCACCTCTTTTTGGACAATCTCTAAGGAAATGGTCAAAAGAACCACATCGGTAACAAGCCCCACTCTTAAATCGGCATTCACCAAAATAGATTTTATTACAGTACTGGCATCTCGGCTTAGGGGTACCAACACTGGTAACTGATGGAGTGGAAGGTCTTGGATTAGTGTGTTGAGAACCTCGCTCTCTGCCCGAATACCCAGTGGCTGAGGTAGAGCGATCCTGGTATTTCTTCAATTTCTTTGGAGCAGAAAATTGGGATTTTCCCATTGGTCTTTTACTAAAAATTCGAGCTTCCCTCTCAGCCTATTTCTTCTCTTTGCTCAATTCTTCTGCTTTATAAGCTCTCTCTGTTAATGTAGCAAACTCTCGAATTTCAAGAATTTCGATCAGTAACTTAATATCTTCATTCAACCCTTCTTCGAATCGTTTGCACATTTAAACCGATTTGTACCCATTCAGAGCATATTTACTCAATCGAACAAATTCTCTTTCATACTCAGATACCGATCTATTGCCCTGTTTTAGCTCAAGAAATTCTTTTCTTTTCTAGTCAAGGAACCTCTGGCTGATATATTTCTTTCTGAACTCAGTCTGAAAGAATTCCCATGTAATTTCTTCTTTCAGAACAACTGAAGCTTTAGTATTCCACCAATGGTAAGCTGTGTCTTTTAGCAGTGAGACGGCACATTTCAGACATTCTTCTGGTGTACAAGATAATTCCTCCAAAACCCGAGTAGTGTTTTCTAACCAGAATTCAGCCCGTTCGGAATCATCATCAACTGCTGCTCGAAATTCTTTGGCCCCATATTTTTAAATTTTATCTACTGGAGCTTTTTCTTTTCTGACAGATTCAGTACTTGTACCCTGTGGGATCTTGGGAACCGGTGGAGGAGCAGGAGTGGGAGCTTGAACTTGCTACACTACAGGGTTAGTTCTTAAGTGTTGATTAAACCATTCATTCATCATTTGAAAGAAGGCTCGTTTTGCCTCCTCCCCTTGACCTTCAGATACGGGCCTTGTACTACTAGTAACTTCGCCTTCCCTCTGTGCCCGTTCTGGAGCCAGAGCATGACTCTCGGCTTTCTCAGATTGAGCTCGGTCAGATGACATTACTATAAGAAAAACACATTTTAAATGGTCAGGAGATATCACACTATCAATAATAATTTAAATGACATGTATAGCTAATCCCGTATTTGCTACATCTGTCCTAGAACCGGCTAAACCGTAGCTCTGATACCAATAAATGTAATACCCCTACCCGTATTCATTACCGAAATAGGGTACGAAGTATTACCGGAGTTTACAAATTAATTTTTTTAACTCAATATAACCCCTTTATAGATATCTAACCTTCCCTGAAATTTTAAACCAAAAACAATCCACATCAACCAATCCAATTCAACATATTTTCAAGATAAATTCAACGTCATCACATACCTAAAACCAGGTTTGTTAACCATACCAATGGCTAACTCTACATTAATTTCACAGAATCATTTACTTTATTAGCTTATACATGCCATTGATTTCCAAAACAAAGTTTCTTTATATACCGAAATCCTAAGGTTGATAGTGTGATGTGTCTCAGACCAAATCCGACCTCCGAGCTCTTAACACTACAAAATAGGGGAAAATGAAACAGGGTAAGCACTTTGTGCTTAGTAAGCTCATATAACAAGAATTATACTTACCTAATATTTTCAATACAATACAATAAAAATTTATATATCCATTCAATGCATTATTACCCTAATATGCACAAACTCAACATTCAAGTTAGTACAATAATTTGCATGTACCAATAATATATACCATGATTGATGAGCTCATCAATACCATGATTTCCATTTCCTTGTTATTTTTCCATATTTATCCCGTTGAATTTATCGAATTTGATGGATTTTCAGAGGTACACTTTTAGTGTACAATTAAGGTCCGTCAATTCATATTCATGTGCGCACATTTCCATTTCGAGAGCACACTCGCGAACCTCATCCTTACAGCGGGATTACCAGTCGAGCTAAATCACTGTAATATAAACTCATAGAGTATTGTCGGGATTACAGTCGAGCTAAATCCTGCAACGACAATTACTCTAATGAGCTTGGATCCGAATTACAGTCCAGCTAAATTGGCACCACTGTTTGGATTACCCGTCCGGGCTAAATCCATTTTACACATATTCTCGGGAGGGCTATATCGGGATAGGATCACCCGTGCGGGCTTGATCCTTTTACCGTCAATTCCTTTTCGAGAGATCCATCGAATTTTCCTTTCATTCAACTGAGATTTCTTCCTCTTTTATCAAATATGTCAATGTTTCATAAAATTTCATAAAATGAACATTCAAATCATATTCATATCAAAAACATGCATTTCAAGCATTTAAGAATATAATTCAAGTTACATGAACTTACCTTGATACTTGTTCGTGTACAAAAATCTACTAATCTGAACTTTTTCCTTTCCTCGAACTAGCCTCCGTATTTGAATCTTCTGGATTTGGTGCAAAAATTATGAAATACCAGCTTAGAGAACCCTCCTATGACGTTTTTAGCTGCTGGAATTGAAGAGAAATGAAGAGAAATCTAGATATTTCCTATTTAGTCCTAGCTTTATTTAGTTAATTTTGCAATATTCCAATTTTGCCCTTAATTTATCAAATTCCCTGTTGATTTCATGCCCTTGCCGTCCAGCCCAAATAAATTTTGGGTCTAATTGCCTTTTAAATCCTTTCTCATTAGACTCTTAAGCTATTTAATCATTCTAGCAACTTTTACACCTATTACAATTTAGTCCTTTTCATTTAATTGACTACCCAAACATTAAAATTTCCTAACGAAATTTTAATACCACATTACTAACATTTCATAAATATTTATAAAATTATTTTCGACTCGGTTTTACGAGATAAAGGTCCCGATGCCTTGTTTTTACCCAATTTTGTTTTTACCCAATTTCTTCAATAATTTCTTTTTCTAACTAACCACTAAATTGGTAAAATTTTTCTATCAATATTTTCATACGATTTTCCTATCATATCAATTTTCAAGCAAAAATATTGAAATAAATTTCTCTTTAAATCAGATTTGTGGTTACGAAACCACTGTTCCGATAACCTTGAATTTAAGCCATTACAGTCTTAGATCGGTTACTATCATCTCTGAACTTCTTTGGTGCCGACTGAGGAGTTTTACCCGCTGATCTCTTACGAAAATCTCTAACTTTGAACTCAGCTTTTCTTTTCCCTTTTCCAAGTTCTTCGGCTTTGCAGGCTCGCTCAACAAGTACCACAAATTCTTTTATTTCAAGAATACCAACGAGCAATTTTATGTCTTCATTCAACCCTTCTTCGAACCTTTTACACATAGCCGCCTCGGTTGAAACACACTCCTGGGCATAACGGCTGAGTCTCACAAATTTTCACTCGTACTCAATAACAGTCATACAGCCTTGTTTAAGCTCAAGAAACTCTCTACGTTTTTTATCAATAAATCTCTGGCTGATATATTTCTTGCGAAACTCAGTCTGAAAGAAACCCTAGGTGACCTGTTCTTTCGGGACAATCGAAACTAGAGTGTTCCACCAATAGTAAGCAGAGTCACGTAACAAAGATATGGCACATTTCAAACATTCATCGGGAGTACATGATAGTTCTTCAAATACCTGAATAGTATTATCGAGCCAAAATTCAGCCTTCTCAGCATCGTCATCATCCGTGGCCCGAAATTCTTGGGCCCCGTATTTTCTTATTTTATCAACAGAGGGCCTACTTAATCTCACAGGATCAGCAGTCGGTGGTACCACAGGCATCAGAGGTGGGTTATTCAAGTTCAGGGGTTGTTGAACACCCAGATTTGTCCGGATATATTGAGTAACCACTCATTCATCATGTTAAAACAGGCTTGTTTAGCCCTATCACCATGGTTACTCGTATTGGGTCGAGAATCAACCACCACTGTCCCTTGCGCAGGAGCAGGCGCTACACTCTCGACATCGTCTGCTAAGGCTCGATCGAGATTAGGTTTCATTTACTAAATGAAAAAAAAACACATTTTAAGTGTCAGAAGTCATCACACTATCACCGTAAAAATTATGGCATGTATAGCTAGACTCACACGCGCCACGTTAGTCTGAGAATCGACTAAACTGTAGCTCTGATACCAATCAAATTGTAACACCCCTAACCCGTGTCCATCGCCGAACGGGTTACAAGGCATTATCAAACAAAATTCATCATTTAATAATTATCATCATTTTAATATCACAGTTAAACATAAAGTTTATAACATTTCTATAATATACAATTTATAGACAATATTAAATCCTATCATATACAAAGCATTCATTAAAGTGAAGTATTTCTTACATACATATATAAAATAAATAACGTATATATATATATACATCACCTGATCATTATCTAATTTCATTTGGCATCTAATCATTATCAAATGCCTAATTTATACTATAGTCAACGGCATACATCTTTAATAATTTCATATCAACAATCCACTCTTATGCATGATATGTCCATAATCTAACCATACCAACAGATCATGAATTCATTCGCATAAACCAAGAATACTAAATTAATTCCATCACATATATATTTATATTTTATAGCATTACTTAATTATGAAATCAACCATAATTTACTTAAGTTTAAACATCATATTTAGCCATTTCCACATGGCTTCCATAAGTACAACTCAAATCCAGCCAACAAAATACTAGACTATACATGCCATAAATTCAAATTAAACATTCATTAATACCGAAATAGACGATAGTGTGGTGAACTTCACGGACGATCCCCAAGCACGTAATGATCTCTAAAATCTATAAAATAAAAACAAGTAAACACACACCCAAAGTAAGCTATCTTAGCTTAGTAAGTTGTAAGCAATTTAAACAATTTAAAAAACATTGATAGTCCAATTAAATAACCGAGTCATACTTTCATAATCACATATCCATCCAAACTTATCAGTCCATATATACATATTCATCCAACATTTTCAAATATACATATACTCTTTCACATAACTACTCATCACTTCCAATCTCACATTTTCATAATTAGCCGAATATTCATATGCAGTTAAAATAAATAATCAAACATTATAACATGCATATAATATATCAGTTCATTCCTTTTAACTCCTTCATCTTTCATTTTACTATTCTTTCATACATTTCACATTTGCTACAACCAACCCCGTAATTCCAAATTCAATAATATCAACCACATAGGTTCAATACATACCTGCATATTACGAATTTAAATATTCCACTTACTACTTTTGCATTTGATAAATAACTCGTTCGACCACTTTTGATCACCTGTTGTATTCGCACACTTAGTGCTATTATTTAACTCACAATGCAATGAGATCGTACACTTAGTGCTCGATAATTTTACTTCGCACACTTAGTGCTAGGTAATTCACATATATATCCATTCATGCCTATTCAAAACATTCACTTTCAGCATAATTAACATTTTGCATTTTCCAAATCAGCATGTATATATGTATATATATAAATTGCATTTATATAAGTCTACAACAATTATTTGCTTAGTAACTTACCTCGAATATCGACGGACTATATTTTTTGACTATTCGACTATTTTTGCCTTTCCCTGATCCAAACCCGATCCTCTTTGCTCTTGATCTATTAAAAATTCAAATTGAACTCATTCAAAGAAAAATTTATTAAATTAACTCCCAAACTCATAATTAAGCAAATTACCAATTTTCCCTTGACATTATACATTTTTACATTTTAATCCAATATAACAAAAACATGAAACATCAAAAATTTCAACCTAACTTACGTAGGCCGAATATTCCTTAAGTTTAAATAAATCCTTCCTTTTAATCTATTTCAAAATTTAGCTCCTCAATTTATCAACTAAGCAAATAAGCCCTATTTAGTTAATTTCATGCAAACTTCTAGTATAAAACTCAATAATATAACACATCTCTTCTATTATGCAACTTCAAACTAATTTTTTTTTCTCAAACCTTTATCCATGGCCGAATACCATTTTCTTACCAATTCCAAAAATCAAACAATGGGTTAACTAAGCAACTTATCAATCATCCGTAATGTGCAAAAATTTCTAAAAATTAAACTCAAACATACCTTTAAATTAAACTAGACAAGGACCGAATGCAAGGAATCTATTTCTTTCTTTTGCTTGGCTATCTACGGCTTTTCCAAAGATGAAAACTCCACCCACTTCCTATTTTACTAAGTTAATGTGATAATATAATTATTAAGTTACCAAAATAGCCATTATAAAATTATGTTATTTCCACTATCTAATGACCGATTGTGTCCATGCATGAGTCTTGGTTTAATAGCATTTTAACTCCCCCAAAATAAAACACCATTAACAATTCGGCATTAACACATAATTCATCGAATTTTACCTATTGTGCAATTACACCCTTTTTTTATAATTTGGCATCTAAACAGAAAAATTAAGATACGAAACTTTCATGGATATCAATTCACACATAAATAATACCGAAATTTAATTTAAAACATTTTTCTGATTCGGATTCCTGGTCCCAAAACCATCGTTCCGATTAGGGTCAAAATCGGGCTGTTACACGGATCCAATCCATAAGTCGTCGAATCCTCGTCGAGTATTTCCTAAGATTCATATCATTACAATTATTATAATAAGGCATTTAAAACACGTATAATTTAATGCTTATTAACATACAAACTTACCTTAATTTAATATGGAGAAAATTGGCCGATCAATCCACTAGTTTGTCTTTCCCCCGATATAATTTCAAACGTGGCTTTTCTTGATCTATATAATCAAATTTAACTAATTTAATATTTATTCTATTCAATTAAATCCAATTCCATTTTATGGAAAAATTACCATTTTGCCCCTAAACATTTGAATTCTTTACAATTTAGTCCCTAGGCTAGTAAAAATGAAATTCATGAAATTTCACTACACCCAAGCCTAGTCGAATATCCTATGTGCACATAAAAGCCCATACACATCACAAATTCACACATTTAACACTCAATTTTGACATTTTTCAATTTAACCCCTAAATGGTAATTTCATTAAAAGTCACTTAACAAAAGTTATTTAACTAATAACAAAATTCATTTTCTTCCATTAAACTTCAAAACCCTAACATCTTCATCAATGGTAAAACCCTAAACCTTCAACCATTTTGTAAATTAGTCCCCAAGCTAGCGAGGATAAGCTACAACAATCCCGGAAACATAAAAAACATAAAAAACGAGACAAAAACGCACCTACATGCAAGGATGAGCTTGGCCGAACCTTTAAAGGTCTTCAATGGTGTTTTCTTTACTAAAATTTTCAGCTCATGCAAGTTTGAAGATGATAGCTAATTTGTTTTATTTTATTTTTATCTTTAATTGGCTAATTACCTAATTGCCCTTACCTAACTTTAAAATTTTCATAATTACCATACCATGCACATCCACTAACTCATTTAATGGTATAATTACCAAATAAGGACCTCCAATTAAATTTATATAGCTATTTTACACCTTTAACTAATAGAACACAACTTTAGCATTTTACGCGATTTAGTTTTTTTTTCATAAATTGAGCATCCAAATGGTAAAATTTCTTAACGAAATTTTTATACAATAATACTATCATGTTGTAAACCACAAAATAATATTAAAATAAATTTTACGACCTCAAATTTGTGGTCTCAAAACCACTGCCCCAATTTCACTAAAAACAGGTCGTTACAACTTTCCCCTTTAGAAATTTTCGTCCTTGAAAATCTTACCAGAAAATAGGTTAGGGTATTGATTTCTCATGGTTTCCTCGGGTTCCCAAGTAGCCTACTCAATATCGTGATGATGCCATAGAATCTTCACTAAGGCTATTCTTTTATTTTTTAACTCTTTGACCTCTCGAGCTAAAATTCTAATCGGTTTTTTGTTATACGATATGTCGGGATGAATCTCTACCTCGGTCGGAGAAATTATATGCGATGGGTCTGATCAATACCATCGTAACATAGATACATAAACACATTATGAATTTTTTTCAACTCTGATGGTAATTGAACTTGGTAAGCCACTAGTCCGATTCTCTCGATAATCTCACACGGTCAGATAAATTGCAGACTGAACTTTCCTTTGCGACCAAATCGGAGAATTCCTTTCCAAGGCAATACTTTTAGAAACACTTTATGATCGATCTTAAATTCAATACCTTTATGCTTCAAATCGTCGTACGATTTCTGTCGATCTGAAGTAGCTTTCAAACTATCAAGAATCACTTTCACTTTCCCTTCGATTTCTCGGATCAAGTCAACCCTGTGTATCTTTTTCTCACTAAGCTCGATCCAGTACAATGAAGTTCAGTATTTACGACCCTACAAAGCTTCATACGTTGCCATCTTAATGCTCGATTGAAAGCTATTATTATACGCAAATTCAATCAATGGTAAATATTTTTCCCAATTACCTTCGAATTCTAAAACACAGTAATGAAGCATATCTTCGAGAATCTGAATCACCCTCTCAGATTGACCATCAGTTTGAGGATGAAATACAGTGCTAAAATGCAACTGTGTACCCAAAGCTTCTTATAGCTTCTTCCAAAATCATGATATAAGCTGCGGATCTCTATCTGAAATAATGGAGACTGGCACTCTGTGTAATCTCACAATCTCAGAAATATACAATTTGGCTAATTTTCCAAGTGAGAAGTCTGTACGTATCAGAATAAAATGTGCAAACTTTGTCAAACGGTGAACAACAAGCCATATAGCATCTTTCTTTTTCGAAGACAGAGGTAATCCCGATACGAAATCGATCGTAACTCTATCCCATTTCCACTCCAGTATCATTACTGGCTATAATAGTCCTGACGGTACTTAATGTTTGGCTTTAACCTGTTGACAAATCAAACATCTCGACACAAATTCAGAAATGTCACGTTTCATACCCGACCACCAGTATATCTATTTCAAATCACTATACATCTTAGTACTCCCTGGATGAATAGACAAGCTACCACTGTGTGCTTCGTGTAAAATTTTCTGTATAAGCTCAGGATTCTTCAGCACACAAACTCTACCACAAAATAACAAATAATCATCAAATCCGATCTAAAACTCTGGTATCAGTAGTCGACTCGCATTGTACTCTTTTAGCTTGCGATTCATTATCACATTTTTTAGCCTCACAAATTTGTTGTAAAAACATCGGTTTAGCTTTTAACTCAGCTAAGATTGAACCATCATCAGACAAGTTCAATGGCGTATTCATCGCTCTTAGTGCAAACAAATATTTTTTGCTCAAAGTATCTGCGACTACATTTGCTTTCCCTGGGTGATAATCAATTACTAACTCATAGTCTTTCAAAAATTAAAGCCATCTTCACTGTCTCAAGTTTAAATCTTTCTATGACATCAAATACTTCAAGCTCTTATGATCGATAAATATGTGACATTTTTCACTGAACAAATCGTGTCGCCAAATTTTCAATGTAAACACGATCGGAGCTAACTCCAAATCATGTTTCAGATAATTCTTCTTGCGCGTCTTTAATTATCTGGAAGCATACGCTATCATTTTTATTTCTTGCATTAAAACACATCCTAAATTTTGTTCAATGACGCATCACTGAAAATCACAAATTCTTTACCTCACTCAGGCTGAACCAAAATTGGTTTTTCAGTTAACAGTGCTTTCAACTGATTAAAACTCTATTGACATTTCTCAGACCACTCAAACTTTACATCTTTTTATAATAACCGAGTCATCAGTGTAGCTGCCATTGGGAACCCTTTAATGAATCTTCGATAATAGCCCGCTAATCATAGGAAACTTCTTACCTCGGATATGTTTCTTGGTGGTTTCCAGTCAACAACCGCTAAAATCTTGCTCGGATCAACTCTGATGCCTTCCGCCGAAACAATGTGTCCAAAAGATCTAACTTCTCAAAGCCAAAACTCACATTTGATGAATTTAGCAAATAGTTGCTTATCTCTCAATGTTTGTAACACAATCCTCAAATGCTTGGCATGTTCAACTCATCTCGAGAATAGATCAGAATATCATCAATGAATATAACAACGAATTTGTCTAAATACAGTCTAAAAATTCTATTCATCAAATCCAAAAAAACTGCAGGAGGGTTAGTTAACCCAAACGGCATAACAAGAAATTCATAATGCCCTTACCTGGTTCTGAACGCAGTTTTCGGCACATTTAAATATTTAACCTGTAATTGATAATAACCAGATCGCAAATCAATCTTTGAAAATAATGTTGCTCCTTTCAACAGATCAAATAAATCATCAATTCTCGACAAAGGATACTTATTCTTAACCGTAACCTTGTTACGCTATCGGTAATCGATACACAGTCTTATTGATCCATCTTTCTTCTTTACAAATAAAACTAGTGTACCCTAGGGTGAGAAACTTGATCATGCAAAACCTCTATTTGTTAACTCTTGCAGCTAAGCTTTCAACTCTTTCAACTATGTCAGAGCCATTCTGTATGGAGCTATCAATATTGGTGATGTTCTCGGTACTAACTCAATAGCAAACTCGACCTCTCTGATCGGTGGTAATTTGGGTAACTCTTCTGGAAACACATCTGGATATTTACAAACCACTGGCACTGATTCAATCTTCGATTTAGACACTTTTGTATCAAGTACATACTCAAGGTAAGCATTGCAACTGTTTCTTACATATTTTTGTGCTAGCATAGTCGATATTACAATAGGTAAACCACTAAAATCATCGGATTCAATACGAAGAGTCTCCCCATTCTAACATTTCAACTCAATAATCTTTCGCCTATAGTTTACAACAGTATCAAGCAGAGTCAACCAATCCATACCCAAAATTACATCAAACTCATCAAACAGTAAAAGCATCAAATCAGTCAGAAAATAATAACCTTGAGTCATCAAAGGGCAATTCTTGCAGATTTTATCAATTAGAACATACTGACCTAAAAGGTATGATACTTTAACCACAAACTCAGTGGACTCAACAGGTAAACTCTTACTAGACGCTAAGTTTGTACATACATATGAATGGGTTGATCCGGGATCAATCAAAGTAGTTAAATCAGTGTTAAAAAGAGAAAAAGTACCAGTGATGACATCAGAAGCTGATGCATCTTCGCAAGCACTAATAGCGTAAGCTCTAGCTGGCGCTCGAGCCTCAGATCTCAGAGCAAAATCCTTCGTTGCACCTCAGCTGCCACTCATATTTCCAGTATTTTGGGGTGGTCTCCGTCTTGCAGTTGTATTGCTCGATCGAGCAGTTGAAAGTTTGTCTTTCTCGGGTAACTCAGGACAATCATGGATAAAATGCTCCTACGAGCCACATCTAAAATAGGCTCTATCATTCATCCAATATTCTTCAAAATATCGCCTACCACACTGTTGGCACTCCGGTTTGTTGGCCGTAACACTACCAATGCTTGCTACTGAAGTGCCTTGAGCTTTTGAACCTGCGTGTTGTTTACCATGATCTCTGTTGGAATACCCAACTGAAGCGGTCAGACGATTATTAAAATCCTTCGATTTCTTTGACGATGAATGATATGATTTACCCGTTGACCTCTTTCTCAAATCTCTAGCTTCAGAGTCGACTCTTCTCTTTTCTTTGCTAAGCTCATCAGCCTTGTGAGCTCTATCAACTAAAACCACGAATTCTTTCAGTTCAAGAATTCTGACTAAGAGCTTAATGTCTTCATTCAACCTGTCTTCAAATCGTTTACACATAACCACCTCAGTTGGAATGCACTCACGGGCATACATACTCAGTCTACAAACTCTCTTTCATATTTAAATATGGTCATACAACCCTGTTTCAATTCTAGAAATTCCTTGCGTTTTTATCAAAAAATCGTTGCCTTATATATTTCTTTCTGAATTTCATCTAAAAAAATTCCCATGTGACCCGGTCTTTCGACACTACAGATATTAGCGAGCTTCACCACTGATATGCAGCATCTTTTAGAAGAGACACAGTACATTTCACACATTCTATTGGCGTACAAGACAATTCATCAAAGACTCGAACTGTATTCTCAAGCCAAAACTCAGCTCTCTCAGAGTCATCATCAACTGTAGCTCTAAAGTCTTTGGCCCTATATTTTCGAATTTTATCTACTGGCAGTTTGTTCATGTGTATCAACTCTAAGACTTGAGGAGCTACGGGGACTGGTTAGGGAAAAGGTGCGGGTGGAGGTTGCTGAGCAGCCGAATTCGTTCAGACAAATTCAGTGAACCATTCATTCATCATCTAGAAGAAGGCTTCTTTAGCCTCTCCTCCATGACCCTCAGACACGGGTCTAGACCCAGACGACGCTGCCCCGCGATTGGAGGCCGGCATGTTACTTTCAACATCATCGGAGTCTGCTCGATTGGAATCCATTGCTATATGAAAAACATGACTTTAAACCGTCAGAAGTAGTCACACTATTACAGGTTAATAAATGGCATGTATAACTAGACTCACATATGCTACGTTAGTCCGAGAATCAACTAAACCGTGGCTTTGATACTAATAAATGTAACACTCCTAACCCGTATCCGACACTGAAATAGAGTTACGGAGCATTACCTAAAATACAACATAAACAATCATACATTTCATAATCAATTATCAACCAAACCAAAAACCATTCAATTACATTCATACAGTCTCTAATACGAGCCCTTAAGGCCCCTAAGTAGAAGTTAAAAGTGGTTTGAGACTAAACCGAGTACTCAAGAAATTTTTAGAAAAACATTAAAATTTTTCAAAGTGTAAGGGACACATGCCCATGTTGTCAAGCCATGTGTCTCACACGACCAAGAGACATGCCCGTGTCTCAGGCTATATGGGCATTTGAAATGGGGATACACGACCGTGTCCTAGCCCGTGTAACTCACTGACTTAGGTTACACGCCCAACTACACACTTGTGTGCCAGGTGGTGTACCCTTCGAAATGACCTCATATGCCCGTGTGCTAGGCTGTGTACTAGGCTGTGTGAAAACTAGAGGGTATATTAACTTGTGCCACACGGCCAAGCCACACGCCCGTGTGTTGGGCCGTGTGAAGCTACTGACTTGATTCTTATAGAAGTATTAGAGGACACATGGCCGTGTCACCTGACTGTGTGTCACACACGGCTGAGACACACACCTGTTTCTCTGCCCGTGTGGACAAAAATAGGCAATTTACCAAGCCATATTCCTCACCCACATTAGTACCAACCAATACATATCAATTTGAACATAATCATAGCATAAATTAGCACTCAAAACCAACCAATATCAAGTTTATATCATGTGCTATCCACACATTCTACATGCTATCCATAAGCACATTCATATGGCCACTTTTCAACATACTAAATATACTTCCAAAGTCTATCTAAATTGTCAATCACATAAATGAGACATCGTGCCTAAAACTTAGCATACATACATATCTAAAACACCACCATTTAGTGCTAACACACAATCTCGTAAGCAAGGCATTCATATAGAAACTATACACCACATATCATAAAGCCATTTACACCTTTTTACATATCAACACATATACCATTTTCAAGCCAAATCAATTGGCTAAAAACACAACAAAACATATAGGCCACATTAGCCAAAATACCTATACATGCCATTTAACCCAGAATATAAAGTCCAAAGTACCAAAATATGAGTTTGATAGTGTGACGCGATCTCCGATAACTTCCAAACCGAGCGAGCTTCTGAATCACTATAAAACACAGAAATTAAAATAGA
Organism: Gossypium longicalyx; assembly: GCA_025698465.1. Taxonomy (NCBI): domain Eukaryota; kingdom Viridiplantae; phylum Streptophyta; class Magnoliopsida; order Malvales; family Malvaceae; genus Gossypium; species Gossypium longicalyx. The sequence goes on from CM047004.1 coordinate 50,436,537, forward strand.
ATAAGCAATTAAGCTTAATAAGTTCGTATGACTAATAAATAAAACTTACCAAATCATCTAGAATTTAGGTAAACAAAAATAAAAGCATAGATGCAACTTAATTTGGCCCAAAGACTATCACACAATCACAATCATGTTAGCCATGTATTTATATATCAAATATAAAACACTTCTCATATTTCACATAAATACCTGTTCTAGTTCAAATTGAACTCATGTAACCTCAAATCATCACTGTGCCCGTTGAACCATTTGGAATACTATTGGATACTTGGGTATCTCGCACACTAAGTGTCAATACGTGGTCGAAACCACCTCAATCTCATATCTCATATAGATGCTCACTCTCAAGCCATCACTAGTCTGCTCACACAAGTTGCAGTCAAGACGTGGCTACACGATGTTGCTCACACAAGCTGTAAAGTAACCGCAACACATGCCGAAAACATAGCCACAGGTAGGACATACGAGACCAGCACCCAAAACACAGTAGCCCCTAATGACATGTCATTTGTATCCTATCTATTCCTAAGGTTCAACCGGGATCCAATCCATAAGTCATTGAATCTTCGTCGAGTATTTCCTAAGATTCATATCATTACAATTATTATAATAAAGCATTTAAAATATGTATAATTTAATGCATATTAGCATACAAACTTACCTTGAATTAATACGGAGAAAATTGACCGATCAATCCACTACTTTGTCTTTCCCCCGATATAATTTCGAATGTGGCTTTTCTTGATCTATATAATCAAATTTAACTAATTTAATATTTATTCTATTCAATTCAATCCAATTTCATTTTATGGCAAAATTAACATTTTACTCTTAAACATTTGATTTCTTTACAATTTAGTCCCTAGGCTCGTAAAAATGAAATTCATGAAATTTCACTACACCCAAGCCTAGCTGAATATCCTATGTGCACATAGAAGCCCATACACATCACAAATTCACACATTTAACACTTGATTTTGACATTTTTCAATTTAACCCTTATGGTAATTTTATTAAAATTCACTTAACAAAAGTTGTTTAATTGATGACAAAATTCATTTTCTTCAATTAAACTTCAAAACCCTAACATATTCATCAATAGGAAAACCCTAATCCTTCAAAAATTTGCAAATTAGTCCCCGGGCTAGCTAGGTTAAGCTACAACGATCCTAGAAACATAAAAATATTAAAAACAAGACAAAAACGCACTTACATGCAATGATGAGCTTGGCCGAACCTTTGAAGGTCTTCAATGGTGTTTTCTTTGCTGAAATATTTAGCTCATACAAGTGTAAAGATGATAACTAATTTGTTTTATTTTATTTTTATCTTTAATTGGCTAATTATCTAATTGCCCTTACCTAACTTTAAAATTTTCATAAATACCATGCCATGCACATCAACTAATTCATTTAATGGTCTAATTACCAAATAAGGACCTTCACTTACAATTTTATAGCTATTTTATACCTTTAGCTAATAGAACACAACTTGCGCACTTTATGCAATTTAGTCCTTTTTCACAACTTGAGCATACAAATGGTAAAATTTCTTAACAAAATTTTTATACAATAATACTATCATGCTGAAGACCACAAAATAATATTAAAATAAATTTTACAACCTCAGATTTGTGGTTCCGTAACCACTATTCTGATTTCACTGAAAACAGGCCGTTACAAAATGAGTCAATTGATGAGCATGATGGGTGACATCAAAAGACAAATTGGCAAGGTATTCCCACAAACACAAAAGATAATCCACGAAGAAAAGGTAAGGAGCATGTATGTAACACCCTTTACCAGTTTCCAAAGCTAGGACAAGATACGAGGCATTATCGGACTTAAACATGCATAAACATGTAAAATCAGGCCATAAAATTTCAATCATGTCAGAATCATTCGATCACATGCAAAATGTCCCATACACGAGCCTTAGAGGCTCTAAACATGCATTAAAAGATGTTTGGGACTAAACCGAGAACTCACGAACATTTTTACAACACTTAGAAAATTTTCATGTTTGAAGAGTCACACGCCCGTATGGGTAGGCAGGGTGGTCTCACACGCCCGTGTCCTCAGCTCGTGTAACTCTCTGTTTATGACGTCAGCAAACATTTATGGTCACACGCCCGTGTGCTAAGGCCGTATCCTCCACACGGCTGAGACACAAGGCCGTGTCTTTGCCCGTGTCGTCAACACTTAGGCTATTTTCCAAGCCTTTCTGTCACCCTTTACATGCACACACAAACATGTATCTATAAGCATTCAACATTCTCAATTATGATACAGACATTTCATTTACCTATCAATAAACATGTGTTACACATTCTCACATTAAACCAAGTCTAGACACACCATATCTTATTCATTTGGTTTTGTCAAATACCTTACCACTTATATTTTTATACCATAATTATCTTCATGTCCATTTAATTCTAACTTATCATCAAGCATACACCTTCTAGCCAAGTCATATCTTTATAGAGTATCCACATTTCACATGCATAAAACAGTATGCTTGACTATGACATTCTACACCAATTCCATATTCAGTTTAACATTATTATTATTTCTCACTTTATACCATTGTTCCATGGTTACCCAACTATCCATCAAATGTCCATGTTCAAGGCAGTATCATTTTATTTCCATATTACACATTTAACTCATGGTCATGACCACCTCGATTGGTCATAAAACATGCATTCAACACACATGACATATTACCAACCATGCATGGCGAACAACCATATTCACATCACAATTATTAGACATAACATGAATGGCTAGATTTACAAGCCATAATCAATAAATCAATATAGGCCAATACATTTGGCCAAATTATAATAACACATGTTATAAAACTAGGTCCCTATACATGCCACTCACTTGATATTTCTAACTTATGTATCAATACTCCAAAGGTATTGGCTTGATAGTGTAATGCTGCCTCCGACGATCTCGAACCCCGAGCCAACCTGAGAACACTAAGGAAATGGAAAGGAGGGAGTATGCTTTACGCTTAATAAGCTCGTATGAAAATAATAAGCAGTGTATTAACATGCTATTTTTAAATTTCTCTCTATTTAGAAAAAGTCTAATTAAGCTATTTTATCGAGTCACAGTCACTAAATTATTTACACACAATGTGTAATTGACATATTAAGCTTTCGATTTCTTTATGGGGTACATCTCTTTCTCACTCGCAATATCTTTAACATAAACTTCAATACAATCATAGCAAGATAGATTTCATGTATAACAATAATAACATGAATAACATGCTTATTAAATCACCCAAACTTACCTTAAATGCAATTACTGCCAACTATTCCAATTTAGTCCATAATCTCGAACTTTCTTGATTTAGGCCCGAATCTAGGTTTTCTTGATAATCGAGCTTGGAAGCTTGAAAAACCCTAGCTATGTCTTCTCCATGCAAGTTTCGGCCATGGGGTTGAAGATGGACAAAAATTGGATTTTAATTTTGTTTTTAATTCGTTTTAATTACTAAATTACCAGAATGCCCCTAACTTAAAAATATTCTATTTCACCCATTTCATGTCCATTTTTTTCCAACAAATTAACCAATGGTATAATTACAATTTAAAGACCTCCAATTTAAAATTTCATAACAATTGCACACTTCTAGCATGTAGAACTCAACTTTTTCACTTTTTACGATTTAGTCCTTTTGACTAAATTGAGTGCCTAAACATCAAAATTTCCAGAAGAAATTTTCGCAAAACAATTCCATAAAATTGTAGACCATAAAAATATAATAAAAATGAATTAAAATTGTAGATCATAAAAATATAATAAAAATGAATTTTCTTACGTCGAATTTGTGGTCTCGAAACCACTGTTCCGACTAGGTCCTAATTCGAGATGTTACAACTCTCCCTCCTTAGGGGTTTTCGTCCCCGAAAATCTTACCAGAAGAATGGTTTAGTTCCTCATAAACTATATTATCTCATAAACATTACTAAAGAGCTTTTACTTTAGCCTTCATTAAAAACCTGGGTCTTATTTAGCTTCTCAATAACTCATAATATAGAATCCAAATCTCAATCCAATTAACCAGGACTAGCATTCCAAGAATCTGACAATCTCAGAGATACATGATTCCATTAACCTGTGAGGCAGAAATTTAACATATACTGAAATGATTTGCAGATTTCATCAAACACTTAATACAAGCTACATAACATCTTTCCTTTTTAAAGACAGGAATAATCCGTATATGAAATCCATAGTAACTCTTTCTCAGAGATCATACCATAACTATCTTATCATTCTTTAATGATTCAAGTCAGCTACACTATCACAAACTTAAATCTGTCTATAACATCAAATACGTTGAGCTGTTACACTACCTTTCTTGTCTTAAAACACATCATTGAAAATCAAAAAGTCTTTGCTCAATGCAGAATAAACCAGTTCAAAGGCTTCGGTTAACAATGTCCTCGTCGACTTAAAGTTTTACAATTTAAAATGTAATAGACCATTCAATTTTCACAAAACGAAAATTTTATCAATCATAGCAGCTTTAAATCGTATCAAAGTCTTCTAAGATACATACACTTTCCATTCAGACTATCTATCTTTTACCAAAAAAAGATAAAATCTTATTCTCAGGCTTGAGAAAAACGATTCGGACATAATTGTTTCATTAAATCTTTCAAACAATAACCCATACAGACTAAAAAACCAAGTCGGTCTTAATTATTACTTGATAAAGCTTCAGGAAATCCTTCCTTTTCGTTGGCAGAACCGTTCAACATGCAATCATTTAAGATTCACTTATCATTCCTATCAAAGACCTTTACCATTGCTTTAGCTCAAAATAATAAGAATATCCCGATTGAGGGCATTAACATTAATCAACTTACTCGGGAGAAGAAATCCACAATACAAATCGAAACTCGTAGTTTCGCCACTTATGCTTTTGCTGAGGTCAAAACTCTTACACAAAATTTAATGAAATTCGAATACTAGAATCATCACGTTACTACTATCAACCCAGAGGCATAATCATAATTGACATAATCATCATAGGCCCAAGAATGCACTTTAGATACAAGTCATGATTAATAATTTTTGGAATAAATATGACAAGACGACCAAAATAAAGAAATCCAAAATAGAAAAATCCAAGAATCATAACACCATGTGTATTTCTTATAAAATTCCAATGAATGGATTGTAACAGAATACAGAGAGAAATAGAGCGGTGCTGATTATAAACCAATCAGGTTATCAATACTTTCGTCTATACATCATGATTAGAAAATATTCCCATATAACAAGAATTTTATCAGAAGAGTAACAGCCATAGGAATATTCCTGAGAACAATTAAACATATAGAATACCTTAAAAGAGACTATCCAAAATCTGTTCATCCATAACTGTCACACTCATTGTCTTACCTTTCAAATATTATTCCTTCAACTATTTCTGTCATCACTAATCTCGTACTATTTCTTTCATTGAAGAAAATAAGTTCAGAAGGAATTCCGGTTACTACTTTCTTTCAACGTCGTGTCTAAATCGATTTGCCAAGGTTAATTTCTTCTCTTATTGTGATATTTCATAAACTGAAAAAATCTTTAAACTAATCTAGTACTTTTTCTAATTTTACCTTTACTTATCAACTCATTCTCAAACTCTGACCATATTTACAATCATTCTACCGCTGAACTCTTTTGGTCTCATACTCATGAGCTTATTTCAGCACAAATCTCATGAAATCCTTTATAAACACCACTCTGGTAAAGGGGTGGAGTTGTAAGATCCCTAACTCGTCTTTCATACACATGTATATACCATATAACTTTCACCATTATAGTCATATTATTACCAACATATCATTCACTTCAGACAAGCTAACATTAAAATTTGCTTTACACAGACTTTCCAGTTACTTATTTAAACAAATGTACATATACATACATTCTATGAATTCCGAATAACTTTACTTATCATTTTTATTCAATCAAACAGGTCATGCAAATAACATCATATGAGGATCAAACAAACATGGATGAGTGTATCACAATCTGAGCTCTCATCTAGCATTTCAGCATATGCATATCATTATAATCATATAACTCAATTCAATCAATTTAGCACATTTACTTAGACTATGAGAGTTTCCCAGCCATAGTTATTCAAACAAGCATACATGGACATTTATTCCATCAATATTTTTGGTAAGTTACCCAAATACACGCATTCATTCAAGTAAATAAATCATATACATCATGGAATTATCGATTAAACATAGGCTAAATTTCAATCATATTTCATTTACCTATAAATATACATGTGTTACACATTCTCACATTAAACTAAGTCTAGACACACCACATCTTATTCATTTGGCTTTGCCAAATACCTTACCACTTATGCTTTTATACCATAATTATCTTTATGTCCATTTAATTCTAACTTATCATCAAGCATACACCTTCTAGCCAAGTCATATCTTTATAGAGTATCCACATTTCACATACATAAAACAATATGCTTGACTAAGACATTCTACACCAATTCCATATTCAATTTAACATTATTACTATTTCTTACTTTATACCAATGTGCCATGGTTACCCAACTATCCATCAAATGTCCATGTTCAAGGCATTATCATTTTATTTCCATATTACATATTTAATTCATGGTCATGACAACCTCGATTAGTCATAAAACATGCATTCAACACACATGACATATTACCAATCATGCATGGTGAACAACCATATCCACATCACAATTATTAGACATAACATGAATAGCTAGATTTACAAGCCATAATCAATAACTCAATATAGGTTGATACATTTGGCCAAATTATAATAACACATGTTATAAAACTAGGTCCCTATACATATGCCACTCACTTGATATTTCTAACTTATGTATCAATACTCCAAAGGTATTGGCTTAATAGTGTGATGTTGCCTTCAACGATCTCGAACCCCGACCCAACCTGAGAACACTAAGGAAATGGAAAGGAGGGAGTAAGCTTTACGCTTAGTAAGCTCATATGAAAATAATAAGTAGTGTATTAACATGTTATTTTTCAATTTCTCTCTATTTATACAAAGTCTAATTAAGTTGTTTTCTCGAGTTACAGTCACTAAATTATTTATATCTGGAGCTGCTGGATTCCAAATTTAGATCTGCTAATTTTTCCAAAAACTAGACTCACATATCTTTTTACCATAAAATTTTCAGAATTTTTGGTTTATCCAATAAGTATAGTTTATTCCTTATAATCACCCCAGTTTCACTGTCTGACAGTTCTGACCACTCATCATTTAAAATTAATTATCTATTTGTACAAGATTCGGATAATGTCCCTATTTATTTTTTTCGAAAGTATACTCATTAGTTATTTTAATCATATAAATTAAAACCCATAATTATATGTGTACAATTTTTAATGACTTTTTCAACTCAGAATAGGGGATTCCAAAATCATTCTGACCTTGCCTCGCAAAAATTCAAATATCATAGAATACATAATTCTTTTGCTTTCAGCATTTCTTTTATGTGAAAATAGATTCAATAAGCTTTTATTTCATTTCTTATTCAACTTCTAATTCGATTTCCACCATTTTTGGTGATTTTTCAAAGTCACACAATTGCTGTTATCCAAAACTCTTTTATTACAAATTTCACTCTTACATAATCTCACTTACTCCATTCCATCTTACCAAAAGTTCACTCAACTATTGAGCGCCTTGCTCATAAATTTTCACACACATATACCTGCACTTATTCATCGCATAGTCATATTCAATTACACTAGTCATTACATGATCACATGTATTTTCACTTAGTCAATCCCGTTGAACTCATCGGAAGAATAACAGATACTCAGTGACCTGCACATATTACCACCCTTGTAACCGAAGCTATTTGGTGCACATAGTAGCCTGCACTTAGTACTACATCTGTGACCAAAACTATCTCTTACACATAGTGGCCTGCACTTAGTACCTCACATGTGATCAATGCTATCGGGTACACATAGTAGCCTGCACTTAGTACTACACATGCGACCTAACCATCTAGTACACGTAGTATTCTGCACTTAGTACTATACACGTGACCTAAAACCATCTTAAACACATAGTAGCCTGTACATAGTACTACACATGTGTTCTCACAATGAATCATTCGTATCTTTTCTATTTCGAAGGTCCAACTGGGAAATTCCTCACTTTTCAACATTTTACCAATTCATCCATAATCAACTTCAATTCATAATTTACATCAAGTGATCATTTAATATACAACCACATCCCATATAATAACAAAATATTATAACATAAGTAAAAACGATATATTATTTACATACAAACTTACTCGTTTCAATGGAATCTCTTGTTCCATCAATTTTCCCATGCCCAATAAACACACAATGTGTAATTAACATATTAAGCTTTCGATTTCTTTATGGGGTACATCTCTTTCTCACTCGCAATATCATTAACATAAACTTCAATACAATCATAGCAAGATAGATTTCATGTATAACAATAATAACATGAATAACATGCTTATTAAATCACACGAACTTACCTTAAATGCAATTACGGCCAACTATTCCAATTTAGTCCATAATCTCGAACTTTCCCGATTTAGGCCCGAATCTCAATTTTCTTAATAATCAAGCTTGGAAGCTTGAAAAACCCTAGCTATGTCTTCTCCATGCAAGTTTCAGCCATGGGGTTGAAGATGGACAAAAATTGGCTTTTAATTTTATTTTTAATTCTTTTTAATTACTAAATGACCAAAATGCCCCTAACTTAATAATATTCGAACAAATTAACCAATGGTCTAATTACCATTTAAGGACCTCCAATTTAAAATTTCATAGCAATTGGACACCTCTAGCATGTAGAACTCAACTTTTGTACTTTTTACCATTTAGTCCTTTTGACTAAATTGAGTGCTCAAACGTCAAAATTTTTTGAAGAAATTTTCACAAAAAAATTCCATAGAATTTAGACCATAAAAATATAATAAAAATGAATTTTATTACGTCAAATTTGTGGTCTCGAAACCACTATTCTGACTAGGTCCTAATTCGAGATGTTACAACGTAAAAGCAATTGCGCTCCGATCGGGCAAAGTACTGAGTAGCCCAAAAACCACTACTTTAGAGAAAATTGTGGAAAATATTGATGATCCTCAAGAGGAATCCTTAGAGGCTAAAGATGAGCCAAAGCTAGAGGAGGTAACCACACCGGCGACGAAGGTAGAGAAGGAATTAACTAAAAATTTTGCCAATGCAAAAATCCCATTCTCTTTAAGACTGGAGGAAAAACAAAAGTAGGATGGGGATGAATTTGTAAGTTTCCTAGACTTGTTCAAAATATTAAATGTTAATCTGCCTTTAATTGAATTAATAGAGAATGTTCCTATGTACACCAAGTTTTTAAAGGAAATTATGTCTAGACGTAGGAAAATTATGGTAGGTGAACAAGTTAGTATAAGCACTTCCTGTAGTGTTATAATCTCAAGACGGGTTCCCCAAAAATTAAAAGACCTGGGAAGTTTTACTATTTCCATAGAGATAGGGAGCATATATTTTACTAGACCTCTATGTGATTTAAGAGCTAGTATTAATTTGATACTTTTATCTGTTTTAGAAAAACTCGGGTTAGGGGATCTTAAAAATATGCATATATCTCTACAGTTGGCCGACAGATCTTCATTTCATCCAAGAAGTGTACTATAGGATGTGTTAGTCAAAGTGCGCAGTTTCATTATTCTAGTAGATTTTGTGGTGCTTGATTTTGAAGAAGATTGTGAAATATCAATATTGTTAGGTAAACCTTTCCTAACCATTTCTAGGTCCACCATTGATTAATAGATAAATGAATTAACTATGAAAATCAGTGGTGAGACTGAAACTTTTAAATGTGGCCATCAACTAAGTGAGGAAGGTAGGAGGAAGTTAGGAGATCAATACGAAGAACTATTTGTTTCAAACGTTCTTGAGTTAAGGGACACGCTTCCTTTTATGCATGCAGAAAGAATAAACAGGTTTAAGGAAAGAGACAAGCGGGCACAAGTGGAATGGCACAATGGAAGATGGACTAATACTGATAGAACAGAAGAATCATCCATTAGTGAACTAATGATATTGTCAGATGAATCTGATAGTAAAACTTAAAAAATATTTGAATTGCTTAAGTATTGTAAATTATTGTATATTTAGCTAACCACGGATTTTAGTTGTTAAATTTTATTTGATATATGTTCATTTAAGACATAGACATCCTTAAATATGGAAATTTGGACTGACATAGAGTTGGTGTTGCAACACAACAACCAAGTGTCACGATGCGTCGTGAAGAATGCGAGAACTAAAAAAACCACCCCAACATTGCGACATGGCGAAATCGAGCAAGATGGAGGGCAATCTCCCTAAAATTCCAAATTCAAGGATGTGTCACGACATGGAACCCCTGTGTCGTGAAAATGGTAACCTATTAGTGATGTTGCAACACAGGGGTTACAATTTTTTGTAGGGTTTACCCTACTCATTTGCACAACCTGGTAGACTAACCCTTCATTTACCTAATTTTAAACACCCAAAATACCTATTTCTTAACCTAAAAACATATTTAACTCCTATTTAAATACACATTACCCCATTTAATCTCTTAAATCTCCTAAAACCCCCTAAAACACTAAAAACTCACCATTTTCTTTTGCTTCTTGATTTGTGTAGAGGTATTCCTTCTCTCAATCTCACGTGATGTAGGAAAAGATGAAAGAATATCTAGGAACGATCCATAAAACAAAAATGTGATAAGGAATCCAATAATTCATGTAAGGTTAAGAGTTCGTATCTTCATTCTTATTGTTCTATTGAAATAAATTGCTTAATTATTTCAGTAGATAGTAACATTAGATATCATGCCACCTAGGAAAGTTAGATGAACTAATGAACCAGAATCATCGATGATTCCAAATCCCTCTAATTTTTCAAACCCAGATATTGAAAAATATTTTATTAAACTTCAAGGAAAGACCTTTATCTAAGAAAGGGGATTTGATCCATTAATGATTTTGTGTAAGCAAATATGGCCTTTAGTCAGATATCATAGGTGGGAACATTTTTGGACGATCCCTAAAGATAGTGTTGTGGTCCTCATTGTTCAAGAATTTTATGCCTCATTACGGGACCAAGAGTCTAGAAGCACTGAAGGTCATATGTGGGAAACGGTAACTGTGTGAGGGAAGTTTGTGTGAGTAACCCATTAGATTATTTGTGACTTTCATACCATACTATGAAAAAGATTTTATTGAAGAAATTGTTCTAGAGTATTTTGAGACATAGACATGGATAACATTATAAAGTTTCTAACTGAAGGAAGGGGCGAATGGAAATATTGCTCAGTTACCAACATTCTCGTGTCTTTTCATCTAGCTATTATGTTTCTAGAGGCTAAAATGTGGATTCAATTTGTATGCATGTGAATAGTACCTGCTTTAATTGTTTCTAATGTTAATAGCTTTCGAGCAATTTTACTGTATGATATTCTGCAAAAAAAAAGGTCTGTATCAACAAATGGATCCACTAAAACATGAAAAGATGTATTAGTGGTTAGAAGGTGGGAGTTTTCTTTACCTGTCTAGTAACGACTTTATGCAAAAAGGTGAGTGTACCTATGACATCCACTGAACAGTCTCTGAAATCTTCTCGAAGTATTATTGGGGACATTTTGTTCCAATAGTACATTGAACTGTGAGCTAAACACATAAAACATTAGAAGAAGTGACAACAAGAAGTGACAGCTAGACCAACTTCATCACAAATTTTGGCACGATCTCAATAGGAAGTCGATGAGAGTAGTCATCCAAAGCTAGATTTGATGATACAATGGATGCAAGAGTCGGGACCACTTTTTCAAGAATTTGCTAGGTAGAATGACATCTGGGTCCCCAATTATACACCTGACATGTTTAGGCCAACAAATCTAGAACAAGAAGAAGAGGTATATGAAAGCGAAGAGGAAGGAGAGGATGAGGAGGACGATAGAAGCGAGGAGATGGATTTTGAAGAAAGAGATTGAACAACTTTTAATTTTAAAGACTTGTATTAATTTTTGGATGATTTTGATTTAAACTTTGTAGGAGTGGGACTAATAAAAGATTTTAGTTATATAGAATTTTGTTTAAGTTTTCTATGTAGGAACCCAACATGAAAGAGACAGACAATTCGAGTTTTACACGATCAAAGGAGGAAGCACCCACCACTAGCAGTTGGAGCGACCACAATCAGTTGTGTAACTTCTTTCTTTATCTCTTTAGGGGCTACATATTGACGACAATGTGTCAACTAAAGTGTGGGGGGTAGCATAGAAAACTTATTGATTTGTTTTCAGTTTCTACATTTTTCTTTGATTTTTCTTGTCTTTGGTGTGCTTGAGCTTGTAGAAATACAAAGGATTGGTTAGGAGCATTTACATAGGTTGTTTGTATTTACAAATAAATGTGGCATGATGGTAGATGATTTTAATTTTTTTATTATTAGACTACTAAGTTCTATATGTTACACTGTAAATAGGTATTAAGCAATCAATTGTACCAAATGATATAGAAAATACAATGATATGAGCATGCTAGTATGAATGATAAATGGTTGAATTTGAGTTTGTTTGGTTGATTAAATTTGTGCATGCTGAGATATTCAGGGATGACCCAAGGCATTGTTTGGAACACACCTAGAGCCAAAAAGCTAACCTATTTATGTTCACCTTTAGTATCGATTTTTGAGCCTATTGACATTTCTTGATGAACCTCATAATAAACCCCGAACCTAAAAATGTTAATTTGTATTTACCTTTTTTTTTGGTCCTGCACTATACGACTATAGACATCTGGCCATACGTATTGAGGATTAAATAGATACATCATGGTGGAGTTTGTAAAAAGTAGAGTGAAATAGGAAAGATTAGTGTGGTATGGGAACTATAGGTTAGCCTGAAAGTGCAAAACAAAAGAAAAATGCAACAAAGTAAAAGAAATATGAGTAGAAAAATTTCTCGAAAAATAAAAAAGCATTCTTGAGTGAGATAAGCTGAAAAAGAAAGTGACATAGTCATAAAAGAAAGTGAAACTCGTTCATTAGTGCACAGAAACTCGTAGGCTAGCCATAGTTACTATGTCATGCTATGAATTCCTATATATGGAGAGACAAAGAAGGTGAGAGAAGGAGAAATAAGGCGGCAAAACGAGTAAGGGTCACCAAAGGGGACGAATAGGGACTAGTATGATGTACCAAACTATTTTCATGTTCGTAACCCTCTTGATGCATACTATTTTTGAATTCGATACATGTCCTAGGCCTCAGAACTTTTCAAGCCGAAAAGTCCTATGTGACTTAAATATCCTTTATACACAAATGGACATCATACTAAACATATTCATAAATGACTATTTGTATTCTGCTCAGATAATCAAAGTACTTGTATGATTTATTGATAGATCCCTACAGGTGAGACCCTTAATACTTGTACACTTTGTAACATCCTAAACTTAGATGTTTGAAGTCAACGATGGTAAATCTGTTATTCATCATATTAAAGTTGTTAGTGAATGTGAAATACCTAAGTCATGTACTCCGAAGTCAATATTTGTATCATATTTTCTTAAGGGTCGTCATTTTTATTACTTGTTTTTATTCATGTTACTTGAGGACAATCAATGACTTATATGTGGGGGAGTTTGATCTGCCATAATGTAACGCCCCAAAAATCCCAAAATCCTGATTTTTCTTTTTTTTTTCTTCAACTCTAATAAAAGTGTGCTTATTATTCCCGGTTAAGTGTTAATTATGTGATAGTAGGTCTCGGTTAAGGTTTGAGTCGAACCTAGGGGTAAAGGAAATTATGGGTTAGTAATTAAAAGAACCTTGATGGCAAGTAGGTGGGCTTTTGAATAAATGAAGGAAAAATTGGACACAAGGAAGCCTTGTGGTGGAGTGGCAAGTGGCATCACATGCAAGGCAGGGCAATGGGGTATGGGGTTCGAATCCCACCTTGCGCAAAAAAGGGATGTATTTTTGCTTAAGAGTTGGGTAGAGGTGGCATTGGAATGAACTCTGTAGAGAGTGATAAGAAGAGAAATTTGAGGAGGGGATTAAGGAGTTATCAGGGGGAAAAACTAGGAGATGAGGAGTGAGGAAGAGGTGAAGCCAAATTGGGAATTTGGGCATGGGAAATTCGGCTATAGAGGCTATATAAATGTGTCGAATGTAGGGCTGCCAGGCTAATGCCGAATTCTCCTTCACCTTGTTGCCAGAAACCTTTCTTTTCTTTTTCTCTCCAAGATCCAAAAGCCGAAAATCCCTTGTTCTTCTTTTGTGTTCTTGTGCCAATTTTTCATTCTTCCTTTACTCAAATCTTTTTGATTCACTTTCAGTCTAGTCGACTTCTTCTTTTCTTTTCCCTTGGAGCCGAATAACCTTCTTTTTGCCATACAAATCGTAAGGGCCGAATACCCTTGGTGCCGCCACTACTATTTCTAATCGGTCAGTCCTGGTGTAAGTGCTATGTTCTTCCAATCAATTTTGCTAGGTATCAATTACTCTGTTCCTCACTTCTTCTAATCGGTTTTGGTAGGATTAGTATCGAATCCCAGTCTTTTGGATCCCTGCCGATTTACTCCTCCGATGTGAGACTTTGGTAAGTGTTCATCACTTAGTAAGGGTTGGCCGAATAGGATTTAGTAGAAATGGGTGACATATGTTGGATACAAGTCACCCATTATGTTTTTAATGATAAAGGTTAATGCAGATCTGAAAAGTACTCGTGGTTAGTGATCAAGGGAAAGCTATTAAGGCTTGGCGTTTCAGGTAAGGTGTAGTTGAGATTTCGGCTTTTGGTAAAATAATCGATAAGTATGTGAGATTAATTCTTGTGTGATACTGATTGTAGGTTCGTGGCTAGGAAGATCGCAGCATGCTTTCTTACCAAGTGTGTACATACACTGCACACACATAGTACATCGGTAAATCCCGAAATGCCGAAAAGCTGAAATACTGAAAAGCCGAAAGTTTGGCTACAACAGACTTGCGAGTGTGCGAATACTCGTGAGGGGGAAATCGATAGGTTATCTGAGGCCCCATGGGTGATTTCATGGACTTGAGCTGCGAATTGGCCAATTGAGCCAAAATGGGCTTAATGGGCTGATGGGTTGTTGGGCCGTAATAGGCAAAAATTGATAATTGATGCTATGTGATGGAAAATTCGAATGTGAGCATGACTATAAATGTGATTTGGGCCTAATGGGCCATATGAATGTGATTTGGGCCTAATAGGACATATGAATGTGATTTGGGCCTAATGGGTCATATAAATATGATTGGGCCTAATGGGCTATATACAGGTATTTGGATTTGTCTGGGCTTTGTAAGGGGTTTGGGCCTATTATATGATGACTGCATAAAATATTATTAGTTAAATGAGACCGTGGATAGGTCATAGGGTTAAGGTATGGCAACGGGTATATGCATGTCAAAGATTGGATCTAGGGAGAGCTTGGTACTTAAGCGGTCTTAATGACTCACCTCCTCTTCTCTGGAATCCTACCTGGTGCATAGTATTCGTTCATCTTAGCTCACGAGATTTGTTAACAGGCCAAGGTAAGTAAAAACCCACAGTAAAGGATAATTTATCGAAATCCCCCTAAGGGCAAAAATGTCCAAAATACCCCTATGTGTTGAATATAAGTTTTATGGATGTTACATGTATATCTTCTGTATACATACGATATTCTGCTTAGGTTGTATCTAGGTTGGGAATTATGGAGCGGAGGAAGTATATGAGGATCGCATGGTTGCTTGACAATCGTGGATCCACCGATGGCTTTTAAGCCCAATATATGAATGGAGGTAGTTTCGCAACCGGGCTACCATTGATGTGTATCAGTTGGGTGGGTCGATATTTATATCCCCACATGATGTGTATTAGGGGGACAGAGTTGATGTGTAGCGGTTGGATTATTGCGGTGGGATTGCACTACATTGAATTGCATGTATGATTTTACGGTGGTTGATGTTTGCTTTATGTTTGTTGAGGGTAGTACATACTGAGTTTGTGAAAACTCACCCCCTGTTTTATTTTTCTCAGGTGATGCTCAGTAGAAGGTTCGATGTTTGGAGGGACTCTGGGTGGCCAGCTAGCAGGACAACTTGGACTTGTTTTCCTTTTAAAAACATATAAGTTTTTAGTTTATCAAGAAATTTTCAGACCAGATTGTAATAAGGCCTTCCCTTTTTGTTATTATTTGGATTAATATTTTTATGCGTTGTAATTACGAGAAGTTGAACATGAGTTTCATAAATCATAGTATATTTTTCTACGTTTTCGCAACTAAATTTTAAAATGACATGTTTTCATAAATCATATGTTTTAAACAAGCTTTTATGATTGAAAAGAGAGTTTTTATAAATTTATCAAGGTCTCATATTTTAAGGAAGGGTTTTCATTGAAACAAAGTTTTTCGCTAAAACACTTCAACGTGACGCGCTAGATTTGACCATAACATCTGGCCCGAGTTTGGAGTGGTATCAGAGCCCAATTTCCAAAACTCGGGCTATTAAGTGGGCTTTATTATTTGTTTTCTTTTTTCTACTTAAAAAACATTTTTGGATCACAACATTTTGGAAAAACGGAAATCTTGTTGAGCGGCACACTGAGTCTCCAACGTCAAACCAAGTAAGTTCTTTTATTATTAAGCCTGTTTAAATTAATATACAGTTGATAGTTAGAAGGCTACTTTAGATGATTATGTTAGAGTGGAACTGAAGCCCGTAGGATCTTGAAACTGTAGAGGATTTTCAAAAACACTCTTCTCTTTTTAATACTTTCATAAGACATCGGTTAATTATTGAAACGAACTAAAGCTTCATAAAATTTTGAATCCAAAAAATACGTGAATTGACGATGAGTGCTAGAGGAGTAAGAGGCTGTGGTCAAGGCCGCGGAAGTGCTAGGGCTGAATCGTTGGCATCGGGCCATATGCCCGATGTTGGAGTAGATGGGGCTCCAGCCTCACCGGTGGCTGGGAATGGACTGTATGACAGGGCTGTGGGAGAATATGCATTGTCGCAAGCGATGCTGAGGATTTTGAAAGGGTCTTTGGGCCCAATAATAGCACAGGAAATCGGGGGTCCATTCCAGAACAACTTCGTTCAAATGGGGCTGAGATCTTTAAGGGCGTGGCTGGTGTGGCTCCTAACGTGGCGGAATATTGGTTGGAAGCCACTGAAAGAATAATGGAGGACTTGGACTATTCACTTGAACAAAAGCTAAAAGGGGCAATGTCACTGCTTAGGGAAGAAGCTTACCAATGGTGGCTAACAGTGAAAGAGGGCACCCAACCTGAGCAGGTTACGTGGGAGTTCTTCAAGACTGCGTTTCAAGGGAAGCATGTAGGTGTGACTTATGTGGATGCTAGAAGGAAGGAGTTCTTGGGCTTGACCTAGGGAAACAAATTTGTGGCGGAGTATGAGGTGAAATTTCTACGCTTTAGTAGGTATGCAAGAGTTATGGTGGCAACGAACTATGAGCGTTGCGTTAGGTTTAAGGATAGACTTAGAGATAGCCTCAGGGTATTGATAGCTCCACAAAGAGAGCGAGTTTTCTAGGAATTGGTGGAGAAAGCAAAGATAGCGAAGGAGGTAAAGCGCACTGAACGCTTAAATTGAGAGAAAGAAAGGGGTAAGAATAAATGGGAGGCTGAGACTCCTGGTGTTGGGAAGAGGCCTAGGGCTAGGGCCAGAGTTAATGGGCCAATTAGAGTAGAGCCCCCTGCTGTTAATCCAGGGGTGCCACCTTGTGCTGATTGTGGGAGAAGCCATGGAGGCAAATGTTGGAAGAGGATGGGAGCTTGTTTAGCTTATGGGTCTATGGAGCATAGGATCAGGAATTGCCCTAGAATGCTAGGTCGAGTGCCAGTCATGGGCCAAGGTGGTGCTCAGCCACCAAGGGGTGGCCAGCTGCCGCCAAGGGCTCGTGGGCAGGCCAGGGGCGGTAATGGTAATGGACATGGATGTGGAGCACCAGGCAGAAATGCAGGTCATGTTGAGGCGAGGCAGCCGGCTTTGGTTTATGCTACTCATTGTAGGAAAGACGGGGATGCCCCAGATGTGATAACGGTTATGTTCTTTAAATATGAGTTACCTTATACAATATTGATTGATATTGGATCGATGCATTCATATGTTGCATGCAATATGACTAAACCTTTGGGTGATATGTTTGAAATTACTTCGAATGGGATGACTGTGGTAAGTCCATTAGGTCAATCAGTGGGAATGAATAAGTTGTTTAGGGAGGTACCCTTAGTAGTCCAAGGGGTTACCTTTTTAGCGGATTTGATGGAGCTATCGTTTAGTGAGTTCGATTTAATCTTAGGTATGGAGTGGTGGTGAAACACCAAACCACCTTAGATTGTGCTGCAAAGCGAATGGTGTTAAGAACAGCAGAAGATAAGGAGGTGGTAGTGATTGGTGAATGCTAGAATTATTTGTCGAATATGATTTCGGCATTAAGGGCTGAGAAGTTGGTACGAAAGGGATGTGAAGCCCATATGGCTTATATAAGCAATACGGAGGCTAAGAGCCCTACTGTTAAGGAGTTGAGAACAATTAGGGAATTTTCTGATGTCTTTCCCGAGGAGCTGCCTAGGTTGCTACCCAACAGGGAAGTAGAATTTGGAATCGAGTTGTTACCTGGTACGGCTTCGGTATCCATTGCTCCTTATCGGATGGCACCAAAGGAGTTGGTAGAACTTAAGGCATAGATTCAGGAATTGTTGGATTGAGGATTCATTCGACCAAGTGTGTTTCCGTGGGGAGCACCGGTGTTATTCATAAAGAAAAAAGATGGGACATTGCGAATGTGCATCGACTATCGGTAGTTAAACAAGTTAACTATTAAAAACAAGTACCCTTTGCCAAAAATTGATGATCTTTTTTATCAGTTTAGAGGAGCTTTCGTTTTCTCGAAGATTGATCTGCGTTCGGAGTATCACCAATTGAGGGTTAAGGAGGCAAATGTTCATAAGACAGCCTTCAGAACTCGTTATGAGCACTACGAGTTTTTGGTGATGCCATTCGGGCTGACGAACACAGCTGCCACTTTTATAGATCTTATGAATCGGGTCTTCCAACCCTACTTGGATCAGTTCGTTTTAGTTTTTATAGATGACATTTTGGTGTACTCAAAAGAAGAGGATAAGCATGATGCACACTTAAGGATTGTGTTGCAGATTTTGAGGGAGAAGCAGTTGTATGCCAAATTCAGTAAGTGCGAATTTTGGCTAAGGGAAGTTACTTTTCTAGGAGATGTGGTGTCAGCTGGGGGGATTAAGGTGGACCCCCGAAAAATTGAAGTGGTATTAAACTGGAAAACACCCAAGTCGGTATCGAAAATTTGAAGTTTTCTGGGCTTGGTAGGGTATTATAGGTGGGTTTGTTGAGGGCTTTTTCCCTAAACCCTAAACCTTAAACCCTTTAACTAAGTTGTTGAGGAAGGGGGTACCATTTGTTTGGACGGAGAAGCAGCAAGAGAGTTTCGAAAAACTTAAGAAAGTTTTAAATGAGGCCCTTGTGTTGATTTAGCCAGTGCATAGGAAGGAGTTTACGGTTTATAGTGACGCGTCACATGTGGGCTTGGGATGTGTATTGATGCAAGAAGGAAAGGTGGTTGCCTATGCGTCACGACAACTTAAGTCTCACGAGGTGAATTACCCAACCCATGATTTGGAGCTAGTTGCGGTGGTTTTCGCGCTAAAAATATGGAGGCATCATTTATACGGAGAGAAGTACATAATTTATTCGGACCATAAGAGTTTGAAGTACCTCCTTACCCAAAAGGAGCTAAACCTTAGGCAGTGTAAATGGGTGGAATTATTGAAGGATTATGATTGTACGATTGAATACCACTCTGGCAAAGCAAATATGGTAGCCGACGCGTTGAGTCGTAGGTTTAAGTCAGACTTGAGGGCTATGCTCGCCCGTTTAAGCTTGTTGGATGATGGTAGCTTGTTAGCTAAGCTTCAAGTAAAACCGGTGTTGGTCGAGTAGATAAGGAATAAGCAATTAGTGGATGAGACTTTAGGTGCTCGTTTTAAACAAGTAGAGAATGGGGAGACATCAGACTTTGGGATAAATAGTGAAAGAGTGTTGTGTTTCTGTGGAAGAATGTGTATACCAAAGGACGATGATCTAAGATAGTCTATTCTGCGGGAAGTGCATAGAAGCCTCTATGCTGCATCCTGGCGGAAATAAGATGTATCAGAATTTGAATGAGCTTTATTGGTGGCCTGGACTTAAGCGCGAGGTTATGGAGTTCGTAAGCAAATACCTGATTTGTCAAAAGGTGAAGGCGGAACATCAGTTGCCTTCAGGATTACTTCAGCTAGTAAAGATTCCACTTTAGAAGTGGGAAAGGATCACTATGGACTTTGTTAGTGGGCTACCCTTGATGCCTACTAAGAAAGACTCGATATGGGTTATAGTGGATCAGTTAACCAAGTCTGCTCATTTTGTACCGGTTCGCACCGATTACTCGTTACAAAAGCTGGCTAGGTTGTATGTGGCGGAGATTGTAAGATTGCATGGAGTGTCAGTCTCCATAATATCTGATAGGGACCCACGTTTCACTTTGCAATTTTGGAAGAAGCTACATGAGGCGTTGGGTACTGGGTTGAACTTCAGCACGGCATTCCACCCTCAAACTGATGGACAGTCGGAAAGGGTGATCCAAGTAGTGGAAGATATGTTGAGGGGATGTGTGATTGAGTTTTGAGGTAGCTGGGAGGACTATTTGCCGTTAGCCGAATTTGCATACAATAATAGCTATCAAGCAAGTATTAGGATGGCTCCGTATGAAGCACTGTATGGGCAAAGGTGTCGAACTCCAACATGTTGGACGGAGTTGGACGAACATAGAGTTTTGGGCTCTGAGTTAGTAGTAGATACTGAGGATAAGGTGAAACTGATTCGGGATCGGTTGAAGGAGGCCTTGGATAGGCAGAAGTCGTATGCTGACCTTAAACGATGAGAGATAGAGTATGCAGTGGGGGACATAGTTTTTCTTAAGGTCTCTCCATGGAAGAAGGTATTAAGGTTTGGAAGGAAGGGGAAACTAAGCCCAAGGTTCATTGGGCCATATCGAGTTGTAAGGCGGATTGGGCTAGTCGCTTATCAGCCGAAATTACCTTCGAAACAAAGCCAAATCCATAACGTGTTTCATGTCTCCATGCTACGACGGTATCACTCGGATCCTTCACATGTTGTGGCGGTTGAGGAAATCGAGGTCCAGCCAGACCTAAGCTTCGAGGAAGAGCCTATACAAAGAATTGGTCGTGGTGTTAAGGTACTAAGAAGGAAGTCAGTCCCATTGGTCAAAGTGCTTTAGCGTAATCACAAGGCTGAGGAGGCTACTTGGGAACCTGAGGAAGCGATGCGA
Source organism: Gossypium longicalyx (assembly GCA_025698465.1). Taxonomy (NCBI): domain Eukaryota; kingdom Viridiplantae; phylum Streptophyta; class Magnoliopsida; order Malvales; family Malvaceae; genus Gossypium; species Gossypium longicalyx. The sequence continues at coordinate 50,458,052 of CM047004.1, forward strand.
TGTCAATATCCTCAACTGTTTGAATCAGGTAAAATTTTAAGGACAAATTTCTTTTAGGGGGTAGAGTTGTAACGCCCCAAAAATCCTGAAATCCTGAATTTTCTTCTTTTTTTTTTTGGTTCTGATAAAAACTGTGCTTAGTATTCCCGGATAAGTGTTAATTATGTGATAGTAGGTTTCAGTTAAGGTTTGAGTCGAACCTTGTGGTAAAGAAAATTATGGGTTAGTAATTAAAAGAACCTTGATGGCAAGTAGGTGGGCTTTTGAATAAATGAAGGAAGAATTGGACACAAGGAAGCCTTGTGGTGGAGTGGCAAGTGGCGTCACATGCAAGGTAAGGTAAGGGGGTATGGGGTTCGAATCCCACCTTGCACAAAAGAGGGATTTATTTTTGCTTATGAGTTGGACAGAGGTGGCGTTGGAATGAACTCTGTAGAGAGTGATAAGAGGAGAAATTTGAGGAGGGGATTAAGGAGTTATTAGGGAGAAAAACTAGGAGATGAGGAGTGAGGAAGAGGTGGAGCCGAATTGGGAATTTGGGCATGGGAAATTCGGCTATAGAGGCTATATATAGGTGTCGAATGTAGGGCTGCCAGGCTAATGCTGAATTCTCCTTCACCTTGTTGCCAGAAACCTTTTTTTTCTTTTTCTCTCCAAGATCCAAAAGCCGAAAATCCCTTGTTCTTCTTTTGTGTTCTTGCGCCGATTTTCCATTCTTCCTTTACCCAAATCTTTTTTATTCACTTTCAGTCTAGCCGAATTTTTCTTTTCTTTTCCCTTAGAGCCGAATAACCCTCTTTTTGCCATACAAATCACAAGGGCCGAATACCCTTGGTGCCGCCACTACTATTTCTAATCGGTCAGTCCTGGTGTAAGTGCTTTGTTCTTCCAGTCAGTTTTGCTAGGTATCAATTACTCTGTTCCTCACTTCTTCGAATCGGTTTTGGTAGGATTAGCATCGAATCCCAGTCTTTTGGATCCCTGCCTATTTGCTCCTTAGGTGTGAGACTTTGGTAAGTGTTCTTCACTTAGTAAGGGTTGGCTGAATAGGCTTTTGTAGAAAAGGGTGACATATGTTGGATACAAGTCACCCATTATGTTTTTAACGATAAAGGTTAATGCAGATCTGAAAAGTACTCGTGGTTAATGATCAAGGGAAAGCTATTGAGGTTAAGGTGAGATTTTGACTTTTGGTAAAGTATTCGATAAGTATGTGAGATTAATTCTTGAGTGATATCGATTGTAGGTTCATGGCTAGGAAGATCGCAGCACGCTTTCTTACCAGGTGTGTACATGCCGAAAAGCCGAAATGCCGAAAAGCCGAAATGTCGAAAAGCTGTAAATTGGGCTACAACAGACTTGCGAGTGCGCGAACGCCCGTGAAGGGGAAATCGATAGGTTATCTAAGGCCCCATGGGCTATTCCATGAACTTAAGCTGCGAATTGGCCAACAGGACCAGAATGGGCTTAATGGGCCCGATGGGCTGTTGGGCCATTATAGGCGAAAATTGATAATTGATGCTATGTGATGGAAAATTCGAATGTGAGCATGACTATAAATGTGATTTTGGCCTAATGGGCCATATGAATGTGATTTGGACCTAATGGGCTATATAAATATGATTGGGCCTAGTGGGCCATATACAGGTATGTGGATTTGTCTAGGCTTTGTAAAGGGTTTGAGCCTAGTATATGATGACTACATAAAACTTAATTAATTAAATGAGACCGTGGAAAAGTCATAGGGTTAACGTGTGGCAACGGGTATATGCATGTTTAGGATTGGATCTAGGGAGAGCTTGGTACTTAAGCGGTCTTAATGACTCACTTCCTCTTCTCTGGAATCCTACCTGGTGCATAGTATTCATTCATCTTAGCTCACGGGATTTGTTAATGGGCCAAGGTAAGTAAAAACCCGTAATAAAGGAAAAATTATGAAAATGGCCCTAAGGGCAAAAATGTCCAAAATACCCCTATGTGTTGAATATAAGTTTTATGGATGTTACATGTATATCTGCTGCATACATACGATATTCTGCTTAGGTTGAATCTGGGTTGGGAATTATGGAACGTAGGAAGTATATGAGGATCGTATAGTTGCTTGACAATCGTGGATCCACCGATGGCTTTTAAGCCCAATATATGAATGAAGGTAGTTCCGCAACCGGGCTACCATTGATGTGTATCGGTTGGGTGGGTCGATATTTATATCCCCACATGATGTGTATCAGGGGACAGAGTTGATGTGTAGTGGTTGGATTATTGGGGTGGGATTGCACTACATTGCATTGCATGTATGATTTTACTGTGGTTGATGTTTGCTTTATGTTTGTTGAGGGTAGTACACACTGAGTTTGTAAAAACTCACCCCTTCTTTTATTTTTCTTAACTGATGCTCAGTATAAGGTTCGATGTTTGGAGGGACTCTGGGTGGCCAGCTAGCATGACAACTTGGACTTGTTTTCCTTTTAAAAACATATAAGTTTTTAGTTTATCAAGAAATTTTCAAACTGGATTGTAATAAGGCCTTTCCTTTTTGTTATTATTTGGATTAATATTTTTATGCGTTGTATATACTAGAAGTTGAACATGAGTTTCCTAAATCATAGTACGTTTTTCTATGTTTTCGCAACTAAATTTTAAAATGACAGGTTTTCATAAATCATAGTTTTAAACAAGCTTTTACGATTGAAAAGAGAGTTTTTATAAATTTATCAAGGTCTCATATTCTAAGGAAGGGTTTTCAATGAAAACAAGGTTTTTCGCTAAAACACTTCAATGTGATGCGCCAGATTCGGCCATAACGTCCGGACCGAGTTTGAGGTGTTACACATAATTTGGTGTAGCAAATTAAACTAATTAACACACTTTATGAACTTGAAAACAAGCATTTTCAGTAGGTTTGAATTATGTTTTCTTAAGTTTCTAATAAGTTATTAAAATGTTCAAATTGAGTCTTTTATTGACCTAAGAACGAATGAGGCCTAAGGGTGAGCTAGCGCACTTTGTGAGTGTGCAGGAGACTTTTAGAAGGCATACTAAACTGATATTGGTCACTACATTGGAACATTGGCTGATCGATGTTGTAACATAGGGAGTAGAATAGAGAAATCCAAGGCTGCCTTCAATATCGCGACACAGCCTGAGGGTGTTGTGACATACCCCTGAAGATACCCCAAGAGGAGTACACTGACTGTCGTGTCGTGAGACAGGTCCTGTTGTGTCGTGACATCGACTTTAGAATGGAAATTAAATACGAAACAAGGGCATTTTGGTCTGCACAATCAAACTTAAAGCTTGAGAACGTCATAACCTAGGGTTAAAGATGATGACCACTTAGAATCTATAAATAAGCTCCTTTAGCACATGTTATAAACATCATTCACTTAGCCTAGATTCTCTCTTTTAAACTCAGTTTAGCTTTCTCTCTCTTTTAGGTTTTTAGAATTTATTTTCAATTGTTATTTTTCAAGAGATCTGATTTGTGGAGATCATCAAACTCTGTGCATTTATTTTTCATCTTTAATACAAATCAGACGTTTTCTTAAACTCTACATGTTTTCTCTTTACATCAACTCCATATTGTTTATGAAAGCCATGAGGAACTAATCCTCCTATGGAGATTAGCTAGTAGAGGTATGATCTATTAATTGTTTTTTAGGGTTACTCAACAAATCAGCTATTTGGGAAAGGAACAACGTGAAACAAACCCTAGGCCTGATAACCGTGGGAAGTCATCAAGGTGAAAATTAACCCAAAATTGGTAATTGCCCATCCATGAACACCTTAACCCCAAACCAGTCTAGACTGTAAGGTTGGAAGATAACTAGTCATTGCTGACTCATTATGTGAGTGGAAGATCGGATGATTCTACTAGGGTAGTGACTAGTTGATTGACGAGGAACCCAAAATGATAGTTGATTGGGATTACCAAAATGAGCTAATCACCCATAATCAAGATTTTATTCACTCTACTCTTCTATCTCTTGAATTTTATTTCTTTTATTTTATTTTATTTTATCATTATAAAAATCTTTAAAAAACCCTTTTATTATGTTCTTATACTATAACTAATTTAAAATACAAATTAGAACTTTAAGTGTTTAGGTTAGAACTGATCTAGCATTTGCCTCCCTTGGGTACAATCCTTGGAATACTCATCTACTTCGTTGTAAAATTTGTAACACCCCTTACCCGTACCCAAGACTGGGATAGGATACGAGGCATTACCGAACACATACACAGTCATTTATGCAAAAAATTGGGCTATAAAATTTTTCTTTAAAGCAACTTCATTCATACTTACACAATTTTTCCCTAATATAGGCCTACGAGGCCTAAAACAGCCATCGGAAGAGGATCGGAACTAAATCAGGAACTTTTTGAAAAGTTTAGGAAATTTCCCTAATACAGAGCCACATGCCCATGTGAGATAGGGGACACGCCCGTGTGCTCTCTACACGCCCATGTTCTCCGACCGTGTAACTCTCTGACTATGACGTTAGCACCAATTTGGGGTCACAGCCGTATCACACACCCGTGTGGCCAGATTGTGTGGTCAATTTAAATTAAATGAATTTTTTATAAAAAGGTGCAAACTTCACATCGCTAGATTATACGCCCATGTGCGTAGGCCGTGCCTCCCACACGGCTAAGACACACGCCCATGTCTTATCCCGTGTGTTTACAATTGAGCATACTAACTTGCAAAATTAGGGTCCAGGGGACACACGGCCATTCAACACGCCCGTAGGGCAGACCGTGTGTCACACACAGTCTAGACACATACCCGTGTGTCTGCCCGTGTGGACCATTTAAAGGCTATTTTCCAAGCCAATAGTCACCCTCAATCATTGATACATTCAAACATATTTCTTAGCATGCAACATGACATATTTAGACACTCAAATATTCAACACCATAGCACTCACATCTTCATAATGTCAACCTATTACACATTCATTTTGTTACACCATTTAGAAGCATTCCACACCAATTTCATGCATTATCAAACTTGTTACCATAACTTCAAATTATGCACTCATGTCTATAGTCATTTTAAGTCATTATGTTATCCCTTATCTTTTAACATCTCTAGTCCATACTTTATCATACATTCACCAAGCAATAACATATCACATCATCAAGGCACTAACACATGCATGCATGGGTAATTAGATTACAACCCAATAATCAAATATAAGCCATATCCTATGGCCATTACAAAATGAATCATCATCATCATATGCCTTCACAATTTGGCCAAATAGCATGACACATATCACAAAATAATCAAGTTCCCTATACATGCCATACTCAAAATAACAATTCCACTATACCCAATAATCATTTGATAGTGTGATCGAATACTTCGATAGCTTTCGATCCTCGACCTTGCTTGGCGGAACTACAAAGGATGGAAAGGAAAAGGGGGTAAGCATTAAAGCTTAGTAAGTCTACATGCAAATAATATGCAATTGTAGTAAGCAATCAACATGCAAAGACATAGTAGCATAGACATAAAGATTATTCATCATTCAAACCTTTTAGTTTACTTATCAGATGTACATATATACTTGCTCATCACAAATCATTCTTTACCAAGGCATTATTCATAGGATTAGCGTACATACTTGTACTCATCATAGTATATCATATAACCATACCTCTATAACATGCCCTCCTCGGGACTTTCATCACATTCATTGCATTACTTGTTGAACACTTGGAATACTATTGGATACGCAGAAAACTAGCACATAAGTGCCACATATACATACGTAGCCAAAGCTACCTCATATCATGCAATGCTCACAATGGAGCTACTCACGAGCTTACTCTATAACCTATCGATCAAGGTGTAACTACACGGGCTATTCACAAAAGCTGTCGGTATCCGACCACTTAAGGATTACCTAGCCAGTGGTAGGACATACAAGACCATTGCTTGGAACTCAATCACATATACTGCACCCATTATGAACTCGGACCACTCAACGAGCTCGGATGCTCACATCCATAATGAACTCAGACCACTTAACGAGCTTGGATGCCACGTATATCACAAACCCAGACCACTCAATGAGTTCGAACTTCTTAATTCCTAAGGACATGTCACTTGTATCCTAGACTATTCCTAAGGTTCAAACGGGATTTTCCTCACTTGCACAAATCATACTTTGTCATACTTGCTCGAGATGTCGTAGGTAATAGTCAATTATCATATATGCTTTCATAACAACCAATAAGTATATAACTCATAATAATAAGAAAACATTTATCACAATATATCAAAACATTAAAAACATGCTATAACACCACATTATTTGCATATGCGCTTACCTCGGTACAAAAATGATGATAATCGAGCCTAATCGTCGTATACTTTATTCTTCCCTCGATCAAGACCCAGTTCACGTTTTTCATGATCTATAATGCCAAATTTAACTTGTTCATTAATCACATTATTCAAATCAACCCATAATTCATGCCTTGGTAAAATTACCTTTTTACCCTTAACTTTTCACTTATTTATGATTTAGTCCCTAGGCTCGTAAAATGAAATGCATGCATTTTTGTTGTTACCCAAGCCTAGCCGAATTTTCCTTGTACTCATAACAGCCCATATTTTCATCAGAATCATATTTTTATCACTTATTTTACATCTTTTACAAAATGGTCCCTTTAAGATGTTTTCATGCAAAATCACCTAGTAAAAGATGTTGAACAAATATCAAACTTTCATATTCTTCCATTAAACATCAAGACACAAACTTCTCATGCATTGGTCAAAATTCCAACATGAACCCTAGCTTCAAACATGGTTAGAAATGGGAACATCATGTTACGAGGATTTCAAAAATGTAAAAAACTTTAATAACGGGGCTAGAACGGACTTACTTCCAAGCTTGAAAAGTTTGAAAACCCTAGCTATGGTTCTCCACAAATTTCGACACCTAAGGAGGAAGATGGACAACATTTTCACTTGATTTTTCCCTTTTTATTTCATATAATTACCAAATGACCAAAATGCCCTTAGGGTTTTTCTTTCAAATTTTTCCTATGCATGTCCATTTTTGTCCAAAATTATAAAAATTGGTCAAATTGCCAATTAGGACCCTCTAATTCATAATCTAAAGCAATTTATGCTTAAAGCTTCTAGAATGCAAGTTTTGCATTTTATTCAATTTGGTCTATAAAATTCAATTAGACATTTTATGCATAGAATTTCTTCATGAAACTTTCACATAAGCGTGCATTCATATTATAGAGCTCATAGAAATCATAAAATAAGTATTTCTATCTCGAATTTGTGGTCTCGAAACCACTATTCTGACTAGGCCTTAATTTCAGATGTCACAACTCTCACCCCTTTAGAGATTTTCATCCCAAAAATCTTAGCGGTAAAAAGTTTTGGGTATTGTTTCCTTATAGTCTCCTCGGGCTCCCATGTAGCCTCTTCAACCCCATGTCTTTGCCATAAAATTTTCACAAGAGCAATACTTTTGTTTCTCAATTACTTGACTTCCTGAGCCAAGATCTTAACCGATTCCTCACCATAAGTCATGTCCGATCTGATTTCAACCTCTGTCGGTACAATCAAATGAGAAGGATCGGATCTATATTGGCGTAACATGGATACATGAAACACATTGTGAATCTTTTCTAACTCAGTCGGCAAGGCCAATCGATAAGCAACAGGCCTTATTCTTTTGGTAATCTCATATAGTCCTATAAAATGTGGACTCAACTTGCCTTTTCTACCGAATCTCAAAATGTTTTTCCGTTGAGACACTTTTAAGAATAATTTATCACTGACCTGATACTCAATTTCTTTCCTTTTTAAATCCGTATACGACTTTTGTCTATCTGAGGCCACTTTCAAACAATCACAAATTACTTTCACCTTTTCTTCGGTTTCTTTACCCAAATCAATCTCATGTATCTTATTCTCCTTAAGTTCAGTCTAGTACAAAGGTGTATGACATTTACACCCATACAATGCCTCATAGAGTGTCATCTTCAAGCTCGACTGATAACTATTATTGTAAGCAAATTCAACTAAAGGTAAGTACTTTTCCCAACTACCTTGGAATTCAAGAACACAACATCTGAGCATATCTTCAAGTGTCTGAATTACTCTCTCAGATTGTCCATCAGTCTGTGGATGAAAAGCGGTACTAAAATTCAGCTTTGTACCCAAAGTTTCTTGTAACTTCTTCCAAAACTGCGAAGTGAACCTCGAATCTCTATCCGAAATAATCGATAAAGGTACTCCATGAACTCTCACAATCTTAGAAATATACAATTCGACTAATTTATCAAGTGAATAATCTACGCGTACCAGTATAAAATGAGTCGATTTAGTCAATCTATCAACCACAACCCATACGGCATCTTTCTTTCTTGGTGTCAACGGCGGGCCTGTTGCAAAGTCCATAGTAATTCAGTCCCATTTCCATTCTGGAACATAAATAGGTTGAAGTAAACCTGAAGGTACCTGGTGTTCAACCTTTACTTGCTGACAAATCAAGCACCTCGACACAAACTCTGATATATCTCTTTTTATGACATTCCACCAATACATTTTCTTTAAATCATTGTACATTTTCGTGCTACCTGGGTGAACTGACATACCTCCGTTATGAGCCTCATGAAAAATATTCTGTATCAATTTAGCATTCTTTGAGACACAAATCCTTCCACGGAACCTCAAATAACCATTAGAATCTCTCTGAAAATCTAATTCACTGCTCGACTCACACTGAGCTTTCTTAGCTTGTAACTCTTTATCAGCTTCCTGAGCATTACAAATCTGTTGAAGAAAAGTTGGTCTAGCTCTTAAATCTGCTTGAATTGCACCATTATGAGATAGGGTTAGTCGTGCGTTCATTGCTCTCAAAGCAAATAAAGACTTTCTGCTCAAGGCATTAATAACCACGTTTGCTTTGCCGGAGTGATAATCAATCACATATTCGTAGTATTTTAACAAGTCCAGCCATCTTCGTTGCCTCAAATTCAAGTCCTGTTGAGTCATCAGGTACTTAAGACTTTTATGGTCTATATAGACATGGCATTTCTCTCCAAATAGGTAATGTTACCAAATCTTCAAAGCAAATACAATGGCAATCAATTCTAAATTGTGCTTAAGATAGTTTTTCTCATGGAGCTTCAGTTACCTCAAAGCATAGGCTACAACCTTGTCTTCTTGCATAAACACACAACCTAGTCCATTCAAGAACACATCACTGTAAATCACAAACTCTTTCCCTGATTCCGGTTGCACTAACACTGGTGCATCGGTTAATAACGCTTTCAGTTTCTCAAAACTCTATTGGCACTTATCTGTCCATTCGAACTTAACATCCTTTTGTAACAACCTCGTCATTGGAGTGGAAATCATCGAAAATCCTTTCACAAATCGCCTGTAGTATCCAGCCAAACCCAAAAAGCTTCTAACTTTATTTACATTCCTTGGTTGCTTCCACTCAACAATAGCAAAAATCTTACTGGGATCAACTCGTATACCATCTCTTGAAACAATATGGCCTAAAAATCCAACCTCTCGAAGCCAAAACTCACTTTTACTAAAATTGGCATATAATTGTTTATCCCTCAAAGTCTACAAAATAGTTCTCAAGTGTTCGGCATGCTCTGCCTCATCTCTAGAATAAATCAGAATATCATCGATAAACACCACAACAAACTTATCCAAATATGGTCGAAAGATTCGGTTCATTAAATCCATAAACACAGAAGGAGCATTCGTTAACCCAAATGGCATAATAAGAAACTCGTAGTGGCCATACCTTGTTCTAAAGGCAGTCTTAGGCACATCAGACTCTTTAACTCATAACTGGTAATATCTGGACCTCAAGTCTATCTTAGAGAACCATGTCGCTCCTTTCAGCTAGTCAAACAAGTCATCAATCCTTGGGAGAGGATACTTATTTTTTATTGTCACCTTATTAAGTTGCCGGTAGTCAATGCATCTCATGAACCGTCCTTCTTTTTCACGAATAATATGGGAGCACCCCATGGCGAAAAGCTTGGTCCCGCAAAACCTTTATCAGCCAACTCTTGCAATTGTAATTTCAATTCTTTCAATTAGTCGGGGCCATCCTATACAGAGCAATAGAGATAGGTACCGTCCCTAGCATTAGCTCAATACCGAATTCAACTTCTCTAATTGGAGGCAAACCTAGCAATTCCTCTGGATATACATCTGCATACTCACATACAACCGGCACTGATTTGATTTTCAATTCGGATTCCTTTGTATTCAATATGTATGCCAAATAAGTTTCATACCCTTTTCTCATACATCTTTAAGCAGTCATTGAAGAAATTACCATTGGCTATTTATCTATATCATCTGATTCAACTCGAAGAATCTCACCGTTTTCACATTTCAATTCCATAATTTTCTGTCTACAATTCACTATAGCATCATGTAGTGTTAACCAATCCATACCCAGTATGACATCAAATTCATCAAAAGGCAATAACATCAAGTCAGCCATAAAACAATGACCTTTAACCATCAAAGGGCATTTCTTACATACTTTATCAACCATCACATGCTTTCCTAATGGGTTTGATAATCATAAATTATGTAGACTCGATAGGTATATTCATGCTAGATGCCAATTTCATACACACATATGAATGAGTGGAGCCAGGGTCTATCAAAGCAATAACATTAGTATCATAGAGAGAAAAATTACCAGTGATCACATCAGGAGAAGTTGCATCTTCACGCACGCGTATGGCGTAGGCTTTACCCGGAGCCCTAGCTTCAGATCTCACTGCTGTAGCTCGTGTCATATTCTTACTACCGGACCCATTCCTAACATTTCTCGAGGGTCTTCCTCTAGAAGCTGCGCCACTCGATCTTGGACTCTAAAATCTTTCTTTCTCTATCATCTCGGGACAGTCCTTAATAAAGTGGTCTAGAGAACCACATCTAAAACAAGATCCTTCACTCACCCTATAGTTGCCAGAATGACATCTACCATATTGCTGCCATTCAGCCTTGGAAGGTTTAACGTTATCCACACATGCCACGGACGTAACCTAATATCTAAAACCCGAATTTTGCTTTCTTCGATTCTCGAATGATTGTCCAGTCGACACATGTGAATGGGAGTACATCTCTCTCGGTTTCTTAGACTGAGAGGGCAACAACTTACTCTGGTATCTCTTTCTTATGTCTCTAGCCTCAAACTCAGCTTTCTTCTTTTTTTTTGACAATTCTTCGGCTTTACAAGCTCGTTCAACGAGTACCACAAATTCTTTCAACTCAAGAATACCCACTAATGTCTTAATATCCTCATTAAGTCCATCTTCAAATCTTCTGCACATCTTAGCCACGGAGGATACACACTCCTGAGCATATTTGCTGAGTCTGACGAATTGTCTCTCATATTCACTAACTGTCATATAACCCTGTTTCAAATCCAGAAATTCCTTACGCTTCTGATCGATGAACCTTTCACTAATGTATTTCTTTCGAAACTCTTATTGAAAGAATTCCTAAGTAACCCTCTCCGGTGGTACCACAGATATCAGCGTTCTCCACTAGTGATACGTTGCATCTCTCAACAAAGATATGGCACATTTTAGGCACTCATCGGGTGTACAAGATAGTTCATCAAATACCCGTATCGAGTTCTCTAACTAGAACTCTACTTTTTTAGGGTCATCATTGGCATTTACCCTAAATTCCTCAACACCTTGTTTTCGAATTTTATCAACAAGTGTTCTAACAAATCTCATGAAATCCATACGATGAGGCATTACAGGTGCCGATTGAGGATTTGGGGATGGTGGGGGAGGTTGAGCATTCAGATTCGTTCGAACAAACTCTGTATACCATACATTCATCATGTGGAAAAAGGCCTCTCTGCCTCCTTCTCCTCTACTGACAGTTTTGGGTCTACTTTCGGATGGCACCGCTCCTTCAGCTGGAGCAAGCGCATTACTTTCTACATCATCTGCCACTGCTCTATCGGGATCTATTTGTTATATGAAAATACATTTTAATATTGTCAAGAGTCGTCACACTATCATTATCTATATATGTATGGCATGTATAGCTAGACTCAAATACATTAGGTTAGTCCGAGAATCGACTAAACCATAGCTCTGATACCACTAAATGTAACACCCCTTACTTGTACTCGAGATCGAGATCAGATACGAGGCATTACCGAACATACACAGTCATTCATGCAAAAAGTCGAGCTATAAAATTTTTCTTTAAAACAACTTCATTCATACATACACAATTTGTCCCTAATATGGACCTACGAGGCTCAAAATAGCCATGGGAAGAGGATCGAGACTAAATTGGGAACTTTTAGAAAAGTTTAGAAAATTTCTCTAATACAGAGCCACACACCCATATAAGACACGAGACACGCCCGTGTGCTCTCTACATGCCCATGTTCTCCGGCCGTGTAACTCTCTAACTATGATGTCAACACCAATTTAGGGTCACACGACCGTATCACACGCCCTTGTGGCTAGACCGAGTGGTCAATTAAAATTAAATGAATTTTTCATAAAAAGGTGCAGACTTCACAAGGCCAGAGTACACGCCCATGTGGGTAGGCCGTGCCTCTCACACGGCCAAGACACACCCCCGTGTTCTAGCCCGTGTGTTTACAATTAAGCATACTGACTTGAAAAATTGGGGTGCAGGGGACACACGGCTATTCAACATGCCCGTTGGGCAAACCGTGTGTCACACACAGTCTAGACACATACCCGTGTGTCTGCCCGTGTGGACCATTTAAAGGCTATTTTCCAAGCCAATAGTCACCCTCAATCATTCATACATTCAAACATATTTCTTAGCATTCAACATGACATATTTAGACACTCAAATATTCAACATCATAGCACTCTCACATCTTCATAATGTCATTCTATTACACATTCATTTTGTTACACCATTTAGAAGCATTCCACACCAATTTCATGCATTATCAAACTTGTTACCATAACTTCAAATTATGCATTCATGTCCATAGTCATTTTAAGCCATAATGTTATCTCTTATCTTTTAGCATCTAGTCCATATTTTATCATACATTCACCAAGCAATAACATATCACATCATCAAGGCACTAACACATGCATGCATGGGTAATTAGATTACAACCCAATAATCAAATATAAGCCATATCACATGGCCATTACAAAATAAATCATCATCATCATAGGCCTTCACAACTGGCCAAATAGCATGAAACATATCACAAAATAACCAAGTTCCCTATACATGCCATACTCAAAATAACAATTTCACTATACCCAATAATCTTTTGATAGTGTGGTCGAATACTCCGACAGCTTCCAATCCCCAAGCTAGCTTGGCGAAACTACAAAAGATAGAAAGGAAAAAGGGGTAAGCATTAAAGTTTAGTAAGTCCACATGCAAATAATATGCAATGGTAGTAAGCAACCAATATGCAAAGACATAGTAACATATACATAAAGATTATTCATCATTCAAACCTTTTGGTTTACTTATCATATGTACATATATACTTGCTTATCACAAATCGTTCTTTACCAAGGCATTATTCATAGGATTAGCATACATACCTGTACTCATCGTAGTGTATCATATAACCATACCTTTTTAACATGTCCTCATTGGGACTTTCATCACATTCATTGCATTACTCGTTGAACATTCAGAATACTATTGGATACGCGAAAAACTTGCACATAACTGCCACATATACATACGTAGCCAAAGCTACCTCATATCATGTAATGCTCACAATGGAGCTACTCACGGGCTTGCTTGTATAAGCTATCGATCAAGGTGTAACTACACGGGCTGCTCACAAAAGCTGCCAAGTATCTGACCACTAAAGGATTACCTAGCCACATGTAGGACACAAAAGACCATTGCCTGGAACTCAATCACATATATCGCACCCATTATGAACTTGGACCACTCAACGAGCTCGGATGCCACATATATCACGAACTCGGACGACTTAACGAGTTTGGACTTCTTAATTCCTAGTGACATGTCACTTGTATCCTAGACTATTCCTAAGGTTCAAACGGGTTTTTCCTCACTTGCACAAAGCATACTTTGTCATACTTACTCGTGATGTCGTAGGTAATGGTCAATTATCATATATGCTTTCATAACGTCCAATAAGTATATAACTCATAATAATAAGAAAACATTTATCACAATATATCCAAACATTAAAAACATGCTATAACACCACATTATTTGCATATGCACTTACCTCGGTACAAAAATGATGATAATCGAGCCTAATCGTTGTATACTTTATTCTTCCCTCGATCAAGACCCGATTCATGTTTTTCTTGATCTATAATGCCAAATTTAACTTGTTTATTAATCACATTATCCAAATCAGTCCATAATTCATGCCTTGGTAAAATTACTTTTTTACCTTAACTTTTCAATTATTTACGATTTAGTCCCTAGGCTCGTAAAATGAAATGCATGCATTTTTGTTGTTACCCAAGCCTAGTCGAATTTTCCTTGTACTCATAACAGCCCATACTTTCATCAAAATCATATTTTTATCACTTATTTTACATATTTTACAAAATGGTCCCTTTAAGGTGTTTTCATGCAAAATCACCTAGTAAAAGATGTTGAACACATATCAAACTATCATATTCTTCCATTAAACATTAAAACACAAACTTCTCATTCATGGGTCAAAATTCCAACATGAACCTTAGCTTAAAATATGGTTAGAAACGGGTACATCATGTTACGAGGATTTCAAAAATGTAAAAGAACATTAAAAATGGGGCTAGAACAGACTCACTTCCAAGCTTGAAAAGTTTGACAACCCTAGCTATGGTTCTCCACAAATTTCGACACCTAAGGAGGAAGATGGACAACATTTTCACTTGATTTTTCCCTTTTTATTTCATTTAATTACCAAATGACCAAAATGCCCTTAGGGTTTTTCTTTCAATTTTTTCCTATGCATGTCCATTTTTGTCCAAAATGATAGAAATTGGTCAAATTTCCAATTAGAACCCTCTAATTCATAATCTAAAGCAATTTCATGCTTAAAGCTTCTAGAATGCAAGTTTTGCATTTTATTTTATTTGGTCGCTAAAATTCAATTAGATATTTTATGCAGAGAATTTCTTCATGAAACTTTCACATAAGCATGAATTCATATTATAGACCTTATAGAAACCATAAAATAATTATTTCTATCTCGAATTTGTGGTCTCGAAACCACTATTCTGACTAGGCCCCTAATTTGGGATGTCACAAAATTATATTACCACTCGACCCGTATACTTGCAAATACCACCTTGTATTTCTATATTTTATTGTAGTATTCATACTCTAGACATGGGTATGTCCAGATGTAGTAATCCCAGAACCACCATTTTTGACACCACCGAAAAACGGGTCGTTACAATGTAAGTGGGTAAACCTCCAAACACATCAAGAAGTCTCCAAAACGATGGTGAAAATCTAATGGTTCTCATAGAATTCCCAACTAAGGGATCACACAATAGAGTTCCATATCAAATCCAAACTAAATAGAAATGCACATTTGACCCTAATTGGCATGCGAACTGATTCCTAACTTTTCTATCATGTTTAAATGGGCATGAATGATAGATATATTGTATGTTCAAGATTAATTATTGAATAGAGAAGAGGTATATAATTTTTCATATACTGGTCCTTTCAGAGCCAAACCGAAAGTGAAATATATTTTTTCATATTCATGAAAAAAGGTCATGCAAATTCATAGAACCAAAGATCACAGAGTTATATCATGACATATTTAGAGTTTTGGTACCTATTTCCATAGTCGCAATTCAAGTTCTATGAAATAAGAACATATGTGCACTCTTATACATACTTATAATCTACCATATTAAATATCAAACTTCCCTTTAACAAACAAAATAAATCCCTTGGGCATGACAACTATCAAATTCCAACCAAATCGTTTATCAATTCACATTTCAAATATGTCATGTTTTCTCATGTTTTTAAGCAAATTTAATATATTTAAATATATTGATATGCATATTTAACAAGGAAATATAGTAAATTCCATGAGAACTTACCTTTGCTAGAATCTCTTTTAGGAACTTTTTTTTCTTCATAAATCATACAGGCAAAATAAACACATATCAACAAAATGTGAAACTTGCATTAAATGGCCCAACAACTAATCATAAGCTTCCAAATATAAAATGAGATGAAGATGTTACAAAGCCTTTACCAATACCACCTTTCTCACACAAGAATCAACTTCTTACTCTAAACTAACAAACCCTAAGTGAGTGGGTGGTGGAGATGATGATCAATAATGGCTCCAATATAATTTTCAAAAAAAAATCTCACAAAGTGAAGAATTATATATGGTGAGTATTGGAAGAGAAAAAGGTAGAAATGGGAGTTTTTTCCTTTCCCAATAGATGGTTGGTTGGTAAGGATAAAATATGGGGCTTCTTCCCTTTTTTGCATTTTAAAATACACATGTGGCCAAAAAGTAAAATTTATTTAATGAGTGGTTAATGTTCATTCTACAAGTATGAGTTGAGTTTGAAAAGTTAAAGTATCATCGTATCACCACACTCACATTATTTTTAATGTAATATTTAATCATAAACATGTCTCAAATAATTAAAATATCCTAAATAATAAAATTATTATTTTACCTCTCAACTCGTATTTTATCCGATTGAGCCTAAAATTTTGAAATTGACTTAAAACAACTTCCCAATGATTCAAATCTAAATAAATTCATGGAAATTAGATCTTCATATAAGAATACTAATGAAATTCTTGTAAAAGTATTGTAAGAAAATTCGAAAGAAAATCGAGACATTTTGGGACGTTACACCTAATAAAAAAGTTAACATTGCTTGTCGTACTTACTATTTATGTAATTGAAGCGAAACATAGGTAAAAAGTATATTTAACCTAATAAAAAAATATAATCCTTCCAAATTAAACTTATGCTGCAGAGAAAACTGAAGTCCAAGTGATTTTAATTTAAAAATATAAAAAATACCGTAAGTTTAAAATTTCATTTTTATTATTTCAAAGCCCTAATTCTACTCTTTTTTTTCTCATTTTTATTTAACTAATTTTCATTTTTGTTGTTTTCCTCAGTGATTCACTCTTTTATTCCTTATTTTTCAATTTAGTATTTTATACAATTCCTACCATTATTATTACCAATAATTCCCGACCTTTAAATCCATGAATAGTATGTGCTTAAAAGTGTTTAGACAGATATTCTTCTTATTATAATAATAATGATACCAATTAAAATAAAACTCAATTAATATTTTTAAAAATTTAATTAATTGCACATACATCATACAACATTTTGGTAACATAAACTACATAAAAATCGAAGTATTGGAACAATATGATTGTTCTTTTACTACTCTACTTAAATATTTACAATTATTAAATCATAATTTATCTTATTTTTATATATCATAATTATTAATGTATATTTAATTATTGAATTTCACAACTTGAATTTAATTTATATTTGCAATTTTTTCATTTCTAATTGATATCTAAACTTTGAAACAGTTAATTAAATTGTTAAGTTTTTTAGATACATGATTGATGTCGTTAACTTTTATATTAACAGCCAGTAAAATAGTTACACGAGTCTTAAAATTTTTTTTAAAAACAAGTGTAGGATATTTTATTTTATTTAACATGCATGATGATCCTTCACAAATGTGTGGTCCAAACTTAGATAAATGTAAGTGTTCATATTCACATTAGATGTAGTTTTTAGTCATTTATATTTTTATAAAATCAAAAAATATAACTTAAAAAAGAAAAATAGGTATTTTTATAAAATTTTAGTTTTTTGGGATTTTTTTTATATTTTTTAGAATTTCTCTTAAATTTTTATTATTCTTTTATATATGTTTTATATATTTAATATTTTTTTAATGGTTGCTACCTTTTTACTTAAAACTTTCGCAATCCATCGTTTGCCCTTTCTTTTTTGGTCATTTTGATATATGTTGCTTTCTTTGATGGATTCCACCATTCCTATTTACCATGGCACACAAAAATATATTAAAATAAGATATAATATAAGAAAATAACATGATTGGAATAAATGAACAATAACATGATTTAAATAAATGTATATTCTAAAGATTGCATATTATTAAAAAATAAATTTTAGTGAATAATATTTAAATATAATTATTATATTAAAGAAATAATGTGAGTAACAAAAATATATTATTTTCACATCTACAAAAAAATTAAGAAAAATTCTTAAAATATAAAAAAATAAAAAAATTATTTTTGTTATGAATATCTTATTAAGTGGATGTCCATCATGATCAAGATAAAGTTTGATGTAATTTAAATTCTAATAGTTATTAGAATTAGATCTCTACTTCTTTTGTACTTTTTATGCATATAAATAGGGACTCTAATGAAGCATTGTAATCACCCCTTTTGATCAATAAATTACATTCTCTATTGCTTTCATATTTTCTTTGATCTTTATTCTCTCCATCTCTCTTTATTCTATAATACGTTATCAACATGATCTTGCTCAAAGTGATAGTTCCTTTTATCGACGATCAAATTTATCCTCCATGATTTTCAATTTCTTTAATGGCAAGATGCAAAGTTTTTACAGGAAGTTTCTTTTATTTAATGTTTCATATTTGATTATTATTTTTCATTCTTCTTTCATTATATGTTATCATTGTTTTGATTAACTTATTTTACTTTTTGTTCTTAAGGGTGGTGAAAGATTTGATATCGTTATCCATATGAAATCAAGAATATTTTGAAACTATCTCATACCTTCTAGTGATGACGATGATGTTAAAGATCTTCAGGTATATTTTACTATGTTTTATTTATTGTTTATTATAATTGGAGACTAATCATGACAACATGTATAGATAGATTTTGATTTGAAATCTCACGCATGTTTGCAGTGGTAATTATGAAATAAAGAATCTATTGGGATGTTTATAAGTCCGTCCTACTAGTTTTGTTGCATTCCCCAAAGTGAATGTAAACATAAAGAAAATAAAAGATATACTCATGGACCACTAAAAGTGGGAACATAGTAATAAGTATGAGAACAATGAGAGTTCTCAAGATAACTTTTCAAAGGGTAAAGATAACTTATGTTATCAATATGATATGATAAATTATTGGCCACATATGTGGCGTATGCCCAAATATTTTGTTTCTGTTAATTTTCTTTGAGGAATGATATGAAAATGTAGTAATGAATTCTATCATTACAAATAGAAAATATTTATCTTATTTGGTACTAAAACAAACATATATTATCCCAATATTTTATAATACAAAATTAGTTGAAAGCTCCAGAAGAGCTAATAAATCACTATCTAAAAAGCATAAAATTTGTGATGGTTAATGCATTACTTTTAAAAGTTATTTGTAATGGATCTCATATTGAGATTGTGAATGAGGAAAAGATTATATTTCATATGAATAAAAAAAAGGGGATTGAATTATTAATTTATAATATTTATGATATTCTTTTGTCATCATCCCTATTAAAGGGTTGAAAGCAAAATATTAGACTGTGAAAGATCTACTTATGAGCAATAGAATATGATAATTCTATCTAAAGCTTATTATGGTTGGATGCATCTAAAGTTGTAAGTATTTTTTAAAAACTGTGAGTATAACTCTACAGTATTCCAAATAAGTTCTCAATTAAAATTACGTGATAAAATATTACTGATGAGAACTTGTAAGAGAGAAAACTTATATATGAAAAGTCATTGCTTATGTACCTGTTATACACATGGAAAATAAGATTCACTCTCAAAGTTTGCTATTAATAGATTTTTAGGCATTTGAAGATTTTGGCATATTCCCTGAAGCGAATATTGCATACAATTATTTGGAAATTATATTTATTGACTTGGTGACATTATAGACTTCACATTGATTTAGACATTTCCAGTAGTAAATGTCATAATAGTACTTATATGTGGATACAAATCAAAAGGAATGATAGTAAAATTATCAAATGTGTTTACTACTTGGCATGACCAGTTAGACCATCCTGGATCGTATATGATGCAAAAATTAATTAAGAATTCATATGGACATTCAATTAAAGAGCTAGAAGATTCTTTAATTTAAAGAATTCTCATTTGTTGTTTATTCTCAATGAAAATTGATTATTAGATACTTACTAGCTAAAGTTGAGATTTAATGTCTTGTATTTCTGAAATGAATATGGGCTCATTCATCCACCATGTGGATGATTTTGATATTATATGATTTTGGTAGATGCATCTACAAAATAATCAGATATGTATTATTAATTTGCAACTTGTCATTTGCAAGATTGCTTGTTTAAATAATTAATTTCAGATCATGCAATTAAGACAATTCATCTTGCTAATGTTGGTGAGTTTACATCCCAAGTTTTCAATGATTATTACATGTCAATTGGGATAAAAGTTGAACACCCTATAGCACATGTTCACACACAAAATGATTTAGCTACATTGTTTATCAAATGCCTCCAACTAATAGTTAAATCATTACTTATGAGAAGTAAACTTTCTATTTCAGTATGAGATTATGTTGATTTATATGTTGTACGCATCAAGCCAATAAGTTATAAATACTCCCATTACAATTGATTTTTGGTCAAGAGCCAAATATTTCTCATCTCTGAATTTCTGTATGTGCGTATATGTTCCAATTGCTCCACCACAACACACAAAGATGAGTGAATCCTAAAATAAAGTGGGGAATATATATTAGTGATAAGTTTATTTGTATTATTAGATGTTTTTAATGCATTGGAGATTCAATTATGACATTATTTTTGTTTACAATTTTGATTCGATAGTTTTTCTGACATTAAGGGAAGAGAAATAATAACTTGTAATGAGTTAGGGGGACAGTAATTTGAACCAGAAGTTCAATAAGGATAACTCATTACAATTTAACTATTAAATATATTTGATAAGCATTTATATAGTTTGATCGGTTCCAAAGATGAAAATTTCTTCTATATAGTCATATAGTGGAGGCAGGTGCTCTAGAAGAGATCCAATACATAACTAATAAGTAAAATTCTAGAAGAGATTCAATTACCTAAAACTAAATTTTAAAATAATGAAAATAAGAGATCTCTATAAGTTATGTCAATTCGAGAAAATGTGGAAGTGAATAATAAAAATAGTGTAACAGCCCATTTTTGGGTCAAACCGGAATAGTGATTTTGAGACCATAAATTTGAATTCAAAATATTTATTTTATTATTTTAATAAGTTTTATAGCATGATAGATTAATTACGTGAAAGTTTCGTAAAGAAATTTTACTGTTTAAATGCTTAATTTAGTAAAAAGGACTAAATTGCGTAAAGTGTAAAAGTGGAGCTCTATTAGCTAAAAGTGTTTAAATGCTATATAATTTAAAGGAGGAGGTCCTTATGTAGAAATTAGTCCATTATTGAGTTATTGGAATGTGATGGCTTGGTATAATGGAAATTTTAAATGTTCTTAAAGGTTAAAATGGTAAAATGGTTAATAAATGTTATAATAATTAAAACAAAGCCAAATTATAATGTTATTTCATTCATCACCACCGAATATGGAAATGAAAAACCATGGAAGAAATCTTGCTAGGGTTCTGCCATATTGATGCTCAATTGAAGGTTCGTTTTTGTCCCATTTATAATAATTTCTACATTTTTGAGATGTTTGCAACTTAATCTAGCTAGCCCGTATCTCCGATTTCAAAACTGTTAAAGATTTTTTCAAGTTTCCATTGATGAATATATGTATTCTTTGATGTTTGATGATGAAATATGAAATCTTGTTGTTAGATACACATGTTTTGTAAAGTGATTTTTAGAGAAAATGTCAAAAAGGGACTAAATTGAGATAATGTGAAATGTGGTGGTTAAAAGTGTGAATAAATGAAGTTTAGGGCTACTAAAGACCCTATATAAATTTGGCACTCATGAAATTAGAAAGAAATTGTGTATTTTGTGTTTTTGTGTGATAAGGACTAAATTGTAAAAATGTGTAATAATAGGGGCAAAAGTGTAATTTTTTCCAAAATGTGTAAATTGTGTTAAATTGAATGAATTAATGATTAAATAAGTAAATTTTTTATTATATAGATTGAAAAAAATAAGATTCGGATCTAGAACAGGGGAAAACAAAGTATTGGATTAGTCGACCTAATTCGTCGTTACAGCGAACGGGGTAAGTTTATATGTGGTAATTTCATTATAAATGTATGTTATATGCTTTGGTATTGCATAAAATGTGATTATAAGATTACGAATAATGTTTGAATGGTAAATACGACTATACGGATGTGTTCGATGATGAAATCGACAAGTGAAACTTCCTGGTTGAACCTTAGGAATAGTTAGGATGTTAATGACATGTCATTAGGTTAATGTATTGGCTTTGGGCCATGATATCGACACTTCCGATGCAAATAATACCTTGATTTGGCTACGGGCCATGGTATAGGTATTCAAAGAGGATTTACCTTGATTTGGCTACGGGCCATGGTATAGGTACTCCGAGATAAGTTACATTGATTTGGCTATGGGCCAAGGTATAGCTACTTATCGATTGAAATCCTTGAGTATTCGATTTCTATTCCGAATGGTTCAACGGGTAAAAGAAATGACGTGGTTGAGAAAGAAGTTGGTACGAGGTGATACAGGTACGTATAGAACCTATATAAGAATCAAATGAAGGTAATTTGGTAAGTTCTTAGTGTATCATGTATATGAAATGAGAAAGATTTATGTATAAGTATGTTTCATGCCAAAATGTGTTTATTTGGCTATAATAAAGTATGAATTGAATGAAATGTGAGATATAAGTTATGTTTGTTTTAACTATATATATAAGGTATATAAAATGTGAAATATTGTTACTTGATGATAATTAACACGATTCACCTTGGCTAAAGAAAATGGGAGGAATGTTGGTTTGAATGAAGTTATATTGATAGTTTATTTAGTATATGTAAATGCTTAATATGTACTTATTTAACAAGATAAGTTTAATATTATATGAGCTTACTAAGCTTTATAGCTTACTTTGTGTTATTTTTCTATGTTTTATAGTGATTCAGACGTTCGCTCGGGTTGGAAGTCGGAGCAGATCATGTCACACTATCCGATTTTTTATTTCGATATTTATACACTTGTGACTTGGTTATATGGCATGTATAGGCTTAAGTTATGTAGACATGTGTTTTGGTAATGTTGAATGTAAATTTGGCAATTGATGCCTATTTGTTTCATTGGTAATTAGCCATGTGATTTGGCTTAAATGTGGTGTATGTGGTAGTAAATAATTATATGAGTATATGAGTTGTGATGTTTGGTCTATGATTGCTATATTTAATACTTTGATTGTAAGTTGGTGATTTGAATTGGCATATTTAGGTATGGAGTTGGATGTTTAAATGGTTAATGATAAGTGACGAATATGTGTAATTGTGTTATGCTTGATTTTGGCTTTGTAAATGAATGCCAAGATGGTTGGATAAATATTTGATTTTGGTATGTGCTTATATGTGGTTTAACATTGATATAGGTGATGATTTTGGTTGAACATAGGTTAAGTATTATTGAGAAATTATGGTTGATGAATCATGATATACATGGTATGTTTTGGCAAGGAATTGATAGAATGAAAATGTGCAAATGATGTCTTATTTTGTAATTGATATATGAATGGATTATGCATGGTATTAATTAGGTAATTGAGTACCAAGTTGAATTGATACAATATGTGTATTGAAATGGATGTTTAGGCTGTCTAATTGTATGATGAATTGGTACCATTTTGATTGCTAGGTGTACATGAGAAAAGGGTGGCAAATTGGCTTTGAAAATAGCCTATTTTTGTCCACATGGGCAAAGACACAGGCGTGTGTCTCAACTGTGTGTGACACACAGTAATGTTACACAGGCGTGTATCCCCTGGGGTAGCCCTTTGATATTAAGTCAGTATACCCTACAGGTTTTGCACGGTCTAGACACACGGGTGTGTCTACTGGCCGTGTGTGTAACAGCCCGATTTTGGGGCTAGTCGAAACAATGGTTACGAAACCACTATTCTGAAGCCATAGAAATTATTTTAATATTATTTTATGTGTGATGGCATGATTATAAAGGTGCATGAAAATTTTGGTGATTTAATTTTAACGCTTGAGAGCTTAATTGCGAAAAAAGACTAAATTGCATAAAGTGCAAAAGTCCTATTTTGATAGCTAAGGGTGTCAAATAGCTGGAGAACCTAAATTGGGGGTCTTTGAAGGGAAAATAGACCCTTGGATAAGTGATGGCCAGCCATAGGAGACAAAAGATAGAGAAAGTCAAGATTAGGTGGAAATTTGGTAATTTATTTGACCAAAATGAATTAAAATAAAGAGAAAAGATATCATCCTTTTCCCTATCTCCTTCTCCACCAAAAATTCAGCCATTGTAGGGGTTTTGAGCTTCAAAAATTTCAGCCACTCTCTACTCTTGCAAGTAAGTGACTTTAATGGCTTTTCTTGAAAATTTTTACATTTTTAGAACCCTTGTAGCATGAGCTTTCTAACAAGAGGATTATTTTGTTAAATGGTTGAAAGTATAGGGTTTTACCATGAGAGTGTTCATGTTGTTTCTGAAATTTTATGGAAGAAAATGAATCATGGTTGTGAAATAAACAACTTTTGTGATGGGACTTATCATGAAAACCCTAATAGGACCATTTTGTAAAATTTGTAAAATAGATAGTAATGTTGTGAAATATTGGAAATTTGGGGTTGTCATAAGAGAGATAACTGGTCGGTTAGGATTGACTAATAAGGAAACTCGATAAAAATCAATTTTAGGGCCTAGGGGTAAAATGGTCATTTTATGAAAGTCTAGGGGCAAAATGGTTATTTTGCCCAAATCATAAATTATTGAGCATTTAGATTTAATGGATGATTAAATGACTAAATGTCATTTTAGATCAAGAAATACAAAATCCGAACCTAGACCGGGGGAAGGCCAAGCAAGTAGATCAAACCAATTAGTCGCCACATTTTGAGTACCGAGGTAAGTTGTATGTTAATAATGCAACTATATCTTTATGATGTGCAATTGAATTGATATGGCATAATTTTTTTTTTATTTTGAATACAAGAATACATGTTGAGAAATTAACATAGTAGAGACTTTCGTTGAACATTTAGAATAAACTTGGATACTGGTACCTTGATATTAGGTGATTGTGTGCTAGTGTAAGACATGTTCGGGACATACATCGGCCTCTAGATATTAAAGCTAGTGTAAGACATGTCTGGGACATGCATCGACATTGAAACGAGAGCTAGTGTAAGACATGTCTGGGACATGTATTTGCCTCACGATAGACAAGCTAGTGTAAGACCTGTCTGGGAGATGGCGTCAGCTTGTTGCGTGTTACTGTAAGACCTTTCTGGGACATGGCATCGACACCGATAGACGAGAGCCAGTGTAAGACCTGTCTGGGACATGGCATCGACCTCGCCATATGAAAGCCAGTGTAAGACCATGTCTTGGACATGGCATCGGCACCTTAACTCATGTTAGTGTTATGGAGTATCCGGTAGTATTCCAAATGGTTGAACAAAAGGTTTATGATTTATATCGAAATGAGAAAAGCTATGATCATGTGATGAGTGGTACAGGTACCTAATTGAAATGTATAAGACATGGGCTCAATGTATGCAATATGAGTTGTATTAGATGGTGATAAGTAAGTTGTACTTACATTTATTTATGGTATTCATGAATAAGCTGTGAAAGGTTATGAGCATATTGTCTTATGATAAGTGGTTGATGTTTATTTGCATGCAACTTACTAAGCTTTATACTTACTCTCTTTCCTTTCCATTTTCTTATAGTGCCACCTAATTAGCTCGAGGATCATCAGACGTTGGAGGCATCCGATCACACTATCATCCGAAGCACTTGGTATAGTTAGGTCTTTTATTTAGATTATGGCATGTATAGGACCTTGACTTTTGAATTTTGTATCATTGTTAATTGGCCAAATATGTTGGCTTACTTTAGCATTTGATTTCATTTTGTATAAGGCTATGGAAAATGGCTAATATTGAAAGTTTATATATGAATGCAAGATAGTCTTTCATGAACGTGAAATTGTTGGCATTGAATATAAGAAATGTATATAGGCCTTAGCTATGGTTGTTTGGTTGAGAAATCATATTTAGTTAGACTTTGATATGTTGGTTGGCATTAGATTGTGTTTTAGGGTGGCAAAAGGCTTGGTAGATAGCCTTATATTGTCCACACGGGTTGACACACGGGCATGTGTCTAGGCCGTGTGTGACACACGGTCAGCCCCATGGGCGTGTTGTTCAGCCGTGTGTCCCCTGCACCTCAAATTTACAAATCAGTATGCATGGTAATAAAGACACGGGCAGAGACACAGCCGTGTGTCTCAGGCATGTGGAGGACACGGCCTCTAGCCACGGGCGTGTGCCTTGGCTGTGTGCCCTAAATTGGATGCTGAGGTTAGAAGTAGAATGTCATGGTTTTTAGACACAAGCTAGGAGACGGGCGTGTTAAGGCCGTGTGAGGTGTAACACCCCTCACCCGTACCCGACACTGGGACAGGGTTTGAGGCCTTATCGGTAATTCACCTTTACAAACTTACTAAATGGGGTCACCAAATCTCGCCCAAATTTAAAACCTTTCAAACATGTACACTTTTTCCCTTACACAGGCCTTCGAGGCCTAAAACACACCTAGGGGCAGTACGGGACACAACTGAAAACATTCGATAAACTTTAGGCACTTTAGAAATTTTTTTCTTACTTTGAAGTGTGACACGCCCGTGTGATGGGGCCATGTGGTCACACACGCCCGTGTCCTCCGCCCGTGTGCAACACTGACTTCAACCTCAACATTCTGTTAAAAGCACACAGCCAAGACACATGCCCCTGTACTTAGCCCGTGTTCTATACTGACTTAAAAAGTTAGGTGCAGGGGACACACGGCTATACCGCACACTCATAGGGGTGAGCTGTGTGTCACACATGGCCTAGACACATGCCCGTGTGTCTACCCATATGAACCTTATTAGGCTATATTCCAAGTCTTAGGTCACCTTCTACAAACCAATTACACTTATAGATTACTTTAGTGCATGTTAAGGCCAAATTGGTACATTTATAAATATAAAACTTTGATTAACCTCATTGCATGTAAACCTCATTTCATTGGTTTCATACATGCTAAGTTAATTCTCATTTTGCATTTAAAGATTTCCATGTATACTAGACATAATTAGGATTGGCTCATTTTTATAATTCATTGCCAATTGAAGACCAAACCATCACATATGAACATAAACATGCATAGATTTGTAGGTCATAGCCTACTTCAAAATAAGCCAATTTCCATGGACATATACAAAAAGATAAATATAACTTTACATGCCTTAATTTTTGGCAATTCAAATGATACATATAACAAAATACACAAAAGCTCTATACATGCCATTGAACAAACATAAGTGTTTATATACCAAAGCTAAAATAGTTGATAGTGTGTAGACTCTCCAACCGTCTTCCAATCTTTACGAGTCCTCGAGCTCTGTAAGACAGGGAACAGAGAGGGGTAAGCATTTACATGCTTAGTAAGCTCGAATAACTGGAAAATAAACTTACCGATTATTTAGCATACATCCTTATTAGATAATGGAACCAACAAATATGAGAGCGGTTTCCCTATCACGTGCACTCAATCAATGAGTTAGTCGCATAACAAAACACCATGTAACTTATCTTAGATGAGCTCATCATTCAACATGTCATTTATACATATACTTTGTTTTAGTCCTGTTGAGTTTCTAGGAAATCTCGATGGATTATCCAATCACCGTCAATTCATACGAATGATCATTTTAGTATGCACTCCTGCGAACCTCACATCTTACGGTAGGAATACCAGTCCAGGCTAAATCCCCCGTATCGTAAACTCATAAGGTGATGTCGGGATTGTAACACCCCTCGCCCGTATCTGATGTCGGGATAGGGTTCGAGGTGTTACCGATAATTCACCTTTACAAACTTACTCAATCGGGTTACTGACTTTCGTTCATAATTTAAAACTTTTTAAACGTGCACACTTTGTCTCCTATACAGGCCTCCGAGGCCTAAAAACACTCCTAGGGGTAGTACGGAATAAAACCAAAATTGTTCGATAGACTTGGGGCACCTTAGGAAATTTTCCCTTAGTTGAAGTGTAACACGCCCGTGGGGCATAGAACATGCCCGTGTCCTTTTTCCAGTATGCAACACGGTTGAGGCACACGCCTATGGACTTAGCCCGTGTGCTACACTGACTTCAACCTCAGCATTCTGTTAAATAAATACGGCCAAGGTACAAGCTCGTGTGCTTAGCCCGTGCTTTATGCAGACCCAAAATTTTAGGTGCAGGGGACACACGACCATAGCACACACCCATGGGAGTAGCCCGTGTGTCACACACGGGCTAAACACACGCCCGTGTGTCTACCCTTGTGGACCTTGTTAGGCTATTTTCCAAGCCTTAAGTCACCCTTTACTAGCCAATTTTACTTATAGATTACTATAGTGCATATTTGGGCCAAATTATCCATTAGTAAGTATGAAACTTTGATTCACTTTATTGCATGTGAACCTCATGTCATTGGTTTCATACATGCTAAGTTAATTCTTATTTTGCATTCAATGATCTATATGTCTACTTGACATATTAAGATTGGCTCGTTATTATAACTCATTGCCAATTATAGCTAAGCCATCGCATATGAGTATAAACATGCATAGATTTGTAGGGCATAGCCTACTTCAAAATGAGCCAATTCCCATGGCCATATACAGAAAGAGATAAACATATTTTTACATGCCTTCACTAGGCAAATCAAATGACATATATAACAAATACTCAAAAATCTTATACATGCCATTGGACAAAATAGAAATGTCTTTATACCCAAGCTTATTTAGTTGATAGTGTGTTGATTCTCCAATTGTCTTCCAATCCTTATGAGTCCTTAAGCTCTAAAAAGCAGGGAAAAGAGAGGGGTAAGCATTTACATGCTTAGTAAGCCCGTATAACTGGAAAGTAAACTTACCGATGATTTAGCATACAATCATATTAGGCAATGAAACCAACAAGCATAGGATAGTTTCCCTATCACATGCACTCAACCATCGAGTTAGTTACATATTAATGCACCATGTAATTCATCTTAGATAAGCTTATCATTTAACATATCATCTATACATATTCCTTGTGTTAGTCCTGTTGAGTTTGTAAGAAATCTCGATGGATCATCCATTTACCATCAATTTATACGAATGATCATTTTAGTATGCACTCCTGCGAACCTCACATCTTACGGCAGGATTACTAGTCCAAGCTAAATCCCCCACAATATAAACTCATAAGGTGATGTCGGGATTACCAGTCCAGGTTAAATTCCTTACGCGACAAACACCCTTAATGAGCTCGGATCTGAATTACCAGTCCAGGCTAAATTCAGACCCTAATCGGATTACCCGTTTGGGCTAAATCCACAATGCACACATATTCTTCGAGAGGCTCGATCACTCAAGGAACACTAGTCCAGGCTAGATCCTTTTTATACTTGAGATCTTCA
Source organism: Gossypium longicalyx (assembly GCA_025698465.1). NCBI lineage: Eukaryota > Viridiplantae > Streptophyta > Magnoliopsida > Malvales > Malvaceae > Gossypium > Gossypium longicalyx. The sequence continues at coordinate 50,487,786 of CM047004.1, forward strand.
GATTACCAGTCCAGACTAAATCCTTTTATGCAACACATGCAGGATCTCAAGTCTTATGTAAATCATGGTTTATCCATCGAATTCCCTTTTCAACCTCAACCGAGACATTATTCAATAATTCATTATTAGAGATGCAATTCATGCGTTTTCATGCCATCAACAATGCAATTATCATGCATCCACAAAACACACAATTATGCATGTTATAGGTTTACTTCGAGTTATCTGAACTTACCTGGTATTCGTTTCGGAGCTGTGTTTCGGTTATTCCGAAACCTTGCGTTTAGCTCGATCAACCTCTGGAATTTGTTCCTTGGGGTCTATAACAACAAAATTATATCATTAATTCACTACATTACACTTTTCAAGTTTAATTTCTACCCCCGGTCCAAATGATCGTTTTGCCCCTAACCTTTGACATTTTTATGATTTAGCCCCTAGGCTCGTATAGTGAAACGCATGGAATTTCTATCTTACCCAAGCCTAACTGAACATTTTTCTCTCTAATGGCAGCCCACATTTTCCATTATTTTCTCATTTCTACCACAGATTTTAAAACTTTTGCAAAATGGTCCCTATAAGGACTTTTCATGAAAATCACCTAAGAAAAGATGTTTAACACACCTTCAACTTTCATACCCCCATATAATCCACCAAAATACAAGCAACTCATGCATGGGTAAATTTTTAAACATGGACCCTAGCATGAAATATGGGTAGAAATGCAAAGATCAAGCTATCGGGATTTCAAAAATACAAAGAACATTAAAGACGGGGCTTGGGAGCACTTACTATTGAGCTTGAAATGTTTGAAAACCCTAGCTATGGTGACAAGAGAATTTCGGCAGGTATGGGGAAGAAGATGGCTGATTTTGGCTTGATTTTTCCCATTTTATTTCATTAAAAAGCCAAATGACCAAAATGTCCTTAAGTCCTTTCTTTTAAATTTCATCCATGCAAACCCATTTTTGTCCAAAAACTTAGAAATTGGGCAAATTTCTCTTTAAGACCTTCTAGTTAATAATCTAAAGCAATTTCATACAAATTGTTTTTAGAATCCAAGTTTTGCAATTTATTCATTTTAGTCTCTAATTTCCAATTGGACACCTTACTCAAGGAATTTCTTCATGAAACTTTAACACATGCATAATCTCATATTCTAGGTCTCACAATAATCATAAAATAAATATTTTGATGTTGAATTTGTGGTCCCGAAACCACTGTTCTGACTAGGCCCTAATTCAGGATGTTACATTTCTCCCCCCTCAGGGACTTTGTCCCCGAAAGTCTTACCAGTAAATAGGTTCGGGTATTGGTTTCTCATGGTTTCTTCTGATTCCCATGTAGCTAATTCCACACTATGTCGATGCCATAGAACCTTTACTAAAGTCACACTTTTATTCCTCAACTATTTAATCTATCGGGCTAAAATCTTGACTGGTTCCTCTTCATAAGTCATGTCTAGTCTAATCTCAATCTCCTCTAGTGAAATCACATGATAGGGGTTTGATCGATATCGTCTTAACATGGATACATAGAACATGTCGTGAATATTTTCCAATTCGGGTGGCAATGCCAAGCGATAAGCTAATGGTCCAATCCTTTCAGTGATCTTGTAAGGTCCGATAAATCGCAGACTCAGTTTACCTTTCCGACCAAATCTCAATGCCTTTTTCCATGGAGACACCTACAAGAATACTCAGTCTCCAACTTGGAATTCAATCTCTTTTCTTTTCAGATCAGCATAAGACTTTTGTCTATCCGATGCCACTTTTAAATAGTCTCGTATTACTTTAAATTTTTCTTCAGTTTCCCTAATCAGATCCACTCCATGAATCTGATTTTCCTTAAGTTTTGTCCAGTATAATGGAATTCGGCACTTCTTGCCATACAAGGCCTCATAAGGTGCCATTTTCAAACTTGTTTGGATACTATTGTTGTAGGCAAATTCTACCAATGGTAGATATTTTTCCCAGCTACCTTGAAATTCGAGGATGCAACATCACAACATATCTTCAAGAATCTAAATCGTCTGCTCAGACTGACCATCGGTCTGAGGGTGAAAAGCTGTACTAAAACTCAACTTCGTCCCCAAGGCTTCCTGTAGCTTTTTCCAGAATTTCGAAGTGAACCTTGGGTCTCTGTTTGAAATAATCGATAATGGTACTCCGTGCAATCTTACTATCTCAGAAATGTATAAATCGGCCAGTTCATCAAGGGAATAATTTGTCCTTACCGGAATAAAATGAGCCGACTTGGTCAACTTATCCACTACGACCCATATGGCATTTTTTTCGGAGTCAAAGGCAATCCTGTCACAAAGTCCATGGTAACTCTATCCCACTTCCATTCGGGAACCATCACAGGTTGTAACAAACCTGAAGGCACTTGATGTTCAGCTTTAACTTGCTGACATATCAGGCATCTTGACACAAACTCAGAAATGTCTCTTTTCATACCGTTCCACCAATACATTTTCTTCAAATCGTTGTACATTTTGGTACTTCTCGGATGAATAGACAAACGGCTACTATGTGCTTCTTGCAATATTTTCCGGATAATTTTATCATCTTTAGGTACGTATACTCTCTCTTTGAACATCAAACACCCATTAGGACTAATCTCGAAATCTGATTCAGTCCCTGACTCACATTGAGCCCTTTTTGTTTGCAAGTCACTATCATTAAACTGAGCATCATAAATTTCCTGCAGAAATGTTGGCCTAGCCTCTAGCTCTGCCAAGACCGAACCATCATCAAGCAATGTCAAACGAGTATCTATGGCTTTCAAAGCAAATAAGGATTTTCTGCTCAGAGCATCGGTGACCACATTCGCCTTTCCCGGATGGTAGTTGATGATCAGATCATAATCCTTAATCAATTCTAACCATCTTTTTTATCTCAAATTTAATTCTTTTTTAGTCATCAAGTACTTCAGACTCTTGTGGTTCGTAAAGATACGACACATTTCACCATATAAATAATGCCTCTAAATTTTCAAGGCAAAAACAATCGCAGCAAGCTCTAGGTCATGGTCGGATAATTCTTCCTGTGAGGCTTTAATTGCCGTGAAGCATAGGCTATCATCTTGCCATCTTGCGTAAGCACAAAACCCAATCTATTTAAGGATGCATCACTGTAGACCACAAATTCCTTTTCTGGCTCAGGTAGCACTAAAACAGGAGCTTCAGTCAGCAATGTCTTTAATTTCTCAAAACTTTGCTGACACTTTTTCGTCCATTCAAACTTAACATCCTTCTGTAGCAACCTCATCATCGGAGTTGCTATCATAGAAAATCCTTTTACAAACCTTTGATAGTAACCGGCTAAGCCCAAAAAGCTTCTAACCTCGGTTACATTTTTAGGCGATTTCCAATCAATAATAGCAGAGATTTTACTTGGATCAACTCGGATGCCTTCACCTGAAACAATATGACCCAAAAATCCAACTTCTTGGAGCCAAAATTCACTCTTGCTAAACTTAGCATACAGTTGTTTCTCTCGCAAAGTCTGCAATAAAATTCTTAGGTGCTTCGTATGTTCTGCCTCATTTTTGGAATAAATCAAGATGTCATCAATAAACACAACAACAGACTTATCCAAATATGGCCGAAATATCCTATTCATTAGGTCTATAAACACAGCCGGTGCATTCATCAGCCCAAACAGCATAACAAGGAATTCGTAATGACCATACCTCATCTTGAAAGCTGTCTTTGGCACATCCGATTTCTTGAAATGCAACTGATAGTAGCCAGACCTCAAGTCTATTTTAGAGAACACAGTGGCTCCTCTCAACTGATCAAATAAATCATCAATCCTTGGTAAATGATACTTATTTTTTATGGTTACTTTATTCAGTTGTCGATAATCAATACATAATCTCATTGAACCATCTTTCTTCTTTACAAACAACATGGGGGCACCCTAAGGTGAGAAACTTGGCCTTGCGAATCCTTTATTCGTCAACTCTTGCAACTGTGCTTTTAACTCTTTTAGCTCTGTTGGTGCCATTCTATACAAAGCGATAGAAATAGGAGTTGCCCCTGGCATCAATTCAATACCAAACTCAATTTCTCTTTCAGGAGGTAATCCTGGTAATTTCTCCGGGAATACATCTGAATACTCACATACTAACGGCACAGACTTAATCTTCAACTCTGTTTCCTTAGAGTTCAGTACAAATGCAAGATAAGCTTCATACCCTTTCCTCATGTACCTCTGGGCAACCATTGTCGTGATTACATTCAGCGGCGAACCCAATTCTCTTGACTCGACCGTAGAGTCTCACCATCCAGACATTTTAACTTAATATACTTACTACCATAATTCACAGTTACATCATGAAGGGCTAACCAATCCATACCAAGTATTATATCAAATTCATCAAATGGTAGCAACATAAGGTTAGATGGAAAACAATGACCTTGAATCATCAAAGGACAATTCTTACAAACTTTATCAACTAGAACCAATTTGCCTAATGGGTTTGACACTTTAATAACAAATTATGTAGGTTCAACGGGTATATTCATACTAGATACCAATCTTATGCAAACGTAAGAATGTGTCGACCATGGGTCAATTAAAGCAATAATACTCGTATTAAAAAGGGAAAAAGTACCCGTAATAATGTCAGGAGCATAGGCTTCCTCTCGAGCGCGTATTGCATACGTTCTTGTCGAGCTCTAGCCTCTAGTCCTGCAGTATCTTTAGCTACGACTCAACTACCACTAGCACTACCAGGGTATCTTGGAGGTCTACCTCGTGCCATGGGAGCACTCGACTTCAGAGTTACTTCCACTTCTTTTTCAAATCGCTCTGGGCAATCCCTGAGAAAGTGGTCAAGAGAGCCACATCTGAAACATGCACCGTTTTTTACTCGGCACTCTACAAAGTGAAATTTGTTGCAGCTCTTACACTTCGACTTTTGATCATCTACACTCCCCACACTAGTCATCATCGGGAAGGAAGACTTTTGACTTCGTCGTCTAGGACCCTTCGTTCTTCATGAATATCCTACTGATGAAGCGGAGCATTCATGCTAGCTCCTAACTTTCTTCATGGAGAATGAGAGTGTTTTACCGCTAGTCCTTTTACTCGCAACTCGAGCCTCTCTCTTTGCTTGCTTTCTTTCATTATTAAGCTCCTCGGCTTTCTTGGCCCGATCAGCCAATGCGACAAACTCCTATATTTCAAGAATTTCGATCAACAATTTGATGTCCTCATTCAGACCCTCCTCGAAGCGTTTACACATTTCTGATTCAGTTTGGACCCATTCAGTTGCGTACTGGCTCAGCCGTACGAACTCTCTCTCATATTTCGCTACAGTCTTGTTCCCTTGTTTGAGTTCCAGGAACTCCTTTCGCTTCGAGTCTAAAAACCGTTGGCTAATAAATTTCTTCCTAAACTCTGTTTGGAAGAAGTTCCAAGTAATATTTTCCTTCGACACTACCGAGGATACGGTCTTCCACTAATGGTATGCAGTATCCTTCATGAGGGACACAACACACTTCAAACACTCTTCGGGTGTGCATGACAATTCATCTAACACCCGTGTAGTATTTTCGAGCCAGAACTCGGCTCTTTCAGCATCATCATCGACTTTCACTCTGAATTCCTCAGCCCCATACTTTCTAAGCTTGTCTACAGGGGCCTTACCGATTCTTACCGGTGCCATACCTCGTGGCACATCCTCATCAGGTTGGTTAGGGGGTGGGGGCAATTGTCGTATGTTGGGGCGATTCCTTAGATAATCCCCAAACTATTCATCCATAATCTCAAAGAAGGCGGCTCGGGCCTCTTCCCGGCCTTCAGACATAGCTCTTCTACTACTAGATACAGCTCGTTATACAGAAGTGGAAGCATGGCTCTCGGCTCTCTCGGACTCATCTTAGGCTCGATTGGAAGATATTTACTATATTCAAAACAGTTTAAACAGTTAGGAGATGTCACACTATCAACATTTGAATAATGGCATGTATAGCGAACTTTAACATCCTCTACGGTAGTCCTAGAACCGACTAAACTGTAGCTCTAATACCACTAAATGTAACACCCCTCGCCCATATCTGATGCCGGGATAGGGTTGGAGGCGTTACTGGTAATTCACCTTTACAAACTTACTCAATCGGGTTATTGACTTTCATTCGTAATTTAAAATTTTTCAAACGTGTACACTTTGTCTCTTATACAGGCTTCCGAGGCCTAAAAACACTCCTAGGGGTAGTACGGAACAAAACCAAAATTGTTCGATAGACTTGGGGCACCTTAGGAAATTTTCCCTTAGTTGAAGTGTAACACGCCCGTGGGGCATAGAACACGCCCGTGTCCTTTTTCCAGTATGCAACACGGCCGAGGCACACGCCTGTGGACTTAGCCCGTGTGCTATATTGACTTCAACCACACCATTCTGTTAAATAAATACGGTCAAGGTACACGTCCGTGTGCTTAGCCCGTGCTCTATGCAAACCCAAAATTTTAGGTGCAAGGGACACACGGACATAGCACACATCCATGGGAGTAGCCGTTGTGTCACACACGGCCTAGACACACGCCTGTGTGTCTACACTTGTGGATCTTGTTAGGCTATTTTCCAAGCCTTAGGTCACCCTCTACTAGCCGATTTTACTTTGATTAAATTCATTACTAAGTATGATAAACATATTTTGCATTCAATGATCTATATGTCTGCTTGACATATTAAGATTGGCTCGTTATTATAACTCATTGCCAATTATAGTTAAGCCATTGCATATGAGTATAAACATGCATAGATTTGTAGGGCATAGCCTACTTCAAAATGAGTCAATTCCCATGGCCATATACAAAAAGAGATAAACATATTTTTACATGTCTTCACTAGGCAAATCAAATGACATACATAACAAATACACAAAAATCTTATACATGCCATTGGACAAAATAGAAATGTCTTTATACCCAAGCTTGTCTAGTTGATAGTGTGTTGATTCTCCAATTGTCTTCCAACCCTTATGAGTCCTTGAGCTCTTAAAAGTAGGGAAAAGAGAGGGGTAAGCATTTACATGCTTAGTAAGCCCGTATAACTGGAAAGTAAACTTACCGATGATTTAGCATACAATCATATTAGGCAATGAAACCAACAAGCATATGATAGTTCCCCTATCACATGCACTCAACCATCGAGTTAGTTACATATCAATGCACAATGTAATTCATCTTAGATAAGGTTATCATTTAACATATCATCTATACATATTTCTTGTGTTAGTCCCGTTGAGTTTCTAGGAAATCTAGATGGATCATCCATTTATCGTCAATTTGTACGAATGATCATTTTAGTATGCACTCCCGCAAACCCCATATCTTACGGCGGGATTACCAGTCCAGGCTAAATCCCCTGCAATATAAACTCATAAGGTGATGTCGGGATTACCAGTCCAGGCTAAATCCCTTGCGCGACAAACACCCTTAATGAGCTCGGATCTGAATTACCAGTCCAGGCTAAATTCAGACCCTAATCGGATTACCTGTCTGGGCTAAATCCACAATGCACACATATTCTTCGGGAGGCTCGATCACTCAAGGAACACCAGTCCAGGCTAGATCCTTTTTATACTTGAGATCTTTGGATTACCAGTCTAGACTAAATCCTTTTCTGCAACATATGCAGGATCTCAAGTCTCATTTAAATCATGGTTTATCCATCGAATTCCCTTTTAAACCTCAATCGAGACATTATTCAATAATTCATTATTAGAGATGCAATTCATGTATTTTCATGCCATCAACAATACAATTATCATGCATTCACAAAACATACAATTATTCATGTTATAGGTTTACTTCGAGTTATCCGAACTTACCCGGTATTCGTTTTAGAGCTGTGTTTCGGTTATTTCAAAACCTTGCGTTTACCTCGATCGACCTCTAAAATTTGTTCCTCAAGGTCTATAAAAACAAAATTATATCATTAATTCACTACATTACACTTTTCAAGTTTAATTTCTACCCACGGTCCAAATGACCGTTTTGCCCCTAACCTTTGACATTTTACAATTTAGCCCCTAGGCTCGTATAATTTAACGCATGGAATTTCTTACCCAAGCCTAACCGAATATTGTTCTCTCTAATGGCATCCCACATTTTCCATTATTTTCTCATTTCTACCACATATTTTAAAACATTTGCAAAATAGTCCCTACAAGGGCTTTTCATGAAAATCACCTAAGAAAATATGTTTAACACACCTTCAACTTTCATACCCCTCCATAATCCACCAAAATACAAGCAACTCATGCATGGGTAAATTTTTAAACATGAAACCTAGCATGAAATATAGGTAGAAATGGAAAGATCAAGCTACCGAGATTTCAAAAATACAAAGAACATTAAAAACGGGGCTTGAGAGCACTTACTATTGAGCTTGAAATGTTTGAAAACCCTAGCTATGGTGACAAGAGAATTTCGACAGGTATGAGGAAGAAGATGGTTGATTTTGGCTTGAGTTTTCCCATTTTATTTCAATAATAAGCCAAATAACCAAAATACCCTTAAGTCCTTTCTTTGAAATTTCATCCATGCAAGCCCATTTTTGTCCAAAAACTTAGAAATTGGGCAAATTTCTCTTTAAGACCTTCTAGTTAATAATCTAAATCAATTTCATACAAATTGCTTTTAGAATCCAAGTTTTGTAATTAATTCAATTTAGTCCCTAATTTCCAATTGGACACCTTACTCAAGGAATTTCTTTATGAAACTTTAACACATGCATAATCTCATATTCTAGGTCTCACAATAATCATAAAATAAATATTTTGATGTCAGATTTATGGTCCCGAAACCACTATTCTGACTAGGCCCTAATTTGGGATGTTACAGGGATTACCAGTCCAGGCTAAATCCCTTATAACGATAAACACCATTAGTGAGCTCGGATCTGAATTACCAGTCCAGGCTAAATTTAGACCCTAATCAGATTACCCGTCCGGGCTAAATCCATAATGCACACATATTCTTCAGGAGGCTCGATCACTCAAGGAACACCCGTCTGGGCTAGAACCTTTTCTATATTCGAGATCAACGGATTACCCTTCTGGGCAAAATCCTTTCTACAACACATGCAGGATCTCAGTTCACATGTCAATCATGGTTTATCATCGAATTCCCTTTTTAACCTCAACCGAGACATTATCCAACAAATTATTATCAAGATACATTCCATGCATTTTCATACCATCAACAATGCAATCATCATGCATTCATAAATCATACTATTATGCATGTTATGAGTTTACTTTAAGTTATCCGAACTTACCTAGTACTCGTTTCGGTGTTGTATTTCGATTATTCCGAAACCTTTCGCTTTCCTCGGTCCACCTTCAGAATTTGTTCCTCTGGGTCTATAACAATAAAATTAAATCATTAACATATCACATTGTACTTTTCAAGTCTAAATTCCACCCCTGGTCCAAATGACCATTTTACCCCTAACATTTCATATTTTTACGATTTAGCCCCTAGGCTCGTATAATGAAACACATGCAATTTCTATCTTACCCAAGCCTAACTGAACACTTTTCCCTTTTATGGCAGCCCACATTTTTCATTATTTTCACATTTCTACCACATATTTAACCACTTTTGCAAAAAGATCCCTTTAGGGGTCTTTCATGAAAATCACCTAGGAAAAGATGTTTAACACACCTCCAACTTTCACACCCCTCCATAAATCATCAAAATACAAGTAACTCGTGCATGGGTAATTTTTTAAACATGAATCCTAGCATGAAATATGGGTAGAAATGGAGAGAGTAAGCTATCGGGATTTCAGAAATACGAATAACATTAAAAACGGGGCTTGGGAGCACATACTATTGAGATTGAAAATGTTGAAAACCCTAGCTATGGAGTCCCTTGAAGTTTCGGCTGAATGAGGGAGAAGAATGGCTGATTTTGGCTTATTTTTCCCATTTTATTTCATTAAAATGCCAAATGACCAAAATGCCCTTAAGCCTTTTCTTTAAAATTTCATCCATGCAAGCCCATTTTTGTCCAAAAACATAGAAATTAGGAAAATTATTCTCTAAGACCTTCTAATTTATAATCTAAAGCAATTTCATACAAATTGCTTCTAGAATCCAAGTTTTACAGTTTATTCAATTTAGTCCCTAATTTCTAATTGGACACCTTACTCAAAGAATTTCTTCATGAACTCTTAACACATGCATATTTTAATATTCTAGACCTCATAATAATCATAAAATAAATATTTTTATGTCGGATCTATGGCCCCGAAACTACTATTCTAACTAGGCCCTATTTATGAATGTTACATTTCTCCCCCCTTTAGGGACTTTCGTCCTCGAAAGTCTTACCAGTAAACAGGTTCGGATATTGGTTTCTCATGGTTGCTTCTGGATCCCATGTAGCCTCTTCCACACCATGTTGATGCCATAAAACTTTTACTAAAGCCACATTTTTATTTCTCAATTGTTTAACCTCACAAGCTAAAATCTTGACCGGTTCTTCTCCATAGGTCATGTCTGATCTAATCTCAATCTCTACTGGTGAAATCACATGAGAGGGGTCTAATCGATATCTTCTTAACATGGATACATGGAACACATCGTGAATCTTTTTCCAATTCGAGTGGCAATACCAAACGATAGGCTAATGGTCCAACTCTTTCAGTAATCTCGTACGGTCCGAAAAATCGTGGACTAAATTTTCCTTTCCGACCAAATCTCAACACTTTTTTCCATGGAGACACTTTCAAGAATACTCTATCTCCAACTTGGAATTCAATCTCTTTCTTTTCAAGTCGGCATATGACTGTTGCCTATCTGATGCCGCTTTTAAACAGTCTCGTATCACTTTAACTTTTTCTTCAGTTTCCTTAATCAGGTCAACCCCATGAATTTGACTTTCCTTAAGTTCTGTCCAATACAATGGATTTCGGCACTTTCTGCCATACAAGTCCTCATAATGCGCCATCTTCAAACTCGTTTGAAAACTGTTATTGTAGGAAAATTCTACCAATGGCAAGTACTTTTCCCAGCTACCCTGAAATTCAAGGATGCAACATCGCAACATATCCTCAAGAATCTAAATCATCCGCTCAGATTGACCATCAGTCTGTGGGTGAAAAGCTGTACTAAAATTCAACTTTGTACCCAAGGCTTCTTATAACTTTTTCCAGAATCTCGAAGTGAACCTTGGGTCTCTGTTAGAAGTAATCGACAACGGTACCCCGTGTAATCTCACAATCTCAGATATGTACAAGTCGGCCAATCTATCAAGAGAGTAGTCTATTCTTACTAGAATGAAATAAGCCGAATTTGTCAACTTATCCACCACAACCCATATAGTGTCTTTCCTTTTCGGAGACAATGGCAATCCTGTCACAAAATCCATGGTAACTTTGTTCCACTTCTATTCGGGGACCACTACAGGTTGTAACAAACCTGAAGGCACTTGATGTTCAGCTTTAACTTGCTGACATATCAGGAACTTCGATACAAATTCAAAAATGTCTCTTTTCATGCTATTCTACCAGTACATTTTCTTCAAATCGTTGTACATCTTGGTACTTCCCAGATGAATAGACAAATAGCTGTTATGTGCTTCTTGCAAGATTTTCTGAATAATCTTATCATCTTTAGGTACACAGACTCTATCTTTAAACATCAAACATCCATCAGGACCAATCCGATAATCTGATTCAATGCCCAACTCACATCGAGTTCCTGTAGCCTACAGGTTTCTATAATTAGTTTGGGCATTATAGATTTCCTGAAGAAGTGTCGGCCTAGCCTCCAACTCTGCCAAGACCGAGCCATCATCAAGCAATGTTAATCGAGTGTCCATAACTCTCAATGCAAATAGATATTTTCTGCTTAATGCATCGGCGACCACATTCGCCTTTCCCGGGTGATAGTTAATGATCAGATCATAGTCTTTAATTAGTTCCAACCACCTTTGTTGTCTCAAGTTCAACTCTTTTTGAGTCATCAAATACTTCAAACTATTGTGATCAGTAAATACATGATAAGTCTCACCATATAAATAATGCCTCTAGATTTTAAAGGCAAAGACAATGGCGGCGAGCTCTAAGTCATGTGTCGGATAGTTCTTCTCGTGAGGCTTCAACTGTCGTAAAGCGTAAGCTATCACTTTGCCATCTTGCATAAGTAAACAACCCAGTTGGTTCAAGGATGCATCACTGTAGACCACAAACTCTTTTCCCAGTTCAGGTAATACTAAAACAGGAGCTTCTGTCAGCAACGTCTTTAACTTCTCAAAACTCTACTGACACTTTTCTGTCCATTCAAACTTAACGTCTTTCTGTAGCAATCTCGTCATTGGAGTTGCTATCATGGAGAATCCCCTCACAAATCTTCGGTAGTAACCAGCTAAGCCCAAAAAGCTTCTAACCTCGGTCACATTTTTAGGTAGTTTCCATTCAATAATAGTAGAGATTTTACTCGGATCAACTCGGATGCCTTTACCCGAAACAACATGACCCAAAAATCCAACTTCTTGGAGCCAAAATTCACTCTTGCTAAACTTAGCATACAGTTGTTTTTCCCATAAGGTCTGCAACACAGTTCTCAGGTGCATCGCATGCTCTGCCTCATCTTTAGAATAAATGAAGATGTCGTCAATAAACACAATGACAAACTTATCCAAGTATGGTGGAAAGATCCTATTCATTAGGTCTATGAATACGGCCGGTGCATTCGTCAATCCAAATGGCATAACAAAAAATTCATAATGGCCGTATCTTGTTCTAAAAGTTGTCTTAGGCACATCCAATTCTTTAACACGTAACTAATAGTAGCCAGACCTCAAGTCTATCTTAGAGAATACCGTCGCTCCTCTCAACTGGTCGAATAGATCATCGATCCTTGGTAAAGGATACTTATTCTTGATACTTACCTTGTTCAGTTGTCGGTAATCTATACATAGTCTCATCGAACCATCTTTCTTTTTGACAAACAATACGGGGGCACCCCAAGGTGAAAAGTTCGGCCTAGCAAAACCTTTATCTGTCAGCTCTTGCAACTGTACTTTTAATTCGTTTAGCTCGGTTGGCGCCATTCTGTATGGTGGGGCAATAGAGATGGGAACTGTCCCTGGCACCAATTTAATACCGAACTCTATCTCTCTCTTGGGAGGTAATTCAGGTAATTCTTTCGGGACTACGTTTGGATATTCATATACTATAGGCACAGTCTCAATCTTCAACTTCATTTCCCTCGTGTTCAACACGAAAGTAAGGTAGGCTTCATACCCTTTTCTCATATATTTCTGAGCAACCATTGTCGTGATTATAGTTGGCGACGTGCCCAAATCTCTTGAATTAACTCGTAGAATCTTGCCATCTGGGCATTTCAATTTAATACACTTACTAGCACAATTTACAATTACATCATGCAAGGCTACCCAATCCATACCGAGTATTACATCAAACTCATCAAAAGGTAACAACATAAGGTTAGCCGGAAGACATTGACCATGAATCGTCAAAGGACAATTCTTACAAACTTTATTAACCAGAACTGATTTGCCTAGTGGATTCGACACTTTAATAACAAATTTCGTAGGTTCAACGGGTATGTTCATACTGGACACCATTCTTATGCAAATGTATGAATGCATTGACCTCGGGTTAATTAAGGCAATAACACATGTATTGGAAAGAGAAAAGTACCCGTAATAATGTCAGGAGCAGAGGCTTCCTCTCGAGCGCGTATTGCATACGTCCTTGCCGGGGCTCGAGCCTCTGATTTTGTAGTGTCTTTGGCTGCAACTCGACTGCCACTAGCACTTCCAGAATATCTCAGAGGTCTACCTCGTGCTATGGGAGCACTCCACTTCGGGGTTACTTTCACTTCTTTTTCGATTCGTTCTGGGCAGTCTATGAGAAAGTGGTCAAGAGAACCACATCTGAAATATGCACCGCTATTTATTCGACACTCTCTGAAATGAAATTTGTTGCAACTCTTACACTTTGGCTTTTGGTCATCTACACTCTCTACACTAGTCACCATCGGGGAGGAAGACTTCTGATTTCGTCGTTTAGAGCCTCTCGTTCTACCCGAATATCCTATAAATGAAGTGGAGTGTTCATGCTGGCTCCTTGATTTCTTTATGGAAAATGGGAGCGTCTTACCGCTAGATCTCTTACTCGTAACTCGAGCCTCTCTCTTTGCTTGCTTTCTTTCATTATTGAGTTCTTCGGTGTTTTTGGCCCAATCAGCTAATGCAGCGAACTCCCGTATTTGAAGGATCCCAATCAACAACTTGATTTCTTGATTCAAACTTCCTCAGGGCGTTTTACACATTTCAGACTCGGTTTGAACCCATTCAGTTGCATACTAACTTAACCTTACAAACTCCCTTTCGTATTATGCCACAGTCTTATTTCCTTGTTTGAGTTCTAAGAACTCATTTCACTTCGAGTCTAAAAACCTTTGACTGATATACTTCTTCCTAAACTCTGCTTGGAAGAATTCCCAAGTGATATTTTCCTTCGGCACCACCGAAGATATGGTCTTCCACCAGTGGTACATAGTGTCCTTCAAGAGGGATATGGCACACTTTAAGCACTCCTCAGGTGTGCATGATAACTCATCTAATACCCGTGTAGTATTCTCGAGCCAGAACTCGGCTCTCTCAGCATCATCCTCAATTTTAGCTTTAAATTACTCGACCTCATACTTTCTAAGCTTATCTACGGTGGCCTTACCAATTCTTACCGGTGCCATACCTCGTGGCAAATCCTCATCAGGTTGGTTAGGGTGCGGGGGAGGTCGTGGCATGATGGGGTGATTCCTCAAATAATCCCCAAACCACTCATCCATCATGTTAAAGAAGGTAGCTCAGGCTTCTTCCCGGCCTTCAGACATAACCCTTTTACTACTACTAGATAGAACTCGTTGTACGGAAGCTGGAGCATGGCTCTCGACTCCCTCGAACTCATCTTGTGCATGATTAGAAGACATTTACTATATTCAGAAACAATTTAAATAGTTAAGAGATATGACACTATCAACGTTTGTATAATGGCATGTATAGCGAACCTCAATACCCTCTACGGTAGTCCAAGAACAAACTAAATCATATCTCTGATACCACTAAATGTAACACCCCTCACCCGTACCCGACGCCGGGATAGGGTTCGAACCGTTACCAGTAATTCACCTTTACAAACTTACTAAATCGGGTCACCAATTCTCGCCCAAATTTAAAACATTTCAAACATGTACACTTTGTCCCTTACACAGGCCTTCGAGGCCTAAAACACACCTAAGGGCAGTACGGGACACAATTGAAAACATTCAATAAACTTTGGGCACTTTAGAAAATTTTTCCTTACATTGAAGTGTGACACGCCTGTGTGATGGGGCCATGTGGTCACACATGCCCGTGTGGCTTGGGACACGCCCGTGTCCTCTGTCCGTGTGCAACACTGACTTCAACCTCAACATTCTGTTAAAAGCATACGGCCAAGACACACACCCGTGTACTTAGCCCGTGTTCTATACTGACTTAAAAATTTAGGTGCAGAGGACACACTGCTATACCACACACCCATAGGGGTTTGCCGTGTGTCACACACGGCCTAGACACACACCCATGTGTCTACCCATGTGGACCTTATTAGGCTATTTTCCAAGTTTTAGGTCACCCTCTGCCAACCAATTACACTTATAAATTACTTTAGTGCATGTTAAGGCCAAATTGGTACATTTATAAATATAAAACTTTGATTAACCTCATTGCATGTAAACCTCATGTCATTGGTTTCATACATACTAAGTTAATTCTCATTTTTCATTTAAAGATTTCTATGTATACTAGACATATTTAGGATTGGCTCGTTTTTATAATCCATTGCCAATTGAAGACCAAACCATCACATATGAACATAAACATGCATAGATTTGTAGGTCATAGCCTACTTCAAAATAAGCCAATTTCCATGGCCATATACAAAAAGATAAATATAACTTTACATGCCTTCATTTTTGGCAATTCAAATGACACATATAACAAAATACACAAAAGCTCTATACATGCCATTGAACAAACATAAGTGTTTATATACCAAAGCTGAAATAGTTGATAGTGTGTAGACTCTCCAACCATCTTCCAATCTTTACGAGTCCTCAAGCTCTGTAATATAGGGAAAAGAGAGGGGTAAGCATTTACATGCTTAGTAAGCTCGAATAATTGGAAAGTAAACTTATCGATTATTTAGAATACATCCTTATTAGATAATGGAACCAACAAATATGAGAGTGGTTTCCCTATCACATGCACTTAATCAATGAGTTAGTCGTATAACAAAACACCATGTAACTTATCTTAGATGAGCTCATCATTCAACATGTCATTTATACATATAATTTGTTTTATTCCTGTTGAGTTTCTAAGAAATATCGATGGATTATGCAATCACCGCCAATTCATACGAATGATCATTTTAGTATCACTCCCGCGAACCTCACATCTTACGGCGGGATTACCAGTCCAGGCTAAATCCCCCGTATCGTAAACTCATAAGGTGATGTCGGGATTACCAGTCTATGTTAAATCCCTTATAATGACAAACACCCTTAGTAAGCTCGGATATGAATTACCAGTCTAGGCTAAATTCAGACCCTAATTAGATTACCCGTCCGGGCTAAATCCATAATGCACATATATTCTTCGAGAGGCTCGATAACTTAAGGAACACTCGTCTAGGCTAGATCTTTTTCTATATTTGAGATCAATGGATTACCTGTCTGGGCTAAATCTTTTCTGCAACACATGCAGGTTCTCAATTCATATGTCAATCATGGTTTATCCATCGAATTCCCTTTTTAACATCAACCGAGACATTATCCAACAAATTATTATCAAGATACATTCCATGCATTTTCATACCATCAACAATGCAATCATCATGCATTCATAAATCATACTATTATGCATGTTATGAGTTTACTTTAAGTTATCTGAACTTACCTGGTACTCGTTTCGGTGTTGTGTTTCGGTTACTCCAAAACCTTTCGCTTTCCTCGGTCGACCTCCGGAATTTGTTCCGCGGGGTCTATAACAATAAAATTAAATTATTAACATATCACATTGTACTTTTCAGGTCTAAATTCCACCCCTGGTCCAAATGACCATTTTGCCCCTAACATTTCACATTTTTACAATTTAGTCCCTAGGCTCGTATAATGAAACACATGCAATTTCTATCTTACCCAAGCCTAGCTGAACACTTTTCCCTCTTATGGCAGCCCACGTTTTTCATTATTTTCACATTTCTACCACATATTTAACAACTTTTGCAAAAAAGTCCCTTTAGGGATTTTTCATAAAAATCACCTAGGAAAAGATGTTTAACACACCTCCAACTTTCATACCCCTCCATAAATCATCAAAATACAAGTAACTCGTGCATGGGTAATTTTTTAAACATGAACCCTAGCATGAAATATGGGTAGAAATGAAAAGAGTACGCTACCGGGATTTTTAAAATACAAAGAACATTAAAAATGGGGCTTGAGAGCACTTACTATTGAGCTTGAAAATGTTGAAAACCCTATCTATGGAGTCCCTTGAAGTTTCGGTTGAATAAGGGAGATGAATGGCTGATTTTAGCTTATTTTTCCCATTTTATATCATTAAAATGCCAAATGACCAAAATGCCCTTAAGCCCTTTCTTTAAAATTTCATCCATGCAAGCCCATTATTGTCCAAAAACTTAGAAATTGGGCAAATTATTCTTTAAGACCTTCTAATTAATAATCTAAAGCAATTTCATACAAATTGCTTCTAGAATCCAACTTTTGTTGTTTATTCAATTTAGTCCCTAATTTCCAATTGGACACCTTACTTAAAGAATTTCTTCATGAACTCTTATCACATGCATATTCTCATATTTTAGACCTCATAATAATCATAAAATAAATATTTTAATGTCAGATCTATGTTCCCGAAACCACTATTCCAACTAGGTCATATTTTCGGATGTTACATGAGGGACATAGGCCATAGACACGAGCGTGTGTCAGGCCATGTTAAAACCCCTGTAGGTTTGAATTTAGAATTTAATTCACATGGGCATGGGACACGGGCGTGTCCTTAGATGCTTAGGTCGTGTGTGTCACACGGGCCATTAACACGACCATGTTATAATGACCACATGGGCGTGTTGCCTTTCCACATGGACGTGTGCCCTGTTTCTAGAGTTATTTTTCTAGAGTTATTTAAAGGACCCGGGTTGGTCCCGAATAGTTTCCAAAGGATGTTTGGGGTCTCCTAGGCCCATATTAAGGAGTTTAAACAAAGTTCAAAAAAGTTTTTAATTTGACTGAGTCTTAATGACATTGAATGATTGTATGCATGCAGTTAAGTTAGGTAATGCCTCGTACCCAGTCTTGGCCTCGGACTTGGGAAGGGGGTGTTATAGTGTGTGACACACGGGCTGGCACATGGGCGTGTGGCTAGCCGTGTAACCCAAGTCAGTAACCCCTCAATATTTCCCATGGCCAAGGCACACGGGCGTATCTACGGCCATGTGGTGCAAGTCAGTATGTATACCTTATTTTCACACTGCTTGAGACACGGGTGTGTCTGGTGGCCGCGTAAGGCACACAGACTATTCACACGGACGTGTGAAACTTGTATGGATGAAAATTTTCTAAGTTTCCAAAAGTTTTCAAATGTTATCAGTTTAGTCCCGAACCTCTTCCAAGTATGACTTAATGTCTCGTAGAGCCTTATAAGGGACAATGTGATTATGTTTGATGGATGTTTATGTGTTAATGGATTTTCATGTGAGAAATGTAAGATATATGCTGTAATTGATTGGTAAGGCCTCGTAACCCTATTCCGACAACGGATACTGGTTAGGAGTGTCACAAATGGTCAACAATGATTTTGCATGCAATATTATTATTGAAATAAAGAAATAAAACGAGGATCTTGAATAAATCTATTAAGAAATATAGATATGGAATAAATTGATCAAAATAGAAAGATGCAACTCAAGTACAATTAAATTTGTGGAGTTTTTGGACCAGTAGTCCAAATATCTAAAGGTATAAAGCCAATGAGGGTGCAATTGAAGTAGTTTTGCAAAGGCGGAATAAAAATATGAAGTTTTCCACTAAGTCCTAGCATTGATTATGAAAAGATATAATTTTTTTTATGGTGGATGCAATAACCTTTAGATATATTATTAAATTGACAATTCATAAAAGATTTAACTTGCATTCAATGGTTATTGTTACAACCTTTTATGAATCACTATATAGTAAAGTTTAGATTAAAATCCTTGAAGGATTTAGGTGCTAGAAGCATATTGAAATTCTCGAGAAATTATTCATTTATATGAATTGAAATAATTTGAATATATGTGATAAATTTGACTTAGTGAATAATAGTTGAATGAGGATTATAAAATGATCCAAAATACCTATTTGTGTTTTTTTAAAAGAATCATGATTGAAGTTTGTTATGATTATTATTGAATCTCCTGAAGAGATCAAAATACATTACCCCAAATTTCCCTCACTCATGACTTTTAAAAGAATGGTGATATGAAGGTTAGCAATACATTCAAATAGTCATTTGAAAAACTAATATTCAAGATTGAATATGTAGAATATGATAAAAATATGTTATGTTTTCATAAGGGGGAGTAAATACGCAATGTATTCTTTTTCCCTCAACCGAGGTTTTGTCCCATTGAGTTTTCCTGGTAAAGTTTTTAATGAGGTAGCATATTATGCGTATTATAGATTGTGTGCTCTTTTTCCTTCATTAGATTTTTATCCCACAGGGTCTTTCCTAATAGGATTTTAACGAGGCACATTATCTACCAATGGACATCCAATGGGGAATGTTATGAATATCTTATTAAGTGGACGTCCATCATGATCAAGATAAAGTTTTGATGTACTTTAAATTTTAATAGTTATTAGAATTAGATCTCTACTTCTTTTATACTTCTTATGCCTATAAATAGGGACTCTGATAAAGTATTATAATCACCCTTTTGATCAATAAATTACATTCTCTATTACTTTCATATTTTCTTTGATCTTTATTCTCTCTATCTCTCTTTATTTTTTAACAATTTTTTTAATTCTATAAAATACTTGTTTTTCTTTTTTCTTTTTAAATATCAAAAAAAAATTATTATTAGTTTTTTTAAATTATAAAAAAATATAAAATTACTAAAAATTCACATCTAGAATAAACCTAAATAAATCAACTTATAGGTTCACATTAATCTAGACATCCGTTTGTTTAATTCATTAATCAACTGGAATAAAATAATTTCTAAAAAGGGCTAAACAATATCTAAAAATTTGTAATTTTTTTCCTATTTAAAACACGTATCACTTTTCTATGGCTATTAGTAAAAAAAGTTAATAGTGTCAACCATGAATCTAAAGAGTACCGACATGGTTAACAATTTCCAAATACCTAAAAAGTTAACACATGTATTTAATTAATTTAAAAAATTAAAATTAAAAAAATAATTGTTTTATATATTTTTAATAATTTCTAAATTTTAAAAATAATTTTTTATAATTTTAAAATTTTAAAAATTAATTCATTATTTGGTATTTACATGGCAATCCACGTATAGTTATGTTAGTAAAGTTAACGTGCATTAATTTTTCTATCCATTTTGTAGTAATTTAAAAAACAATCTGTATTTAACGGTTAAAAGAGACAAAATTAAATGGATGATTATATAATCTTTTCTATAAAGTTAAACAACTAAATAAATCATTATGTTTTTTTTTATCTTGTTTGCATATATTAAAGTTTTTTTTTGTAACAAATGATATATTATAATATATTATTAATTTTTTCATAAAATTTTATTTAAGGATAATAGTTTTATTTATAATATAAAATATTTTATTTTTAAATAAACTTAATAAAATTTTATTACTAATTCAAAGGATGACTTACATCAACAACAATGAAAAACATATGCACTAGAAAAAAATACAATTATTCCTTAAAAAAGGAAAAGAAAATACAATTATAAAATCTATTGATTTGGTTATTATCACTTTATATAAAATTATAATTATTTCTCCTAATTAAAAAAATATTATTGATAGGAATATTCGTTGTCAATAATAATTGTTGATGAGATGACTAAATAAATCATCTTGTTGAAAACAATATTATTGATAAAAAATAATTACTGTTTAATTGGGAGGGAAAATGCGAGCCTTATTTATGGATTTTTTCATTGGGTAAAAATTTAGAAAGATTATAGCACACTCATGAAAAATTTTTATATTGTAAATTTATAAAAATTTAATATAAAAATCAAATGATAAAATTGAAATGGTAATCCTAATTTAGCCAAACTCTTAATATGTAGTATAGATAATTTTCCATCCAAATTCCAAATATTTGATTTGAAATCGCATTATTTTTTAAAGGTTTAAAAGGTTAAATGTTAATTATTATTATTATATCGATATCTAAAGTTGATAATTGTTACATATATTAAAAATAATAGCATTAGCATAGATACCAACTTATATAATGATTAATCACCTTAGATATCAATGAGATCCAAAAAAATAAAAATAAAAGCACCAACTTTAGAAGAATTTGTCAAGTTTAAAGAAAAAAAAAAACATTAATCCCTGTAGAAGTTGTGGGACACAATCAACAAATGATATGATATGTGTCATTTGTCAAAATCTCATTCGTTATTAATGTACTAATCATTTAAATTTTAATAATGTTACAAAAGTAACAAAATGTGTAATCAAAGCTAAATTAAATTAAATTTGAACACTAAAACTAAAATTGGATACCAATTAATACATTAGCTTAAGAAAAACATTATTTCCATCGAAAACCTTTGAGGAACTTAAGTATTACGGATAGAATTTGAATTTTTTTCTCATTGCATTTCCATCACACAAATACGATTATAAGTTCTTAATTGAAATATTCAAGTCAAGCGTATATATGATTAAACGTATTATTCAAATAAAATTGAGGCTTAGTTGGTGATAAACTTAACTAGAAACATCTCAATCTTTTTGAAGAAGGGGAAAGTGTACCACTTTTAGAAACCAACAAATAAAGGTATCATGTACACGCAAATATTTTAAGGTGAATTTAGTTGGGCGGTGCGTTTATTTATTATTAATGTAAAAATAATGGTGACAATAAGATTAAATATTGTAGAGTGAAACAAAAAATAAACTAAATACACCGCATCTAATCACCCATCCAAACTCACCATTAATTTTAAAAAAAATGGTACAATTACAAAAATAAATTAAAACAATAAAAAATTATAATTCAACCGTCAAAAAGTTTATGATTTATTTTTGACAATTTAAAATAATTTTCTCACGTAGCCCCTAAAGCCAAAAGTTATGAATCAAGTGGAAAGGACAAGTTCAATTTGGACAAGTTGCCGCATAATTATATATATATATGCTATTAAAGGGATTTGCACTTATGCCGCTGTCAACACAACTCATCATTCACTTATGTTTTGGAGTGGCAAACCGCACTCCCACGCTAAACATGTAGGATTTACTTTGCGGCTATATATAATTTAATGCTGTCCTTTTAAAATATAATATATTAGTTTTTTTAATCACGTATTTTGCATATGACTATGTGTATTTAATTATTTTTATTATTTAATAATTTTTTATATAATATAAAAATAAAAAATATATTTAAAATATATAAAATATATTACGTTAAAAGAATTTAAATCATAACTAAAATAATTGTATAATATTAAAAAATATATTTGTGCAATATATAAATATGGCCATGCTGTAGATTTATATTCTACTCTTCAATCTACACTATTTTGATCTCCAAAACAAGATGCAAATAAATAAATTATGTTATGGATACATTATATAATAATGTTATTTACAATTTACACTATATAGTTTGTTAGTACCACAGGCCGTGTCACAGGCCGTGTGGACATTTGAAATGGGATCACATGGTCATGTCCAAGCCCGTGTCCAACTCCGTGTAACTCCTTAACTTGGGTCACATGGCCAACTATACGCCTGTGTGACTAGCTCGTATGCCCTTCGAAATGGCCTCACATGCCCGTGTGCCATACCGTGTGCTAGGTCATGCCAAAATTATAGGGTATACTGACTTATGCCACACGACCAAGTCACACGCCCATGTGTTGAGCCGTGTGGAGCATACTAAATTGGTTTCTAATTAAACACAGGGAGCACACGGCCGTGTCACCTGACCGTGTGTCACATACGGCTGAGACACACGCCTGTATCTTTGCCCATGTGGACAAAAATAGGCTATTTACCAAGCCATCTTACTCACCCATATTTTGCATCCACCTACACAAATCAAATGGTATATGACATGGCATAAATAGGCATTCAAATCAATCTCAACCAAGCCTAATTCATGCTAATTTGATACCATTAACCATAAGACACACAAGTACCACAATTAGTCATACAATTTCAAACCAATTTCACATTCATAAATCACTTAAATAGTCACTTTCAATTATGCACTAATTTGCCTAAAACCACAAGCATACCAATCTCAACTTCCAACTATTTGATACCCAAAATATCAATCCACAACAAGCATTACATAGCAATTATCAACCACATAACAAAAGGCCATTTGCACATTTATATATAAAAAAATACCAAAATAAGCTAAATCACATGGCTATACACATAACCAAACATTCATCATTTACAAGCCAAACCAAATGGCTAAATCCATTACTAACATATATTCCAAAATGACCATAACTCCTATACATGTCATATAACCAAATATGTAATTTCAAAAGTACCAAAATGATAGCTTGATATTGTGATGAGATCTCTAACGACTCCCAAATTCGAGCAAGCTTCGATATTCATTATAAAACACAGAAAAGTAAATAGAGTAAGCTATAAAGCTTAGTAAGCTCGTATGCTTAAAGTAAAACTTACCATATATACACAATTTAAGCAATTAACATAACATAGCATAACTCATATTGATCCACAAATCTATCACATATTCATTCACAAGGTTAGATATGAAATTCACAAGTTTCTTCGATTCAATGCTTGTATGGTTCATGTACATACCTGTACTAACTTTTATCAATCTCATACTCATCCATATCCTTGATACTCTCGTTGAGCCATTTGAAATAATATCGGATACCCAGGAATCTCGCACCCTAAGTGCCAAATACATAGCCGAAGTTATCTCAATCTCATATTATGCTCACCCTCGAGCTATCAACGGGTCTGCTCACACAAGCTAACGGTCATGACATAGCTACAAGGTGTTGCTCACATAAGCTTACGAGAATCCACAACACATGCCTGATAACTCAGCCATCGGTAAGACGTACAAACCAGCACCCAAACACATAAGCCCTAATGACATGTCATTCGTGTCCTAATCTATTCCTAAGGTTCAACTGGGATTTTATATTGCCGAATCTTTGTCGAAAATATCCGTAAGGTCATGTTCACAATTAATTTAATAATAAAACATTTAAAATAAAATTATATTAGTGCTTATTAACATACGAACTTACCTCGATTGCAAAAACGATGAAATGGATCGATTAGTCTAATACTTTGTTTTTCCCCTGATCTAGATCCAAACTTCATTTTTCTTGATCTATATAATATCAAATTTAACTTATTCAATTATCATTATATTCAATTTAGCCCAAAAATCACATTATGGCAAAATTATACTTTTCCCTAGTAGTTTAACATCTTTACAATTTAGTCCTTAGCTCATAAAAAATACTATTTTCATGCAATTAAGTCCTTACCCATGCTAGCCAAATTTTCCTTAATACCATAGCAGCCCATATTTTTCATTTATTTCATATTTCTACCACAAAATTTCCACATTTCACAAATAAATCCCTAATTGAAAATTTTATCAAAAATCTCTTAACAAATGTTGTTTATCTAACAACAACCATTTATTTTCTATCATCAAACATCAAAATACATATACATTCATCAATGGAAAAACCCTAAACCTTTAAAAATTTTACAAATTAGTCCCTGGGCTAGCTAGATTAAGTTGCAACGGTCTCAAAAACATAAAAATCATTAAAAACAGGACAAAAATCATACCTAATTAGACAAAAATGCATTGGCTGAATATTGAAGCTTAAAAATGGCTTCTTTAGACCCTAGTTTCGATTGGAGAAGATGATAAGAGATAATAATTTTTTTTGTTTTATTTATTTATCACTTATTTGTTAATTTACTTAATTAACCTTTTAATTTAAAACAAATTTCAACAATACCAATCTCATAAATGTCCAATAACATACTAATGGTCTAATTCCCACTCAAGGACCTTTACTTTAAAATTCTATAGCTATTAGACACCTTTAAATAATAGAACATAAGTTTTACACTTTACGCGATTTAGTCTTTTTTATCAAATTGAGCGTTCAAACGATAAAATTTCTTAACGAAATTTTCACACAATCTTACTATCATGCTGTAGACATTAAAATAATAATAAAATAATTATTTTGACCTCGTATTTGTGGTCCCAAAACCACTGTTCTCATTTGACTAAAAATGGGCTGTTACAACTCTCCCCCCTTAGGAATTTTCATCCTCGAAAATCTTACCAGAAAATAGATTAGGGTACTGTTTTCTCATAGCTTCCTTGAGTTCCCATGTAGCCTCTTCAACACTGTGACGTTTCCATAGAACCTTCACTAGAGCTATGCTCTTGTTTCTCAACTCTTTAATCTCTCGAGGCAAAATTCTGATCAGTTTTTTGCTATATGACATATTAGGCTAAATTTCAATCTCTGTCGAAGAAATTACGTGTGATAGATATAATCTATATCGACACAACATAGACACATGAAACACATTGTGAATCTTTTCTAACTCTAACGGTAAAGCTAGTTGATATGTCACTGCCCTTATTCTTTCGATAATTTCATACAGCCTGATAAATCGCGGACTCAATTTTCCTTTGCAACCAAAATGAAGAATCTTCTTCCACGGAGATACTTTCAAAAATATTCTATTGCCAATTTGAAATTCAAGGTCTATACGTTTCAAATCTGCATAAGAATTTTGTCGATCTGAAGCTACTTCCAAACTGTCGCGAATTATTTTCACTTTATCTTTGGTCTCTCTAACCAAATCAACCCCGTGAATCTTTTTCTCACTAAGTTCCATCCAATACAATGGAGTTCAGTAATTGCAACCATACAATGCTTCGTATAGTGCCATCTTTATACTCGATTGAAAACAATTGTTATACGCGAATTCAACCAACAGTAAATATTTTTCCCAGTTGCCTTCAAACTCTAGAACACAACAATGAAGCATATCTTTGAGAATCTAAATTAAATTACTCTCTTAGACTAACCGTCGATTTATGGATGAAATACAGTACTAAAGTGCAACTGCGTTTCCAAAGCTTCTTGCAACTTCTCTCAAAATCGCGATGTAAACCTCGGATCTCTATCCAAACTAATAGAAACTAACAACCTCAGAGATGTATAATTCAGCTAATCTATCGAGCGAAAAGTCTGTACGTACCAGAATAAAATGTGCCAATTTTATCAGTCTATCAACAATAACCTAGATAACATCTTTCTTTTTCAGAGATAGGGGTAATCCTGATATGAAATCCATCGTAACTCGATCCCATTTCCACTCTGCTATCATCACTGGCTGTAGTAGTCCTGAAGGCACTTGATGTTCAGGTTTGACTTGTTGGCAAACTAGGCATCTCGACACAAACTCTAAAATGTCTTGTTTCATGCCCAACTACTAGTACAACTGTTTCAAATTATTGTACATTTTAGTTCTCCCCGGATGAATAGATAAACAACCACTGTGTGCTTCATGTAGAATTTTCTGAATAAGCTCAGATGTAACGCCCCAAAACCTAAGTAGTTATTTTTGTATGGTTGTGACACATATGTGTTTGCTTTAGTGGTTAAGTGTTCTGGGAAGTGCCCGAGAAGTCTTGGGTTCAAACCTTGGCTTGTGCAAAAATTTTGTTTCTTACTTGAATAAACCCTGTTTCTAGACAGTAGGCTTTAAAATAAAAAAATGGGTATAACAGGACAGAATGGGCTTGCTGGTCTAGGTGGTAAGTGGCGTGTGGTAGCCACTTGGGGTTTGAGGTTCGAATCTTGGTGGGCACAAGAGAATGTTTTATTTTGCTACTTTTACCGTGTGGGTAGTAGAGGTTGACCGAAATATTGCTGAGTTGAGTGGAGTTTGAAATTGGTTGTTGAGGAGATATTGATGGAGAGATTTTAGGAGGAAAATATGGGATGTTGATGTGGTGGAAGAGTTGTTGCCGAAATGGGTACTTTGATTACTCAGAATTTGGCCTAGGTAGGTATTGCTCTCCATTTTGGTTGCTGTGAACTTGTTGGTTGCTTTTCTCTCCTCATTCTCAGTTCCTATCAAGTGTTTTCTTTTCACTTTTTTATTTGGGGGTAGCCGAATATTGCTATTGACCATTTGAACACTTTTCGTGTTGGTGTTGCTCTTCCCTACAGTGATTGTACTGATCAATTTTCTTCTCTTCATCTACTCCTATAACTGCCACTCTCTTGGTTTTCCTTGCTTTTGCTGAATCTCCACTCTTTCCCCTCCCTCAATCGGTTTGTTTTGGCCGACTCTCTCTACTATTCTCCCTCTCTCTAGCTTCGGCCAAACACTCCATTTCCCTCTCTTCTTTCTCCCAATTTTTTTTCCTCTCTTTATTTTGTGTTGGCCAAATACTCCACCTCTCCTCCTTCGGTTCCTTCGATCTCAGCATTGTTTTTTGATCAAACAGTTTGAGTGAGTATATTGGTGCTAGCCTTTTGCCTCTATGTATCATATGCCTATGGCTATTGATTTGAGTGTGGGTCGATTGTGTCTTTCCCCTATTCAAAGTTTCATGTTTTTTGTAACCCTTAAGGCCTAGTGATTAGCCTTTTGCAACAGATTAAGTGTGCAAGCCTCAAACAATCGATCAAGGCAAGCGATAGGTTAGAGTGCTCAGGGCTACTTGCACTTTTTCGCAAACAAAGATGTGTAAAACACTGCCCTACTCGTAAATCGGCAAAAGCCAAAATAAGTGACTGATGACGTTACACAGGTGTGCGCTCGCTCGTGTGGTAACCCAAATGCCTAAACATGGGCGTAAGATCGTGGAGCCCGACCATGAGCGATTTCGTGGGCCGAGGTCGTTTTGGGCCATTTTGGGCCGAAATAGGCTGTGTGGGCCCACGGGGATGTAGACCCCACACGGGTAAATCACGCAGATGTGTGGAAATCATTGGGCTAGGCTGTGTAATCCACGTGGCCAAGGCCATTTCTGGGCTTTGTGGGCTAGACAGGCGTGTGGGCCCACATGGGCCCATAATATATGCCGTGGGCCCATTTTTACTATTTGACTATTAAGGTTGCACGGGTCACCCGAGATGACTGTGGACCTACTGTTGGATCGATAAGATTGCCTAGAACCCCTATTTGCTAAAATGACTATTATGCCCCTGTGTGGTAAAATTACTATTATGCCCTTATGAGATGTATGACTGTAATCGAGCATGCCATTATATATATATGTTTCTTACATGTATGATATGTTGCATGGGGATGGGTTTATTATGATTAGAGGAAGTGTATTATATTGATAGCTCTGCTGCAATTTACTGTTTAGTACCGCAACTGGTGCTATTTTGGAGTGTAGGGATGGGTGGGTTGATTTTATCCCTACATGGAGTGCAGGGTTGGACGGAGATGGAGTGTAGAGGCTGGTTGGGTAGAATCTATTGATTGCATATCTGTACTGTACTATTTCTGGGATGGGCTCAGGCCCACACTGATACTGATGTTGTAATAGGCTAAGGCCCGAACTGAAACTAAACTGTTACTGAATTGGGCTTAGGCCCAGGCTGTCTATGCTCACTGATTGGTTATTTGATATGGGATTACACACTGAGTTTTCATAACTCACCCATCTGTTTATCTGTACAGGTAATCCCTAGGCTTAGTCAGGTCGGTGCTACGAAGGACTCAAAGGTGGCCACATAACCGCACGAACTTTCTCATTTGGTTAAAAACTTAAGTAGTTTTATTTGTGGGTATTTTTAATGTAATAAGGCCTCTTTAAATTTTTAAATCTTTAATTTGGGGTTTTATTTATTTTGATTTGTATCTACTAGTAGTAGGACGCGGGTTTTCAAAAAGACAAATGTTTTTCAAAATACCACGTTCACGCAACATGATTTAAAAGCTTCTGCAAGAAATAATGTTTTAAAATTAATAACAATGTAATATGATTAACGTTTGATAAACAACTTAGATTTTGAAAATGAACGAGACATCCTCAAATATTTATTAAGAACATAAAGCAAAAGTAAATATGGAAAAGCTTTTTCAACTATATCACTCTTTAGGAAAAACACTTCAATGCGGCATCACCAGATTCGACCATAACGTCTAGGCCGGGTTTGGAGTGTTACATCAGAATTTTTCGGTGCACAAATTCTATCTCGAAACATTAAACAATCTTCGGATCCAATCTGATACTCTGAACCAGTAGTCAACTCGTATTGTAATCTTTTAGCTTGTAATTCATTATCACATCCCAAACCATTTAATGACGCGTCACTAAAAATCACAAACTCTTTACCCGACTCAGGTTGAACTAAAACTGGTGCTTCAGTTAACAGTGCTTTCAAATTTTTCAAAACTCTATTGGCATTTCTCAGCCTATTCAAACTTCACATCTTTCTGTAGCAATCAAGTCATAGGTGTAGCAATCATTGAGAACCCTTTTACAAAACATCGATAATAGCCTGCTAATCCCAAAAATCTTCTGACTTCAGACACGTTTCTTGGTGGTTTTCAATCAACAACTACTGAAATCTTACTCGGATCAACTCGGATGCTTTCCGCTAAAACAATATGTCCCAAAAATCCAACCTCTCGAAGCAAAAACTCGCATTTGTTGAATCTAGCAAACAATTGCTTATCTCTTAAGGTTTGTAATACAATTCTCAAATGTTCAGCATGTTCAAATTCATCTCAAGAATAGATCAAAATATCATCGATAAATACAATAAAAAAACTGTCCAAATACGGTTTAAAGATTCGATTCATCAAATCCTTGAATATTGCAGGAGCGTTAGTTAATCCAAATGGCATAACAAGAATCCATAATGCCTGTACCTAGTTCTGAACGTAGTTTTCGGCATATCTGAATCTTTAACTCACAATTGATAATAGCCAGATCTCAAATCAATCTTTGAGAATATTTTGCTCCTTTCAACTGATCAAATAAATCATCAATTCTTGGCAAAGGATATTTATTCTTAATTGTAACCTTGTTAAGCTAACGATAGTCAATACACAGTCTTATCAATCCATCTTTCTTCTTTACGAATAGAACTGGTGCACCCTAGGGCGAAAAACTAGGTCTTGTAAAACCTCTATCTATTAACTCTTGCAACTGAGCTATCAACTCTTTCAATTTTATCGAAGTCATTCTGTATGAAGCTATCGATATCGATAATGTTCTCGGTACTAATTCAATAGTAAACTCGACTTCTCTAATCGGTGGTAACCCAGGTAACTCTTCTAGAAACACATTCAAATATTCACAAACCACTAGCACTGATTCAATCTTTGATTTAGACACTTTTGTATCCAATACATACGCAAGGCAAGCATTACAACATTTTCTCACATATTTCTGAGCTAGCATCGTCGATATCACAACAAACAACCCATTCGAATCATCAGACTCAATATGGAGAATCTCACTATTCTAACATTTCAACTCAGTACTCTTTCGTCTACAATTTACAACAACATCATGCAAAGTCAACCAATCCATACCCAAAATCATATCGAATTCATCAAATGGTAAAAGCATCAAATCAAATGAAAAATAGTAACCCCGAGTCATCAAAGGACAATCCTTGTGTAACACCCTAAACCCAGCCCAGAACTTAGACCCGAATCTGACGTGTCACATTGAAGTGTTTTTCGAAAACCATGTTTTTATTAGAAACCCTTCTTATTTAAAATGTAGTACATTGAAAACTTCTTAATTTTATTTCCAAAATTCCTTTTTACTTTGCGGAAGCTAATTCTAAAAGTAACTGATTTACGAAAACGTGATGTTTAAAAGTTAAGTTGCGAAAGCATTTTAAAAATGTTGCGAAAATGTAGTGTTTGAAAACAGTTCTTGTTTTAGAAAATCGTGTCCTACTTCTAACAGATATTAGACATACTACATCAACTTTCCAAATAAAAAGTTAAGGAAATAGAGAGGCCTTATACATCCTAAATCAAAAATCAAAGTGCTTAACTAAATAAACGAAATAGAAAAAAATGTGCAGTTGTGTGGTCGTCTCCAAGTCCCTCTGCGACACCAATCCACCTAACGCTGGGGATTACCTGCATGGTTAATAAATGGGGTGAGTTTATGAAAACTCAGTGTGTAATCCCCTTACTAGAGTAACAATCAAGATACGTGAAATAAAAGAAAGCTTGATGCAGGCTAGAGAGCAGTTATGATAAATGATGCTGATCGATTCAGCTCAGAGCATACATGGGCCAAAGCTTATTACAATATCATTTGGGTCACAGCCCATAACAGAATCAATTAGGCCCAGCCCAAACCAATAACAGAATAGAATGTGTGAATGCATAGATGCATGCTATCCCATCCCAATAATCCAACCGTTACACATCAACTCCGTCCCTTGGTACACATCATGTGGGGATATAAATATTGACCCACCCATCTGATACACTTCAATGGTAGCCCAGTTGCGGTACTACCTTCATTACAGCAAAGCTGCTAATCATATATTGGGCTTAAAAAGCCTTCAGTAGCGGTATCATAATTGGCACAAAGCCATCGGTAACTGTATTATGTTTGGTACATAGCCATCAGTGACGGTAATATAATCGGCACACAGGTTTGGGTAATTATGATCCACATGGAATCATCCATAAGTATGTTAGGCACATAGCCATAGGTAAATACGTTTGGCACAAAGCCATAGTCAAGATGGCACAGAGCCATTTTTAGGTTGGCACAAAACCACAATCAGATTAAGCGGCATTAAGCCGTCGTCAATAATCATATATTGGCACATAGCCTTAGGCAAATACGTTTGGCACACAGCCATAATTAGGTTGGCACAGAGCCATATATAGGTTACTGCAAAGCCATAATCAGAATAATTGGCTTTAAGCCATTGGTAACTGTATCATGTTAGGCACATAGCCATCAGCGACGGTAATACAGTCGGCACACAGCATCGAGTAAATATGATCGACATAGAGTCGTCAATAATCATATATTAGGCTTAAAAGCCACCGGTGGATCTACGGTCGCCAAGCAACCATGCGATCCTTAATTGGTGGATCCACGATCGTCAAGCAACCATGTGATTCTCAATTTATTCCTCTGTTTCATAATCCCTACCCATGTGCAACACCATATTATATGAATGCAACAAATATACACACGTCATACAAAATCATACAAATCACAGTCACAACAGTCCAATCACAGTCATACATTCTCAGTCAAAACATAGTCAAATCAATCAAATTGTATTATTAGTGAGTCATATACCCTAGAGGGGTAGAACGATCTTTTTACCTATTAGAGGTATTTTAGTCATTTCACCCTACAAGGGTGATTTGGTAATTCTACAAACCAAGGGTATTTCAATAATTTTGCAAACCAATGGTATTTTTGTAATTTTTAAAAGTCAAGGGTATTTTATTAATTTTGTAAATTAGGGGTATTTCTGTAATTTTCCAAATCAAGGGTATTTCGGTAATTTTCCAAATTAGGGGTATTTTGGTAATTTTACAAATTAAGGGTATTTCGATAATTTTACAAACTGGGGGTATTTCGGTAATTTTACAAATCAAGGGTATTTCGGGAATTTTACAAGCTGGGGTATTTCAATAATTTTACAAATCGATGGTATTTCGATAATTTTACAAACCAAGGGTATTCAATAATTCTATCCTACAAGGGCATTTCAGTAATTTACCCTATAGGGGTATTTCAGTAATACTAGCCTACAGATATGAGATTCACATAGTCCAATCCAATATTTACTACACAATCATACAATCTATCCACTTAGGCCCATGGGCCCATTGGGCCTACATGGCCTATCCTAGCCCAAAGTAACCTAAGCCCACGAGAGCACTCATGATGGCCTCAACCATCACGTCAAAGCTCCCACACGTGCACTTGCACGCTCGTGTCGCTGCCATCGTCGTGTGACCGGCATTTTGGCATTCCTGCATTTGTCATTCTACAGCTAGAGTAGTGCGAAATACACACCTGTTTATGATAACGCGGCAAAGTCCACAATCACCAACCTTGGCACATCCTGCATTGAGTCTTCCTCCCAACTCATTTGGTTCGGTCTATTTAAAGCCAGCTTCTCACTAATTCTCATGTTAGCTTCCCGATGTGGGATTACTTTCAACCATTAGGAAAATTCCTTATTCTTATGACCACTTTAACCACAGAGTTCCAGTCTAACTCCACCTCCCATACAGCTCAAATAGCAAAATAAATACTCCACTGCGCATCTCAAGACTTGAACCTCAGACCTCATAGTTACATAACACGCCACCTTGCCACTCCACCACAGGCTCTTTCTGTGATAAAAACGTCCATAATTAACTTTAAGACATATGTGCTAGCGTCTAGATTCACTTAAGAGAAAAACCAAAATGAATTGTAAGAGCTAAGACTTGAACCCAGGCTCCCTTACAACCTTAATGATACCCCAACCACTAGACCACATGCTTCCTTATGTCATTTATTTAACACAATAATTTAAAAGGCCATCATCCAAGCATCTAGGGTTCTATTGACTTAATACCAAAATTTTTGCTAAAGCCCAGGTTTGAACCCAAGATTCCTCCAACACTTCTTAGAGCCATTAACCACTAAAGTAGACATTTAATTGTGTCATTTCCTTGCACAATTAAATACTTATATACAACCTCCTTACGGACCCTACTCAAGGCCCAATACTTCTAGGCCCAAATTCAAGGTGTTACACCTTGCAAACTTTATCAACTAGGACATACTTTCCTAAGGGGTTCTATACTTTAATCACAAATGCATTTGACTCAACAAACAAACTCTTACTAGACACTAGATTCATACAAACATAATAATGAGTCAATCCAGGATCAATCAAAGCAATCACATTAGAGTCATAGAGAGAAAATGTACCGGTGATAACATCTGGTGATGACGTATCTTTGCGAGCATGAATAGCGTAAGCTTTGGCTAGTGCTCGAGCCTCAGATCTCATAGTAGAGTCCTTTGTCACACCTTTGCTACTAGCCACATTTCCTGTATTTCTAGGTGGTCTCCCTCTAGCAGCTGTATTACTCAGTCTTGCATTCTAATATCTATCTTTCTCGGGTAACTCAGGACAATCCCAAATGAAGTGATCTTGCAAACCACATTTGAAACAAGCTTTATTATTCATCCAGCAGTTCCCAGAATGCTGTCTTTCACACTGTTGACACTCAAGTCTGTTGGTTCTAACACTACCAACGCTCGATACTGAAGTGGCTTGGGCTTTAGGACCCGTGTATTGCTTTCCATGATCCCTATTAGAATACCCTACTGAAGCTGTCAAATGATTATACTAATCCCGTGATTTCTTTGACGAAGAGTGATAGGGTTTAGTCATTGACCTATTTCTCAAATCTCTAGCCTCAGAATTAGCTTTTTTGTTTTCTTTTCCAAGTTCTTTGGCTTTGCAAGCTCTGTCGACTAACACGAAAAATTCTTTCAATTCAAGAATCCCAACTAGAAGTCTAATGTCTTCATTCAACCCATCTTCAAATCACTTACACATAATTGCCTCAGTAGAGACACATTCTCGAGCATATTTACTGAGTCTCACAAATTCTCTCTCATACTCGGTCACAAACATTCGACCCTATTTTAACTCTAGAAATTCTTTTCATTTTTGATCAATAAACTGTTGGCTTATGTATTTCTTTCTAAACTCAGTTTGAAAGAATCCCACACAACTCTTTCTCTTGGCACCACTAATATCAAAGTATTCCACCACTGATATGCAGTATCTCTTAGAAGTGATACAACACATTTAACATATTTAGTTGGTGTGTAAGATAGTTCATTAAATACTCGGATCATATTCTCAAGCCAAAACTCGACTCTCTTAGTATCATCATCAACGGTAGCTCTAAACATTTCAGCCCCATACTTTCAAATTTTATCAATAGGTGGCTTACTTAAGCGTAAAGGTTCCCAACCTTGAGGAGTTACGGGGACCGGTTGGGGAATAGGTGGGGGTGGAGGTTGCTGAACAGCCAGATTTGTTCAGAAAAACTCAGTGAACCACTCGTTCATCATTTGGAAAAAGGATTCTTTGGCCTCCCCTCCTTGACTCCCAGATACGGGTCTCGACTCAGACTGCGCTAATTCATGAACGGAGGCTGGCGCATTACTCTCAACATCATCAGCCACTGCTCGATTGGGATCCATTACTATATTAAAACACGATTTAAAACTGTCAGAAGATATCCCACTATCACAGGTTATATATGACATGTATAGCTAGACTCTCACTCGCTACGTTAGTCCTAGAATCGACTAAACTGTAGCTATGATACCAATAAATATAACACCCCTAACCCGTATCCAACACCGGAATAGGGTTACGGAGCATTACCGGACTTATTACTTAAACGGATAAACATTTCTCATACATTTATCAATCCCAAATAAAATTCATTCATAATCAATCACATTGTCCCTAATACGAGCCTACGAGGCCCAAAACATGCATTATAAGTGGTTCGGGACTAAACTAATAACTTAGAAAATTTTTGAAAAACTTAGAAAATTTTTCAAAATACAGGGGACACACGTCCGTGTGGCCCGGCCGTGTGTCTCACATGGCGAAAGACACGATCATGTCACAGGCCGTGTGGACATTCAAAATGGGATCACATGGCCGTGTTCCAACCTGTGTTTGACTTGGGTCACACGGCCAACCACACGTCCTTGTGACTAGCCCGTGTTCCCTTTGATAATGTGATGAGATCTCCGATGACTCCCAAATCTAACCAAGTTTCGATATTCACTATAAAACACGGAAAAGTAAACAGAATAAGCTATAAAGCTTAGTAAGCTCGTATGCTTAAAGTAAAACTTACCATATATACACAATTTAAGCAATTAATATAACATAGCATAACCTATATTGATCCACAAATCTATCACATATTCATTCACAAGGTCAGATATGAAATTCACAAGTTTCTTCGATTCAATGCTTGTATGTTCATGTACATACCTGTACTAACTCGTATCAATCTCATACTCATCCCTATCCTTGATATACCCATTAAACCATTCAGAATAATATTGGATACCCAAAAATCTTGCACCCTAAGTGCCAAATACATAGCCGAAGCTATCTCAATCTTATATAATGCTCACTCTCAAGCTATCAACGGGTCTGCTCACATAAGCTAACAGTCATGACGTAGCTACACGGTGCTGCTCACACAAGCTAATGGTCATGATGTAGCTACACGATGCTGCTCACACAAGATGACGAGAACTCACAACACATGTCGGATAATTCAGCCACCGGTAGGACGTACAAACTAGCACCCAAACACATAAGCCCTAATGACATGTCATTCATGTCCTAATCTATTCCTAAGGTTCAATCGGGATTTTATATTGCCGAATCTTTGTCGAATATATCTGTAAGGTCATGTTCACAATTAATTCAATAATAAATCATTTAAAATACAATTATATTAGTGCTTATTAACATACAAACTTACCTCGATTGCAAAAATGACGAAATGGATCGATTAGTCCAATACTTTGTTTTTCCCCCGATCTAGATCCAAACTTTATTTTTCTTGATCTATATAATATCAAATTTAACTTATTCAATTATCATTCTATTCAATTTATCCCAAAAATCACATTATAAAAAAATTACACTTTTGCCCCTAGTAGTTTAACATCTTTACAATTTAGTCCTTAGCTCATAAAAACACAATTTTCATGGAATTAAGTCCTTACCCATGCTAGCCAAATTTTGTTTATTACCATAGCAGCCCATATTTTTCATTTATTTCATATTTTACCACAAAATTTCCACATTTCACAAATAAATCCCTAATTGAAAATTTTATCAAAAATCTCTTAACAAATGTTGTTTATCTAACAACAACCATTTATTTTCTATCATCAAACATCAAAATACATATACATTCATCAATGGAAAAACCCTAAAAATTTAACAATTTTACAAATTAGTCCCTAGGCTAGCTAGATTAAGCTACAACGATCTAAAAAACATAGAAATAATTAAAAACAGGACAAATATCATACCTAATTGGACAAAAAATACCTTAGCCGAATATTGAAGCTTAATAATAGCTTATTTACACCCTATTTTCGGTTGGAGAAGATGATAAGAGATAATAAAATTGTTTTGTTTTATTTATTTATCACTTATTTGTTAATTTACTTAATTAACCTTTTAATTTAAAACAAATTTCAACAATACCAATCTCATAAATGTCCACTAACATACTAATGGTATAATTACCACTTAAGGACCTTTATTTTAAACTTCTATAGCTATTAGACACCTTTAGATAATAGAACACAAGTTTTACACTTTACGCGATTTAGTCCTTTTTATCAAATTGAGTATTCAAACGTTAAAATTTCTTAACGAAATTTTCACACAATCTTACTATCATGCTGTAGACATTAAAATAATAATAAAATAGTTATTTTGACCTCATATTTGTGGTCCTGAAAGCACTGTTTTGATTTAACTAAAAACGAGCTGTTACACCATCCTCTGTATAAGCATTCTTGACAAGCCATCTCGCTCTTTTAAGATGAGATAAACACTAGCTTCTTGGGCACTTTCTTTTTAGGTGTAGATGATCTTGAGGTGTGAACACGCTCTCAAGGCAATGAGGGGCTCACCTGCCCACAACAACCTTATACTGATCGAATGAATATCATAATGAGGCCCACCATGAATATCCTTTACGCACCGCTGATATTCATCGTGCCACATCATGCTAGTGGAAAAGAGGGCCTTGCATATAAATACCCTCCCAACAATGAAGAATGGATCAATTTCCCAACCCTTAAGAAATCGATGTTGTCTCATGACACACCTTGGTTGTGTCGCGGAATAGGTCCGAATGTGGGAGGCAAGAATTCAAAAAGTTAAAATCATCTGCACAATCAATATTTTCCGAGATTATGGCTTGTAATAGACCTAATTAGGGTTTCTAAACATCTTTATAAATAGAAAATTTATTATTAATATGTAAGAATCTTTTAGGAGTCGTAATTAGTAGATTTAGGTTTTAATTCATTTTATTTTTTGTTTCTACATGCTTTTGGAACACCCCTAACCCGTATTCGTCACTAAAATAGGGTTACGGAGCATTACCAGAGTTTATAGAACAATTTAAGAAAATTCATATCATTTACTGTTCATATCCAAAACTAATCATATCATCCCTTCAATGGACCCTCAAGGCCCAATTTAAGCATTAGAAACAAATCAGGACTAAATTGGGATCTCAGAAAATTTTTCGCAAAATTTCAAAATTTTTCTTATATACAAAGGTCACATGCCCATGTGAGTAGGCCGTGTGCTTCACACGGCCAAGTGACATGCCCATGTCTAATGCCGTATGGGTATTCGATGTGAGGCACACAGCCGTGTCCCAGTGTAACACCCCTTACCTGTACCCGAGATTAGAACAAAGTACAAGGCGTTACTAAACACATACTCAGACATTTCAGAATATACGGGTTATAAAATTTCAGTCTAATTTAAAACCAATCAAACAACATCATAGTGTCCCTATTATGGACCTACAAGGTTTAAAACATACATTAAATCAATCTGAGACTAAACCGAAAACTATAGAAAATTTTAGTAAAGTTCCTAGGGTTATGCCTCACACGCCCGTGTAGAGGCAAGCACATGCCCGTGCCCCTCACTCGTGTTGAATTATTTGGATTTATTTTTCATTTTGAACCTACAGGAGTTTTCACATGGCCAAGCACACGCCCGTGTCTCAGGCCTGTGTCCCTCACACGACCTAGACATGCTTGTGTCATCGCCCGTGTCAAAAAACTCAGACATTCTTTTTATGACATCATCATTCATTTTGAGGCACACGACCACGGCACACGCCCGTGTGCTAGGCCATGTCCTCCACATGCTTGAGACACAAGGCCATGTATTTGCCCGTGTGTTTAGTACCATGCAAACTGACCTAAAATTTTAGGTGTAGGGGACACACGACTAGGCAACGTGCCCATTGGAGCTGACCGTGTGTCACACACAACCTAGACACATGCCCGTGTGTCTACCCGTGTGGGCCTTTTTAGGGCTATTTTCCAAGCCTTTGGTCACCTTCTAAAATCTATATACACTTATAGACTTCAATGGTATGTAACATAGCCTTATTATACTCTTAAACAACCTTGGCATAACTCATTGCATGTTAGCCTCATCTCATCAGCTTAGTACATGCTAAATTACCCTTTTCATATGAGGGATTAACAAAGCACATGTAACGCCCCAAATTTGGGCCTAGAAGTATTGGGCCCTAAGTATGGGTCCGTAAGAGGGTTGTGTATAAGTATTTAATTGTGCAAGGAAATGACACAATTAAATGTCTGCTCAAGTGGTTAAGGGTCCTGAGAGGAGTTGGAAAAGTCCTGGGTTCAAACTTGGGCTTTAGTAAAAATTTTGGTATTTAGTGAATAAAACCCTGGATGCTTGGACGAAGGCCTTTTAAATTATTGTGTTAAGTAAATGACAGAAGGGAGCGTGTGGTCTAGTGGTTGTAGCGTCATTAGGGTTGCAAGGGAGCCTGGGTTCAAGTCTTGACTCTTGCAATTTATTTTGGTTTTTCTCTTAAAAGAACCTAGACTTTGGCCTATATGCCTTATAATTAATTGAGGATAAAATATGACACAGAAAGAGCCTGTGATGAAGTGGCAAGGTGGCGTGTTGGGTAACTGTGAGGTCTGAGGTTCAAGTCTTGGGACGCGTAGTGGAGTATTTATTTTGCTATTTGAGCTGTGTAGGAGGTGGAGTTGGACTGGAACTCTATGGTTGAAGTGGACTTCGACATGTTCTCATAAACAGATGTGTATTCACGCCCTTCTTTGTTAGAAGTAGACAAAAATCAAAAATTCAAAACTTCGGCGTTTGAGGCCTCACGAGCATGTAATTACTCGTGTGGTAAACCGAGCCCACAAACTATGGGCGATGGACTGTAGAGGCCGCCATGAGCGTTCTCGTGTACTGGGGCTGTTTTGGGTCTCGATGGGCCCCGTGGGCCTGCTTGTTTAAATCTAACTGTTAGGTGGGAAGTAGTTGGGCTTGTTATGTCGTGTCCATGGCATAGGCTGTTATGGGCTTCGTAGGGCTAAAATGGACCGTGTTGGCCCAATGGGCTCGTGGGCCCCACACAGATTAAATCCACGGTAAGTGATAAATATTGGACTTGGCTATGTAGGTCACATAGCCATAACTAAATTTAGGCTAAATGGGCCATACGAGAGTGTGGGCCTACTTGGAAGGCCTTCTTGCACCGTTATGTCTGTTTAGGTTACTTAAGTCGCTCGAGGCGACGATGGACCTACGGTTGGGTCGTTAAGACCTCGATTTGTAAAACTATCAAAATACCCCCAGTTTGTAAAACTACCGAAATACCCTCAGATTGTAAAATTATCGAAACCCTCCAGTTTGTAAAATTACCGAAATACCCCTGAATTGTAAAATTACCAAAATACCCCTGGTTTGTAAAATTCCCATAATCCCCCTGTAGGGTAAAATGATCGTAATATCCCTGTAGGGTAAAATGTCTGTTATGCTCTTATATTATGTATGACTGGTTTGTTATATGATTTATATATGACTATGATTGAGCATGACATCCTGCATTCACATATGATGTTATGACATGACATTCTGCATGGGGATAGGTGATTATTGACGGAGGAAGTGTACGGCTCGTAGCCATTCAGTACAAGGCTTTCAGCCTTTCTGCGACACTTATGGCTTATAGCCGTTTTATTAACTGGCAGTGTTGCTATGATATTTACGACCTTTAGCCGTTCTGTCTATAGTGTTGAGCCGTTCTGTTGACTTAGTGCCGAAACCGGTGCTAAGCTTGGTGTGTTGGGTGCGTGGGTCAATTTTGACCCCACATGGTGTGTTGGTTGGTACGGGTGGTGTATTGGTTGGACTGGGCTGGGTATCTATCTGTATATCTACATCTGATACTAATTCTGTACTGGGCTTAGCCCCACCTGATTCTGTTAATGGGCTAGGCCCAATTGTCACTGATTCTGAGAATGGGCTAGGCCTAATTGATTCTGATGAGGGCTGAGACCCTATTAAAATTGTACTGGGCTTAGGCCCACACTCACACATTGTTCTGTTACTGTAATGGGCTCCAACCCAGACTGATTCTGAATTATGTTGGTTTACTAACAGTTTTAGTTTAGGAGGGGATTACACACTGAGTTTTCATGAACTCACCCCGTTTATTAACTGTGCAGGTAATCCCCAGCATTAGGAGGATTGGTACTACGAGGGACTTGGAGGTGGCCACACAACTGCTATTGTTTTTTATTTTCTTTTAAGTTATCTATTTACAAGTAGTTATATTTGATCTGGGTTGTAATAAGGCCTCTTTTAATTTCTCGTTCTAAATTTGGAATTTTATATATTATTTTATAACTGCTGGAGTAGAACACGGTTTTTCCAAAACAATAACTGTTTTTCAAAATATCACACTTCCGCAACTGTTTAAATTAAGCTTCCGCAAGCAAATAAAGTTTTAAAGGTAATCATGTTTTACAAGAGAATGACTTTTAATAGACCAACATAATCTGATGTTTTCACAAGTTTTAAAATGGCCAGAGGTTTTAAATAGTAAGAAGGGTTTTCAATGAGAACATGGTTTTAAAAAAACACTCAGATGTGACATACCAAATTCGGGCCTAACTTTTAGGTCGGGTTTAGAGTGTTACATTTAGTGGTACTAGAGCCAAGTTACAAAACTCAGCTGTGGAATAGGTTTTTTGTGGATTTGAATGTTAAATGTTGTGGTTGGAAATGTGGCACACTGAGTCTCCGGCACCAAATTAGTAATTTTTCTGACACTGATTATTGTTATAATCTGAAACGTATTACTAAAAACTACCATAGGTAGTAGAATTACACTGAAACTCTGTAGTTAGAGTAGACTGAGATTATAGAAGACTAACAACTGTAGAAGATTTTGTTCTGCGAAAACAAACTCTAATTGCTATTGTTCATTACACATTGTTAATAATTATTGAAATTATAAACAGATTCATAAGACTTTAAAATAGACAATTCGCTATCGATATGAGCATAAGAGGTACTCATAGAAGGGGTACACGAGGCCGCGGAAGAGGCCAAGGAAGTGCTAGAGCTGGGTCTTTAGCATCAGGCCACATGCCGACTAGGAAGGCACCAGCCTCGCCAGTAATTGAGACAAGGTCTCATGACCGAGCAGCTGGGGATGATGCTTTATCTCAAGAAATGTTACGAGTTCTTGAAAGGGTTGTTGGAGTAAGTACTGGATCTATAGGCCGAGAGTCAATTTTGGAGCGACTCCGATCTAATGGAGCGAAAATCTTCAGAGGTGTTTCGAGTGTAGCCCCGAATGTGGCAGAATATTGGTTAGAGTCTACCGAGCGAGTAATGGATGATCTTGACTTTATTTTAGAGCAAAAATTAAAAGGGGCAGTATCTTTACTACGTGATGAGGCCTACCAGTGGTGGCTCATTGTGAGAGAAGGTATGCAAGCTGACCGTTTGACATGGGATTTCTTCAAAGCAGCCTTTTCAGGGAAGTATGTAGGTGCAAGTTATGTGGACACCCGAAGGAAGGAATTTTTGAATTTGACTCAAGGGAATAAATCCATGGTGGAGTACGAGGCAGAGTTTCTATAGTTGAGTTGGTATGCAGGCAGGATAGTCACAACTGAATATGAACACTGTGTATGGTTT
This sequence comes from Gossypium longicalyx, assembly GCA_025698465.1. NCBI lineage: Eukaryota > Viridiplantae > Streptophyta > Magnoliopsida > Malvales > Malvaceae > Gossypium > Gossypium longicalyx. The sequence goes on from CM047004.1 coordinate 50,530,974, forward strand.
GAGGATGGCCTTCGGGATGAGTTACGTGTACTGATAGCCCCACAGAGGGAGCAGGACTTTGCTTCCCTTGTGGAAAAATAAAAAATTGCTGAGGATGTGAAGCGCTCTGAGCGCCAGAATAGCGAGAAGATAGGGGCAGAAATAAAAGGGATTTTTACCCTCGGGTTCTTCTGGAAGGCCTATAAAGAGGGCCATGTTTGATGGGCCAGTTCGAGCAGTTCTTGGTATTATTACAAGACCGCAGCCTTACGCCGATTGTGGGAGACCTTACCAGGGTGAGTGTTGGAAATGAACTGGGGCATGCTTTAGATGTGGGTCTATGGATCATCAGGTTAAGAACTGTACTCAGGGGTTTACTCAAATGTAAGCTGCAGGGCAGGTTCGTGTTCAGCCTGTGAGAGGTGGTCAGCAGCCATTGAGAGGCCGAGGTCAGGCCAAAGCTAGAAACGGGTTTGGTCAAGGTCGTGGAGCACCAGGCAGAGGTGCTAAAAACACTAAGGCGAGACAGCCAGCCTTGGTCTATGCTGCTCGACCCCGAGAGGATGGGGATGCCCCTGACGCCATAACTGGTACGTTCCTGATTTACAATTTACCATACACTGCTTTAATTGATATTGGGTTTACACACTCGTATGTTGCGTGCACTGTGTCTGAGACGTTGGGTATTCAGTCTAAAAATACAGTTAGTGAAATAACTGTGTTGAGTCCACTGGAACAATCGGTTGGGGTGAGTAAATTACTCAGAGATGTGCCCCTAGAAGTCCAAAAGGTGGTCTTTTCGGCAGATTTGATAGAACTGTCGTTTGGGGAATTTGATATTATATTGTGCATGGATTGGCTAGTGAAACACCGTGCGGAATTAGATTATGCTGCTTAGCGTATGGTGTTGAAATCTATGGAGGATGAGGAGGTGACTGTGATAGGGGAGTGAATAGATTATATGTCTAATGTGATTTCTGCGTTAAGGGCCAAGAAGCTGGTTCACAAAGGTTGCGAGGCATTCCTAACATATATTAGTATTTTCGATTCTAAAGGTCCTTCTATGGGAGATGTTAAAACTGTTAAAGAGAAACGTATTTCTTGAAGAGCTTTTGGGGTTGCCTCTAGATCGTGAGGTTGAATTTGGTATTGAACTCCTACTCGAAATAGCTCCGATGTCCATTGCCCCTTATAGGATGGCACCGAAAGAGCTGGTAGAGCTAAAGGCTCAAATCCAAGAGCTATTGGATCGAGGATTCATTCGACTGTGTGTGTCTCCGTGGGGAGCACCGGTGTTGTTTGTGAAGAAGAAGGATGGATCTATGCGCATGGGCATTGATTATCATCAATTGAACAAGCTGACTATCAAGAATAAGTACCCTTTATCGAGGATAGATGATCTGTTTGATCAACTGTGATAAGCTACGATTTTCTATAAGATAGATATTTGGTTTGGGTATCATCAGCTAAAGGTTAAGGAGGCTGGCGTGTATAAGACTGTGTTTAGAACTTGTTATGGTCATTACAAGTTTCTGGTGATGCCGTTTGGGTTGACGAATGCACTAGCAACTTTCATGGATCTAATGAACCGAGTATTCCAGTCTTATTTGAATCGGTTCATAGTTGTGTTTATAGACGACATCTTGGTGTATTCAAGAACCGAGGAGGAGCATGATGCACATTTTCGTATTGTTTTGCAAGTTCTGAGGGAAAAGCAACTTTATGCAAAGTTCAGCAAGTGTTAATTCTGGCTGTGAGAAGTGACATTTTGGGACATGTAGTGCCGGCAGTGTAACATCTCGAAATAGGGCCTAAATGGAATAGTGGTTGTGAAACCACAAATCTGAGATAGAAAAGTTTATTTCGATTAATTTTTAAGATTTATCGAGTGGTTTGCCTATTAGGGGTTATTTGCAGAAGTTGCTGTAACAGCCCGATTTAGGGCCTAAACGGAACGATGGTTTTAGAACCACGAATTTGAAGTTAAAAAATTTATTCCGATTAAGTTTTAAGGTTTATTTATTGATTAAAATATTGTATAAAAATATCGTTAAGTAATTTTACTGATAAAGTGCTTAATTGGACTTTTAGGACTAAATTGCAAAAGTTGCAAAATATGTGTTCTAATTCATAAGTATTTGATTAAAATGGAGGTTTAAAGAGGAGGTCCTTAAATGGTAATTAGACCATTATATTTTGTTTGGACAAAATGGGCATGAATAGCACAAAATTTTAAAGAAATTCCTGAAGGGCATTTTAGTCATTTGGTAATTAAAAGAAATAAAAAGGGAAAATAAAGACAAAATTGACTCATCTTTTTCATGGAGGCCGAAATTAGCATGGGGGAAGCCATGGCTAGGGTTTTCAAGCTTTCCAAGCTCAATAGTAAGTCCGTTCTAGCCCCGTTTTTCAAGTTCTTTACGTTTTTGGAATCCCGGTAATTTGATTAAGCTTATTCTAGCAATAATTTAAGCTAGGGTTCATATTTGGAAAAATACTCATAGGTCAAATATGTTTATTTTGTTGTTTTATGGTAGAATATGAAGGCTACAATTATGTTAAACAACTTTCGCTAAGCGGTTTTAAGCAAAAATGAGTAAAACGGCTTAATCGGTAAAAGTTGTTATTGTTCATAACTATGTGTTAGAGTGAGAATTTGATATAGCCATAGAAGGGAAAAATGATCAGCATATCATAAAACATAAGAATAAGGGATGAAGTTTAATTCCTGAGCCTAGGGGCAAAAGTGTAAATATGCAAAAGTTTAGGGGCAAAATTATAATTTTTCCAAAGTTTGAGTTAAGGACTGTTTTGAATATTAAATTAATTAAAAAAGTTAAATATGATGTTTTAGCTCCCAAAAAACGAGATTTGAACCTAGAATGCGAGAAAAATTAAAAATCGGGAAAGTTGGTAAAATGGCCGTTTTAGTATCGAGGTAAGTTCATATGTATAATAAGCATTAATTTATGCATGTTTCAATGTAAAATTGATATATTTACTATGATTTCCGAGGTGTTGAAAGTAAGTATAATTATGATGATTTAAATGTTCAATATTAATTCGACATGGAAATGAGAAAGTATGTAAGTTTGTATGTAAATAATACATTATCTTTATTATGTTTTTATATTTCAGCATATTTTACGTATTGTAGCTGATTTTTGAATCATTATTGACTATTGGAAGTATGGAATCAAGTATTAGAAAGAGAGAGAAATCCCGATTGAACCTTCGGAAAGATTGGATGATACAGATGGTATGTAGCTAGGTCACATGTATGGTGCTGAGTGCACATCATGTGCACAAGAGAGTTACGAGACATTATGATGTGGCTAGGTCGCATAGGTGACACTATGTGTACACCATGTAGACAAGAGAGCTACGAGATAAACTGGCTAGGACACGTGTGTAGTACTAAGTGCAGGCTACTACGTGTACCAGATTGTTGGTCGCATGTCTAGTACTAAGTGCAGGCTACTATGCGTACTCAATAACCTTGATCACGTGTGTAGTACTAAGTGCAGGCTACTACGTGTATCAGATGGTGAGGTCACGTGTGTAGTACTAAGTGCAGGATACTACGTGTACCGGATTGTTGGTCGCATGTGTAGTACTAAGTACAGGCTACTATGCGTATCAGATAGCTTCGGCTATAAGTGTGGAAAGGGGGAAATATGTGTAAACAATGGTATATTTGTTATTTTTCCGTTGAGTTCAACGGGGAAAATCAATAAAGTGGTAATATGTGAAAGTTATTATAAGGTGGATATGTGCAAATTTATGTTTATGAAAAGTTAGGAGCTATGTGCTCGATAATTGAGTGAATTCTGGTATAACAAAAAGGACTAGGTGAAATTATGCAAGAATGAATGTTAGAAATAAAACAATGTTGGACAGCAGCAGTTACATGATTTTAAAAATTTACCAAAAATCGTGGAAGTTGAATAAAAATGCAAATGATATAAGAAAATAAAGCTTAATGAGTCTATTTTTACATAAAAGAAATAGGTGAAGCAAAAGAAATCTATATTGTGTGATATTTGAATTCTTGTGAAACAGGGTCTGAATGAATTTGAGATCCCTTGTTCTGACTTTAGAAATTCACCATAAATTGTACAAAAATTATTAAGAGTCATATCTTACATGCACAGATTCCTTATTGAGTATATTTTTAAGGGAAACAAACAACATGGTCGTTGGAATTCTGTACAGGACGAAATTTGGTTCGTACTGCACAGGGGTTAGAGTAGTCGTACCCTGAAACAGGGGAGATTTTAACTAATAAACTGTACTAATTTTCCCGACCAAAAATTCTGGAAAAAAATTAGTAAGTAGACATATGAATCTAGTTTCAAGAAATATTAACATTTTGTAATTTGGAGTTCTGTAGCTCCAGAAATAAATAATTTAGCTGCTGGTACTCTGCTAGACAGCTTATTTTGAACCTATTTATGATTGTAATAGTGAAAGTATGTGTGTGTTTGTGATGTAATATTCCGGGAACATATTGTGACTTCATTTAAAGTATGATAATGTATTGTTTATTAATATTTACATACTTACTTACTAAACTATAATGCTTACTCCCTTCCTTTCCTTTTTCCTATAGTGTCTCAGATGTTAGCTCGAGTCGGAGGTCGGCGGAGGTTAAATCACACTATCAAACTATTGATCAATATATAAAGGTTTTAAAGTATTTTTAAGTCTTTAGCATGTATGGAGACTCGTTTAATTGTTACTAAGTTGCTAGGAATTGACCTAAAATACTGACCTATGTTATTTGAAGGTCTCTATTGTATAAAATCATTTAATGTAGATAGTCTTGATTATGTTATTAATTAAATGATGCAATTTATGAATGTGCATGCTTGCCTATGTGTGTGGTTGAATTAAAGCATGATATTTGTAAGCTCTTTTTAAGGGACAGCTTGAATGTGTTTGAAAAAGTTTTAAATTAGAGTGAAATTATGAATCTGTTTTTGTACGATGATTAGTGATTAAGTCCGGTAATGCCTCATACCCTGTTCCGGAGTCGAACACGGGTAAGGGGTGTTACATTTAGTGGTATCAGAGCTATGGTTTAGTCGGTTCTCGGGCTTACCTAGTATGTGTAAGAGTTAAGCTATACATGCCATATTACTACCTTTGATAGTGTGATGCCTCCCGATCCCGATGAAGTAGTTCTGTTGAGACAGAAGTGTTTTCAAACTGAGCTACCATCGACAGTGTAAAAAGGTGTTAAGTAAGTTCGTATAATTTGGTGGATATATTGGTGTACTTAAATTGATCTTGGTGACTTGTGATGATATGTGTGAGATCAAGTGTAAAATGAAATAGACATAAGTGGAGAAATATAGAAAAGTGAAAAGAAACGAAAGTTTACCTCGTTATAAACTAATCTATGTTCGTTTGACATTGACATGATATTATGTGTCTAACTTATTTGACTAAGTGAATGTGATAAATAGATTTACTCAAATTTGTGGAATGTATGTTTGAGTGTATTTGTTTTAAAATATGAATATGTGTGTTAGTCTGTCTAAAGTGAATTATATAACTGTGATAATATTAAGATGAAATGAGACTCGTAAAAGGTAAGAGTACTAGTTAATGATGTTTATGTGATAATGAATGAGTCGTGAATAAGAATTTCTCTTGGAATATGAAAGATGAGATGAAGGGAAAGTTTATATTATGATAAGTGTTCATGTTGATTGGCAATTGTGTGATGCTATGAATGTAACTTGTGAAATTAAATGAATGTTATGAGTAATTCTATTTGAGAATTATGAACGCATGTATAAGTTTATTTGTTTGTATAAGATGATAGGAGGGTTGTGTAAAATGAATATGCATGTTGAGTTATTTGAAGCAAATTATATATATTGGTGAGTGTTAAGTTATATGCATGAATATATATAAGAGGCAAGTTAGAAGTGTTATAGCCTCACCCCCTTCCAATAAGATTAATTGACAATGTGATAGCATTTGAGAATAATTTAATAAATGAACTCGATTCTGAGAAAAGATTTGAGTTAATATGAAGATTTTTCGAGAATTCGAAAATGTTACTGATTAAAGAAAAATTAGACTTAGTTAATTAACTCATCCAGGTATGATGCTTAAAGTATATGATTGCTGGATTTTTAAAAAAAAATAAATTTTGATTGTGAATGAGATAATCTGGATTTAGTAATGATAAAATTAGACAGAAGAATAATGATTGATTTGTATTAGTAGTGAATGCGTGAGTTTTTGGTTAAAAAAAAAAAGGGGTGAAAGCAAATGTGAGAATTGGAAATAGTTTTCGATTAATATAGAGGCCATACCGAGTTGAAACTTAGTTATATTGGATTTCAATTTGATAGTGGGGTGATTTTGAAAGGACTGCTTTGAAGAAATTTTTTTTGGAGATGTTTAAGAAATTTTGAGAAAAGATATTGAATCTTTTTACCGATAAGATTTTCGGGGACGAAAATCCCTAAAGGAGGGGAGAAATGTAACATATCGAAATAGGGCCTAAATGGAATAGTGGTTGTGAAACCGCAAATCTGAGATAGAAAAGTTTATTTCGATTAATTTTTATGATTTACTAAGTGATTAGATGCATGTGTTAGAGTATTGATAAGAAATTTTATAGATTGCATGTTTAATTTGCCTATTAGGTCTTATTTGCAGAAGTTGCTGTAACAGCCCGATTTAGGGCCTAAACGGAACGATGGTTTTATAACCACGAATTTGAAGTCAAAAAATTTATTCCGATTAAGTTTTAAGGTTTATTTATTGATTAAAATATTATGTAAAAATATCGTTAAGTAATTTTACTGATAAAGTGCTTAATTGGACTTTTAGGACTAAATTGCAAAAGTTACAAAATATGTGTTCTAATTCATAAGTACTTGATTGAAATGGGGGTTTAAAGAGGAAGTCCTTAAATGGTAATTAGACAATTATATTTTGTTTGGACAAAAATGGGCATGAATAGGACAAAATTTTAAAGAAAGTCCTTAAGGGCATTTTAGTCATTTGGTAATTAAAAGAAATAAAAAGGGAAAATAAAGCCAAAATTGACTCATCTTTTTCATGGAGGCCGAAATTAGCATGGGAAAAGCCATGGCTAGGGTTTTTAAGCTTTTCAAGCTCAATAGTAAGTCCGTTCTAGCCCCGTTTTTCAAGTTCTTTACGTTTTTGGAATCCCGGTAACTTGATTAAGCTTATTCTAGCAATAATTTAAGCTAGGGTTCATATTTGGAAAAATACCCATAGGTGAAATGTGTTTATTTTTTTTGTTTTATGGTAGAATATGAAGGTTGAAATTATGTTAAACAACTTTTGCTAAGCGGTTTTAAGCAAAAATGAGTAAAACGGCTTAATCGGTAAAAGTTGTTATTGTTCATAACTATGTGTTAGAGTGAGAATTTGATATAGCCATAGAAGGGAAAAATGATCATAATATCATAAAGCATAAGAATAAGGGATGAAGTTTAATTCCCGAGCCTAGGGGCAAAAGTGTAAATACGCAAAAGTTTAGGGGCAAAATTGTAATTCTTCCAAAGTTTGAGTTAAGGACTGTTTTGAATAGTACATTAATTAAATAAGTAAAATATGATGTTTTAGATCCCGAAAAGCGAGATTTGAACCTAGAATGCGAGAAAAATTGAAAATCGGGAAAGTTGGTAAAATGGCCGTTTTAGTATCGAGGTAAGTTCATATGTATAATAAGCATTAATTTATGCATGTTTCAATGTAAAATTGATATATTTACTATCATTTCCGAGGTGTTGAAAGTAAGTATAATTATGATGATTTAAATGTTCAATATTAATTCGACATAAAAATGAGAAAGTATGTTTGTATGTAAATAATACATTATCTTTATTATGTTTTTATATTTCAGCATATTTTACGTATTGTAGCTGATTTTTGAATCATTATTGACTATTGGAAGCATGGAATCAAGTATTAGAAAGAGAGAGAAATCCCAATTGAACCTTCGGAAAGATTGGATGATACAGATGGTATGTAGCTAGGTCACATGTAGGGTGCTGAGTGCACATCAAGTGTACAAGAGAGTTACGAGACATTATGATGTGGCTAGGTCGCATGGGTGATACTATGTGTACACCATGTAGACAAGAGAGCTACGAGATAAACTGGCTAGGTCACGTGTGTAGTAGTAAGTGCAGGCTACTACGTGTACCGGATTATTGGTTGCATGTGTAGTACTAAGTGCAGGCTACTATGCGTATCAGATAGCTTCGGCTATATGTGTGGAAAGGGGGAAATATGTGTAAACAATGGTATATTTGTTATTTTTCCATTGAGTTCAATGGGGAAAATCGATAAAGTGGTAATAGGTGAAAGTTATTATAAGGTGGATATGTGCAAATTTATGTTTATGAAAAGTTAAGAGCTATGTGCTCGATAATTGAGTGAATTTTGGTATAACAAAAAGGACTAGGTGAAATTATGCAAGAATGAATGTTAGAAATAAAACAGTGTTGGACAGCAGCAGTTACTTGATTTTAAAAATTTACCAAAAGTCGTGGAAGTTGAATAGAAATGCAAATGATATATGAAAATAAAGCTTAATGAGTCTATTTTAAAAGAAACAGGGAAAGCAAAAGAGTTCTATATTGTGTGATATTTGAATTCTTGTGAAACAGGGTTTGAATGAATTTGAGATCCCTTGTTCTGAATTTAGAAATTCACCATAAATTGTACAAAAATCATTAAGAGTCATATCTTACATGCATGGATTCCTTATTGAGTCTATTTTTAAAGGAAACAAACGACATGGTCGTTGGAATTTTGTACAGAAAGAAATTTTGTTTGTTGTGCACAGGGGTCAGAGTAGTCGTACCCTGAAATAGGTGAGACTTTAACTAATAAACTGTACTAATTTTCCCAACCAAAAATTCTAGAAAACAATTAGTAAGTATACATATAAATCTAGTTTCAAGAAAAATTAACGTTTTGTAATTTGGGGTTCTGTAGCTCCAAAAATAAATAATTTAGCTGCTGGTACTCTGCTAGACAGCTTATTTTGAACCTGTTTATGATTGTAATAGTGAAAGTATGTGTGTGTTTGTGATGGTAGTTTTCCGGGAACATATTGTGACTTCATTTAAAGTATGATAATGTATTTTTATTTAATATTTACATACTTACTTACTAAACTATAATGCTTACTCCCTTCCTTTCCTTTTTCCTATAGTGTCTCAGATGTTAGCTCGAGTTGGTGGTCGCCGGAGGTTAAATCACACTATCAAACCATTGATCGATATATAAAGGTTTTAAAGTATTTTTAAGTCTTTGGCATGTATGGAGACTCATTTAATTGTTACTAAGTTGCTAGGAATTGGCCTAAAATACTGACCTATGTTATTTGAAGGTCTCTATTGTATAAAGTCATTTAATGTAGATAGTCTTGATTATGTTATTAATTAAATGATGCAATTTATGAATGTGCATGCTTGCCTATGTGTGTGGTTGAATTAAAGCATGATATTTGTAAGCTCTTTTTAAGGGACAGCTTGAATGTGTTTGAAAAAGTTTTAAATTAGAGTGAAATTATGAATCTGTTTTTGTACGATGATTAGTGATTAAGTCCGGTAATGCCTCGTACCCTATTCCGACGTTGAACACGGGTAAAGGGTGTTACAGGCAGAGGGAATTAGGGTGGATCCCCAAAAAATTGAAGCTGTAGTGGATTGGAAACCATCAAAGATGGTATCTGAGATTCGAAGCTTTCTAGGTCTGACTGGGTATTACAGACGTTTTGTTGAAGGATTTTCATTGATTGCTGCACCTCAGACTAAGTTACTGCGTAGAAGGGTACCGTTTAATTGGACTGATAAGCAGCAAGAGAGTTTTGAGAAACTAAAGGATGTTTTAACTAAGACCTCTGTTTTGGTACAGCCAGAGTCTGGGAAGGAATTTACTATTTACAGTGATGCGTCGCATATTGGATTGGGTTGTGTGTTGATACAAGAGGGTAAGGTGGCTGCTTATGTGTCTCGTCAGCTCAAGCCTCACAAGACAAATTACCCCACTCATGACTTGGAATTAGCTGCGGTGGTTTTCGCACCGAAGATTTGGAGACATTACTTATACGGTAAAAAGATGATTATTCACACGGATCATAAAAGCCTCAAATATCTTCTTACTCAAAAGGAGTTGAATCTTAGGTAACGAAGGTGGATAGAGTTGCTTAAGGACTACGATTGTTCAATTGAGTATCACCTTGGTAAAGCTAATGTGGTAGCTCACGCACTAAGTCGTAGGGTTGTATTTGATTTGAGAGAAATGTTTACTCGTCTCAGCCTATTCGATGATGGTAGCTTGTTAGCTGAACTACAAGTGAGACCTACTTGGATTGATCAAATTAAAGAGAAACAATTGCTAGATGAGTCGCTAGTTTCTCATTTTTGACAAGTTGAGAATGGTGAGACCACAGATTTTGGGCTAAATGAGAAAGGAGTATTATGCTACCGTGGAAAAGTATGTATACCGAGGGATTCTGATCTGAGGTAGTCCATACTGCAAGAGGTGCATAGTAGTCCATACCCTATGCATCCTGGCAGAAACAAGTTATACTGAGATCTTCGTGAGCTGTACTGGTGGCCAGAGTTGAAACGCAAAGTTACTGAGTATGTGAGTAAGTTCCTGACATGCCAGCAAGTTAAGGCTGAGCATCAATTAGCTTCTAGGTTGCTACAACTAGTTAAAATTCCACTTTGGAAGTGGGAGAGAGTAACCATGGATTTTGTGAGTGGGCTACCCTTGACGCTGACTAAGAAGGATTCAATATGGGTGATTGTGGATCGGTTGACTAAATCTGCCCATTTTATACCGGTCCGCACGGATTATTCGTTATAGAAGTTGGCCAAGTTGTATGTGGTCGAAATTGTGAGACTGCATTGTTTACTGGTTTCTGTCATATCTGACAGAGATCCTAGATTCACATCTCGGTTCTGGAAAATGTTACACGAGGCTTTGGGTACAAGGCTGGATTTCAGTACTGCGTTCCACCCTCAGACGGATGGGCAGTCAGAGAGGGTGATTCAAATACTGGAAGACATGTTAAGAGGTTGTGTAATTGATTTCAAAGGTAGCTGGGAGGATTATTTACCGTTGGCAGAGTTTGCTTATAACAATAGCTGCCAGTTCAGTATTCGAATGACACTATTTGAGGCGTTGTATGGTCGTAGGTGTTGTACTCCTACCTGTTGGACTGAGCTGGGTGAGCGGTGAGTTCTGGGGCTAGAATTAATTTCTGATACAAAAGATAAGGTGAAACTGATTCGAGACTGGTTAAAGGAAGCATCTGATAGGCAGAAGTCTTATGCAGACTTAAAACGTAACGAGATCGAGTACTCTGCGGGGGATTATGTCATTCTCAAGGTCTCACCATTGAAGAAAATTTTGAGGTTTGGGCAGAAAGGCAAGTTAGCCCTAGGTTTATTGGACCTTACCGAATACTTGGGCGGGTGGGACCAGTCGCTTATCAACTTGAGTTGCCTCCAGAGTTGGATAGGATTCATGATGTGCTTCATGTTTCAATGCTGAGGCGGTACTGTTCTGATCCCTCGCACATTGTATCAATTGAGGAAATCGAGGTTGGACCTGATTTGACTATCGAGGAGGAACCAGTGCAGATATTGGATCGTGATGTTAAGGTATTAAGAAAGAAATCTATTCCACTGGTCAAGGTGCAGATATTGGATCGATGTTAAGTCTCGTGGGAGCCTGAGGAGGCAATGCGGCAACAATACCCTTACTTATTCTGAATAGGTAAATTTCGAGGCCAAAATTTCTTAAAGGGGGTAGAATTGTAACGCCCCAAATTTGGGCCTAGAAGTATTCGGCCTTGAGTATGGGTCTGTAAGGGGGTTGTGTATAAGTATTTAATTGTGTAAGGAAATGACATAATTAAATGTCAGCTCAAGTGGTTAAGGGTCTTGGGAAGAGTTGGAAAAGTCCTGGGTTCAAACCTGGGCTTTAGCAAAAATTTTGGTATTAAGTTAATAAAACCCTAGATGCTTGGATGAAGGCCTTTTAAATTATTGTGTTAAGTAAATGACACAAGGGAGCATGTGGTCTAGTGGTTGTGGCGTCATTAGGGTTGCAAGGGAGCCTGGGTTCAAGTCTTGGCTCTTGCAATTAATTTTGGTTTTTCTTTTAAAGGAACTTGGACTTTGGCCTATAGGCCTTATAATTAATTGAGGATAAAATATGACATAGAAAGAGCCTGTGGTGGAGTGGCAAGGTGGCATGTTGGGTAACTGTGAGGTCTGAGGTTCAAGTCTTGGGATCTGTAGTGGAGTATTTATTTTGCTATTTGAGTTGTGTAGGAGGTGGAGTTGGACTGGAACTCTGTGGTTGAAGTGGTCGTAAAAATGAGGAATTTTCCTAATGATTGAAAGCAATCCCACATCGAGAAGCTAACATGAGAATTGGTGAGAAGCTGACTTTAAATAGAGCCAACCAGATGAGTTGGTGAGGGGGGAAAGTGATTAAGACTCAATGCAGGGTGTGCCAAGGATTGGTGATCACTGGTTTTAGGAAGGATTGTTTCATACCTGCTTAACCAAGGTTGGCGATCGTGGACTTCGACGCGTTCTCATAAACAGGTGTGTATTCACCCCTTTCTTTGTTGGAATTCGGCAAAAGCTGAAAAGCCAAAACTTCGGCATTTGAGGCCTCACGAGTGTGTGATCACTCATGTGATAAACCGAGCCCACAAACCATAGGCGATAGACTGTAGAGGGTGTCACGAGCGTTCTCGTGTACTAGGGCCGAATGGGCCCAATGGGCCCCGTGGTGCTGCTTGTGTAAATCTAACTGTTAGGTGGAAAGTAGTTGGGCTTGCTATGTCGTGTGCATGGCATAGGCCGTTAAGGGCTTCATTGGGTCGAAATGGGTCATGTGGGCCCAATGGGCTCGTGGGCCCCATACAGATTAAATCCACGGTAAGTGATAAATATTGGACTGGGCTATGTAGGTCACATAGCCGTAACTAAATTTAGGCTAAATGGGCCATACGAGAGTGTGGGCCCACTTGGGCCGAGTTAAGGGCCTTAGGCCCATTTGCACCGTTATGTCTGTTTAGGTTACTTAAGTCGCTCAAGGCGATGATGGACCTTCGATTAAGTAGTTAAGACCCTAATTTGTAAAATTATCGAAATACCCCTAATTTGTAAAACTACTGAAATACCCCTAGATTGTAAAGTTACCGAAATACCCCCAGTTTGTAAAACTATTAAAATACCCCCGGATTGTAAAATTACCGAAATACCCCCAATTTGTAAAGCTACCAAAATACCCCGAATTGTAAAATTATCGAAATGCCCCTAGTTTGTAAAATTACCATACTACCCCTATAGGGTAAAATATCTGTTATGCTCTTATATTATTATGACTGGTTTTTTATATGATTTATATATGACTATGATTGACCATGACATCCTGCATTCACATATGATGTTATAACATGACATTCTGCATGGGGATGGGTGATTATTGACAGAGGAAGTGTACGGCTCGTAGCCGTTTTGTACAAGGCTTTCAGCCTTTCTGCAATACTTATGGCTTATAGCCGTTTTGTTAATTGGTAGCGTTGCTGCGATATTTACAGCCTTTAGCTGTTCTATGTACGGCGTTGAGCCGTTCTGTTGACTTAGTGCCGGAACCAGTGCTAAGCTTGGTGTGTTGGCTGGGTAGGTCGATTTCATCCCCACATGGTGTGTTGGTTGGTACGGGTGGTGTATTGGTTGGACTAGGCTGGGTATCTGTCTGCATATCTGCATCTGATATTGATTCTGTACTAGGCTTAGGCCCACCTGATTCTGTTAATGGGCTAGGCCCAACTGTCACTGATTCTGAGAATGGGCTAGGCCCAATTGATTCTGATGAGGGCTGAGACCCTAGTGAAATTGTACTGGGATTAGGCCCACTTGATTATGTCAATGGGCTAGGCCCAACTGTCACTGATTCTGAGAATGGGCTAGGCCCAATTGATTATGATGAGGGCTGAGACCCTAGTGAAATTGTACTGGGCTTAGGCCCACACTCACACATTGTTCTATTACTGTAATGGGCTTCAGCCTAGACTGATTCTGAATTCTCTCGGTTTACTAACTATTTTAGTTTAGGAGGGGATTACGCACTGAGTTTTCATAAACTCACCCCGTTTATTAACTGTGCAGGTAATCCCTAGCATTAGGAGGATCGGTGCTGCGAGGGACTCGGAGGTGGCCGCACAACTGCTATTGTTTCCGATTTTCTTTTAAGTTATCTATTTACAAGTACTTATATTTGATTTGGGTTGTAATAAAGCCTCTTTTAATTTTTGGTTCTAAATTTGGAATTTTTTATATTGTTTTATAACTACTGGAGTAGAACATGGTTTTTCCAAAACAATAACTATTTTTCAAAATATCACATTTTCGCAACTGTTTAAATTAAGCTTCCGCAAGAAAATAAAGTTTTAAAGGTAATAATGTTTTACAAGAGAATGACTTTTAATAGACCAACGTAAACTGAGGTTTTCACAAGTTTTAAAATGGCCAGAGGTTTTAAATAGTAAGAAGGGTTTTCAATGAGAACATGGTTTTCAAAAAACACTTCAATATGACACGCCAGATTCAGGCCTAACTTCTAGGCCGAGTTTGGGGTGTTACATCACATTTTACATTTAGGCCATATTATAACCATATACCATTATATGTTATGTCCACTCTCAAATTATTAGGTCCCATTTCAAGCATCCATCCATGATAAACCTCATCGTCATATCTCATGAAATATTTAAACATAAACATGTATCATTAGTAGGTTTACAACCTACATCAATACGAGCCATGTCTCATGGCCACATACAAAAGAATAGGTATACCATTTAAGCCCTTACATTGGCTAGCCAAATGACACATACAACAAAATAACCAAAAACCCTATACATGCCATTAAAAAAATAAAAGTATCTATATACCAAAGCAGAACAAGTCGATAGTGTGTTGATTCTCCAACTGTCTTCCAATCTTCACAAGTCCACGAGCTCTGTAAGACAGGGAAAAAGAGAAGAGGGTAAGCATTTATATGCTTAGTAAGTGCGGATAACTGGAAAGTAAACTTACCGGTTAATTAACATACAACTATATTAGGCAATGATTCTAACAAGCATGAAATAGTCCCCTATCACATGCACTCAATCATCAAGTTAGTCTCATGACAATGCATCATATTATTAGTCTTTGATGAGCTCATCAATTCAATATTTCCATCTCTATTTCTCATGTTAATCTCGTTGAATTCCTCATAAATCTTGATGTATGGCCTAATTACCGTCAAGTCATACAAGTGATCATCACAAGTACGCACTCTCGCGAACCTTACATCTTACGACGAGATTACCAGTCTAGGCTAAATCCCCCGTAGTAATAACTCATAAAGTAATGTCGGGATTGCCAGTCTAGGCTAAGTCCCCTTTTATGACAATTCTTCTCTTAAGCTCAAATCTGAATTGCCAGTCTAGGCTAAATTTAGTCCTCAATCCGATTACCCGTCCGAGCTAGATCCTTCCTATTTTGAGAACATCAAATTACCCGTCCGGGCTAAATCTTTTTTTGCAACACATGCAGGATCTCGTGTCACGTAAGCCATAATTTATCCATCGGATTTTCCTTTTTTTTTTTAACCCGGGACACTTATCATCTTTTCATTTACACTAGCACATTTCATGGATTATCATGCAATGAATATCTAAATTTTCATACATTCAAGAACGTGCATATTTAAGTATATTAAGAGTTTACTTCAGGTTATACGAACTTACCTGGTAGTCGTTTCGGATTCGTGTCTTGGTTATTCCGAAACCTTTCGTTTTCTACGGTCGACCTTCGAAATTGGTTCCTCAGGGTCTATATCAGTAAAAATAAATCATTAATACCTTACATTATTCAATTTCGACTAAAACTCACCCTAGGGAAAAATGACCAAAATCATTTTGCCCCTAACCTTTCACATTTTTACAAATTAATCCTTAGGCTCTTATGATGAAATGCATGTAATTTCTAGGTTACTCAAGGCTGGCTGAATATTTTTCATACTTATAGCAGCCCACAATTTTCCCAAATTTTACATTTTTCTACCCATTTTTACAGCTTTTACAAAATGGTCCTCTAAGCCATTTCCATGAAAAACTACCCAGTAAAAGTTGTTTTCCATCTTTTAAACTTTCATATTCCTCCATAAATCATCAAAACACAAGCATCTCATGCATGGGTAATTTTGTAAACATGAACCCTAGCTTGAGAGATGGGTAGAAATAGAAAGATCATGTTACGAGGATCTCAAAAATACGAAGAACATTAAAAACAGGGCTAGGATTGACTTACTATCAAGCTTGAAATGTTGAAAAACCTAGCTATGGAGAACATGCAAATTTCGGCAGCTATGGAGAAGAAAATGACTGATTTTTGCTTGATTTTCCCTTTTTGTTACATTAATTAACCAAATGACCAAAATGCCCTTCCTTACTAACCTTTCCAAATTTTCCATTCATGCCTATTTTTGTCCAAAAACTTAGAAATTGGGCAAATTGCTCTATAAGGACCTTTAATTAAAAATCCAAAGCAATTTCATACAAATTTCTTCTAGAACCCAGGTTTTTCAATTTGGTCCCTAATTTCCAATTGGATAATTTGCACATAGAATTTCTTCATGAAACTTTAACACATGCATATTTTCGTATTCTAGACCTTGTAATAATCATAAGACAAATATTTTAACATCAGATTTGTGGTCCCAAAACCACTATTTCATATTTCAGGATGTTACACCCAGCCCGTGTCCTTACCCGTATAACTCTCTGACTTGTGCGACATGGTCTGCCACACGCCCGTGTGCTAGTCCGTGTGGTCAATTTAATTTTCACAAATTAGGTAAAAGTTTAACACGGCCAAGAAACATGCCTGTGTTCTAGGCCTTGTATCACACACGGCTAAGACACATGCCCGTGTCTCTGCCTATGTTCCCAATTCTGAGCATTCTGTTTCTAAATTTTAAGATGCAGGGGACACACGACCAATCCACATGCCCATGTGCCAAGCCGTGTGTCACACACGGTCAAGACACACGGGCGTGTGTCTACCTGTGTGGACAAAATAAAGCCATTTCATAGCTTTAGTTCTCACCCAAATTTGCCAACAACCTATACCAATACTTGCAAACATATATCAGCCAATTCAAACATTATAACCAAGCCAATTCTAACATCTAACATGATATATCATCATATGCAATCATGTTTATAATCTTACCTTTTATAGACATACATGTTTAACATAATTCAATCAAATTATACTAAACACATATATAATTATCATGATATAACCTTATAAATATACCAAATCAATCCATTACTAGTCATTCCAATGGCTAGATTACAATCAACCATTACATACCAACATTGGCAAAGTTAGGCTATACATGCCATTATACCAAAATGAGTTTACTATTTATACCAAGACAAGCTAGCAGATAGTGTGATGATGCTTCAACTGATCTCCAACCTTTGCGAGCTTACAAGTACTATAAAACAGAAGAAAAAAACCTAGTAAGCAATTAATGCTTAGCAAGTTCGTATAACAGGAATTAAACTTACCAATCACATTCATTACAATAAGCATACAATAACATGCTTTCCAACAAATTGGCAATTTCCCTAATCACTTACACTAAAACAAGCAAGCTAGTCACATTATTCACATGTACATCAAATAAACATGAATTAGCTCATTATGCTACACTCTTTCACGTATTCAGAAGTATTCGGGACATAACTCTTTCAATCTTATAATTTCTCATGTTAGAAGTTTTGTCCGTTGAATTGGTGAATATCGATGGATACTTAGGTAGTACACAAAAGGTGTACAAACTGCAAACTGTCAACTCATAATCATGGGTGCCCATTAGGGCACTTAATCAGGGAACACACTCTCGAGCCACATATCAAGATGCTCAGATGAGCCATGTAACAGGACACTTATCCGGGCTAAACAGGAAACTCATAAGAGTATTAATCAGGGAGCTCATAGAGCTTATCAGGTAACTCTAAAGAGTTATTATCAGGGAGCACCTAAGGTAACAGAGAGTTAAAGTGTGCCATGTTAGGAAGCTCATAAAAGCCTATATCAGGACGCTTACGTAGAGCTGCGTTTGTGTCTGCAATATATGCTGGATCACAACTGATCAAATCATGTAACAGGATGCTCACAAAGAGCTGTAGTAGTGTACAATACATGCAAAATCACTACCGATTAAGATGCTCGCAGGAACTATATAACAGGATGCTCGAAAGGGCTAAAACAGGATTGCTCGTCTGAGCTATATTCTATTAGCAACATATGCAGGACCACATTTAATATGGGAAATCACATATATCCATCGAAATTCATTATTCAAATGGAACTTAACTCCATTGAAATTCACCATTCAAATAGAACTTAACATTTTTGGGACATGATTAAACATGTGATTGTTTCATATATTTATAACATTCATATAATCACATGTCACATTCAATTCAACATAAAATAAACACAATTTAGTTACACGAACTTACCTCGACACTTGTTTGTGTATGAATATCTACTAATCTGAAACTTTTTCTTCTCGATCTAGCTTCAAATTTGAGTTATCCAGATCTATATAAATGAATTTAATCATCAATTTTTCACATTTCATATTCAATTACATTCAATTCACATCCTAGGAAAATTTACCATTTTGCCCCTATACTTTTCATAAATTCCAATTTCGTGCCTAGGCTCGGAAAATGAAATTCATGCAATTTAATCATTTTTCCATTCCTAATCAATTTTTACATGTCTTAATAACAGCCCATGAATTTCTTAAAAATCAAAATATTTCCATGCGTTTTACAAGTTTTCAATTTAGTCCCTAAATCATAATTTCATGAAAATTCTCTTTGTAAAAGTTGTTTATCTATTAACAACCTTTCATTTTCTACCACAAATTTCAAATTGATCCATGGAAAAATTTCAATACTTTGATATATTTTCAAATTAAACCCCAAAATATAGAGATTAAGTTATCCCGATCTCAAAAATATAAAAATTACAAAAAACGGGACAAGAATACTTTCCAAATTAAGCCAAGAAAGCTTGCTTTCTCTTTCCTAGGGTTTCCATTTATATTTTGAGGAAGAAGATGATATAAAATGATATTATTTCTTTTAACTTCATTTATCATCTTTTAATTATTTTAGTTTCCAATTTAGTCCTTGCCTTTTTCTAATTTTCCATGGATGAATCACCAAAAATATCTACTAACTTTTCTTTAATGGTCTAATTACCATATAAGGATCTCTTATTTTGAATTCCATATCTAATTGACCCTTTTAGTTACTAGAACTCAACTTTTGCATTTTATGCAATTTGGTCCTTTCCACAATTAAACACATAATCAGTAAAATTTTCTTATCAGAATTTTCATATAACATTCCTATCATAATGCAGACCATGCAATAATATTAAAATAAATTTTCTTTCTAACTCGGATTTGTGGTCCTGAAACCACTATTCTGATTTCACTGAAATTGGGCTGTTACAACTCTCCCCCCTTTAAAAATTTTCATCCTTGAAAATCTTACCAGTAAAGAGATTTGGATATTGCTTTCTCATGGTATCCTCTGGTCTCCAGGTAGCTTTTTTAATACCATGTCATTGCCATAGAACTTTTACCAATACTACCTTTTTTATTTTTTAACTCTTTTGTTTCACGTGCCAAGATTTTGACCAGTTCCTCAGTGTAAGTCATATCAGGCTGAATCTCAATTTCTGTCGGAGAAATAACATGTAAAGGATTCGACTGATGCCGTCGTAACATAGACACATAAAAAATAGTATGAATTCGATCAAGTTCTGATGGTAATGCTAACTGATATGCAACAAGTCCGATTCTTTCAGTAATCTCATATGGCCCGATGAATCGTGGACTCAATTTTCCTTTATGGCCAAACTGGAGAACTTTCTTCCAAGGTGATACTTTCTAGAATACTTTTTCACTGATCTAAAATTCTATTTCTTTTCGTTTAAGATCGGCATAAGACTTTAGATGATCTGAGACTACTTTTAAACTATCTAGAATTACTTTTACCTTTTCTTCAGTTTCACGGACTTAGTCAACCCCGTGTATCTTTTTCTTAGTGAGCTCTATCCAATATAATTGAGTTCTACATTTATGACCATACAAAGCCTTATACAGTGCCATTTTAATATTGGACTGATAGCTGTTATTATAAGCAAATTCAACTAAAGGCAAATACTTTTCCCAGTTACCTTCAAATTCAAGCACACAACACCGAAGCATATCTTCTAAAATCTATATAACACGTTCAGATTGTCCATTAGTTTGAGGATGAAATGTGATACTGAAATGTAATTGAGTACCCAATGCTTCTTGCAACTTATTCCAGAATCAGGATGTAATTGAGGATCTTTATAAAAAATAATGGAAACCGGCACTCCATGCAATCTGACAATCTTAGAAACATATAATTCAGCCAATCTATCCAAGAAAAAATTCATACGTACTGGAATAAAGTGTACAGACTTTGTTAACCGATTAACAATTACCCAAATAGCATCTTTCTTCGTCAGAGACAGGGGTAACCCCAATACAAAGTCCATGGTAATTCTTTCCCATTTCCATTCTAGTATCGTAACTGGCTATAATAATCCTGAAGGCACCTGATGTTCAAATTTTACTTACTTACATATCAAACATTTAGATACAAATTCAGAAATATCCCGTTTCATTCCCGACCGCCAATACATCTTTTTCAAATCATTATACATTTTATTACTACTAGGATGAATAGACATATTACCATTATAAGTTTCATGTAAAATCTTCTGTACCAATTCTGAATTCCTTGGTACCCATATTCTGTCTCTAAATAATAGGCAATCATCAGACCTAATCTGAAATTCTGAATCAGAAGTCGATTCATACTGTATCCGCTTGTAACTCACTATCATCTTTCTAAGCTTCACAAAGAGCTGCAGTAGTGTGCAACACATGCAAAATCACTACTGACCAGGATGCTCGTAGGAACTATATAACAGGATGCTCGAGAGGGCTAAAATAGGATTGCTCGTCCGAGCTATAATCTGTCCGTAACATATGTAGGACCCACATTCAATATGGGAAATCACATATATCCATCGAAGTTCATCATTCAAATGGAACTTAACTCTATTAAAATTCACCATTCAAACAGAACTTAACATTTTCTAGACATGATTAAACATGTGATTGTTTCATATATTTAGAACATTTATACAATTCATATAATCACATATCACATTCAATTCAACATAAAATAAACACAATTTAGTTACACAAACTTACCTCGACACTTGTTTGTGTAGAAATATCTACTAATCTGAAACTTTTTCTTTTCCTCGATCTAGCTTCGAATTTGAGTTATCCAAATCTATATAAATGAACTTAATCATATATTTTTCACATTTTATATTCAATTACATTCAGTTCACATCCTAGGCAATATTACCATTTTGCCTCTATACTTTTCATAAATTCCAATTTCGTTCGTAGGCTCGGAAAATGAAATTCATGCAATTTAATCCTTATTCTAAGCCTAACCAATTTTCACATGTCTTAATAACAGCCCATGAAGTTCTTAAAAATCAAAAACTTTCCATGGGTTTTACAATTTTTTAGTTTATTCTCTAAATCACAATTTCATGAAAATTCTCTTTGTAAAAGTTATTTATCTATTAACAACCTTTCATTTTCTACCATAAATTTCAAAATTTTAGCATATTCATCCATGGAAAATTTTCTATACTTTGATATCCTTTCAAATTAATCCCCAAATTAGATAGATTAAGCTATCCCGATCTCAAAAATATAAAAATTACTAAAAACGAGACAAGAATACTTATCCAATTAAGCCAAGAAAGCTTGCTTTCCCTTTCCTAGGGTTTCCATGTATATTTTGGGGAAGAATATGATATAAAATGATGTTATTTCTTTTTAATTCATTTATCATCTTTTAATTATTTTAGTTTCCAATTTAGTCCTTATCTTTTTTTAATTTTCCATGGATGAATCAACAAAAATATCTACTAAATTTTATTTAATGGTATAATTATCATATAAGGACCTTTTATTTTGAATTCTATAGCTAATTGATCCTTTTAGCTACTAGAACTCAACTTTTGCATTTTATACAATTTGGTCCTTTCCATAATTAAACACATAATCGGTAAAATTTTCTTATCAGAATTTTCTTATAACATTCCTATCATAATGCAGACCATGCAATAATATTAAAATAAATTTTCTTTCTAGCTCGGATTTGTGGTCCCTAAACCACTATTCTGATTTCACTAAAATTGAGCTGTTACAACTTTGTTCTTTTTGACTAGGTTCGGTTTGAACCTAAGTCTTTTCTATTGAAGTGTTCAACATTTTGATTTTTTTATTATTTTGCAAACATTAAGATCAATTAACAGTCATGAGATTACACAACTCCGAGCATATTCGATTCAATCAATTGAGTAATTTCTTACCCTTTCTCTTACTTTAATTTATTTGTGTTCTTTTACATGTTTAAATTAAACTTAAGAGTTATGCCATCTAAATCCATGAAAGGCTAAGTCATTAGGGAGATTAACGAGTGGATTTGGGAGTGGTTAACAGAGGAATGCAGGTTTCCTATAGGGGATGTAACACCCCATACCTTTTCTAGTCACTGGACTCGAGCTAGAGGATGCTACAATGGTAAACTAGAACATTCATGTGTAATTTATTCTGTAACACCCCAAAATAGGACTTAGGATTTATTCTGAACATTTAGAGTGTTTGGAATTTTGTGACATGGTATATCGGTAATGTTTTCAATTATGGTTTTTAGAAAATTAAATCAATTTTTGAAAATGAGTTTTACATGACTTTAATTTTGAAAATAAGACTGATTTTTAAAAGAGTCAAAACTTAGATTTTTTAAGAGTCAATTAGACTAGATTTTAAATTCACCGTATATCTTACCCCACCTAGTTTTATTTTCATGTTAGTTTTTCTTCTCCTTTTTTTTTTTGCACCGTCCTTTGTTCTCCCTTGCTCTCCCATTTGATTTTTGATTTCTAAACTCTAAATTCTTTTATTTCTATCAACATCCAAGCTTTAAACCTCCATAAAATTCCAAGAAGAACACCCAAAACACTATAGATTTCTCCATTGTTGAACTTTATGAGATTTTTGGGTTTTCTATCAAACACTTAGTTTTTCATCAAATAAGGTAACGATTCAACTCCTAATTAGTTTTAAATGATATTTGGTATTTTAAAAGGAATTTTTAACCATTAAATCGCATGGTTAAAATAAAAGCCAAAAATTGGGTTGTTAATAGTGGATTTCTGGATTTTGGGTAAAAATGTGCTTTCAAAGTGTATTTAAATTATTTTTGACATGATTATAAGGTTTCTAAACTTAGTTTAAATTTTCATTAAAAATTTATAACGTTTTAATGAATTTTCGTGAAAATTACCATAAACATGTTGAAAATTTTGATACCATGAATTGGGTAGTTTTTGCATAGTTTAAAGGTTAATAATTTGTCTTAGGTGAATGATTTGATGAAAAAAATTGGTTTTAGGAGAAAATACTAAGTATAGACCGAGATATTCAAATTTTAAGTTTTCTATGTCTAAGGTTTCAGTCAAAAGAGAACCTAGCTTAAGCTTGTGTTTTTGGATTGTTTGGTGTGAGTTTTTGGCTAAATGTTGATTGTATTGTTTGATTTACTTTGTTGAAGTGTTGGAATCGGTAGGACCTTCTATGAGTAGAGATAAAGATAAGGAAAAGCTAGTTTGAGCTTTTGGCTATTGGTGAAAGCGTAATTGGTAAGTGTTTGGAATAATTGCTTATGGACATGATTCAATGCATTATTCTAAGTGTAAGCTTTCTCATACTCATGTTTAACTTGTGAAATGTATACTTGTTTTATTATAAAAATGTGAATTAAGATGAGATGCAATTACATGTGACATGTTCATGATTACTATTATGAAAGTGCATATGTAGGCATATCAAACATGCTAAGTGACAGTGATAATTATGTGCTTATGATGTAAACATGCAGCAATAGTGAGTGGTAAATCAATAACTAATATATGTGTGCTTAATAACAAATATTTTGGCTTTATGATTTTTGAATCCATTGGATATAGTTGGCATCCCATAGATTGTGAGTACTCACTTATATGTTATATGATTTGGGCGTTGAGGCCCTGGGACATGTTGGAGGGATAAAGGAATGTGATCAAAGCTCCATGCAATGGGACATGTGAGGGAAAATAAGGAGAGTGTTAGCTTTATGCTTAACTTTTGGGACATGTTTGACTCTATGAGTCTATGTGGTGTGTTGGAGATCCGTGTATCTAATGAGTGATAATAGATCTCACTTTTTTGTTTCATATCTCAAGTGCCAATTTATCTATAAACATGTTTTTGAGTATTTTGATATATGTTTGAATGCTGTGGTTGTATGAGTGTTATGATATATGCTTGAATGTTATGTGATTATATGAATATTGTGATATATGCTTAAATGTTATGTGATTTTATGTATAATGTGAAATGTAACAGTCTGATTTTCAGTGGTGACAGAATAGTAGTTCAGGACCACAAATTTCCATCGTGTCGACTCTTAAATATTATTTTTAGAATATTTATAGAGTCACTAAAGTCGTATTAGAATTTGGTTCAGAAATATTAACGTTTAGATAACTAATTTAAGAAAAAGGACTAAATTATAAAAAGTGCAAAATATACCTAGTTATTATAGTGGGACGGCAACATAGTTGAAATTGATTAAAAATTATGTAACCAATGGTAAATTTGTAAATTAAACTAAATTAAAAAATTAATTAATGAAGAAAACAAATTCACTTTCATTTCTTCTTCAAATGGTTGAAACCCATAGCTAGGGTGAGGAAAAGCTTCGGATTGCTTAATTTCTAGCATGTAAGTCCATTTTGATCCTGTTTCTTGTAATTTCTATGTTTTTAAGATTGTTGCAACTAGGTCTAGCTAGCCTGTGCCTTTGTTTTTCAATCTATTAAAAATCTTAGAACTTTCCATTGATGAATCTTGAATTTTTTTATGAATACCATATATTTGGAGCTTTGACTGTGTTGTTTGATGATTTTGTAAAGTGATTTTTGGTAGATTTTGATTTTAGGATTAAATTGTGAAAAT
This sequence comes from Gossypium longicalyx, assembly GCA_025698465.1. Lineage (NCBI taxonomy): Eukaryota > Viridiplantae > Streptophyta > Magnoliopsida > Malvales > Malvaceae > Gossypium > Gossypium longicalyx. The sequence continues at coordinate 50,556,273 of CM047004.1, forward strand.
GTAAAAAATGTTAGGGTTTGATAGTGAATTTAATGTTCATTAGGGACTATTTAAGGGCCTAATATATTTGGATGGAATATTAACTTGAGAAAAATGGTTAATTTGATGAATTTATGGTTAAGAGACTAAATTGCAAAAAATTATAAAAGTTTGGGGTAATTGTGTAAATTTGAAAAATAAAAGGATATTAATTGTAAAATGGATTGAAATGTGAAATGTAAGCTGATAATTGAGAAATTTTACATTTTAGATCAAGATCCTGTAGATACTCGTGGAAAAAGAAAAATTACGAAATAGTCCCTAAACTTCTACAACTACTATAATTCAGTCTAAGTAAGTTTGTATGGTTTAAAATTTAACATCTATATCAATTGTTGAATATTATAATATGGTACAATAGATATACTCAATTGTTGATAATGAAAGGTTATTTGATAAATGTTATTGAATTTGATGTATGGATTGGATTGAACGCGGGATAGAGTACAATCGAGGTATGGTGTGTTATGGGGGATTGGAGTGGAGATGGTTATGGAGTGATATATATATGTATTTTTTGAGTAAGTTTAAGTTCAACATTTGTTGCGAACTCTTGTATTATACTCTTTATTTTGGTGTGTTTAGGAGGGATTAGCTCTTATGAGCATTGGTGTGTTTCAGATGGATTGGCTTTTGTGAGCATCTGGTGTGTTTTGCTTGGTTTGTTGATGTACTCTTATCCATAAGTCATTCATCGAATTGAAAATATCAGAAAGATAACGTGTTTTATGATTTTGATGGAATTGATATATATATATATATATATATATATATTTGAATATTGAATTGAACTTTTGTGATTTATCTATTAAGGTTGTGGATGACAGGAAACATTCATGGTTGTATTATTATTTGAATTATTATGCTTACTTCAATAAGATTTATGATTTTAATTCATCAAACTTATTAAGCTTCATTGAGCTTACTTGCGTTATTTATTATTCTTATAGATACTCGAAAGGTTGGACAATTAGATCGACACTCAAGTCACACTATCCCTAAATCTCAGTAGTTTTTGGAATGTTCATTTCAGATTATATGGCATATAATAGGCTTGAATGTTATTACTAATGTTTTGAATATGTAAATCATTAAGTATGATTTGAATGTATATTATTATCCTTTATAATACATGTGAATTATGCGATATATGTGAATTAGGTGAATGTGTTGATGTAAAATATGATATGTGATATAAAATGTTGTGTATGTGATGCTTATCTTTTGGTAAATTGGTTAGATGAAAGATTTGATGAATTGAAAGGTTGTGATTGATGTTTCATTTAGATGTATAATTGTATACACTTGTGGTATCAATGAGGATACATTGGCTAGACACTTAGGATGTTTTATATTTGGTGTGTTCCTGGCTTGTTTAATGTCACTTTGAATAGGTATTTTGGCTGTTAAATGGTTTGCTTAGAATCCAATTAAGCTTGAAATGGTAAACTTATTGTTTAAAGTTCATTTTAGGTCCACACGACCTGAGACACAGGCGTGTGTCCCAGCTGTGTGTGACACACAACCTGGCGACACGACTGTGTGTCCCCTGTAGGTTCCATTGCATACAAGTTAGGTAGTTACACGGCTTGACACATGGGCGTGTCAGGCTATTTCGAGAGTTATAGGGCCTGACACACAGGTGTGTGATAAGGCCGTCTGACCCTACTCAGAAAGTAACACAGGTGAGGAAACGGGTTGGGATATGGCTGTCTGTCCCTATTTCAAAGGTTACTTGGTCTGAGACATGGGTGTGTGTCTCAACGTGTGAGGCACACGGCCTGGCCACATGGTCGTGTGACCCTAGCAGTCAAATTTTTCTAACTTTTTCTTGAACTTTCCAAATGTTTCCAATTTGGTCTTGAATTATTTTTAAGGTATTTTTAGGGCCTCAGGAGCTCGATTAAGGGACGGTACATATGTGAATGAATGTATTTTAATATGTTTCCAATGATGTATAAAATGTATGTTTAATGTTCTATTAGTTCTGTAATGCTCCGTAACTCTAATCTGGTGACGGATACAGGTTAGGGGTGTTACATTTAGTGGTATGAGAGCTACAGTTTAGTCGGTTCTTAGACTGAACGTACCGTGTGAAATGTCTAGAATTACATGCCATATAACCTGTGATATTGTGTTGTGTTAGATTCGATCTAACCTTTGTTTTTCTTTTAGATTATAAAGATGTCAAATGGATCTGATCATGCTGACAATGATGAGGTTAACAGTAATGTACCGACCTCTGATCATGGGACGAGTAGTAATGTTCTGATTCCTTAAGTACATGAGCATGCACTTAAAAACATGTTATTTGGGTTTATGAACCAGTGGTTCAATGAGTTTATGCAAATGAATAGTCCGGCTCAACAACATCCACCCCCTGTTATAGCTCCTGTTATACCTCCAGTTGCACCTGCACCTCCTCCTGTGACTGAGCCTAGTTGATGTATTCTGATAGAGAAGTTTAGAAAGTGTGGTGCCGAAGAATTTTAGGGTAGATCGGAAGATGATCCAGTTAAAGCTGAGTATTGGCTTTAGAACATCTTGCGAGTTTTTGAAGAAATGGCTTGCCCGCCTAATGATTTTCTTAGATGTGTCGTTTCATTACTAAAAGAGGAAGCGTACAGTTGGTAGGCTACGCTGGTAGTTGTGGTACCGAGGAAAAAAATTCGTAGGATTTCTTTAAGACTGATTTTAAAAAGAAATATGTCAGGAAATGGTATCTAGACAAGAAAAAGAGAGAATTTCTTGATTTATGTCAGAGAAATAAATCAGTGGCTGAGTACAAGAGAGAGTTTGTATGTCGTAGTAAATATGTCCGGTAGATTGTGCCTACTGAAGAAGAGATGTGTATTCGATTTGAAGATAGCCTGATGATGAAATCCAAATGATGATCGGAGGTAATGAAATCTAAGAATTTTTTTTATCTGATCATGCATAGAAAATGGAAAAAGTGTACAACCGCAAGATACAATGAGATAGACGAATTTGAGAGTTTCATAAGAGAAGTTCCTCTAAGTAGTTTTCTGTATCACCAACAAAGAAGACGAAAGAAGATTTTAGTCGAGCTACTTTCGTGTCTGAGCATCCAAACAAAAATAAATCGATTCAGTGTGATTTCAATGCTCTTACTAAACTAGTTGATTGTTTGGGAAGTGTACGGAACGCTCCGAAGCCTAGTTGTAGGCATTGTGGAAAACATCATTCTGGTGAGTATAGAGCTAAGTCGGGAGCCTGTTATAGATGTGGGTCCACTGATCACTTTCTCAAAAATTGTCCTAAACAGTTTAAAGAAAATGAAGAATGGAATGAAAAACAAATGTCTACATTTAAGAAAAGTAGACATCGGGGCCAGAACAGTACTACTGGGACTACTTGTTTAGGGGAAAAGGGCACTGTTTTTTGGTAAGAGGCTAGAGCACTTGCTCACACATATGCCATATAAGCTAGAGAGGAAACTGGTGCACCTGATGTGATTGCTGGTACATTCTATCTCGATGTTACTGTTTATGCAATGATTGACCCTGGGTCAACTCATTCTTATATTTGCACAACATTAATAATAGAAAAAAATTATATGTTGAATCCATTGAATATGATATTCAAGTTACTAATCCACTAGGTCAAAGTGTGATAGTTAACTTAGTTTGCTGTAAATGTCCACTGAAGGTTAGAGGCCATGAATTCTCTGCTAATCTGATGTTATTACCCTTTCAGGAATTTAATGTTATTCTGGGTATAAATTGGCTATCGTTTCATGATGCTATGGTAAGCTATAGACAGAAATGGATTGACTTGAAATGTCAGATCAGAGAAATGATTTCAGTTGAGTCTAATGGACCGAAAAATACTGTTAGAATCATTTTAGCTATTTCTGCACAGAGATTGATATGTAAAGGTAGTGAAGCTATTCTAGCATACATTCTTGATACCAAAAATATAGAATCGAAGTTAGATCAAGTACCAATTTAGATCAAGTATCAGTTGTTAGTGAGTTTACTGATGTGTTTCCTGAAGAGTTGCCAGGTTTACCTCCTGATCATGAAGTTGAGTTTGTGATTGATCTGGTTTCTGGTACTGCACCGATATCGATATCACCATATCGCATGGCACCAGCTGAATTAAAAGAATTGAAAGCACAATTTCAAGAGTTGCTAGACAAAGGGTTTATTCGCTAAGCATATCTCCTTAGGGTGCACCTATGTGGTTTGTGAAAAAGAAAGACGACTCTTTGAGATTGTGTATAGACTATAAACAGTTGAACAAAGTCACGATAAAAAGTAAGTATCCATTGCCACATATTAATGATTTGTTTGATCAATTAAAAGGTGCCACAGTGTTCTCGAAGATAGATTTCAGATCCAGGTATTAACAGTTGAAGGTTAAAGATTAATAGTTGAAGGTTAAAGATTGCGATGTGTCAAAGACTATTTTTAGAACTCGTTATGGTCATTATGAGTTTTTGGTAATGCAATTTAGTTTGACTAATGCCTTTGCTACTTTTATGGATTTGATGAATCGAGTTTTTCAACCTCATTTGGATAGATTTGTGGTTGTGTTTATCGATGATATATTAATCTATTCCAATACGGAATCTGGGCATGCTCAACATTTGAGAATCGTGCTATAGACTTTGAGAGAAAACAATTGTATTTAAAGTTAAGTAAACGTGAATTCTGACTTTGCGGAATTAAAGTTTTGGGTCACATAGTATCATCTGGCGGGATTCGAGTTAATCCGAGTAAAGTTTCTATTGTAATGAATTGGAAAACTCCAAAGTATGTTTTTGAAGTGCTAAGTTTCTTGGGTTTAGCAGGTTACTACTGTCGTTTTTTAAAAACTTCTCGATTATTGCTTCACCTATGACTAGGCTAATACAGAAAAATGTCGAGTTTGTTTGGTCCAATAAGTGCCAACAGAGTTTTGATCAGCTGAAAAACATGTTGATAGAAGTGCTAGTGTTGACTTAGCCTAGGTCTAGCGTAACATATGTTGTTTACAGTGATGCATCTCTCAACGGTTTGGGTTGTGTGTTGATGCAAACAGGGAAAGTAGTAGCTTATGCTTCTCAATAGTTAAAACCACATGAAATGAATTATCCTACTCATGATCTTGAGCTGGCCGCGGTTGTATTTGCTTTAAAGATTTGGAGACGTTATTTATACAGCGAGATATGTCGTCTTTGTAGATAATTTTTTTAAAAGTTTTTGATGACTTAGAAAGAACAGAATTTGAGAAAAAGACGTTGGTTAGAGCTACTGACAGATTATGACCTGGTTATTTATTATCATCTAGGAAAAGCTAATGTGGTTGCGGATGCACTCAGTCAAAAGTCGTCATTGTTTTCACTTCAGGCATTGAACTCTCATTTAGCTCTGAATAAAGATGGTTCTATATTGGCAGAGTTAAGAACTAAACCCCTGTTTCTACAACGAGTTTGAGAATTTCAAAACAAAGATCCAAAGTTGATGTTGAAACGACAATTGGTTCAAAATAATATGAGTACTGAGTACAATGTTGATGATAATGGAGCATTACGTTATCATGATAGGATTTGCATTCCAAATGATCTAGATTTGAAATGTGATGTTCTATCTAAAGCTCGCAATAGTACGTATTCTATTCATCCTGGTAGCATGAAAATGTTTTGTGACTTGAAACAAATGTACTGGTGGCTGGGTATGAAACGAGAAATTTTTGAATTTGTAGCTAAATGTTTAATATGTCAGCAGGTAAAAGCAAAACATCGTGTACCGTCAGATTTACTACAACCTATTATGATTCCTGAATAGAAGTAGAAGCGAGTCATGATGGATTTTGTATCTGGTTTACCTGTAACTCTTAAAAAGAAAGATTTGATCTGGGTTATTGTTGACAAATTGACTAAATTGGCACATTTTATTCCAGTTAGAACAAATTTCTCATTTGAGGGATTAGGGGAATTATATGTATCTGAGATTGTGAGATTACATGGAGTTTTGACATCTATTATTTCTGATCATGATCCGATATTTACATCAAGATTTTAGAGCAAACTTCACGAGGCTTTGGGCACTAAAATCAATTTCAGCACAACATTTCATCATTAGACAGATGGGCAATCAGAACGAGTGATTCAGATTCTGGAAGATATGCTGGGATGTTGTATACTCGAGTTTGAAGGTAACTGGAAAAAGTATTTACTATTAGTTGAATTCGCTTATAATAACATTTATCAATCCAGTATAAAAATGGCACCGTTTGAAGCTCTTTGCAGAAGAAAGTGTAAAACACCGTTGTATTGGTCTAAATTGAGTGAATCCATAATGGTGGGAATTGAGTTGATATGAGAAACTGAAGACAAAATTAGAGTTATTCAAGATTGTTTGAAAGCTGCATCTGATCGTCAGAAATCATACGCGGATCTAAAAAGAAAAGATATAGAATTTCTTATTGATGATCGAGTATTCCTAAAAGTCTCTTTGTGGAATAAAGTGTTACATTTAGGTAGAAAAGGGAAACTGAGTTCGAGATTTATATGACCGTATGAAATTGTTGAAAGAATCGACCCTATAGCTTACAAATTAGCTTTGTCCTCTAACCTCGAGAAAATCCATAATGTGTTCCACATTTTGGTACTGAGATAGTACAGATCTGATCCTTCACATGTGATTCCTCACAGTGAGATTGAGCTACAGTAACATTTGACGTATTGGGAGGAACCAGTGAAAATTTTAGCTTGAGAAGTTAAGGAATTGCGTAATAAATAGGTACCATTAGTAAAAGGCTTATGGAACCATCAAGGTACAGAAGAAGTTACCTGGGAATCCGAAGAATCAATGAAACTATAGTATCCGAATCTATTTTCAGGTAACAATTTCGAGGTTGAAAGCTCTTAAGGGAGGAGAGTTGTAACAACCTGATTTTCAGTGGTGATAGAACAGTGGTTCGGGACCACAAATTTTCATCGCGTCGACCTGTAAATATTATTTTTAGAATATTTATGGAGTCACTAAAGTGGTATTAAAATTTGGTTAAGAAATATTAACGTTTAGATTGCTAATTTAAGAAAAAGGACTGAATTGTAAAAAGTGCAAAATATGCTAATTATAGCATTTAAATGATCAAGTAGCTTAATTAATAAAGGAGGAAGGACATAAGTAGAAAATATACCCTAGTTATTATAGTGGGACGACAACATAGTTGAAATTGATTAAAAATTATGTAATCAATAGCAAATTTGTAATTTAAACTAAATAAAAAAATTTAATTAATGAAGAAAATAAATTCACTTTCATTTCTTCTTCAAATGGCTGAAAGCCATAGCTAGGGTGAGGAAAAGCTTTGGTTTGCTTAATTTCTTGCATGTAAGTCCATTTTGATTTTGTTTCTTGTAATTTTTATGTTTTTGAGATTGTTGCAACTAGGTCCAGCTAGCCCATACCTTCGTTTTTAAATCTATTAAAAATCTTAGAAGTTGCCATTGCTAAATCTTGAATTTTTTGAAGAATACCATATATTTGGTGCTTTGATTGTGTTGTTTGATGATTTTGCAAAGTGATTTTTGTTAGATTTTGATTTTAGAATAAAATTGTAAAAATTTCAAAAATTTAGGGTTTGATAGTGAATTTAATGTTCATTAGGAACTTTTTAAGGGCCCAGTATATTTGGATGAAATATTGACTTGAGAAAAATGGTTAATTTGATGAATTTCGGTTAAGAGACTAAATTGCAAATATTGTACAAATTTAGGTTAATTGTGTAAATTTAAAAAATAAAAATGTAACACCCTAAACTCGGCCTAGACATCCAAACCAAGTCCAAAGAGTTACATAATTGATATTAAGAATAACACATTTACAATGCAGTAAAAAAGAACCACTCATTATATAATATCCATCACAACAACTAACTAAGTATATCTTCCCAAACATCATAATATTTTAGAATACCAAAATTCCTAATTGTAGTATTTAAAGGAAAGATGAAAACTTGACCGAGCTCCTACATCGCCGACCCGTTCAAGTCTGAGAACCACCTGAAATCCAACCAGTAACAAAATGAGTTGTGAACTTAGTGCGTAAAAGACGTTCATTCAATTGGAACACATTAATAAGAAAATTCTTGAATCCCAAGATTCGGTTAAGTAACAGAAGCAATTTCAGTTTAGATACATAACAAATCAATTACATATGTAGAAGCAATTTCAGTTTCATATACAGAATAGATCATATGCATATATAGTTATTCCTACCCCCATCCACTACGCACCATCTTCAGCCATCCTAACACACATTTGAGGGTGTTCAACACCCAACCAACCCTGCACACCATATAGTGTCTGTCTAACATGTTTACAGAGACGGAACATAGCTGCTAGATCGAAAATGTAACAAAGCACCATATTCATATTTATTCGCATTGTGGCTTAGCCACTAATTCAGAACAGATTACTTCCTTCTTCACAATACCCAAACCCATGCAAATACAGAGTACAAATATCCATAACATGTGTTCAGTCATTCTAATTCATTTCACAAATAGATAATGCAGTTCAGTGTTAGAAATAGCCATCACAGTACACATACAATTAAGTTATCCATATGTTAGTCATAGAGCATCAGAAAGTCCTCATACAATCAAATTCAAATCATTCGTACATTGGGGAGGTTAGTGTTAGTGTTGGACAACACTCACGGCCTCAAAAACAAGATTTAGACCTTATTTATATGCCACACGACCTGGACACACGCTCATGTCCTTGACCGTATGCCCCACACGGCCTAGACATACACCTATGTCCTCTGCCCGTGTGGTCTAAAACATAAACAATGAGTTACACAGCTTGGACACACACCCATGTCCATGTCCTTGCCCATATGCCTCACACGACATGGGCACACACCTATGTCCTTGGTTGTATGGTCCTCGCTCAAAAATAGTAAGTTACACGGTCTAGACACATGCTCGTGTCTGTTGCCTATGTGAACCTTGCACTAACATGGCCACATATAGCCTGGGCACACACCCTTGTCCCTTGCCTATGTGGCCCAAATTCAAAGACCAGTAAGTTACACAGTCAACCATACGGCCGTGTGGCTCACATGGCCTATAGCAGCCCATTTTCAGTGAAACCAGAACAGTAGGTTCGTGACCACAAATCCGAGCCGAAAAGAAAATTTATTTTTATACTTTTTCATGGTTTGCATTTTGATAGGAATATTATATGAAAATTTTGATAAGAAAATTTTATCGATTATGTACTTAATTATGGAAAGGACCAAATTGCATAAAATGTAAAAGTTGGATTCTAGTAGCTAGAAGGATCAAATACCTATGGAATTCAAAACTTGAGGTCCTTATATGGTAATTAGACCATTAAAGAAAAGTTAGTAGATATTTTTGATGATTCATCCATGGAAAAATTAGAAAAGGTTAAGGACTAAATTGGAAAGTGACAAAATTTAAAGATGATAATTAAATTAAATAGATAATATCATCTTATTTTTCATCATCTTCCCCAAAATATACACGGAAACCCTAGGAAAGATAAAACAAGCTTTCTTGGCTTAAATTGGTAAGTATTCAAGTCTCGTTTTTAGTAATTTTTATATTTTTGAAACTAGGATAGTCTAATCTATCTATTTTGGGGATTAATTTGAAAAGTTATCAAAGTATAGAAATTTTGACATGGATGAATATGTTAAAAATTTGAAATTTATGGTAGAAAATGAAAGGTTGTTGATAGATAAACAACTTTTACAAAGTGAATTTTGATGAAATAGTGATTTAGGGACTAAATTGTAAAGTTGTGAAAATTGAAGAAAAATTTTGAATTTTATAGAATACATGTGTTGTAAATTTTATACTAAAATTTTGGTTAGGCTTGAAATAAAGAATAAATTGCATGAATTTCATTTTTCGAGCCTAAGGATGGAATTGAAATTTATGGAAAGTTTAGGGGCAAAACATTAATTTTTTCTAGGATATAAATTGAGTCCAATTGAATATGAAATGTGATAAATTTATGATTAGATTCATTTATATAGATTCAGATAACTCAAATTCGAAGCTAGATCGAGGAAAAGAGAAAGTTTCAGATTAGTAGATTTTCTTATACGAACTATTATCAAGGTAAGTTCGTGTAACTTACTTATACATGTTATTATGTTTAAATTAAATGTAGTATTTGAATTGAATATGATATATGCTTGTATGAATTATAAGAATATTATAAATGCATGAAATATACATATGCCTGACATAAGTCCCGAAAATGTTACAATCTATTTGAATATTGAATTTCGATGGATATATGTGATTTTCCCACATTGAAAGTGATCCTGCATATGTTGCAAACAAGATTTAGCTCAGACGAGTAATCCTGATATAGCCCTCTCGAGCATTCTGATAAATAGTTCGTGTAAGCATCCTGATCGGTAGTGATTTAACATGTGTTACACACTATCGCAGCTCTTCATGAGCGTCCTGTTAAGCTCGCTTGAACTCTCTACTACCTTATCCGGTGCTCCCTGGTATTATCTCTTCTGAGATATTTGATTAGCTCTATGAGCTCCCTGGGTAAAAACTCTTATGCTCGGATAAGTGTCCTGTTACATGATTACATGGCTCATTTGAGCATTCTGACATGTGGCTAGAGAGTGTGCTCCCTGAGTATGTGCCCTAATGGGTACCCCCGATTAAGAATTTACAGTTTACAGATATGTACACCTCAAGTGTACTATTTGAGTATCCATCGATAATTCAACAATTCAATCGACAAAATTCTCAACATGAGGAAATGATATATTTATGTCTTGAATGATTCTGAATTCCCCGATGAAGTGTTTCATTATGGGCTCATCTATTCTTATTTGATATACATGAGACTTATGTAATTAACTTGTTTGGTTGAGTGCATGTGCTTAGGTAATTTTCCAAGTTGATGGAAAACATGTTATTGTATGCTTAAATTTAATAAATGAGATTGGTAAGTTTAATTCATGTTATACGAACTTACTAAGCATATAATGCTTACTAGGTTTTGTTTTATCTGTTTTATAGTGCTCGGAAGCTCGCGAAGGTTGGAGATCGGTTAGAGTATCATCACACTATCCACTAGCTTGTTTTGGTATAAATAGTAAACTCATTTTGGTATAATGGTATGTATAGGTAACTTGGTCATTGTTGGCTTATAAATGTTATTTGTAATATAGCCATTGGAATGGCTAGTAGTGGATATGTTTGGTATATCTATTAAGGTTATTCTACGGCAATATCATGAATATATTTTATGGATTAATTGAGTTATGCTAAATGAATATACTTATTAAAGATAAAATTATAAATATGTATGCATGTAATGATATACCATTTTAGATGTTAAAATTAGCTTGATTATAATGCTTGGATTGGTTGGTATATGAATGTAAATTTTGGTGTAGGTTATTGCAAAATTTTGGGTGAGAAATAAAGCTAGGAAATGGCTTTATTTTGTCCACACGGGTAGACATACGGGTGTGTGTCTTGACCGTGTGTGACACACGACCTGGTACATGGGCATGTAGTTAGGTCGTGTGTCCCCTGCATTTTAAATTTGAGAAACAAAATACTTAGAATTGAGTACACGGGTAGAGACACGAGCATGTGTCTTAGCCATGTGTGCTACATGGCTTAGAACATAGGCATGTGTCTTGGCCGTGTAAACCCTGCACCTAAGTTTTGAAAATTAAATTGATCACACAGCCTACTCACACGGGCGTGTGGCTGGTCATATGGCACAAGTCAGAGAGTTACATGGGGTTGGACACGGCCTGCAGAACGGGCGTGTCATAGGGTCACACGGGTGTGTCCCTTGACCACATGGGCGTGTGTGCCCTGCATTTAAGAAAAAATTTGAAATTTCACGAAAAATTCTCTGAGTTCTCGATTTAGTCCCGACTCGATTCTAATGCTCATATTGGGCCTCGAGGGTCTATTTAAGAGACATTATGAATAATCTCAGAGAATGAATAGTAATTGATATGAATATTCTGTAAATGTTATAAAAAATCTAGTAATGCTCCGTAATCCTGTTCTGATGACAGACACGGGTTAGGGGTGTTAAACGGCCTAGGCACACGCCCATGTCCCTGGCCATGTGGCATTGACAACCAGGTTTTTCACCGTATGAACTTCACAAAATTAAGGGTTTCCAGTACGCACCTGAAGTATTTTCTATGCAGAAACAACATAAGGGACTTCTAAAGCCTGACACAACCATCCAATTACATAAGAAAAAATTAACTGACTACAATTCCCGATTATGTTATGTCGAAAGTTTCGACACGAAACCTTCACCAGAACTAATACTTACCGAAATCTTAATGAAGATCATTGGAATTGGTGTGTCGCTATTTGCTATCCTCGATACTTTTTCCTAATAGTAAAACAAACCATTGTCTATCAAAGATTATCATAATACATTCAAACACCCAATTCAGAGCAAGTTATGAACAAAGGGGAAAACCGTGAAAATAGATGAATTGACAGCGACTTAGTCAAAAGCCTTTCGATCTATGTGATTTACACTGTATAACTTCGACTAGACCGTATTTACTTATGACCACAATCAGAACGAAGCAAAAATAAAAGAATTGAAAAATAAAAAAAAGGAAGAACGATAGAAAAAAAAAGAAACAAGATAAAAAAGAAGAAGATGACAATTTAAAATTCTAATAACTTCACATCAGACTTTTGGCACTTAGCAAAAATGTTCCCTATCGTGTACTTTTTAATTTGAACATGGGACCTAACGAAATACAGATGCTTAACCAGTGAACCAACAGACTCATTCTTGACATAAGTTTACATCAAATTGAATTTAAGTATATAATGTATGATTAAGGGTTGCTTTTAAAATACCAAACTTTTAACGATATGACTCGAACTCCAAACTTTAAACACGATAGCAGAACATAGAGCCACAGATACAGAAATTAATTACTGCAGAACCTCACAATTAAATTCTCAAATTTTTGGGCTTTAGAACTCTCTGCCCCTAAAGAAATTTTAGCCTCAAAATTTACTTGACTCAAACAGCTACGAGTATTACTGACTAATCGAAGCTTCAGGCTTCCTTAGTATCGTGATTTCACCATAACACCTTAATCAGAGGAACAGTTTTCTTCCTCAACACCTTAACATCAAGATTTATAATTTGAATAGGTTCCTCCTCAAACGTTAAATTAGGTCGCAACTCGATTTTGTCGACAAGAACAATGTGCGACGGATCAGACCGATACCGTCTCAACATCGAGACGTGAAATACATTATGAATCTGCTCTAACCCTGACAGTAATTCTAGTTGATACGTTATGGGTCTGGCACGTTTTAGAATGTGGTAAGGTCAAATGAACCTCAGGCTCAGTTTTCCCTTGTGTCCAACTCAGAGAACCTTTTTCCACGGCGACACTTTTAGGAACACCAGGTCACCGACAAAAAACTCAATGTCTTTTCTCTTTAAACCAGTATAAAATTTCTATCAATCAGAAGCGGCTTTAAGATTGTCATGGATCAACTTGATAGTATTATTAGTTTCAGACACTAGCTCGAGGCCCAAAAATTGACGTTCACTTAACTTAGTCTAACACAGGGGAGTGCGACACCTATGATCATACAAAGCCTCGTAGGGTGCCATTTGAATACTAAACTAGAAGTTGTTTTGTACGCAAACTCAGCCAACGATAGGTAATCTTCCCAACTACCTCAGAAATCTTTTACATAACCCCGAAGCATATCCTCTAAAATCTAAATGACTAGCTCAAACTGTTTGTCGATCTGAGGATGATATGCAATGCTGAAATTAAATCGAGTGCCTAAAGCCTCATGAAGTTTCTTCCAGAACCGAGAAATGAATCTCGGATCTCTATTAGAGATAATTGAGACTGGAATCCTTTGCAGTTTCACAATTTCAGCAATATACAACTTAGCTAACTTCTTTAGTGAATAATATGTTCTAATATGAATAAACTAAGTAAATTTGGTCAACCGATCAATGATAACCCAAATTGAATATTTCTTAGTGGGGGTTAAAGGTAACCCACTAACAAAATCCATCGTTACAAGTTCCCACTTCCACTGAGGATCTTAACTGGCTGAAGCAAACCTGAGGGCAACTGATATTCAGCCTTAACCTTTTGGCACGTCAGATAGTGGGACACAAAAGCCACCACTTCCCATTTCAGTCCGAGCCACCAATAGAGTTCTCGAAGGTCCCGATACATTTAATTTCCACCATGGTGCGTAACATATAGACTACCATGCGCCTCCTATAGGATCAATTCCCTCAACTCCTTATCATTAAGCACACAAATCGGACCTCTGAAGCACAAAACTTTGTCACTATTCAAACTGAATTCGGAAGTTTCATTCAAAACGACCTATTGCAGTCGCTGAACTAAAGACTCATCACTCAATTGTTTAGCATGAATTTGCTCGACCCAAGTCTGTTTAACCTGTAATTCAACTAACAGTCCTTCATCCTCAACTAAACTCAGATGATTTAACATCGCTCTCAAATCAGTCATCGCTCTACGACTAAGGGCATCAGCTACCACATTAGCCTTACCCGAATGGTACTCTATCGTGCAGTCATAATCCTTAAGTAACTCAACCCACCTACGTTGATGATGGTTTAACTCCTTTTAAGTTAATAGATATTTGAGGCTCTTGTGATCAGTGTAAGTGATGCATTTTTCACCATACAAATAGTGCCTCCAGATCTTTAGAGCAAACACAACTACAGCCAGCACAAGATCATGTGTAGGGTAGTTACCCTCATGTGTCTTAAGTTGTCACGATGCGTAAGCAACCACTTTACCATTTTGCATTAGAGCACATCCTAACCCGACATGTGATGCATTACTATATACTACAAACTCTCGACCTGATTCTGATTGAACTAAAACAAGAGCTTGTGTCAGAATGGACTTGAGCTTATCGAAACTAGACAGTTGTGCCTTAGACCACACAAACAGAGCATTCTTACGTAGTAACTTCGTTAGAGGTGATGCAATTAGAGAAAATCCCTTGCTGAACCTTCAGAAGTAATCGAAGCTCAAATACATTTTTCGGTTGCTTCCACTCAATTATAACTTCTATTTTCTTCTGATCAATTTGGATCCCTTCCGCGGTTACCACATGACCTAGAAAAGATACTTTTTGTAACCAAAATTTCCACTTACTAAACTTAGCATACAAATGTTTTTCTTGGAGTATCTGAAGTACAATACGTAGGTAATTATCATGCTCGGTTTTAATTTTAGAATAAATTAGGATGTCATCGATAAAAACCACTACAAATTGGTCCAAGTACGGTTGGAACACCCAATTCAATAAATCTATAAATGGCACCAAGGCATTTGTCAAGCTAAAAGGCATTACCAGGAACTCGTAATGACCATAACGAGTCTTGAAGGTGGTTTTGTATACATCAGTCTCTTTGACCTTGAGCTGATGGTAACCAGAGCATAGATCAATCTCGGAGAAAATAAATGCCCCTCGAAATTGGTCGAACAAGTCGTCAATCCTCGATAACGGGTACTTATTCTTGATTGTCAACTTGTTCAATTGTATATAATCTGTGCACATTCTCATCGATCCGTCTTTCTTTTTAATAAATAACACTGGTGCCCCCCACGGAGACACACTTAGTCGGATGAACCCCCTATCAAGAAGTTCCTAAAGCTGTGCTTTTAGCTTGGCCAGCTCATTCAGTGCCATGCGGTAGGGTGCAATGGACACCAGAGTAGTACATGGTAACAGATCAATACCGAACTCTACCTCTCTATTTGAAGGTACTCTAGGAAATTCCTCAGGGAAGACATCTGAGAATTCCCTCAGTGTGAATATCTCCCATAGAAAGCTTTGCGAGAATAGAATCAAATATGATGGCATGGTATGTCTCACACCTCTTTCGGACTAACTTGTCAGCCACAAGAGCGAAAATTACATTAGAGAGGTAATCTCGACACTCACCAACCATAACCACCTCGTCATTCTCATCCGTTCTCAAACTAACTCTATTAATTACACAATCTAGACTAACCTGATATTTTACGAGCCAATCCATTCCTAAAATCAAATAAAACTCATTAAAGGGTAAATCCATTACATCAGCTGAAAACACCATACCTTAGATCTCTAAGGGTACCCATCTGTATACTCTATCAACTCGAATTGACTAACCCAAAGGACTTATCACAGAAAACTCTCCAACAGTATTTTCAACAGTTAAACTCAGATTTGCAGAAACAAAACTAGCTATATACGAGTGAGTAGATCCAATATCAAAGAAAGCATAGTACGAAACATGATGAATAAAGAATGTACCTGCAATGACATCAGCATCATCGCTATCCTCGCGGTGTCTCGATGTATTAACTAGTGTAGGCTGATGAGCCTTAGTCTGACCTACACCTCTACTTGGTGCTCTCTATCCTCTCCCCTGAACCATTACCCCTTCTACCAGTACCACGACCCCTAGGTAGTTGTTGAACCACTCTTGGAGGCTGAACAGAACCCAAAGCCAAAGTTTGTGCAGTAGTTGGTACCTGATCTGGTCGGCAAGGACAATCCCTAACCCAATGCTCCACCGAATCGCAACGGAGGCACGCTCTTAGCTTCTTCCAACACTAGCCCGAATGGCCATTAAATCTCAGTCACTACAGTTGGTGCTTTGGACCTCATGGGCCTATCAAAACTCACCCATTTCTTAAGGCGCTGTCCAGAATTAGAGGGACCCAAATCCCTCTTAATTTTACTCTGACCCTATCTGGTCATACCGCTCGTGCCCATTGTGCTTTACCTCTTCCACTATCTTTGCTTTATCAACTAGAACTGCAAAAACCAGCTCCCTCTAAGGAGCTATCAGAACCCGCAGATCATATCTCAATCTTTCCACAAACCTCACGCACTTATCATAGTTAGCACTACTAGTGCCTGTGCATACCTACTCAGTCGTAAAAACTCGGCTTCATATTCAGCCACAGATCGATCGCCCTGAACTAGACTCATAAACTCGCATTGGCGAGCCTCCACATAACTCTCCCCCATATACTTGTCTAGAAGGCATTTTTGAAATAATCCCAGTTAACCTATTCGGGCTGGTCACCTTGCTCAATCGTTAGCCACCACTGATAAGCTTCGTATCGAAGTAGGGACACAACACCTTTCAATTTTTGAGTGGGAGTGCAATCAAGGT
This sequence comes from Gossypium longicalyx, assembly GCA_025698465.1. NCBI lineage: Eukaryota > Viridiplantae > Streptophyta > Magnoliopsida > Malvales > Malvaceae > Gossypium > Gossypium longicalyx. Next base: position 50,573,533 of record CM047004.1, read on the forward strand.
CGATCATAATACGCTTGGTAGCCTCGAGCCAATACTCAGCAAAATTAAGAGCGACTCCTATGACACCTCTGAAAAATTTAGCCCCATTCGATCAGAGTCATTCAGTAACCGACCCTCGGCCTCCTGATCTAGAATGAGTCCCAATGACCATCTCCAATGCTTGAATCATGGCTTGGACAATACGTCGTCCTCAGCTATTGAAGTTTGGGACTCTGTCTCAGTAGTGGGAGTACCAACTGTCTCACTGGTCTCCAAGTTAGGCATACTACCCATAGAAGATGACTCTACTCGAGCTCCTCCTTGGCATTCTTGACGCCCATGAGTTCCACGTCCAAGACTACCATGAGAACTCATTTTAGCAATCTATCTACAAGGTCAGAATGCACAGATCAGCTCAGGCTTTCGACAGAATAATCTCACTAGCTTACATCTACGCATTTAACCAGATAACAGTTCAGGTAATACAATCATTATAATAGAACATAAATACTTACGGCTTTAGCGTCAGAGGCTCAACCTTTTACTAGTATTTCAGTTTTCAAATTGACTCAGATATCATATTCTGATTTAACCACTTTTTATCACACATTATAAGGCCAAACATAGTTCAAGTGTTGACAAACCTAACTCTGATACCACTAAATGCAACACCTTAAACCCAACCTGGACATCCAGACCAAGTCCAGAGAGTTACATCATCGATATTAAGAATACCACCTTTAGAATGTAATAAAAAAGAACCATTCATCATATAATATTCCTCACAACACTAACTAAGTATATAATCTTCCCAAACATCATAATATCCTGGAATACTAAAATTTCTAATAGTAGTATTTAAAGAAAAGATAAAAACTTGACCGAGCTCCTGTAGTGCCGACCTATTCAAGTCTGAGAACCACCGAAATCCAACCAATAACAAAATGAGTTGTGAACTCAGCACATTAAACACGTTCGTTCACTTGCAACATATTTATAAGATAATTTCTAAATCCTATAATTTCTAAATCCTAAGATTTGTTTAAGTAACAGAAGCAATTTCAGTTCAGATACAAAATAGATCAGTTACATATGCAGAAGCAATTTTAATTTCTTATACAGAACATATTACATTCATATACAGTTATTCCTAACCCCATTCGTTGCACACCATCTTCGGCCATCCCAACACACCATTAAGGGCGTTCAATGCCCAACCAACCCTACACACCGTATAGTGTCTGTTTGACACGTTTACAGAGACGAAGCTTAGTTGCTAGATCGAAAATGCGACAAAGCACCATATTCTTATTTGTTCGCATTGTGACTTAGCCACTAATTCAAAACAGATTACTTCCTTCTTCACAATACCCCAACCCATGCAAATACAGAGTAAAAATATCCACAACATGTGTTTAGTCATTCTAATTCACTTCACAAATAAATAATGTAGTTCAGTGTCAAAAGTAGCCAACACAGTACACATACAATTATGTTATCCATATGTCAATCATAGAGAATCAGAGAGTCCCCATACAATCAAATTCAGATTATTCATACATTGGGGAGGTCAGTGTTAGTGTTGGACAACACTCACCATCTCAAACATAAGATTTAAACCCTATTTATATGTCACACGACCTGGAAAGACGCATATATCCTTAATCATATGGCTTACATGGCCTAGACACACGTCCATGTCCTTGCCCATATGCCTCATATGGCCTAAACACATTCCCATGTCCTTTGCCAATGTGGTTCTAAAACGTAAACAGTGAGTTACAGGCTTGGACACATGCCCATGTCTTTGCCCGTGTGCCTCACATGGCCTGGGCACACGCCCATGTCCTTGGCCATGTGGTCCTAAATCAAAAATAGTGAATTACATGGCCTACACACACGCCCGTGTCCATTGCCTGTGTAAACCCTAACTAACATGGCCGAACACGACCTGGACACACGCTTCTGTCTCTTGCCCATGTGGCCCAAATTCAATGAACAGTGAGTTACACGGTCAACCACTTGGCCTGGCACACGGCCGTGTGGCTCACACAACTAGGCACACAGCCATGTCTCTGGTCGTGTGGCGTTGATAGCCCCATTTTTTGGCGTCCAAAATTCATGAAATTAAGGGTTTTCAGTACCCACCTGAAGTAGTTTTGATGCAAAAACAACATAAGGGACTTCCAAAGCCTAACACAACCATCCAATTACACAATCAAACTAGTTATCTAAAAACAATTCTCGATTATGCTATGTCAAATGTAACACCCCAAACCCGACCCAGACGTTATGGCCGAATCTGGCGCATCACATTGAAGTGTTTTTGCGAAAACCTTGTTTTTATTGAAAACCCTTCCTTAAGATATGAAACCTTAGTTAACTTATGAAAACACTCTTTTCAGTTGCGAAAGCTTTGTTTAAAACATTCAATTTAAGAAAGTTTATCAATTTAAATTTTGGTTGCGAAAACGTAGTATATTAAAACTATGGTTTAGAAAAACCCTGTTCAACTTCTCGCAATTACAATGCATAAGAATAATAATCCAAATAATAACAAAAAGGGGAGGCCTTATTACAATCCATTCTAAAATCACTTAATAAATTCGGAACTAAATGCTTTTAAAACAACCAAGTCCAAGTTGTCTTGCTAGCTGGCCACCCAGAGTCCCTCCAGACCTCGAACCTCCTATTGAGCATTACCTGAGAAAAATAAAAGAGGGGGTGAGTTTTTGCAAACTCAGTGTGTACACCCTTGTCGAGCAGCAATCATTGATCAATCATCATAAAATCACACATGCAATGCAGTGCAATGCAACGTACCCCAATAATCCATCTGCTACACTTCAGCTCCATCCCTCGGTACACTTCATGTGGGGATATAAATATCGACCCACCCAATCGATACACTTCAATGGTAGCCTGGTTGCGGAACTACCTTCATTGTAGCAAGCTGCTAATCATATAATAGGCTTAAAAAGCCTTCAGTAGATCCACGGTCGTCAAGCAACCATGCAATCCTCATATACTTCCTCCATTCCAAAATTCCCAACCCATATGCAACCTAAGCAGAATATCATATGTATGCATGTCAAAACCATAAAACTTACCTTCAACACCTAGGGGTATTTTGGTATTTTTTGCCCTTAGGGGCATTTTGATAATTTTCTCTTTCTTTACGGTTTTCACTTACCTTGGCCCGTTAACAATTCCCGTGAGCTAAGATGAACAAATACTATGCACCAGGTAGGATTCTAGAGAAGAGGAGGTTAGTCATTAAGACCGCTTAAGTACCAAGCTCTCCCTAGATCTATAATCCTAGACATGTGTATACCCGTTGCCACACCTTAACCCTTTGACTTGTCTACGGTCGCAATAAATTAACTAAGTTTTATGTAGTCATCATATACTAGACCCAAAACCTCTTACAAAGCCCAGTCAAATTCACATGCCTGTATATGGCCCACTAGGCCCAATCATGTTCATATGGCCCATTAGGCCCAAATCACCTGTATACAGCCCATTAGGCCCAATTCACATTTATATGGCCCATTAAGCCCAAATCACATTATACACATGCTCACATACGAATTTCTATCACATAGCACCAATTATCAAATTTTGCCTATTATAGGCCCAACAGCCCGTTACGCCCATTTAGCAGCCCAAGCCCATGGTATCGCCCTTGGGCCTCAGACAACCTATCGGTTTCCCCCTTACGAGTGTTCGCATACTCACAAGTCTACCGTAGCCAAACTTTTGACTTTTCAGCTTTTATCGATTCATTGTGTGTGCAGTGTATGTACACACCTGGTAATAGAGCGTGTTGTGATTTCCCTTAGTCGCAAATCTATAAATGATATCACCCTTCAATTAATCGTATGCTTAATACATATTTTACCCAAAACTGAAATCTCACCTTAACCTTACCTTGAACACTAATCCCTAGTAGCTTTTCCTTGATCACGTATTCCCTAGATCTGTATTAATCTTACTCATTAAAACCAAATACTAGGGGACTCGCATCCAACATAATTCACCCCCTTATCTCACTTAAGACCATTCGGCCAATCTTAGCCAACAAGAGAGGAATACTTACCAAAATCGCAAAATACCTTAGGAGTAATTCGGCAGAGAGCTACAATCTGAGATTTGATACTGATTCCTTACTAGAGTTGATTAGAAAGAGTGAGGGAGGGAAGTACTCGGTATTAACAATACTAGCAGAAAAAGAGATAAGGTACTTACACCAAAAAAGTAATCGGCCCAAGGGAGATTCGAATTTTTGGCTTTGAAACTAATATGGTGAATAAGGTTTATTGGGCACAAATTAAAGAAGAAAAGTAGCAGAAGGAATTGGCTAACCCAAAGGGTCAATCAAAAGAGATCTGAGGAGAGAAAGAATGGCAAAAGAATCAGCTAGCAAAGATGGAAAAGCCAATTGGCACTAAAGAAGAAAAATGAAAAATTTGGCATTAGCCTAGGATCCCAAACTCGGCACATATTTATAGCCTTTAGCCAAATTTCCTGACCCTCAATTCCCAATTCAGCTCCATCACTTCCCCCTTTTCATCTCCTTGTTTTTCTCCCTAATAACTCCCCAATCTATTTCCTAAATTTTCTCTTCTGAACACTCCCCTTAGAGTCCATCTTCACGCCACTTCCAACCTTCTAGAAGGCCAAAATTAAACTTCTAAAAATACTAAGTTAGGATTCGAACCTTGGATCTCCTTGCTAGCCACTAACGCCACCTCCCTACACTCTAAGTGGCATCACTTAGCCACTCCACCACAAGGCTTTTTTATACCATTTTCCCCTATTTTTATTTAAAATCCCAACTACTCCCAACCCTGGTTCTTTTAATAATTAACTTAAAATTCCTCCACCATACAACTCGAACCCAAAACTTATCCAACATACCTAGACACTCCAAATTCTTTAAACCCTTATAGCCAACATGTCATTTGTCATTTTCTTGCTCACTTAAAAAATAAAATTTTATGAGACCCAAAGCCCAAAGCTCAAAGCCTAATTCATCAAGGCCCAAAATTCGGGGTGTTACATCAAAAGTTTTGACACAAAACCTTCAACGGAGCTAATACTTACCAAAATCTCAATAAAGATCGCTGGAATTGGTGCGTCGCTATTCGCTACCCCTGATACTTTTGCCTAATAGTAAAATAAGCCATCGTCTATCAAAGATTCTCATAATACATTAAAACACCTGATTCAGAGCAAGTTACGGAGAACAAAGGGAAAAACCGTGAAAATAGATGAATTGACAGTGACTTACTCAAGAGCCTTTCTGTCGATGCGGTTTATATCGTATAACGTCAACTATACCGTATTTACTTACGACCACAATCAGAATGAAGCAAAAATAAAAGAATTGAAAAAGAAAAAAAAGAAAGGAAGAACGATAGAAAAGAAAAATATAAAAAGATAAAAAAGAAAGAGATGGCAATTTACAATTCTAATAACTTCCCATCAGACTTCTGACACTTAGCAAAGATGTTCCTTATCCCGTACTTCAAAATTCAAACATGGGACCTAACGGAATACAAATGCTTAACTAGTGAACCAACAGCTCATTCTTGACATAAGTTTACACCGAATTGAACTTAATTATATAATGCATGATTAAGTTTTTCTTTTAAAATAACAAAAATTTTAATGATGTGACTAAAACTTTAGACCTCAAACACGATAGCAGGACATAGAGCCATAGATACAAAAATTAATTACTACAAAATCTTACAATTAAATTCTCAATTTTTTGGGCATTACAAAAAGGGTATTAATTGTAAAATGGATTGAAATGTGAAATGCAAGCTGATAATTGAGAAATTTTACATTTTAGATCAAGATTCCGTAGATACTCGTGAAAAAAGAAAAATTACGAAATAGTCCTTAAACTTCCGCAACTACTATAATTCAGTCCAGGTAAGTTTGTATGGGTTAAAATTTAACATCTATATCAATTGTTGAATAGTATAATATGGTACAATAGATCTATTCAACTGTTGATAATGAAAGATTATTTGAGAAATGTTATTGAATTTGATGTTTGGATTGGATTAAACGCGGGATAGAGTACAGTCAAGATATGGTATGTTATGAGGGATTGGAGTGGAGATGGTTATGAAGTGATATATATATGTATTTCCCGAGTGACCTAAGGTTTGATATTTGTTGCGAACTCTTGTTTTATAATCTATGTTTTGGTGTGCTTCGGAGGGATTAGCTTTTACGAGCATTAGTGTGTTTTCGGTGAATTGGCTCTTGTGAGCATCTAGTGTGTTTTGGTTGGATTATCGATGTACTCTTATCCGTAAGTTGTTCATCGGATTGAAAATATTGATAAGATAACTTGTTTTATTATTTGATGGAATTGCTTTATATATTTGAGTATTGAATTGAGCTTTTGTGATTTAACGGTTGAGGTTGTGGATGATAGGAAACATTCATGGTTGAATTATTATTATTTTAATTATTATACATACTTCGGTAAATTTATCATTTTAATTCGTCAAACTTACTAAGCTTCACTGAGCTTACTTGTGTTATTTATTGTTCTTGTAGATACTCAAAAGGTTGGGTGATCAGATCGACACTAAAGTCACACTATCCTAAATCTCGATAGTTTTTGGAACGTTCATTTCAGATTATATGGCATGTAATAGGCTTGAATGTTATTACTAATGTTTTGAACATGTAAATCTTTAAGTATGGTTTGAATGTATATTTTTATCCTTTATAATACATGTAAATTATATGATATATGTAAATTAGGTAAATGTGTTGATGTAAAATATGATATCTGATAGAGAATGTTGTGTATACGATGCTTAGGTTTAGTAAATTGGTTAAATGATAGATTTGATGAATTGAAAAGTTGTGATTGATGTTTCATTTAAATGTATAATTGTATATACCTGTGGTATCAATGAGGATACACTGGTTAGGCACTTAGGATGTTTATTTGGCATATTTTTGACTTGTTTAATGTCATTTTGAATAGGTCTTTTGGTTTTTAAATGATTTGCTTAGATTCCAAGTAAGCTTGAAATGGTAAACTTATTGTTTAAGGTTCATTTTAGGTCTATACGGCATGAGACACGAATGTGTGTCTCAGGCGTATGTGACACACAACCTGGTGACACAACCATGTGTCCTCTGTAGGTTCCATTGCATACATATACAAATGTTTCCAATTTTGGTAATTCTTTGAACCCTAATCTTACGACAGATACGGGTTAGGGGCGTTACATCATACATTCTTAAAAGTAAATATGCTTACCATGTAAATGAACAAGTAAATAATGCATGAGTATGTATAATATAACACTAGAGTTGAAACTGTTGAGGCTGTGATATATGGTTATCTCATTAATACTTGATAAATTATCTGCATGGTAGTTGTTCTAAGGATCCACTAAGCTTTTTAAGCTCACTGACTCATTTCAAACCCTTGTAAATTAGTAGTGTCTCGGTGTGAGTGGTGTGATTTCGAGGGGTGATCCAAGCAAGTCTGTTTCTATTATTTTGAAGGTATTATTATTATTTGTTTATGTTTTGGGAATAAGGGAATATGGTAGAGTTTTACTGATATTTTCCATGATTTTTGGATGCTTCCATAGATTATTTGTTCCTAAGTTTATGAGATTCATTTCCTATTACGTTAATTATTACTCGAATTTATTTGCGATGTTTGAGACTATTTTTATGGTCATTTTGATGTTTATTTGATAATGATATGATAGCATGATGAATTGGTACATGTTGGAATGACTTATATGCTTAAAAATATGGTATTTTTCTAGTCTAAAGCAGAGGTATTATCGATATTCGTGTTCTAAAAATGATACCTCTGTGATATGTCGATGTGCAGGAAGTCAATATGTTAATTTGGTATCGATACCTTATCACTAGTATCAATACTCAAGGTAAAATAATCGATACTTTTCAAAAGGTACTGATAATTTTCGAGACTTCAGATTTTAGATGAGTAATAGATGTTGATTTGGTACTGGTTTTCCGTACAGTATCGATACCATGCAAGAAAAATATCGATACCCATGTTCTAGTATCGATACCTACGTAGTCAATTTTAAGATTTTGCTAAATGGACCTTATGCATGTTTAATTATTATTATAAGACCTTGTGATGTATGTTCAGCATGCATAATCGATAAATAAGAATATGTTCGATAAAAAACTATGCGAATGCTGAAGTAAAAGATGTTTCCTTCTTAAAGTGTCTAGATATATTGTATATGATGTGAGACAGTGGTGTGACATCTTGGTATTCGGGCTCAACGATCGGGCTGAGTATAGAGTGTTACATTTGGTAGTATCAGAGCCTAGGTTCATTGGCAATTAGACCTGGGTGATTATTGTTTGTTTGGGGTTTTAAAATCCCTGTGTCAAAAATTTCTCTGGATACTTGAATTGCTTGAAATAGTTTGTTGAATTGCAGGGAACTGTTTGAAATATCTCTGATTGAATTCCATGTGGGGTAGGAATGGGAACACATTATCTTAATCCTAAAGTTTTCTTGCAGGAACTTGACTTGGATCATTTCCCCGCCACTCACACCTTTGGTTTCTTCTGTGTATGTTAGATTAGATTTGATATGCCTTGTAGACATGTTAATGTGAGTGCGAATGTATTTGTATGTTTTGAGTGTATTAGCTAATAAGTGGAGAATCTCGATAGGGACTATCGAATTAGGAACATCAATTACAAGTGCTCTAGACGAGAATGTCATAGTGAATAGAGGAGGTTGTTAGCAAAGTTACCATAGAATAGTTCATGGTAGTGAATAGAATCATCAAGGAAAGCGATAGGAAGATAGGGAGAATAGGTATCAGAGTGCGCATCGAAAGTCTAAAAGTTAGTTTAAAAGTAAAAGTAGCATATTTTGTAATTAAGCGAGTGATGTGTTAGTAGGGAAATTTTGAGGATGAAATTCTTTTTAGAGCGGGAGAATTGTAATACCCCAAAATAGGGCCTAAGAGTTTTAGGGGTAATTTAGGAATTTTGTTACAAGGTATATCGGTAATGTTTTCGATTATGGTTTTTAGAAAATTAAATCAATTTTTGAAAATAAATTTTAAATACCATGAATTTTGAAAATATGAGTGATTTGTAAAAGAGTCAAAACTTAGAGTTTTTAAAAGGCAATTAGACTAGATTTTAAAATCCAACCTAAAACCCCCCATTTATAGTTTTATTTTCACGTTAGTTCTTCTCCATAACTTGTTATTGCCGTCCCTTTGTTCTCCCAACTCTTCCATCCAATTTTCTTTGCCAAACCTAAATTCATTTAATTCCTATCACTTTCCAAATTATTAAGGCATAATGTCAAAAATTGCCCCTAACGTTTGGTTGTTTGGTCACTTTGGCTCTTAACTTTTTTTTGGGTCACTTTCACACCTAACATTTTTTTGGTCAAATTGGTCTGTTTTTAATGGACATGCTGACGTGGTCGTTAGTTCACTAATAGTCAACATTAATCGCTGACATGACAGTCCAAATGTAATTAAATGCTGACGTGGCACTATTTTGTCTTATATGCCACGAAAGCAAAAGATTTTAAAATTATTAAAATTATTTTTTAAAATATAAAGTTAATTAAAATTATTAAATTATTTTTTGAAATATAAAATTATTAAAATTATTATATTAAAATCTATTTTTAATGTTTATTTCCATTGTTCTTCTTTCTCAGTTTCTTTTCCCCCACAGTTTCTTTCCATTATTCACCATCATTATCGTTGTCTTCGATCTTCTTCCTTATTGTTTCTTCCCTAAAATACATTCAGTCTCCAAAAATCGGCTACCCATTTTCTTCCATAAAATCTGAAATTTTTAAAAATCAAACTTAAAAACCTGGGTTTTTGAAACAGGTTTGAGGCGGCCCTTAAAGTAGTTCCACAATCTAGATTTAAGGCTTCGACTATATATACAGTAAAGGTTTCATTTTTATTGGTTGCTCAGTCTCACTTTGTTATTATTGCCTTAAGCACTTTCCCCAGTTTCCACAGTCATGGAAGCTCTTCAAGCCTCTTCTTTTTGAGCTTCCCTTCTAAAACCTCTCCAAAAACCCAAACATAATACCCATTTCCCCAATGCATTGAGGAATCACCATGGATAAGAGACCAAGAAATGTAGCGAAGGCAGAGAAAACAAAATAAGAAAACACAAGTGGAACAAAGAAGGCGACCACAATTCAAATGATGAACGACTTTCCTACCCAAATCTTGAGTGTCGAAAGGAACAATAATAAAAGGAAAATAAGAAGTGATTAAAGCTAAAAAAAAACCTATTCTTTTTCCCTAGATGAAATCAAAAACCCTAAATCTTTGCCCCCAAATTATGGGTTTTTAATAAAAAACCCTAAATCTAATATAAGAATTAATAGAGAAGAAGGAATTTTTTTGTCTTTAAAATTATTGGTTTTCTTTTTTCAGGTCATTGGTTTCAATTGTTTTTTAGATAAGAATCAATGGATTTTTTTTCTCTTAAAAAATCAGATAGAAGGGAAAAATAAAATTGATTGAAAAAACGGTGATTATGATGATGATGATTTAAAATAAACGTTAAAAATATATTTTAATATAATAATTTTAATAATTTTATATTTCAAAAAATAATATCATAATTTTATATTTTAAAAAATAATTTTAATAATTTTAAAATCATTTGATAATGTGGCATATCAGAAAAAATAGTGCCACATTAGCATTTAATTACACTTGGACCACCATGTCAGCTATTAATGTTGACTGTTAGTCAACTAACAGCCACGTCAGCATGCCCATTAAAAACAGACCAATTTGACAAAAAAACATTAGGCGTGAAAGTGATAAAAAAAAGTTAAGGACTAAAGTGACCAAACGATCAAACATTAGGGGCTATTTTTGGCATTATGCCAATCATTAAACCTCCATAAAATCCAAGAAAAACACCTAAAAAAACCTTAGATTCCTACATTGTAACAACTCATTTTTCAGTGAAATTGGAATAGTGGTTTCGGGACCACAAATCTGACCCGAAAATAAAGTTTATTTTTATTTTATTATAGAGTCTGTATTATGATAGATATGTCGTGTGAAAATTTTGATACAAAAATTTTATCGATTAACTGTTTAATTACGAGAAGGACTAAATCGCATAAAATGCGAAAGTTGAATTCTAGTAGCTATAAGATTAAATAGCTATGGAATTCAAAACTAGAGGTCCTTATATGGTAATTAGGCCATTAGAAAAGTATGTAGATTTTTTTGGTGACTCATCCACAGAAAAATTAGAAAAGAGTAGGGACTAAATTGGAAATTGAAATAACTAATTAATTAAAAGATGATAAAAAGAAATATCATCTTATTTTGTCACCTTTAACCCCAAAATTTTATGGAAACCCTAGCAGAGAGAGAAAAAACTTTCAAGGCTTAATTGGGTAAGTTTCCTTATCCCATTTTTAGTAATTTTGATATTTTTGAAATCGGGATAGTCTAATCTATCTATTCAGAGGACTAATTTGAAAAGTTATGAAGGTATGAAATTTGGGTCATGGATGAATATGCTGAAAATTAGAAATTTATGGTAGAAAATGAAAGGTTGTTGATAGATAAACAACTTTTACAAAGTGATTTTTGATGAAAACATGATTTAGGGACTAAAATGTAAACTTGTGAAATTGAAGAAAAATTCTGAATTTTTATGAGTACATGTGCTGTAAACTTTGTAATGGGATTTTGGTTAGGCTTGGAATAGGGAGTAAATTGCATAAGTTTCATTTTCGAGCTTAGGGACGAAATTGGAGTTTATGGAAAAGTTAGGGGGAAAATGGTAATTTTGCCTAGGATGTAAATTGAGTCCAAAAAATATGAAATATGTGAAATTGATGATTAAATCTATTTATATAGATCTGGACAACTCAAATTCAAGGTTAGACCAAGGAAAAGAAAAGGTTTCGGATTAGTAGATTTTATACGCGAACAAATGTTGAGGTAAGTTCATGTAACTTAGTCGAGTATGTAATTATGTTAATTGAATGTTGTGTTTGTATGTAATGTGACTTATATTGAAATGTATTACTTGAATTTTATAATGGAAAATTTAATACATGCTTGAAATGGTGAAAAAGAGTTAAGTCCCGATTGAATATTGAATTCCGATGAATATATGTGCTTTCTAGAAATGGATGAGGTCTTGCATTTGTTGCGGACGAGTAATCCAATTGACCTCATTATAGAAAGACTTTAGCCCAAATGTGTAATCCTGATATAATACCTCTTGAGTATACGTTATGATTAGGGTTTAGCCTGGACTGGTAATCCTAATTGAGCTCTATTGAGCATATGTTATATAAAGGATTTAGCCTTGACTGGTAATCTTATTATACGACATGTGGCTTGAGAGTGTGTTCCTTGATTAAGTACCCTAATAGGTACCCTTGAATAAGAATTGACACATTATTGAATCTTACACCTCGAGTGTACCACTTGTAACACCCCAAACCCGGCCTAGACGTTATGGCCGAATTTGGCAATGTCACATGGAATGGAATTTGAAATCGAATTTAGCAAGTTAAAACTGTTTTGGTTTGTTAGCTCTTATTTATCTTTCGTGAATTTCAAAACTATTTTCTCGTTAATTTAATTCGTTTAAAAACATATTCTTTAGCGGAAGTTTTTAAAACCATGATATTTAACGAAAACTGTTCGCATTTAGGAAAAATGTTGCATTTAATAAAACCAAGTTTTCGTTGTGTCTTGTTGTTTAAAAGTCCATGTAAACAGTTAAAATCCAAAGTAACAGCAACAGTCCAAAAGTCCAAATTATATAAAAAAATACTCCAAAATAGGGATTAAAAACCTTAAATGGAATTAAAACAATTCAATTGTCATGTGGTCACCATTGAGTCCTCCGCCGGACCGATCCATCTAGGTTTGGGGGTTACCTGTACAAATAAACAAAAAGGGATGAGTTTACGTAAACTCAGTGTGTAATCCCCACAGAAGATAGGCATACAGTCAAATAACAGTTATCAGTCAAATACAGTATGGGCCTAAGCCCATTACAGATTCAAATACAGTTTAGGCCTTAGCCCATTCAGATACAGTCTCAAATATAAATTAGGGCCTTAGCCTATCTCAGATACAGTATGCATATAGTCACAGAAATCAGTATCCTACCCACCAGCCTCTACACACCATCTCCAACCATCCCTACACACCATGTGGGGTTTAAAGCACCTACCCAGCCCTACACAACAAGTCGTACCGAATGCAACACATATCAGTAATATTGCAGCTGAGCTATCAGAAAATAGGCATAAAAGCCTTTCAGGACACTTCCTCCAATAATCAATCATCCCACCCCAATACAGATGCAACTAAACATGCTCAATGCAGATATACAAAAATACATGCTTACATGCTATTATTTAGTTATCAGTCACACATACAGATCAGTAAACATGCATAAATTTAACATGCTCAATACATATGTAATATGTTCAGATCACACAATTTAGGGTCTAAGTAGTGCTTACCGACCCTATAGTAGGTTCACAGTCGACTTGGGTGGCTTGTGCAACCCTAGGAAACATTTTAGCTAAATGGGCCACATGCCCATTTGGTTTGCCCGTGTGGGCCCACACGCCCAGATTGGCCCGGCCCATGTGAATCACACGGCCTAGCCCAAATTTCACACGCCCGTTTGGACTACCCGTGGGAGCCCACACGCATGTGTGGCCCACATGCCCAATTCGGTTTAGCCCAGCCATCACACGGCCGTGTCTTGCGCACGTCCTGGCCTTCATCGATCACACAGCCGTGTTGTCGTACATGGCCTACCACACGGGTTACCACACGCTCATGTGCTATCGACAATGGGGTTTTTTGGCTTTCACCAAACCTCGTTTTCTACATTTTTGGGTACACACTTGGTTTGTTTTTGATGCAACATCACTCCCAAAGCCTTGCAACCTAAGAAAGAAGCACCCAAAAGCCGATTTAGTAGCCAAAGTTACGAATTTGTTCAAAACCCAAAACAACACTCAAGACTTACCGACGATGAAAAACCACTGATAAACTGTTTGAGCAATTGGTGCGAAGTTCACTGTTCACAGCCTTCTCCTACCCAAAATAATGGCAGAAAAATCAAATTCCATGATTATACCAACAAAGCTAATGCATAAACATAATTGTAACAGCCCGAATTAGACTCTATTCGGAACGGTGGTTTCGGGACCACGAATCCTAGTTAAAAAAATATTTTAATATTATTTTTTGTGTTTGTTATGTGTGAATTTATATCTGTGCAATTTTTGCGATTTAATTTTGACGTTTGAGTGCTCGATTTAATAAAAAAGGCTTAATCGCATAAAACAAAAATTTGATGGTTAATTGTAAAAGGGCCGAATTGAATGTATCTTTATAAGTGGAAGTATTTAAGTTGCAATTAGACCATAATATATAGTGATGAACGGTTGTGGACAACCATTATAAAGATTTTATATTAAATTATAAAGGTTAATTTAGTAAAACATGTAATAATATATGTATTAATAAAACATAAAATTAAACCAAGTGTTCATATTCCTTTTTGCATGACTGAAACTAAAGAAAATAAAAAGAAATAAAGCTTTAAGGTATTCGGTCTTGTCCAAGTTTGATTCAAGGTGAGTTTTAGCTCAGTTTTTGATAATTTTTACGTTTTTGAGATCGTTGCTATGTTATCTATCAAGCCCATGTCTTAATTTTTGAATTTGACGATGATTTTGTACTTTTCCATTGTTGAAAGCTTGTGATTTTTTTTTGATGATGAAATATGAAAGATATATTTTGGATTAACATGTTTTGTATTAGAATTTTTGATTATTTTGAGTAATTAGGGCTTAATTGCAGAAATGATAATTTAAGGGACTAAAATGTGAAATAAATGAAATGTGTGGACTTGTATAAGGAAGATGAATATTCGGCCTAAGCATGTTATATTGAAATTTTGCATATTTTGTGTTTTGTGCAATTTGGACTAAATTGTAAAAAGTGTAAAATGTTAGGGGTAAAATAGTAATTTACCAATTTATGTGTATTTGGACTAAATTGAGTGAAAATATGTTTGAATGAGTTTAATTTGAATATGTTTAGATCAAGAACCAAAGAAATCAGATTTGGATCGGGGGAAAACTAAAGTTGTCGATTAGCCGTCCTGTTCAAATTTTCATCGTCCGAGGTAAGTTTATAAGCAAATAGATATCGTTAATTCTAATTATATACGAGTTTATATGCTGAAATTAAATTATGTGAGATTATATATGTGAAATCCAAATGTACATATGCTTGGGAACTAAGTTTACGAGTTTGATTCGACCGAATTATAATGTCTGAAAGCCCCGTACGAACCTTAGGAATAGCTAGGATACATATTTCATGAGATAGGATTTCCTATATGGGTTCTTATGTAAGACCATGTCTAGAACGTTGGCATCGATATTTGATTACGTGTAAGACCCTGTCTAGGTTAGTGGCATCGATATGAGATAACATGTAATACCTCGTCTAGGACGATGACATTGTATGATATATGTGATTATCCGAGTATCCTATTCAATTCCAAATGGTTCAACGAGCAATGATAGTTGTGATTGAATGTGTAAATGAGCTAAAGTGATCAGGTATGTAATAGCTTATTACTTATTTGAAATAAGGTAAGTAGATTACTTAATATGTGTTGCAAATCATGTTTGATGCAAATGAAAAATGTATGTGCATATGGAAAGTGTATTTGGCCTTTTTGATTATATAATGTGAATATTTATGAAATGATTCATGAATATATGTATATGAGCTTATGTATATTCGGCCAAGGTAAATTTGTATATAAAAGTATATATTATATATGAAATTATGATCTTGAAAATAAATGTGATTATGATAGTATAAATTAATTTGGTTATGTTGAGTTGATATTAACATTGAATTATTTATTTGCTTATGACTTACTAAGCTAAGATATCTTACTATGTGTGTCTATGTTTACCTCTGTTTTATAGATTTTGGAGATTAATTATGAGCTCGGGGATCGTCAGCAAAGTCTATCACACTATCGACTATTTTTGGTACATTATAAGTTTAAACTTGATATTATGACATGTCTAAGCTTGGTTATGTTTTGGTTAATTTTGAAGTTATGTATATATTAAGCCATGCGAAAATGGCTAATGTGTTAAGTGATTATATGAAACTTTAGTCATGTTTATATGTGTTATATGCTTTGAAAATGGTTGGTGATTTTGGATGTGAATGTTTGATTGATTCGGCTATGGTACATGCATAGATAAAAATATATGTGAAATTGGTTGTTGTGATTGGTTACGGTACCGCAAATAGCTATGATAAGTTCATCTTTGGTAAGTTTTATGCATGGTATGCTATGTCTTTGTGAATGGATTTATAAATCAGCTAGTAATGTAGTAAAATAATAATTATATAACTGATTATGTATTAGTTATTTTGGTTCGGTTTGTCAAGGTAATGTATGTGCATATGTTATGCTTGAATGGTTGGTGGAAACAAATAATGAATATGTTATATAGTAACTTTGGTGGATATGTTTTGTTTGATGTTGGTAATGAAAGATTAAAATGTTAGGTTAAATATTTGAGTTGGAAATGTACCATATTATGGATTATAATTTGGTATATGATAGATAGGTACTTTGGTATGATTTGTTTCGGTACTAGTGTATATAATTGATTAAATGATATTTGTGTGTGGTTAAATGAATATGTTTGTTATGTGTATTATATATGCATGCCTATTATATCATGAGATTGTTTAAATTTAGACAATTATGCATAATATGTGAATTGGTATAATTAAGATTTAACTAATAGAATAGGTTAAAATATATTCGGTAATTACAAAATAAACAGGTTACATTTAGAGTAAAAATGTGTATATTTGAATGACATCAAAAGTATGTACGGCCATACTATAATGTTACTAATGTTGCATATATGTGTTTGGACAATAGGTTGTATGCATAATGGTTGATTAGTTTCATCATATACATATACAAAAATTGTAAAATAATATGTTTGATGCTTAACTAATGAGATTTTGTAGTTATTTATTTTCTATATATATGAAAAGTGAGATGATATGCTTGGATTCTGTAACGCCCCAAAACTTAGATATTTATTTACGTATGTTGTGATGCATAAATATATGCTTGCTTCAGTGGTTAAGTGTCTTGGGAAGTACCTGAGAAGGCTTTTTAATTAATGTGAGTAAAACATGACATAAAAAGGGCCTACTAGCCTATTGGTAAGGGGTGTGTGAAGTGTGCCTTGGGGTTTGAGGTTCGAGGCTCGACGATGTGGAAGGAGCATTTTATTTTGCTACAAGTGATGTGGAAGTGTCCTAGGTAGACCGAAATTGAGGTGTTTGAATAGTGTTTGAATGGGTGGTTGAGGAGATAATGGTGGAGTGTTTTTAGGAGGATTTTGTTGGATTTGAAAGTAGGGGAGTTGTAGCCGAATAGGTACTCTAACCACTCAAGGATTTCAGCTGTGGGTAAGTTTTCTTTACTCTTCTGTTTTTCGGCTTCTAACAAGTGGTTTTAGGTTCTTGTCACTCTTTTTTTGGGTAGCCGAATTCTGCTAAGGGTTTTTACGGGTACTTTTCATTTTGTTCAATTTTGGTTTTGCTGCTCAAGTTCAGTGCCCTACTGACCATTTGTGCTTTTCTCCCTTACCTCTTAGCAATCACTTTTTCTTATTCTTCTTGCCTGATTGTTAGTAGAACACATCCCTTCCCTCTCTCAACTCTTTTGGCTTTGCTAGCCGATTCTCTTCTCCATTTCTTCCTTTGCTCTTATAGATCGATTGTTCTCCTTCTCTGTCTCTTTCAATCCCTTCCCTTTTCACTGGTGTGGTGGCCGAATATTGATTGGTTAGTCCCTGTTTTGTCTTTGCTTTTCTAGCTTTCCTCCTCTTTCTCTAAATGTCGATTCTCATCTATTCTCTTGGTTATGGTCTTCTTTTGGGTTTAGTACTTCTTGTGGAGTGAAGGAGTTCTCTAGTTCTACAGAAAAGATCAGAACCTTTCTCTCATCTCTCGATCGAAGGTCACGCTATTCATTGATATTGTATTAAACCGAGGTATTTTGGCTTGGATTCTTTGGTAGTGGCCGAATACTTCTTTCTCTTATTTTTTTTTGGGTTTGCGTTTTCTATAGGTTGGTATACGTTGATTCAACCCATATGTATAAGCAAACATGAGTAATAGATTCATTTATTATGCAAATAACCATCAAGGAGTTTGTTATCAACCTTCGTCAGCGGGCTTAAGTGGGCTAAAACCACACTCGTTCAATCAAGGCAAGTATCAATATGATTTTGAGACGAGTAATAGAAAGAGGGTGTTTAACCTTGTTGATTAAGGTCTGACAGGGGGTCTTGATTAAATGTAGGATTGTGCTCGTGGGTTTCTGCGCCATTTCGCACCAATGTGTGTAATCACATTGCTATAATCGTAACTCGGCAAAAGCCAGAATAGGTGATCATCGTCCTTACACGAGCGTGCACTCGCTCGTGTGGTAATTCAAACGCATAAACATGGGTGCTTGATCGTAGAGGCCACCATGAGAGATTTCATGGGTTTAGGCCACCTTGGGCCACGTTGGGCTGAAATGGGCCGTGTGGGCCCCACGAGCTCGTGGGCCCCACACAGGTGAACCACACAGAAGAATGAAAAATATTGTGCCAGGTTGTGTAGTCCACATGACCAAGGAAAAATTTGGGCTAGTAGGCCACACGGGCGTGTGGGCCCACGTGAGCCGCATTATGGGCCTTGGGCCCATTTTCACTGTTTGTCTGATAAGGTTGCACGGGTCGCCTGAGGCGACTATGGACCTACTGTTGGGTCAGTAAGTATACCTCGACCCTAAAATTTATAAATGACTAATATGGCCTTATGAGATGTATGACTGTATTGAGCATGCCATTTTATACATGTTGCATACATGCATGATATTATGATTGGAGGAAGTGTACTGTACTGGCAGCTCTGCTGCAATTTCTGTTTAGTACCGTCACTGGTGCTATTTTTGGTGTGCAGGGATGTGTGGGTATAGTTTATCCCCATATGGTGTGTAGGGCTAGACAGAGCGGTGTGTAGAGGCTGGTGGGGTAGGATTTCTGATTTCATATCTATACTGTGATCGCTACTGAATTGGGCTAAAGCCCCCACTGATTTTGATACTGTAATGGATTAAAGCCCTAACTGGAATTAAACTGTTGCTGAAATAGGCTTAGGCCCAGACTGTAAATGGCTATTGGATGACTGACTGTTGTTAAGGGATTACACACTGAGTTTTCATAAACTCACCCTTCTGTTTAACTGCGCAGGTAATCCCAAGTCTTAAGCGGGTCGTGTAATATCCTGATTTTGGGCCTAGTCGGAATAGTGGTTTTGTGACCACAAAATTCGAGATATAAATAATTATTTTATGATTATTTTGAGTTCTATGATATGATTGCATGATTGTGTGAAATTTTCGTGAAGAAATTTTATGCATAAAGTTCTTAAATTGAAATTAGGGACTAAATCGAATAAATTGTAAAACTTGCATTCTAGAAGTTTCTAGTATGAAATTGTTTTGAAATATTAATTAGGAGGTCTTAAATAGAAATTTTACCAATTTCTAAGTTTATGGACAAAAATTGGACATGGATGGAATTTTTGGAAAGTTTAGTAGTAAGGGCATTTTGGTCATTTAAGGGTAAAATGAATTAAAATACAAAATTAAAAGCCAATTTTGCTCATCTTCAACCCCATGGCCGAATATAGCAAGGAGAAACCATGGCTAGGGTTTTTCAAGCTTCCAAGCTCGATTGTAAGTCCATTCTAGCCCCGTTTTTAAAGTTCTTTACGTTTTTGGAGTCCCGGTAGCTCGATTTAGCTTATGCTAGCAATAATTTAACCTAGGGTTTATATTTGGAAAAATACCCATAGGTGAAATTTGTGTATTTTGGTGTTTTATGATAGAATATGAGGTTTTAAATTATGTTAGACAACTTGTGCTACTCGGTTTTAAGTGAAAACGAGCAAAATGGCTTAATCGATAAAAATACCTAATAGTCATAAGTACATGTTAGAGTGAGAATTTGATGTTTCCATAGAAGGTAAAAATGATCAGCATGTCATAAAACATAAGAAAATAGGCTGAAGTTTAATTTACGAGATTTGAGGCAAAAGTGTAAATATGAAAAAGTTTAGGGGCAAAATTGCAATTTTTCCAAAATATGATTTTGGGTCAATTTGAATAATGTGAGTTCTAATTAGACTATATTTTAAATGATAGAGCAAGGAAAACTGAAATTCGGGCTAAAATGGGGAAAATACCAAGTTGTGGACGAAATGGTAAAAGTATCCATTTTCGCATACTAGGTAAGTTCATATGTAAATGTTGGTAACATAGTTATTATTTTAAATGTTTTTATGTTATTTAAATGATATGATAATTATTATGAAATATTATACTCGTGATAATTGTTTGATAATATGTCAAATTATGTGATATACTTGGAAAATGTGAAATACTACCGAGTATCGGTATCGGTATTCCGTAGAAGATGATTGAGACACATGATTGGGAAAAAGGTCCCGCTGAACCTTAGGAATGGATTAGGATACAAGTGACATGTCACTGGGATATTTGGGCATCCGAGCTCGTTGAGTTGAGTCCGAGTTCACTTATGGATGCGAATGTCCGAACTCGTTGAGTTGAGTCCGAGTTCGTGAGATGTAACTAGGCATCCGAGCTCGTTGAGTTGAGTCCGAGTTCACTTATGGATGTGAACGTTCGAGCTCGTTGAGTTGAGTCCGAGTTCGCTTATGGGCGGGTTACATAGTAGCTTGGCTACATATGTGGCTCTTATGTGCAAACTTTCCATGTATCCGAATTATATTCTGATGTGTTCAACGGGTAAAGTTCTACTCAAATGGAGGAATACTCAAGATGAAAGGGACGTATTGGTAAGTGTTGTGAAATGGATACTTTGAACAGGTATGTACTTAACCCTCAGGTTGAAAAATCGATATAACAACAATATGGTAAGATGATAAATGAAAATATGATATGAATGTCTTGGTGATGATTATGCAAATGATGTTTTATGTTTGCTTATATGGTTATGTTACTTGCTATTTGCATGTGAACTTACTAAGCATTTATGCTTACTCCCTCCTTTTCATTCCTTGTAGTGTTGACAAGCCAGCTCGAAAATCGGGAACGGTCGGAGGCACGCTCATACTATCTGTATACCATCTTGGCATAATGGCTTGTATATTTTGAGTATGGCATGTATAGCATTATAATCATTTTGTATATGTGGTCTTATGATATGGTTATTGAGTAGTATAAAAATGCTTGGTAATGATTAGCCATTGGAATGGCTAATTATGATCATTTTTGGTGTTATGTATGTCAAATTGTTAGTTAATCCATGAAAACCATGAAATAGGTAAAATTTACCATAAAATAGATTCAAACAGCAGTAGTGACGTGAATTTGAAAAATCATTAAAAATAGTAGAGATATAATTAGATGACAAATAAAACATGGAATTGAAGAATTATGAGTCTATTTTCATATGGAAGAAACAAAACAGGTATATGAGTTATATTTTATGAGATGTTTAAATTTTTGTGAAACAGGTCCAAAGCAATTTCTAGATCCCCTGTTCTGATTTTGGAAATTCACTATAAATTGTATAAAAATAATTAGAAGTCATAATTTATATGTAAAGATTTCTTATTGAGTATAGTTTTAAGAGAAACAAACTTCATAGTCATTGAAATTCTGTACAGAGAGATATCTGATTCATAATACACAGAGGTCAAAGCAGTCGAACCCTGAAATAGGGGAGACTTTAACTAATAAACTGTACTAATTGGCCTAGCCAAAAATTCTAGAAAAAAATTAGTAAATATATATATGAGTCTAGTTTCAGGTAAAATTTAAGGAATTGGATTTTGAGTTTCAGAACTCGAGATATGAATTTTTAAGCGACTGTGACGCAGTTAGCCAGCTTGTCTAGAATTTCTAAAATTTAATTGTTTGAGCTGTTTAAGCAATGAATTAAGTCTGTTAACACCTCATGTTCGACTCTGGCAATGGTCTCGGGTATGGGGCATTACATTTGGTGGTATCAGAGTAGGTTTAGTCAGTTCTCGGACTAACCTAGCATGTGTAAAAGTTTAGCTATACATGCCATTGATCTGTGATACTGTGATGTCTTCCGACGGGTATGAGTACCGTCTTATTTAGACAGGGTACTCTCCAACCGAGCTGCGCCGACCATGTTCAATGTTATGTGAAGGTATTTGAGTAAAATTATGATTATGATAAGTATCGGTTCAGAAAAGTATGAATAAATGTTTATGATACATATGTGATAAATATTTATATTTGCTTAATGCTCATATGATGTAGTGTATATAGCTTACTTGATAAGATGAACAGAATAAATAGAAAGTAGTAGAGGTATGAATAAAAGTCATAATATTATGATACGAATGAAAATGTCCTTGTTTTGATTTGGACGTCGAATGTTGATGAATGCTAATGATATATAATTTTTATGAGATAAAGGATTATAATGAAATGAACTTATCTGTGTTAAATTGTTGGACTGAATTATATTATTGTAATGATATGTACATGATGATGCACGAAATAAAAGTTATGATTGTGGTGCAAATATCTATGTTTGTTTGGCCTTATATGATGTCATGAGCATGACTTAATTTAATTAAATGAATGGATAAGTAAAGCTATCTAGAAAACATAGAATGTATGCATAAGTATATTGTCTAAATGGGACAATAGGAAAATTGGTGTAAGCCAACATGAATGAATGACATGATTTTGATGATGTTGCTATGATGATGGAAGTTGTGTCATATGTGTATGTATAAGAAAGTCGAGTCAGAGGTCCTACAACCCCTCCCCCTTACCGAAATGGTACTTATAATGGAATTTCATGAGATTTGTATTGAATAAGTTTCTGGTTGAGAACCCAAAGAGTTCAAATGATAGAATAATTATAAGTATGATCGAGAGATTGAAAATGAGCTGATAAGTAAAGTTGGAGCCGATAAAGTATCGGATTGACGTAAAGATTATTGGAATTATGTACTGTCCCAGTTAGAAAAGGAATTCTCCTTGGTAAACCGAATTACTCAGGTGCAAGGTCGAGAAAAGTGTAAATCAAAATTTATTCAGAACTAGCCTTCTTTAGTGAATGGTTTAATATGAAATTTGTGACGGCAAAACTAGTTGGGGAAATGATATTTGAAATGTGAACTATCCGAGTGTGATAGTTATGATTTGGACAGATTTAGTGATCTCTTTTGAGATGTTCTATGTGTTTACCCGTTCTCGAGAAATATTTCTATGGCTATTGATCTTACGAAGAAATTCTTGTTATATGGGAATATCTTTTAATCACGGTGTTGGATGAAAGCATTGGTAGTCCGACTGGTTTATAATTTATATTGCTCTATTTCATCGGGTATTCTATTTCATTTAAATTCGATAAGAATTGATGAGAGAATACATATGATATTATGATTCTGTTTCTTCTACTTGATGCTTCATCTGATATATATGTATGGGAAGATATATTGTTCTTGATATTTGATTCCAGTGGGATTAAATGATGTTTTCTTTTGGACTTTCTTTCTTTGAAGAGTTATCGGGGTATTCTGTATTTTCTCTATGAGTTTGGTTTTCGATTCTCCGGCTTGGTTTTCGATTCTCTAGCATAGTATCGTATCTTGGGTTTCTTTATTCTGGATTTCTTTATCTGGATTTCTCTATCTTGGATTTCTTTATTCGGTTTTCTTGTTATCTTTGTTCCATAATTTGTCAATTATGACTCGTGTTCGAAGTGCATTCTTCAACTCGTGGTAATCATGTCAAATATGACTATAATTCTAAATTGATCTTGGTAATGTAGTGATTTTAGTATTGGGGTTTTTTTTTTCTAATTTCTGTGTAAGGATTTGACATCAGTAAAGGCATAAGTGATAAAAGCGCGAGTTTCAGTCGGTATGGTGAATTATCTATTTGAAAGATTTCATGCGACAATTATTTCAGGATTATTTTTCCCAAGTCTGATAATAGAATTTCATTTTGTACGGATAAGAGAGTAAATAGTTTGAACGAGAAGTGTATATTTATTAGAAAAAGTTTGATATTAGTTAAAGTCACTACGAATGATAAGGTTTTCATTTTGTGAAAGCTGAAAAGTTTATTACATGTTAACAAAGTTCAGATAGATGAGAATATTGGTAGCCGAAGTGTCTGAACTAGACTAGTCTACATTGAGTAAAGACTTCCTGACTTTCAGTAATGCACTGTTGTATGAATTGTGATGTGATTCAAGACGGTGAGGTAATGTGATAGTTTAGAGCATTCGATGTTACATAAAATCGGAGTTGTTAAAGGGGTTAAAGCCGAGCATTGGGATCTATCAAAATTATCCTTGTTAGTGTTGATATTGGGATGGAAATGAGAAGGATTATTCTTGAGGCCATATCAAAATTATTTCCATGGCAGAAAGAGGAAAATGTGATGTATCCTATTGTTAAATGTTTGGCGAGATCTATAAATCATATCTGTATTGAATGAATTCCTACTCATCAGATTCATGAAAATTCAGGTCTCTTTGATTGTTGGATTTCTTGGAATTCCGGTCTCCATTAATCAAGTTAAGATCCGGGTTTTATGTCAAGATATCATGGGAAATTGAGAAGGGTTGAAAATTTAAGAACAGTTGAGAGTTGAGACTGTAAGCTTTCAGATCATATGAGAAATTAAAGAGATGTATTGGAGGTACAGTCTAAGTGAAAGTCTTTCAGCACCGAATATGAGATTAAAAGTGAAGACCACTTTTCTGGTAAGATTTTCGGGGACGAAAATCCCTAAAGGGAGGGGAGAGTTGTAATATCCTGATTTTGGGCCTAGTCGGAATAGTGGTTTTGTGACCACAAAATCCGAGATAGAAATAATTATTTTATGATTATTTTGAGGTCTATGATATGATTGCATGATTTTGTGAAATTTTCGTGAAGATATTTTATGCATAAAGTGCTTAAATTGAAATTAGGGACTAAATCGAATAAATTGCAAAACTTGCATTATAGAAGTTTCTAGTATGAAATTGTTTTGAAATATTAATTAGGAGGTCTTAAATAGAAATTTTACCAATTTCTAAGTTTATGGACAAAAATTGGACATGGATGGAATTTTTGGAAAGTTTAGTAGTAAGGGCATTTTGGTCAATTAGGGGTAAAATGAATTAAAATACAAAATTAAAAGCCAATTTTGCTCATCTTCAACCCCATGGCCGAATATAGCAAGGAGAAACCATGGCTAGGGTTTTTCAAGCTTCCAAGCTCGATTGTAAGTCCACTCTAGCCCCGTTTTTCAAGTTCTTTACGTTTTTGGAGTCCCGGTAGCTTGATTTAGCCTATGCTAGCAATAATTTAACCTAGGGTTTATATTTGGAAAAATACCCATAGGTGAAATTTGTGTATTTTGGTGTTTTATGATAGAATATGAGGTTTTAAATTATGTTAGACAACTTGTGCTACTCGGTTTTAAGTGAAAACGAGCAAAAGGGCTTAATCGGTAAAAATACCTAATAGTCATAAGTACATGTTAGAGTGAGAATTTGATGTTGGCATAGAAGGTAAAAATGATCAGCATGTCATAAAACATAAGAAAATAGGCTGAAGTTTAATTTACGAGCTTTGGGGGAAAAGTGTAAATATGCAAAAGTTTAGGGGCAAAATTGTAATTTTTCCAAAATATGATTTTGGGTCAATTTGAATAATGTGAGTTCTAATTAGACTATATTTTAAATGATAGAGCAAGGAAAACTGAAATTCAGGCTAAAATGGGGAAAATACCAAGTTGTGGACAAAATGGTAAAAGTATCCATTTACGCATACTAGGTAAGTTCATATGTAAATGTTGGTAACATAGTTATTATTTTAAATGTTTTTATGTTATTTAAATGATATGATAATTATTATGAAATATTATACTCGTGATAATTGTTTGATAATATGTCAAATTATGTGATATACTTGGAAAATGTGAAATACTACAGAGTATCGGTATCGGTATTCCGTAGAAGATGGTTGAGACACATGATTGGCAAAAAGGTCCTGCTGAACCTTAGGAAAGGATTAGGATACAAGTGACATGTCACTGGGATATTTGGGCATCCGAGCTCGTTGAGTTGAGTCCGAGTTCACTTATGGATGCGAATGTCCGAACTCGTTGAGTTGAGTCTGAGTTCGTGAGATGTAACTAGGCATCCGAGCTCGTTGAGTTGAGTTCGAGTTCACTTATGGATGCGAACGCTCGAGCTCGTTGAGTTAAGTCCGAGTTCGCTTATGGGTGGGTTACATAGTAGCTTGGCTACATATGTGGCACTTATGTGCAAACTTTCCATGTATCCGAATTATATTCTGATGTGTTCAACGGGTAAAGTTCTACTCAAATGGAGGAATACTCAAGATGAAAGGGACGTATTGGTAAGTTTTGTGAAATGGATACTTTGAACAGGTATGTACTTAACCCTCGGGTTGAAAAATCGATATAACAACAATATGGTAAGATGATAAATGAAAATATGAAATGAATGTCTTGGTGATGATTATGCAAATGATGTTTTATGTTTGCTTATATGGTTATGTTACTTGCTATTTGCATGTGAACTTACTAAGCATTTATGCTTACTCCCTCCTTTTCATTCCTTGTAGTGTTGACAAGCTAGCTCGGAAATCGGGAACGGTCGGAGGCACGCTCATACTATCCGTATACCATCTTGGCATAATGGCTTGTATATTTTGAGTATGGCATGTATAGCATTATAATCATTTTGTATATGTGGTCTTATGATATGGTTATTGAGTAGTATAAAAATGCTTGGTAATGATTAGCCATTGGAATGGCTAATTATGATCATTTTTGGTGTTATGCATGTCAAATTGCTAGTTAATCCATGAAAACCATGGAATAGGTAAAATTTACCATAAAATAGATTCAGACAGCAGTAGTGACGTGAATTTGAAAAATCATTAAAAATAGTAGAGATATAATTAGATGACGAATAAAACATGGAATTGAAGAATTATGAGTCTATTTTCATATGGAAGAAACAAAACAGGTATATGAGTTATATTTTATGAGATGTTTAAATTTTTGTGAAACAGGGCCAGAGCAATTTCTGGATCCCCTGTTCTGATTTTGGAAATTCACCATAAATTGCATAAAGAACTAATTAGAAGTCATAATTTATATGTAAAGATTTCTTATTGAGTGTAGTTTTAAGAGAAACAAACTTCATAGTCATTGAAATTCTGTACAAAGAGATATCTGATTTGTAATACACAGAGGTCAGAGCAGTCGAACCCTGAAATAGGGGAGACTTTAACTAATAAACTGTACTAATTGGCCTAGCCAAAAATTCTAGAAAAAAATCAGTAAATAGATATATGAGTCTAGTTTCAGGTAAAATTTATGAAATTGGATTTTGAGTTTCAGAACTCGAGATATGAATTTTTAAGCGACTGTGACACAGTTAGCCAACTTGTCTAGAATTTCTAAAATTAAATTGTTTGAGCTGTTTAAGCAATGAATTAAGTATGTTAACACCTCGTGTTCGACTCCGGCAACAGTCTCGGGTATGGGGCGTTATAGGTCGGTGCTACGAGGGACTCAAAGGAGGCCACATAACTGCATGGACTTTTTATTAAATTTTATTTTACAATTTAATTTGCGTATTTGGTTATGTAATAAGGCCTCTTAAATTTTTTAACTTTTAATTTGGGATTTGTTTACTATGATTCATATCTGTTAGTAGTAGGACACGAGTTTTCAAAAAGTTAAATTGTAACAGCCTGATTTAGACCATAATCTGAATGGTGATTTCAGGACTACGAATCCGAGTCAGAAAAATTTTTAAATATTATTTTTCATGTTTATTATATGTGAATTTGTATGAGTGAAAGTTTCGTATAAAAATTTGATTGTTTGTGGGCTTAATTTAATAAAAGGGCTTAATCGCGTAAAATGAAAATTTGATGGTTAATTGTAAAAGGGCTAAAATGAATATGTCTTTGTAAGTGAAGGTATTTAAAATGTAATTTGACCTTTGTTAAATGACATGGACGGTTGTGACCATGCATTTAAAATGGTTTTATATTTTTATTTTAAGGTTAAATATGTAAATTATGTAATAATATGTATATAATAAAACATATAATAGTTAAAGCCATGTTCTTCATTTTATTTCTTATGACCAAAACTTAAAGAAAATAAAGGTTTATGAAGCTTTGAACATTCGGCTACTTCTCAAGTTAAATCAAGATCAAGAACAAAAGAAATTGGACTTCGATCGGGAAAAAACAAAAATAGTCGAATAGTCGATTTACATTGTTCGTCGATATCCGAGGTAAGTCTTTAAGCAATTAAACATCATTTATCTTGAATGTAACTTAGTTTAGTATGCTATTTTGGAATCTATAGTTTCATAAAAGAGCTAGTCGAATGTGTTTAGGGATATAAATACTGTATTTGAGTTTAATTCGACTGAGTTATTTCATTTGAAAGTGCGTATGATCTATATGGAATATCTGGAGATTTTGTTATATGAATTGTGTATGAGACAGCTTTATAATAGTGATATTTGGGCTTTAAGCCTAGCAAGCCTTGTGCTGGTGAATTTGATCGGGCTTTATGCCTAGCAGGCTTATTGCTGGTGAATAAAATCAAACTTTGAGTCTTGCAGGCCTAGTGCTGGTGTGTGATTCAGGCTTATGCTTAGCAGGTTTTATGTCGGTGGTTTATTTTCAAGCCTATGCCTATAAGACTTCATGTTGATGTGATAACTGAGCAAGTAAGCTGAGCTAAATGATCTTGTATATTCGGCTACATAGGTATGTACATATGTGATGTTATATTGGATCTTGTATATTCGGCCATATAGGTATGCACATATGTGATGTTATATTTGAATTTGTATATTCGGCCATATAGGTATGCACATATGTGATGTTATATTTGAATTTGTGTATTGGCCATATAGGTATGCACATATGTGATGTTATATTTGAATTCGAATATTCGGTCATATAGGTATGCACATATGTGATGTTATATTTGATCTTGTATATTCGGCCATATAGGTATGCACATATGTGATATTATATTTGATCTTGTATATTCGGCCAAATGAGTGATGTTGGTATATGAAGTTAAATTTTGTTTTGTGAGTTTGTGTAAATGTTTGGAAGTATATTTGGATATATAATGATATTTGGCTTGGTTTAATTAAGTTGATAATATTATTGAAATGTTCATTTGCTTATGACTTACTAAGCTAAGTTAGCTTACTCTGTGTGTTATGTTTGTTCTGTTTTGTAGATTTTGGGTTCACGTTACAAGCTCGGGGATTGTCTGCAAAGTTTATCACACTATCTACAACTTCGGTATTTAAATATTTGAACTCAAACTATGGCATGTATAAGCTAGAAAGTGTTTTGGAAATGTTTGATTTTAGTTTGTATAATAGCCATGCGAAAATGGCTTGTTAAATTCAGTCATGTTAAGTTTGGTTTGTGTTCACCCTGGTTATGTAGTTATAAGCCTGGTATGTGTGATGTTGTGATAGGTACCATGTGCTACGCAAATGGTTTGCTTAATATGCTAAAATTTAGTCTTATATGATCCTTATTAAAATGTTTAATGAATTATGTTTTGGTATCTCAGTGATGAGAGTTTTGAATGTATGTATGGTTTTAAGTAACATGATTTGTCTATGAAAGATAATAAGTATAATATGTATTTAGTATAATAAATGTTAATGATGGAATTATGAAATGTGATATAATTAAAGTGATGGATGGTAGTATATTAGTTTGATAAGTTCGGTTATTAAATGGTAAGTAATGAATGTGTTTCATGATTGTTTTGGTTGATTGTCTTAGTTTGTATTAAAATGTTAAGTTTGGCCTTTAACTTTAGAGTAGGTTACATACTATATATACATACGAAATATTAATACATTCGGCCATGTTATAGTATTCTTAAGTTGCATGTGTAATTGTATATTAAATTATGCAATATGATTTCATTTGGTTTTAATGTGAGTTTGTACAGATGTTGATAATTGATTTGTTTGATATACAATTAACGAAATGGATATTGGCATATATTTGATGTATGCAGCGATGTGTTATGATGGAGTATGATTTATTGATAAAAATGGCATTAAGGTGATTGATATAGAGAAACAAACTTTGAAAATTTTAAATATGTGAACATGATTTTATATATATATATACAAGTTTGGTTTGAATTTGATAATTATGGAACATGATTATTTGAGATTGGTAACTTTTTAATGTTATGATATTCTTGGTGGTATGAGATGTAAGAAAAGTCAGTTTAATTTGTATTTATTTGGTAATGCCTCATAACCCCATTCTAGCGACGGATACGGGTTAGGGTTGTTACATAAATGCTTTTCAAAACACCACAAGTATGCAACATATTTCAAAAAGCTTCCGCAACAAACAACATTTTAAAAGGTAACTATGATTTAATTTGATTAAACTTTTTGCTAAACAACTTGGGTTTTAACACTGAACAAGACGACCTAAATACTAGCTAAGATTACAAAAAGTTTTAATACAGAATGGGTTTTTCAATGAATTTTTATTCTATGAAAAACACTTTCATGTGACACCGCCAGATTTGGCCATAATGTCTAGGCCGAATTTGGGGTGTTACAAATTTGGTTTAATGACAAAAATGCCACTAATGTATTTGTATACAGGGAATCGAATAATGAAAGTGTTAAATATGTGCACATGACTTTGATGTTTAAATGTTTGATAATGTTATAAACGTATCGTTATTTTATAAAGCATGAAGAGTGATAAATAATAGTACTGATTTGTGCCTTGTCTGGTAATACCTTCTAACCCTATTTCGGCGACAGCTACAGGTTAGGGGTGTTACATTTGATTGGTATTAGAGCTATAGTTTAGTCAACTCTAGGACTAACATTGTGCGTATGAGTCTAGCTATACATGCCATATTATATACTGTGATAGTGTGATGACTTCTAACATTTAAAAATGTGTTTTCGTATAGTAAATCGATCCCGACAGAGTATAGCGCCTGCTCCCGCGTAAGGGACAGTGCCAGTTGAGTCTCGATCGACCTCGAGTAACCAAGAGGGAGAGGCTAAACAAGCCCTTTACCTAATGATGAATGACTGGTTTACTCAGTATATTCAGACGAATCTGGCTATACAACAACCTCCACCCCGACTAATCATTATCCGATACCTGCTATACCTCAAGTAATTGATCCGTTGCGATTACATAAGCCCCCAGTTGATAAAATAAAAAAACACGAGGCTGAAGAATTCAGAGCTACTGATGATGGTGATGCTGAGCGAGCTAAATTCTGACTTGATAATACTATCCACATGTTTGATGAGTTATCTTGTACCCCAGATGAATGTCTAAAATGTGCTATATCTTTGCTATGAGACACCGCATATCACTGGTGGAATACACTATTATCGGTTGTTCCGAAAGAATGGGTGACCTAGGACTTCTTTCAGATTGAGTTTCGTAAGAAATATATGAGTCAGAGATTTATCGACCAGAAGCGCAAAGAATTTCTGGAATTGAAACAAGGTCACATGATCGTGTGAGAATAATATGGAGAATTTGTGAGATTCATCGATATGCAGAGAGTGTGTTTATTTGAAACCATAATGTGTAAAAGATTTGAAGACGGGTTGAATGAAGACATTAAACGGCTAGTTGGCATACTTGAAATAAAAGAGTCCGTAGTACTGGTTGAGCGAGCTTGCAAAACTGAAGAGCTCGAGAAAGAGAAAAGAAAAGCTGACTTTGAAGCTAGAGATTCACGTAAGAGATCATCGAGTAAGTCGTTTTAGTCGACATCAAATAAGTTTCAAGATGATTTTAGCCGTTCTAAGGCTACTTCGGGTTATTCTAGATGGGATCGGGATAGACCACCTGTGAGGACGAGAGCTACCTCAGTAGCTACTGTTGGTAATGTTAGATCAAATCAACCCGAGTGTAAACATTGTGGTAAATGACATCCTGGAAGTTATAGATTGCATGATCAGACGTGTTTTAAATGTTGATCGACGGATTATTTCGTTCGTGAATGCCCTGAATTAGCTGAACAAAACACAGTACAGAATACGAGATCGGGTATACTGCAGTTCTAGGTAGACTGCCCAGAAACACGATTAATGTGAGTAGCAGTCAGAGAGGAACTAAAGACACTGCAGTTTGATCTGAGGCTCGCGCACCTACCAGAGCCTACGCTATACGCGCACTTGAGGAGGCTTCATCCCCAGATGTTATTATTGGTACATTCACTCTTTATGATACTAGTGTAATTGCATTGATTGATCCTGGTTCAACTCATTCTTATGTGTGTGAGACTTTAGTATTCAATAAGAATTTACCTGTTGTGTCTACTGAGTTTGTGATTAGAGTATCGAACCCCTTAGGCCAGTGTGCTTTGGTTGATAAAGTGTGTAAGAGTTGTCCTTTGATGATTCAAGATTTGTGTTTTTTGACTGATTTGATGTTGTTGTCATTTGATGAGTTTGATATAATTCTGGGTATAGACTGGTTGAATTTGCACGATGCTGTTGTAAATTGCAAAAGAAAGACTATTGATTTACGGTGCCAGAATGATGAGATTATTTGGATTGAATCTAATGATCTGAATAGTTTACTGGTAGTGATATCTTCGATGTTAGCTCAGAAGTATGTGAGAAAAGGTTGTGAAGCTTACTTTGCATATGTGCTTGATAGTAAAGTGGTTGAAAGAAGGATTGAATCAGTACCAGTTGTGTGCGAGTATCCAAATGTGTTTCTTGAAGAATTACCGAGTTTGCCACCTATTCGAGAAGTAGAGTTTGGTATTGAGTTAGTATCAGGGACAATTCCTATATCGATAGCTCTGTACAGAATGGCACCTACTGAATTAAAAGAATTAAAACCTCAGTTGCAAGAGTTGACAGATAGAGGCTTCGTATGACCGAGTGTCTCTCCCTGGGGTGCACCAGTTTTATTTGTGAAAAAGAAAGATAGAACTATGAGAATGTGTATCGACTATAGACAGCTCAATAAGCTGACTAAAAGGAATAAATATCCGTTGCCACGGATTGATGACCTATTTGATCAATTGAAAGGGGCTATAACATTTTCGAAGATAGATTTGAGATCAGGCTATTATCAGTTGCGAGTTAAAGATTCCGATGTGCCAAAGACTGCTTTCCGAATGAGGTACTGACACTATGAGTTTTTGGTTATGCCTTTTGGACTTACTAATGCACCTATTGTTTTCATGGATTTGATGAATCGAATCTTCAGACAGTATCTAGATCGATTTGTGGTTGTGTTCATAGATGACATTTTGATCTATTCCCATGACGAAACCGAGCATGCTGAACATCTTAGACGTGTTACAGACTTTGCAAGATATATAGTTGTATGCAAAATTTAGTAAATGTGAGTTTTGGTTCTGCAAAGTCGGTTTTTTGTGACATGTTGTATCAGCATTGGGTATTCATGTTTATCCGAGTAAAATTTCGGCTATACTTGATTAGAAACCTCTAAGAAATGTTTCTGAAGTCCAAAGTTTTCTGGGACTTGCCTATTACTATAGACGGTTCATGAAATGTTTCTATATAATTGCAACCCCGATGACGAAGTTACTACATAAAGATGTTAAGTTTGAGTGGTCAGAAAAGTGCCAGAGAAGTTTTCAACAAGTTGAAAGCC
The DNA here is from genome assembly GCA_025698465.1 of Gossypium longicalyx. Classification (NCBI taxonomy): domain Eukaryota; kingdom Viridiplantae; phylum Streptophyta; class Magnoliopsida; order Malvales; family Malvaceae; genus Gossypium; species Gossypium longicalyx. The sequence goes on from CM047004.1 coordinate 50,607,462, forward strand.
CTTTTGACCGAAGCTTCAGTGCTAGTTCAGCCATAATCGGGTAAAGAATTTGTTATCTATAAAGATGCATCTTTAAATGGTTTGGGCTGTGTGTTAATGAAGGAAGGCAAAGTTGTAGCTTATGCCTCGAGACAGTTAAAGCCGCATGAAAAGAATTATCCGACACATAATCTAGAATTGGCAGCTATTGTGTTTGCATTGAAGATATGGCGTCACTATCTGTTCGACGAGAAATGTCATGTTTATTCTGATCACAAAAGCCTGAAATATTTGATGACTCAGAAAGATCTAAATTTGATACAGTGTCGATGGTTAGAGCTGTTAAAAGACTTCGAGCTTGTGATTGATTACCATCTGAGAAAGGCTAATGTTATTGCTGATGCTTTAAGCTGAAAATCACTGTTTGCTTTCAGTGCAATAAATGTGCATATGGCTATGTCTGATGATGGTTCGATAATAGCTGAATTAAAAGCAAGACCGTTATTTGTTCAACAGATTTGTGATGCTCAGAAAGTTGATGATGATTTGTTAGCAAAGCGAGCTCAATGTGATTTGAATGTTGATTCAGGGTTTCAAATTAATTTCTGAGGGTTGTCTTAGGTTCAAAAACTGAATATGTATTCCGAGAAATTTAGAATTCACTCATAGCAGTAGGTTATCTATTCACCTGGGTAGTACGAAGATGTACAATGATCTGAAACAACTTTACTGCTGGCATGGTATGAAATGAGACATTTCTAACTTTGTTTCAAAATGTTTAGTCTGTCAACAAGTAAAAGCCGAGCATCAGGTATCTTCTAGGTTACTTCAATCGATCATGATACCTGAGTGGAAATGGGAAAGAGCCACGATCGACTTTATATCCAGTTACCCTTGACATCGAGCAAGAAAGATGCAACCTAGGTTATTGTGGATAGATTGACTAAATTGGCTCATTTTTTTTTGATTTGTATAGGTTACTCACTTGACAAGCTCGCTAATTATATGTTTCTCAGATTGTGAGATTACACGGGGTACTTATTTCTATTGTTTCGGATAGAGATCTGAGGTTTACATCACAGTTTTGGAAGAAACTGCAAGATGCATTAGGTACAAAATTACATTTCAGCACTGCTTTCCATTCGGAAACAGATGGTCAGTCTGAACGAATCATTCAGATACTTGAGGATATGTTGAGATGTTGCATTCTCGAGTTCGAAGGTATGTGGGAACGATACTTACCTTTGATTGAATTTGCGTATAATAATAGCTTTCAATCGAGTATCAAAATGGCACCTTATGATCCTTTGTACAATCGTAAATGTCATACACCATTTTATCAGACCGAGCTTAGTGAAAACAAGATACACGAGGTTGATTTGATCAGATAGACTGAACAAAAAGTAAAAGTGATCCGTGAAAGTTTGGAAATAGCGTCAGATCGTAAGAAACCATATGCGGACTTGAAACGAAAAGATATAGAGTTTCAGATCGGGGATAAAGTATTTTTGAAAGTCTCACCGTGGAAAAAAATACTCAGATTCAGTCGTACAGGCAAATTGAGTCTGAGATTTATTGGGTCGTATGAGATTATAGAGTGAATCGGGTTGGTTGCTTATAGATTGTTGTTGCCACTTGAGTTAGAAAAGATCCATAATGTATTCCATGTTTCGATGCTTCCTCGATATCGATCTGATACCTCGCATGTGATTAATCCGTCAGAGATTGAGATTAAGTCTGATATGACATATGAGGAAGAACCGATTCGTATAATGGCTTGCGAAGTTAAAGAATTGTGAAATAAGAAAATTTCGTTAGTGAAAGTACTGTTGCATAAACACGGAGTTGAGGAAGCAACATGGGAGCCAGTGGATGCAAAGAAAGAACGTTATCCGAACCTATTCACCGATAAGATTTTTGGGGACAAAAATCCCTAAGGGGGAAGAGTTGTAACAGCCCGATTTAGACCCTATTTGAAACGATGGTTTCAGGACCACAAATCTGAGTCAGAAAATTATTTTAATATTATTTTTTGTGTTTATTATGTGTGAATTTATATCTGTGAAATTTTCGTGATTTAATTTTGACGTTTGAGTGCCTTATTTAATAAAAAGGGCTTAATCGCATAAAATGAAAATTTGATGGTTAATTGTAAAAGGGTCGAATTGAATGTGTCTTTATAAGTGGAAGTATTTAAGTTTCAATTAGACCATAATAGATTGTGATGGACGGTTGTGGACAACTGTTATAAAGATTTTATATTAAATTATAAAGGTTAATTTAGTAAAACATATAATAATATATGTATTAATAAAACAGAAAATTAAACCAGGTGTTCATATTCCTTTTTGCATGACCAAAACTAAAGAAAAGAAAAAGAAATAAAGCTTTAAGGTATTCAGCCTTGTCCAAGCTTGATTCAAGGTGAGTTTTAGTTTGGCTTTTGAGATCGTTGTTATGTTATCTATCAAGCCCATGTCTTAATTTTTGAATTTGATGATGATTTTTTATTTTTCCATTGTTGAAAGCTTTTGATTTTTGTTGTTTTATGATGAAATATGAAAGATATGTTTTGGATTAACATGTTTTGTATTGGAACTTTTGATGATTTTGAGTAATTAGGGCTTAATTGTAAAAATGATAATTTGAGGGACTAAAATGTGAAATAAATGAAATGTGTGGACTTGTATAAGGAAGATGAATATTCGGAATAAGCATGGTATATTGAAATTTTTTAGATTTATTGTTTTGTGCAATTTGGACTAAATTGTAAAAAGTGTAAAATGTCAGGGGTAAAATAGTAATTTGCCAATTTATGTGTTTTTGGACTAAATTGAGTGAAAATATGTTTGAATGAGTTTAATTTGAATATGTTTAGATCAAGAACCAAAGAAATCAGATTTGGATCGGGGGAAAACTAAAGTTGTCGATTAGCCGTCCCGTTCTAATTTTCATCGTCCGAGGTAAGTTTATAAGCAAATAGATCTCGTTAATTTTAATTATATACGAGTTTATATGATGAAATTAAATTATGTGAGATTATATATGTGAAAGATGAATGTACATATGCTTGGGAACTAAGTTTACGAGTTCGATTCGATCGAATTACAACGTCCGAAAGCCCCGTACGAACCTTAGGAATAGCTAGGATACATATGTCATGAAATAGAACTTCCTATATGTGTTCTCGTGTAAGACCATGTCTGGAACGTTGGCATCGATATGAGATAGCATGTAAGACCTTATCTGGGACAATGGCATTGTATGATATATGTGATTATCTGAGTATCCTATTCAGTTCCGAATGGTTCAACGGGCAATGATAGTTGTGATTGAATGTGTAAATGAGCTAAAGTGATCAGGTATGTAATAGCTTATTACCTATTTGAAATAAGGTAAGTAGATTACTTAATATGTGTTAAAAATCATGTTTGATGCAAATGAAAAATGTATGTGCATATGGAAAGTGTATTCGGCCTTTTTGATTATATAATGTGAATATTTATGAAATGATTCATGAATATATGTATATGAAATTATGATCTTGAAAATAAATGTGATTATGATAGTATAAATTAATTTGGTTATGTTGAGTTGATATTAATATTGAATTATTTATTTGCTTATGACTTACTAAGCTAAGATAGCTTACTGTGTGTGTTTATGTTTGCCTCTGTTTTATAAATTTTAGAGATTAATTACGAGCTCGGGGATCGTTAGCAAAGTCTATCACACTATTGACTATTTTTGGTACATTATAAGTTTAAACTTGATATTATGGCATGTATAAGCTAGGTTATGTTTGGTTAATTTTGAATCTGTGTATATATTAAGCCATGCGAAAATGGCTAATATGTTAAGTGATTATATGAAACTTTAGTCATGTTTATATGTGTTATATGCTTTGAAAATGGTTGGTGATTTTGGATGTGTATGTTTGATTGATTCGGCTATGGTACATGCATAGATAAATATATATGTGAAATTGGTTGTTGTGATTGGTTACGGTACCACAAATAGCTTATGATAAGTTCATCTTTGGTAAGTTTTATGCATGATATGCTATGTCTTTGTGAATGGATTTATAAATCAGCTAGTAATGTAGTAAAATAATAATTATATAACCGATTATCTATTAGTTATTTTGGTTCGGTTTGTCAAGGTAATGTATGTGCATATGTTAGACTTGAATGGTTGGTGGAAGCAAATAATGAATATGTTATATAATAACTTTGGTGGATATGTTTTGTTTGACGTTGTTAATGAAAGATTAAAATGTCAGGTTAAATATTTGAGTTGGAAATGTACCATAGTATGGATTATAAATTGGTATGTGATAGATAGGTACTTTGGTATGATTTGTTTCGATACTAGTGTATATAATTGATTAAATGATTTTGTGTGTGGTTAAATGAATATGTTTGTTATGTGTATTATATATGCATGCCTATTATATCGTAAGGTTTTTTAAATTTAGACAATTATGCATAATATGTGAATTAGTATAATTACGATTTAATTAATGGAATAGGTTAAAATATATTCGGTAATTACAGAATAAACAAGTTACATTTAGAGTAAAAATGTGTATATTTGAATGACATCAAAGGTATGTACGGCCATATTGTAATGTTACTAATGTTGCATATATGTGTTTGGACAATAAGTTGTACGCATAATGGTTGATTGGTTTCATCATATACATATACAAAAATTGTAAAATAATATGTTTGATGCTTAACTAATGAGATTATGTACTTATATATTTTCTATATATATGAAAAGTGAGATGATATGCTTGAATTTGGTTTAATGAAAAAATGCCATTAATGTATTTGTATACAGGGAATCGAATAATGAAAGTGTTAAATATGTGCACATGATGTAACGCCCCAAAAATCCAAAAATCCCGAATTTTCTTTTTTTCGATTCTGATAAAAAAATGTGCTAGGTATTTTCGATTAAGTAGGTGATAGTAGGTCTTGGCTAAGGTTTAAGTTCGAACTTAAGGGAAAATAAAGTTATGCGTTAATAATTAAAAGGACCTTGTTGGCAAGTAGTTGGGCTTTTAAATAAAGATAGGGGAAAGTGGCATCAAAAAGCCTTGTGGAGGAGTGGCTAAGTGACACCACTTAGAGTGTAGGGAGGTGGCATTAGTTGCTATCAAGGAGATTGAAGGTTTGAATCCTAGCTTAGTATTTTTAGAAGTTTAATTTTGGCCTTCTAGAAGATTGGAAGTGGCGTAAAGATGGACTCCAAAAGGAGTGTTCAGAAGAGAAAATTGAGGAAAGGATCAAGGGGTTATCAGGGTGAAAAACGAGAAGATGAGAAGGGGGAAGTGATGGAGCCGATTGGGGAATTGAGGGTCAGAAAATTCGGCTATAGGGGCTATAAATAGGTGTCGAATGCAAGGTTGCCAGGGTAATGCCGAAATCTCTCTCACTTTGTTATCGGAAACGCTTTTCTCTTCAAGATCCAAAAAGCCGAAAACCTTTACTTCTTTCTTTTTTTTCTTGTGTCGATTTTCTATTCATCTTCTACTCTTCTACTTTAATCTGTGCCAAATAAAACTTATTCACCATACTAAGCTTGAAAGCTGAATCTCCTAAGGGTCGAATACTCTTTGGCTGAATACCCTTGGTGCAATTACTACTCCTTCTACTTCGGTTAAATCTAGTGTAAGTGTTGCTCTCTCAATCGGTTTTGCTAAGAATCTATTGTGCTGTTCTTTCCTCACTCTTTCTAATCAACTTTGGTAGGGAATTAGTATCGGATCTCGGATCTTAGCTCTCTGCCAAAATTGCTCCTTAGGTGTTTGCGGTTTTGGTAAGTATTCCTCTTCCATTGGCTAAGGTGGCCAAATGTTCATAGTTAAGGTAAGGGGACTTGTGTTGGATACGAGTCACCAATTATTCTAGTTTTAATAATTAAGATTGGTGCAGATCTAGGAGTTGGACGTGGTTAGTGATTTAAGAAGGGGCCGTTATACTTATCGCGCAAGGTAAGCTTAAGGTGAGGTTTCAGTTTTAGTAAAGATATGTATTAAGCATGTGATTAATTGAAAGGTGATATCATTTGTAGGTTTGTGACTAAGGGAACCGCAACACACTTGCTTACAAGGTGTGTACATACACTGCACATACACAATAAACCGGTAAAAGCCGAAATGACGAAAAGCCGAAAAGCTGAAATGTCGAAAAGCCAAAAGTTTGGCTACGGTAGTCTTGCGGGTGCGCGAACACTCATGAGGACGAAACCGGTAGGTTTTCTGAGGCCCCTGGGGCGATTACATGAACTTGGGCTGTGAATTGGCCAACTGGGCCAGAATAGGCTTAATGGGCCTGACGGGTTATTGGGCCCATATAGGCAAAAATTGATAATTGATGCTATGTGATAGAAATTCGTATGTGAGCATGTGTATAATGTGATTTGGGCCTAATGGGCCATATAAATGTGATTTGGGTCTAATGGGCCATATACAGGTGATTTGGGCCTAATAGGTCATATGAATGTGATTGGGCCTAGTGGGCCATATGCAGGTATGTGAATTTGACTGGGCTTTGTAAGGGTTTTTGGGCCTAGTATATGATTACTATATAAAGCTTAATTAATTTATTGCAACCGTGGACAAGTCAAAGGGTTAAGGTGTGGCAACAGGTCTATGCATGTCTAGGATTGGATCTAGGGAGAGATTGGTACTTAAGCGGTCTTAATGACTCACCACCTCTTCTCTGGAATCATACCTAGTGTGTAGTATTTGTTCATCTTAGCTCACGAGATTTGTTAACGGGCCAAGGTAAGTAAAAACCGTAAAGAAAGGAAAAATTACCGAAATGCCCCTAAGGGCAAAAATGACCAAAATACCCCTAGGTGTTGAATGTAAGTTTTATGGGTGTGACATGCGTACATATGATATTTTGCTTAGGTTGCATATGGGTTGGGAATTTTGGAATAGAGGAAGTATATGAGGATCACATGGTTGCTTGACGACCTTGGATCCACCGAAGGCTTTTTAAGCCCATTATATGATTAGTAGCTTGCTGCAATGAAGGTAGTTTCGCAACCGGGCTACCATTGAAGTGTATCGATTGGGTGGGTCGATATTTATATCCCCACATGAAGTGTACCGGGGGATGGAGCTGAGGTGTAGCGGATAGACTATTGAAGTGGGTTGCATTGCACTTCATTGCATGTGTGATTTTATGATGATTGATGAATGCTTGCTGCTCGACGAGGGTGTACACACTAAGTTTCCAAAAACTCACCCCCTCTTTTATTTTTCTCAAGTAATGCTTAATAGGAGGTTCGAGGTCTGGAGGGACTCTGGGTGGCCAGCTAGCAAGACAACTTGGACTTGGTTATTTTAAAGGCATTTAGTTCCAGATTTATTAAGTGATTTTAGACTGGATTGTAATAAGGCCTCCCCTTTTTGTTATTATTTGGATTATTATTCTTATGCATTGTAATTACGAGAAGTTGGACAGGGATTTTCTAAACCATAGTTTTTATTTACTACGCTTCCGCAACCAAACTTTTAATTGATAAACTTTCTTAAATCAAATGTTTTAAACAAAGCTTTCGCAATTGAAAAGAGTGTTTTCATAAGTTAACTAAGCTTCCATATCTTAAGGAAGGGTTTTCAATGAAAATAAGGTTTTCGCTAAAACATTTCAATGTGATACGCCAGATTCGGCCATAACGTCTGGGCCGGATTTGGGGTGTTACACATGACTTTGATGTTTAAATGTTTGATAATGTTATTAACGTATCGTTATTCTATAAAGCATGAAGAATGATAAATAACAGTACTAATTTGTGCCTTGTCCAGTAATACCTCGTAACCCCATTTTAGCGACGGATACGGGTTAGGGGTGTTACAATAATTATTCCAAGACACCACGAACCACTGATCTATTCAACAGTACAAAGGATCAACACGTCAAGAATTACGATTTGAAAAGGGAAGGTTTTGATAGAAGTCAGAAAAAGAAAAAGAAAACAAAAGTTGGGAGTAGAATAGCAGAGAGGAAAAACAAATGTCAGAATAGGAAATTTTGGGGAAAACAGAGAGAGAAGAGAACTACCTACATATCCCTAATTTCTCTCCACTAATCCCACTAATAACTCCTTACTCAGATTCCCAACTCAATAGAAACTCTTATCAGTTCACAGAGAAAAAATATAACGTCCATACTCACGCAAGGATTTGATCATAGGACCTCCAACATATAGATTCCCTTACTACTTGAAGCAATAGGCTCATTCTGATATGAATTTACAGATAATTTAACATAAGTCCGCTAAACAAGTATAAGGCTTAAGTCAGAAAAATACCAAAATTTTCCAAATGCAAGGCTTGAACTTGGGACCTCTCACACACACCCAGAACACTTAATCACTCAACCAGATACATAGTTGTGTCCAATATTCACAAAAATAGAAATATCAAATTTGGGGCATTACACTACTTGAGCATCCATCGGAATTTCAATGATTCAATGGACATAAAACTCTTACATGGTATGAGAATTATGAGATGAAATGATAATGACTTAAAAGAATATTGCATGATGAGCTCATATATGTTTACTTGATTGATATGAAGATTTTGGTGACTAACATGTTTGATTAAATGCATGTGTTTAGGCAATTTTGCTAATGGATGGAAAACATGAAATTGTATGCTTAGATTTAATAAACGGGATTGGTAAGTTTAGTTTCTGTTATACGAACTTACTAAGCATGTAATGCTTACTCCGTTTTATTTTCCCTTATTTTATAGTGCTCGGAAACTCGCAAAGGTTGAAGATTATTGGAGCATCGTCACACTATCATCTAACTTATTTTGGGTATACTTAATAAAATCATTTTGGTATAATGGCATGTATAGGACAACTTGACCATTAGTGGCTTGATAATAGTGCTTGTAATCTAGCCATTGGAATGGCTGGTAATGGTTGTTTTGATATACTTGTAATGTCGTGTTATGGTAGCTAAATATATGTTAAGTAGTCGATCAAATTATGTCTAATATATGGATTGAACCAAGGTAAGATTGTAAGCATTTATGCATATAATGGTATACCATGATGAAAGATGGAATTTGTTTAATTTGAATGCTTGAATTGGTTGGAATATGTTTGGTATGTTTTAGTGCAGGGAAATGGTAAATTTGGGTGACAAATGAGGCTAGAAAATGGCTTTATTTTGTCTACACAGGCATATGTCTAGACCGTGTGTGACACACGGCCTGGTACACAAGCATGTGGTTAGGCTATGTCCCCTACACCTTAATTTTGAGAAACAAAATGCTCAAAATCGAGCACACGGACAGAGACACAGGTGTGTGTCTCAGCCATGTGTGCTACATGGCCTAGAACATAGGCGTCTGTCTTGGCCATGTGAAACCTGCACCTAATTTCGAATTGAATTAATTAACCATACTGCCTAGCACACGGGTGTGTGGCATGGCCATGTGCACAAGTTAGAGAGTTACACGGGGTCGAACACGGCCTGTAGCATGGGCGTGTCCTAGGGTCACACGGGCGTGTGAGCCTTGCACCTTGGAAAATTTATGAAATTTTACGAAAAGTTCTTAGAGCTCCCGATTAAGTCCCGACTAGATTCTAATGCTCGTATTAGGCCTCGAGAGTCTAATCAAGGGATATTTTGAATGATCTCAATTAATGAATAGTAATTTATGAGAATGATTTGAAAATTGTTCTGAAAGTTCTGGTAATGCTCTAAAACCTTGTTCTGATGATGGATACGGGTTAGAGGTGTTACATCCATTGTCAAGCTAGTAGGTTTTTTGGGTTTTCAAACAAACGCTCAATTTCTCATCAACTAAGGTAACAATTCAGTTCTTAATTAGTTTTAAATGATATCTGGTCTTTTAAATTGAGTTTTTAGCCATTAAATCGCATGTTTTAAATAAAAGCCAAAAATTGGGTCGTTAACGATGGATTTCGAGATTTTGGTTAAAAAAATGGTTTCAAATTGTTTTTCAAGTAGTTTTGACATGATTAGAAGGTTTCTAAACTTACTTTAAAGTTTCGTTAAAGATTTCTAATGTTTTAATGAATTGTTTTGAAAATTGCAATAAACATGTGAAAAATTTTGATACCATGAATTGGGTAGTTTTGCATATTTTAAAGGTTAAGAATCTATCATAGGTGAATAGTTTGATAATCGAAATTGGTTTTAGGAAAAAAGAATAAGTATAGACCAAGATATTCGAATTTTAAGTTTTCCATGTCGAAGGTTTCAGTCAAAAGAGAACCAAGCTTAGGCTTGTGTTTTTGGATTGTTTGATGTGAGTCTTTGGCTAAATATTCATTATGTTGTTGTGTGATTTACTTTATTGAAGGGTTGGAGTCGATAAGAGCTTTTATGAGTAGAGATAAAGACAATGAAAAGCTAGTTTGAGCTTTCGACTTTGAGCTTTTGGCTTTACGATGAAAGCGTAATTGATGAGTGTTTGGAATAATTGCTTGTGGGCAAGATTCAATGCATTATTTGGGAATTTAGTTGTAGCCTAAACCCCTACTCTAAATTTTGAGTGTAAGCTTTCTCATACTCATGTTTAACTTATGAGATATGTGCTTGTGTTATTATAAAAATATGAATTGAGATGACATGCAATTACATGTGACATGTTTTCATGATTACTATTGTGAAAGTGCATATGTAGGCATGTTAAACATGCCAAGTGACAGTGATAATTATGTGCTTATGATGTAAACATGTAGCGATAGTGAGTGATAAATCAGTAAGTAATATATGTGTGCTTAATAACAGATATTTTGGCCTTGTGATTCTTGAAACCATTGGATATAGTTTGGATGTCATAGGATTGTGAGTACACACTTATATGCTATATGATTTGGGCATTGAGGCCCTAGGACATGTTGGAGAGATAATGCAACGTGAGCTAAGCTCCATTCAAAGGGACATGTTTGGTGTGTCGGAGTTAGCTTTATGCTTCACTTTTGGGACATGTTTGACTCTATGAGTCTATGTGGTATGCTAGAGATCTGTGTATCTAATGAGTGGTGATAGTGCCCACTTTTACGTTTCATAGCTCAAGTGCCAATTTATCTATAAACATGTTTTTAAGTATTGTGATTTATGCTTGAATGTTACGTGATTATATGAGTGTTGTGATATATGGTTGAATGTTATATAATTATATGAGTACTGTGATATATGCTTAAATGTTATGTGATTATATGTGTAATGTGATATATGCTTAAAAGCGAATACGATTACAATGTAAATGAACTAGTAAATAATGCACGAGTAAGTATAATATGACACTAAATTTGGAACTATCGAGGTCGTGGAATATGGTTGTTTCATTAATGCTTGATGAATTGTTTGCATGGTAGTTTTTCTAGGCATTGAATGAGCTTGCTAAGCTCACCCACTCCTTTTTAAACCATTGTAGAGTAGTTAAGTGCCGGTGTGAGCGGTATGGCTCCAAGGGGTGATCCAAGTAAGTCCATTTCTGATATTTTGTAAGTGTTATTATTATTTGTTTATGTTTTGGGAATAAGGCAATGTGGTAGTCTTTTACTGATATTTGTCATAATGTTGTGGATGCTTCCATAGACTATATGTTCCTATGTTTATGAGATTTGTTTTGTATTATGTTGATTTTAGCTCAGAGCTACTTTCGATGTTTGAGACTATTTTTACGATCATTTTGATGTTTATTTAATGATGATATGATAGCATGATGAATTGGTACATGTTGGAATGACTTATATGCTTAAAGATGTATTTTTCTGGTCTGAAGTAGAGGTATCGATATTCTTGTTCGAAAAATTAACAAAAACATGTCGAAAATTTTGATACCATGAATTGGGTAGTTTTGCATAGTTGAAAGGTTAATTATCTGTTGTAGGTAAATAATTAGATGAACAGATTTGGTTTTAGGAAAAAATACTAAGTATAGACTGAGATATTCAAATTTTAAGTTTTCTATGTCGAACATTGCAGTCAAAAGTGAACCTAGCTTAGGTTTGTGTCTTTGGATTGTTTGATGTGAGTCTTTGACCGAATGTTAATTGTGTTGTTGTGTGATTTACTTTGTGAAGTGTTGGAACCAATAGGACCTTTTACAAGTAGAGATAATGATAATGAAATATCTAGTTTGAGCTTTCGGCTTTGTAGTGCCCCAAGAATCTTAAATACTTAATTTCATATGTTTGAGACACAAGTGTGTATTTGCTTTAGTGGCTAAGCATTCTAGGAGGTGTTGGAGAGGTCCCAAGTTCAAGCTTTGGCTTGGGCAATTTTTATTTTTAAGTGAATAAACCATTATCCGTAATCAGTAGGCTTATAATTAAATATTGGCGAAATGTGTCAGAATGGGCCTGCTGGTCTAGTGGTTGAGGGGAGTGTAAGTGAGCAAGAGGTCACGAGTTCAACTGTTGGCGCGAACGTAGAATTTGTTTTTATTGCTCATGCCATGTAAGTATTGGATTTTGACTGAAACGCTAAGTGTTAGAGGTGTGGGGGATGGTTGTTGCCAAATTTTAGGAGGTGGTTGAGGGAATTTCGGTTGTTAGGGGATTTGGGGAGTGTTTTGGGGAGAGAAATAGGGGAGTTGAGGATAATGGGAGTGCCAGTGTCGAACTTGAACTCTGGGTTCTCATGAGTTTGGTTTTGAGTGGTTCTCTCTCCCCATTTGTTTTGTTTTCTACCAATTGTTTCCCTCTTCAACTCTTTCTTTTTCCTTGATTGTGTTTGTTGAATTTTTCTTCCTTTGCTGCCGACTTATGCTTTCAACGATTCTCTTCTTCTTTATTTTTTTATCTTCTTTTTAATTGCGGCATTGGTTTGAGATTTCGGTTTCCCTTTTTTGCTTTCAAAATTGCAACGCTAAGTTCTTTTCTCCTTTAGTAGGCCGTACATCAACTTGTTTTTCCCTTAACCGGTAATTGCTAGGTAATCGACTTTACCTTCTGGTCCCTTTTACACTCTCCTATTCATCATTTTCTTTTTCTTCTTCCTTTCTTACCGTTACCCCTCTGTTCTGCCCTTTTCAGTTTCTTCCCCTCTTCAGTTCTTTTCGCTGCGTTGCCGAATTGTATTCTGCCCCGCCGTCAATTGGTAAGTAATTCGGGTAGTTGTTGTATCGTGTTATAAGATGTTGAATGAAGGGGCAAGTTATTCGGTTGATGTGGTTATTTGGGGCTGTAGTGAAATTTGAGTAAGGTTTAACGAAAGGTTTTGTTTTAGGTGGAGACCAAGGGCGGTTTAGGACATCTTCAAGGACCCAAGGTTGTGATTTCGGTTGATTTTAGTAAGGGAGTTTCATATGTTCATCGATTTGTTTAGCTTCATAAGCGTGATTGAATAACGAATTAAATGGTTGACTAAAGCGATGTTTGGATAGAATCTAGGTTTGGGGAGTACTCAAGGTATGGGTTGAATCCAAGCAAAATAAGGTGTAAACACAACCTCAATTACGGAATTCAGTGAAAAGCCTGATTAAGTGAACGTTGACACTACATGGGCGTAAACTCGCACGTGTGGTTGTCCGTGTGACCAAACTTGGGTGTGAGGTTGACGAGGCCAACCATGCGCGATTTCATGGGATGGGCCGTATTGGGCCGAATAGAGACGTGTGGGACCCATGTGTACGTGGGCCCCACGCGAGTGAACCACACGTGCGTATGGGAATTGTAACGCCCCCACGCCCGAGACCGTCACCGGAGTCGAGTATGAGGTGTTTCTAAACTTAATTTAACATTTTAAGAACTTTAGATTATTTGTTTCTACATTCACAGCTTTTTAGCTACTTGCGTTACAGTCACAAGAAAAATCATATCTCGAGTTACGAAACTCAAAATCAAGATCTGTAAATTTTCCCTGAATCTAGACTCATATGCCTATCTACTAATTTTTTTCTAGAATTTTTGGTTTGGCCAATTAGTACATTTTATTAGTTAAAGTTACCCCTGTTTCAGGGCTTGACTGGTCTGACCTCTGTTTACTACGAACCACTTTTCTCTCTGTATAAAATTCATATGAATATGAGGTTTATTTATCCTGAAACTAGACTCAATAAGGATTCTATGGATATAAAATAAGCCACATAATTATATCTTTACAATTTATGGTGAATTTATAAAGTTGGAATAGAGGATTCAGAAACTGCTCTGACCCTGTTTCACTAAAATTCAAATATCTTCTAACATATAATTCTTTTACCAGTTTAGTTTGTTTCATGTGAAACTAGACATAATAAGCTTCAATTTGATATTTAATCCATCACCAAATTAAATTTCTATGATTTTTAGTAAATTTTCAAACTCACGTCAGTGTTGCTGTAATATTTTGTTTATGGCAAATTTCATCCTTTTTATGAATTTTCATGAACTAGGTAACTTATTAACTTTCCATAACATCAAACATATTCTAAACTAACCATTTCCATAATTTATCATTATCAAGCACTTCCTCAACCATTTCATCAGCATACCATAAGATCATTTACACAAAATAAGTATTTTGCTATACATGCCATACTTAAATTTACAAGCCATTTTATCGAAAAGTTCTTAGGATAGTGTGGACTGATCCTTCGACCTATCCCGACTCCTGAGCTGGCTTGTCCAAAACTACAATGAGTAAGAAGAATGGAGTAAGCATAAATGCTTAGTAAGTTCATATGCAAATAATAAGTAACATAACAAAGCAATTATACCAAACAACATTAGCATGCATCACCAAAACACATATCACATTTCTAACCATTTTTCATCATCTTGTTACCTTATCGTGATTGTATCAATACTCAATTCGAGGGTTAAATACATACCTGTCCAAAATATTCATTTCACATCACTTACCAATACGTCTCTTTACATCTCGAATATTCCTCCATTTGAATAGAACTTTACCCGTTGAACACATCGGAATATAATTCGGATACATGGAAACTTCGCACATAAGTGCCACATATGTAGCCAAGCTACTATGTAACCCGCCCATAAGCGAACTCGGACTCAACTCAACGAGCTCGGGCGTTCGTATCCATAATGAACTCGGACTCAACTCAACGAGCTCGGATGCCTAGTTACATCTCACGAACTCGGACTCAACTCAACGAGTTCGGACATTCGCATCCATAAGTGAACTCGGACTCAACTCAACGAGTTCGGATGCTCAACCATCCTAGTGACATGTCACTTGTATCCTAATCTATTCCTAAGGTTCAAACGGGATTTTCCTCGAACATATATCCTTGCCGTCTTCCGTAGAATGCCGAAATCAATACTCGGTAACAATTTATATTCAACAAATAACTCACATAATTTGCATTTTATTCAGAATTAACCACAAAACATATATTTCATGATAAAAATCAGCATATCATATAATTAACATCAATGACTTAAAAATAACAATTATGTTACATTATTTACACATGAACTTACCTTGGTACCAAAATACAAAGGTTTTGCAATTTAATCCACAATCTTTTCTTTTCCTCGATTGGGGTCGTTTCCACGTCTTTCTTGATCTAAAATAACACATTTATCTTATTTAATACTCACATTATCAAATTAATCCTTAATTCAAATTTTGGCAAAATTACAATTTTACCCCTAAACTTTTGCATATTTACATTTTTGCCCCTAGGCTCTGGATTAAACTTTATTCCTTATTCTTATGTTTTACAACATGCTGATCACTTTTTCCTTCTATGGCAACATCAAATTCTCACTCTAACATGTACTTGTGACTATTAGGTATTTTTACCGATTAAGCCCTTTTACTCGCTTTTTGCTTAAAATCGAGTAGTACAAGTTGTCTAACATAATTTAAAACATCATATTCTATCATAAAACATCAAAATACACAAATTTCACCTATGGGTATTTTTCCAAATATAAACCCTAGGTTAAATTATTGCTGCTAATAAGCTTTTTATCGAGTTATCGGATCTCAAAACATAAAAATCATTAAAAATGGGGCTTGGAATCACTTACTATGAAGCTTGAAAGTTGAAGAAACCCTAGCTATGGAGACATGGAGCATTCGGCAGCAACTAATGGGGAAGATGACTATTTTGTGTCATTTTTCCCATTTTATTTCATTAATTATCCAAATGACCAAAATGCCCTTAATGCCTTTCTTTGAAAATTTTTATGTACAAGCCCATTTTTGTCCAAAATTTTAGAAATTGGTCAAATTGCTATTTAAGACCTCCTAATTAATATTTCAAAGCAATTTCATACTAAAAACTTCTAGAATGCAAGTTTTGCAACTTATTCGATTTAGCCCCTAACTTCAAATTAAGCATTTTATGCATGGAATTTCTTCACAAAATTTTCACACAATCATGCAATCATATCATAAACCTCAAAATAATTATAAAATAATTATTTCTATCTCGAATTTGTGGTCACGAAACCACTATTCCGATTAGGCCCTAATTCGGGATATTACAGGAATTATTGGGCAAGGCTGTGTGATACCACACGGCCAAGGCAAATTTGGGCTATGTGGGCCTATTTTCACTATTTGACTTTTAAGGTTGCACGGGTCACCAGAGATGACTGTGGACCTACTGATGGGTCGGTAAGTATACCTAGACCCCAAATTGATAAAATGACTGATATGCCCCTATGTGATAAAATGACTATTATGCCGTTATGAGATATATGATTGTATTTGAGTTTGCCATTTGAACATATTGAATACACGTATGATATTATGACATGATGCATGATATGTTGCATAGGGATGGGTTTTATTATGATCGGAGAAAGTGTACTGTACTGGTAGCTCTACTGCAACTACTGTTTAGTGCCGCAACCGGTGCTATTTTGGAGTGTAGAGACGGGTGGGTTGATTTTATCTCCACATGGAGTGTAGGGTTCCATGGAGATAGAGTGTAGAGGCTGGTTGGGTAGGATACATTGTTTGCACATCTGTATTGTACTGCCACTAAGATGGGCTCAGGCCCACACTGATACAGATACTGTAATGGGTTAAAACCCGATCAAATCGAATATTATCAAACAAAGCTTAGGCCTGGATCAGATATGATCACTACATGATTGTTGTTTTGGTATTACACACTGAATTTTCGTAAACTCACCCATCGATTTATTTGTGCAGGTAATCCCCAAACATAGCCGGATCATGCTGCGAGGGACTCAAAGGTGGCCACATAACCGCACGTACTTTCTTATTTGAATTTAAATTATAAGTAGTTTGATTTTGGGGTACTTTTGATGTAATAAGGCCTCTTTAAATTTTTAATCTTTAAATTGGTGTTTTATTTGTTTTGATTATAACTATTAGCCGTAGGACGTGAGTTTTCAAAGAGATAAATGTTTTTCAAAACACCATGTTATGCAACATGTTTTAAAAGCTTCAGCAAGAAATAATGTTTAAAATAAATGACAATTTAATATGATTAACTTTTTGCTAAACGATTTACATTTTGAAACGAACGAGACATCCTAAGATCATTGACAAGATCAAAAAAAGGTTAATTATAGAATGGGCTTTTCAACAATATCGCATTTTCAAAAAACACTTCAATGAGACACTGCTAGATTAGACCATAATGTCCAGGCCGAGTTTGGGATGTTACATTTAGTGGTATCAGAGCCAAGTTGCAAAACTCGGCTATGGATTTGGCTTTTTAAAACTTGAGTTTTTAAGAATTGTTTCAACTGATCTGAAGTATTTTGAAATGTTCTACCAAATCTGTGGTATACCGAGTCTCCAGCGCCAGTTTTGTAAGTCTTCTAAAATTCCTGTTTGTTTTAAACTGAAATGCTATAAATAGTCAATACTGAGACTACTGTAGGTAGTAGACTATGTTGCGACACTCTAGTTAGTGTAAGTTGAAAACTATAGTAAGATTGCGATCTTCAAAAATAAACTCTGAATTACTGTTTTCCATAAAACATCTACTCATAATTACTGGAATTGTAAACTGATGCATAAAATCAATAACCAGATAATATGAGATTAGACAATGAGCACTAGAGGTACTCGTGGACTGGAAACGGGAGGCCGTGGAAAAGGCTGTAGAGGGGCTCGAGCTGGGTCCACGTCGTCTGACCACATACCTAATCTAGAAACTGGTGAGACACCGGCTTCACCCGTAACCAAGACTGGGTCTCATGAGCAAGTGACTAGGGACGATGCACTGTCCCAAGCCATGTTAAGAATTCTGCAGAGGGTCGCTGGGGCCAATATTGGAACTAGAGACTGTGGGTCGGTTATTGCTGGAGCTGAGATTTTTAGGGGTATTGCTGGAGTTGCCCCTAACGTGGCTGAGTACTGGATAGAGGCCATAGAGAGAATCATGGATGACCTAGACTACACCCCCGAGCAAAAACTAAAGGGTGTTGTGTCGCTGCTGAGAAATGAGGCTTATCAGTGGTGGCTTACAGTTAAAGAGGGTACTTAGCTCGACCGGTTGACCTGGAAATTTTTCAAGACTGCGTTCCAGGGAAAGTATGTGGGTGCTGGCTACATGGATGCCCGGAGGAGAGAGTTTCTGAATCTGACCAAGGGGGATAAATCAATGGCTAAATATGAGGCTGAATTTTTGCGATTAAGCCGCTATGCGAGAGGAATGGTGGCTACTGAGTACGAGTGATGTGTTCGCTTCGAGGTTGGCCTTAGGGACAGCCTAAGAGTTCTAATAGCTCCACAGAAGGAGCGAGACTTTGCAGCACTAGTTGATAAGATGAAGATCACCGAGGAGGTGAAGCGTGCTGAGCGCCAGAACAGAGAGAAAGGTAGGAACAAGAGGGATTCAGAGCCCTCGAGCTCCATTTAGAGGCCTAAGAAAAAGGCCAGGGTTGATGGGCCGGTCAGAGTTGGGGCCCCTATTGCTGCTACTGGACGGATGTCGTGTAATGACTGTGGTAGACGCCATCAGGGCAAATGCTGGAAGAGAACTGGGGCATGTTTGAGGTACGGTTCTTTAGAGCACCGTATTAGAGATTGCCCGCAGAGATCTGATCAGATGCAAGCTTCTAGTATGGGTACTGCACCACCGGGAGTAGTTCAACAGCCACCGAGAGGCCGTGGTCAGGTTAGGGGTGGTAATGGTCAAGGTCCTGGTCAGAGGGCACTAGGTAGAGGTGTTAATTAGATAGAGGCGAGGCAGCCAGCTCGGGTGTATGCTACACGTCGCCGAGAGGAGGGAGATGCTCCGGACGTCATCACGGGTACGTTCTTAATTTTCAATATACCTTATACTGCATTGGTAGATGTAGGATCTACCTATTCCTATGTTGCCTGCACTATTACTGAGAACTTGGGGATTCTGGTTGAGAGTACTTCAAGTGGAATTATTGTATTGAGTCTGTTGGGGCCGTCAGGGTTAATAAATTGTTTAGGGATGTCCCTTTAGAGGTATAAGGAGTTATCTTTCTGCCTGATCTAATGGAACTCCTTTTTGGAGAATTTGATTTGATACTGGGCATAGATTAGCTAGTTAAACATCGAGTGAGCTTGGACTGTGCTACTAAACGGGTTGTACTGAGGACTGAGGAGGACAATGAAGTAGTTGTAATTGGGGAACGACAGAACTACTTGAGTAATGTAATCTTTGCATTAAGGGTCGAGAAGTTAGTTCGTAAGGGATGTGAGGTGTACCTGGCCTACATTAGTGTTTTAGATTCTAAGGGTTCTTCTGTTAAATATATCAGAACAGTTAAAGACTTTCTGGATGTTTTTCCTGATGAGCTACCTAGGTTACCTCCAAACCGTGAGGTTAAGTTTGGGATTGAGCTCCTGCCTGGTACAGCTCCTATGTCCATCACCCCTTATAGAATGGCACCTAAAGAGCTTGTAGAGCTTAAGGCTCAAATCCAAGAGTTACTGGATCGTGGATTCATTAGCCCAAGTGTGTCTCCGTGGGGAGCACCAGTTCTATTCGTGAAAAAGAAAGATGGATCCATGCGTATGTGCATTGACTACTGACGACTAAATAAACTAACTGTTAAGAATAAGTACCCCTTACTGAGGATAGATAATCTGTTCGACAAATTTCGAGGAGCTTCGATTTTCTCTAAGATTGATCTCTGATCTGGGTACCATCAATTGAGGGTCAAAGAAACTGATATGCATAAGACGGTGTTTAGGACTCGTTATGGTCATTATGAGTTCTTAGTGATGCTATTTGGACTGACGAATGCACCAGCAGCTTTTATGGATCTGATAAACCGCGTGTTCCAACCCTATCTAGACCGATTCGTAGTAGTGTTCATTGATGATATTCTGGTGTATTCGAAGACTGAGGATGAACATGATGAACATCTACGAGTGGTTTTGCAAATTCTAAAGGAGAAGCAATTGTATGCCAAGTTCAGTAAGTGTGAGTTCAGGTTACGAGAAGTAACATTTCTAGGCCATATGGTATCTGCTTAGGGGATTAGGGTCGACCCTCGAAAGATTGAGGCTGTCTTGAATTGGAAGCAGCCTAAGACTGTATCAGAGATTCGTAGTTTTCTAGGACTGGCTGGGTACTATCGACGATTTGTAGAAGAATTTTCCGTAATTGCAGCACCCTTGACCAAGCTGCTACGTAAGGGTGTGCCATTTAATTGGACTAATGCACAACAAGAGAGTTTTGGGAAGCTCAAGACCGCACTGACTGAGGCCCCTGTTCTGATATAGCCAGAATTTGGGGTTGGGGTGTGCCAGTGAAGCATCACACATCGGGTTGGGGTGTGTACTGATGTAGGAGGGTAAGGTAGTTGCGTATGTGTCTCGACAGCTTAAGACTCATGAGGCAAATTATCCAACACATGACTTGGAGTTAGCCACGGTGGTATTTGCACTAAAAATCTGGAGATATTACTCGTATTTAGATCTGAAGCGCTGAGGATAGAGTATTTTGTAGGGGATTTCGTGTTTCTCAAGGTTTCACCATGGAAGAAGATATTAAGATTTGGTCGTAAGGGCAAGTTGAGCCCTAGATTCATTGGGCCTTATCACATACTGAGACGAGTGGGACCAGTTGCCTACTAGTTAGAGCTACCTCCAGAGTTGGAGCAGATTCAAAACGTATTCCACGTCTCTATGTTGAAGCGTTACCGCTTTGATCCCACACATATTGTTCCAGTTGAGGAGAATGATGTTAGGCCAGATCTGACCTTCGAGGAGGAGCTGGTACAATTATTGGACCGCGATGTTAAAGTTTTGAGAAGAAAGTCCATCCCACTGATTAAAGTTCTGTGGCATAATCATAGTTCTGAGGAGGCCACGTGGGAGCCTGAGGATACAATGTGACACCAATATCCACATCTGTTCTGATTAGGTAAAATTTTGAGGCAGAAATTTTCTTTAAGAGGGTAGAGTTGTAACGCCCCAAGAATCTTAAGTACTTAATTTCGTATGTTTGAGACACAAGTGTGTATTTGCTTCAGTGGCTAAGTGTTCTAGGAGGTGCTGGAGAGGTCCCAAGTTCAAGCTTTGGCTTGGGCAATTTTTTTTTAAGTGAATAAACCCTTGTCCTTAATCAGCAGGCTTATAATTAAATATTGGCAAAATGTGTCAGAATGGGCCTACTGGTCTAGTGGTTGAGGGGAGTGTAAGTGAGCAGGAGGTTAGGAGTTCGAGTGTTGGCGCGAACATAGAATTTGTTTTTATTGCTCATGCCGTGTAAGTGTTGGATTTTGACTGAAATGCTAAGGTTGGAGGTGTGGGGGATGGTTGTGGTAGAATTTTAGGAGGTGGTTGAGGGAATTTCAGTTGTTAGGGGATTTGGGGAGTGTTTTGGGGAGAAAAATAGGGGAGTTCAGGATAATGGGAGTGTTAGTGTCGAACTTAAACTCTAGGTTCTCATGAGCTCGGTTTTGAGTGGTTCTCTCTCCCCATTTGTTTTGTTTTCTGCCAATTGTTTCCCTCTTCAACTTTTTTGTTTTCCTTGATTGTTTCTGTCGAATTTTTCTTCCTCTGCTGCCGACTTGTGCTTTCAACGATTCTCTTCTTCTTTATTTTTTTATCTTCTTTTTAATTGCGGCATTGTTTTGAGATTTTGGTTTCCCTTTTTTACTTTCAAAATTTTGACGCTAAGTTCTCTTCTCCTTCAGTTGGCAGTACATCAACTTGTTTTTACCTTAAATGATAATTGCTAGGTAATTTGCTTTACCTTCTGTTCCCTTTTCCGCTCTCATATTCATCATTTTCTTTTTCTTATTATTTTCTTGCTATTACTCCTCTATTCTGGTCTTTTTAGTTTCTTCCCCTCTTCGGTTCTTTTTGCAACGTTGCCGAATTGTATTTTACCCTGTTGTCAATTGGTAAGTAATTCGGGTAGCTACTGTATTGTAACACCCCTTACCCATGTTCGATGCCAGAATAGGGTACGAGGCATTACCGGACTTAATCACTAATCATCGTATGAAAACCGATTCATAATTTCACTCTAATTTAAAACTTTTTCAAACACATTCAAGCTATCCCTTAAAAAGAGCTTACAAGGCCCATATCATACTTTAATTCAACCACACACATAGGCAAGCATGCACATTCATAAATTGCATCATTTAATTAATAACATAATCAAGACTATCTACATTAAATGACTTTATACAATAGAGACCTTCAAATAACATAGGTCAGTATTTTAGGCCAATTCCTAGCAACTTAGTAACAATTAAACGAGTCGCCATACATGCCAAAGACTTAAAAATACTTTAAAACCTTTATATATCGATCAATAGTTTGATAGTGTGATTTAACCTCCGGCGACCTCCAACTCGAGCTAACATCTGAGACACTATAGGAAAAAGGAAAGGAAGGGAGTAAGCATTATAGCTTAGTAAGTAAGTATGTAAATATTAATAAACAATATATTATCATACTTTAAATGAAGTCACAATATGTTCCCGGAATATTACCATCACAAACACACACATACTTTCACTATTACAATCATAATCAAGTTCAATATAAGCTGTCTAACAGAGTACCAGCAGCTAAATTATTTATTTCTGGAGTTACAGAACTCAAAATTACAAACCATTAATTTTTCTTGAAATTAGATTCACGTATATTCTTACCATAAAATTTCAGAATTTTTGGTCGAGCCAATTAGTACAGTTTATTCATTGAAGTTACCCTTGTTTCACTGCTCAACTGTTCTGACCACTCTTCACTACGAATCAATTTTCCCCTCGTACAGAATTCAAAGGATGTTCTTGTTTATTTCATTTGAAAATATACTCATTAAGGATTTCAAACATATAAATTATATCCCCTAATTATTTTTGTACAATTTTTAATGATTTTTCCAAGTCAGAACAGGGGATCACGTAGTCATTCTCAAAATATAGAATTTATTTGCTTTCTCTGTTTCTATTATATGAAAATAGACTCATTAAGATTTAATTTGATATCTCATTCAGTCTCTGATTCAACTTCTACTATTTTTGATAAATTTTTAGATTCACGTCACTACAACTATCCATAACAGTTTTATTGTCAATTTTGATCTTTCACACTTCAATTGTATTCATCACTTACCCATAACAATCTTTTCAATTTCCAATCACATATTGAGCATATTGCTCATAAGTTACACACGTATATACTTACACTTATCATCACAAAGTCATACACAATTTCATTTAATCAATTTCCCAGTTGACGCGCTTGAATAATAATATGATATCGTGATGGTATCGCACACAACCCACCTTTAAAATCGAAGCTCTCTTGTACACATAGTGGCCTTCACTTAGCATCACTCATGTGACCTAGCTCGATTGTACACATAATTTTGGCTCTCTTGTACACATGGTGAACACTTAGTACCACCCATGTGACCTAGCCAGTTTATCTCGTAGCTCTCTTGTCTACATGGTGTCTTTCACCTGAAACCACGCATGCGACCTAGCTACATATATCCCGTAGCTCTCTTGTCTACATGGTGTACAGATAGTATCACCCATGCGACCTAGCTATATCATAATGTCTCGTAACTCTCTTGTACACATGATGTGCACTCCGCACCATACATGTGACCTAGCTACATATCATCTGTATCATCCAATCTTTTCGAAGGTTCAACCGGGATTTCTCTCTCTTTCTAATACTTGATTCCATACTTCCAATAGTCAATTATGATTCAAAAATCAGCTACAATACATAAAATATGCTGAAATATAAAAACATAACAAAGATAATGTATTATTTACATACAAACTTACATACTTTCTCATTTCCATGTCGAATTAATATTGAACATTTAAATCATCATAATTATACTTACTTTCAAAACCTGGACAATCATTATAAAAATATCAATTTTACATTGAAACATGCATAAATTAATGCTTATTATACATATGAACTTACCTCGATACTAAAACGGCCATTTTACCAACTTTCCCGATTTTCGATTTTTCTCCTATTCTAGGTTCAAATCTCATTTTCCAGGATCTAAAACATCATATTTTACTTATTTAATTAATGTAATATTCAAAACAGTCCTTAACTCAAACTTTGGCAAACTTACAATTTTGCCCCTAAACTTTTATAAATTTACACTTTTGCCCCTAGGCTCGGGAATTAAACTTCATCCCTTATTCTTATGTTTTATGACATGCTGATCATTTTTACCTTCTATGGCAACATCAAATTCTCACTCTAACATATAGTTATGAACAATAACAATTTTTACTGATTAAGCCGTTTTACTCATTTTTGCTTAAAACCGCTTAGCAAAAGTTGTTTAACATAATTTCAGCCTTCATATTCTACCATAAAACATCAAAATAAACACATTTCACCAATGGGTATTTTTCCAAATATGAACCCTAGCTTAAATTATTGCTAGAATAAGCTTAATCAAGTTACCCGGATTCCAAAAACGTAAAGAACTTGAAAAACGGGGCTAGAACGGACTTACTATTGAGCTTGGAAAGCTTGAAAACCCTATCCATGGCTTCCCCCATGCTAATTTCGGCCTCCATGAAAAAGATGAGTCAATTTTGGCTTTATTTTCCCTTTTTATTTCTTTTAATTACCAAATGACTAAAATGCCCTTAAGGCCTTTCTTTAAATTTTGTCCTATTTATGCCCATTTTTGTCCAAACGAAATATAATGGTCTAATTCCATTTAAGGACCTCCTCTTTAAACCCCCATTTCAATCAAGTACTTATGAATTAGAACACATATTTTGCAACTTTTGCAATTTAGTCCTAAAAGTCCAATTAAGCACTTAATCAGTAAAATTACTTAACGATATTTTTACACAATATTTTAATCAATAAATAAACCTTAAAACTTAATTAGAATAAATTTTTTGACTTCAAATTCGTGGTTCTAAAACCATCGTTCCGTTTAGGCCCTAAATCAAACATTACAACAACTCGCAAATAAGCCCTAATAGGCAAATTAAACATGCAATCTATAAAATTTCTTATCAATACTCTAACACATGCATCTAATCACTCGGTAAATCATAAAAATTAATCGAAATAAACTTTTCTATCTCAGATTTTTGGTTTCGCAACCACTATTCCATTTAGGCCCTATTTCGAGATGTTACATTTCTCCCCCCTTTAGGGATTTTCGTCCCTGAAATTTTACCGGTAAAAAGATTCAATATCTTTTCTCAAAATTTCTTAAACATCTCCAAACAATTTTTTTTTCAAAGCAGTACTTTCAAAATCATCCCACTATCGAATTGAAATCCAATATAACTAAGTTTCAACTCAGTATGACCTCTATATTAATCGAAAATTATTTCCAATTCTCACATTTGCTTTCAGCTTTTTTTTTTAACCAAAAACTTTGCATTCAGCTATTAATACAGCTCAATCATTATTCTTCTGTCTAATTTTATCATTACTAAATCCACATTATCTCATTCACAATCAAATTTTTTTTTTAAAAAAAATCCAACAATCATATACTTTAAGCATCATACCTGGATGAGTTAATTAACTAAGTCTAATTTTTCTTTAACTGTAACATTTCAGAATTCAGAAAATCTTCATATTAACTTGACATCTTTTCTGCAACTGAGTTCATTTATTAAACCATTCTCAAATGCTATCACATTGCAATTAATCTTATTGGAAGGGGGTGAGGCTGTAACACTTCTAACTTGCCTCTTATATATTCATGCATATAACTTAACACTCATCAATATATATATATAATTTGCTTCAAATAACTCAACATGCATATTCATTTTACACAACCCTCCTATCATCTTATACAAACAAATACACTTATACATGCTGTAGAAGCCCAATTTTGGCCCAAATTAATTAAACCCTAGCCCACAATAATTAAAAAAAAAAGAGAAAACAGAAACCCTAGGAGCCGCCTCTGCTCCCTAGTCTCTGCCCACTGCTGCGCCACCTGCTACCACCGCCACTGTGGCCGCCATCCACTTGCACCTGCAAAAATAAAGATTGAAATGACATCAATAATATAAAAAAAAATCTCTCTTGTAAAATGGCTATATAATAGCCTAGAAATCAAATTGTAGAGGGGACTTTTTGGAATACAAAAAATTACAAACAAAAGCTGAAACAGATAATCAAACAGATCAACCAAGGTGTTTTATTTTTTCTTTCTTTTTTTCGAATCTACTCATATATGTGCATATATATCTTCCTTTTTTATTTTTTAAAAAATAATACATATATATACATAAATATAGCAAGAGAATAAAAAAAAACTTGCCTTTTTGACTTCGTCGGAAAAAGAGCGATTTTCGGCCTTCCGCCGCCGTATACGGTGGCGCCGTCGCCGGTACTTCGTCAGAAAAAGAGCGATTTTCGGCCTTCCGCCGTCATATACGGTGGTGCCGTCGCCGGCGACCGGCGGACGGCGCGGTGGCTGGTGGGTGGACCGCTGGCCGGAGCTCTGGGGATTGAAAGAGTTTGAGAGAGTTTTTTTTTGTTTTTTGAAGAGGAGGGGAGAAAAATGAAGTTTTAAAATTTGTTTTTGTCTTATATAGTAAAATAAAACGACGTCGTTTTGGCTTAAGCTCATAAGCTTCAAAACGACATCGTTTTAGCTTAAGCTCATAAGCTTCAAAACGACGTTGTTTTGCCTTAACCGACCCGAATCCGACACGCTCCAAGCCTAGGATCCGCGTGTTTTTAATGGAAGGGCTAATTGCACTTTTAGCCCTTCCGCTTTTTTATTGTTTTGAAATTAGATTTTTCATTATTTATAATTTTACCCCGTAATTTATTTTGACCTTCAATTTGGTCCCTCTTGGTGCTGTGCGTTTTGGGAGGAGGGGATATTGCCCATTTTGGTCCTCCCTTGTTATCCGCGTGCCCAAATTGGTCCTTCTCTTCTTTATTAATTTTTGAATTGGCCCCAAACTTTTACTTTAGGTTCATTTTAGTCCTTTTTGTTATATTCAATATTTTAATTAAATTAATTGGTTTAAAATTATTATATTTACTATTATTATTCCATTATTATTACCTAATACATTATTATCATCATTATTTTTACTTTATTATTAATCTAACGTATTGATGATATTACTTTTATTGTTATTTTAGTGTTAAATTAATTAAATTCATATTGTTATTATTATATTATATGTTTTCTTTCTTGTTTATTTATTGTTTTATTATTAGTCAATTTAGTATTGCTAATTATTATTTATTATCGTCCTTATTAACACATCATCATTTTATATTATTATCTTTGACTTGTTGTACTCTATTATTATTATTATAATTATTATTACTATATTTTTTATTCCTTCTATTATTTGCTACTACTACATTATTATTTATATTATTACTATTATTAACGCTCCTATTATTACTATTTTTTTACTTTTATTATTAATATTATTATTATCATGTTATTTTATTACTATTATCATTGTTGTAATTACTATTACTAGTATTATTCTTTTTTAACTATTATTATTATTGGTAGTAGTATCATTACTATTATTATTTTATTTTATTTTATTTCATTTTGTTTTTACTTATACGTCATTATCATTATTAAATTAATTAATTTTACATTATCATTTCTATTATTTCTTTTTATATCTATGTACCTAATGTCTTTAAGTACATTTATTTCATCTTATCCCATCATTTTATTATTTATTTATCCATACCCTTTTATAATTATAAACTTTAGATTATTCATAATTTCTCTTATTATTAATATTATTCTCATTATTAACACATTTTTGTAATTTATTTTAACACAATATCTATTTACTCATTTGTTTAATATTTTTCAGTTTCAAATTTTCAATTGACTTATCATTTTTCCTTTTTATTTTCGCCTTGTTCGTTTATTTTCTTTTCTTTTCTTTTCGATCTCATATATTGTCGTTTATGTAAACGCATTTATCATGTTGTGCATGTTAGTACCGTAATTTTATTTATATTTTACTATCAAATTGTGTTACATCTTACCCAATACTTTAATTTTTGTTTGTAAAATAATTGATATTTTGTGTTCCGAGATTTAAGAAAATCGTGCCCTAACTTACTGGGTTTCGATTTCTCTCATTTAACCCAAATAACGGAATATTCTTTTGAATTGTAATACGAGTAAAAAATGCTTGTTCTCGGAGATACGAGGTGTGGTGCCCTAACTTACTGAGTATGACATTTTGTTACCTCAAAATAAAATTTTTCGCAAATAAAGGCAATATTCGGTGTTTCGAAATTCGAGGAAACGTGCCCTAACTTATCGGGTTTCGATTTTCCTCATTCACCCTAATTAACCGAATATCCTTTTAAAAAAGGGTTAAAATACATGAATTTTAAATAAAGGCAAGCTCATTCTCGAAGTTCGAGATGCCGTGTCCTAACTTATTGGGCATGACATTTTATTACTTCGAGATGAGAGGGTCTTTAACATCCGTTATTTTATTCAATCATTTTTAAGTCAGCATTAATACAAAGAGGGATCGTATTTTAAATGCTTTCAAGTTTTCAAATCTTCGACACTAAGATACTAATTAATCAACTAGGTACCAATTTTTGGGCGTATCGAGGGTGCTAATCCTTCCTCGTGCGTAACCAACTCCCGAACTCATTTTCTGATTTTTGTAGACCAAAAATTATCGTTTTAGTAAATCTTAACTTTTATTAAAACGATTAATTTAAGGTGATCCGATCACACCTCATCAAAAAGGATTGGTGGCGACTCCTCTATTCGTTTTCATTTTCAAAATCCAAGTCGATCACCCGTTTTTCAAAAAATGGTTACGACAGCTTGGCGACTCCACTGGGGACGAAATAAGAGAGTCAAGCCACAAGTTGATTAACTTTTGTCTTTTTATCGAAAATTGAAAATTTGGTTTTGAAATACGATCCTTTCATTGCATTTCATCAGCTTTTTTGTGGTTTATGATATAATACCTGCTGCGTTGGTTTGAGTCTTTAAATAAGTTTTGCATATCACATTGCATGGCCGTTGTGGTCACACCCTTTTAAGTGGGAGTGAGAAACTACTCCTTTGTGAGGTTTTCACCTCCGTGCAGGATAGTGGATCGCTTTCGGGATACATCAGTACCTATGTCTTCGTGAGATTTTCATCTCCGTGCAGCCATAGGAAAATGTATTCCCCTGAACTGAACTCGGTCTTAATGAGCCTATAATGGGTCAAGATCAAGGAATCTACTGGTTTAGGTACCTTTACTCTAGAACCGAGCCACATATAGAGAGACCTAAGAGCTTACCCTAGGTAGAGCTATACCAAACCCCTAGTAGTCACCCGAATAGGTGCTTTATTTGTTATTTATTTCTCCTGTACTAACGTGTTTTGTTTTTGTTTTGTTTATAACTGCATTGCATTACATCATTATAGAAAGGAGGTGTTGATTCATATTCGGTTGCTAAATAGAACAGTTTGTCATAAGAAAAAAAATTTCTTAATAAAGTGGATTGTAACACGGTTGTCTAAATATGGTCCAAGTAAACACAATGGAAGAAGGCTGATTGTCCGTGAAGAAATACAAGACTTGGCTTTAGTGCCTGAGGATTAAAATCGACAAAGATTATTCGAGAGCCATCACGTTTTGACTTTCTTAAAGGAGCTGACGAGTATCGCAGGGACAAGTGATCAATGAGTCGCGGCCTGGATCAAGCAAAAAGGAGTTAATATAGACATCTCTTGGAGAATTTGCAAGACTCGACCATAAGATCCGGATATGAAAAGGAAAATAGGTGTCTTCACTTGGAATATGAGAGAAAGGCCGTATATGTAGTCCGTTTTATGTAAAGAAATTTGTTTTCTAGAAAAGTTGTTCTAATGAAATTGAATTCAGAATTAATGCCTTCTTTTCTTTTGCATTCATTTCATGCATTTGCATTGCATTGCATTATTTGCATTAGAATTTCCCTAAAAGAACCCTAATTAGGTAAAATTATTTTAGTTAACCTGGGAACCGACAAAAGTCAAACGACTAGGCATCTTTACAGTACACGGAAAAGGATAAAAGATATGGATCAAAGATTGGAAAGACTTGAACAACTTCAAAGAGAGATGCAAGACCTGCTACAAATGAAAATGCAAGAGCAACTGGCAAAGATCCAGCAAGATATGAGGGACCAAATGCTAGAGTCCCAAAGGAATATGATGAATCAGTTGTCCCAATTACTGACTAAGGGGCTAGGAAAAGGAAAAAACTCCATGATCAATGCTGGGGAGGACAATGAGGAGCCTCTATACCCTCCGGGTTTCACCCCGATAAACGATCAGTCATGTCCGCAAGATGTACCAATTGCTATCAGATCACAACAACATCAGGCCGGTACCTCGGCACCCATGAACTAGCCGACGGGCTCAGGTTCCAATCCAAGGATCAGTCCAACCAATCATGAAGTTCCTGATCTAGACGAAATGGAAGGAATAGAAAAAGTAAAGGTTGAATTGGAAAGACAACTCAAAGATCGATACAAGTGGTTGGAAGAAAAACTTAGAGTGATGGAGAATGCTAATTACCATCACGGGGTTGACGCTAAAGATCTCACCTTGGTCCCAGATTTAGTACTCCCGCCGAAATTCAAGATTCCAGAATTTGAAAAATATAATGGGACTAGTTGTCCTAAAGCTCACATCACGATGTTCTGCCGAAAATGACAGGTCACGTTGATAACAATCAATTGTTAATTCATTGCTTCCAAGATAGTCTGATTGGGTCAGCGGCTAAATGGTACAACCAATTGAGCCGTGCCAAAATTCATTCATGGAAGGACTTGGCACAAGCTTTCATGAAGCAATATGGCTACGTGACAGACATGGCGCCTGACAGAATTACACTACAGAATATGGAAAAGAAGCAAGGTGAGAGCTTCAGGCAATATGCCCAAAGATGGAGAGAGGTAGCGACGCAAGTCCAACCACCTCTTCTAGAGAAAGAAACTACATCGCTTTTCATCAACACTCTGAAAGCCCCGTTTATTACTCATATGTTTGGAAGCGCTACCCTGAGCTTCTCAGACATAGTAATGTCCGGTGAGATGATTGAAAACGCAATCAGAAGCGGGAAGATAGACGCATGAGAAAGTGCCAAGAGGTCAACCCCAAATAGAAATGAAAATGAAGTGAATAATATGAGCAAAGGGTACCCCAAAGTGGTCAACATAGGCCAGCCGAGGTATGAATCCAACTCGAGGCCAAATACAGAAAGGCTCCAGTTTACACCCATCCCAATGTCATACAAGGAGTTGTATCAGAATCTTTTCGATGTGCATGTGGTGTCTCCGTTCTACTCGGAACCAGTGCAACCTCCGTTCCCCAAATGGTATAATGAGAGTGCCCAATGTGAGTACCACGCGGGAATAACGGGACACTCAATCAAAAACTGCACTACATTTAAAAAGTTGGTCGAAAGGTTCATTGAAATGGGAATTGTGAAGTTCGACGATTCCTCAAAGCCTAATTGCTCTAACAATGCAGTAAATGCAACATTTGGAAGTGAGGGCAAAAGAGTTGCGATGCCTTGAACAAAGCCTGGAAAGAATATTGGGGGAATCTGAATGACTTATCCGGGGAAGGAATCGGGGAATAAAAGAGTCCAAACTTTTGTATACCTGGGAGTGTTTTGAACAATGGGACTGTGGAAGAGATCCCTTTATTTTTAGAGCTAATCTAGAGTAATATTCAAAACACGCTTGTTACTTTAAGCCTAGAAGCAATAAAAATCCTTTTGTGAAATAGGCTTGTGTCCTAAGTCTTTATTTCAATAAAATGCATCTTTTTTTGAGTAAATATTCTTTTATTTCATACTATACAAATAATTGTTCATAGATTCTTTTTGTTTTTTTGGACTTTCTTTCAAATATTCATTTATTCTTCATTCATGATCATACCATACAAATAATCATCCTTAGAATCATTTATTCTTTGGAATCTGCCTTCGTACCTACAATAGGTCTCTAGATATCAATGACGGGAGTGACGCTATCACTGACTCCGAGTCTCTTTTTGAGCAAGATATGTGTCTAGAGGGATCTCAGGACATTGAAGATGACAGAGATTGTAGCCTATCTCTTGATTTGTCAAGGATGGTAGAACAAGATGAGAAATAGATCATACCTTACAAAAGAGGCCATGGACATCGCAAACCTAAGAGAAAAAAAAAGGTGAAGATCAAAGCCTAGCTCAC
Organism: Gossypium longicalyx; assembly: GCA_025698465.1. NCBI lineage: Eukaryota > Viridiplantae > Streptophyta > Magnoliopsida > Malvales > Malvaceae > Gossypium > Gossypium longicalyx. The sequence continues at coordinate 50,640,074 of CM047004.1, forward strand.
CATAAAGACAAAGTGAGACATCATTGAGTTATTCCCAATTTAAAGATGTTTTCGTATGATCGCATCAAGATATGCCTGGGTTATTAAGACGTGAGGATGCTGTAAGGTGTTTGAACAACATATGCTAATGGTTTTATGATGGTCAGGCTAATCATGAGATTCGAGTTCTGCTGGCCCACCGTAGAAGGGAATTGTATCAGTTATGCCATAAATGCCAGATGGAGGAAGACAAGTCTTATGTGCCTCATCCATTTCTTCACAGATTTTCTATATGTGGGGCATGGATATTATGGGGCCGATCTTGTCAAAAGCTTCTAACCGATACTGATTCATCTTTGGGGTCATCGATTACTTCGTGAAAAGGGTGAAAGTCAGTTCATATAGCCAATATTACTAAGTCCACGGTCATCAAAAAACAAAAGGAAAAAAAAACAAAAAGAAAAAAAAAGATGCCAAAAAGATTATATCTAACTGCACAATGTCAAAAGTTCGTAGTTTGTTCGAAGATTAGACGCCATATCAGAGTGCAACGAAGGTAGCAAAAAATCGTGGAAGATAACTGAGACTTGTAAAGATTGGCATAAGGAAGTGACCTTTTTTACCCTTTATCCTTATCGAACGTCGGCCAGGACCTTAGCTGGGGCAACAAATTGCTCAATTGTTTATGGGATAGAATCAGTTTTAAAGATGAGATTCCTTTTTCTCTAAGTCTTGTCAGAGCTGAAGTCGGATAAGACAAAATGGATCCAATCCTAATAGGATCAATTGAATTTGAAGAGAAAGGGTCGAAAGTTATCTATTGAGGTCCAATGCACCGAAAATGACTGATGCGAGTTTACGATAAAGAGGTTTATCCTAGAGAATTCCACGAGGATATTGAAGAAGATCCTTCCTATACAAAAGGACTTCAGAGAAAAGTGGATATCAAACTAGGAAAGACCTTATATAGTAAAGAAAGCCTGTTCTGGAGGAGCATTGATTCTAGTCGAAATGAATGGCAAAGATTTGCCCAATCTGGTGAATTCAAATCCAATCAAGGAGCATTCTACCTAAAAGAAAAGAGGCTAAGGTGAAAACTCGCAAAGGACGCCTTAAAAAAAACAAAAAAAAAAAGAAAAAGAAGTGGCCCAGGCGAAAACCAGCAAATGGCGCCTTGAGACCAAAGGGGATTTGAGTTCAAAACCCGAAAAGGGTGGCTCAAATTTGGATCAAAGTGGGGCATACAGCAGTCTTGCTATGCCTGAATTAACAATAAAGAAGTATGCTACGTCTTGGGGCATCGACAAAGTACTCCGGATCCCATAAACACATATTGAGCTTAGAAAGGTCCTCAAGAAGTTGGTACAGAGAAGCTCAAGCTGCAATATCTGGGGCATCTAGCTTCCATTTTGCCCATTTTGAATTTGTTATCTTTGATTCTTTTCAAGATATGTCCAAATAAATTTTCTTCTTATTGCATTGCTATCTTTGATTAACTTATTCACTTTGAGTTAATTTCCTTCTTATTGCATCTGCAATCTTTGATTAAATTATTCATTTCGAGCTATGCTCTCAATCAATTTCCTTCTTGTCCATCGTTTTGATATTTTTTCAAGCATTTTGCATTGGAATAACGATTAATAAACTAATAATACTTTCACAAAAGAAGTTCTGCATATTACTTTGGGAGCTTCTAAATAGTACGGGAGCCTGAAACAGGACTATTATTCAGAACTCACCAAGCCCAAAGGGTTGGAAATATTTAAGCCCAAATTGAAATTATCTCGTTGGGTTTTCTGTCAAAGATATTGGTTGAGCAAAAAGAAATTACATTGGTGTTATAATCCCGGCAAAGAACAAGCAATGGGATTATTCTCGAGAAAATAAAAATTGTATTATGTATTCATACAGATATCAGACATATACATTTGTTCATTACACCTAAGGAATGGTGTAATAGATCAAATTGATTAAAGATGACGCAAATCCTATACCTCTGAGTGGCAGCAGGATGGATAGAAGAAATCAAATGATTATTCCCCTGAAATGCAGCGGGAAGTGCAAACATTATGTCCTAGAAGGTATAGTGGAAGAAACTCTGAAATCACAACGGGGCAAGCTTGCTGAGCAAAGTGTGATTATTTCTTTGACTTTTCTGTCAAGAATACCGACCGAACAAGATGGCAGCGTAATACGTCGGTAATAATGTCCTAATGAACAACGAGCGATGATACCTTAAGCCTTTTTAAAGGGATCATTTTCATTCATAACACATCTAATTAGGAGCATTTGATTCATTTCGATCATAGCATCCTAATTATTTGACACATTCATAACACATCTAGTTAGGAGCATTTGATTCATTTCGATCATAGCATCCTAATCATTTGACATAAGCATAGATACATGAGACTAATTCTACATGTCATGTCCCTAGAATCAGTGAATTCACAAGCCTTAACCCCCTAAGCAGTAGGGCAACAGGCTGAATTGACAGATCTTAACCCCTTAAATAGTAGAGAAACAGATCGAAAGTGATGGGCTTTAACCACCTAAGCAGTAGGGTAACAAGCCGAATTTACAGACCTTAAACCCCTAAGCAGTAGGGTAATAGGTTGAATTCACAAGCCTTATCTCCCTAAGCAATAGGGTAACAGGCTGAATTTACAAATCTTGTCTCCTTAAGCAGTAGGGAAGCAGATCGAAGAAAAAGGGCCTTAACCCCCTAAGCAGTAGGGTAACAGGCTAATTTTACAGATCTTGTCTCCCTAAGCAGTAGGGAAGCAGATCAAAGGCGATGGGCCTTAAACCCCCAAGTAGTAGGGTAACAGGCTGAATTTACAGATCTTAACCTCCTAAGCAGTAGGGAAACAGATCAAAGGCGATGGGCCTTAAACCTCTGAGCAGTAGGGTAACAGGCTAAAGATTTACAGATCTTATCATCCTAAGCAGTAGGGAAACAGATCAAAGGCGATAGGCCTTAAACCTCTAAGCAGTAGGTTAATAGGCTGAATTTATAGATCTTAACCCCCTAAGCAGTAGGGAAACAGATCGAAGACGGCGAATCTTGCCTTCCTGAAGTTGCAGTGAAGCAGATTTAAGCCATCATTCTATCTCCCTAAGCAGTAGTGGAGTAGGCTAAAGAGTACAGATCTTGTCTCCCTGAAGTTGCAGTGGAGCAGATCGAATACAGCGAATCTTGTCTTCCTGAAGTTACAGTGAAGCAGATTGAAGTCACTAGTCTTATCTCTCTGAAGTTGCAGTGGAGCAGACTGAAGATAGCAAATCTTATTTCCCTGAAGTTGCAGCGAAACAGATCGAAGCTACAAATCTCTTCCCCCTGAAATGGCACTGGAGAGGCTCAAAAGCCACCATTCGTATCTCCTTGAAGTTTCAACGGAGTAGATTGAAGCAACAAGTCCTATACCTCCGAAGTTGCAGTAGTTGCATTGAAGTGAACCAAGGAAGCAAGATGCAGTGGACTGGAGCGAGGCTACAAGAAGAAGATGAGCACTAAAGAAGTCAAGACTCGATGCGGCCGGGCCAAACTGGTCTTTCTTGAAAGTCTTTGCTCTGTTCTCATTACACGACAACAAGCAAAGAGGGGCAGCTGTAGAAGCCCAATTTTGGCCCAAATTAATTAAACCCTAGCCCACAATAATTTAAAAAAAAAAGAGAAAACAGAAACCCTAGGAGCCGCCTCTGCTCCCTAGTCTCTTTCCACTGCTGCGCCGCCTGCTACCTCCGCCACTGTGGTCACCATCCACTTGCACCTGCAAAAATAAGGATTGAAATGACAGCAATAATATAAAAAAAAATCTCTCTTGTAAAATGGCTATATAATAGCCTAGAAATCAGATTATAGAGGGGACTCTTTGGAATACAAAAAATTACAAACAAAAGCAGAAACAGAGAATCAAACAGATCAACCAAGGTGTTTTATTTTTTCTTTCTTTTTTTCGAATCTACTCATATACGTACATATATATCTGCGTCTTTTTATTTTTTTAAAAAAATAATACATATATATACATAAATATAGCAAGAGAATAAAAAAAACTTGCCTTTTTGATTTCACCGAAAAAAGAGTGATTTTCGGCCTTCCGCAGCCGTATACGGTGGCGCCGTCGCTGGCGACCGGCAGACGGCGCGGTGGCTGGTGGATGGACCGCTAGCCGGAGCTTGGGAAGTTGAGAGAGTTTGAGAGAGTTTTTTTTTTTGTTTTTTGAAGAGGAGGGGAGAAAAATGAAGTTTTAAAAAAATTTTCTGTCTTATATAGTAAAATAAAACGATGTCGTTTTGGCTTAAGCTCATAAGCCTCAAAACGACGTTGTTTTGCCTTGGCCGACACGAATCCGACCCACTCCAGGCCTAGGATCCGCGTGTTTTTAATGGAAGGGCTAATTGCACTTTTAGCCCTTCCGCTTTTTTATTGTTTTGAAATTAGATTTTTCATTATTTATAATTTTACCCCGTAATTTATTTTGACCTTCAATTTGGTCCCTCTTGGTGCTGTGCATTTTGGGAGGAGGGGGTATTGCCTATTTTGGTCCTCCCTTGTTATCCGCGTGCCCAAATTGGTCCTTCTCTTCTTTATTAATTTTTGAATTGGCCCCAAACTTTTACTTTAGGTTCATTTTAGTCCTTTTTGTTATATTCAATATTTTAATTAAATTAATTGGTTTAAAATTATTATATTTACTATTATTATTCCATTATTATTACCTAATACATTATTATCATCATTATTTTTACTTTATTATTAATCTAACGTATTGATGTTATTACTTTTATTGTTATTTTAGTGTTAAATTAATTAAATTCATATTGTTATTATTATATTATATGTTTTCTTTCCTGATTATTTATTGTTTTATTATTAGTCAATTTAGTATTGCTAATTATTATTTATTATCGTCCTTATTAACACATCATCATTTTATATTATTATCTTTGACTTGTTGTACTCTATTATTATCATTATTATTATTATTACTATATTTTTTATTCCTTCTATTATTTGCTACTACTACATTATTATTTATATTATTACTATTATTAACGCTCCTATTATTACTATTTTTTTTACTTTTATTATTAATATTATTATTATCATGTTATTTTATTACTATTATCATTGTTGTAATTACTATTACTAGTATTATTCTTTTTAACTATTATTATTATTGGTAGTAGTATCATTACTATTATTATTTTATTTTATTTTATTTCATTTTGTTTTTACTTATACGTCATTATCATTATTAAATTAATTAATTTTACATTATCATTTCTATTATTTCTTTTTATATCTATGTACCTAATGTCTTTAAGTACATTTATTTCATCTTATCCCATCATTTTATTATTTATTTATCCATACCCTTTTATAATTATAAACTTTAGATTATTCATAATTTCTCTTATTATTAATATTATTCTCATTATTAACACATTTTTTGTAATTTATTTTAACACAATATCTATTTGCTCATTCGTTTAATATTTTTCAGTTTCAAATTTTCAATTGACTTATCATTTTTCCTTTTATTTTCATTTTGTTCGTTTATTTTATTTTATTTTCTTTTCGATCTCATATATTGTCGTTTATATAAACGCATTTATCATGTTGTGCATGTTAGTACCGTAATTTAATTTATATTTTACTATCAAATTGTGTTACATCTTACCCGATACTTTAATTTTTGTTTTTAAAATAATTGATATTTTGTGTTTCAGGATTTGAGAAAATCGTGCCCTAACTTACTGGGTTTCGATTTCTCTCATTTAACCCAAATAACGGAATATTCTTTTGAATTGTAATACGAGTAAAAAATGCTTGTTCTCGGAGATACGAGGTGTGGTGCCCTAACTTACCGAGTATGACATTTTGTTACCTCGAAATAAGATTTTTCGCAAATAAAGGCAATATTCAGTGTTTCGAAATTCGAGGAAACGTGCCCTAACTTACCGGGTTTCGATTTACCTCGTTCACCCTAATTAACCGAATATCCTTTTAAAAAAGGGTTAAAATACATGAATTTTAAATAAAGGCAAGCTCATTCTCGAAGTTCGAGATGTCGTGTCCTAACTTACTGGGCGTGACATTTTATTACTTCGAGATGAGAGGGTCTTTCACATCTGTTATTTTATTCGATCATTTTTAAATCAGCATTAATACAAAGAGGGATCGTATTTTATATGCTTTCAAGTTTTTAAATCTTCGACACTAAGATACTAATTAATCAACTAGGTACCAATTTTTGGGCGTATCAAGGGTGCTAATCCTTCCTCGTGCATAACTGACTCCTGAACTCATTTTCTGATTTTCGTAGACCAAAAATTATCGTTTTAGTAAATCTTAACTTTTATTAAAATGATTAATTTAAGGTGATCCGATCACACCTCATCAAAAAGGATTGGTGGCAACTCCTCTATTCGTTTTCATTTTCAAAATCCAAGTCGATCACCCGTTTTTCAAAAAATGGTTATGACACATGCGTTCATAATTCTGAAGTAGAACTACTCATAACATTCATTTAATTTCACAGGTTACACTCATAGCATCACACAATTGCCAATGAACATGAACACTTATCATAATATAAACTTTCCCTTCATCTCATCTTTCATATTCCAAGAGAAATTCTTATTCACGACTCATTCATTATCACATAAATATCATGAACTAGTACTCTTGCCTTTTACAAGTCTTATTTCATCTTAATATTATCACAGTTATATAATTCACTTTAGACAGACTTACACATATATTCACATTTTAAAACAAATGCACTCAAACACACATTCCACAAATTTGAGTAAATCTATTTATCACATTCACTTAGTCAAATAAGTTCGACACATAATATCATGTCAATGTTAAACGAACATAGATGAGTTTATAACGAGGTAAAATTTCGTTTCTTTTCACTTTTCTATATTTCTCCACTTATGTTTATTTCATTTTACACTTGATCTCACACATATCATCACAAGTCACCAAGATCAATTTAAGTACACCAATATATCCACCAAATTATACGAACTTACTTAACACCTTTTTACACTATCGATGGTAGCTCGGTTGGAAACACTTCTGTCTCAACAGAACTATTTCATCGGGATCGGGAGGCATCACACTATCACAGGTAGTAATATGGCATGTATAGCTTAACTCTTACACATACTAGGTAAGTCCGAGAACTGACTAAACCATAGCTCTGATACCACTAAATGTAACACCCCTTACTCGTGTTCGACGCTGGAACAGGGTACGAGGCATTACCAGACTTAATCACTAATCATCGTATAAAAACTGATTCATAATTTCACTCTAATTTAAAACTTTTTCAAACACATTCAAGCTGTCCCTTAAAAAGAGCTTACAGGGCCCATATCATGCATTAATTCAACCACACACATAGGCAAGCATGCACATTCATAAATTACATCATTTAATTAATAACATAATCAAGACTATCTACATCAAATGGCTTTATACAATAGAGACCTTCAAATAACATAGGTCAGTATTTTAGGCCAATTCCTAGCAACTTAGTAACAATTAAACGAGTCTCCATACATGCCAAAGACTTAAAAATACTTTAAAACATTTATATATGGATCAATAGTTTGATAGTGTGATTTAACCTCCGACGACCTCCAACCTGAGCTAACATTTGAGACACTATAGGAAAAAGGAAAGGAAGGGAGTAAGCATTATAGCTTAGTAAGTAAGTATGTAAATATTAATAAACAGTACATTATCATACTTTAATTGAAGTCACAATATGTTCCCGGAATATTACCATCACAAACACACACATACTTTCACTATTACAATCATAAACAGGTTCAAAATAAGCTATCTAGCAGAGTACCAGCAGCTAAATTATTTATTTCTGGAGCTACAGAACTCCAAATTACAAACCATTAATTTTTCTTGAAACTACATTCATGTATATTCTTACCATAAAATTTTCAGAATTTTTTGTCTAGCCAATTAGTACAGTTTATTCATTGAAGTTACCCCTGTTTCACTGCTCAACTGTTCTGACCACTCTTCACAACAAATCAATTTTCTCCTTGTACAGAATTCAAAGGATGTTCTTGTTTATTTCATTTGAAACTATACTCATTAAGGATTTCAAACATATAAATTATATCCCCTAATTATTTTTGTACAATTTTTAATGATTTTTCCAAGTCAAAATAGGGGATCACGTAGTCATTCTGAACCAGTCTCTCAAAAACTTAAATATCCCATAATATAGAATTCCTTTGCTTGCTCTGTTTCTGTTATATGAAAATAGACTCATTAAGCTTTAATTTGATATCTCATTCAATTTCTACTTTTTTGGTAATTTTTAGATTCACGTCACTGCAACTATCTATAATAGTTTTATTGTCAATTTTGATCTTTCACACTTCAATCGTATTCATCACTTACCCATAACAATCTTTTCAATTTCCAATCACATATCGAGCATATTGCTCATAAGTTACACACGTATATACTTACACTTATCATCACAAAGTCATGTACAATTTCATTTAATCAATTTCCCAGTTGAACGCTTTGGAATAATAACAGATACGCGATGGTATCGCACACAGCCCACCTTTAAAATCGAAGCTCTCTTGTACACATAGTGGCCTTCACTTAGCATCACTCATGTGACCTAGCTCGATTGTACACATAATTTTGGCTCTCTTGTACATATGGTGAACACTTAGTACCACCCATGTGACCTAGCCAGTTTATCTCGTAGCTCTCTTGTCTACATGGTGTCCTTCACCTGGAACCACGCATGCGACCTAGCTACATATATCCCGTAGCTCTCTTGTCTACATGGTGTACATATAGTATCACCCATGCGACCTAGCTACATCATAATGTCTCGTAACTCTCTTGTACAGATGATGTGCACTCAGCACCATACATGTGACCTAGCTACATACCATCTGTATCATCCAATCTTTCTGAAGGTTCAACTGGGATTTCTCTCTCTTTCTAATACTTGATTCCATACTTCCAATAGTCAATTATGATTAAAAAATCAGCTACAATACATAAAATATGCTGAAATATAAAAAAACATAATAAAGATAATGTATTATTTACATACAAACTTACATACTTTCTCATTTCCATGTCGAATTAATATTGAACATTTAAATCATCATAATTATACTTACTTTCAACACCTGGACAATCATAGTAAATATATCAATTTTACATTGAAACATGCATAAATTAATGCTTATTATACATATGAACTTACCTCGATACTAAAACGGCCATTTTACCAACTTTCCCGATTTTCGATTTTTCTCCCATTCTAGGTTCAAATCTCATTTTCTGGGATCTAAAACATCATATTTTACTTATTTAATTAATGTAGTATTCAAAACAGTCCTTAACTCAAACTTTGGCAAAATTACAATTTTGCCCCTAAACTTTTACAAATTTACACTTTTGCCCCTAGGCTCAGGAATTAAACTTCATCCCTTATTCTTATGTTTTATGACATGCTGATCATTTTTCTCTTCTATGGCAACATCAAATTCTCACTCTAACACATAGTTATGAACAATAAAAACTTTTACCGATTAAGTCGTTTTACTCATTTTTGCTTAAAACCGTTTAGAAAAAGTTGTTTAACATAATTTCAGCCTTCATATTCTACCATAAAACATCAAAATAAACACATTTCACCTATGGGTATTTTTCCAAATATGAACCCTAGCTTAAATTATTGCTAGAGTAAGCTTAATCAGGTTACCGAGATTCCAAAAACGTAAAGAACTTGAAAAACGGGGCTAGAACGGACTTACTATTGAGCTTGGAAAGCTTGAAAACCCTATCCATGGCTTCTCCCATGCTAATTTCAGCCTCCATGAATAAGATGAGTCAATTTTGGCTTTATTTTCCCTTTTTATTTCTTTTAATTACCAAATGACTAAAATGCCCTTAAGGCCTTTCTTTAAATTTTGTCCTATTCATGCCCATTTTTGTCCAAACGAAATATAATGGTCTAATTGCCATTTAAGGACCTCCTCTTTAAACCCCCATTTCAATCAAGTACTTATGAATTAGAACACATATTTTTGCAACTTTTGCAATTTAGTCTTGAAAGTCTAATTAAGCACTTTATTAGTAAAATTACTTAACGATATTTTTACACAATATTTTAATCAATAAATAAACCTTAAAACTTAATCAGAATAAAATTTTTGACTTCAAATTCGTGGTTCTAAAACCATCATTCCGTTTAGGCCCTAAATCGGTCATTTATTCTGACAACTTCTGCAAATAAGCCCTAATAGGCAAATTAAACATGCAATCTATAAAATTTCTTATCAATACTCTAACACATGCATCTAATCACTCGGTAAATCATAAAAATTATTCGAAATAAACTTTTCTATCTCAGATTTGTGGTTTCACAACCACTATTCCATTTAGGCCCTATTTCGAGATGTTACATGTATCGTGTTATAAAATGTTGAATGAAGGGGTTAGTTATTTGGTTGATGTGGTTATTTGGGACTGTAGTGAAATTCGTGTAAGATATAATGAAAGGTTTTGTTTTAGGTGGAGACCAAGGGCGATTTAGGACATCTTCAAGGACTCGAGGTTGCAATTTCAGTTGATTTCGATAAGAGAGTTTCATATGTTCATCAATTTTTTTTGGCTTCATAAGTGTGATTGAATAACGAATTAAATGATTGACTAAAGCAATGTTTAGATGGAGTCTAGGTTTGGGGAGTACTCGAGGTACGGGTTGAATCCAAGCAAAATAAGGTGTGTAAACACGACCTCAATTACGGAATTCAGTGAAAAGCCAGATTAAGTGAACGTTGGCACTACATGCGCATGCGGTCGCACATGTGGTAGTCCATGTGACCAAACTTGGGTGTGAGATTGATGAGGCCAGCCATGTGCGATTTCATGGGCTAGGCCGTATTGGGCCAAATGGAGCCGTGTGGGCCCCATGTGTACATGGGCCCCACACGAGCAAACCACACGTACATGTGGGAATTATTGGGCCAGGCTGTGTGATACCACACGGCCAAGGCAAATTTGGGCCATGTGGGCCTCACGGGCATGTGGGCCCACATAGGCCCATAATATGGGCCACGGGCCCATTTTCACTGTTTGACTGTTAAGGTTGCACGGGTCGACCGAGACGATTGTGGACCTACTGATGGGTCGGTAAGTATTCCTAGACCCCAAATTGATAAAATAACTAATATGCCCCTATGTGATAAAATGACTATTGTGCCCTTATGAGATATATGATTGTATTTGAGTATGCCATTTGAACATATTGAATACACATGATATTATGACATGATGCATGATATGTTGCATGGGGATGAGTTTTATTATGATCGGAGGAAGTGTATTTTACTGACAGCTCTGCTGCAACTACTGTTTAGTGCCGCAACTGGTGCTATTTTAGAGTGTAGGGATAGGTGGGTTGATTTTATCCCCACATGGAGTGTAGGTTTGGACGGAGATAGAGTGTAGAGGCTGGTTGGGTAGGATCCATTGTTTGCACATCTATACTGTACTATCACTAAGATGGGCTTAGGCCCACACTAATACTGATATTGTAATGGGTTAAGACCCTAACTGAAACTGAACTGTTACTGAAATGGGCTTATGCCCAGACTGTATATGATCACTGCATGATTGTTGTTTTGGAATTACACACTGAGTTTTTGTAAACTCACCCATCAATTTATCTGTACAGGTAATCCCCAGACATAGCCGGATCGGTGCTGCGAGGGACTCAACGGTGGCCACATAACCGCACATACTTTCTTATTTGAATTTAAATTATAAGTAGTTTGATTTGGGGTATTTTTTATGTAATAAGGCCTCTTTAAAATTTTAATCTTTCTTATTTGTTTTGATTATAACTGCTAGCCATAGGATGCGAGTTTTCAAAGAGATAAATGTTTTCCAAAACACCACGTTACGCAACATGTTTTAAAAGCTTCAGCAAGAAATAATGTTTAAAATAAATGACAATTTAATATGATTAACTTTTTACTAAACGATTTACATTTTGAAATGAAAGAGACTTCCTAAGATCATCGACATGATCACAAAGAGGTTAATTATAAAATAGGCTTTTCAACAATATCGCATTTTTTGAAAAACAGTTCAATGTGACACCGCCAGATTTGGCCATAATGTGTAGGCTAGGTTTGGGGTGTTACAAGCTTTTTGGCAAAAGCGTAATTGGTGAGTGTTTGGAATAATTGCTTGTAAACATGATTCAATGTGTTATTGGGAATTTAGCTACAGCCTAAACTCCTAATCTAAATTCTAAGTGTAAGCTTTCTCGTACTCATGTTTATCTTTTGATATATGTGCTTGTGTTATTATAGAAATGGGAATTTAGATAAGATACAATTACATTTGACATGTGATCATGATTACTATTGTGAAAGTGCATATGCAGGCATGTCAAACATGGCAAGTGACAGTGATAGTTATTTGTTTATGATGTTAACATGCAACAATACTGAGCGATAAATCATTAAGTAATATATGTGTGCTTAATAACAGATATTTTGGCCTTGTGATTTTTGAAACCATTGGATATAGTTGGCATGCCATAGGATTGTGAGTACTCACTTATATGTTATATGATTTGAGCATTAAGGGGTAAGAAAATGTGAGCAAAGCTCCATTCAATGGGACTTGTGAGGGAAAATAAGGAGAGTGTTAGCTTTATGCTTCACTTTTGGGACATGTTTGACTCTATGAGTCTATATGGTGTGTTGGAGATCCGTGTATCCGATGAGTGATGATAGAGCTTACTTTTATGTTTCATAACTCTAGTGCCAATTTATCTATGAACATGTTTTTGAGTATTGTGATAAATGTTTGAATGTTATATAGTTATATGAGTATTGTGATATATGCTTAAATGTTATGTGATTATATGTGTAATGTGATACATGATTAAAAGTGAATATGATTACCATGTAAATGAACTAGTAAATAATGCACAAGTAAGTATAATATGACACTAGAGTTGGAATTGTTGAGGTTGTGCTATATGGTTGTCTCGTTACTGCTTGGTGAATTTTTTGCATGGTAGTTGTTCTAGGCATTCATTGACCTTGTAAAGCTCACCCACTCCTTTTAAGCCCTTAGAGATTAGTAGCGTCTCAGTATGAGCATTGTGGTTCCGAGGGGTGATCCAAGCAAGTCCATTTCTGTTATTTCATAGGTGTTATGTTATTTGTTTTTGTTTTGGGAATTAGGCAATGTGGAAGACTTCTTTTGATATTTTCCATGATGTTTGGATGCTTACATAGATTATTTGTTCCTAAGTTTATGAGATTTGTTTTGTATTACCTTTATTATTGCTCAGACTTACTTTCGATGTTTGAGACTATTATTACGACTGTTTTAATGTTTATTTGATGATGATATGATAGCATGATGAATTGGTACAATTTGGAATGACTTATATGCTTAAAAATGTGGTATTTTCCGGTCTAAAGAAGAGGTATCGATATTCATGTTGTAAAAATGATACCTTTGTGATATTTCGATGTGTAGAAAGTTAGTATGGTAATTTGGTATCGATACCTTATCACGAGTATCGATACTTGTGATAAAATAATCGATACATTTTGAAAGATACCAATAACTTTTGAGACTTTAGATTTTAGACAAGTAACAAAATGCTGATTTGGTATCAATTTTCCATACAGTATCAATACTGTGCAAGGAAATTATTGATACCCATGTTCTATTATTGTTACCTATGTAGTCAGTTTTGAGATTTTTCTAAATGGACCTTATCCATGTTTAATTATTATTAGACCTTTTGATGTATGTTCAACATGTATAACCGATAAATAAGAATATGCTTAGTAAAAAACTATGCGAATGTTAAAGTAAAAAATGTTTCCTTCTTTAAGTGTCTAGATATATTGTGTATGATGTGAGACAGTGGTGTGACATCCTGATATTTGGGCTCGACGACTGGGCTAGGTGTAGGGTGTTTCATTTTCAATAAATCAATATATACAAGTTAATTCCATATTAAACATGCATTATAAACAAAACTGAGTCTCCATCAAGCTTATGAAAGACCTTAAACCAATTCGAAACTAAATCAGGATCATTTTGAAACTTTTACCAAAAAATAGGTAAAAGGGTAAAATAGGGATCAATGGCTATGTGACTAGGCTAAGGCCATGTGGTGCTGTTAAACAGTCATGTCCTCAAACAGTGAAATATGTAACGCCCTAAACCCAATCAGATTAGCCGGATCCGGATATTGGATGTTACCATTTTAACACAGACTTATACTTAGCCAAAACATACGATTTCCAATAAATAAATCTTCTTAAGTAATGTTACCAAGCCAACTTACGTCTGGGTGTATAATGTGTACTTACAACCACTTGAGCAAGGCCTTTCACTCGACGAGGACTTATAATTATACATATCACACCTCATTCATGTACTCCTTTGCCCCTACCTAGATCCTTAATCATTCCTATTTCAGAGGACCATACAAACAGAATACTTTTGATTCACCGCGTACTCTGGCACATTCTAGCTTCACTGTTCGTACCTTATTACTGTGCAGAATTCGCCTTAACATTCCATATTGGCCCTTACTTTCAGAGTTCACCATACACATAATTCCTTCATAATACCGTATACATCGTTCCTTCAAAGAACACCCAGAATTTCTTTCCTTTCATTCAAGGTCTGCCACAAAGGCATTCCCTTCAGATGGTTGCCATAAGGGCCATTCTTTTAGACTGTACGATAAAGGCATTCCCTTTTTCAGAGATAGCCACAAAGGTATTTTTAATAGAGATCGCCACAAAGGCTTCTTTTACAAAGATTTCCATAAAGGCTTCCTTTAATAGATATCGCCACAAAGAGTTCCTTTAATAGAGATCACTACAAAGGTTTCCTATAACAGAATCACCACAAAGGCTTCCTTTATAGAGATTGCCTCAAAGGCATTTCTTTCCACAATATTTCCATGAAGGCATCTATTTTTATTTAGAACTCGCCATAAAGGCTTCCTTTATAGAGATTGCCTCAAAGGCATTTCTTTCCACAAGATTTCCATGAAGGCAAATATTTTTATTTAGAACTCTCCATAAAGGCTTCCTTTAATAAAGATTGCCACAAAGAAGTCCTTCCTCTAGTGTATTTATGATAGGGATTTTCTTAAACTCACATTATGCGTGTAACACCCCTTACCCGTATCCAATGCCGGAATAGGGTACGAGGCATTATCGAATTTATACATAAGCAATCATACAAAACTGAGACGTAAATTTCCATATGAATTTAAAACTTTTCAAATACATTCATATCGTCCCTAAAATGAACCTACGAGGCCCATAACATGCATTAGGAGTGGTTCGGGACTAAATTAAGAACTTTAGAAAATTTCACAACACTTAGAAAAATTTTCATGTTTTAAGAGCTACACACC
Source organism: Gossypium longicalyx (assembly GCA_025698465.1). Taxonomy (NCBI): domain Eukaryota; kingdom Viridiplantae; phylum Streptophyta; class Magnoliopsida; order Malvales; family Malvaceae; genus Gossypium; species Gossypium longicalyx. The sequence continues at coordinate 50,655,559 of CM047004.1, forward strand.
CGTGTGGCTTGTGACACGCCCATGTAAGCAGGTCGTGTGGTCACACACGCCCGTGTCCCTAACCTGTGTAACTCTCTGTTTGTCACCGAATAACAAATTAAAGACACACGGCCAAGTCACACGTTCGTGTGCTAGGCCTTGTGGTTGATTAAAATTTCATAATTTTTCATAAAATAGGTGCAGACTTCACATGTCCAGGGCACATGCTCGTGCCTGAGGCCGTGTCATACGCACGGCTGAGACACACACCCGTGTCTCTGCCCGTGTGCTCAATTCTGAGCATTCTATTTTGCAACAATTAAGGTGCAGGGGACACACAGCTGGAACACATGCCCATGGGGCAAGCCGTGTGTCACACACGACCTAGACACACGACCGTGTGTCTACTCATATAGACAAAAACAAGGCTATTTAGCAAGACATTTTGTCACCCTTTTATGCACACACCTACACAACAAAACATAACACCAATCCAAGCAATTACATTCAACCAATTCAGCCACAATCAAGACATCTGCACATCATTCACATGCTACCATTTACCACATACAAACATCACATACTCATCAACTTAAACCATGCAAATTTCCACATCCATGAAAACATCATCATATGCATATATACTTAAACCAATATTAGCCAATTTCAATGGCCACTTACAAAATGAATTATCAACCAACAAAAGCCAATACATTTGGCCAAATCAATTATGACACATAACAAAATGACCAAGTCCCTATACATGCCATAACTCGAAATGTCAAATTCATTGGTACCCAAAATAATGAGTTGATAGTGTGAGTGGATCTCTGACAGTCTTCGATCCTGAGCTAGCTTGGTGACACTATAAGACAAGGGAAAAGAAAGGGGAGTAAGCTTTAAAGCTTAGTAAGTTCCCATGCAAATAATAGGCATCATAACCATACATTTAATGTACAATTAACATGATGATAATTAGCATAAATATTATTAAGATCATATAATCATAAGTTACTCAATCATAACCTTACTGAGGGTTCATCACATAATGAGCCCATTTCGTATGAGTTTTACGTACATACCTGAGTCATCTCGAATTGGATTTGCATGCATTTCACCTTTGACATACTCATTAAATTACCCATTGAACCAGTTGGAATATTAAAAGATACTCGAGAGTCCTGTACACACAGTACCATACCAATGCCATATCCTAGATATGGTTTTACATGTAATCTCGTATCGATGCCCATAGCCCAGCTATGGTCTCACACGAAGTATCATATCGATGCCATATCCTAGATATGGTCTTACATGAAGTCTCATATTGATGCCATATCCTAGATATGGTCTTACACGTAGTCTTAGTAACCCTAATGTCATGACATTTGTATCCTATCTATTCCTAAGGTTCAATCGGGATGTCACGCTTGTCGAAACTTTGTCGAATACTTCCAAGGGTCAATCACAATTCATAAAATAATAAAGCATTTAAAACATATTTAAAACGATGCATTATTTACATACGAACTTACCTAGGTACAAAAATAGTAGAAATGGGACCTAATCGTCAAACACTTTGTTTTCCCCCTATCTAGGTCCGAACCTCGTTTCTCTTAATCTATAATAGCAAACTTAACTCATTTATTATACACATGGAACGACAAAAATGTGCAAGTGTACACAATCGCAACAAGTAATAAAGTGACAAGTAAATGTCAAGTTACTGTACCCACAGTGACTGTGAAAAGAATTATTTATGAATGTAATTTAAAACACTTTGGTGAAAAAAATATTTTGTTTTAAAAAGGATAATTAAGAAATATAAAATTTAAAACTAAATAAAAATAAAAGTTCTAATGCATGATTTCAAAATATGATTTAATCAAGATGACATAATTGTGTTGGATTAATTACATTTCTTTAACTTAGAATTATTAAACTCATGTTTATGTTGTTACGAATAAATTCACGGCAACTCGGTAATTTGTTAACTTATGAACGTACTCACCTACACAAATCCATTCATCTCTTAACATATCCCTATGTCAATTAAAATGATAAAACATATTTTAATAAGCAAACATGTTATTGCACATACATTTTCATTGAATTGAACTAATCTCTTACATATTCCTAAGTCAATTCAAACGATTAATTAAATCTAATGAGAACATAAAAGACTATGTGAGGTAACAAGGTATCCTTACCTTGAAAAGTTTAATCACAATAATCTTGCAAGTTATGCAAGGCAAGTGTATCGCTAGATACATTGCTAATTTAACCTTCAGCTACCTTAGATGCACTGATTAAGTAGTGTGTCAATTAATTACAATTTCAATCCGTTTAAATAATTAATTCATTAGTTCTCTCACAATTATAATGCGAGAATAACTTAGGCATGATTTTACTTAATCAAGCATTTTATCGAGGCCTATAACAGCATAAACACAATTTTAATAATTTAAGAGGACGAAATGCAATCAGCCCAACACGAATTAAATTCAAGCTAAGCTGATTAAATTAACCATTCCAACAACATGAATTCATAGATATGTTCATCACAAAAACAACAAAAAAATTAAATAGATAGAGAACAAGAATCAAATCTGGTGTTTTCCTGTGGCTTGACTAGGTTGCTCCGTTCTTCCTTCTTTATTGTCCTCGTCGACCAAGGCTGCTATGAACACTCAATTTCTGCTCAAAAATGGCTTATGAATGCCCCTTTTCCAAGAGGAGAACTCGGCAAGAGAGAAAAGGACTTTGAATGGGAAAATGAGAGGAGAAAATGAGAGAAGAGAGAAAAGATGTGAATGAATGAGGGATGCCTTGATTTACCAGCCAAGGGGGTTTTTATAGATGAACGTGGCAGCTAAAATTTTCTAAAAGTAGCAGCCAAAGAGCCACCCCTTGGCCGGCCATCTATGTGGCAAAGTTGATGGCTTCAACTTTGCTAAATATGGCTTGGGGCAAATCTTTAAAGCCACCAATTGTGGAGGGGCTGAATTGCAATTTGAACAAGTCTTCAAGGGCTTCTTTGCAGCTTAAATAATTAGCTAATGAGCTGAATTGGGTTAGCACTTGGACGGTATGGGGCTGTCCTTTTCTTGGCTTGCTCGGTTCAATCGGACCATTTTTTCATAATTAATTAATAATAATTTATAAACCCAAATTAAATTGGATATAAATTAAAATTAATTAAATTATGAATAAATACATATTATGTTGGACTGTCTTAGGCTGAAATTTAGTTCACCTTGATACTTCAAATTGCTTCTCGGTTTTGTGCTTTTAGTAGTGTCTATCGAGCCATTTTTTGTCCTTCGTGCAAATCTATTGAAAATAACCAAAATTTATCGAAAATAATTATAAAATTAACTAAAATTCAACATGTTCATATTTTAAGTGCACTTTAATTATTTTATAAAAACTAATTATTTTTCGACAAGAATTTAATTGAATTCGCATGAATTTAAGTTAAAAATGGTGTGAAAAAGTGTGTAAATTTTTGTGTTTCCATACCCCCAAACTTAATTCATTGTTCGTCCCAAGTAATGCACGAATTTTGAAAAGAATTTCTCAGAACACCTTTGAAAAATTCTTTCAGAACAACATTTTTCTCAAAATTATGAATTTAATATACTTATGCTCAAAGACAAGAAATTTGGTAGTTATGTTACTTAAGTATACATATTGTTCAAATTAATCTCAATCATTCTTATGATAGAAAAAATTAGACTAAATGCTTCCTAATAAAGTCATGTTAACCCTTACCAATTGAATTTTATTCCCTTATTCAAGACTAAGCTGCAATCATTAAGTTTAACTTATGCCTTCATATGTTGAACGTAGCAATTTCTCTCCACTAATGTAGGTAGCATTGGAACTTTGAATCAATAGGTCTTTAACAAGGTTGTAACTTGGCTGGGTTTAGGGGTAGGTAAAAGATGGATAAATCTAGGCTTTTAAACCCTAGACTCAGCTTCAATTGAACCTTTGGAATAATTTTCCTCAATACACCAACTTACTTTACTTTCATATGCTCTTTTGTACACTTTATTTTAAGAACTCATGCTCTTTTTTTTTTTAATTCAAGCATTTTACTGAATGCACTACAATTTTAGAGCATTTGATATTTCTTTTCAACTCCCCCAAACTTATTTTTAAAAGAATGCTTTGAATAGTACTGAGTCTAGTGTTTGGGACAATTTTAAGATAGTTAAGAGAGAAGTGATGGCTAAATTTGCAAGGGTTCAAACAAAATTAGCCCATATAGTCTCAAAGTTGGGTTTCAAAGGATAAAAATTTTATCATGGTTGGCTTGAAAGGCTCAAACGGTCCAAACAAAAGTTTCCTAAATCATTTTCAATGTTCCATGCTTCCTAGGATTTCGCCTCAAGAAACTACTAAGTCAAATCTAAAGACTTAAATTTTCATACACGTCTAACTTTCATAAGGAACTAAAAAATTATGGTACGATTTGCATGCTTTATTAAAAATACATTCATATCATTATTAAGCTAACATAATAATTTATTGAGATAATAGAACTTTATTTCTACTGAAGTTTAGCATACTTAACAAAATTTTCAATTATTGAACAAAATATATCCTAATCATAATTAAAAGAAATATTTATTCTGAGTGAAAATAATTCAATTTTCCTGTCCCCCTACTTAAGATAAATAATGTCCTCATTGTTTAAAGTGAATAGATACTATACACCAGGTAGGATTCTAGAAAAGAGGAGGTGAGTCAAATTGATTGCTTAAGTACCAAGCTCTTTCTAGATCCAATCCTAGACATGTATATACATATTGCCACACTTTATACTTTGCGACTTGTTCACTATTCATGATTTCCATCTCTTGCTTTATTCTGTGCAAATAAAAATTCCTAATTAAACTTAATCTTAAAAAAACCTAAGAAAAGAAATAAAATAAAGTCAAGATCCCCCCATTTTTTATTTATTTGTAGATCCTTCCGAATTCGTCTCATCTTTTGCTCCATCATTATTGCCTTTGCATGAATTGCTTCGCTCCTTCTTTGATAATGGACTCCATGGTTCAAATATAAAATCTGAAATTCAGGCACAAAAATAAATGGGTCATTATAAATTTTCTTAATAGCACATCTCATCGAGTCATCCCTTATTTTTTAGTATCTCTAATAAGCTTGTTGCTGCCATTGCATATGTTGCATTATGTCCATCAATTTTGACAACTCATCTCAAAGATCTAGGCAAGGTGATTGAGTTCTGAATATTGAAGTTTCGTCATCAATTTCAGCTTCTGATTCTGTTGGTTCCTCCTTGTCTAGGACTTCAGCTGATTGCATTGTGGGATCTTCTTCTACTTCGGGGTCCTCACTTTCTTCCATTCGTTGCTGTAGAATAGATTCTCAAGCTATTCGGTAGAGGTCGCAATCTGTGATTGTGCCTTGGCTATAGCCTGTCTTCTTTACGTTTGCAAGAATTTTAACTTTCAAGCACATAATTGTTATTGTAAAGGGAAAGTAAGTTGGGCCAGAACGTCTAACGGCACAATTCCGCATTTCTCTCAGGATGATTTTTCCCACATCATTGGTCTTTCCATTTAAAATCGAGTATAATAAGACCATTCGCTCTAATGAAATTGTATTCTCATGTGAGCTAAGCATAAGGCTGAAACAAATGAAATAGTACCATACCTTTGCGAAAGGTGTCAAATATTCTCTTCGACAAGTGTGGATTCCTTGCGTTGACACAATCCATTTAGAACCTGGAACTGTAAGTTCCTCGAGAATTTCTTGCAAATTTCCAAGCTCTATATTGCTCATTAAGTAAGAATATTCATCGTTTTCGGAATCAGGTAATTCAAAGAGCTCATTAAAAGCGTCTGAAGTTATTGGTTCCGTCAACTCACTCGAGGTTAAATTCACATAGAACTCGTGCGGTAACTCCTCATCCACACTAGGTCTTTTCTCACAAAATTATTCCCAATTGATGGTTTTAGTAATTTGACGAATACGTGCCATAAAGTCTTTGTAGTTGCTTTCTTTCAATGTAAAGCCTTTCTCTGGATGCATCTATTGATTTTTGAAGATACCCTCGTATCTTGCTTTGGCTTCTTCACAATGGAACTTGTTTTTTGTTTCATCAATTTGGGCGCAGGCACGACTTCTATTACGAGGCATGATTAACCACATTTTTCATAAAAATTAAAAGCTCCTAAGGAAAATAATTATGAAACAAAAGTTGGCAAATAAGAATAGGTTGGGGGTTTTTGGTTGAGGATGGGTGAAAGGGTGGTGTGAGTAATCAGGTTGATGTCGCACGGATGTTGGGCAACAAACAGATGCGTTGAGTAAGGCTAAGGGGTGACGTAACCTGGTGGGAGCAGCTACACGGCAACAGGCAGTAATGGGGCGCACGGGTTACGGCTGGACACAGCGTGGGATGTGCGTAGCCTTGCAAGCAAGCCTGTCGAGCGCTGGAGCTAAAGTTGGTGTGGCGCCAAGGAACAAGCCAGGCAATTTGCTGGAGCTGGACAGTCGCACACCATGTGCGTGAGCTGCTGCTGGCCAAATAAGGCTATCGGCTAGGGGCTTGCGGCACTTAAAGGTTAGGGTGTTTTAGGGTTTTGAGTGATAAATGATGGAGAAGGTTGGTGGCATTTATAATGAGGGAAATAGGAGTCGGAATAGAATTCTTAGAAAAAATTAATAATTAAAAATTCTAAGTTTTAATTCTACTTAGAGTTAACAACAATTAATAATTAATAAAATACATATTAAATTATTAATTGCTATTAATTTATTAAGATAAAAACTTATCAAATAAAATATAATTAAATTAAAACTAATCCCAACTCTATATAAAGTTGATTATAATTAATATATATTATAATAGATATAATTATAAATTAATAATTATCATCTTTTTTTATTAAATTAAAAATATTTATTCTAGAAGCCTTTTGAAAATATATACAAAAAGAGGCATCTAATTTTTATTATTTACGAAAGAGCAATAAAATTTTAAAATAATTCAATTAAGTCCCTAGACTCAATGAAAATTTAAAATTGAGTTGTAAGTTAAAACTTGGGTCAAAATTGACCTTTTCATTTGAAAAACTAAATTTATTTTTCCATTTAGGAAATAATTTTCCGATGTTAAAATCAATTCCCAGGAAAGATTGGAGGGGTCACAAGCGGTCTCGCTTAAGTTCCAATTTCCTAGACAAAATTTATTTAAACATACTAATCCCAAAAATATACCCTAAATTATTTATTAAAAAGAAACATAAGAAAATTTAAACATCTAATAAAATGAACGAATTTTGATTCCGCTCAGTCTTATCTCCCTAGTAATGTTTCAGACGCTGAGCATTAACTTGAAATTTACCTCCCTTACCTTGGAGTTCAACAACTTCGTATGGATAGACGCAATGAGTCGTAAATGGACTGGACCAACGTGATTTTAGTTTACCTAGAAAGAACCTTAATATGGAATTAAATAACAAGACTTGCTGACCTGCTTCAAACTCTCGAACTTGAATGTGCTTGTCATGCCATTTCTTAAGTCTCTCCTTGAGTAATTTGGCATTTTCGTACGAGTACATTCGGAATTCCTCTAGCTCATTGAGTTGGAGCATCCGTTTTTCTTTAGCAAGCTTAAGATCCAAGTTGAGTTTTCGAAGGGCCCAATAAGCTTTGTGCTCTAACTCCAAAGGCAAATGACAGGCTTTCCGAATGACCAAACCTGTAGGGTGACATCCTTAAAGGTGTTTTGTATGTTGTTCTGTAATCCCATAAAGCATCATCTAGTCTTTTGGACCAATCTCGTCAGTTCGGGCAAACAACCTTCTCAAGTATGCCTTTGATCTCCTTGTTTACCAGTTCAGCTTGCCCATTTGTTTGCGGATGGTAAGCTGTAGCGACCTTCTGTTTCACTCCATGTTTATCAAGTAACAATTTCAACCACTTGTTCACAAAATGAGACCCTTCATCACTGATGATGGCTCTTAGGGTTCCAAACCTTGTGAACACATGTTTCTGCAAAAACTTCATTACAACCTTAGCATCGTTTGTCGGATATGCTTCAGCCTCAATCCACTTAGACGCGTAGTCTACAGCTACCAAGATGTGCTTGTGGCCAAAAGATGGAGGGAAAGGATCGAGAAAGTCAATACCCCAAACATCGAATAATTCTACCTCAATGATGTTTGTTCGAGGCATCTCATTTCTGTTGGTGACATTTCCAACCCTTTGACATTGATCACCACTCTTTACGTAAGCATATGCATCCTTGAATAGTGTTTGCCAAAAGAATCCAGCTTGCAATACTTTGGCCGCAGTACGAGTACCTCCGAAGTGTCCCCCACTCAGAGCTGAGTGATTGTAACATCATGAATTAGGGCCTAGTAAAAACAATGGTTTTGAGACTACAAATTCGAGATGGTAATAATTATTTTATGATTATTATAAGGTCTATGATATGTCTCTATGCTTGTGTGAAAATTTCATGGGGAAATTTTATGTGAAAAGTGCTTAATTAGACTTTAAGGACTAAATCGAATAATTTGTAAAACTTGTGTTCTAGAAGTAATTTGCATGAAATTGAACTATATTATTAATTATGGGTCCTTTAAGAGTAATTTGACAAAGTTCTAAAGATTTGGACAAAAATGGCCTTGGATGGGAAAATTTTGAAAGAATAGTAAAAAGTGTATTTTGGTCATTTAGGGGTAAAATGAACTAAAAGACAAAATAAAATCCGAATTAGTGTCCATCTTCCTCCCATGGCCGTGTGAATCAAGAGGGGAGCCATGGCTAAGGTTTCCAAGCTTCCAAGCTCAATAGTTAGTGATCCCAAGCCCCGTTTTTAACGTTCTATGCATTTTTGAAGTCCCAGTAACATGATCTATTCATTTCTACCATTATTTTGAGCTAAGGTTTATGTTTAAAAATTTAACCATGCATGACATGCTAGTATTTTGATGTTTAATGGTGGAATATGAAAGATTGGAGTGTGTTTAACACCTTTTACTAAGTGATTTTTCATGAAAAAGCCTAAAAAGGACTAAATTGAAAAAGGTGTAAAATAGGTAACTAAAAATCTATTTTAATGAGAAATGTGGGCTGCCATAAGCTTGAATATGGTTCGGCTAGGCTTGGGTAATCAAGAAATTAAACATATTTCATTTTACGAGCCTAGGGACTAAATTACAAATATGTGAAAGTTTAGAGGCAAAATTGTAAATTTGCCAAAATATGATTTTTGGATCACAATAAATAATGTGACTAATAATTAGACTAAATGTGATATTATAGATCAAGGAAAAACGAGGATTGGACCTAGATCGGGTGAAAAATGGAAAATTGACGGTTAGGTTCCTTTTTGCTTTTTGGGTGTCAAGGTAAGTTCGTATGATAATAATAATGCAAGATCATGCTTGAATTGTAATTCTCTATTATTATGGCATAAAGTGTATGATTTAATATATTGGAAGTTTGATGGAATATGATGTTTCATTGAAACGAGTAAGTTTGTATGTAAATAACATATCATTTTTACTTATGTTATAATATTTTGTTATTATATGAGATGTGGTTGTATATTGAATGATCACTTGATGTAAATTATGAATTGAAGTTGATTGTGGATGAATTGGTAAAATGTTAAAAAGTGAGGAATTTTTCGGTTGGACCTTCGGAATAGAAAATATACGAATGATTCGTTGTGAGAACACATGTTTAGTACTATGTGCAGGCTACTACGTGTACCAAATGGTTAGGTCGCATGTGCAGTACTAAGTGCAGGCTACTATGCGTACTCAATAGCTTTAATCACATGTGTGGTACTAAGTGCAGGCCACTATGTGTAAGAGACAGTTTTGGTCACAGATGTAGTACTAAGTGTAGGCTACTATGTGCACCAAATAGCTTCGGTTACAAGGGTGGTAATATGTGCAGGCCACCGAGTATCTGTTATTATTCCGATGAGTTCAACGGGAAATTGACTAAGTGAAAATACATGTTATCATGTAATGACTAGTGTAATTGAATATGACTATGTGATGAATAAGTGCAGGTATATGTGTGTGAAAATTTATGAGCAATATGCTCGATAGTTGATAGAGTTTTCGGTAAGATGGAATGGAGTAAGTGAGATTATGTAAGAGTGAAATTTGTAATAAAACAGTTTTGGATAACAACAGTTGTGTGAATTTGAAAAATCACCAAAAATGGTGGAAATTGAATTAGAAGTTGAATAAGATATGAAATAAAATCTTATTGAGTCTATTTTTACATAAAAGAAACGGTGAAAGCAAAAGAATTTTGCATTCTATGATATTTGAATTTTTGTGATATAGAGTCAGAATGATTTTGGAATCCCCTGTTCTGATTTGAGAAAATCATTAAAAATTGTACAAAAATAATTATGGGTTATAAATTATATTAATAAAATCCTTAATGAGTTTATTTTCGAAAAAAACAAATGGGAACATTATCCAAATCTTGTACGAAAAGATAATTAATTTTTAGTGCAAAGGGGTCAGAACTGTCGGACAGCAAAACAGGGGTAAATTTAAAGAATAAATTGTACTTATTGGCTAGACCAAAATTTTTGAAAATTTTATGGTAAGAAAATATGTGAGTCTAGTTTCAGGAAAAATTAGTGGTTCTCAATTTGGAGTCTCGTAGCTGCAGATATAAATAATTTAGTGAATGTGAATCGAGAAAACAACTTAACTAGACTTTGAATAAATAGAGAGAAATTGAAACATAGCATGTTAATACATTGCTTATTATTTTTCATGCGAGATTACTAAGCGTAAAGCTTACTCCCTTCTTTTCATTTCTTTTAGAGTTGTCAGGTCGGCTCGGGGTTGGAGATCGTCAGAGGTAGCATCACACTATCAAGCCAATACCTTTGGAATATTATTACATATGTTAGAATTATCAAGTGAGTGGCATGTATAGGGACCTAGTTTTATAACATGTATTATTATAATTTGGTCAAATGTATTGGCCTATATTAAGCTATTGATTATGGTTTGTAAATTTAGCTATTCATGTTATGTCTGATAATTGTGGTGTGAATATGGTTGTTTGCCACGCATGGTTGGTAATATGTCATGTGTGTTGAATGCATGTTTTATGACCAATTGAGGTGGTCATGACCATGAATTAAATGTGTAAATGGAAATCAAATGATAATGCCTTGAACATAGACGTTTGATGGATAGTTTGGTAACCATGGTACAATGGTTAATGTGAGAAATAGTAATAATATTAAATTGAATATGGAATTGGTGTAGAATGTCTTAGTCAAGCATATTGTTTTATGCATGTGAAATGTGGATACGCTATAAAGACATAACTTGGTTAGAATATGTATGCTAAATGGTAGGTTAAAATTAAAATGGCACAAAGATAACTATGGCATGATTAGTCTTGGTTTAATGTGAGAATGTGTAACACATGCATGGTGATAGGTAAATGATATGTTTGTGTCATAATTGAGGATGTTGAATGCCATAAGATCCATGTATATGTGTGTGCATGTAAGGGTGACAAAAAGACTTGAAAAATAGCCTAAGAGTTAACTACACGGGATGAGACATGGCCGTGTGTCTCAACCGTGTAAGGAACACGACCTGGTGACACGGGCGTGTGACTCTCCAAACTTGAAAATTTTCTAAATGTTGTAAAAATGTTTGTGAATTCTTGGTTTGGTCTCAAACCGCTTTTAATGCATGTTTAGAGCCTCGAAGGCTTGTGTATGGGACATTTTACATGTGATCAAATGATTTTGATATGATTGAAATTTTATGGCCCGGTTTTTCATGTATGTGCATGTTTAAGTCTAGTAATGCCTCGTATCTTGTCCAGGTGTCGGACACGGGTAAGGGGCGTTACATTTAATGGTATCAGAGCTATGGTTTAGTCAGTTCTCGGACTAACCTAGCATATGTATAAGAGTTTAGCTATACATGCCACCGATCTATGAAAGTGTGATGTCTCCCAACGCATAAGAGAGCCATTTTGTTTAGACAAAGGTACCCTTCACCGAGCTATATCCGACCATATTGATTGTGGTAATGAGGTATTTGAGTAAAGTACAGTCATGATGAGTTGAAACTTGGAAAGGTACGAATGAGATTCATAATATCCTGTTACGGATAAAATATCATTGTCCCATTTGGATATTAAAATTTGATGGATTGAAATGAATTATTGAAATGAGATAAAAGATTATATGGCATAATGAACTTACTTGTGATTGATTGATAATTCCATGATGTATGTGACTAAATTACTCAAGTAAATGCATGTGTAGATAACTTATCAAAAATATTAATGGGATGAATATTCATGTATATCTGTTTGGATAATTATGACTGGCAAGCTCGTATAGCTGGAGTAAATGTGTCAAATTGCTTGGACTAATTTATACGATTGAAATGATATGTCTAAATAATGGTGTATGAGGTGAAAGTATAGATTGTGATAAACTTATTCATGTTTGTTGGCCCTTGTATGATATCATGTGCATGACTTGTACGATTAAATGAATAGATAAGTAAAGTAATCCAGAAAACATGGAATGCACGCATATGTATACTTGACTAAATGAGATAACTGGAAAGTGGGCACAAAATCAATATGAATATTAGTTTACCCGAAATGAATGACATGATTGTGATATGATTGCTATGATGATGAAAATTGTGCTAAATATATACATATATGAAAGTCGAGTCAGAGGCCCTACGACCCCTCCCCCTTACCAAAGTGGTTTTTTAGAATGGAATTTCCCGAGATTTGTGATGAACAAGTTTCCGGATGAGAGACCAAAGAATTCAGTGATAGAATGGTTATAAGCATGATTAGTGGTTGAGAATGGGTTGATAAGTATAAATAGAGCTAGAAAAATATTGGATTGACTGAAAGATTATTTAATTTTCGCAATATCATTATTTAATTTTCGCAATATCACAGTTAGTAAAAAGGTTAACTTTGAAAATCAATCTATTCTGAAATGATGTCGAGAAATAATATTTAAAATATATGATGTTCGCGTATGGTAATTACAGTGAGCAGATTATGACTGCCTCTCTTGAAATATAGTATGAGATCATTTGTCTGCGGAAGGGTTATTGAACCTATCTATTTTCTGATGAATTTTGATATTATGAGAATGTTTTTTTATCTTAATGTTAGACAAAGACATTGTCAATTTCATTGGGTTATGATTGAAATTTTATGGCCCGATTTTACATGTATGTGCATGTTTAAGTCTGGTAATGCCTCGTATCTTGTTCTGGTGTTAGACACGGGTATGGGGTGTTACAATGACAATGGTATAGAATCTTTTGTATTTCATCTTCTACCATGCATCTCCTGATCATTTGATCTACACGCTTTTTAAACAAATACGGTTCTTCCCAGAAATAGTACTTCACATCATGAAGAAACTTTTTCCTTTGAAGATACGTCTTATCAATTGGCATCAAATCACAAGCTAAAAAGTTAGCAATATCAGCAAACCACGGGGTATTATGGACATGATTTACCTTTAGTATGTGTTAATCTAGAAATCTCTCAAATTGGTATAAGAGGAGAGTTCCCTTCTTGCAGCTCCAATCTAGACAAGTGGTCTACTACTTGGTTTTTCACTCCATTTCGATCTTGAATTTCTAGATCGAACTCTTGAAGTAAAAGTACCCATCGGATTAGTCTCTGCTTAGAATCTTTCTTGGCAAGAAAATACTTAATTGCTGAGTGGTCCGTATAGACAATCACTTTGGTACCTACAAGATACGATCGAAACTTGTCAAAAGCAAACACAATAGCAAGTAACTCTTTCTCTGTTACCATATAATTCAGTTGAGCTCCTGTTAGAATTCGGCTTGCGTAGTAGATGGGATGAAAAACTTTGTTCCTTCGCTGACCCATGACAGCTTTTATCGCGAAGTCACTTGCGTCACACATCAATTCAAATGGCAAATCCCAGTCTAGTGTGACGATTATGGGTGCCATAACTAATCGAATCTTCAAATCTTTGAAAGGTTTTAAGCACTCCTCATCAAAATTTAACGTCACGTCCTTCTTCAATAATTTCATAAAGGTTTAGCAATTTTAGAGAAGTCCTTGATGAATCTTCGATAAAAACTGGCATGGCCCAAAAAGCTCCTAACACCCTTTACAGATGTTGGAGATGGGAGTTTCTCAATAATATCTACCTTTTCTTTACCCACCTCGATTCCATGTCGCGTTATTCGATGCCCTAGAATAATACCTTCTCGTACCATGAATGGCACTTTTCCCAGTTGAGTACCAAGTTTGTTTCTTTGTATCGCCTTAGTACCTTGGCTAGATTGGCTAAGAAATCATCATAAGTATCTTTAAATACTGAAAAATCATCCATAAAAACTTTCAACTACTTTTCAACCATGTCAGTAAAAATCGACATCATACATCTTTGAAATGTAGCAGGTGCATTACATAAACCAAATGGCATGCGTCTAAATGCAAATGTACCATACAGGCAGGTGAATGTTGTCTTGTGTCGATCTTCTGATGCTACTGTAATCTGATTATACCCTGAGTATCCATTGAGAAAATAGTAATAATCTCACCCTGCAAGTCTATCCAGCATCTGGTCCAAAAATGACAAAGGAAAGTGATCTTTCCTAGTCGCCTTGTTCAGCTTTCAGTAATCAATGCAAATTCTCCATCTCGTAATTGTTCTAGTTGGTATCAACTCGTTATTCTAGTTTTCAGTAACCGTGATACCTCCTTTCTTTGGCACGCACTGGACTGAACTTACCCATGAACTATCTGAGATGGGGTAAATTATACCCGCATCTAGCCACTTGATGATTTCTTTCTTTACTACGTCCTTCATGATGGGGTTCAGTCTTTGTTGTCCATCAATCGTCCCTTTTTTTCCATCTTCTAGTATGATCTTGTGCATGCATACAGATGAAATAATACCGCAGATATCAGCTATGGTCCATCTGATTACCTTCTTGAATGTTTCAACACTAAGATGAGTTTCTCTTCTTGCTCAGTAGTTAACTCTGTTGAAACAATCACAGGCAGAGTAGAAGAGTTACCTAAATAAACATATTTTAAATGTGAAGGTAGTACCTTGAGTTCTAATTTAGGTGGCTCCTCGATTAATGCTTTTGGTTGGGCATAATCCCTTTTCTCTAATTCTAAAGATTCAAAACGGGATTGCAGATAAAATCCCCTTTGATTAGGTTCTAGCAAAGCTAAGTATTCATTCTCCTCTTCATCATTCGGAGGATCTGATGTCAAAATTTGTTCTAATGGATCCTCAACATAGTTGAGTTCCTTCTCCACTATTAAATCTTCTAAATCAGGAACTGCAGAACAATCATCAATTGTGTCAGGAAATCACATAAACTTAAAAATGTTAAATGTTACCTGATCATCCTGAACACGCATAGTAAGCTCGCCCTTCTGCACATCAATAAGGGTTCTTTTGGCTGCTAAGAATGGTCTTCCTAAGATAATTGACACTTCTTTGTCTGCTTCAAAGTCTAGGAGAACAAAATTAGCAGGGAAGATAAATTTATCTACACGTACCAATACATCATCGATCTTTCCTTTTAGATGTGTTAAAGATCGATTTGCTAATTGAAATGTAGCCGTAGTAGTTCTAACTTCACCTATCCCCAACTTCCTAAATATTGACATAGGCATCAAGATAATACTCGTACCTAAGTCACATAATGCCTTACCACAATATGTTGCTCCAATGTTGTAAGGGATGGTAAAACATCTAGGATCCTTCAACTTTGGGGGTAGTTGGTCTTAAAGATATGCACTGCATTCCTTCGTCAAAGCTACCATCTCAAATTCTCCAAGTCTTCATTTTTTGGACAGGATATCCTTCATGAATTTGACATAGTTCAGGATTTGCTCAAGTGCTTCAACCAACGGGATGTTGATATGAAGTTGCTTGAGTACGTTTAGGAATTTCTCGAATTGAATCTCTTACTTTTGCTTTTGAAGACTTTGAAGGTAAGGTGGTGGTGTTTCTTCACTAGAATTGGTTGATTCGTCTTTTGTGGTGATTCTGTATCTAATGGAGTTGTTAGTTTATCAGAATTAGCTGAATCTGAGGTGACTTTGTCAGATTTTACAGACTCTGGTTCTGGTGAAACTGGAATTTCAAGACGCGGTTGATCTTTCTTTGATTCTTGATCATCAGCTTTCTCCTTTTGAACTTCGACAGTGTTGGGCTCTAATGTCTTTTCGCTCCTCAATGTTAATTCTTTACAATGCTCCTTCCCTGGATTCCTCAAATTCTCTGTATCA
Organism: Gossypium longicalyx; assembly: GCA_025698465.1. NCBI lineage: Eukaryota > Viridiplantae > Streptophyta > Magnoliopsida > Malvales > Malvaceae > Gossypium > Gossypium longicalyx. The sequence continues at coordinate 50,671,876 of CM047004.1, forward strand.
CTAGGTAAAGCACCTTGCGGTCAGTTCCTGAGTTCAGTTGCAAGCTGGCCCATTTGGTTTTCCAGGTTTTTTAATGTAGCTACTTGGCTCTGGATTAAGGCATCATTCTTGGCCATGTATGCCTTCAATAATTTTTCTAAGCCATTGGATGGTTCATCTTGGGTTGGGTTTTGAACTTGTTGGGGAAAACTAGGTGGCTGGGTCGATCTAGGTTGGCGTAAGTATTACTAGTTCCAACCCCTTGGTTACTCTAAGAAAAATTCGGGTGATTTCGCCACGATGGGTTATAGAAATTGGATTGCAGTCCTTGCCTTCCTCGATTTAGGTTCTGGTTACCCATGTAATACACGGATTCTGGGTTTGATGGACATTCTTCAAATAGATGTCCTTCCCCATAATAAACATAGGCTATATTTTCAAATTGGTTTGGTGGCTGTGCTGCAAAACTGTTAGACCCATTAGTAGTAAGAGTTTTTAACATTGAAGATATTGATGATACCTAAGATGCGAGTGAAGTAAGAGCGTTTACTTCATGTATTCCAGCAACTCGTCTTCCTAACGCTGCTCGATTGGTTGGCCATTGGTAATTGTTGCTAGCAATCCTCTCACTGATTTTATAAGCCTCATTATAAGACTTAGAAAGGAGAGCACCATTAGTAGAAGCGTCCACTACCATCCTTGTGTGAGCATTGAGTCCATTATAAAATGTCTCAAGTTGGATTCAATATGGGATTCTGTGATGAGGGCACTTTCGTAATAACTCTTTATACCTTTCTCATGCCTCATACAAGGACTCATCATCCATCTATTCGAAGTCAGTGATCTCGTTCCTCAACTTAGCAGTCTTGCTAGGCGGAAAATACTTCATAAGGAATCTTTCTGCTAACTCTTGCCATGTGGAAATTGAATTTGGTGGCAATGAGTTCAACCAGGCTCGAGCTCTGTCCCTTAGTGAATACAGGAACAGCCTCAAATGCATCTTCAAGTACTACGGCTAACTTGAAAGAATCGCTCACCTCCACAAATAGTCTTAAGTGTGGGTGAGGATCTTCAGTAGGCATTCCACTAAATTGGCCCACTGTCTGAAGCATCTGGAACATGACTGGCTTTAGCTTGAACTGTTGTGCCTCGATTTCAGGTCTCCTAATACCCGGATTAAGATCATTAAAAACTAGCACAGCATACTGTCTTAAATCTGTATCCCTATCATCAACAATAAGAATAGGATTTTGAGCAGGGTTTTCTCCGTTTCCTTGATTCACATTTTCGAAGTTCATCTCTTCGATCTTTCTTTGATTCGCTTGTCTTCTTCCCTCTCGAAAAGTTCTTTCTATCTCAGGGTCTACAGGGACTGGATCGATGATTCGGTCAATACTCATAAACACCTGAAATAATCACAGAAAAATTAATTAAGTTAAAAATTAAATAGAAAACTAAATGAAAATGCAAAAATAACAAAGTCACAAATAATGACTTATTAAAATAGTCCCCAGCAATGGCGCCACAAACATGGAACGACGAAAATGTGCAAGTGTACACAATCGCAACAAGTAATAAAGTGACAAGTAAATGTCGAGTTATCGTACCCACAAGGACTGTGAAAAGAATTATTTATGAATGCAATTTAAAACACTTTGGTGAAAAAAAATTGTTTTAAAATTGGTGATTAAGAAATATAAAATTTAAAACTAAATAAAAATAAAAGTTCTAATGCACCATTTCAAAATATGATTTAATCAAGATGACATAATTGTGTTGGATTAATAACATTTCTTTAACTTAGAATTATTAAACTAATGTTTATGTTGTAACGAATAAATTCACGAAAACTCGGTAATTTGCTACCTTATGAACATACTCACCTACACAAATCCATTCATCTCTTAACATATCCCTATGTCAATTCAAACGATATAACATATTTTAATAAGAAAACATGTAATTGCACATACATTTTCATTGAATTGAACTAATCTCTTGCATATTCCTATGTCAATTCAAACGATTAATTAAATCTAATGAGAACATAAAATACTATGTGAGGTAACAAGGTATCCTTACCTTGAAACAATTTAATCACAATAATCTTGCAAGTTATGCAATGCAAGTGTATCGCCAGATACATTACTAATTTAACCTTCAGCTACCTTAGAAGAATAAACATGCACTGATTAAGTAGTGTGTCAATTAATTACAATTTCAATCCGTTTAAATAATTAAATCATTGGTTCCCTCACAATTATAATGCAAGAATAACTTAGGCATGATTTTACATAATCAAGCATTTTACCGAGGCCTATAACAGTATAAACACAATTTTAATAATTTAAGAGGACGGAATGCAATCAACCCAACACAAATTAAATTCAAGATAAGCTGATTAAATTAACCATTCCAACAACATAAATATTCATAGATATGTTCATCACAAAAACAACAAAAAAAAATTAAAGAGATTTAGAACAAGAATTAAATCCGATGTTTTCCCGTGGCTTAACTAGGTTGCTCTATTCTTCCTTCTTTGCTGTCCTCATCGACCAAGGCTGTTATGAACACTCAATTGCTACTCAAAAATGGCTGATGAATGTTCCTTTTCCAAGAGGAGAAATTGGCAAGAGAGCAATGGACTTTGAATGGGAAAATGAAAGGAGAAAATGAGAGAAGAGAGAAAAGATGTGAATGAATGAGGGATGCCTTGAATTATCAGCCAAGGGGGGTTTTATAGCTAAATGTGGCAGCTAAAATTTTCCAAAAATAGTAGCCAAAGAGCCACCCCTTGACCGGCCATCTATGTCGCAAAGTTGATGGCTTCAACTTTACTAAATATGGCTTGGGGCAAATCTTCAAAGCCACCAATTGTGGAGGGGCTGAATTGCAATTTGAGCAAGTCTTCAAGGGCTTCTTTGCAACTTTAATAATTAGTTAATGAGCTGAATTGGGTCAGTACCTGGACGGTTTTGGGCTGTCCTTTTCTTGGCTGGCTCGGTTCAATTGGTTCGGTTCAATCGAACCATTTTTTCATAATTAATTAATAACAAGTTATAAACCAAAATTAAATTGGATATAAATTAAAATTAATTAAACTATGAATAAATACATATGATTTTGGACTGTCTTAGGCTGAAATTTAGTTCGCCTCGATACTTCAAATTGCTTTTCGGTTTTATGCTTTTAGCAGTGTTTGTTGAGCCATTTTTCGTCCTTTGTGGAAATCTGTCGAAAATAACCAAATTTCATAAAAAATAATTATAAATTAACTAAAATTCAACATGTTCATATTTTAAGTGCACTTTAATTATTTTATAAAAATTAATTATTTTTCGACAAGAATTTAATCGAATTTGCATGAATTTAAGTTAAAAAGGGTATGAAAAAGTGTGTAAATTTTTGTGTTTCCAACACATTACTCAATTCAGTTCAAAAATCATATTAGGAAAAATTACATTTTTGTCCCTAAACTTTGACATTTTTACACTTTCATCCCTAGGCTCGTAAATTGAAATAGATTCAATTTCTTTGATTCCCAATCCTACCCGAACCTCTTTTATGCTTATAACAACCCACAAATTTTCATTTACTCACACTTTTACACATATTTTATAACCTTTTTACAAATTGGTCCTTTTAACATTTCATAAAAAATCACCTAGCAAAAGTTGTTTATCATACACCAAACATACATTTTCTACCATTAGACATCAATACACACATATCTAACATGGGCAATCCCTAGACCTTAATCATTTCTCAAATTAATCGTAGAAATAGATAGATCGAGTGATAACGACTTCAAAAATGGAAAGAGTATTAAAAACGGGGCAAGAACGGACTTACAATTAAGCTTGAAAGTGGCCAAACCCTAGCTATGGCTTCCCTTCTAAATTTTGACACAAGCAAGAGGAAGATGGACAAGATTTTGGCTTGATTTTTGCTTTTTAATGCATTAAACACTACAATTCTCTTACCTCATGTCTATTTTTGTCCAACTTAAAGTAAAATGGTCTAATTACCACCTAAGGACCTTCAATTTAAAATTTTATAACAATTAGAAACCTCTAACCTATAGAACTTAACTTTTTCACTTTTTACGATTTAGTCCTTTTTTTCTAAATTGAGTGCTCAACTTCAAAAAATTTCAAACGAAATTTTCATGAAATCATTCCATAAAACTGTAGACCATAAAAATGTAATAAAAAAATTTCACTACGTAGGATTCGTGGTCTCGATACCACTGTTCTGACTAGGCCCAAAATCGAGCTGTTACAATGCGAGGTTTGCCCATCATCGTTTGGGTCACATAGAAACCCCATTAGGTAACAACCTTCCTTTAGTTCTTCCCATATGACACCATAACCTAGCTATAATCTTACACGATATGGTATTTTCATTTGAAATCCATGGCCATGGGCTTTTCCTTTCAATGATTTGTGTTTAAAGTCTCGACAAACCCCTTTAGATGACTCCAGAGACAAACACGGACTCACCAAACATAGATGATACAATAAATTGCTCATGATAGACATATTCATACTTTCAAGCTCATATACAAACCATAATCTTTCAGATTCATGACGTATACTTAGACCATCAAACTTCATACTTTACTAGTTTCAATTTCACGATTTGGTCACTCAGCATAGAAGTTTCTGGAATGCATAATGCACATGCTAGATTCAGTCTAGGGACTCATTTGTAACAAATATATTCATGTTTTTGGACATATATAGGCACATATATGCAAAATCATAAACAATCATTCTTTGGTCTCAATATTCATATTGCATACATGGATCTTTCAAACTTCATACAATCTATACACATTGTAACCTCTAAACTCAGGCCTAGACGCTGTGGCACAATCTAAGCGTTTAAATGGGCCTTCAAGATGGCCAAAATGATTCTTAAACGAAAATTCACTAACTTTTTGAAAACATTTTATTTTGTAAAACATCTTGTATTTTTTGTTATAGAGTTATGTGTTTTGACGAAGAAGCGAAGAGGTTTAACAATCTACAAAAATATACGATTGATGAGTCTTGAACACAAAACAACTAAAAATTTGATGATTAAATCCTTAGAAGAGATTGAAGAGATAGAAAGGGAAAAAAGAAGGGAGAAATCGAATCCTGACAAAAAACGACATTGGCGACGGCAACAACGGTAGTGGTGACAGTAGTCTGGTGGTGGTCTGATGAGGTGAGAAAAAATATAAAAGGTGGGATAGGGTTCGGTCATAAAGTTGAAAGCAAAGAGAACCTTGGTTGCTCACGGCGGCACACATCGGCGACGTTGGTGGTGAAGGGCATTGATCGAAAGAAAAGAATAGGGGAAGAGAACCTTGAATGGTGGTATGGAGGTGGTGAAGGTATAGCTTGATGTGGAGAAATTTTAGGTGGTGGTGGTTGTTTTCAAGTTGAAATAAAATGAAGGATTAAGAAATGAAAAGGATGTGAGAATGAGAGCAAATGAGTGGTATGGACAACAAGGAGGTGTGGTAAGCTTGGTCAACAATGACCAGGTTCAATGAATCATAGCAAATAGGCAAGAATAAAGCGAAAGGAAAAAGAGGGAACATAGGAGTATAAAGGGGATAATGTTTCCCAACTTAAGGCAAGTTTGACTCTTTAAGAGCGAAAGCAATCCTCTTAAACACGGTAACAATGGGGTGGACGGCAAACACATTATGCACATGGAAATTGTGTTACAAAAGTTAAATAAAAAGATGAGAACAAGGGGACTTGAACTTAGGATCTTTAAGATAGTTTAGGAGCACTTAACCATTTTACCAGTTCACTATAATCCCTACCACATTTATTTTAAAACCATGGTGTGACGTTTGCTAAGGTTTGAGGCAATGTTGCACCACATAGAAAGTAATGTGAGAGAAGGGATTTGAACATAAGTCATCATGGACAGCTCCACCACTACTCAACCACTATACTTGATATTTATTAATATCAAAAGATCATCTAAAATTTGGGCAACCACTCTCTCAATTCATTAACCCAATTTCCACTAACCCGATTTTTAGGATGTGACACACACAATGTCCCTTAACATTCATCATCATACCATGTTCATCTAATTGCGGGTCATGTTTCAATCACTTGTCACGAGAGTTTCTAGAAAACTTGACACAAGTGTAAGAGTCAATTTACGGACTCATTTGACAGACCCATCATACATTGACACCATTCAACACTCAACACTCGATTCATACAGACACACAAACTATTTCACATCTTATCGCATATTTCCAGACATACTCATACAATGCAACTTTAACTTCAGAATCCACTGGCAGAAACACATATCATACTTAACAAACATTCATACATTCATAGATGTAATTCATCATCACAAATACTCTTGCACTTGGGCTCGTCTAACCTTTCATCAAATTACAAGTCTAAGTTATACCCCTTTTTTATCAGACCTTGCGTACTCATCATTCTACTTTTCATTCATTAATTTCTAAACATAATAACTTTATTCTTACACAATTCCCTTATGTTTTACTCGTCTAATCAATACTCAAGTTCTATCATTAATTAATCATTCGTACCTATAGTTCATATTTCACGGTATACATTCCAAACGAACACATACGTAGTCATGATTAAATGTCACAACACTCATGCATAATGCATCACATACTAGACTCATCAGATTATTTATCAAATGTTCTTACTATCCTTAAATATAATTCATGCACTCACTCATTATTTTCAGAACTTAGATTATAAATAACTTATCCAAAAGATTCACAAGAATCCATATAAGAGAACTCACATTCGACTAGACCACTTATTCTTTAACTTAATCTTAGCTCAATACTCATTTCATAACAAATTTAGAATCACTAAGCTTCATACCCAACACACATACCATCAATTTCATAAAGATATATTTCAGTATGAGCAAAATATATACAAAGGTTAGTGAAGAAACTCACTCGATCTTCACCTAAAGCAATTGGCACACAAGATCCAACCATCTAAATTGTAATAATGAAATATGAAGGAATATTCTACTTTAGATCCGATCTTTAGTTCCAACCCAAGGACAGAACACCCTAGATGGCTTCCAAAGAAAGCCACTGAAGTGTTTTCAAGGGAAAGAAGAAGATAAAACGTCCTTCTCTCCAACCTATTTAACTAATATATACCTACTGACAAGACCCATATTCCCCTAGTGAAACTTGACACATGTCACACTCTTTTAAAAATATCTTCATTATTGGTCTACAGTTGTAAAGGCAAATATAAATAAGAATCCAATAGGGACAATATCTGGTTACCCTAACTAGAGGGGCCTAAATTACTATACTTACAATGCAACTAACCTTGTCACTCTAATAACATGGCGTACTATGCCTCTGGCGAGTACTCCCTTTAAAATCATCTCTCCACCTGGTTGTTATCTCATAGAATAGTAATTTGATACTAGGGCTTCACCGGGTAGGCTATTTACATACTCTTAACCACTTAATATAGTCTTCTCCTTAATATATAGCAAAATATCAGGAAATCAAGTTCTTACTTACTCTTGTGGAAATTATTAAACATCCACACGTACACACCAAATAATCATCTAGGCATATAACACTACACCAGACAAACAATTTATTGCTATGCGTCAAATCTTTAAACCAACCAAAATTGGCGTGTTACATAACAGACTGGTGTCATGTAATCTAGGGTCATACAGTCATGTCTCCAGGCTGTGTGAACTAAAAACCATCCTGAACATGTAGCACACATGGTCGTGTCAACCACTCATGTGTGACACATTGTCGTGTGGTAGCCTGTGTGTAACATAAATGACCTATTTGTGCAAGTTTTATACCATCCAAACTAAGCAACATATAATACCAATTTATGTTATCCAATGCTACACCAGAACATACATATTTCAAAGCCAAAATATTAACTCACATAATCATTTAAACATACAACCAATATGCCCTCATTGACACCAACAATTCAATAAACTTAATCAAATACAATTCATGACGAAGCTTTAAACCATTCCATATACATAATACCATTCCAAACTTTACTATTATCATTAATCATCTAATTGAAAATTTGGCACCAACCACATAAGACAAGCCAAGTCACATATATAAGTTGATATACAAAACTAGTATGCCAAAACATGTTCACTATCTTGTAAAAGTTAAGCATCCTATGTACATTCCACAAGAAACCAACTTCAAAACATAAAAAATCTAATGAATCAAGAGAGGGTAGGTGTGAGCTTCTTGATGATCCGATCGACACGTTCCTAATGTCTAAAACCTACAAAAAAGTAGTACCACGAGTAAGGATTTAAAATACTTAGTAAGCTCATACAATATAAACATTTACTTACCTCAAATTCTTATCACATACGAAATCATTATGTAATACAAATATACCTATCAAGAATTCAAACAACATAATTAGCATATAAGGTTTTGAGCTCAAAGACATATATAATCTCAAATGTTCACATTTTCATTTCAAACCAACTTATATCTTATTGCCAAATCATATACATTACTTTGCCAACATTCAATGGCATATCATCATATTTTCATTCACAATGTTACCCGATGAAACGTCGTAAAAGAGCTCGATACACAAGTGCAAGTAATAGTGTCTGGTTACCCATTTCAATTAAACTTAAACGAATAATAAATTATAGTGCCTGGTTACTTGTCAGGGTTAAACCTACATGAATCAGATAATAGTTTTTGGTCACTCGTTAGGGTTGAGCCTACACAAATAATGAATCATAGTGCCTGGTTACCCGTCAAGGTTAAACTACACTAATCGAATAACAGTGTCTAGTCTCCCATTATGGTTGAACCAACACAGCAAAAAGCCTAGCTAGGGAAAAATACCTATATTCACGAGTCTACAACTTATGTTACCGCTTGAAACCTATGGGGAATAACCCGTAACCTCATATACGAGACTTTTACTAACTTCATCGGGATTTATCTCACTTTGTACCATAATTCATAGTTACCAAAAATCACTATTACCAAATCGAATATAACATATTAGCATTAGCAATTTAATTAAAATGAATGAACTTACCTGACAAAATCGTAGTTGTTTAGCTAACAAGGACTTGTTGTTAATTTTTCCTTTTCCTCGTACGTTCCTCGATTATTGAAATTCTTACCTAAATCATAATTTGAATCAATTAACATTCCAATTAACATTTAACATCATATAGAGGTCATACCATAGCTTAATTTCATCTGTACAATAATTCCTCAACTTTTGCATTTATCTCAATTTAGTCCCTAAAACTGAAAATACTATAACTTACACATTTGAGCTTCGATTAGTCAATCTCAATTTTATCCTCCAAGAGTTCATTAGAACACAAAATTTCAAAATTTCAAAATTTTTCATACACATTTCAAATTTATTGCATCTTAGTCCTGAAGTTCAAAACTAACAACCTTTACTTTACAAACTAGTTCATAAGCATATCTATGCTTCAAAACTAATCAAATAACCACAAAAAATTTAAGAAAACATCAATGGTAGCTTTCACAATCTTTAACAATTTTGTAAAATAGTCCCTGGGCTAGCTAATCAAGCTCCCAAGATTCTAAAAACATAAAAATTATAAGAAAATAATTTGAATAACTTACTTAATCAAGGACCGAAAGCTTAAGCAACCAAACCTAGCTTCTCCCTTTTTGTTTTCGTAAGAGGATGATGATGAACCAAGCAAAATGAATTGGTTTTCTTTTGTTTTCTTTATTTTAACAATTATAATATATAATAATATTTTATATTATAAAACATATTACATTTTAACTAAAGAAATCCCACTTATCGTCCAACATAACTAAAAATGGTATGTTTACCATTTAAAACCTTAAACTAACTTTAATCATGCATTTTAGCTAATAGAAATCAAGAAATATTAGACTTTATGTCTTTTATGATTTATTCCTTTTCCCTTAATTAACTAGCTAAACATCAAAATTATCGGGCCAAACTGTAATACGACACTTAAAAAACTTCAAAAATATTAAATAAAAAATATTTACCTACTCACACGTTAGATTTGTGGCTCTAAAATTACTATTTCTGACACAACTAAAAATCAATTGTTACTACTCTCCCTCTAAAGGAAATTTTGTCCTCGAAATTCTTACCAGTAAATAGATTAGAGTACTGAGATTTCACAGATTCCTCTATTTCCCAAGTTGCTTCTTCGATACATTGTTGATGCCACATAACTTTCACTAATGGAACTCTTTTCTTATGAGGTTCTTTTACTTCTCATGCCAAAATTCTCACAGGTTCTTCACTGTACGTCAAATATAGTTGTAACTCAATTTCATCAGTAGAAATCAAAAGTAATGGATCTAAATGGTAACGAAACAGCATCGATACATGGAAAATATTATCTATCTTTTCCAACTCTAGTGGTAAAGCTAAATGATATGATATAGGACTAATTCTCTTAAGAATTTCATAAGACCCTATAAATCTTGGGTTGAGTTTTCTGTTGAATCTCAACACCTTTTTCCATGACAAAAATTTTAAGAAAAATTTATCCCTAACTTGAAATTTTATATGTTTTCATTTCATATCGGCATATGATTTCTATTGATCAGAAGCAATTTTCAGACAATCACGGATAACCCTGACTTTATCCTCTGTTTCACGAATTAAATCAATATCAATAATTTTTTATTTCACTCAACTCAGACCAATACAACGGAGCTATGCATTTATGTCCATATAAAGCCTCATATGTTGTCATTTTAATACTCATTTGGTAGCTCTTATTATAAGCAAACTCAGCTAACGGTAAAAATTCTCCCAGTTACCTTTAAACTCAATAACACAACGTCACAGTATATCTTCGAGAATCTATGTTACTCACTCTGACTGCCGATCTTTCTAAGGATGAAATGCAGTACTGAAATTTAATTTCGTACCCAAAGCTTCATGTAGCTTACCCCAAAATCTAGAGGTAAATCTTAGATCTCGATTAGAAACAATAGATACTAGCACACAATGTAATCATACGATCTTAGAGATGTACAACTCATCTACTGTCTAGAGTGAATAATTTTTATGGGCCAAAATAAAGTGCACCGATTTTGTCAATCTATTGACAACAATCCAGATATCATCTTTCTTTTTCGGAGTTAGCAGTAATCCCGATACAAAATCCTATGACTCGTTCCCATTTCCACCCTGAAATCATGACAGACTGTAATAAACCTGATGGAATTTGATGTTCAACTTTCACCTATTGACATGCCAAACATTTAGTCACAAAATTAGATACTTCACACTTTATACCTGACCACCAGTACATTTGCTTCAAATCGTTATACATTTTCGTACAACCAGGGTAAATCGAATAAGCACTATTGTGAGCTTCGCACAAAATGTCCCACTTTAATGTTGTATCATTCGAAACACAAAAACGATTCTTGAAATACAAATTATCAATCTTCATTATTTTGATCTTAAAAAAATGATGAAAATAGATTAATTATGTTACTTACAATTTACATTATATATTTTGTTTTTTGGTATGTTTTAGGAAGATAGATTTCGTTGACCTCCCTTTTGACTCCACCTAAGACATTGCCTTGGTTGACCATTGGAAACAGAAAAATATATAGACTTTTTAACCACCTTTGGAGCCCGAATTCATGTAGTTTATTAGTAAATTTGGTCAAAATTCACACTTTAACTATAAAATAATTATTTTGCACTTAAATTATTAACATATTGAATTTTAATTACTTTTATAATAAATTTTCATAAATTTGGTTAATTTTCAATAGTTTTACACAAAAAGTGAAAATTGGCTCGACAAATACCTCAAAAGGCTTGAACTATTGGGGAATTTTTGCATCAAGTGAACCAAGAGCAAGGCTGAATATTTTTCCAGCCAAGGATGGTCCAAATGATGATTAATTTATGCACTTTATATTTAATTTTTATCCCAAGTTAATTGGGTTAAAAATTAATATAAAGCCTGAAGGAGAAAGTGACCCAATTGTGCTATTAAAAGAAGATTGATCCAACAAAAGAAATGGCAGCCCAAAAACGTCCAACAATCTGACCCAATCAACCGATTTTTTCTGATTTTTATGCTTGCAAAACAACCCTGGAAGTTTCTATAAACTCTATTGAAACCCCTCTACTTTTTGTGCCTTTGAAGATTTTCCCCTAGCTTAAAATAGCAAGTTTGAAATATTCAAACTTGCTTGTTGTATGGCCGGCCAAGCAGGAGTGCGTGGCTGCTAATTATTTCCTAATTTTAGCAGCAACTCCCATCTATAAATACCCTATTTTCTACTTCATTCAACACACCTTTATTCCCACACACATTTATTCCTACACATCTCTCACTCTTTCATTCAATTTCTCCTATTTTTTTTACCTTTTTGCTTGTCCATTTTCCATTTTCCTTACCAATTTTCCTCTTGTGAAAGAGCCTTCTTCCACCTTTGGTAGCAAAATTCAATTATTTATAGGAGACTTGGATCAACAAAATGAGCAGAAAAGGAGAGGAGCTCACTAGTCTGGCTTTAGAGAAAAACTAGATTTGCTTGTAGCTTCCTTTCCTTTAAATTTTCTTATGATCATGTCTATGAATATTTATTATGTTGCTATTCTAAATTAAATTAACATGACTTAAATTTAATTCGTGTTAGGTTGATTGCATTTCATCTACTTAAGTTGTTAAAATCATGTTTGTGTTGTTATAGGTCTTGGTAAATTGTTTGATTAAGTAAAATCATGATTATGTTATACTTGCATTACAATTGTAAGGTAACTAATGAATTGATTATTAATCATTTTGAAATTATAATTAATTGACACAATACTTAATTAGTGCATGTTTAATGTTCTAAGATAGCTGAGGGTTAAATTAACGATGGTATTAAATGATACATTAGGCTTGCAACAATGATGGTGAAGTTATAGAGGAAATTCAACCCATTAACTATTCAGATCAGGAAGCCAGCAACAAAAAAGCCACTGTTAAGGAGCAAATAGTAGCTCTGAAGTTAGAGTTATGACAAGAAGTCAAGGGTTCGAAATTTGACGAAGCCTCGTGGAGTTATGCTAATGAGTTATTGGTCCCATTGATTTTAGCTTTCAACCTCTCCACCTACTTCAAATTCCCCAAGCTATCTTTCAATAGGGTGGGTGATTTCTAAGGGCATCTTCCCTATTACAACAACCACATGAATACCCTTGGGGCTTCAGATGTTGTCAAGTATAGAGTCATCTCTATGACTCTCTCTAACAGTACCCGACAATGGTACTTGTTGATCGCTCCTCTTTGAAAACTGAATAGAATGTTGATTATATAGTGAGGCATCTAAATACCAAAGTGCCCATTCATTTAATACAACAATTAGGTTTTGAAGTTAAAAAATGACCCTGAATTGCCCTTAAATTAACAACCAACATGTGTAGGAAATTGTCGCGACATTGTGACATCAAGTGCTTCCTCGTTGAGACATGGAACTTATTTTGGCTCTTCCTCGTATATATCTTTGATGTCATGAATTCCATGTCCTATTGTTGCGACATCAACAACAGTTTGTCCTAAGAGTTGCATCTTTAGCTCCCGATCCATCATACGTAACTACATAATCTTTAATAAATATAAAATACTAAAAAAACTACTAAAAATCAAAATTGTAATACATAAAATCTAAAAATCTAAATTATTATTAAAATGAATCAATTTTACTTAGAATCATGCTAAAATAAGTTTAAAAAGGTATTAAATAAGCATGATAAATCGTGACAGATCAAACCCCCCACACTTAACTTTTTGTTTGTCCTCAAGTAAAACCAAGCTTAAACACACCAAACATTCAAAAGGCATCTCTTGGGTTATGTTAAACACTAAGAAACATGACGGGCAAATATTAAATTTGTATCAGCCTTATCTAACATGCAACTTAGGATCGATGTTTCGATAACTTGAAAGCTCTTAAAGTAAATGTAACACCCCTAACTCGTATCCGTCGCTGACACAGGGTTACAAAACATTACCATATAAACGTGAAATAAAACATACAATTTAAAACATTAAAATAAACATAGCATAATCTATTCATAAACATGCAAATCATCCCTTACTCAAGCCCTCAAGGCCTTAGAAACGCTTTAGAAATGATTTGGGACTAAATCAAAAAAGGTGCAAAAGTGGAGTTCTTGTAGCTAAAGATGTTAAATAGCTATGAAACTTAAATGTGTGAGGATTTAAATGGTAATTAGACCATTCTTGTTGTTAGTGGACAAAGATGGGCATAAATTAAGTGAAATTTAAGTTAGAAACAAAAGGTTAAAAAGGTAATTAAATAAACAAATCATAATTAAACTAAGCAAAAATTAGTATCATCCTCAACATTAATTTCTTCCACCAAAAATAGGTTAGGAAAAACTCCATTGAAGAACTTGAACATTCGACTAGAACATCCATTGCATGTGAGTATAAATTTGTCTCATTTTTAATGATTTTTATGTTTTCGAGATCGTTGTAGCTTAATCTAGCTAGCCCAGGGACTAATTTGAAAAATTGTTAAAGGTTTAGTGTTTTTCCATGAATATGTTTGTTTGGTTTTTGAAGTTCAATGAAAGATTATGAGTAAAGGGATTTTTGATTAAATTGTCATTTAGGGACTTAATTGTAAAAGTAGTAAAATACCATTGTAAATTTGTGAAATGTTGAATTGTATGGATTGATAGAAGTACTTAGTGAATCCGTGTAGCATGTAATGTGGATGAAATTGCTTAAATATCATTTTACGAGCTTAAGGATTAAATTGTAAAGAAGTTAAAATATTAGGGGAAAAAGTGTAATTTTGAAAAAGCATGAATTTTGGACTAAATTGATTAGTATGATTATTAAATGGACTGACTTTGTATATTTAGGTTAAGATAGACCTCGTACAGATCTAGATTGAGGAAAAGCTAAAGCCTCAGATTAGTTGATTTTGTTTTGACGTCTTTGTTATCAAGGTAAGTTCATATGATTATATATCATTTTAATGTTATTTATTGATCTATATGTTAATATGTTGATATCTATGTAACTGAATGATGTAAATCCAACAATGTCACGATGATTATCGAGCCGCGTTTGAACTTTAGGAATTCGTAGGATACAAATGACATATCGTTAGGGTTTTCATGTTTCGGGTGTTGGTCTTGAATGTCCTACCGATGTTTGAGGTCCTGTATTTGTTGCGAATACTCCACAGCTTATGTGAGCAGCATCGTGTGGCTTGTATTTTAACACACAGCTCGTGTGAGTAATGATGTAAGGTAAAGGAAAGGTTACAGTTATATGTTTAGCACACTTCGTGTGAGCTATACCGTGTATCCAATGATATTCTAAACAGTTCAACGTGTATAAAAGAGAAATAAATGGAAACTGTTCAAAAGGACTTATGTCATGTGTTTATGAAAAGGGTTGAATTGGTAAGTTTCATTGAAATATGTTAAGAAAAATGATGAATTCAAATGAATTATGTTCATGTGTAATGGCTTACGTATGTTAAATTCATGTTTATTATGTTTGAATATGCTAACATGTGTTGTCAATGATGCTTCGGCTTGTGGCAAGCTTATGTTGGATTGAGTCATGTTCAAATTATAAGGTTATGCATTGAAATGGTAAGTTATGTTCATGATTTACGAACTTACTAAGCTTCATATGCTTATATAGTTTTCTTTTCTATGTTTTATAGATTATCAGAAGCTCGATTGGTTTGGAAGCTCATCGGAGAACTATCACACTATCCAGTAAATATATTGATAGTTTTTGATGTTTTGGTCAAGGTTATAATGGCATGTATAGGTAGACTTCTGTTTAGTAATCTAGTTAATGTGTTTGGCATGTATAAGATATGTTGATTGATGAACTTTTGGTACTTATAGCACCTTGTTGTTGTTTGTTAATATGGTTAAGTTGATGCATGTTTCAATAGCCAATTTGATGTGTGATGGAGTGGATGCAATGTGGTCATGTATGTTATGCTTTGATATGGAATTGAGTTAGATGTGTATGGATGAGATATGGCCAATTATACATAAGTTTAGGTATATTTGCTTAATTGTGATTTAGGTGCCTATATGACATATTGGTTGTATGAATTATTGGTATATTGAATTGGTCATGTTATGCATGTTTTGGGTATGTTTTGGTGCCTTGATCATAGGAGTAAATTACTTGCAGGTACATGTTTGAAGTGGGTGATGGAAATGGCTTGATTTTGGCCAATTTCTAGTCCAAACGGCCTAAGACACAGGCGTGCGTCTCAGTCGTGCGTGGCACATGACCATGCGACATGGCCGTGTGTCCCCTTTAGGTTGTAAAGGTTTCAAGTCAAGTAGTTACACGACTTAGTACACGGCCTAGCAGACGGCCATGTGTGGCCATTTCGAGTGTTACACAGCATGGCACACGGGCGTGTGGTTTGGCCATGTGACTCAACTCAGAGAGTTATATAGGATTGGACACAGCCGTCTGTCCCTATTTTGATTGTTACACGGCCTGGCCACATGCCCGTGTGACCCCTGCAGTTTAAATTTTTTTACCTTTTTCTTAAATGTTCCAAATGTTTTTTATTTAGTCCTAAATAGTTTGTAAAGCATTTCTAAGGCCTCGAGGGCTCGATTAAGGGATGATATACATGTTTATGAATGGATTATGCTATGTTTCTTTTAATGTTTGGAAATATATGTTTTATGTCATGTTTATATGATAATGCTTTATAACCTTATTTTGGCAACAAATACAAGTTAGGGGTGTTACATTTAGTGGTATTAGAGTTGAGGTTTAGTCGATTCATGGACTTAACGTAGTGTGTACGAGTCTAAAAATATATACCATTATATAACCTACGATAGTGTGATAACTCTAGACTCGATTTGAACTATGGTTTCATAAAGATAATGTCATCCAACCGAGCTGATTTCGATGAGGTTGAAAGTAACGCCCAAGCCTCTGTTCACAGAGCAGCGTCAACTGGTAGTAAGCTCGTATCTGAGGGTTGGGGAGGAGAGACTAAGGAAGCCTTCTTCCAGATGATTAATGAGTTGTTTATCAAGTTCGTACGAATGAACCCGATGGCTCAAAGACCTCCACCCCCACCTATTTTCCCTAACCTGTCCCCGTAGTTCCTCAGGGTTTGTAACTAACACAAGTGAGCAAGCCTCCAGTTGATAAAATCTGTAAATATGGGACTGAATATTTCAGAGGTACAACTGAAGATGATCTGAAGAAACCCAAGTTCTGGTTAGAAAATACGACCAGAGTTTTTGATGAATTATCATGTACATTGACGAAATGTTTGAAATGTGTTGTATCATTGTTGAAAGATTCAGCTTACCCGTGGTGGAACGCTTTGATTGCGATTGTACCGAGAGATTGAGTTAACTGGGAATTCTTTCAGACTGAATTCTAGAAAAAATATGTGAGCCAAAGATTTCTTGATAAGAAACGTAAATAATTTTTTAAGCTAAAACAGGGCAGTATCGGAGTATGAGAGGAAATTTGTGCAACTTAGCAAATATGCCTGAGAATGTGTATCAACAAAAGCTGTAATGTGTACTAGATTTAAGGATAGACTAAATGAAGATATAAAGTTGCTTTTCGAGATTCTTGAGCTAAAATAATTTGTGATTTTAGTTGACAAAGCACACAAGGCTGAAGAGCTTAGCAAAGAAAAGAGAAAACCTGATTCTGAGGCTCATGATTCGAGAAAAAGACATTTAGTAAAGTCATACTCGTCACCATTGAAGAAATCAAAAGAATACCATAGCCGGACATCAGCTTCGGTAGGTTATTCTGGGAAGGATCGAGGTAAACATCATTCAAGCTTGAAACCTCAGGCTACGTCTGTAACGAGTGTTGGCAGTGTCAAGAGCAACAAACCCGAATGCCAGCAAGGTAATAGACGACACTTTAGTGAATGGAAATTGAAAGATGGGTCATGTTTCAAATGTGGTTTGTAAGAACATTATCTCAGAGATTGCCCAGAAAGGTTCGATAGAGAAAATACTCAAACTAATCGACTGAGTAATACTGCAATGAGAGGGAGACCACTTCGAAACACTAGAAATGCAGGTAATAGTCATAGTGGAACAAAAGACTCTACTGTGAGATTTGAGGCTTAAGCGGCCAGAGCTTATGCGATCCATGCAAGGAGGAAGCTTCAGCGCCAGATGTTATCACCATCACCTTTTCTATCTTTGATACTGATGTTACTACTTTGATTGATCATAGATCAACACATTCATATGTATGTACAACTTTAGTGTCAGATAAGAAATTTCCTTTCAAATCCACTGAATTTGTGGTTAAAGTAACAAACCCCCTAGGTCAGTATATGATAGTTGACAAAGTCTGTAAAAACTATCCTTTGATAATTTGGGGTTGCAACTTTCCAGCTAATTTGATGTTACTACCCTTTGATGAGTTTGACATGATTTTGGGTATGGATTGGTTAATCTATATGATGTTGTTGTGAACTATAGATGAAATCATATTGTGTTGAAATGTCAGAACGGTAAAAAGCTTCAAATTGAATCAAATAGATTGGATAGTATATCTAATGTTATATTAGTTATGTCAGCATAGAAATATGTTTGAAAAGGTTGTGAGGCGTATGTCGCTTACATATTTGATTGTAAAGTTACTAAGTTGAAGCTAGAATCGGTTCCAGTGGTGTATGAATATTCATATGTGTTTCTAGAGGAGTTACCAGGGTTGCTGCCAATCAGAAAGGTTGAGTTTGTTATTGAATTAATGTCGGGAACATCTCTAACATCAATAGCTTCTTACAGAATGGCACCTACAAACTTGAAAGAGTTGAAAACACAGTTACAAGAGTTGACAATAGGGGTTTTGCTCAGCCCATTATTTCTCCTTGGGGTGCTCCAGTGTTATTTGTTAAGAAAAAAGATGGATCCATGCGATTATGTATTGATTATCGATAGCTCAACAAAGTCAAGATCAAGAACAAGTATCCATTGCCACGTATTTATGATTTGTTTGATCAGTTGAAAGGTGAAATACTGTTTTCAAAGATCGATCTTTGTTCTAGTTATTATCAGTTGTGAGTTAAAGACTCATATGTGCCGAAAACTGCGTTCAGGACAAAGTATGAACATTATGAATTTCTTATGATGCCATTTGGTTTGACTAAAGCACTTGTAGTATTTATGGACTTGATGAACAGAATCTTCAGACCATATTTAGACAGATTCGTTGTGGTATTCATTGATGATTTTCTAATCTATTCACTAGATGAGACAAAGCAGGCTGAGCATTTGAGGATTGTTTTGCAAACTTTGCAACGAAAAACAATTGTTTGCTAAGTTTAGCAAATGTGAATTCTGGCTTTGGGAAGTTAGATTTCTGGGTCATGTTGTATTGGTTGATGGCATTAGCGTTGATCCGAGCAAAATTTTAGCTATCGTAGATTGGATGCCTTTGAGAAATGTATCTAAGGTTAGAAGTTTTTTGGGTTTAGTCAAATATTACAAAAGATTTGTCCAGGGATTCTCGATGATTGCTACACCATTGACGAGACTGTTGCAAAAAGATGTTAAGTTCAAATGGTCTGAGAAATGCCAGCAAAGCTTCAATTAGTTGAAAGCATTGTTAATCAAGGCACCTGTGTTTGTCCAACCAGAGTTCGATAAAAAAATTTTATTTATAGTGATGAATCGTTGAATGGTTTGGGTTGTTTTCTAATGCAAGAGGGAAAAGTGATAGCATATGCTTCAAGACAGTTGAAACCATACGAAAAGAATTATCCAACGTATGATTTAGAGCTTGTAGCGATTGTATTTGCTTTGAAGATTTGGTGACACCATTTGTACGGAGAAAAATGTCATATTTTCATAGATCATAAAATTTTGAAATGCTTAATGTCACAAAAATATTTGAATTTGAGACAGCGCAAATGGCTCGAGTTACTGAAAGACTATGATTTAATCATTGATTATCATCCGGAGAAGGCTAATGTTGTTGCTGATGCTTTGAGTAGAAAGCCTCTGTTTGCTTATTGAGCTTTGAATACACGGTTGATGATGGTTAATGATGGTTTGATTTTAGCTTATTTGAAAGTTAGACCGATGTTTTTGTAGCAAACTTGTGAAGCTCAAAATTGTGACGATGTGTTAAAAGCTAAACAGAAACAGATTGAGATAACACTTGATTCAGATTTTCATGTTGGTTTTGATGATAGTTTGTACTTCAAAGGAAAAATTTTTGTTCCAAGAAGTTCTGATCTCGTCCAGAAGATTTCGCAGGAAGCCTATAATAATATCTTGTCCATTCATCTTATTAGCAATAAAATGTATAGTGATTTGAAACAGATGTATTGCTGGCCAGGTATGAAACGAGAAATTTCAAAGTTCATATCGAGATGTTTAGTTTGTCAGCAAGTTAAAGCTGAGCATCAGGTACCTTCTGGTTTGTTACAACTCGTGATGATTCCAGAGTGGAAATAGGAACGTGTCACGAAGGATTTTGTATCAGGACTGCCTCTGTCTTTGATAAAGAAAGATGCTATTTGGGTCATTGTTGATCGTTTGACAAAATCCACGCATTTTATCCCAGTGCGCATAGAATTTTCACTCGAGAGATTAGCAAAGTTATATGTGACTATGATCGTTAGAATGCATGGTGTCCCTGTTCCAGTATTTATGATAGAGATCCGCGGTTTATGTCTTGATTCTAGAGCAAGTTACATGAGGCATAGGTACTCATTTCCATTTTTGTATTGCATTTCATCCTCAGACTGACAATCAGTTTGAGCGAGTCATTCAGGTACTCGAGGATATGCATGGATGTTGTGTTTGGTAATTTGAAGGTAACTAGAAGAGATTTCTACAATTGGTTGAATTTGCATACAACAATAGTTATCAATCAAGCATTAAAATGGCACTGTATGAAGCTTTGTATAGACGAAAGTGTAGAACTCTATTGTACTGGACTGAGCTTAGTGAGAAAAGGTTATTTGATTTTGAATTGATCGAGAAACTAAAGAAAAGGTCAAAGTTATACGTGACAGTTTGAAAGCAGCTTAAGATCGACAGAAGTTTTATGCAAATTTGAAAAGAAAAGACATAAAATTTTAAGTCGACGACAAAGTGTATTTGAAAGTGTCACCCTAGGAAAAGGTTATTTAGTTCGGTCATAAAGAAAAGCATAGTCCGCGATTTATGAGTCGTACAAGGTCATTGAGAGAATTGAGCCAGTAGCTTACAGATTAGCTTTGTCGTCAAAGTTAGAAAAGATTCACAATGTTTTCCATGTATCGATGTTACAACGATAACGATCAGATCCTTTGCACGTGATTTCACTTGTGGATGTTGAGATATAGCCAGATATGATGTATGGTGAAGAACTGATCAGAATTATAGCTTGAGAGGTTAAAGAATTGAGAAATAAAAGTATAGCTTTAGTAAAAGTTCTCTAGAAACGTCATAGTATTAAAGAGGCCACTTGGGAATTGGAAGAAGCTATGAAAGTACAATAGCCAAACCTCTTTTTTGGTAAGATTTTTGGGATGAAAATTGTAACGCCCCGAATTTCGGGCCTAGAAGTTTTGGGTTTTGAGTGTAGGGAAAATGGGTAGGCTGCACACATAAACTAAGTTCTGCAGTTTAGTGACAGGAATGGGACTGCTGGTCTAGCGGTGAAGGTGTGTGTTAGTGTGTTGGAGGTCTAAAGTTTGAGTTACGATGTGGGCATTTTAGAAAACATTTTAGTTATTTCTGTTTTAAGTTTAAGTTTAAGTAATTGCTTTATTAATTGTGATTAGGGATATTATCATTTATTTTGGTTATTATTCTATTCTATTTTATTTTATTCTATTTTATTTTCTTTTACTTTGTACGTTAGATTCTATTCTTTTCTTTTTGGTATTGGCTCTTGTTTTCTGCTCGTCGTTTTTGGGTAGTGTTAGGATGTCAAAGGGCTTCGATTTTTCTGCTCCTCTGTCGTGTCTTCTTCGCCGTTAAACTGGTGGAGGATTTGAACTATGACTACTTTCCCTTTTGTTTTGTGTAATTTTTTCGGCTTTCTTGTCGGTATGTTAAACCGTTGTTTTAGGATGTTAGTCGATGGAAGTGGTGAGAAATCACCACTTTCTGAAGTACTGATGATAGGGAAACGCTTAGGGATTGTTTTGGTGGCTTAAGCGGTGGTTTTGAGGCTATTTTAGGGTGGTTTTATGGTTGCCCCGACGGCAACACGGGTGTGTGCCGAGGCACATGGCCGTGTGGATTTAAGGATTAAGGTTTCAGGCTAGTTATGGGTTCCACACGGCCTAGCCACACAGGTGTGTGGCCGATTTAGAGATTTTGTCAGAAACCACAAGGGCGTGACCCTGGGGCACACGGGCGTGTGAGTTTGGGAATTAGGGATTTGAGATTTGAGGTCACATGGCCTGGCCACATGGCCGTGTGACTGATTTGGGAATTTTAGGGTTTTTACACGGGTATGTATCTTGGGACACACGGCCGTGTAGCCAATTTAGGGCCTAGGGATTCCACACGAGCGTGTGTTGTGAGACACACGGCCTTGTCTAATTTCCACACGAGAGTGTGACATCTTCACATGGTCGTGTCTACTCTACTCTTGAATTTAGCGAAATTGGACAGTGTCTTACACGGCCTGATCACACGGTCGTGCCTTTACACCACATGGGCATGTGGCCCTACCACAAGGCCATGTGCTGCTCCTTACACGGGTGTATGGATCCCCACACAGATCGGATTGCTCCACACAGTCGGAGCACATGGGCGTGTGGCCCTATCTCGCCAAGTTTGATTTTAGGTTGACTTAAGTGTATTCATGATCTCTGTTTGTTCCAACCTTTCGACTAAGAGTTCTGAGGGTGATTATGACTCTGTTCTCATCTCGATTTATGTACTGGTTGTGATTGACGTGTGACAGGTTAGGTATCGAATCTGAGTGCGCAAGTTGCATGTGTCTGTAATTGATTGACTGATTGCAAGTGAATGTTTCTGAATATCTATCTAAGATTATGTTTTGGATTGATGCATTGGTATTCATACCATCGCATACACTCATTTGCATAAACCTTTTTGGGTGGGATGTTGAAGAGAAGGGAGATTTACGATCTGGCAGTTGATCTGCATTCTGAATGCCTTAATAATACCCAGAGGGTCATAGGCGGTCCCAATACCCTGAGGGTTGTGGATATTTCCATTAACGGTATAGCGGTTTATAGCCTTGCACTGTACCGCATGTACGTTAGCTACGCTACATACTATTATCTAATCTAGCAGTTTATATTGCACATCTGTACCGTGGTTCACCGCATAGCACAGTATAGTATACGCTAGCTTTGCTACTCATAACGTATCTCGATCCGCAATTATATCGCATGTCCGTATCATTGTCTTCCGCATGACATCGCATGCAGACTTTACGATAGTCCGAATTCCCTAAGGGTCGTAGACAATGTATAGGGGTTATGAGGTTGGATAGGCTCTTCAAGGTTTTTGGAGTGATTGGTTGGATGAGCTTACAGCTCTATTGAGGTTTGATGGGGGACGGAGATGGTGTGGTTGGATGGGTGGGTTATTTTATTACTCATTCGCACTCATATGCATCTGTTTGATTCTGTGACTGCTATATCTATTTGTCTGAAACATTTCTATCTAATTGTCAGGGAAATTTGACTGCAATATTTGACTAGAAGGCACACGTGCCTAAAGGAAATCTTGTGTAATGGGCTAAGGCCCAATCGACTCGAATTCTGGAAAAGGGCTTAGGCCCAGTTTGTGACTTCAGAAAATTTTAGGTATTGTGTTTAACAGAGCCACAAGACTGTAAAGTTACATATGGTCTGTTTTAAAAATTCGCTCTGTGAGTATGTTCCGGTGCTGAACTATTTTCAGGCTTACTGTATTTGTTTTTGTTTCGGTAGTTAGTTTGATCTCACACTAAGCTCGTATAGCTTACCCCCTTTTCTGTTTCCCTCTCAAGTACATCTCAAAATTTTGTTGCTGGACTCAGGCAGTTTGAGACTAATAAATTATCAGTTATGGTTTTTGATTTCTATTGTTATTCAGGTTTGAAGTAAGGTTTTTATTAACACTGTGCTAGAATGTTGTTTTATGTTTTAATCATTTTACTGTTCGGATTTTGAACATGTGATATTTATGTTTTCAAAAATCAAGTAAAGGATGTTTATATAAATATTCTCTCACGGTCACTTTGGTGATCAATGTAGCATTCTGAATTCGGTCTAAACTTTTAAGCCAGGTTTGGGGTGTTAAATTTAGTGGTATCAGAGCCAAGTTTGCAAAAGCTCAGCCTGTGCTCCCACATTTTCGTATGCGTACATGTGGGATTTAAAAAGGAACTTTCTGAAAAACTTTACCACACTAAGCTAAAATGATGGTGTTTTGGAAACCTTTTATGAAAATGAATTGTTTGAGACTCCGGTGCTAGTCCAGGTAAAATTTGAAACTGTACAAATAGAAATATGGACTCTGTTATTACTGTAACGCCCCGTACCCGAGACCGTCGCCGGAGTCGAACACGAGGTGTTAACAAACTTAATTCATTGCTTAAACAGCTCAAACAATTTATTTTTAAAATTTCTAGTCAAACTAGCAATCTGCATCATAGTCGCTTAAAAATTCATATCTCGTGTTAAAAAACTTGAAATCCAATTATGTAAATTTTTCCTCAAACTAGACTCATATATCTATTTACTAAGTTTTTTCTAGAATTTTTGGCTAGGCCAATTAGTATAGTTTATTAGTTAAATTCTCCCCTATTTTAGGGTTTGACTGCTCTGACCTCTGTGTATTACAAATCAGATATCTCTCTATACAGAATTTCAATGACTATGAAGTTTGTTTCTCTTAAAACTAGACTCAATAATAAATCTTTACATATAAATTATGACTTCTAATTATTTATATACAATTTATGGTGAATTTCCAAAGTCAGAATAGGGGATCCAGAAATCACTCTGGCCCTATTTCACAAAAATTTAAACATCTCATAAAATATAACTAATATACCTATTTTATTTCTTCCATATGAAAATAGACTCATAATTCTTCAATTATATATTTTATTCATCATCTAATTATATCTCTACTATTTTTAATGATTTTTCAAATTCACATCACTACTGCTGTCTGAATCTATTTTATGGTAAATTTTACCTATTTCATGGTTTCCATGGATTAACTAGCAATTTGACATACATAACACCAAATATAATCATAATTAGCCATTCCAATGGCTAATCATTACCAAGCATTTTTATACTACTCAATAACCATATCATAAGACCATATATACAAAATGATTATAATGCTATACATGCCATACTCAAAATATACAAGCCATTATGCCAAGATGGTATACGGATAGTGTGAGCGTGCCTCTCGACCGTTCTCGATTTCCGAGCTGGCTTGTCAACACTACAGAGGAATGAAAAGGAGGAGTAAGCATAAATGCTTAGTAAGTTCACATGCAAATAACAAGTAACATAACCATATAAGCAAACATAAAACATCATTTGCATAATCATCACCAAGACATTCATATCATATTTTCATTTATCATCTTACCATATTGTTGTTATATCGAATTTTCAACCCAAGGGTTAAGTACATACCTGTTCAAAGTATCCATTTCACAACACTTACCAATACGTCCCTTTCATCTTGAGTATTCCTCCATTTGAGTAGAACTTTACCCGTTGAACACATCGGAATATAATTCGGATACATGGAAAGTTTGCACATAAGTGCCACATATGTAGCCAAGCTACTATGTAACCCGCCCATAAGCAAACTCGGACTCAACTCAACGAGCTCGAGTGTTCGCATCCATAAGTGAACTCGGACTCAACCCAACGAGCTCGGATGCCTAGTTACATTTCACGAACTCGGACTCAACTTAACGAGTTTGGACATTCACATCCATAAGTGAACTCGGACTCAACTCAACGAGTTCGGATGCCCAAATATCCCAGTGACATGTCACTTGTATCCTAATCCATTCCTAAGGTTCAACGGGACCTTTTTTCCAATCATGTGTCTCAACCATCTTCTACGGAATACCGATACCAATACTCGGTAGTATTTCACATTTTCCAAGTATATCACATAATTTGACATATTATCAAACAATTATCACGAGTATAATATTTCATAATAATTATCATATCATTTAAATAACATAAAAAAATTTAAAATAATAACTATGTTACCAACATTTACATATGAACTTACCTAGTATGCGAAAATGACTACTTTTACCATTTCGTCCATAACTTGGTATTTTCCCCATTTTAACCCGAATTTCAGTTTTCCTTGCTCTATCATTTAAAATATAGTCTAATTAGGACTCACATTATTCAAATTGACCCAAAATCATATTTTGGAAAAATTACAATTTTGCCCCTAAACTTTTGCATATTTACACTTTTGCCGTAAAGCTCGTAAATTAAACTTCAGCCTATTTTCTTATGTTTTATGACATGCTGATCATTTCCCCCTTCTATGGTAACATCAAATTCTCACTCTAACATGTACTTATGACTATTAGGTATTTTTACCGATTAAGCCCTTTTGCTCGTTTTCACTTAAAACCGAGTAGCACAAGTTGTCTAACATAATTTAAAACCTCATATTCTATCATAAAACACCAAAATACAAAAATTTCACCTATGGGTATTTTTCCAAATATAAACCCTAGGTTAAATTATTGCTAGCATAAGCTAAATCGAGTTACCGGGACTCCAAAAACGTAAAGAACTTGAAAAACGGGGCTAGAATGGACTTACAATCGAGCTTGGAAGCTTGAAAAACCCTAGCCATGGTTTCTCCTTGCTATATTCGGCCATGGTGAAGAAGAGCAAAATTGGCTTTTAATTTTGTATTTTAATTCATTTTACCCCTAAATGACCAAAATGCCCTTACTACTAAACTTTCCAAAAATTCCATCCATGTCCAATTTTTGTCCATAAACTTAGAAATTGGTAAAATTTCTATTTAAGACCTCCTAATTAATATTTCAAAACAACTTCATACTAGAAACTTCTAGAATGCAAGTTTTGCAAATTATTCGATTTAGTCCCTAACTTCAAATTAAGCATTTTATGCATAGAATTTCTTCACAAAATTTTCACAAAATCATGAAATCATATCATAAACATCAAAATAATTATAAAATAATTATTTCTATCTCAGATTTTGTGGTCACAAAACCACTATTCTGACTAGGCCCAAAATCAGGATATTACAATTACAATTGTTTCTGTGTTCTGACATTGTAGGTTTTAAGTTAGCCCTACTCTAGATATGACTTTCGAAGGTGAGCATGATATCGATGAGTCATCTGTTCTTTTGGAACTTGTGACTGTTCAGGAGTTGGAGGACAGTATGAGTCCACCGAATTTGGGTGGCGATAACCCAAAGCTTGGTATTGAGGCACTAACCCGATTAGTAAGGGTAGTGCTAGAAAGAGTGTTTGAGGCTAGGATAGGAGGAATCAGTGAGACGCTTCAGATTAGATGCGTGGATTGTGGGAAGAAGAGAGATCACAGTTCTATGGGGCTAGAGTCTCTTTCTGTGAAGTGTGTTAAAACGCGTCCGAACTTTCTGTCTTGCGAGCACTGCAACAGGTGTCATCCGGGCGACTGCTGAAAGAAGGCAGGAGCATGTCTCAGGTGTGGATCTAAGGATCATCAGGTTCGAGATTGTCCTTAGCGATTCTGAGTCAGGTATGTTAGGTGTATTGGTTCGAATATAGAAATTGTATGTAGGGTATGTGTACCTACTTCAGTGGTTGACTGTTTTTGGTGTATGTGAAATGGTTCAAGTTCAAGTTTGGTATGGTAGTGCTTTGGGATTAGAGTGCGCAGTGTGAGCGTAGTGGTGTAATTCGTGTTATACAATTGTTCTATTAGTTGGAAATTTTGAGGACGAAATTTCTTTAAGGAGGGGTGAGTTGTAACGCCCCGAATTTTGGGCCTAGAAGTTTTAGGTTTTGAGTGTAAGGATAGTGGAGAGGCTGCACACATAAGCGAAGTTGTGCAGTTTAGTGACAGGAATGGGCCTGTTGGTCTAGTGGTGAAGGTGTGTGTTAGTGTGTTGGAGGTTTGGCGTTCGAGTTACGGTGTGGGCATTCTAGAAAACGTTTTAGTTATTTCTATTTTAATTTTAAGTTTAAGTAACTATTTTATTAATTGTGATTAGGGATATTATCATTTATTTTGGTTATTATTCTATTTTATTTTCTTTATTCTTTTTTATTTTCTTTTACTTTGTACGTTAGTTTTTATTCTTTTCTTTTTGGTATTGGCTCTTGTTTTCTTCTCTTCATTTTTGGATCGGTAGTGTTGAGGTGTCGAAGGGCTTCGATTTTTCTGCTCCTCTGTCATGTCTTCTTCGCCGTCAAACTGATGGGGGATTCAAACTATGACTACTTTCCCTTTTGTTTTATGTAATTGTTTCGGCTTTCTTATTAGTATGTTAAACCGTTGTTTTGGGATGTTAGTCGATGGAAGTGGTGAGAAATCACCATTTTCTGATGTACTGATGATAGGGAAAGGCTTAGGGATTGTTTTGATGGCTTAAGTGGTGGTTTCGGGGCTATTTTGGGTGGTTTCATGGTTGCCCCGACAGCAACATGGGTGTGCACCGAGGCACATGGCCATGTAGATTTGGGGATTAGGGTTTCAGGATAGTTATGGGTGCCACACAACCTGGCCACACGGGCGTGTGGCCGATTTGGAGATTTTTTTGAAAACCACACGGGCGTGACCCCTAGGGTACACGGGCGTGTGAGTTTGGAAATTAAGGATTTGAGATTTGGGGTCACACGGCCTGGCCACATGGCCGTGTGACTGATTTTGGAATTTTAGTGTTCTCACACGGGCGTGTGTCTTAGAACACACGGCCGTGTAGCCAATTTGGGGCCTAGGGATTCCACACGGACATGTGTTGTGGGACACATGGCCGTGTCTGATTGCCACACGGGCGTGTGACATCTTTACATGTCCATGTCTACTCTGCACTTGAATTTAGCGAAATTGGACAGTATCTTACACGGTCTGATCGCACGGTCGTGCCTCTGTACCACATGGGCGTGTGCCCCTACCACACAGCCGTGTGCTGCTCCTTACACGGGCGTATGGATCCCCTACCACACAGTTTTGTGAAGGGATTTTTTATGAAATTGTCATTCAAGGACTTAATTGTAAAAGTAGTAAAATACCACGGTAAATTTGTGATATGTTGAATTGTATGGATTGATAGAAGTCCTTAGTGAATTTGGATAGCATGTAATATGGATGAAATTCCTTAAATCTCATTTTACGAGCTAAAATTGTAAAGAAGTTAAAATATTATGGGCAAAAGTGTAATTTTGCAAAAGTATAAATTTTGGACTAAATTGATTAGTATGAGTATTAAATGGATTGAATTTTTATATTTCGATCAAGATAAACCACATACAGATCTAGATCGAGGAAAAGCTAAAGCCTCAAATTAGTTTATTTTGTTTTGACGTCTTTGTTATCGAGGTAAGTTCGTATGATTATATATCGTTTTAATGTTCTTTATTGATCTATATGTTAATATGTTGATTGCAATGTAATTGAATGATGTAAATCCAAAGATGTCACGATAATTATCGAGCCCCGTTTGAACCTTAGGAATTTGTAAGATATAAATAACATGTCATTAGGGTTTTCATGTTTCAGGTGCTAATCTTGAATGTCCCACCCATGGCTGAGGTCCTGCAGTTGTTGTGGATACTCCACAGCTTGTGTGAGCAGCATCATGCAGCTTACATTTTGACGCATAGCTCGTGTGAAAAGACCCATTTCACAGCTCGTGAGAGCAATGATGTAAAGGAAAGGAAATGTGATGGTTATATGTTTAGCACACTTCGTGTGAGCTATCCAACGTATCCAATGATATTCTAAATGATTCAACGTGCATGAAAAGGGAATGAATGGTAAGTGTTCAAAAGGAACTATGTCATGTGTTTATGAAAAGGATTGGATTGGTAAGTTTCATTAAAAGTGTGATATGCTAAGGAAAATGATGAATTCAAATGAATTATGTTCATGTGTAATGGCTTGCTTATGTTAAATTCATGTGGATTATGTTTGAATATGCTAAAATGTGTTGTTAATGATGCTTAGGCTTGTGCCAAGCTTATGTTGGATTGAATCATGTTTAAATTATAAGGTTATGCATGGAAATGGTAAGTTATGTTCATGATTTACGAACTTACTAAGCATTTTATGCTTACGTAGTTTTCTTTCCTATATTTTATAGATTATCTAAAGCGCAATTGGTTTGGAAGCTCGTCGGATATCTATCACACCATCTAGCGAATTTATCAGTAGTTTTTGATGTTTTGGTCAAGGTTATAATGGCATGTATAGGTGGACTTGTCTGTAATAATCTAGTTAATGTGTTTGGCATGTATAAGATATGTTGGTTGACTTGTTGTTGTTTGTTAATATGGTTAAGTTGTTGCATGTTTCAATAGCCAATTTGATGTGTGATGGAGTGGATGCAATACGGTCAAGTATGCTATGTTTTGATATGGAATTGAGCTAGATGTGTATGGATCAGATTCGGCCAATTATACATAAGTTTAGGTATATTTTCTTGATTGTGATTGAGATGCCTATATGGCATATTGGTTGTATAAATTATTGGTATATTGAATTGGTCATATTATGCATGTTTAGGGTATGTTTTGGTGCCTTGATCATAGGAGCAAATTGCTTGTAGGTACATATTTGAAGTAGGTGATGGAAATGGCTTGATTTTTTCCTATTTCTTGTCCATAAGGTCTAAGACACGGGCACGTGTCTCAGCCATGCGTGACATACAGCCTTACGACACGGCCATGTGTCCCCTGTAGGTTGTGAATGTTTCAAGTGAGGTAGTTACACGACCTGGCACATGAATGTGTGTGGCCATTTCGAGTGTTACATGGCCTGGCAAACGAGCGTGTGGATTGGCCATGTGACCTAACTCGAAGAGTTACACGGGCACGGACACGGGCTAGGACAGGGCTGTGTGTCCCTTTTTCTATTGTTACATGGCCTGATACACGGCCGTGTGTCTTAACCGTGTGAGTCACATAGCCTGGCCACATGGCCGTGTGACCCCTACAGTTGAATTTTTCTAAGTTTTTCTTAAATGTCCCAAATGTTTTCGATTTAGTCCTGAATCATTTGTAAAGCGTTTCTAAGGCCTCGTGGGCTCGATTAAGGGACGATATGCATGTTTCTGAATGGATTATTCTATTTTTATTTTAATGTTTAGAAATGTATGTTTTATGTCACATTTAGACACTAATGCTCCGTAACCCTATTTGTAACACCCTAACCTGCATCTGTCATCGGAATAGGGTTACAGAGCATTACTATAAAAACGTAACATAAAAATATAAATTTCCAAAAATTAATATAAAAAAGCATAATCCATTTGTATACATGCATATCGTCCCTTAATCGAGCCCTCGAGGTCTTACAAACACTTTAGAAATGATTCGGGACTAAATCAAAAACATTTTGAAACATTGAGGAAAAAGTTAAAAATTTTAAACTGCAAGGGTCACACGGCTGTGTGGCCAGGCCGTGTGACTCACATGACTAAGACACACACCCATATCTCAAGCCATGTCCATACCAGTGTAACTCTCAGATTTGGGTAACACGGCCAAGCCACATGCCTGTGTGTCAGACCGTGTAACACTCGAAACAGCCTCACACGCCCATGTGCTAGGTCGTGTAACTACCAAACTTGAAACCTTTAAAACCTACAGGGGACACACGGCCGTGTCACATGGCCATGTGTCACCCAAAGCTGAGACAGACATCCGTGTCTTAGGCCGTGTGGACAAGAAATTGGCCAAAATCAAGCCATTTCCTTCACCCATTTCAAGCATGTACCTACAAGCCATTTGCACCCTTAACCAAAGCATATAAACATGCCAATTCAAGCATAAAACAACCAATTCAATGAACCATAAATCCATCCAATCAATATGCCAACAAGGCACCTCAAATGCATTCAACCATATCTTACATAAACATGGAAACATTACCACATTTCATACATACCTATCAAGATCAATGCCATTTCAAAACTTACCCTATTTTGTCTACATCAAAAGTATTCCAACACATACCATATCTTGACCATCTTGAAACCAATTCATCACATATCATTTTAGTCATTTAAACATGCTTTAAAACTTAATCACATTAACACATACTAATAAGACATCAAAAGTACCAAACCAAGTAACTTATACAAACTAAAACATCAAACAAACATTCAACTAAACATCATTATAAGTCCATCTATACATGCAATTATAACCCTTAGCCAAAAACATGCTCAATAAATACCAAATTATTAGTTGGATAGTGTGATAGGTCTCCGACAAGCTTCCAACCAAGATCGAACCTTCTAATGATCTACAGGAAAAGAAAACAACTAACATAAGCAATAGTGCTTAGTAAGTTCGTATAAAGGCAACTTAACTATTGACATAATAGAATAAACAATTAAGCATAATTATTATTACATTTTAAGCCAACTTTCACTTTCTATTCACTACACCTCTCATGGATGATTGGTGTATCATTGCATATACATGTATATTTTTTTCTTATAAGTATTTCATATAAGCATTTCACTCAAATATTTCTTCTTGCCCAAACACTTACGCCTTCAACATATTTTCATTTTGTAATTCATCTTTCGTTTCAAACTTCCCTATAAATATATCATCCTAGAATCACTTACTTTCACTAAACATGGTGAAAGCTAAATAAATAAATTAATCATACATGTTATTCAATTATGAAGCACTTATAGGATTAGTACTAAAAATGGCTCATCTTATGCTTCCTGTACTATAATAATTCAATCCAAACTCATACATATATGTGTATAGACATCTATCTTTAACCAAATAATCATCAATATAATGATGCTTACATATGATTAAGTAATTCATTGAACATTTGACATTTACTAATGTCTTGACTATACATTAGCCTTTATCATTTAAATAATATTTGTGAATTCCATTCACATTTAACCTGATGAACTAGTAACTTGACTCAGATACTCGGGTAACTACACCATAGCAGAGGCATCATAAATGCATAACAGGGGCACCAAAGTGCAGATAAGGGAACAAATGTGTAAATAGGGGCACCATACTACAAATAGGGGCACCGAAGTGAAAATCCCAAACAAGCACGCATACTAACCCTATTCGCATGCCAATCGTATCCTAATCATTTACTATGTCCAAATGGGCATTTTATCAAAATTATAACTTTCACGAATCAGAGGTAGTTCGACATTTCTCAATACACATACTGTAACAATTCATAATCATTCTGAAATCACATATATCATATTTCATAAATATTTAATAGTTTTCTAATAAATCCTTTCTCACCTTATATTCATTTATAATATTTCGATTTCCAATTCACATTTTAAAAATCATATATATACATTCATAAATCAGCAGTAACATTATAAATATTGCTATGTACAATTCTAAACCTACGAACTTACCTGGCTAAATTGCAGCAATGACTGATTACAGGGGCTATTTGGTAATTTTTCCTTCTCCTCGATTTTCCACTCGTTCTTGATCTAAATTAATTATTTCATTCAATTCATTAATTCAGATAGTAAAACCAATTCATTTTATACAATTTAGTCTTTTTTGAAAATTTTACAAAATTGCCCTCAATATTTTACTTTTATTTAATTTAGTCCCTAAGCCTAAAACGTGCAAATTAATCATTTTTACTAAATTTCAAGCTTAGCCGGATTTATTGCAACATTACTACAGCCATATTTTTTGTTATTACACATTAAATCCTTATATTTTTACTATTTCAACAATTTAATCCCTGATCGTTCAATTCATCAAAAATCACTTAACAAACTTATAAATAACAACTAATACTTCAAATTCATTATTTAACATCTAAAATCACAAAGATTCATCAATGCAAACATTCAAAATCTTTAACAATTTCAAAAATGAAGGCACAGGCTAGTTGGACTTAGTTGCAACGATCTCAAAAATATAGAAGTTACAAGAAACCGATCAAAAACAACTTACCAATTGTCGCCTGAAGCTAGACATAGACCAGGTTTCTTCTCCCCCTTTTTGTTTCGACTAAATGATGAAGAAGATGAATGAATCATCTTTCTTTTTTTTCTTTTTCTAATATAATTAACATATAACATATAATATAATATCTTATAATTTAATAAACATTTTTTTAACTAAATAACCCCACTAACCATCCAACACCTTTTAAAAATGGTATATTTCCCATTCAAGTCCATTTACTTTCATTCATTAACCATTTAATCATTCCAATCTAATAGTAATCAAGTTTTACATCCTTTACCATTTAATCCTTTTTAATTAATTAACTATTTAAACGTTAAAATTTCTTATGAAACTTTACAATCTTAATAACACTTCGTAAATATTTATAAAAATATTTACAGCTTGATTTATGAAACTCGGTCCCAATACCTCATTTTCTAAAACCACTTGACTTTAGGGTCATACCACTTGAACCTAATTGTCTTCCATTTATCCAAAAATCATTAAACCAAATTTTATTATTACACTATATAATATTCGTAAATATTAAATAATAATATTTACGGACTCACGTTAGATTTGTGGCCTCGAAACCACTGTTCTGACAATTTAGAGAAATGAGCTGTTACATTATTCTGGCGACTGATATAGGTTAGGGGTGTTACAGTAAATGTACTTGGTTCACTAAGTTAAAGAGTTAACTAACCTAGAGGCAATCCTAATAATCAAATATTCAATCATGTTAGCATCAATATAAAGAATATAGATACATAATAGATATAATCACGCGAACCAAAAACATTCAACAAGTTAATTATTAGCAATTCCAGAAATTCATGCAAAGGGAATGCTTATGTCATATAGGTCTTCTAGGCTTGTAACTTTTTGAAGCTTAGGACGATATGAATTCAATGAAAATATGGCTCAAAATGATTCAAACACTAGAAATAGTAAGACACATGACATTGTTCTCGATCACCCCCATGTTTATCTTTAAAGTTTACCTCCTTATTTCTCCCTTTCTCCCATTCCTTATCTCTCCAAACATCTGGAGTAGATGGTTCAATATTGATGAGTACAAAACAAGCTCAGCAAGTTTTAGTGCATTGTAGAAAGGAAAATTTTTCTTTTACGCTTGAAAATGTTTTTTTACTTAAGCACATCTCAGTATTTCACTCTTTCCTACTCCCAATGATTTTCATCCAATCTATGCTTTTATCTACTCACTTTTCTTTTAACCCTCACAATGTTTTTATTCACTCAAGTATTTTTTTATCAAGCACATTTTTGCAAGAGTTCTATACTCACCATATTGCACCATAAGTTTACTTTTCACACAAACTCTTTTCAAACAACCAAATGTCTCTACCTAACCATTAATATCCATGGCTTGACCTCTATTTCATAATGTAGTTAAATAAAACTAATAGAAAAGGATTTAAGTTTCAATTCAATTTCAGCTCAAAGTTTCAATCATGAAAGGTTCATCAAGAAAGAGTAAATAGGCTTAAACATGAGAACTAGGGATACATAGTGTAACACCCTATACTCAACTCGATCACCAGGTCTAAGTATCCAATGTCACAATCAACCCGAGTAACTTAAAAAATTTCTAACCTAGCTTATTTATGTACTTAGACGACATCAAATTATACATACATTTTTATTGTTCGATCTTACTTAATTTCAAAGACACCATAAGGTTTCGAAATTTAACTTCTATCGTAACTTCTATCATATGATCATTTAATTCTTACAAATATTCTACCTTCTTAAACTCAATAGGTATTTTCAATTTTGAATTGAAGACTTTAATAGAGATACATAAAATTAAATCCCCAAGGCGTGGCCTTTAAGGGTGCCAATCTATACACATGATAAAATTATGGCATTGCTTGCGCAACTTGGCAGTTTGGCTTAGTCTTTCAATGATCCTTGAGTCATTCCCTCACTTCTGCATTCAGAGAAATACAAGAGTATGTCTAGATGAGCTTAGTGAGATACTATAAAATAGTACTCAAATAAAATCTTTAATTTAAAATATAAATAACAGGTAATGCACAAAGATAAAACTCCCTGAGTGACTTAGGAGATTTCCATAAACTTTACATGGCATCACTGACACCTTTGTATGTCTTGAACTAACCATCGATAAACATTGTAAGTAGTTGTAATCATACTTCACCGACACCCCTCCTTCTCAGGGTTTGACCCTATCTGGCTTCAGTTCATACTCTCGCGTCTGCCTTTTTGAATTGACTCATCATAAAGTAATCAAGCCTGCGAATTCCCACATTGACGTTCGTTGTCGACGAACTACCAGATAACTCGCCATAATTGTTGGCTTCTTACCTTGATCTATCATTCCACATTAAACTCAATTTCAATCCGTCGGTTTTATTCCAAAAAGTTAACTCCCTGTGATGTATCCTATGCATGAATCCCTTCTTTAAAAGAAAACCCATTTATTGAGGCCCTTATTGGTGGCCTTGGATATGGAACATGGGTGGTGGGTAGGCACCCCTCTTTCTTGGCGGACTCATACCTACTAGATAGTCCCATAGAACCTTTCCATTTTAGTCCATTCTACCACATTGCTCCAAAAATTAGATAGTCTCCCTTACGAGCTAACAAATCTATAGTTATTCCTTAGCGGGCTGTGTTGATCAATCAGCTTTGGGCGGACATTCTCTTCTACATGGTCTTTTGTGGATAACCTGCTTTTCTAGCTATCTCTTTATCAATCATCGTAAAGTATTTCAACTACGATAATCCATACTATACTTGCTTAGCCAATGTTGGTTCTACATCAAATTAGACAGACTGTTAATGGCAGATACTATATTTACCAATATGTTAAAGGAATTTCTCCTTCCTCTCACACATACCTGCGTTAAGACTGTTCTTTCAGCTCCACTCACCATTTCATTTTTGGTGGATCCCCTTTTTATCTCGTTTGTACATTGGTTCTTCTCCTATGAGACCATTTCTTCAATGTACTGGCTCAGTCGCACAAACTCAGCTTTATACTGAGCTACTGACAGTTCAACTTGCTTCAAGTTGATGAACTTTCGCTTGCAAGCCTCCAAATATTACTCGCCCATAAATTTCTTTTTGAAGGTTCTCAAGAAGAACTCCCATGTCAATCTATCTATAACAGTTCCATGCTTTACAGTATTCTACCAATGACGTGCTTCATCGATGAGCAGGACACAATGCATCCTAACTTCTCTTGATCAGATGCTCCACTAACAGTCCATGATTTGCAAGTGCAACATTGGCTCCAGTAGCTCATTGAAAAGCCCCAATCATAACCTGAACTAGCAGCTCCATGCTTTCTTCCAAAACACTTGCCTTGTGGGGTCACTCTTGCATAGCCAAAATTTGTTCACCTTCTACGTGATTAGCAACTTCATTTACACAGTTCACATTCATGCTACGAAGAGGCATTCTTGCTTACTATAAATGTACACAAGATATTGACTTTATGTAAAACATTAAACACATAACAGGTTTCTAGACTACTAGAAACACTTGCAATCATAGTTCGCACAAAATAGGCTTTCTCTTGTGAACACATTTTGCACTTAAGAATCTTGCACTTGCGAACACATTTTGGACAAAACAGAGTTATACTTACAAACACAGTTCACATAGAGCATAACTTACTTACAAAGTTGGCAAATAGTAGAGGGATGATACAAAGCGTAATCTTGCAGAAGATGTAGTTGAACCAAAGGCAACGTTTATTCCCAGTCTTTCCCCGGCAAACAGTCATACAATCATACATATAGAGCACTTCAAGTTTTCACACACACATACAATGATTTACCATTTTCATCTTTTACGAGCCCTTCTCACCAAATCTAGCAAACTTGCTTCGCCACATAATGGCAACCATATTTTGCCACCTTCTAACGAACTTACCTAGCTTGCCATTGATTCGATGAGCTCAACCTAGCTCGCTCATATACCAACCAATATAACATCCCAAACCTGATCTAAAAGTTTCAGTCCAAATTTGGCAAGCTACATTAGCCACCGATGTGACTCTCCGTTGACTCCAAACCAAACCTTCAACACACCACTTGTAAATAGCAATAAATGTGCTAACTCAAAACACAACAATGGAAACAAAATCTAAACATGTGAGCTTCACAAACAAACATAAGCAAGTTCGCATGCTTAACAAAAAAATGCTTAAGAGTTCATAACACCACTTAGACTTACATTCAGCAACATAGTTTGCACGACAAGAATACATATAAGCTCGCAGTGTAATGTAAAACATAGGCTTGCATATTTAAGACACTTCTCAAGAAAACACAGCCTAAGGGTTTGTATAACATCACCAATTTGCATAAACAACATGCTTTTGCAAATAAACAAACTTCGCAGACAAAGGAACATGAATGCAAGGAATGTCATACTTTATTAGGGTTTGCATAAAAACATGTGTTCGCAAGCATACATTTGTTCACACATTTTACCAATGGTTCACATGTAATAAAACAACCACTATAGGGCTACGCATGTAAATGGCATACAATATACAAAGTTCGTGAAGTCAGGGGTACGTATGTAAATACGACATGTATAAAAATAAATTGCAATATACTCATGCATGGATAACATCAATTTTTATTCAGGAAATAATCATATGCTTTAAAACATGGTTCGCAAATCAATATGCTAGAATTGAAGCATAACAAAACATCTTAACTTTAATTATCAGTCATAATCACGAAATAAAAAATATAGTAATAATTCTTAAAACCGATAATAGTGATCCCATCACTTTTATCCAAAGTTTACCAATATCTGCTCAGGATTGCACCACGCCACATCATCAACATCACCAATGCTAATCTGTGACCTACTTACTTGAGAAGAAGTAAGAGGAGTGGTTGTGTAACAACCCGGTTTTAGCTAAATTGGAATAGTGGTTTTGAAACCATAAATTTGAGTTCAAAAAAGTATTTTAATATTATTTTTGGTGTTTATAGCATGTGATTATATATGTGTTGAAAATTTTGTGTAATAATTTTATCGTTTAGATGCTTAATTTGAGAAAAGGACTAAATCGCGTAAAATGCAAAAGTAACATGCTATAAGTTAAGAGTGCCTATTTGTTATGGCTTATTAAATGAAAGGTCCTTATATTGATATTAGACCATTGATAGTGGAATTTGACATTAATGGGCATGGTTTATGTGTTATAATAATGTTTAAAGTAAGGTTAAATTGGTAAATTACATAATAATGAATTATTAAGTAAAAAAAAATCAAAATATGGTCTCATTATCATATTTGTAGCCAAATTTTAAAGTAAAAATAAGAAAAACTAGGGTTCTTCACCCGGCCTTGTATATTCAAGCAATTAAGGTACGGTTTTGATCTATTTTTTATGATTTCTACGTTTTTGTAATCGTTGCTTTGAGTATTAGCTAGCCCGTACCTTAATTTTTGAGTTTGTTAGTGATTTTGAAAAAAGAAATTGATGAATCCATGAGTTTTATGATGTTTGATGATGAACTATACAAGCTTGGTGTTTGATATACATGTTTTGTAAAGTGATTTTTGACAAAAATGTCAATTAGGGATTAATTTGAGAAGAATGTAAATTGAGGGGTTAAATTGTGAAATAAATGATAAATATGGGCTGATATGTGTACTAGGAAAATTGGGCTAAGCATGGGTCACATTGAATTTTGTAAATTTTGTGTATTTATGAAATAGGAACTAAATTGAATAAATGTATAACTTTAGAGGCTAAAGTATAAAAATGCCCAAATATGTGTTTTTGGACTAAATTGAAAGATTATGTGATTAAATGAGTTGAATTTGTTATAATATAGATCAAGATAAGAGGAACCCGAACGTAGATCGAGGCAAGAACAAAGCAGTCGACTAATTGACTAGTTTCATTGTTTTTACGTTCGAGGTAAGTTCGTATGTGATAAAAATTGTTACAATTATGTTTCGAATGATTTAATATCACATAAATTATATATATGAGACTATGGTTGAGTATGA
Source organism: Gossypium longicalyx (assembly GCA_025698465.1). NCBI lineage: Eukaryota > Viridiplantae > Streptophyta > Magnoliopsida > Malvales > Malvaceae > Gossypium > Gossypium longicalyx. The sequence goes on from CM047004.1 coordinate 50,712,133, forward strand.
TGACAAATTGACTAAGTTTGGCACTCAGTGTGCGCTTCGAGATAGCTTCGACTATATATAGCACTTAGTGTGCGAATTGGAATAGGTTCGGCTATATGTGGCACTAAGTGTGCGATACTGAGATAGCTTCGGTTTAATGTGATGGCACTAAGTCTGTGACATTGTTATAGCTTCGACTAATCATTTTTACACTAAGTGTGCGAGTTCTTTGAGTATTGAAAGATTTCCGGATAGAATAACGTATTGAACAAAGAGGTGAAATTGTAATAAAAAAATACGGGAGAGTATAGGTACGTACGATACCTATGTTGTAGTGGATACTATGTGTATGAAGCTTGATGGATTTGTAAAAATATGATAAATGGTCATGGGTTAGAATTGATTGATGATATGAAACTTATTAAGTGTTTATTAATTGATGATTTAAATATTATGAACTGTCGAGTTATTTAGTACGAACTTACTAAGCTATAAAGCTTGTTACGTGTTATTTGTCTGTGTTTTATAGAGTATTAAAGCTAACTCGGACTCAGGGATCATCAAAAAACGTCATCACACTATCAATCAACTCGTTGGTACTTTTGAAGGTTTGTATATATGGTATATGGCATGTATAGGCTAGTGTCATTTTGGTATGTTTTGAGTTATGATATTAGCCATGAGATTTGGCTTGTAAATGGTGATGTGTATGGCCATTTGAGTTGGCTTGATTTATATGTTGAAAAATGATATATGTAATATTTATAATTTACCATGTGTTTTGGCATGTTTGCCATGGTTGTTGGTATGGCAAAGTGGTTGCTTATTTGGTTAGTTATTAGTTGATATATTAATGCTTGAGAAATGGTATATTTTGGTATGATTTATAAATGATGAATTGGTATGTTTGAGAAGCATGATTTGGTTGATAGAAAGGTGAGAAAATTCATTTAGGAGATATGTAATTTTTGATGATTTTGGTTTAGTAATTTGGTATGTTTTTGAATAAGGAATTGAATAATTGAAATGGTTGATAATAGATGGCATGATATGTAAGTGAATTAGCATGTTGTGGCTGCCTATATATGTGTTGAAATGATACCATTTTGATGGTTAGGTATGCATGAGAAAAGGGTGGCAAATTGGCTTTGCAAATAGCCTATTTTTGTCCACATGGGCGTGTGTCTCAGCCATGTGCAACACGCGGTCATGTTACACGGCCATGTGTCCCCTAGGGTACCTTTTTGAATTAAGTCAGTATACCCTACAATTTTGACACGGATTAGGCACATGGGCGTGTCTATTAGTCATGTGTGTGGCACATGGGCGTGTGGTCTGTTGTGTGGCCAAGTTAGTAACCTCCCTAATTTTCCCACGGTCATGACACACGGGCGTGTCTTTGGCCATGTGGTGCAAGTCAGTATTTATGCCCTGTTTTCACACGGCCTATGACACGGGCGTGTCTGATAGCCATGTGAGGCACACGGCCTGTTCACACAGGCGTGTGACCCCTAAATGCAAGAAACTTTTTTATGTTTCCCAAAGTTTGCAAATGTTATCGGTTTAGTCCCGAACCACTTTTAAATATGTTTTAAGGTCTCGTAGGACCTTATAAGGGACAATATGAATGATTTGAGTGGATTTTAATTATGATTGTACAAATGTATGATTTATGTTGAGGTTGATCGGTAACGCCTAGTAACCCTATTCCGGCGACGGATACGGGTTAGGGTGTTACAGGTTGAGTTCATTGTGAACTCAATGAACAATCAACAATGTTAGGATATGTTTTAGAAATAGAGTTTTTTTTAAAAAAACTGTAGTTTTGAAAACGTGTCGTGAGTTGGGTTCACAGGTGAGGCTGCGAGGCCTAGTTCGCACGTTTTGTTAGAAAACATAACTTTGGAAAATAATTTTTAAAATGCATTAGTCTTTTCTTCAAACATACTTGGCAAGGCTCGCCTTAAAATTGTAAGGCTTGTTGCATTTATCAAAAGCCTTTAAAACCCAAGTCTGGGTTCGCCTTAAAATCGCGAAGCCAGTTCGCACTTTTCAGAAAAACCTTTTCTTTAAATAGGGTCTGCCTTAGCTTTGCTAAACTGGTTCACACTTACGAGTAAAGTCTACCTTAGGTCGCAAGACTGGCTCGTCATTATGTCTCATTGGATAAAATCCAACTGAACTCACAGAGGAGCATGCACTTTGAGACATATCACACTAGTTTGCATAGAGCCAAGCTCACTGAAGAGCACAATCACTTAAGCTCGCATAGGGAGCTTCGTCGATACATAGCTTGTCACCTAAGCTCACATGGGGAGTTTCACTGATACACAGCTTTCACTTAAGCTTACGAGGGGAGCTTCACTGATACACAACTTATCACTTAAGCTCACGTGGAGAGCTTCGCTAATACACAACTTATCACTTAAGCTCACGTGGGGAGCTTCGATGATACATAGCTTGTCAAATCATTTTTGAAAACATTTTTTAAAACCTTAGCTCGGATAGGAGCTCACACCAAAACTATGCTTTAAAAATCATATTTTTAAAACGTATTTGAAAACAAAGGTTCAAAGCTTTAAAACATATCCTTTTAGAAAACTTACCTTTGAAACTTGTTTCGAAAACATAATTCTAAAAAAGTATGAGAATAAACTAAACAACACAATAGTTAACATAATCCAAATAATTCCAAACCACTCACTAGAAAATAGAGAAACTAAAACAAGTTTAGCTTTGCCTTTACCCTTTCTGGTAGACGGTCCGGTTGGTTTGCAAGTGTAACATCCTGAATTAGGACCTAGTCGAAATAGTGATTTCGAGACCACAAATCCAACGTAAGAAAATTCATTTTATTATATTTTTATGGTCTACAATTCTATGGAATTTTTTTGTGAAAATTTCGTCTGGAAATTTTGACGTTTGGGCACTCAATTTAGTCAAAAGGACTAAATCGTAAAAAGTGCAAAAGTTGAGTTCTACATGCTAGAGGTGTCCAATTGTTATGAAATTTTACATTGGAGGTCCTTAAATGATAATTAGACCATTAGTTAATTTTTTGGACAAAATGGACATGAAATGGGTGAAATTGAATATTTTTAAGTTAGGGGCATTTTGGTCATTTAGTAATTAAAATGAATAAAAAACAAAATTAAAAGCCTATTTTTGTCCATATTCAACCCCATGGCTGAAAATTGTATGGATAAGACATAGCTAGGGTTTTTCAAGCTTCCAAGCTCGATTGTAAGTCTGTTCTATCCCCGTTTTTAATGATTTTTACGTTTTTGAAATCCTCGTAACAAGATCTACCTATTTCTACCATTTATTTGAGTTATGATGAAGGTTTAGGGTTTTAAAAATGTTATAAATTTGTTCATTTTTATGTTTAATGGTAGATTATGCATGTTTATGGTTGGAGAAACGACTTTTACTATATAGTTTTCGGGGAAAACGCTAAAAAGGACTAAATTGTAAAAGTTATAAAATTTGTCATAAAAGTGTGATTTAGTGGAAATTGTGGGCTGCTATAGTTATGAAAATTATTCGGCTAGGCTTAAAGTGCAAAAAAATTGAATAAAAATCATTTTACGAGCCTAGGGGCAAAAGTGTAAATATGACAAAGTTTAGGGGTAAAAATGAAAATTTGTAAAAGCATGATTTTTGGGTCAATTTAAATAACGTGAGTAATAAATGAGCTATATTTGAAATGTTAGATTAAGAAAATTGAGATTAGGTCCTAAATCGGGAAAATTCGAGATTTTGGACGAAATTGGAATAGTTGGCCGTAATTGCATTTAAGGTAAGTTCATGTGATTAATTAAGCATGATATTCATGTTATTGTTGTTACACTTAAAATCTATTTTGCTATGGTTGTATTGATTTATATGTTAATGATATTGTGTATGGGAATGTGATGTACCAATGAAGTAATCGATAGCTCAAATGTTGATAACTTGTGATGGGATGATTGAATATAATGGAAATTTGGTGGAACATGATATTTCTTTGAAACGAGTAGGTTTGCATGTAAATAATATATCGTTTTTACTTATGTTATAACATTTTGTTATTATATGAGATGTGGTTGTATATTGAATGATCACTTGATGTAAATTATGAATTTAAGTTGATTATGGATGAATTGGTAAAATGTTGAAAAGTAAGGAATTTCCCAGTTGGACCTTCTGAATAGAAAAGATACGAAGGATCCGTTGTGAGAACACATGTGTAGTACTATGTGTAGGCTACTATGTGTTTAAGATGGTTTTAGGTCACGTGTGTAGTACTAAATGCAAGCTACTACATGTAACAGATGGTTAGGTCGCATGTGTAGTACTAAGTGCAAGCTACTATGCGTACCCGATAGCTTCGATCACATGTGTGGTACTAAGTGCAGACCACTATGTATAAGAGACGATTTTGGTCACAGATGTAGTACTAAGCGCAGGCTACTATGTGCACCAAATAGCTTCGGTTACAAGGGTGGTAATATGTGCAGGCCACCGTGTATTTGTTATTATTCCGAGGAGTTCAACGGGAAATTGACTAAGTGAAACTACATGTGACCATGTAACGACCAGTGTAATTGAATATGACTATGTGATGAATAAGTGCAAGTATATGTGTGTGAAAATTTAAGAGCACTGTGCTTGATAGTTGAGCGAACTTTCAGTAAGATGGAATGGAGTAAGTGAGATTATGTAAGAGTGAAATTTGTAATAAAATAGTTTTGGACAGCAGCAGTTGTGTGACTTTGAAAAATCACCAAAAATAGTGGAAATCGAATTAGAAGTTGAATAAGATATGAAATAAAATCTTATAAACAGTGAAAGCAAAATAATTTTGTATTCTATGATATTTGAATTTTTGTGAGACAGGGTCAGAATGATTTTGGAATCCCCTATTCTAACCTGGAAAAATCATTAAAAATTGTAAAAATATAATTATGGGTTATAATTTATATGCCTAAATTTCTTAATGAGCTTATTTTTGAAAGAAACAAACGAGAACATTATCCAAATCTTGTACGAAGAGATAATTAATTTTTAGTGCCGAGGGGTTGGAACTATCAGACAGCAAAATAGGGGAGATTTTAAAGAATAAACTGTACTTATTGGCTAATCCAAAAATTTTGAAAATTTTATAATAAGCAGATACATGAGTCTAGTTTCAGGAAAAATTAGTGGATCTTGATTTGGAGTTCCGTAGCTCAAGTTATAAGTAACTAAGTGACTATGACTCGAGTAAACAACTTAACTTGAACATAAGTAAAAGTGCAATTATGATTATTTTACCTTGGAATCATGTTGTAAGAATTGATGGAATCATGTTCATAAATTGTTTATCATTTTCATATGGAATTACTAAGCTATATAGTTTACCCCCTCCTTTTCATTTCTTTAGTGTTGTCAGGTTAGCTCGGGGTTGGAGATCGTCGGAGGCAGCATCACACTATCGAGCTATCAATAGGGGATATCGATAAGTCTTAAGCATCTTCAAGTGAGTGGCATGTATAGGAGCTCAGTTACTGATATGTGTTCTTATGATTTAGCCAAATGTATTGGCTTATATTGATTCATTGATTATAGCCATGAGATATGGCTTATAATGTTTTGGCTTGTAAGCCTAATTATCATTGCCATGTGTTGATGCTTTGTGATATGATTATAATTGTTTGCCATGAATGAATACTAAATAATATATGTGCACGAGAATACCATAGGACCATTCAGGGTGGTCATGGCTATGGAATAAACGCGTAAATAGGCATTAAGTTGATAATGATTAAGCATGAACATTTGTTGAATAAGTAGAGATTAATTATTTGGTAATATGTTATGGTTGATTGTTAAAAATGTACTTTAGTGAGGCATGATAAATCATTAAAATGATGCTATGATATGTGTCTTTAAAGTATTTAAGTATGTGAAAGATTAAGGCAACAAAAAGGCTTGCAAAATAGCCTAAGTGTTGACCACACGGGTAGAGACATGGCCATGTGCCTCAGTTGTGTGGAGGACACGACCTTAGCACACAAGCGTATGACGTGGCCGTGTGACCCTAAATGTTTGCTAACATCATAAACAGAGAGTTACACGGGCTGAGGACACGAGCATGTGAGACCACCCGGCCTACCCACACGGGCGTGTGACTCTCCAAACATGAAAATTTTTTAAGTGTTGTAAAAATGTTCGTGAGTTCTCGGTTTAGTCCCAAGTCATTTTTAATGCATGTTTAGAGCCTCGCAGGCTCGTGTATGGGACATTTTGCATGTGATCGAATGATTCTGATATGATTGAAATTTTATGGCCCAATTTTACATGTATATGCATGTTTAAGTCCGGAAATACCTCATATCTTGTCCCGGCGTTAGACACGGGTGAGGGGTGTTACAGTAAGAAACATACACGCATATTACTTATGCAGAACAAAACATATAGAATTAATGAAATGCGAACTTAGACAATCACACCCAACAAGACAAAGGCTTACCCTCATAGCTATGATCTAAACATAGAATAGTGACTTTGACAACAGAATATTCAATGAAGAATTCACAGAATTAAGGGTCGTATCTATAGACCTAAGAGTGTTGACTGTATCTTTGACTTACGGACCATACCCTACTTGACTTAGGAAAGTTATTACTTGCACATAAGGTTGTAACGCCCCAAAAATCCCAAACTTTCTTTTTTTAGGTTTTGATGAAAAGTGTGCTTAATGTTCTAGTCAAGTGTTATTTATGTGATAATAGGCCTTGGTTAGGTTTTGAGTTTGAACTTTAGGGTGAAGGAAATTATAGTTTAATAATTAAAAGAACCATGATGGCAAGTAGTTTGGTTTTTAAATAAATGAAGGAGGAATTGGACATAAGGAGCCTTGTGTTGGAGTAGCAAGTAGCGTCACATGTGGGGCCTAGAGGTGGCGTCACATGCATGGCAAGGAGGTTTGGGGTTCGAATCCCTCCTTTCTCAAAAGAAGGATTTATTTTTTGCTCAATGAATGGTCAGTGGTGGCGTTGGATGTGAACTCTAAAGGGAGTGATCAGAGGAGAAACTTAAAGAAGAGATTAAGGAGTTATCTGGGAGAAAAGTTAGGAGATGAAGGGTGCAGAGAAGTGGAGCCGAATTGGGAATTTGGGTTTGGTAAATTCGGCAATAGTGTATATATAGGTGCCGATTTGGGGATTCTAGAGTAATGTCAAAATTACTTCTCTTCCTTTAGCCGAATTCCTCATTTTTGTGTTGCCAAAACACTTTTCTCTCTAATTGCTTAAAAGTCGAATTCCTATGTCCTTGCTTGCCGATTTTCCATTCCTTCTCTTCTCAAATTCTCTTTTGATTCACCTTTGGTTTTAAACGATTCCTTCTTCTCTTCTTCTTATTTGTGCCGAATAACCTCTTTCACCATACAAATCTCAAAAGCCGGATATCGCTTTTGTTGAAGATCCTCTGTGTTGCCACTACACCCTCTACTTCGGCCTATTCTTGTGTAAGTACTTTGCTCTTTCAGTCTATTTTTCTAGTACTAATTTCTTCTCTCCCTCATTCTTTTCTAAATCGATTTTGGTAGGGGATCAGTATCGTATCTTGGAATTCAGATCTCTCCCGAATCGCTCCTTAGGCGTTTTGGGGTTTTGGGTAAGTATTCCTCTTTTATTGGTTAAGATTGGCCGAATGGTCTTGGATGATTTAAGACTGAATTAAGATGATTGCGAGTCACTTATTGTTTAGTTCTTAATGATTAAGATTGATGCAGATTTAAGAAATACTCCTGATTAGTGATCAAGGAAGGGCTGTTAAGGCTTGTCGTTCAAGGTAAGGCAAAGGTGAGATTTTTGGTTTTGGTGATCGTATTTGATAAGTGCGTGATTAATCGTTGGGTGACATCGATTGTAGGTTCGTGGCTAAGGAGATCGCAGCACGTTTTAATACCAGATGAGTACATACACTGCACATACACAGTAGATCGGCAAATCCCGAAATGTCGAAAAGTCGAAATGCCGAAAAGCCAAAATGAAGAAAAGCTAAAATGCCGAAAAGCTGAAAGTTTGGCTACAATAGTCTTACGAGTGCGTGAACACTCGTAAGGGGGAAATCGATACGTTATCAGAGGCTCCGTGGGCCATCTCATGGTCTTGGGTCGTGTTTTGGCCAACCGGGCTAGAATAGGCTTAATGGGCCTGATGGGCTATAGGGCCCATAATAGGCAAAATTGGAAAATTGATACTAAGTAATGAAAAATCATATGATTGTATGACTATGAATGTGATTGGGGCCGATGGGCAATATGAATGAGATTGGGCCTAAAGGGGCCAAATGAATAAGTGTGGATCTGTTAGTGTTTAGTAAGGGGTTGTGGACCTAGTTTTTGGTAACTACTCAATCATGCATAAAACTTAAGTAATTAATTAATTGTGACCGTGGACGAGTCATAAGGTTAAGGTGTGGCAATGGGTATATGCATGTCTAGGATTGGATCTAGGGAAAGCTTGGTACTTAAGCGGTCTTAATAACTCACCTCCTTTTCTCTAGAATCCTACCTGGTGCATAGTATCTGTTCACTTTAGCCAACGAGGACTTGTTAACGGGCCAAGGTAAATAATAAACCCATAATAAAATGAAATTACCGAAATGCCCCTAAAGGCAAAAAATGACTAAAATACCCCTACGTGTTGAATGTAAGACTTATGGATGTTAGATGTATACCTGCTGTATTCATATGATATTTTGTTTAGGTTGCATATGGGTTGGGAATTATGGAACGGAGAAAGTATATGAGGATCGCATGGTTGCTTGACGACCATGGATCCACCGATAGCTATTAAGCCCAGTATTTGATTAGCAGCTTCCTGCAATGAAGGTAGTACCGCAACCGGGCTACCATTGAAGTGTATCGGATAGGTGGGTCGATATTTATATCCCCACATAATGTGTACCGGGGGACAGAGTTGGTGTATAGCGTTTGGATTATGGGGGCGGGTTGCACAGCATTGCATGTATGATTTTATGGTGATTGATGATTGTTTAATACTCTTTGAGGGTTGTACACACTGAGTTTTCAAAAACTCACTCCCTCTTTTATTTTTCTCAAGTGATGCTTAGTAGGTGGTTCGACGGTTGGAGGGACTCCGAGGTGGCCAACTAGCAAGATGACTTGGACTTATTTTCTCAAGCCTATAATTTCTAGTATTTAAAGTTATTGCAGTTCGGATTGTAATAAGGCCTATTCGCTAGATATTATTTCAAACTAGGATTATTATTTTTATGTTTTATACTTGCTAGAAGTAGAACATGGTTTTCCTAAACCATAACTATTTTTAAATACTATGTTTCCGCAATTTAATTTTTAAATGACAAGTTTTCATAGACCATCTATTTTAAATAAAGCTTCTGCAACCGAAAAAAAGAGTTTACAAAGTAATTATTATCATACAAGAAGGAATAGTTTTTTTTTTAAATACACCTCGCTTTGAAAGCAACAAATACAAGCTGAGATTTTACTCAAGGTTTTTATTTTAAAGAAGGGTTTTCAATGAAAATAAGGTTTTCGATAAAACACTTCAATCCGACACGCTAGATCCGTCCATAACATCCAGGCCAGTTTAGGGTGTTACATTTAGTGGTATCAGAGCCAAGTTACAAAACTAAGGATGTGAAGTGGGCCTTATTATTTGGGTGTGTTTTTAAAAAAAAAATTTGAATCACAATGTTTTGGAAAAAATCTTCCTATACGGCACACCAAGTCTCTGACGTCGAACCAAGTAAGTTCCTTTGTTATTAAGCTTGTTTAATTTGATATACTGTAGATAGTTAGTGGGCTACTTTAGATGATTATACTGAGGTTTTTAGTTGGAGTGAAACTGAAGCCCGTCGGACCTTGAAACTATAGAGGATTTATGAAAACAAGTTTCCTTTTAATACTTTCATAAAACATCGGCTTAATTATTGGAACTAACTAAAACTTCATAAAATTTCTAATCTAGATAATACGTGAATCAACGATGAGTGCTAGAAGAGGTGTAAGGGGTCGTGGCTGAGGCCACCGAAGTATTAGGGTTGAATCGTCGGCATCAGGCCATAAGCCCAACGTTGGAGTAGGAGAGGCTCCGGCCTTACCCGTGGCTGAGACTGGACCATATGGTCGGGCCGCGGGGGATGATGCATTGGCTGACAGGAAAAGTGGGCACCCAACCTGAGCAGGTCACTTGGGAGTTCTTCAAAACTACGTTTCAAGGGAAGTATGTAGGTGCAAGTTATATGGATGCTAGAAGGAAGGAGTTCCTAAACTTGACCTAGGGAAACAAATCTGTGGCGGAGTATGAGGCAGAATTTCTATGCCTTAGTAGGTATGCAAGAGTTATGGTGGCAACACACTATGAGCATTGCGTTAGATTTGAGGATGGTCTTACGGATAGCCTCAGAGTATTAATAGCTCCACAAAGGGAGCGAGGTTTCTCGGAGTTGGTAGAGACAGCAAAGATAGCAGAAGAGGTAAAGAGATCTGAGCGCCTTAATCGGGAAAGAGATAGGGGCAGAAGTAAAAGGGATTTTGAGCCCTCCAATTACAATCAGAGGCCTAAGAGAAGGGCCAGAGTGGATGGGCCAGTTAGAGCAGGGCCCCCTGTTGCTACTACCAGGTTACCACCTTGTGCTATTTGTGGAAAACGTCATGCAAGAGAGTGCTAGAGGAGAATAAGAGCCTATCTGAGTTGTGGTTCCATGGAGCATCGTCTCAGAGAGTGTCCCCGAAGATCGGATCAGAGGCAAGTCATTGGTAGAGGTAATGTACAGCCACCGAGGGGTGGTTAGCAGCCGCCTAAAGGCCATGGTCAGGCCAGGGGTTGAAACGATTTGGATTGTAGAGCCCCGAAAAAAAGGTGCTGATCATACTGAGGCGAGGCAGCCAGCTTTGGTCTATGCAGCACACCGCAGATAGGACGAAGACGCTCTAAATACGAATACTGGTACATACTTTATCCATAATGTGTTATTTATCTATTTTGAAATTAGAAATAGAGTGCGTAGCAGAAGCGTAGTGGTGCAACCTAGGTGGTGCGACTATTGGGTAGTTGGAAATTTTGAGGATGAAATTTATTTTAAGGGGTAGAGTTGTAACGGCCCAATAATTCTGAACTTTCTTTTTTTCAGTTTTGATGAAAAGTGTGTTTAATGTTCCTAGTCAAGTGTTATTTATGTGATAATAAGCCTTGGTTAAGTTTTGAGTTCGAACTTTGGGGTGAAGGAAATTATAGTTTAATAATTAGTAGAACAGTGATGGTAAGTAGTTTGGTTTTTAAATAAATGAAGGAGGAATTGGACACAAGGAGCCTTGTGTTGGAGTGGCAAGTAGCGTCACATGTGGGGCCTAGAGGTGGCGTCACATGCATGGCAAGGAGGTTTGGGGTTTGAATCCCTCCTTGCTCAAAAGAAGGATTTATTTTTGCTCAATGGATGGTCAGTGGTGGCGTTGGATGTGAACTCTGAAGGGAGTGATCAGAGGAGAAATTAAAGGAAAGGATTGAGGAGTTATCAAAGAGAAAAGTTAGGAGATGAGGAGTGTAGAGAAGTGGAGCTGAATTGGGAATTTGGGTTTCTTAAATTTGGCAATAGTGTATATATAGGTGCCGATTTGGGGATTCTAGGGTAATGCCAAAATTACTTCTCTTCCTTTAGCTGAATTCTTCATTTTTGTGTTGCCGAAATACTTTTCTCTCTAAGTGCTCAAAAATCGAATTCATTGTTCCTTGCTTGCCAATTTTTCATTCCTTCTCTTCTCAAATTCTCTTTTGATTTACCTTTTGTTTTAAACGATTCCTTCTTCTCTTCTTCTTATTTGTGCCGAATAACCCCTTTCACCATACAAATCTCAAAAGTCGAATACCCCTTTTACTGAAGACCCTCTGTATCGCCACTACACCCTCTACTTTGGCCAATTCTTGTGTAAGTACTTTGCTCTTTCAGTCAGTTTTTCTAGTACTGATTTCTTCTCTCCCTCACTCTTTTTCTAAATCTATTTTGGTAGGGGAATAGTATAGAATCTCGGAGTTTAGATCTCTCCCGAATTGCTCCTTAGGCATTTTGGGGTTTTGGGTAAGTATTCCACTTTTATTGGTTAAAATTGGTCTAATGGTCTTGGATGATTTAAGAGTGACTTAAGATGATTGCGAGTCACTTGTTGTTTAGTTCTTAATGATTAAGATTGATGCAAATTTAAGAAATACTCCTGATTAGTGATCAAGGAAGGACTGTTAAGGCTTGTCGTTCAAGGTAAGGCAAAGGTGAGATTTTCGATTTTGGTGATCGTATTTGATAAGTGTGTGATTAATCGTTGGGTGACATTGTTTGTAGGTTTATGGCTAAGCAGATCATGGCATGTTTTAGTACCAGGTGTGTACCAGGTGTGTGCAGTGTAGAGAAGTGGAGCTCAATTGGGAATATGGGTTAGGTAAATTCGGCAATAATGATATATTGGTGTCGATTTGGGGATTCTAGGGTAATGTCGAAATTACTTCTATTCCTTTAGACGAATTCCTCATTTTTGTGTTGCCGAAACGCTTTTCTCTCTAAGTGCTCAAAAGCCGAATTTCTAGTTCCTTGCTTATTGATTTTCTATTCCTTCTCTTCTCAAATTCTCTTTTGATTCACCTTTGGTTTTTACGATTCCTTCTTCTCTTCTTCTTATTTGCGCCGAATAACCCCTTTCACCATACAAATTTCAAAAGCTGAATACCCCTTTTGCTGAAGACCCTTTTTGTCGCCACTCCACCCTCTACTTCGGCCGATTCTTGTGTAAGTACTTTGCTCTTTCAATCGGTTTTTCTAGTACTAATTTCTTCTCTCCCTTACTTTTTTCTAAATCTATTTCGGTAGGGGATTAGTATAGAATCTCGGAGTTCAAATCTCTCCCGAATAGCTCCTTAGGCATTTTGGGGTTTTGGGTATGTATTCCTCTTTTATTGGTTAAGATTGGCCGAATGGTCTTGGATTATTTAAGAGTGACTTAAGATGATTGCGAGTCACATGTTGTTTAGTTCTTAATGCTTAAGATTGATGCAGATTTAAGAAATACTCTTGATTAGTGATCAAGGAAGGGCTGTTAAGGCATGTCGTTCAAGGTATGGCAAAGGTGAGATTTTTGATTTTGGTGATCATACTTGATAAGTGTGTGATTAATCGTTGGGTGACATCGTTTGTAGCTTCGTGGCTAAGGAGATCGCGGCACGATTTAGTACCAAGTGTGTACATACACTGCACACACATAGTAGATCGACAAATCCTGGAATGTCGAAAAGCCAAAATGTCGAAAAGCCAGAAGTTTGGCTACAATAGTCTTGCATGTGTGCGAACACTCGTTAGGGGGAAACTGATACGTTGTCAAAGGCCCCATGAACGATCTCATGGTCTTGGGCTGTGTTTTGGCCAACCGGGCTAGAATGTGCTAAATGGGCCCGATGGGCTATAGGGCTCATAATAGGCAAAATTGGCAATTTGATACTAAGTAATGAAAAATCATATGATTGCATAACTATGAATGTGATTGGGGCCGATGGGCCATATGAATGAGATTGGGCCTAAAGAGGCCAAATGAATAAGTGTGGATCTGTTAGTGTTTAGTAAGGGGTTGTGGACCTAGTTTTTGGTAACTACTCAATCAGGCATAAAACTTAAGTAATTAATTAATTGCGACCGTGGACGAGTCATAAGGTTAAGGTGTGGCAATGGGTATGTGCATGTCTAGGACTGGATCTAGAGAGAGCTTGGTACTTAAGCGGTCTTAATGACTCACCTCCTTTTCTCTGGAATTCCACCTGGTGCATAGTATCTGTTCACTTTAGCCAACGAGGACTTGTTAACAGGCCAAGGTAAGTAATAAACCCATAATAAAAAGAAATTATCGAAATGCCCCTAAGGGTGAAAAATGACTAAAATACCCCTACGTGTTGAATGCAAGACTTATGGATGTTACATGTATACCTGCTGCATTCATATGATATTCTGTTTAGGTTGCATATAGGTTGGAGATTATGGAATGGAGGAAGTATATGAGGATCGCATGGTTGCTTGACGATCGTGGATCCACCGATGGCTATTAAGCCCAGTATTTGATTAACAGCTTGCTGCAATGAATGTAGTACCGCAATCGGGCTACCATTGAAGTGTATCGGATGGGTGGGTCGATATTTATATCCCCACATGATGTGTACCGGGGGACGGAGTTGGTGTATAGCAGTTGGATTATTGGGGCGGATTGCAGCATTGCATGTATGATATTATGGTGATTGATGATTGTTTAATACTCTTTGAGGGTTGTACACACTAAGTTTTCGAAAACTCACTCCCTCTTTTATTTTTCTTTGGTGATCCTCAGTAGGTGGTTCGACGATTGGAGGGACTCCGAGGTGGCCAACTAGCAAGACGACTTGGACTTGTTTTCTCAAGCCTATAATTTTTAGTATTTAAAGTTATTGCAGCTCGGATTGTAATAAGGCCTATTTGCTAGATATTATTTCAAACTAGGATTATTATTATTTTTATGTTTTATACTTGCTAGAAGTAGAACATGGTTTTCTTAAACCATACCTGTTTTTAAATACAATGTTTCCGCAACTTAATTTTTAAATGACAAGTTCTCATAGATTATCTATTTTAAATAAAGCTTACACAACTGGAAAAAAAAAAGTTTACAAAGTAATTATTATAATAGAAGAAGGAATAGTTTTTTTTTAAAAAATACATATCGCTTTGAAAGCAACAAATACAAGTTGAGATTTTACTCAAGGTTTTTATTTTAAAGAAGGGTTTTGAATTAAAATAAGGTTTTCGATAAAGCACTTCAATGTGGCACGCTGGATCCGACCATAATGTCCAGGCCAAGTTTGGGGTTTTACATCTAGTAAGCCAAGTTGCAAAACTCGGGCTGTGAAGTGGGCCTTATTATTTGGGTTTTTTTTAAATAAAAAATTTGAATCACAATGTTTTGGAAAAAAAAATCTTCCTATGCAGCACACCGAGTCTCCGACGTCGAACCAAGTAAGTTCTTTTATTATTAAGCTTGTTTAATTTGATATATTGTAGATAGTTAGTGGGCTACTTTAGATGATTATACTGAGGTTTTTAGTTGGAGTGAAACCGAAGCCCGTAGGACCTTGAAACTATAAAGGACTTACGAAAACAACATTCTTTTTAATACTTTCATAAAACATCGGCTTAATTATTGGAACTAAAACTTCATAAAATTTCTAATCCAGATAATACGTGAATCAACGATGAGTGCTAGAAGAGCTGCAAGGGGCTGGGGCCGTGGCCGAGGCGAGGCCGCGGAAGTGTTAGGGTTAAATCGTCGGCATCGGGCCATATGCCTAATGTTGGAGTCGAAGAGGCTCCGGCCTCACCCGTGGCTGAGACTAGACTGTATGGTCGGGCTACGGGGGATGATGCATTGTTCCAGGCAATGCTAAGGATTTTGGAAAGGGTCGCAGGGCCCAATAATGGCACGGGAAATCTGGAGTCAATTCCGTAGCGACTACGATCAAATGGGGCTGAGATCTTTAAGGGCGTGGCTGGTGTGGCTCCTAACGTGGCTGAATATTGGTTGGAGGCCACCAAAAGGATAATGGAGGACTTGGACTATTCACCTGAACAAAAGTTGAAAGGGGCAGTGTCACTGCTTAGGGAAGAAGCTTACCAGTGGTGGCTGATAGTGAAAGTGGGCACCCAACCTGAGTAGGTCACTTCGGACTTCTTCAAAACTGCATTTCAAGGGAAGTATGTGGGTACGAGTTATATGGATGCTAGAAGGAAGGAGTTCCTGAACTTAACCCAGGGAAACAAATCTGTGGCAGAGTTTGAGGCAGAATTTCTATGCCTTAGTAGGTATAAAAGAGTTATTGTGGCAACGGACTATGAGCGTTGTGTTAGGTTTGAGGATGGTCTTACGGATAGCCTTAGAGTATTGATAGCTCTACAAAGGGAGTGAGGTTTTTTGGAGTTGGTAGAGAAAAAAAAGATAGAAGAGGAGGTAAAGCGCATTGAGCGCCTTAATTGGGAAAGAGATAAAGGCAGAAGTAAAAGGGATTCTGAGCCCTCCAATTACAATCAGAGGCCTAAAAGAAGGGCTAGAGTGGATGGGCAGGTTAGACTAGGGCCCCTTGTTGCTACTACCGGGTTACCACCTTGTGCTATTTGTGGAAAAAGTCATGCAAGAGAGTGCTGGAGGAAAACAGGAGCCTATCTGAGTTGTGGTTATATGGAGCATCGTCTTAGAGAGTGTCCCAGAAGATCGGATTAGAGGCAAGTCTTTGGTAGAGGTAATGTACAGCCACCAAGAGGTGGTCAGCAGCCGCCTAGAGGCCGTGGTCAGGCCAGGGGTGGAAACTGTTTGGGTCGTGGAGCCCCAAAAAGAGGTGCTGATCATACTGAGGCGAGGAAGCCAGCTTTGGTCTATGCAACACGCCACAAAGAGGACGAAGACGCTCTAGATGCGAATACTGGTACATACATTATCCATAGTGTGTTATCTTTCTATTTTGAAATTAGAAATAGACTGCACAGTAGAAGCGTAGTGGTGCAACCTAGGTGGTGCGACTATTGGGTAGTTGGAAATTTCGAAGACGAAATTCCTTTTAGGGGGTAGAGTTGTAACGCCCCAAAAATTTTGAACTTTCTTTTTTCGGTTTTGATGAAAAGTGTGTTTAATATTCCTAGTCAAGTGTTATTTATGTGATAATAGGCCTTGGTTAAGTATTGAGTTCGATCTTTGGGGTAAAGGAAATTATAGTTTAATAATTAAAAGAACCGTGGTGGTAAGTAGTTTGGTTTTTAAAATAAAGAGGGAAGAATTGGGCATAAGGAGTCTTGTGTTGGAGTGGCAAGTAGTGTCACATGTGGGGCTTAGAGGTGGCGTCACATGCATGGCAAGAAGGTTTGGGGTTCGAATCTCTCCTTGCTCAAAAAAATGATTTATTTTTGCCTTATGACTGGTCAGTGGTGGCGTTGGATGTGAACTTTGAAGGGAGTGATCAGAGGAGAAATTTAAGGAAGGGATTAAAGAGTTATCAGGGAGAAAAATTAGGAGATGAGGGGTGTAGAGAAGTGGAGCTCAATTGGGAATATTGGTTAGGTAAATTCGGCAATAATGATATACTGGTGCCGATTTGGGGATTCTAGGGTAATGTCGAAATTACTTCTCTTTCTTTAGACGAATTGCTCATTTTTGTGTTGCCGAAACGTTTTTCTCTCTAAGTGCTCAAAAGCCGAATTCCTAGTTCCTTGCTTATTGATTTTCTATTCCTTCTCTTCTCAAATTCTCTTTTGATTCACCTTTGGTTTTTACGATTCCTTCTTCTCTTCTTCTTATTTGTGCCGAATAACCCCTTTCACCATACAAATTTCAAAAGCTGAATACCCCTTTTGCTGAAGACCCTTTCTGTCGCCACTACACCCTCTACTTCGGCCGATTCTTGTGTAAGTACTTTACTCTTTCAATTGGTTTTTCTAGTACTAATTTCCTCTCTCCCTTACTCTTTTCTAAATCTATTTCGGTAGGGGATTAGTATAGAATCTCGGAGTTCAGATCTCTCCCGAATAGCTCCTTAGGCATTTTGGGGTTTTGGGTATGTATTCCTCTTTTATTGGTTAAGATTGGCCGAATGGTCTTGGATTATTTAAGAGTGACTCAAGATGATTGCGAGTCACATGTTGTTTAGTTCTTAATGATTAAGATTGATGCAGATTTAAGAAATACTCCGGATTAGTGATCAAGGAAGGGCTGTTAAGGCATGTCGTTCAAGGTATGGCAAAGGTGAGATTTTCGATTTTGGTGATCGTATTTGATAAGTGTGTGATTAATCATTGGGTGACATCGTTTGTAGCTTCATGGCTAAGGAGATCGCGGCACGATTTAGTACCAAGTGTGTACATACACTGCACACACACAGTAGATCGACAAATCCTAGAATGTCAAAAAGCCAAAATATCGAAAAGCCAAAATGCCGAAAAGCCAGAAGTTTGGCTACAATAGTCTTGCATGTGCGCGAACACTCATTAGGGGGAAACTGATACGTTGTCAAAGGCCCCATGAACGATCTCATGGTCTTGGGTCGTGTGTTTTTGTGTAGGGCTAGAATGTGCTAAATGGGCCCGATGGGCTATAGGGCTCATAATAGGCAAAATTGGCAATTTGATACTAAGTAATGAAAAATCATATGATTGCATAACTATGAATGTGATTGGGGCCGATGGGCCATATGAATGAGATTGGGCCTAAAGGGGCCAAATGAATAAGTGTGGATCTGTTAGTGTTTAGTAAGGGGTTGTGGACCTAGTTTTTGGTAACTACTCAATCAGGCATAAAACTTAAGTAATTAATTAATTGCGACCGTGGACGAGTCATAAGGTTAAGGTGTGGCAATGGGTATATGCATGTCTAGGACTGGATCTAGAGAGAGCTTGGTACTTAAGCGGTCTTAATGACTCACCTCTTTTTCTCTGGAATCCCACCTGGTGCATAGTATCTGTTCACTTTATCCAACGAGGACTTGTTAACGGGCCAAGGTAAGTAATAAACCCATAATAAAAAGAAATTATCGAAATGCCACTAAGGGTGAAAAATGACTAAAATACCCCTACGTGTTGAATGCAACATTCTTTTTAATACTTTCATAAAACATCGGCTTAATTTTTGGAACTAAAACTTCATAAAATTTCTAATCCAGATAATATGTGAATCAGCGATGAGTGCTAGAATAGTTGCAAGGGGCTGGGGCCGTGGCCGAGGATGAGGCCGCGGAAGTGTTAGAGCTAAATCCTCGGCATCGAGCCATATGCCTAATGTTGGAGTCGAAGAGGCTCCAGCCTCACCCGTGGCTGAGACTAGACCGTATGGTCAGGCTTTGGGGGATGATGCATTGTTGCAGGCAATGCTAAGGATTTTGGAAAGGGTCGCAGGGCCCAATAATGGCACGGGAAATCTGGAGTCAATTCCGTAGCGACTACGATCAAATAGGGCTGAGATCTTTAAGGGCGTGGCTGGTGTGGCTCCTAACGTGGCTGAATATTGGTTGGAGGCCACCAAAAGGATAATAGAGGACTTGGACTATTCACCTGAACAAAAGTTGAAAGGGGCAGTGTCACTGCTTAGGGAAGAAGCTTACCAGTGGTGGCTGATAGTGAAAGTGGGCACCCAACCTGAGTAGGTCACTTCGGACTTCTTCAAAACTGCATTTCAAGGGAAGTATGTGGGTACGAGTTATATGGATGCTAGAAGGAAGGAGTTCCTGAACTTGACCCAGGGAAATAAATCTGTGGCAGAGTGTGAGGTAGAATTTCTATGCCTTAGTAGGTATACAAGAGTTATTGTGGCAACGGACTATGAGCGTTGCGTTAGGTTTAAGGATGGTCTTACGGATAGCCTTAGAGTATTGATAGCTCCACAAAGGGAGTGAGGTTTCTTGGAGTTGGTAGAGAAAAAAAAGATAGAAGAGGAGGTAAAGCGCATTGAGCGCCTTAATTGGGAAAGAGATAAGGGCAGAAGTAAAAGGGATTCTGAGCCCTCCAATTACAATCAGAGGCCTAAGAGAAGGGCCAGAGTGGATGGGCTGGTTAGACTAGGGCCCCTTGTTGCTACTACCGGGTTACCACCTTGTGCTATTTGTGGAAAAAGTCATGCAAGAGACTGCTGGAGGAGAATAGGAGCCTGTCTGAGTTGTGGTTCCATAGAGCATCGTCTTAGAGAGTGTCCCAGAAGATCGGATTAGAGGCAAGTCTTTGGTAGAGGTAATGTACAGCCAGCAAGAGGTGGTCAGCAGCCGCCTAAAGGCCGTGGTCAGGCCAGGGGTGGAAACTGTTTGGGTTGTGGAGCCCCGAAAAGAGGTGCTGATCGTACTGAGGTGAGGCAGCCAGCTTTGGTCTATGCAGCACACTGCAGAGAGGACGAAGACGCTCTAGATGCGAATACTGGTACATACTTTATCCATAGTGTGTTATCTTTCTATTTTGAAATTAGAAATAGACTGCGCAGTAGAAGCGTAGTGGTGCGACTATTGGGTAGTTGGAAATTTCGATTACGAAATTCCTTTTAGGGGGTAGAGTTGTAATGCCCAAAAAATTTTGAACTTTTTTTTCAATTTTGATGAAAAGTGTGTTTAATATTCCTAGTCAAGTATTATTTATGTGATAATAGGCCTTGGTTAAGTATTGAGTTCGAACTTTGGGGTAAAGGAAATTATAGTTTAATAATTAAAAGAACCGTGCTGGTAAGTAGTTTGGTTTTTAAATAAAAGAGGGAGGAATTGGACACAAGGAGTCTTGTGTTGGTGTGGCAAGTAGTGTCACATGTGGGGCTTAGAGGTGGCGTCACATGAATGGCAAGAAGGTTTGGGGTTTGAATCCCTCCTTGCTCAAAAAAATGATTTATTTTTGCCTAATGACTGCTCAGTGGTGGCATTGGATGTGAACTTTGAAGGGAGTGATCAGAGGAGAAATTTAAGGAAGGGATTAAGGAGTTATGAGGGAGAAAAGTTAGGAGATGGGGGGTGTAGAGAAGTGGAGCTCAATTGGGAATATGGGTTAGGTAAATTCGGCAATAATGATATATTGGTGCCGATTTGGGGATTCTAGGGTAATGTCGAAATTACTTCTCTTCCTTTAGACGAATTCCTCATTTTTGTGTTGCCGAAACGCTTTTCTCTCTAAGTGCTCAAAAGCCGAATTCCTAGTTCCTTGCTTGTTGATTTTCTATTCCTTCCCTTCTCAAATTATCTTTTGATTCACCTTTGGTTTTTATGATTCCTTCTTCTCTTCTTCTTATCTGTGCTGAATAACCCCTTTCACCATACAAATTTCAAAAGCCGAATACCCCTTTTGCTGAAGACCTTTTTTTGTCGCCACTACATTCTCTACTTCGGTCGATTCTTGTGTAAGTACTTTGCTCTTTCAGTCGGTTTTTCTAGTACTGATTTCTTCTCTCCCTTACCCTTTTCTAAATCTATTTTGGTAGGGGATTAGTATAGAATCTCGGAGTTCAGATCTCTCCCGAATAGCTCCTTAGGCATTTTGGGGTTTTGGGTAAGTATTCTTCTTTTATTGGTTAAGATTGGTCGAATGGTCTTGGATTATTTAAGAGTGACTTAAGATGATTGCGAGTCACTTGTTGTTTAGTTCTTAATGATTAAGATTGATGCAGATTTAAGAAATACTCCTAATTAGTGATCAAGGAAGGGCTGTTAAGGCTTGTCGTTCAAGGTATGGCAAAGGTGAGATTTTCAATTTTGGTGATCGTATTTGATAAGTGTGTGATTAATCGTTGGGTGACATCGCTTGTAGCTTCGTGGCTAAGGAGATCGCGGTACGATTTAGTACCAACTGTGTACATACACTGCACACACACAGTAGATCGGCAAATCCTGGAATGTCGAAAAGCCGAAATACCGAAAAGCCAAAATGCCGAAAAGCCAGAAGTTTGGCTACAATAGTCTTGCGAGTGCGCGAACACTCGTTAGGGGGAAACTGATACGCTATCAGAGGCCCCATGAGCGATCTCATGGTCTTGGGCCATGTTTTGGCCAACCGAGCCAGAATGGGCTAAATGGGCCCGATAGACTGTAGGACTCATAATAGGCAAAATTGGCAATTTGATACTAAGTAATGAAAAATCATATGATTGCATGACTATGAATATGATTGGGGCCGATGGGCCATATGAATGAGATTAGGCCTAAAGGGGCCAAATGAATAAGTGTGGATCTGTTAATGTTTAGTAAGGGGTTGTGGACCTAGTTTTTGGTAACTACTCAATCATGCATAAAACTTAAATAATTAATTAATTGCAACCGTGGATGAGTCATAAGGTTAAGGTGTGGCAATGGGTATATGCATGTCTAGGATTGGATCTAAGGAGAGCTTGGTACTTAAGCGGTTTTAATGACTCACCTCCTCTTCTCTGGAATCCTACCTGGTGCATAGTATCTGTTCACTTTAGCCAACGAGGACTTGTTAACAAGCCAAGGTAAATAATAATCCCATAATAAAATGAAATTACCAAAATGCCTCTAAGGGAAAAAAATGACTAAAATACCCCTACGTGTTGAATGTAAGACTTATGGATGTTGCATGTATACCTGCTGTATTCATATGATATTTTGTTTAGGTTGCATATGGGTTGGGGATTATGGAACGGAGGAAGTATATGAGGATCGCATGGTTTCTTGACGACTTTGGATCCACTGATGGCTATTAAGCCCAGTATTTGATTAGCTGCTTGCTGCAATGAATGTAGTACCGCAATCGGGCTACCATTGAAGTGTATTGGATGGGTGGGTCAATATTTATATCCCCACATGATGTGTATCGAGGGACGGAGTTGGTGTATAGTGGTTGGATTATTGGGGCGGGTTGCACAACATTGCATGTATGATATTATGGTGATTGATGATTGTTTAATACTCTTTGAGGGTTGTACACACTGAGTTTTCAAAAACTCACCCCCTCTTTTATTTTTCTCAAGTGATCCTCAGTAGGTGGTTCGACGGTTGGAGGGACTCCAAGGTGGCCAACTAGCAAGATGACTTGGACTTCTTTTCTCAAGCCTATAATTTCTAGTATTTAAAGTTATTGCAGTTCGGATTGTAATAAGGCCTATTCACTAGATATTATTTCAAACTAGGATTATTATTATTTTTATGCTTTATACTTGCTAGAAGTAGAACATGGTTTTCCTAAACCATAACTGTTTTAAAATACTACGTTTCCGTAACTTAATTTTTAAATGACAAGTTTTCATAGATCATCTATTTTAAATAAAGCATCCGCAACTAAAAAAAGAGTTTACAAAGTAATTATCATCATTCAAGAAAGAATAGATTTTTTTAAATACACCTCGCTTTGAAAGCAACAAATACAAGCTGGGATTTTACTCAAGGTTTTTATTTTAAAGAAGGGTTTTCAATGAAAACAAGGTTTTCGATAAAACACTTCAATGTGACACGCTAGATCCGGCCATAACGTCTAGGTCGGGTTTGGGGTGTTACAAATGCATTCCTAGATACACTAAATCTTTATTTCCTAATTCGAGTCTAATTGTATCTTTGATTGATGAGCCCCAGTTCGCAATAAGACTAGAAAACACCAGTTCAGCATCACGTTAGTGAAACTACCTCGTAAACAAATTGGCGAAACCCCTTGCTAATGCTCTTTTGGCGAACCCCCAGCTCGCCTAAACCTTGGTGAACATCCAGTTCGCTAAAATACTACCAAACCCTTCACATGCGAGGTAAAAACTTCCAAGCCCGTCTGCAGGGTGTTACATTACCAATTGAAGATTAGAAGGAAAAGGGTTTATGCTAGAATCTCATATGTAAATGCTCATCTCGAGCTATCACCGGGTCTGCTCACAGAAGCTGACAGTCAAGACGTAGCTACACGGTGCTGCTCACACAAGCTGACTAGAATTCACAACAAATGCCGAAAAACTCAGCCACCGGTAGAACGTACGGACCAGCACCCAAAACATAATAACCCCTAATGACATGTCATTTGTATCTCATCTATTCCTAAGGTTCAACCGGGATTTATACATTACCGAATCTTCGTCAAACATTTTCATAAATTTGTCTTCACAATTAATGCAATTATAAAGCATTTAAAACAGAATTATATTAATGCTTATTAACATACGAACTTACCTCGAATTTACACGGAAAGAATTGAGCTATCAATCCACTATTTTATTTTTCCCACGATCTAATTCTGAACTCCACTATTCCTGATCTATATATAATCAAATTTAACATATTTAAATACTGTTCTATTCAATTTAATCCAAAATTCATATTATGGCAAAAGTACACTTTTGCCCTTTAAATTTTGAATTCTTTACAATTTAGTCCTTAGCTCATAAAAATGCAAATTCATGCAATTGAGTCCACAACCATGCTAGCGATTTTCACCTATACTCATAGTAGCCCATATTTTTCATTATTTCACACATTTACGACACAATTTATCACATTTCTTAATTTAATCCCTAATTGACAATTTTATCAAAAATCACTTAACAAATGTTGTTTATCTAACAACAACCATCCATTTTCTATCATCAAACATCAAAAAACATATACATTCATCAATTGTAAAACCCTAGACTTTTAACAATTTTGCAAATTAGTCCCTAGGCTAGCTAGATTAAGCTACAACGACTTAAAAAACATAAAAATCACTAAAAACCAAGCAAAATACACTTACATGCACTATGGATTGTTGGCTGAACCTTAGAAAGTCTTTAATGGCTTCCTTATTTCTAATTTTGGTTAAAGGAAGAAGAAAGAAAGATGATATATTTCTTTTTCATACTTTAAGAAAGATGATATATTTCTTTTTCATACTTTAATTTTGTTTTATTTTACTAATTACAAAATTAACCTTACTATTAACCTTTATAAATTTATAATCAAAATCCATAATTGTCCACTAAATATGTTAATGGTCTAATTACCAATTAAGGCCACTCATAACTAAATTTCATAGTAATTTAACATCATTTCCAAATAGAAAACAAGTTTTGTACTTTATGCGATTTAGTCCTTTTTTATCAAATTGAGCATTCAAACGATAAAATTTCTTAACGAAATTTTTTTATACGACACTATTAACATGCTGTAGACTTAAAATAATAAAAATATAATTATTTTGACCTCAAATTTGTGGTCTCGAAACCACTATTTTGATTTGACTAAAAAGGGGCTATGATACCCATTTTCAGT
This sequence comes from Gossypium longicalyx, assembly GCA_025698465.1. Taxonomy (NCBI): domain Eukaryota; kingdom Viridiplantae; phylum Streptophyta; class Magnoliopsida; order Malvales; family Malvaceae; genus Gossypium; species Gossypium longicalyx. The sequence goes on from CM047004.1 coordinate 50,736,870, forward strand.
GAAATCGAAATAGTGGTTTCAGGACCACAAATGCGAGCCAAAAAGAAAATTTATTTTAATATTATTGCATGGTCTGCATTATGATAGGAATTTTATATGAAAATTCTAATAAGAAAATTTTACCGATTATGTGTTTAATTATAGAAAGGACCAAATTGCATAAAATGCAAAAGTTGAGTTCTAGTAGCTAAAAGGATCAATTAGCTATGGAATTCAAAATAAAAGGTTCTTATATGGTAATTAGACCATTAAAGAAAAGTTAGTAGATATTTTTTATGATTCATCAATGGAAAATTAGAAAAAGAAAAGGGCTAAATTGGAAATGTAAATAATTAAAGGATGATAAATAATTAAAAAAGAAATATCATCATATTATTATCATCTTCATCCCAAAATTTTATGAAAACCCTAGGAAAGAGAAAGCAAGCTTTCTTGGCTTAATTGGGTAAGCATCATTGTCCTGTTTTTAGTAATTTTTATATTTTTGAGTTCAGAATAGCTTAATCTATCTATTTTAGGGATCAATTTGTAAAGTTATCAAAGTATTGAAATTTTTCCATGGATAAATATGCTGAAAATTTGAAATTTATGGTACAAATTGAAAGGTTGTTAATAGATAAACAACTTTTACAAAGAGAATTTTGAAGAAATTGTAATTTAGGGACTAAATTGAAAAACCCATGGAAAAATTATGATTTTTGTGAAATTCATGGGCTGTAATTGTAACATGTAAAATTCGGTTAGGCTTGAAATAAGGATTAAATTGCATGAATTTTATTTTCTGAGCTTAGGGACGAAATCGTCATTTATGAAAGTATAGAGGCAAAATAGTAATTTTGCCTAGGAAGTGAATTGAATTCAATAGAGTATGAAATAGATTAAATTGATGTTAAATTCATTTATTTAGATCCGAAAAACTCAAATACGAAGTTAGATCGAGGAAAAGAAAAAGTGTCAGATTAGTAGATTTCTGTATACGAATAAGTATCGAGGTAAGTTTGTGTTACTAAATTGTGTTTATTTTTATGCTTGATGTGAATGTAGCATTTGATTACATGAATTATATAAATGTTATAAATATATGAAGTAATCACATATCCAATTATATCTGAAATATGTTAAATTCTGTTTGAATAATGAAATGCGATGGATACAATATTTTCCCGTACTGATTATAGTCTTGCATATGTTACGGACATTATAGCTCAGACAAACATCCTGTTAAAAGCCTTCTCGAGCATCCTGTTATATAGTTCCTGCGAGCAATCTGATCGGTAGTGATTCTGCATGTGTTGCGCACTACCGCAGCTCTTTGTGAGCGTCTTGTTACATGATTCGATCAGTTGTGATCCAGCAATTGTTGCGGACACAAACACAGCTCATCATGAGCGTCCTGATATAGGCTCTTATGAGCTTCCTGACATGGCTTGCTTGAACCCTCTGTTACCTTATCTACTGCTCCCTGATAATAACTCTTCGGACTTACCTGTAAAGCTCTATGAGCTCCCTGATTAAAACTCTTATGAGTTTTTTGTTTACCCTAGATAAGTGTCTTGTTACATGACTCATCTGAGCATCCTGATATGTGGCTCGATTGTGTGCTACCTGATTATGTGCCCTAAAGGGTACCCCTAATTATGAGTTGACCGTTTATAGTTTTGTACACCTTGTGTGTACTACCTGAGTATCCATCGTTATTTCAATAATTCAACAGATAAAACTCCTGACATGAGAAATTATGAGATTAAAATAATTATGTGTAGCACCCCTAACTCGTATCCATCGCCAGATTAGGGTTACGAGGTATTACCTAACAAAACACAGTTCAGGATGCTCATATAAATCATTTCAAGTTCAAAAGCATATCAAATTCCTTCACAATAATTTTCAATCGAATTGCAATCATCTATTCATTCATATAAACTAATTTTACACATAAGAAACACTTAACCAAATAAAATCAACCATGCTTTATTACTTATAATACATATACGAACCATGCTGCAAAATTTCAATCATATCAATATCATTTGTAATCACATATTCGAATTGTCTAATATGTAACAAAACCATCTTGCATGCATTTTACAAATATAATATTCGAACTATAAGGGCATCAAATACTTGGTATTCGAATACCTAAATTGAAAACAAGTATATTTCCTTACTTCATATTCCAAACACATATATCACAAAATTTATTTGTTTATAACTATTTATTTTATTAGCAAATTATCAAACATGCCAGTTTAACAACACATTTCATTACTACTTATCTCATTCAAGTAAACAGCTAAAACAAATCCAAACTATGCTCAATTCGAAACATAATAATGCAAACATTTCTAAATGCATTTTTGCCTAAAACCAATTTACCAAAATCGGACAGCACATATATACAAGGCATCAACTAACACATAAATTCCAGCCAAAAACATTCTAATTCATGCGCATTTCATACTTTACAAAAATATCACCCAATATTATACTAATTTTCATTCATCACATAATCAATCACCTAATCAACAAGACAACCATATTAATTTGGCTAAATACATACGACATCACAAAACATATATATATATATATATATTCTACCTGGCATTAGACGAATGTAAGTTCACATCTTATACCATATTTTATCTTACAAATGACCGCAGCAATTTTATTAACAACAATTTACCGAATACACAATCAACCATTTGCCAAAATTATTCATTCAAACATTTCCAAATCATGAAACATTATAAACACATCATAAACCATGTAACATATTTCCCAAAATAAGTTAAGTAACAAGGCCGAATACACACCAACCTAAACACCATTTTTAAACCAACTCACAAGCCAAATTATACATTAAAACATAGGTCATTAATAAACCATGCCGAATAGCCAAATTCAATGGCATAGCTTACTCATACCATGGCAATTATAAACATATACCATAAGTTAATTACACTTCCATTAACTACATCATTCATAAGCCAATTCACATGGCTATTAGCACAATTCAAAACATACCATTTGATTACTAGCCTATACATGCCATATAACATATTTACAAGCTTCAAAAGTACCAAAATGGTGATTAATAACGTGACGATGATCCTTGATGATCCCCGAGCTCGAGCTAGCTTTCAATATCTATAAAACAACGAATAAACACACAAAGTAAGCTTGGAAAGCTTAGTAAGCCATAAGCAAATAAATCATCACAAAAGCATTCATAAATCAATTCTAAATAGCTGAAACTAATTAGTTCCATACACATATATAATCACACTTCTCATGCAGTTAATATGATCACTTTAAGTATCCACACTTACCTTATTTTTCAATGAACAAATAAACCCTATGCGTACCTGAATCATTTAGCTCAAATTCTCATTCAGACTCATTTTGACATTGCTCATTGAACTATTTGGAATCATTAAGGATACTCGGAAACACTTATATCACATACAATGCCATATCCCAGATATGGTCTTACATGTTATCACATGTCGATGTCTCTGTCTCAGACAGGGTCTTACACGAATCATATACAATGCCAATGTCCCAGACATGGTCTTACACATAATATCATATCGATGCCAATGTCCCAGACATGGCCTTACATGAATTCATGCCTCGAAAATCCTTATGTCATGACATACGTATCCTATACTATTCCTATGGTTCGTACGGGGCTTTCGGACGTCGTAATTCAATCAATTCAAGCTCGAATCAAGTCCTCCAATGCTCAATTAAATTTGGCAACATATATATTTATATATTCAATTCAATTCGACATTATATAATGTATACATTTGAATTTAAAAACATTTATTTACTTATGAACTTACTTCATACGGAAACGAACAGACTAGAACGACTATTCAACAACTTTCGTCTTCCCCTGATCCAAATCTGATTTCTTCTTTACTTGATCTAAATTAATACAAATTTGACTTATTTAATGACATTCATTCAATTTAATTCACAAACAAATAAATGGGCATTTTGCACTTTAGCCCCTAACATTTCACATTTTCACAATATAGTCCCTATTTCAAAACAACACAAAATACTCAAAATTTCAACACAACACAAAATACTCAAAATTTCAACATGTTCATGCTTGGCCGAATTTTCCCTAGTCCCTAGCAGCCCATTATTTTCATTTTTTTCACATTTTGACCCCTTAATTTACAAATTTCACAATTTAATACTTAATAAGCATTTTTATCAAAAATCACTTAATTAAACTTAATAATCTATCAACAAATATTTATTTTTCATCACCAAATAACAAAAACATTAAGCTATCATCAATGGCAAAACATAAAATCCTCAACCAATTCGAAAATTTAAGCATGGGCTAGCTAGTATACGAAGCAACGATCTCAAAAACATAAAAATTATCAAAAACCGAACAAAGAAAATACCTAAATCAAGCCTCTTAAGTGCCGAACTCAAAAGCTTCAAGATGGTTTCTTTCTTCTCAATATTCAGCCATGAAAAATAAAAGATGAACATGCATGTGTTTTTCTTTATGTTTTATTTTATTAATCATTATTACTAAATTACAAAATTAACCTTTATAATATAATATGAAAATGTAACACCCCTAACCCGTAATCGTCACTGGAATAGGTTAAGAGGCATTACCGAACACATAACTCAATTCAAAATATTCAATTATCAATCATCATCTCATTTCAATCGAAGTCATTCATGTAAACTTGTAACATGCTTAAATCAAGCATAATAAACTTTAAACATGCATACAGGACTAAATTGATAACATACAAGGATTTAAGGAAATTTTGGAAAATTTTCTAAACAGGGGTTACACGCCCATGTGCCCAGGCCCTGTGCCTCACACGACCACCAGACACGCCCGTGTCCAGGCCGTGTAACTCACTGACTTAGTTAATTAAGCTACAGCAGACACACGGTCAAATCGCACGCCCGTGTGCTCAGCCGTGTGGGGCAAAATTAGGCTTGTTTTAAGCCACTTTTCCTCACCCATATTCAATCACCTTAAAGCATACATATAACACCTTACTTAAATCCAATTTGGCAGCCAAAACAACCATTTCAAAACATATTATATTGCAAATATCATAATCAATGCATGTGGACACTAAATTGGCATTCAAATATCAAATCTAACCAAGCATATACATATCACTTACCAATTATCTATTGTGATATTTAAACCATAATCAATCATACCAAGATATATCATTTTACAAAGCAATATACAAACCAAACTAACATGGACATAGCTTAAACAAATCAAACCTTACATCATTATTAAGCCGACTCTCATGGCTAATTACATTAAACACTTAAGCATCAATTGCCAACATTACTTATACACTTCATAAACCAGCTAGCCTATACATGCCATATAAATAATTTCACAAAGCTTTTAAGTACCAAAACGATAGGTGGATAGTGTGATACAATCTCCTATGACTTCCAACCTGAACGAGCCTCTAAAACACTATAAATATAGAAGAAGAAAAGCAAAATATGCTATAAAGCTTAGTAAGCTCGTATGGCTAATAAACTCATAATATCAAATAACGACAATTTAAACAGTTACTCAAAGTATAATTTAGCTCGTAGAATTTCATCATTCTATCACATACTTATTCGCATCATCAACAATGAATCTCACTAATCTATTAAATTCCATGCTCATATGGTCTGAGTACATGTTCTCAATTCATTTACCATTTCATATGCATAAGCAACTAGACATATATTACATTCAATTCAATAGCTATCACCTTTATATAGCCAAATAAACCATAGGAAACCTCATAAATTTCCACCTACTCATCATATGAATTTCACACATGTCATTTACTTATCGATTTTTGTACGAGTACCTAACCTGATTCACATCATCGCTTATACTTTTTTTTTGTACGTCATCTTTACTCATTGACTCGTCTACACATCGATGAAAACACATCATCACAATTCAATATTAGTAAATATAATGAGATCATAAACCTTTCACATTTCATTCACAAACTTAAATATGAATTTCACAAGTTTCTTTGATTCAATGCTTATATAACCCATGTACATACATGTAGCTTCCCGTATATAACTCTTATCTTATCATATCTTTGGCATATCCGTTATCCATTTGTAATATTTTTGGATACCCGGAAACTCGCACACCTAATGGAAAATAAATAGCCAAAGCTATATCAATCTCGCACACTAAGTGCCAATATGTACATATAGCCAAAGCTATCTCAATTACGCACACTAAGTGCCAATATATGTATATAACCGAAGTTATCTGGTCTCGCATACTTAGTGCCAATATATTTAGCCGAAGCTATTTCAGTCTTGCACACTTAGTGCCAATATATAACCAAATCATCGTCAAACATGTCTATAATCTCATATTCACATTTTAGACAATATTAAAGCATTTAAAACATCATTATATCAATGCTTATTACATACGAACTTATCTCGACCATCAGAACGACGAAATAGATCGACCAATCTGAATCTTTACTTTTCCTTCAATCTAGACCCGCACGAGGCTTAATTTGATCTAAATAATCAAATTCAATTAATTTATTATAAATTCTAGATAATTCGGCCCAAAATACAAAATTTTGCAAAATTACACATTTGCCCCTATTATTTCACATTTTTGCAATTTAGTCCTTATCACATAAAATCACAAATTCATGCAATTTCATCGTACCCATGCTTAACCGAATTATTATTATTGTCTTAGCAGCCCACATTTTCTATATAATCACACTTTTAACCACATAATTTCAATATTTCACAATTTAATCCCTATTTTGCATTTTTACTCAAAATCACTTAATAAAACTTGTTAATCTAACTTCAAACTTTAATAGTATATCATAAAACATCTAAAAAACCAAGAATTCAAAAATGGCATCATTCAAAATCTATAACAATTTCAAAAACAGAGATATGGGCTATCTAGATTAAGCTGCAACGAGTTCAAAAATGTAGAAATCATTAAAAACTGAATCAAAATCACTTACTAATTGCTATATGAGATTGCCGAAACTTTAAAGCTTTAAAAATGGCTTTCTAAGATCTAACATTCAGTGGATATGATAATGGATGATGAGAAAATTTTTGTTTTATTTATTTTAACCTTTAATAACCAATTTACCAAATTAACCTTAAAACTAAATCATAATTTCAATAATGCCAAACCATGATATTCCACTATCAAAATTTATGGGCTATTTACCATGAAAATTCTCACAATTTCTTTCTATAGCCATTTGGTGCATTTAACTTATAGAACTCAAGTTTTGCACTTTATGCGATTTAGTCCTTTTTACCGAATTAACCGCTCAAACGATAAAATTTCTTTACGAAATTTTCACACGAATATTCTATCATACTGTAAACCTTAATAAAATAATAAAATAAATATTTTGACTTTGGATTGTGGTCCCAAAACCACTGTTCCGGTTAACCCTAAAAATAAGCTATTACAGAAAACCTTATAATATATGCCCATAACCGTCCATCCTATTGTTTAATGGTAAAATAACCAAATATGGACCTCATCTTTAATTAATCAAAGAAATTAAGCACTTTATCATATAGCATGCTACTTTTACATTTTACGCGATTAAGTCCTTTTATCAAATTAACAACCAATCGATAAAATTAAATCACGAAATTAAATAACATGCTGTAAACACCAGAAATAATATTAAAATAATTTAACAACCTCAAATTTGTGGTTCTGAAACTACTGTTCTGATTTAGCTAAAATCGGGTTGTTACATTATGTCTTTAATGCTTCTAAAATACCTAAAGGGTGAAACATGATGAGCTCATCCATGATTATTTGATGTACATGTGAATTATGTGACTAACTTACTTAATTGAGTGTATGTGATTAGGCAAATTGCCAAGTTGTTGGGAAGCATGTTATTGTTATGCTTATTTAATTGAATATAATTGGTAAGTTTAATTCCTGTTATATGAACTTACTAAGCATTAAATGCTTACTAGATTTTTTTTCTCTGTTTTATAGTACTCGGAAGCTCGCAAAGGTTGGAGATCGGTCGGAGTATCATCACACTATCCACCATCTCATTTTGGTATAAATAGTAAACTTATGTTGGTATAATGGCATGTATAGATTAACTTGGCCAATTGTTGGCTTGTAAATGGTTGTTTGTAATCTAGCCATTGGAATGGCTAGTGATAGTTGGTTTTGGTATATTTATAAGGTTAAATCATGATAAATACATATATGTTTAGTATGTTTAATTGAGTTGTGTTAAATATGCATTTTAATAAAAGGTAAGATTATAAACATGAATGCATGTGATGATATAATATGCTAGATGATAGAGTTGGCTTGGTTATAATGCATGAATTGGTTGGTATATGATTTCAAGTATTGGTGTAGGTTTTTGGAAAATTTGGGTGAGAAAGAAAGCTAGGAAATGGCTTTATTTTGTCCACACGGGTAGACACACGGGTGTGTGTCTTAATCGTGTGTGACACACGGCCTGGCACATGGGCGTGTGGTTTGGCCGTGTGTCCCCTGAATCGTAAAATTTAGAAACAGAATGCTCAAAATTAGACACACAAGTAGAGACACGGTCATGTGTCTCAGCCGTGTGTGATACACAGCCTAGAACACGGGCATGTCTTGGCCGTCTGAAACCTGCACCTAATTTGTCAAGATTAAATTGACTACACAGCCTAGCACACGGGCGTGTGGCAGGCCATGTGGCACGAGTCAGAGAGTTACACGGGTAAGGACACGGGCTGGGACATGGCCATGTGCTTCACATCAAATGCCCATACGGTCTGAGACCTGGGCATGTCACTTGGCTATGAGCCACATGGCTTACTCACACGGGCATGTGGCCCTTGTATATAAGAAAAATTTTGAAATTTTGCGAAAAATTTTCTAAGGACCCGATTTAGTCTCGAATTGTTTCTAATGCTTAAGTTGGACCTCGAGGGTCCATTCAAAGGACGATATGTTTAGTTTCAAATATGAACAGTAAATGATATGAATTATCTATAATTTTTCTGTAAACTCTGGCAAGGCTCCGTAACCCTATTCTGGCGACGGATACGGATTAGAGGTGTTACAATAAACTACGAGCTAAACAGGTACAGTGCGAGTTGAATTCTGATTCAAAATTTTAGATTGGATCTGATGATTGTCTATTATTCTGAGGCAGAATATGTGTACTGTAACACCCCCTACCCGTGTCTGACGCCGGGACAGGATACAAGGCATTATCAGACTTAAACTCAAACAATCATACAATTCGAGCCATAAAACTTCGTTCCAAATTAAAACCAATCAAATATATTCATAGTGTCTAGGCCCAAAACATGCATTGAAAATGGTCCAAGACTAAACCGAGAACTTTGGAAAGTTTTGGGCAAACATAGAAATTTTTCTTATAAAACAGGGTCACACGCCCGTGTGGACACAAGGGCACGCCATTGTCCTCCGGCCGTGTAACTCTCTGTTTATGACGTCAGCACACAATTTGAACCACACGGCCAGGCCACACGCCCGTGTCACCAGGCTGTGTTCCTCACACGATTGAGACACACGGCCGTGTCTCAGCCCGTGTGGCCAACACTTAGGCCATTTTCCAAGCCTCCATGTTACACATAATCCCTTACAACTTTATACACGTCATAATCACAATTCATAGTAGCATTTTAATGATTAAAACACTCTTTATTGAGACACAACATGACATTTTCAAGGCATCATTCATGTTTTACATATTCTCACATTATACCGATTCTAGGCATACCATATCTCATTTATTTGACCAAGTCAAATACTTTACCACTTATTCTCTTATACCATGGTTATCAACTTATCCATCCAGTATTCACGTTCAAGGCATTATTATCTTACTTGCCTTATTATATTTTAACCATGGTCATGACCACTTTGAATGGTCATGAAGCATTCATCACACATGCATGTCACAACACCAATCATGCATGGCCAACCATCATGCTCACATCATTTCATCACAAACATTATAACATAGCATGCCTAGATAGATTTACAAACCATACTTAATATGAGCTGCACCCTATGGCCATATACAATAAATCAAAATAAGCCAATACATTTGGCCAAATCATATAACACATATCATAAAATCTAATCCCTATACATGGCACTCACTTGAAACTTCTCAACCTATGTATCAATATCCCATGGTAATAGCTTGGTAGTGTCATGTTGCCTCCGACGTTCTCCAAACCCGAGCTGACCTGACAACACTAAAAGAAATGGAAAGGAGGGAGTAAGCTTTATGCTTAGTAAGCTCGCATGAAAATAATAAGCAAGGAATTAATATGTTATTTCAATTTCTCTCTATTTATTAAAATCTAGTAAAGTTGTTTTCTTGAGTCACAGACACTAAATCATTTATATCTGGAGCTACGAAACTCCATATTAATATCTGTTAATTTTTCAAGAAACTAGACTCACATATATTTTTATCATAAAATTTTCAAAATTTCTGATTGAGCCAATAAGTACATTTTATTCTTTAAAGTCTCCCCTTTTTCGCTATCTGATAGTTCTGACCTCTCTTCACTAAAACTTAATCATCTCTTAGTACGAGATTCAGATAATTTTCCTATCTATTTCTATTGAAAATAGACACATCAAGGACTTATTCATATGAATTCTAACCCATAAATATTTTTGTACTATTTATAGTGATTTTCCCAATTCAAAACAGGGGATTCCGAACTCATTCTGAATCTTTCTCACAAGAATTCAAATATCTCATAATATTAAATTCTTTTGCTTATACCATTTCTTCTATGTGAAATTAAGCTCAATAAGCTTTCATTTCATATTTAATTCAGCATTTAATTCGACTTCCACAATTTTTAGTGGATTTTCAAAGTCAGACTATTACTGCTGTCCAAACAGTTTTAGAGCAACAAAATGATGTTCATCATAAGATTGCCATAAAAATATTATTTTCATATGTATCATTCATCCATTTGCATTCTTACCACAAGTCCATTTCATTTCACATGTCAAACACATGTTCATGGGTTTCGAGCACGTACCTGTGCTATCTCTTAGCACAACCACTCATCCAAACATGATAGTCATGTGCATCATACTAGTATCATCTAAGCATAGATGAGTTTATCATTTCAAGTATTTCCATTTCTATTTCTCATGTTAATTCCGTTGAATTTCTCGGGGAGCTCGATGGATAGCCCATTTACCCTCAATTCATACAAGTGATCATCTCAATACACACTCCCGCAAACCTTGCATCTTACGGCGGGATTACCATTCCAGTCTAAATCCCCCGTAGAATAAATTCATACAGCAATGTCGGGATTACCAGTCCAGGCTAAATCCCTTTCAATGACAATTGGTCTCATAAGCTTGAATCTAAATTTCCAGTCCAGGCTAAATTTAGTCATCAATCGGATTACCCATCTAGGTTAAATCCATAACGCATACATATTCTTTGGGAGGCTCGATTATTCAAGGAACACCCTTCCGGGCTAGATCATTTCTGTACTGAGATCTATGGATTACCTGCCCAGGCTAAATCCTTTATTGCAACACATGCAGGATCTCATATCATGTATGAAATGATATATCCATCGGATATCCCTTTTTATTCAACCAGGACAATTTATCAACTTTTCATTAGTACAACCTTTCCCATGTATTATTTCACAATGTCTATCAACATTATAATTCATGTATGAATACACATTTTAATGTTTATCTGAGCATTAATCCATACAACAAAAATAAAATATCACCTAGTTTTCATACAAACTTATTCATTTCATTTAAAATGTCAATTTCCATCAAATTTCCATTAACATCAAATTCAATACAATCATAGCAAAACATATTTCATGTATAACAATAATAACATGAATAATATGCTCATTAAATCACGCGAACTTACCTCGAATACGGAAACGACAAAATTACCATTTTAGTCTAAAACTTGTATTTTCCTGATTTAAGCTCGAATCTCGATTTCCTTTATCTATCATTTCAAATATAGCCTATTTAGGACTCACATTATTCAAATTGACCCAAAAATCATATTTTGGAAAATTTACAATTTTTCCCCTAAACTTTCACATATTTGCAATTTAGTCCCTAGGCTCGTAAAATGAAATGTGTTCAATTTCTTGATTACCCAAGCCTAGACGAACCATATTCAAGCTTATGGAAGTCCACATTTCTCATTAAAACAGATTTTTAGTTTACACCTTTTTTAATTTAGTCCTTTTTAGGCTTTTTCATGAAAAATCACTTAGTAAAAGGTGTTAAATACACTTCAATCTTTCATATTCTACCATTAAACATCAAAACAATAGCATGTCATGCATGGATACTTTTTTAAACATAAACCCTAGCTCAAAATAATGGTAGAAATGAGTAGAGCATGTTACTGGGATTTCAAAAATGCATAGAACGTTAAAAAGGGGCTCGGGATCACTTACTATTGAGCTTGGAAGCTTGGAAACCCTAGCCATGGCTCCCCTCTTGATTAACACAGCCATGGAAGGAAGATGGACACATTTGGATTTTAATTTTTGTCTTTTAATTCATTTTACCCCTAAATGACCAAAATGCCCTTTTTACCATTCTTTCAAATTTTACCCTTCTAAGCCCATTTTTGTCCAAATTTTTAGAACTTGGTCAAATTAATCTTTAAGGACCTCTAATTAATAATATAATTCAATTTCATGTAAATTGCTTCTAGAACACAAGTTTTACAAATTATTCGATTTAGTCCTTAAAGTCTAATTAAGCACTTTTCACATAAAATTTCCTCATGAAATTTTCACACAAGCATAGAGACCTATAATAGACCTTATAATAATCATAAAATAATTATTATCATCTCGGATTTGTCGTCTCAAAACCACTATTTTGACTAGGCCCTAATTTGGGATGTTAAATGTACCAAGGAATTTAGAACTTGTACAGAAGATTTTGAACGAAGTTCATAATAGTACTATGTATATTCATCCGAGAAGTAACAAAATGTACAATGATTTGAAAAAGACGTACTACTTTTCAGGAATAAAACATGATATTTTTGAATTTGTGTCTAAGTGTTTGATATGTTTGCAAGTTAAAGCTAAACACTAGGTACCTTCGGGATTATTACAGCCAGTTACGATACTGGAATGGAAGTGAGAAAGAGTTACTATAGATTTTGTATCAGGGTTACCCCTATCTCTGAAAAAGAAAGATGTCATTTGGGTAATCGTCAACTGGTTAACAAAGTTTGCACACTTTAATCCAGTACATATGGATTTCACTCTGGACAAGTTAGCAGAATTATATGTTTCCGAGATTGTTAGATTACATACAGTACCAGTTTCCATTGTTTCTGATAGAGATTCTTGGTTCACATCCCGATTCTAGAATAAATTACAAGAAGCTGTGGGTACACAGTTACATTTCAGCACGGCTTTCCATCCTTAGACTGATGGAAAATCTGAACGTGTGATACAAATTTTAGAAGATATGCTTCGATGCTGTGTGTTGGAATTTGAAGGTAATTGGGAAAAATACCTGCCTTTAGTTGAATTTGCATACAATAATAGTTATCAGCCTGGCATTAAAATGGCTCCGTATGAGGCTATGTATGGTCGCAAATGTAGAACTCCATTGTACTAGATGGAACTTAGTGAGAAAAAGATATATGGAGTTGATTTGATTCGAGAAACTGAAGAAAAGGTGAAAGTGATTCGGGATAGTGTAAAAGCGGCCTCTGATCGTCAAAAGTTTTATGCCAATCTTAAATGAAAAGAAATAGAATTTCAAGTCAGAGACAAGGTATTCTTGAAAGTATCGCCTTGGAAAAAAATTCTTTGGTTTGGCTGTTAAGGAAAACTGAGTCCACGGTTCATTAGACAATATGAAGTTATTGAAAGAATTGGACCAGTTGCATATCGATTGGCATTACCACTAAAGCTTGACAGAATTCATAATGTTTTTCATGTGTCTATGTTGCGACGGTATCAGTCAGATCCTTCACATGTTATTTCTCCAATAGAAGTTAAGATTCAGCCTAATATGACTTACAGCGAAGAATCGATTAAAATCCTAGCACGAGAGACAAAAGAATTAAGAAATCAAAAGGTAACTCTAGTGAAAGTTCTTTGGCAATGACATGAGATTGAAGAAGCTACCTGGGAACCGAAGGATACCATGAGAAAACAATACTCGAAACCCTTTACTGGTAAGATTTTTGAGGACGAAAATTTTTTAAAGGGAGAGTTGTAATATCCCATTTTTAGTGAAATTGGAACAATAGTTTCGGGACCACAAATTCGAGACAGAAAGAAAATTTATTTTAATAATATTGTATGGTTTGCATTATGATAGAAAAGACATATGAAAATTTTGATAAGAAAATTTTATTGATTTCATGTTTAATTATAGAAAGGACCAAATTGCATAAAATGCAAAAGTTGAGTTCTAGTAGCTATAAGTATCAAATAGCTATGGAATTCAAAACTTGAGGCACTTATATGGTAATTAAACCATTAAGAAAAGTTAGTAGATATTTTTTATGATTCATCCATGGAAATTTAAAAAAGAAAAGGACTAAATTGGAAATTGAAATAAATAAAAGATGATAAATAAAATAAATGTTTACTATCATCATTTTATATCATCTTCATCCCCAAACTCTATGGAAATCCTAGAAAAGAGAAAGAAAATCAAGCAAGCCTAATTGGGTAAGTAATTTTCTCCCGTTTTTAATAATTTTTATATTTTTGAGATCGGAATAACCTAATCTAGCTATTTTGGGGATCAATTTGTAAAATTATCAAAGTATTAAAATTTTTCCATGGATGAATATGCTAAAACTTTGAAATTTATGGTAGAAAATGAAAGGTTGTTGATCGATAAACAACTTTTGTAAAGTGAATTTTCATGAAATTGTGATTTAGGGACTAAATTATAAAAATGTAAAATTCATGGAAAATTTCTAATTTTTATGAAATATATGTGCTGTAAATGTTATATGTAAAAATCGATTAGGCTTGGAATAAGGATTAAATTGCATGAATTTTATTTTCCAAGCCTAAGGATGAGATAATCATTTATAGAAAGTATAGGGGCAAAATGGTAATTTTTCCTAGGATGTGAATTGAATTAGTTTGAGTATGAAATGGATTAAATTGATGTTAAATTCATTTATATAGATCCAGAAAGACCTAATACTGAGTTGGATCGAGGAAAACAAAAAGTATTGGATTAGTAGATTTCCATATATGAACAAGTGACGACGTAAGTTCGTATAACTAAATTGTGTATATTTATGTTCTTGAATTGTATAAATGTAAAATATATGAAATTGGTTACATATGCGACAAATCTTGATAAATATTAAATCTCGTTTGAATAATGAAATTCGATGGATACAGGATTCCCGATTGGTTGTGGTCCTGCATGTGTTGCGAACACACCACAGCTCCTACGAGCATCCCGTTATAAGCCCTCTTGAGCTTCCTATTATATGGTTCCTATGAGTATCCTGATTGGTAGTGATCCTGCATGTGTTGCGGACTACCGCAACTCTTTGTGAGTGTCCTATTATATGATCGATTGTGATCCTGCATATATTGCGGACACAAACGCAGCCCTTTATGAGCGTCCTTATATAGGCTCTTTATGAGCTTCCTGACATGGCTCACTTGAACATCCTGTTATATGGCTATCTAGAGCTCCGTAATAATAACTCTTCGGAGTTACCTGTTAAGCTCAATGAGCTTCCTGTTCTAAACTCTTATGAGTTTCCTAATTTAGCCCGCATAAACTTCCTATTACATGTCTCACATGAGCATCCTGTTATATGGCTTGAGAGAGTGTTTCTTGATAATGTGCCCTAATCGGGTACCCCTGAATATGATTTGATAGTTTACAGTTTTGTACACTTTGAGTGTACTACATGTGTATCCGTCGATATTTCAAATAAATTCAACGGGAATAGTTTTGACATGGTTGAATTGAACTTAAAATAATTGATTATGGAAATGCACATGTTATATGAAAATATGATATGAAAAGCACATGTTTGTGAAAGTTATTACATGATGAGTTCATCTTTGATTTTTGATGTTTGCATGATATATATATGACTAACAAGTTTCTTGAGATCATATGTGTTTAGGCAAATGGCCACAATGATTTGGATGCATGTTTGTATACTTATTTTGAATGTACATGATTGGTAAGTTAAATTCTTGTTATACGAATTTACTAAGCATTTGAAATGTTTACTCGATTTTCTTTCTCTGTTTTATAATGGTCGGAAGCTTGTAAAGGTTGGAATCGATCGGAGCATCATCACACTATCCTTCAGTTCGCTTTGGTATAAATAGTAAACTATCTTTGGAATAATGGCATATATAGGTAAACTAGGCCAAATGTTGGCATGTAAACGGTTGTTTGTAATCTAGCCATTAGAATGGCTAGTAATGTAACGCCCTAAAAATCTAGGGGTCGTAATTTTGTCAATTTTTGAAACAAATTGCATGTTGGTATGTTAGCTAAGTGATTTGGGCATGTTTAGGGTTGTCTGGGAAGTCCTGGGTTCAAGCTCTGGCTTTTTTAGAATTTTTGTTTTTACTTAAAAGGAACCTGGACACTGGTGCGTAGGCTTTATAAATAAATGTGGTGAGGACATAAAAGAGCCTTGTGGCTTAGTGGTAGTTGGCGTGTGGAGCAACCGAATAGGGCATGGGTTCGAATCCCATGTCAAACAAAGGAGTAATTATTTTGCTAGAAGGGGACGACAAGAGTTAGTGTTGGAGTTGAACACTGGGGATGAAGAGCTTGAATTGGTTTTAAGGGTTGTTGCAGAGGATTTCAAGAAGGGATAAGGGGAGAGATTCAGGGAGATTTTCAAGGAGTTTGAGGTGTGGTGGGAGTGTAGCCGAATAGGGAGTTGTGGGTACCTATTTGATCATACCACTGAGTGCCAAATGGGGTTTTTCTGAGTGTTGTTTTCTTTTATTTTGTTTTCGAATTTTTCTCTAGTCTCCCTTTTGGCATTTGGAAGTTGCGGCTTTATTGACCCTTACCACATTTTCTTCTCTTTCTCCTTCTCTTACCCGAAAACTCTCCATTCTTTTCTAGCTTTGGACAACTTGCCTTGACCGAATATCCCTTTGGTTCATTCACAAGTTTGTGTCGAAACCTTCATGCTCCTCTCTTATTTCTGTTCTTTTCTCCATTCTCTTGCTGCTACTATTAACTGAACCCTGTTAAGGTTTCAATTTTGTTTTTCTTTGCTTCGCATCTCTTCTTCGTCTCTTCTTTGTGTATGACCTTTTCCTGGTGGGCTGTCGAAATTCTCTTGTATTCTGGTAAGTGTTCTCTAGCCGAACTTCACTCGAATTTTTTTCAATTGAGGTTCAGCTTATGGTTCACTTAGGCCAAATGGTGTTGTTTTTCTCTATCAGGGAGAGTTGTTTTCTGTTTTAACACTCCTTACTGTGCGGCTAGGGGTTTAGTCTCGTCTAACAAGGTGTGGAGCCGATTGCTTCCTTGCAAGTGCATACTCCATCTTTGGTAAGTGTTAAAGGCTTGGACATGTGTATAGGGTTTGTAGATTTCTATTAATCAATTAACTGTATTTGTGAAGGATCGAGAGTTGGGAAGAATACATGATTAAGGAGGAGCTACGCTTGTTGGTGGGTGAGTAGTGATTTGGTTACAATATTATATTCTATTGCAGTGTAGTTTTGGATTAGCAAGGTTGTCAGACTAACACAAGTTTGTGATTGATCTTAGGTTCTCAATCCCAAGGGGTTTTTCGACTGAAATCTTTAACAAGTGTGTAACCGTACACCATTCTGTTACTGATCAAAAGCCAAAAGGTGTGTATTCACACCACTGCATAACTGTGAATCGGCAAAAGCCGAAAAGCTGAAACTTCGGCATTTGAGGTCTCACGGGCGTGCAAACGCTCATGGTGTAAATCGAGCCACTAATCATGGGCGACAGACTGTAGAGGCCGCCATGAGTACTCTCGTGGGCTCGGGCTGTTATGGGCCTCGTCGGGCTGAGATGAGTCGTGCGGGCCCGAAAGTCTCGTGGACCCTGCACGGACGAAATTGCGGTAAGTGGAAAATAATGAATTGGGCTACGGTGTTCGCATATACGTGATCAAAATTGGGCTAAATGGGCCACATAAGTGTGCGAGCCCACTTAGGCCGAGTAATGGGCCTTGGTCTCATTTATACTGTTTTGGCCATACGGGTTGCCTAAGTCGTTTGAGACGACTGTAGACCTTCTGAAGGGTCGTTATTTGCGCTGAGACCTTAAATTTGGTTAATAACCGAAATACCCCTGAGAGGTAAAAATTATTATTTAACTCTTAACTGATGAAATGGCCTTTATGACGCTAGTGGTAGGTTATTTGATGTACATAGGACATTTATACGACTAGTTTTGAGTATGACATACTGAATACACGTAATATTTATGACACGACATCTGCATGGGGTTGGGTTTATTATATGGAGGAAAGCATCAGATGGTGACTATGTCACATTTACTATTCTTGGTGGCTTGCCACACTTATCGCCATCTTGGCGGCTACTACTGCGTTATTATTCTTCGCGCGCTTTGCTGCGATATTGGTGTGCTGGTTGGGTGGGTCGATTGATATCCTCGCATGGTGTGTTGGTTGCTACAGGTGGTGTGCTGGATGGTTGTGGGATGGGTTGCATTTTACACTATACTGAAATTGTATTGTGCTTAGGCCCACACTGCTACTGTTTAAGGGCTAAGGCCCAGACTGTACTAATACTAAATAAGGCTCGTGCCCTGCATCGCTCTTTGCATTCTTCATTTTCTATAGACTGATATGGGATTACACACTGAGTTTTCGCAAACTCACCCTTTCTTTTAATTGTACAGGTAATCCTCAGCCTTAAACGGTTTGGAGCTGCGTGGGACTCGGGGTGGCCACACGATCACGAATGACTTCATTATTTACTGATTTTATACTTGGGTTTATATTTTTTTTCTTCTTGTTTTTGTAATAAGGCCATTTGGGGATTTAACTTTTAATTGGGCTATGATTTGGCATTTATCAACTGCTAGAGTAGGAACATCGGGTTTTTAAAATAATAATGTTTTCAGTAAGCAAACCTGCAACTTTAATTCTGTTAAATACAAACGTATTGAAAACTATACACGTTTTAAACAGCATGAAACTCTAGGCATAGACGGGTTTTAAAACTATAAAGGCTGTTACGACAACCGGTTTAACATCATAAGCTTGTCAGGTTTTCGGGTAATTGATGTGGCACGTTAGATTCGATCGTAACGTCTATGTCAGGTTTGGGGTGTTATATTTAGTGGTATCAGAGCCAGGTTTTCAAAACTCGACTGTGGTGTGGGTGGCAGAAAATTATTTTTCTTTTCTTTTTGAAATTAGGGTTTGAAGGGGGTTTTCAACTGAATTTGACTTGTTTCTGAAATGATGTTACTGGAAGTGTGGCACATTGAGTTTTCGGTACCAAATCTGTAAGTTCTCTGCTAGTATCTATTGCTTTAAACTATAATGTTATGCTGGAAACCTGTTATAGATAGTAGTATTATACTGGAAATTTCTAGTCAGAGTAAATCGAGATCATAGAAGACTGATAATGGTAGTGGGATCTCGATCTACGGAAACAAACTCTACATATTGTTTATCATAAAATATCTTTTATTAATAACTGGAATTATAAACTGATAGCATAAAATTCCTAAATTCAGATAAAGCGTATTTCGATATAAGCACTAGGGGTACTTGTGGAAGGGGTGCACAAGGTCGTGGTAGAGGCCGAGGGGGTGCTGAAGTTGGGTCTTCAGCGTCAGGTCACATACCTGCTAGGGAGACGCTGGCTTCACTAGTAACTAAGACTGGGTCTCATGATCGAGCAATTGGGGATGATGTCTTGTCTCAAGTGATACTGCGAGTTCTTGAAAGGGTTGCTGGAGCGAGTACGGGATCAGTGGCCTGAGGGTCAATTTCTGAGCGACTCTGATCTAATGGGGTGGAGATCTTTAGGGGTGTTTCTGGCGTAGCCTCGAATGTGGCAGAATATTGGTTAGAGGCTACGGAGAGGATAATGGATGATCTTGACTGTACTGTGGAATAGAAATTGAAAGGGGCAGTGTCGTTACTGCGAGATGAGGCTTACCAATGGTGGCTTACTGTAAGGGAAGGTACACAAGATGACCATCTGACATGGGCTTTCTTGAAGACGTCCTTTCAGGGGAAATATGTGGGCGCAAGTTATGTGGACGCCCAAAGGAAGGAATTTTTGAACTTGACCTAAGGGAATAAGACTGTGGCGGCATATGAGGCGGAGTTCCTACGGTTGATTCGTTATGCTCGTGAGATGGTGGCCACTGAATACAAACGTTGTGTACGTTTTAAGGACGGCCTTCGCGATGAATTGAGAGTTTTGATAGCTCCACAGAGGGAGCGAGACTTTGTTACCCTAGTCGAGAAAGTGAAGATTATTGAGGGTGTGAAGCGCTCTGAGTGCCAGAACTGGGAGAAAGATAGGGGCAGAGGTAAGAGGGATTTTGGGTCCTCGAATTTTGGAAGTAGGCCTACTAAGGGGGCTAAGTTTGATGGGCCAATCTGAACTGGAGATCCTGTTGTTACTGCGAGACCACAGCTCTATGCTGATTGTGGGAAATCTCACCAAGGTGAGTGCTAGAAGCGAACAGGGGCATGCTTTAGATGTGGATCGATGGATCACCAGGTTAGGAACTGTACTCAAGTGCCTACTCGGCCGCAAGCTACAAGACCAGGGTATGTGCAGCCAGTGAGAGGGAGTCAACATCCACCGAGAGGTCGTGGACAGGCCAGAGGTGGAAATAGGTTTGGACGAGGTCGTAGAACATCGGGTAGGGACACGGGTAATACCAAGGTGAGACAACCAGCCTTGGTTTATACTGCTCGTTGCCGAGAGGATGGTGACGCCCCTGACGTCATAACCGGTACGTTCTTGATTTATAATTGACCATACGTTACTTTAATTGATATTGGATCTGCGCATTCGTATGTTGCGTGTACTGTGTCTGAGATGTTGTGTATTCAGTTTGTAAACACTACTAGTGAGATGACGGTGTTGAGTCCACTAGGACAATCGGTTAGGGTGAATAAGTTATTCAAGGATGTGCCCTTAGAAGTTCAAGGGGAGGTTTTTTCGGCAAATTTGATGGAACTGACATTCGAGGAATTTGATATTATTTTAGGTATGGACTGGCTAGTGACTCATCGTGCGAAGTTGGATTGTGCTGCTAAGCAGTTGGTGTTGAGGACTTTGGGGAATGAGGAGGTGGCCATAATAGGGGAGAGAATAGATGATTTGTCTAATGTGATATCGGTATTAAGAGCCGAGAAGCTAGTTCGCAAGGGTTGTGAGGCTTTCTTGGCATATGTTAGCAATTCTAGGACTAAAAGTCTGTCTGTTGAGGATGTCAGAATTGTTAAGGAGTTTGTGGATGTCTTTCCGGAAGAGCTTCCTAGCTTGCCTCCAGACCGTGATGTCGAATTCGGAATTGAGCTTCTACCAGGAACAGCTCTAGTGTCCATCGCCCCGTATCGAATGGCACCAAAGGAGCTGGTGGAGTTAAAGGCTCAAATTCAGGAGTTGTTAGACCGAGGATTCATTCGACCGAGTGTATCCCCATGGAGAGCACCAGTTTTTTTTGTGAAGAAGAATGACGGGTCCATGCGCATGTGCATTGACTATCGTCAATTGAATAAGCTGACCATAAAAAATAAGTACCCTTTACTGAGGATAGATGATCTGTTTGATCAGTTGCGAGGAGTTGCGGTGTTCTCTAAAATAGATCTTCGATCTGGTTACCATCAGCTAAAGGTTAAGGAAGCTGATGTGTATAACACGATGTTTAAGACTCGTTATGGTCACTACGAGTTCCTGGTAATGCTGTTTGGGTTAACGAATGCACCAGCTGCTTTCATGGACATGATGAGCTGAGTATTTCAACCCTATCTGGATCAGTTTGTGGTAGTGTTCATAGACGATATTCTGGTGTATTCAAAAACCGAGGAGGAGCATGATGAACATTTGTGGATTGTTCTTCAAATTCTGAGGCAGAAGCGGTTGTATGCAAAATTCAGCAAGTATGAGTTTTGGTTGCAAGAGGTGACATTTTTGGGTCACGTGGTGTCTACCGAGGAAATTAGGGTTGATCCTCAAAAAATTGAAGCCGTGTTGGGTTGGAAACCACCAAAGACGATATCTGAAATTTAAAGTTTTCTGGGTTTAGCCGGATGCTACAGACGTTTTGTGGAAGGGTTTTCGGTGATAGCTGCACCTTTGACTAAGTTGTTGCGGAAAGGGGTGCCGTTTATTTGGTCCGATAAACAGCAAGAGAGTTTTGAAAAATTGAAGAACGTTTTAACAGAGGCCCTTATTTTGATTCAGCCAGAGTCTGGGAAGGAATTTACTGTTTACAATGATGCGTCACACGTTGGATTGGGGTGTGTGTTGATGCAAGAAGGAAAGGTGGTTGCTTATGCGTCACGGCAGCTTAAACCTCATGAGGCAAATTATCCCACTCATGATTTGGAGTTGGCGGCGATGGTATTTGCACTAAAAATTTAGAGGCATTATTTATATGGTGAAAGAACAATTATTTATACGGACCATAAAAGCCTCAAGTACCTCCTTACTCAGAAGGAGATGAACCTTAGGCAACAAAGGTGGATTGAGTTGCTTAAAGATTATGATTGTTCAATTGAGTATCACCCAGGCAATGCTAATATGGTAGCTGACGCACTGAGCCACAGAGTGGTCTCTGATTTAAGAGCAATGTTTGCTCGTCTTAGCCTGTACGATGATGGTAGCTTGTTAGCAGAACTACAACTGAGACTGGCTTGGACTGACTAAATTAAGGAGAAACAGTTATTGGATGAGTCGCTAGTGTCTTAGTTTCAACAAGTGGAAAATGGTGAGACTTCAGATTTTGGACTGAATGGGGAAGGAGTGTTATGTTTCTGTGGAACAGTGTGTATACTGAAGGATTCTGATTTGAGGTAGTCTATTCTGTGAGAGGCGCATGGTAGTCCTTATGCCATGCATCCTGGTGGGAGCAAGTTATACCGAGATCTTCGTGAGTTCTATTGGTGGCCTAGGTTAAAACGCGAAGTCACCGATTATGTGAGTAGATGCTTGACATACCAGCAGGTTAAGGCTGAGCATCAATTACCTTCTGGGTTACTACAATAAGTTAAGATCCCACTCTGGAAGTGGGAGAGGGTAACCATGGATTTTGTAAGTGGGTTACCCTTGGCGCCTTCTAAGAAGGATTCGGTTTGGGTGATTGTAGATCGACTGACTAAGTCTGCCCACTTCATACTTGTCCGCACTGATTATTTGTTACAGAAGTTGGCCAAGTTGTATGTGGCTGAGATTGTAAGATTGCATGGTGTATCGGTTTCTATCATATCGGACAGAGATCCTAGGTTCACATCTCGATTTTGGAAGAAGTTGCACAAAGCTTTGGGTACACGACTGGATTTCAGTATTGTGTTTCATCCTCAGACGATGGACAGTCTGAGAGAGTAATTTAGATATTGGAAGACATGTTAAGAAATTGTGCATTGGATTTCAGGGGTAGCTAGAAGGATTGCTTGCCGTTGGCAAAATTTGCGTATAATAATAGCTACCAGTCTAGTATTATAATGGCACCTTACGAGGCGTTATATAGTTGTAGGTGACGTACTCCTACTTGTTGGACTGAACTGGGTGAGCGGCGAGTTCTAGGGCCGAAACTAATTGCTGGTACAGAAGACAAGGTAAAGCTGATTCGAGATCGATTGAAAGAAGCGTTTGATAGGTAGAAGTCCTATGCAGATTTAAAGCGTAAAGAGGTCGAGTGCTCTGTGGGAGATTATGTGTTTCTGAAGGTGTCATCGTGGAAGAAAATTTTGAGGTTTGGTCGGAAGGGCAAGCTGAGCCCTAGGTTTATTGGGCCTTACCGGATACTTAAGCGTGTAGGACCAGTTGCGTATCAACTTAAGTTGCCTCCAAAGCTAGATAGAATTCATGATGTGTTTCACGTTTCAATGCTTAGGCGGTACCGTTCTGATCCCTCGCGCATCGTGCCAGTTGAGGAAATTGAAGTTAGGCCTGATCTAACCATCGAGGAAGAACCAGTGCGGATATTGGAGCGTGTTGTTAATGTGTTGAGGAAGAAAGTTGTTCCATTAGTCAAAGTGATTGGCGTAATCACGGCGCAGAATAGGCCACGTGGGAACCAAAAGAGGCGATACGACATCAATACCCTCATCTGTTCTGACCAGGTAAATTTCGAGGACGAAATTTCTTTAAGGGGGTAGAGTTGTAATGCCCTAAAAATCTAAGGGTCGTAATTTTACCGATTTTTGAAACAAATTGCATGTTGGTATGTTAGCTAAGTGATTTGGGCATGTTTAGGGTTGTCTGGGAAGTCCTAGGTTCAAGCTCTAGCTTTTGCAAAATTTTTGTTTTTGCTTAAAAGGAACCTGGACACTGGTGCGTAGGCTTTATAAATAAATGTGGTTGAGTGAAGACATAAAAGAGCCTTGTGGCTTAGTGGTAGTTAGCGCGTGGAGCATCTGAAGAGGGCATGGGTTCGAATCCCATGTCAAACAAAGGAGTAATTATTTTGCTAGAAGGGGATGGCAAGAGCTAGTGTTAGAGTTGAACACTGGGGATGAAGAGTTTGAATTGGTCTTAAGAGTTGTTGCAGAGGATTTCAAGGAAGGATAAGGGGAGAGATTCAGGGAGATTTTCAAGGAGTGTGAGTTGTGGTGGGAGTGTAGCCGAATAGAGAGTTGTGGGTACCTATTCGGTCATAACACTGAGTGCCGAATGGGGTTTTTCTGAGTGTTGTTTTCTTTTATTTTGTTTTCGACTTTTTCTCTAGTCTCCTTTTTGGCATTTGGAAGTTGCGGCTTTATTGACCCTTACCACATTTTCTTCTCTTTCTCCTTCTCTTACCCGAAAACTCTCCATTCTTTTCTAGCTTTGGACTCCTTGCCTTGACCGAATATCCCTTTGGTTCATTCACAAGTTTGTGCTGAAACCTTCATGCTCCTCTCTCATTTCTGTTCTTTTCTTCATTCTTACTGCTACTATTAACCGAACCCTATTAAGGTTTCAATTTTGTTCTTCTTTGCTTCGCATCTCTTCTTCGTCTCTTCTTTGTGTGTGACCATTTCCTGGTGGGCTGTCGAAATTCTCTTGTATTCTGGTAAGTGTTCTCTAGCCGAACTTTATTCGGATTTTTTTCAATTGAGGTTCGGGTTATGGTTCACTTAGGCCAAATGGTGTTGTTTTTCTCTATCAGGGAGAGCAGTTTTCTGTTTTAGCACTCTCTTTTGTGTGGCTAGGGGTTTAGTCTCGTCTAGCAAGGTGTGAAGCCGATTGCTGCCTTGCAAGTGCATATTCCATCTTTAGTAAGTGTTAAAGGTTTGGACGTGTGTATGGGGTTTGTAGATTTCCATTAATCGATTAACTGTATTTGAGAAGGATCGAAAGTTGGGAAGAATACGTGATCAAGGAGGAGCTACGCTTGTTGGTAGGTGAGTAGTGATTTGGTTACGATATTATATTCTATTGCAGTGTAGTTTTGGATTAGCAAGGTTGTCAGACTGACACAAGTTTGTGATTGATCTTAGGTTCTCAATCCCGATGGGCTTTTCGACTGCAATCTTTAACAAGTGTGTAACCGTACACCATTCTGTTATTGATCAAAAGCCAAAAGGTGTGTATTCACACCACTGCGTAACTGTGAATCGACAAAAGTCGAAAAGCCGAAACTTTGGCATTTGAGGTCTCACAGGCGTGCGAACGCTCATGGGGTAAATCAAGCCACTATCATGGGCGACAGATTGTAGAGGCCACCACGAGTGCTCTCGTGGGTCGGGCCGTTATGGGCCTCGTCGAGCCCAAATGAGCCGTGTTGGCCCGAAAGTTTCGTGGACCCCACACGGACGAAATTGTAGTAAGTGGCAAATAATGAATTGGACTACAGTGTTCGCATAGCCGTAAACGAAATCGGGCTAAATGGGCCACATAAGCGTGTGGGCCCACTTGGGCCAAATAATGGGCCTAGGGCCCATTTACAATGTTTTGGCCATACGGGTTGCCTGAGTCGTTCGAGACGACTGTAGACCTTCTGAAGGGTCATTATCTGCACTGAGACCTTAAAATTGGTTAATGACCGAAATACCCTTTAGGGGTAAAAATTACTGTTTAACCCCTAACTGACGAAATGGCCTTTATGACGCTAGTGGTAGGTTATTTGATGTGCATAGGACATTTATACGACTGGTTTTGAGTATGACATATTGCATACACGTAATATTTATGACACGACATCTACATGGGGTTGGGTTTATGATATGGTGGAAGTACTATACTGGTGACTATGTCACGTTTACTATTACTGGTGGCTTGCCACACTTATCGCTCATTGGCGGCTACTACTGCGTTATTATATTGGCGACTTTGCTTTGCGATATTGGTGTTCTGGTTGGGTGGGTCAATTGATATCCCCGCATGGTGTGTTGGTTAGTACAGGTGGTGTGCTGGATGGTTGTGGGATGGGTTGCATTTTACACTATACTGAAACTGTATTGGGCTTAGGCCCACTGCTGCATCTTTGTTTAAGGGCTAAGGCCCGCATCAGTACTAATACCGAATAGGGCTCGTGCCCTGCATCTCATTGCATGCAATTGTTTTCTATAGATTGACATGGGATTACACACTGAGTTTTCGCAAACTCACCCTTTCTTTTAATTGTACAGGTAATCCACGGCTTTAGACGGTTTGGAGCTACGTGGGACTCAGGGTGGCCACACGATCACGAATGACTTCATTATTTACTGATTTTATATTTGGGTTTATATTTTTTTTCTTCTTGTTTTTGTAATAAGGCCATTTGGGGATTTAACTTTTAATTGGGCTATGATTTGGCATTTATCAACTGCTAGAGTAGGAACATCGGGTTTTCAAAATAATAACATTTTCAGTAAGCAAACCTGCAACTTTAATTCTTATAAATACAAACGTATTGAAAACTATACACGTTTTAAACAGCATGAAACTCTAACCATATACGGGCTTTAAAACTATAAAGGCTGTTACGACAACCGGTTTAACATCATAAGCTTATCAGGTTTTTAGGTAATTGATGTGGCACGTCAGATTCGGTCGTAACATCTAGGCTGAGTTTGGGGTGTTACAAGTCATGGTATATTTAGTGAATATATACTTGAGGTAATATGGTTAATATATGTGTACTTTGTATGGTTAGATTGAATTATGGTAAACTCATATATGTCTTTTAAAAAGGTAAGTTTGAATACATGTGATGATATATCAAGTATAATATTAATGTTGGATTGGTTTTAACATCTTGAATTGATTGGTATATGTATGCAAGTATTAATGTAGGTACAAGGCAAAATTTGGGTGAGAAATAAGGCTTGTGTCTACCCGGGTAGACACACGGGCGTGTGTCTCAACCGTATGTGACACACGGCCATACGCACGGGCATGTGGTTTAGTCATGTGCCCCCTGCATCTTAAAAGTTTAGAAACAAAATGCTCAAAATTGGTCACACGGGCAGAGACATGTGCGTGTGTCTCAGACGTGTGAAACACACGGCACAACAATGGGCGTGTGTCTTGGTTGTGTGAATCCTGCACCTAATTTTCAAAAATTAAATAGTCCACACGGCCTAGCACACGAGCGTGTGGCTGGCCGTGTGACCCAAGTCAGTAGCTACCCTAATTTGAACATGGGCTAGGACACGATCGTGTGCCTCACATCGAATGCCCACACGGCCTAAGACACAGGCATGTCACTTGGCCATGTGAGACACACGGCTTGACTACACAAGCGTCTGTCTCCTGCGCCTAAGAAAAATTTTGAAATTTCGTGAAAAATTCTCTGAGTTCCCAATTTAGTTCTGACTTGTTTCTAATGTATATATAGGACCTCGAGGGTCTATTTAAAGGACAACATGATTGAACATGATTTGTTTTGGATATGAATAATAAAAGACATGAATTAATTGCATTTGTTCTGTAAACTCTGGTAATGCTCTATAACCTTGTTCCGGTGACGGATACAGGTTAGGGGTGTTACATTTGGCATGTGTATCATGCCCACAATGCAACACAATTCACAATAGCCATCACATACATTTCATGTCTCAATATCACATCATAATACTCAATCCACAATTATTCACATAATCACACATTTTGCCAAAATAAATCAAGGGGAATAGAAAGCTTACACTCGGAACTTGGGATAGGGGTCTAGATTATTCCTAAGCTCCTAATTAACACTATGAATCATGTCTACTAACAGTGATTCCAAACACTCACCAATTACATTTTCGCCTAATTGCCAAAAGCTTAAAGTAGCTTTTCCTTGCCTTTTGTCTTACTCGTAGAAGGCTCCAACAGTTTTGATGCTTCACACATAATAACCACACAATATACACAATTATTTACACCATGTTTGATTCAGTGGAATAGAATAGGGTTGTAATGGAATAGAGTTGTAATCAGTAATTCAATTGTTTGGTTGGGTGGTTTAGAATAGAACTGTAATAGCATTCTTCTATTAGGTTGAATGGAATAGAGGTTGTAATAACATACCAAAAAAGCTAAAATGACCAGAACACCCTTAATAGAATTTTGTTAAGTAGATGATTATTGTTATTTTTATTAAATTTTAATAGAATTATTATTAAATATGATTTAATAAAAATAAGAATAATATATAATTTAATAACATTTTTAATACAATTATATTTTTAATTTTATAAAAATATTATCTATACTAATTTACTTTTGGGTACTAAAACATTTCTTTTCATTCTCAAATTCATAATAATTTCTCTTTTCTTACTCCATTCATTCTTCTTCAATCTTACCCATGTACAAAAACCTAGAAAATAAAAAACCCAAAATCAGCCTTCATCCGTTGACTTGCCTTCATCTTTATCTATTGCTGGTCATGAATTGATAATGGTTCTTCTCTTCTCATGCTTAGTCTCACCTATTCACTCCTCTTTCTATCTCACCCATGTGCAAAAGCCCAAAAAATAAAAAATCCAAAGCCACGCTTCATCTGTTGCCTTTATCACTATCCATTGCTAGCCATGAATACAGAACACCAATATTTATCCTTTCCCAGTCTCCCTCTTCTCTTCATTTTGGAATATGAAATCTCACTTAAGACCTAAGGAGAAAAACAATCC
This sequence comes from Gossypium longicalyx, assembly GCA_025698465.1. Taxonomy (NCBI): domain Eukaryota; kingdom Viridiplantae; phylum Streptophyta; class Magnoliopsida; order Malvales; family Malvaceae; genus Gossypium; species Gossypium longicalyx. The sequence continues at coordinate 50,766,245 of CM047004.1, forward strand.
TTCATTTTTCTCTATTTTTATGTGTTTTTAAGTTGACTCATCTGTTAGGGAGTTTTGATTGAGTTTTTTTCTTTAAATTGTGGGTTTGAGATGATTTATTTTTCATGGGTAATATGGAAAAAAAATTTCCCTCATTCGGAGCATTTGCAGAATAGCCATTTAGACATGAGTTTACTGAATAGCTATTACATGACTTTGTTGTTTAGTCTCGTGTTAGGTAATTATGCGGAATCACATTCAATCAACCAAACGTTTGAAATATTGTTGAAAACTGAATATGCCTAGAATGGTTTAACTATTTAGGTGAACCAAACATATCATTAGTAGCCAAAGACTTACCTAAACTAACCAAAAATGTAAGCCTAAGTTATATTCCTCATGAAATTGAAATTTCAACTAGCAAACATGAAACTCAATTATTTTGGTCTATACTTAATCTTTTTACCTAAAACTGATTCCATTAATCTAATTATTCCCCTATGACTAATTCTCAACGTCTAAATTGCATAAAACTACTCAATTTATAGTATCAAAAATTTTCAACATATCATGGCAATTTTCATGAAAATCCAATAAAACAAAAGAAATCTTTAACAAAACTTAAACTCGGTTTAGAAACCTTCTATTCATGTAAAAACTAATTGAAAAATACTTTGAAATTACATTTTTATCCAAAATTTTGAAATCCACCATTAATGACACAATTTTCGGCTTTTATTCAAAACATGCGATTTAATGGGTAAAAACTCAATTTAAAAGACCAGATAACATCTAAAACTAATAGAAAAATGAATTGTTACCTTAATTGACAAAAAACCAAACGTTTGATCGAAAATCTAGAAAACCTAAAAGTTAAGCAATAGAAAAATCTATAGTATTTTTGATGATTTTTATGGAATTCTAAAGAGATTTAATGTTATGAGGATAAAAGAAATCAAAGGAATGAAGGTTAAGGAACCAAACAACTTAATGTAGCAACATGTTTCTTCAAACTTGCATAGTTGTTGATGTTACTTCCAACCGAATTCAATCCCTCTTAACCCTATCTTTGCTATCAATTATTTAAAAAAAAAAAACTAAAATTGATTTGTATTATCAGGTGGAGAGCTTAATAACATCAAAGTCGACCTCAAAATACGAAGGGATATTTGACACGAATGATTATCATAATGCCCCCGAAATTAGAGTAATTTATTACCATAACTTACTAGATTTTGGATTTTAAACTGTGTAGAAACAAATGTTGCTGGTAACTGTTGTGGTGGAAAGATACATTTACATTTTTATATTTTAAATGAGTGGATCCAAAAATCATTAGTAGACCCACGAGAACTCGCGAGACAGTGCAGCGATAAAAAGTATGTTTATACCAAAACCAAAAGTTGGAGATAAAAAGTTTTACTACCAAACAAAAGTTGTTCTGCAATATAATATTCAATCCCCTCCCTACAAATCTTTGGGCATTTCCACGATTTCTCTTTTAATTTATTTTTTTCTCCTTAGTTAAACAAGGTGCTCTGTCAAACTCCAAGTCTGCTTCGCCGAAGATATTATTGGTCATCTGGGCAGTTTAATTGACCCTCGGTTGTTTTCCTTAATCACTTGATTATCTTTTTGTCTTATTTTATTCCCATCAACTTATGATTGATACACTGGCACTGAAACAAATTCAAAGATAAGGTTCATTATTATTCTTTTAGCCATGATTTTGTCCTACAATATTACTTTCTTTCCACTTGATTGCTGCTAAGGCTAGCAACCTAGTTGTTAATCACCATGGACGGACCAAGATAATTATATTCGCCCTTAACCTTTTATTCTATTCTTATATTTTAATGTGTTGTGGAGCTTGATGCCCCAAAGCAAGCCATTAATAAAGATAGTACAACCAAGGTACTACAGATTTTGAGCCATTCCTTTTAACAAAAGAGCTAGTTTTGGAACATATGTGCTGAAATTTCAACTTTTTAAAAGAAAATCGTATTTGTTTTCAGCTTCCATAAGGCATATGCGTGCCACAGAATTTAATCAAATTTCATTCTTTCTCCGTCAAGGCCAAGCCCACCATTAAGATCTCAATGGACAAAACTGTTCTGCTCATATAGCAATAGCGAAGAAAAAAAAAAAAGACAACGAGAGTTCTGTTTACATTGACAGACAAGATAAGGTTTTTATCTGCACGCAAAAGCATGGGTTGGCATGCAAAATCAATACCAGGAGAAGTCTTTCTTCCAATTGACTTCATCACTGCTAAAGTAGAACCCATCCTCTTTAACCAGCCAAGAACATTTGTTAAGAGGAGCACATCGTTGACTGTCTCTAGGAACCTTAAAGGCATCAAAACTCCTCCTCTTGGCATCCCATTTCATTGTACACAAGTAATGAGAATTACCCCAGATATTGGTCTTGAGCCTCCATCCAAAATCGTCACCTTCTTGCAGGGCACGGCCCCCCATATCTCCATCCTGCTGTGATATGCACCAGATCACTAAAGGCAGCGATGAGTTGTTGGAGAAGCCATTGATAACACGAACTTCAAACTCCATCCCGAACAAGTGCGCTGGTTGATACACACACATGAAGATGATACCCAAAGCAACAAAAAACATTAGCAGAAAGCGTGTTGAAATCTTCATGTTTGCCAAATAATGATGCTGAACCCTCTTCTTCAACGACAACCACCTCAATTCCAAGGCAATAAGAGCTTTCACTGGAATCCCCATTAATACTAGCATGCCTATATAGGCAAACTTTTATTCCCTTACCAAGTTACCAACTTAAGATGCCTTTCTATGGTAAGTCCTACAACTATATATAATATTTCCCCGCACATAATTAGGTAACCTTGGATTTATAGCCTTCTATGACATTGGTGGATAACCTTTCCATTCTATTCAACACTTTCGAAAAAAATTTTTTAATTAATGTGCCTTATTTTGATTTTTTTTTATTTTAATCAGAATCGAACTAAATATTATATTTAACTAAACCAATTACAACATGAATTTTTATAGGAAAAAAATGAAGGATTACGTTATTATTTATTAAATTAAAATAATTTTATATCTTATTTTATGTAGGTTGTCACCAATTTTAAAACAAAATATTTTTTCTTAGTATTAAAAAATTAAATAAAAATAAATTATTTATTAAATTAAACGGAAAATTGACTTACAAAACTCTTACTTTGGTAGTAAAATTAAATCAAAATCAATATACTTAATTATTATTAAAGCCAAAATCGAATGAAAGCATTAAATCGATTTTCCAGTTTTTTTTTTCACTACCCTTCTTGCCATATGGGTAAATAAAAAAAAATGTGCGAAGACAAAAAGCCAGGTGCGAGTTGTCGCATCAGCACATCACCAACACTCCAAGAGGACCACACCACATTCCAATATGATTAGTTTTCTAGATTTTCTCTTACAGTACTGTCTCCGAAAACTTTGCAAAAAATATATTCTTCACCTTTTTATGTGTTGTCCTTATTTTTTTCCATTACACAACTTGTTTATTAGGGGTGAGCGTTCGATCGAATCGAATCGAATCAAATAAAAAATTTTAAGTTGATCGAGTTGACGAATCATATTTTATCATCCTAATTTGATTTGAAATTTTCTCGAATTGAGTCGAATGAGATAGAATTCGAATCGAATCGAATCGAATATATTTGTTCGAGTTAAATTTTAAAAAATAATTTTGGGTCCTTGTAACCACTGTCACCCATCGTAATAAAATTTGTCCACCTTAATCAAAATTTTTATTAACTTTCATCACCTCATAATTTATTTATTAATCTTTTATATACGGGTTAGCTTCTTTGCTTGCTTAGTTGTTTCAATTATCTTCAGATTCTTGTCACTATATATTTTGGAATTAAAAAAAATTAAATGTAAAAATGTGATTTTTTAATAAAAGTTATTTTAAAGATAAAATGTGAAATTGATACCAATATAAAATTTTAACATGAATATTTAATGGCATAATTAATAATTCAATTTTAATATAAATATTCAATATGACTAAACAATTCAATAATATAAATAATATAAAATGTGAAATTTAATTTAATAATATAAATAGTAGATATAAATAAAATTATTACTATTTATGTTTAGTGATTTTTTTTGGATAATTTTGATTTTTATTTTAGAGTAAAGGGTGAGAAGTAAAAATCTATGGGGAAAATAAAAAGTTTTGGGGGATAAAAGTTTGAGGGGAAGTAAATAGGGGGAGTAAAATTTTGAAGGGAAAATATTTAAAAAAAAATGGGGGGGGGGAATGGATTTGGGGTAGATGGGAGGTGAGATTGAAAGGAAGTAAAAATTTTAGGAGGAAAGTGGGAGGGAGTAAAAATTATGGGGGAAAATAAAAAAGTTTTGAGGGTTTTTGGGAGTAAAATTTTGAGAAAAAGTAAATAGGAGAGTAAAATTTTGGTGGGAAATGGATTTTGGGTAGATTGGGGGGTTGGGATGGAAGGGGAGTAAAAGTTTTGGGGGGAAAGTGGGAAGGAGTAAAAGTTTTGAGGAAAAAGTAAAAAAGTTTGAGAGTTTGGAATAAAAATGTAAAATATTATAGTTTGATATTTGAATTATTCGAATTATTTGAGTTATTCGAATTCGAAAACTCAACTCTATTCGAACTCGAAATTCAAAAAAAATTCAAATTGACTCGAATAACTCGATTCGTTTAACTCGAAATTTAAATTTTTTTTCAGTTTTTTTCGAGTCGAATCGAGTTTTGCTCACCCCTATTGTTTACAACTGGGTTGTCTCTACAGATGAAAAAGTTCAAATTTTGAGTAATGGTTAAAAAATTTGTTTCCCACCTAAATTACATAAATTCTATTTCTGTATTTTTTTTCATTCCGCTCAATTTTGAAATTATGAAAATTACAAAAGCAATTATAAGATGAAGGGGGTTACAACACGACTATTTTGAACTGAATTTAAATTTTAATTCGAACATGAAAATTATTATAATCTATTTGAAGTTATAAAATTTTATAAAGTTCTAGAAAAAAATCTAGATTAAATAACTCATTTAAATTTAACTTGATTTAACTTTCAATTTTAATAAATTTAATCAATGATAATTTGAGTTCACTTATCATGAATGTTAAACTTGATGGTACAAGTCTTAATAGTTAGTTGCAATTGGGGTGGATTGTTGAGACTTGTTATACTATTTTGTTTGCATCTTTTGATTATTTTTGTCCAACTATTTAAGGGATCTCATGCAACAAATTCAGTGTTCTACTTTAGGAATAATTTTTGTTAAGCATGAAAACTTGAAGAAGAGTACTATGGTTTAATTGAGGAATATATCTATTTTATCTCATTCCATAATATGAGGTCTAATTGGGCCAAAATTCTAGAGATTTATTCTGATCAAACTAATTTGGTTTACAAATGTCTACATATTGAAGACTAAACTTGCAGCTTCCAGAGTGCAATTAAGATAGCTCAATTTGTTCATAAGACAAATATTTGTCAATGAATTTTTGTTGTAATCAAACTATTGTATCATTTTAGACTAAGCTTTCATTGAGGGAAGTCTTAGGGGGAAAGTTCTTCCATTATAGTTTTATGGGAGTGAGATTGCAATGATCGCAAGTGAGGTTGAGCTTAAATTATCTTTTCTACTAAATAAATTACAATGGATTACTCTTTAGCAAGGCTTTGCATATGTAGGATTGGATCTAAATTGTGTAACCAATCAATTGTGTTAGTTGCTTACTTTTCTAGTTTTAAGTTGTTTCTAGTATTTGCAACTCATGTAACAACTTAAAAAGGAACTCAACACTTTCAATTGGTATTAAAGCTAGGCATCCAATGCATTTGGTGAAAATCCTATCGTTGAATTCATGTGTCATAGAAGGAAGCTCAATCTCCCGGTCACCTATTATTCATTGGTCAAACCATGCCTACTAAAAGACACGCATTAGAATGTTTATGAAGTCGATTGATGAGAAGGTGTTTTATCATGTTAGGAACCACATACTAAAGAAACTAATGGAGTTTCAAAAATTAAACTTGAAACCAAATGGCTAGCAAATGAAGACAAAGCAACTAATTTCAACTCAAAGGCCATGAATGATATCTTTAATGATGTAAATCTTTAGGAATCTAGGGGCACCTCCAAGTGTGTTTATTCTCATGAAGCTTGGACCACACTTGAAATAGCACATGAAGGCGCACCACTTTTATGAAGTAGTCCAAGCTTTAGATGTTAATAACCATTTTTGAAAATTTAACAATGTTAGAAGAAGAAACACTTTTAGATTTTTATGCTAAGTTGTTTGACATTTCTAACCAAATTTTTTCCCTTAGAGTGAAGTATTCTAATGCAAAGTTGGTTCGCAAAGTCTCAAGATTGCTCCTAGAAAGATTCTCTATCAAAGTGTCAACCATTGAGGAAGCTAAGGACATCAACACTTTGAGGATAAATGAGGCTATTAGTCTCTTCAAACATTTGAAATGATCTTGGAAGAAGCCAAAAGGAACATGGTGAAATTAGAGAAAAAAATTGCTCTACAATATGCTTCTTTAGTTGTAACCAATGTTAAAACTTATATTGAAGACTTGTAAAAATAGTTGGCTCCTAAAAAAAAAACTTCATCAAAGTCATCCATAAGTACAATGATGTTGGTCAATCCACAAAGGTGAGTAGAAGTAATGATTTTATGAAAAAACATAAAAATTAGAAGAAAAAAGTTTAACGCCACAAACAGAAATGCTATGGGCATAATAGGTTGAATGCCCTAATACTATTATAAGGTTGAAGTCTTCTAATGTTACCTCAAGTGATTCTAAAAGTGGAGATACTGATGAAGAAGATAATATCAACAATCATGTTAATTTTACTTCTCCATTGTTGACAGAAGTTGCAACTGATTAAACAACTATAGTTATAGTGATATAAAATTAGTAGAAGACTTTATAGAGGCATATAAAATCATGTTTGACAAGTGGGGTCAAGTCTGTAAGATTAATGTAAAGGTAACTAATGAGAATTTCATGCTTAAATAGGAAAATTATATGATGTTTAAGAATCTTTAAGAGAAGGACTCTCTAATGATTGAAAAAGAAACCAAATTTGGTGGTGATATAATAAGTTAGTTGCAGCTCAATTTATTATGAGAAATATAAGATCTAGAAGCAAGAAGTTGGATGAGATTCTTGCTAATGGTAGTTGGGAACCAATAAATAAAGGGGATGGATATGTTAACACCGATAAGAAAACTTGATATGTTAAAGTAAAAGAATGCTTAAAGAAACCAAAAATTTCCATGAAAGGAGCTCTAGTCCATTGTGGAAAGAAGATTTAGAGGCACAAAGCTAGACCAATGTTTCACTATTGTGGAATTGTATGTCATGTTAGTCCAAAATGCTATAATGTCTTGAAAGATCTTCAGAGAAGACATCTAGTTGTATCTCCATTTTTCAGACTATAACTTCCAAAAGATGTAGGCAAAAGCAAGTATGGAAGAAGAAAGAGAAAAAGGTTTTCTTCCATTGCTTTAGTATTGTTGATCACATCAAACCAAATTATTACAATATGTTAGATGATTTGAGATGGGGAACTATCACATCACGATTGCAACTCAACCAAGAATAATTAAGAGATACAACCATAAATAGATAGTGGTGAGAACAAGTTTAACCTCATTTCAAGCATGAAGATCAATGAAAAATTAATGTTAAAGTGAAACATGAGGTTACGCTAAATGTAGATCATATTGAATATATGTTGATAACCATAATTACTCGATCAAGATTTCATGGTAAATATCATTTTTTTTTTGTGAATTACAACTTTTATTTAAATAATTATTGTAGAGCTAGAATTTCATTGCACCCATTGTTGGAACATCTTACTGAAGAGGATTGTATTGATGTTGATACTGATAAGGGTAAATTGATATAGGTAATTACAGTCTTCCCATGCATGTTGTAGCTTATTTTCAAGTAAAATCGAGTCATTTTAGTGATAAATTGTCTTCTATGTTGTTTGTAGGTATGGTTGCCTTCTTCTTCTTTTTTTAGTAATTTTAATGTTAACTTAGTGCTCAATTGATAAATGGTACTTAAAGGAGTGAGTTTGAATGTATAGGTGAGTTAAAGGCTATCTTGCATAAGGTTTGGAGGTAGTGATGGAATAAAGAGTCATGCCACAACGTAAGAGGTTGTTTGAAGATTACCTATGGAGACTAAAATGGAGGTCGCGATGTTGGAAGCCCAGAGATCATTACCTGACTCATTGTTTGAGCCTGAAGGAATTAAGGGCTCAACGCAACTTTGCGACATTGCCAAGAAGAGGGCGTGACATTGAATAATCAAGGCTTGGAGGCATTTCGGATAGTGGCGTCGCAACATAAAACTGTTGAAACTCATGTTGTCTCTTCCTTAAGTCACAACATGGAAAACCTAAAGTTGCAGCGTCAACACCTTACACCTTGCTTGGGAGAACACCTTTCAGCAAGTCTTAACGCTGTGAAGATGGAGTTGATGGTTTCATGTTCCAAATTTGTTGACCTTGATGGTTAGTTAAAGGCATGTTATGAAAACTGGACCTATTAGTTTTTGAAAAGCTACATTTTAAGAGAGGGCAAAGAGGTCTTTTAAATCATTCATATATAAAGGCCTCTTGTATCAGAACTAAAGAAATAGTAGAAAGGGGTAGAAATTAGAGAAAGGATTAAAGAGAAATTATAAAGTGTTTTTAAGATTACTTGGTAGAAACTTTGATTTCTTTGATAGTTTGTTATTCTCTTTCTTTTTTATGGAGATGCACTATGGATGTCAATAAAAACTCTGACTCCAAACATGAAACTTCCTCTATGGATGAGCATTTCTAACCTTGTTCTTTATTAGTTTATATTGATCAACTATTTAAAATAGTTGTTTGTATTAAATTGATCATGTTGTTCTAAATTCTCTTGATGGTTGATTGTGATTCTAGTTGTTACTTGAGATTAATATGTATGTTCCTGGTTAATTGATTTTTATTATACTAATTACTTTGTAAACTAGAATTGACAACTCTAGTTGAAGATTTAGATAGGTGAAACCAAGAGGAGATTCTATCATGTAGATTTTGACAAAATTGTGCCAAATATCAAGATCAATAGATAAGCTATGAACTAGGTAAGATCGAAAGGAGATCATAGTGGTAGTTGTTAAGTTAGGATGAGGTTGAGAAGAAATTTCTAGATAGGAAAGACAATTGGTGTAATCAAAACAATAGGTAGCTTTTATTAAATCGCTACAGAAGAATGATATTTGGAATACTTCAGGCTTTCATTGTAAATTACAATATTAAAATTTGACATCGTCTTGCTTTCAATTTTTTGTGCTTAAAGTGTTGAATATATTTGTGTTTTGTGAGTAAGTGTATATGGGCGAGTTAGCTACTAAGGGGGAGTTTTCCTTTTACAAGCTTTCTACTTTAGTTATGTTGTTTATTTATGATGCTTGCTAATGCTTATTATTATTATTATTAAAACTTCATATTATGAAGATATTCATTCAATTGTAACCGCATATATGACAATGCACAACAAAATATTCTTTTTAAGCATTTTTTAAGAACACAACTAAAGTGCTTTGATATCATGCTAGTATTAAAGTTATTCAGCCTAAGTCTCTTTGAATTTTTGTCAAAAAAAGAAGAAAATATCAAGAGAGGAAGCTACTGAATAAGTCAAGGGAAGCTTTTGTAAGAAGTTAGCTCTAATTTTTTATTTTTTATTTTTTATTTTTGCCTTTTAAAGACTTTGTTAATTCGATTGGCTTCTTAGATGTTTGGTTTTTGTAACGTCCTCAAATTTCGATGTTGGTAATAGTACTATTATGAAGTTTAAACGGTAAATCTCTAGGGATATCAATTATATTTTTTATCTCAAGTGTAATTTATATTTCATTAAAGGGGTTAAATTGAACTTGAGAAAGATCATTAGATTATAAGGATTAAAGTATGAGGGGTTAAATGTAAAATTATACCTTTGCTATAATAGAATGATTGGAGGGCCTAAAAGAGAATTAAACCATAAGTTAAGGGAAAAGACTAACATTGCCCTTAGCTTAATTGGTAAGAATGATTGAAGGAAGGTTAGTAGACATTTCACAAGTTAATATATTAAAAATATGAAATATGGGAAAATATATAAATATATAGGTTAATTGGATCATCACAAAGTAAGTGAGAACAAATTATGGCCCTTGGGTTAAGTGAGTGGAAATTCATGGATAAAAATGAGGGAGAGTGAATATCATTCTTTTATGTCCTTCCACCTCTTACATTTGACTAAGAAAAGAAAGTAGAAAGAAGCTTGCCAAACCCTTTCATCCATAAACCAATTCTTTAATATTTCACAAAAAAAACTTAGTAAAATTTCACCATATAGCTTACTAAGTGATAATTATCCATTAGAAGAACTGTTAAATTGAAAAAAAGAAAGGGTGAATGAGAAGCTAGGTTGTTGAGCGTTGAAGTATTAAGTGGAATAGGTGAGAGAATAGTTTTTAAGCTTTAATTCATATTTAAAGTTGTGTACTTAGAGTCGTATTATATGTTATCTATTTTGAAATTATGGTTGATTGTTTTATTATATGTGTTTTGTGAATAGAAAAGGATTGAGAAAGGTGGTGGAAGCAAGGGTGTATAGAAAGCCCGTGATTGAGAAGAAGAGAGGACTTGGTCTCCTTTTGATAACTTGGAGTATTGTAAATTCTCTCATATTCCAACTTACTATATGGTTGTTGTGCTTTTATTGTTGTGAAAGTTTTAAATGGCTAAAATAAGTTGTCAAGTAACGATAAGATGGTAAAATACTTAAACAATGGCTAATAAATTGAATATGCAAGATTAATGGAGTGACAAGTAAAGTGTGGAGTAATTAATAGAATAAGAAAATAATTAATGTAATGAATCTAGCATATTATGTGAAAAAGTGTGATTTATATTTTTTATATGTTAATTGTTATGGTTTAATAATGTGTAAGTATTTTTTTTTAAGAGGTAAGTCCAATGTAAGTTTGTATCATTAGCAACTATCTTATACTATAATGTCAGATAAATTGGCATGTACATGGGGAAAAATATATATGACTTAAGAATGAGTATAAGGATGAACTAATGAATTGTTTGAATTATGCTTATTGACATATTATCTTGTGGGTTGGGAAATGAAATAGTATGTGCTAAATGAATCGATATGATCTTATGCGTATTATGAAGTATGAACTAGGGATTCAATGAAACATTGCTTGATTAAATGGCTAAAGAAATGATATATGTATGGGGTGAATGGGAGAGTATATGCATTGAACGAAATGAGAAAGTGGACATAAGCTTATAATGTGAATTGAAATGAGAAATATTATTAATGCTCTAGTAAACTTGGTGAGAATTAAGAAAGATATAGTTAGCATGCTAATAGGAATCAATAGTAGTATTGCATATAATTATGTATGTATGAGTTAGTATGAGATATAAATTGGTATAGGATCAATTTTTGCACTATATGTACTATTGGTGTTGTAACACCCCAAACCCGACCTAGAAGTTAGGCCCGAATCTGGCGTGTCACATTGAAGTATTTTTCGAAAACCATGTTCTCATTGAAAACCCTTCTTAAAGAATTTAAAACTTGTGAAAACCTCAATTTACGTTGGTTTATTAAAATTCATTCTCTTGTAAAACATTATTACCTTTAAAACTTTATTTGCTGCAGAAGCTTAATTTAAGCAGTTCCGGAAATGTGATATTTTGAAAAACAGTTATTGTTTATGAAAACTACAATCTATTTCTGACAAATATGAAACATAGTAAATAAAATCCCAAAGTTTAAAATAAAAACCAGAAATTAAGGGAGGCCTTATTACAACCCAAATCAAAATACTCAAAGTGGATAAACAAATCTGAAAACGTAAGCAGTGTGTGGCCATCTCTGAGTCCCTCGCAGCACCGGTCCACTTATCGCTGGGGATTACCTGCATAGTTAATAAACGGGGTGAGTTTGCGAAAACTCAGTGTGTAATCCCTCTTACTAGAGTAACAGTCAGTATACGAAAACAGAAACAGTCTGGCTAGAGCCTGTTAACAGAAATAGTATAGTCCAGTTCAGAGCATATGTGAGCCAAAGCCTATTACAATAACATTTGGGTCACAGCCCATAACAGAATCAGTTGGGCCTAGTCCAAACTAATAACAGAACAGAATGTGTAAATGCATGGATGCATGCTATCCCATCCAACCCTGCACTTGCCTCCGTCCAACCCTGCACTACCTGTGGGGAATAACTCACCCACGCTATCGCTACACTTACAATGTTAGCACCGTTGCAGCACTAACCGAAATTGCAGCAAAGCTGCTAGTAAATATACGACTTTAAGCCTTCAGTAGCGGTATTATAATTGGCACAAAGCCATCAATAACTGTATTATGTTTCGCACATAGCTATCAGCGACAATAATATAATTGGCACACAGCCGTGGGTAAATATGATCGACACAGAGTCATTAATAAGTATGTTAGGTACATAGCCACAGATAAATACGTTTGGTACCAAGCCATAGTGAAGATGGCAAAGAGCCATTTTTAGGTTGGCACAAAGCCACAATCAGATTAAGCGGCACTAAGTCGTCCATCAGTCCACAGTCGTCTCGTGAGATCTTAACCGATCAATACTGAATCTACAGTCGTCTCATGTGACCCGTGCGATCCTATCAGAACTTCCTCCGTATTAATGTCCCAACCCCATGCAATATGTCGTGTATGTCATGCTCAATCATCACACGTGTATGCAAAATGGTCATGTTCAATAACAATAATTTAAACATATATTAAAAGCATATCAGTCGTACAACCACCGTCAAGTCAGTTAAATCACAGTCGTACAATCACAGTCAAATCAGTCAAATTCATAGTCTAAGTCACTCATTTACCCATAAGGGTAAAATAGTCATTTTACTCTATAGGGGTATTTCAATAATTTTACAAATCGGGGGTAATTCAATAATTTTACAAATAAAGGGTATTTCGATAATTTTACAAATCGAGGGTATTTCGGTAATTTTACAAATTGGTGGTATTAACGACCCAACAGAAAGTCCACCGTCGCCTCGAGCGACTTAACTAACCTAAACAGATATAACGGTGCAAATGGGCCTAAGGCCCATTACTCAGCCTAAGTAGGCCCACACGCTCGTGTGGCCCATTTAACCTAATTTAGTCATGGTTATGTGACCTACATAGCTTAGTCAAATATTTATCACTTACCGTGAATTTAATATGTGTGGGGCCCACGAGCTAATTGGGCCCACACAGCCCATTTCGGCCCAACGAAACCCTTAACGGCCTATACCATGCACACGAAATGACAAGCCCAACTACTTCTCACCTAACAGTTATATTTACACCAGCGGGCCCACTGGCCCATTGAGCCCATTCGGCCCATCGAGGCCCAGAATAGCCCAGTACACGAGAACGCTTGTGGCGGCCTTCTACAGTCTATCATCATTGATCTGTGCACTCGATTTACCACACGAACGATCGCACATTCGTAAAGCCTCAAATGTCGAAGTTTCAGCTTTTCGGCTTTTTTCGACTTCCAACAAAGAAGGGCGCGAATACACACATGTTTATGAGAACGGGCCAAAGTCCACGATCACTAACCTTGGCACATCCTGCATTGAGTCTCCTCCCCAACTCATATGATTCGCTCTATTTAAAGCCAGCTTCTTACCAATTCTCATGTTAGCTTCCCGATGTGGGATTACTTTCAACCATTAGGAAAATTTCTCATTCTTATGACCACTTCAACCATAGAGTTCCAGTCCAACTCCACCTCCTACACAGCTCAAATAGCAAAATAAGTACTCCATTGCGCATCCCAAGACTTGAACCTCAGACCTCACAGTTGCACAACACACCCCTTTGCCACTCCACCACAGGCTCTTTCTGTGTCATATTTTATCCTCAATTAATTATAAGGTCTATAGGCCAAAGTCCAGGTTCCTTTAAAAGAGAAACCAAAATAAATTGTAAGAGCCAAGACTTGAACCCAAGCTCCCTTGCAACCTTAATGACGACACAACCACTAGACCACAAGCTTCCTTGTGTTATTTACTTAACACAATAATTTAAAAGGTCATCATCCAAGCATCCAAGGTTTTATTCACTTAATACCAAAATTTTTGCTAAAGCCCAAGTTTGAACCCAAGATTCCTCCACCACTTCTCAGAGCCATTAACCATCAAAGTAGACATTTAATTGTGTCATTTCCTTGCACAATTAAATATTTATATACAACCTCCTTACCGAACCATAGTCAAGGCCCAATACTTCTAGACTCAAATTCGAGGCGTTACAATTCTACACCTTTAAAGAAATTTCGTCCTCGAAATTTCCAACTATCTGAACAAGTGCTTAGCTCAACCTACACCACTACACTCCCGCTGCGCACTCTAGCTCCAAACTACACTAATACACTTTTAACTTAATCTCAAAACCTGTCACACCTAACCAAACATCTAACCACAGAAGCAAACAGATATTTACCATACATGCATACAATTTCTATATTCAAACATCACATCCAAACAAAATACACCTCACTTAAAATGAATTGTACAATCCCAAACCCGATGCTCCTTAGACCCGCATCTGAGAGACGCTCTTGACTTCCTCCAGTATTCGCCGGATGGCGCCTTTTGTAACACTCGCAAGCCGAAAAGTTCAGACGCGTCTTAACACGTTTCACAGAATGAGGCTCCTGCTTTAGAGGACTATGATCCCTCTTCCTGTTGCACTCCAAGCGCCTAGCCTGAAGTGTTTCACCATACTCCTTAACTCTTGCCTCGAATACATCTTCCAGCACTCCCTTACCAATCGGGTTAGTGCCTCCATACCAAGCTCTGGGTTATTGTTACCCGAAGTTGGCGGACTTACCTTGACTACAGTTTCCTAAACCATCTCATGTTCCGGGGAGACGGCCAACTCATCGCGATCTTGCTTGCCTTCAGAATCCATCACAGTACTGTTGCTAACTTAAAAAAATCTAATTTCCAGAACATATACTGGATAAATACAAAATCTAACTTTAAGTACAGTCTAACAGAAAACTTACGGATTCATCGTAAGAGACTCAGTAACTACACTTTCAGGAAAATATTCAGAAAAACATTTCAAATACTTCAAATCTTTTCGATCCTTTTTGAAATAATTCTTTCAAAAATCCAATTTTAAAACCCATTCCACAGTCGAGTTTTGCAACTTAGCTCTAATACCACTAAATGTAATACCCTAAACCCAATCTAAAAGTTAGGCCTGAATCTGACGTGTCACATTGAAGTGTTTTTGAAAACCATATTCTCATTGAAAACCCTTCTTAAAGAATTTAAAACTTCTGGCCATTTTAAAACTTGTGAAAACCTCAGTTTATGTTGGTTTATTAAAAGTCATTCTCTTGTAAAACATTATTACCTTTAAAACTTTATTTGCTGCGGAAGCTTAATTTAAACAGTTACGGAAATGTGATAATTTGAAAAAACAGTTATTGTTTTGGAAAACTGCGATCTACTTTTGACAAATATGAAACATAGTAAATAAAATCCCAAAGTTTAAAATAAAAACCAGAAATTAAGAGAGGCCTTATTACAACCCAAATTAAAATACTCAACAGTGGATAAACAAATCTAAAAACGTAAGCAATGTGTGGCCATCTCCGAGTCCCTTGCAGCACCGATCCACCTATCGCTGGGGATTACCTGCACAGTTAATAAACGGGGTGAGTTTACGAAAACTCAGTATGTAACCCCTTTACTAGAGTAACAGTCAGTATACAGAAATACAAACAGTCTGGCTAAAGCCCATTAACAGAAACAATACAGTCAGTTCAGAGCATACGTGGGCCAAAGCCTATTACAATAACATTTGGGTCACAGCCCATAATAGAATCAGTTGGGCCTAGCCCAAACTAATAACAAAACAGAATGTGTGAATGCATGGATGCATGCTATCCCATCCAACCCTGCACTTGCCTCCATCCAACCCTGCACTACCTGTGGGGAATAACTCACCCACGCCATCCCTACAATTACAATGTTAGCACCAATTGCAGCACTAACCGAAATCGCAGCAAAGCTGCTAGTATATATACAGTTTTAAGCCTTCAGTAGCGGTATTATAATTGGCACAAAGTCATCGGTAACTGTATTATGTTTGGCACATAGCCTTCAGTGACAGTAATATAATCGGCACACAGCCTTGGGTAAATATGATCGACACAGAGTCATCAATAAGTATGTTAGGCACATAGCCATGGGTAAATACATTTGGCACCAAGCCATAGTCAAGCTGGGATAGAGCCATTTTTAGGTTGGCACAAAGCCACAATCAAATTAAGCGGCACTAAGCCGTCCATCAGTCTACAATCGTCTCGTGCGACCCTAACCGATCAATACTGGATCCACAGTCATCTCATGCAACCCGTGCGATCCTATCAGAACTTCCTCCATATCAATGTCCCAACCCCATGCAATATGTCATTTATGTCATGCTCAATCATCACACGTGTATGCAAAATGGCCATGCTCAGTAACAATCATTTAAACATATATTAAAAGCATATCAATCGTACAACCACCATCAAGTTAGTTAAATCACAGTTGTACAATCACAGTCAAATCAGTCAAATTCATAGTTTAAGTCAGTCATTTACTCACAAGGGCAAAACAATCATTTTACCCTACAGGGGTATTTCAGTAATTTTACAAACTAGAGGTATTTCGATAATTTTATAAATCGGGGGTATTTTGATAATTTTACAAATCAAGGGTATTTCGATAATTTTACACTACAGAGGTATTTCAGTTATTTTACAAATCGATGGTATTTCGATAATTTTACAAACTGGGGGTATTAACGACCCAACAGAAAGTCCACCGTTGCCTCGGGCGACTTAACTAACCTAAACAGACATAAAGGTGCAAATGGGCCTAAGGCCCATTACTCAGCCCAAGTGGGCCCAAACGCTCGTGTGGCCCATTTAACCTAATTTAGTTACGGCTATGTGACCTACATAGCCTAGTCCAATATTTATCACTTATCGTGGATTTAATATGTGTGGGGCCCACGAGCCCATTGGGCCCACATAACCCATTTCAGCCCAACGAACCCCTTAACGGCCTATACCTTGCATACGACATGACAAGCCCAACTACTTCTCACCCAACAATTAGATTTACACCAGCGGGCCCACGGGCCTATTGAGCCCATTCGGCCCAAAACAGCCCAGTACACGAGAACGCTTGTGGCGGCCTCTACAGTCTATCGCCCTTGATTTGTGGGCTCGATTTACCACACGAGCGATCGCATGCTCGTGAAACCTAAAATGCTAAAGTTTCGACTTTTCGGCTTTTGACAACTTCCAACAATGAAGGGCGCGAATACACACCTATTTATGAGAACGTGTCGAAGTCCACGATCACCAACCTTGGCACATCCTGCATTGAGTCTCTTCCCCAACTCATTTGATTCACTCTATTTAAAGCCAGCTTCTCACCAATTCTCATGTTAGCTTCCCGATATGGGATTACTTTCCACCATTAGGAAATTTCCTCATTTTTATGTCCACTTTAACCAGAGAGTTCCAGTCAACTCCACCTCCTACACAGCTCAAATAGCAAAATAAATACTCCACTGCGCATCCCAAGACTTGAACCTCAAACCTCACAGTTGCACAACATGCCCCCTTGCCACTCCACCACAGGCTCTTTCTGTGTCATATTTTATCCTCAATTAATTATAAAGTCTATAGGCCAAATTCTAGGTTCCTTTAAAAGAGAAACCAAAATAAATTGCAAGAGCCAAGACTTAAACTCAGGCTCCCTTGCAACCTTAATGATGCCACAACCACTAGACCACAAGCTTCCTTGTGTCATTTACTTAACACAATAATTTAAAAGGCCATCATCCAAGCATCCAAGGTTTTATTCACTTAATACCAAAATTTTTGCTAAAGCCCAGGTTTGAACCCAAGATTCCTCCAACACTTCTCAGAGCCATTAACCACCAAAGTAGACATTTAATTGTGTTATTTCCTTGCACAATTAAATACTTATATACAACCTCCTTACGGAACCATACTCAAGGCCCAATACTTCTAGGCCCAAATTCGAGGCGTTACAGGTGTGATGGGGGATTTATTTGATTCATTATATACTATTGATGTAATGGATGGACCATTTATGAGCTAATTGTGTAATGGTTACATAATTCTATGTATACAGTTCCTCACTATGCTTATGTTTACTGAGGATTGTGAATGTAATTATAATGTAAGTTTTATTAATGTAACACCTCTACCCGACCTGAATCACTGGATCCAAATATCATATGTTACCACACATAAACACTTAGCAAAAATTTTACAACTGATGTAAAAGTATTTTAAATCTTACTTCTTATTTCATTTTGTATTGTTCTTAAAAATAAAATAGGATGTTTAATAATACATTAGATTTTCAAAATCAATACATGACGTTACAATTTAAAACTTTTTTAAAAATGGTCTTCTCATGGCATAGTGTACGAAACGACATATTCCTAAGGTGCCCTTTTTATGCATAATATCGCAACTCAAACTACAACTTTGGCACATTCCTAGCTTGGTCCCTCCCAACATGCCAACACTTTAATCAGAACCTGCATTAAAATAGACGTTTGTAAGTTCAAACGAACTTAGTGAATTTTAACCTAGATTACCTTAGTGTATTTATGGTTGGATTCCTCAACTTGAAGATTCTGGATTTCTTTTTCATCTTTCGGCGAATACTTTTTCTATTGTCGAGCACATACATATACACCAATCTTCACACTTAACCATCCTACACAGATAACCACTCAATGCAGATATCATATTCTTCTTGGAAAACGATTTCAATCCTCAGAAAGATATTTATACAAAATCCACTTGTAATGGATTCTCACAAAGACAGATTTTGAATACTTCTCTCAAACGATACACACAAATGTTACTTTTAACGGATTCTTATAATAGTTTATCTTTTAATATAAACTTTATACGAATCTTAATTTTGGTGAACTATCATGCTGAACTTGGTAGTTATTAGGATACTAATCAGATCTTAATTCAACCCAGGCCGCAACTTATTCTGATGGATGATACATTCTAAGTCATCCCGGACAACCTTATTTTATATCATGAGAACACTTAAATTTGACGGACAACTTATACTTTAGATTACCCTTTTATATATATAGTGTGAAACACTTAGATTTCATGAATATCATAGGATCTAGATAACTTCCATACATAGTGTAAACAAACTCAAATCTGACGAACACTTAGACCACCCATATCTACCATTACACCAAGTTCTCTGTACTAGTGAGTTACTATGGCAGATTCTCTCTTTAGAAACACTTATGGAAAATATTTTTAGGAAATGACCTCAAGGCATACTAAATTATGCCACAAGACTATCCAAACAAAGATATCTTCAAAATTATCAGATCTTATCATAGCATTAACTAGCAGATAGTCTCAAAGCTTACCCAAATCACGCCACATGAGCGGTTGACCAGATTTCACCACAAAAGCATTATAGAATACACCACATAGGCATCACATAATACGCCACAAATGCTTTACAAAACATTACGTATTTACTGTCCTAGCAAGCTATCTCAGACGGTGCCATAGGTTTCTCCCACATGGTCATGTACACATTTTCATGTCGTGATTTGCCAATTCGATTTACATCTTACCAGAGGCAAAACCATGAGCATTTTCATTGTCATATGATTTCATAAGTCTCTACCACATGGTCTTACACATATCTACATATCGTGACCTGCTAGTCCGATTAGTAATGTACCTTCCCTACCAGAGGCATAACAAATGGTTGGTTTACTCATTTAACATAGAACACACTTACCCAAAATCATTACACACTTCTAAAAAGTTCATATTCTTCTATACTTGATTTCACATATGTACATACCACACATCATCTTATTAATGCAGCAACTCATGTCTCATTTGTAAACATGCAGAACCCTTACATGCTTCACATACACATGTATTCATTAGTTTTCAGAGAAGATACCAGCATACAAATAACCATTGTAAATTTAACATTTATGAGTCAGGTTAAAGGCTCACCTTAAACTTACCTTTACTATAGCTCAGAGTTCCAAATCTAATAATCATTTTTGAACTAACAGCAACAACTACTTAAGAGAACATGGGATTACCATTAAAATTTTGTTTACAGACAATTTACCAATATACCAATTACATACAACCTCTATGCAAGGCCTCTATTCACTCCCTACTATATTTATGTATTTTAATATCCTTACTATTTTGAAATCATAACATGTAGAGCTACCAGACTTAATAAGAGGTTGAAGCATCCACTAATTACCCCAAAAACTTTAGCTTCCAGTTTAACAAAGAAGAAAAGAATATTTAGGTTTAAGAAGAACCAGAGTGTGTAACAGAAGGAAGAAAAATCATATGAATGTTCTCTTCTTACCATATATATATACTCAGTTCATTTTAGTGGATCTTAACAAGTGGAAAATGTATACAAAAATTGTCCTTTTCATGCCCTACAAGAACCGAGTGAAATATAAAAGAGAATCTGATGTGGATATTGTTTGACCAGGCAATCCATTCAGTTTACTTTGAACCAATCACGTTACAAAACCCACTTTTCACATTGTTTGAGAAAATCGGTACCATACCTTTGGTAGTAACTCTCATAAGGCATGCTCATAAATATAATTAAGTCTTCTACAGTTTTCTCATACACTTGATAGGTTCTCAATATACAAACTCTTGGGTGTATCTCTTCATAGGCGCACATTCTCATGGGTGCACTCTTTCTTTTCTAAGAACATCACGAGATAAAAACCTTAGATTCTACATGGACGAATATATTCTGCGCTAGGATTTAACTTGCCAAAATTCTAAAAAGTGGCAGGCTATACTACAATAGCACGCCAAATAGGTAACCTCTACATCTATTCACCTTTTACTTGGATCCGCCAAATTTGGGGTGTGACAATTTAAATTCATAATTGAATTTGTAAATTACACAAATGTACTATAAGTCATGTATGCAAAATGAATTGTAACTTGAGCTAAGAAATGGTGGATATGCTATTGACTAAGATTTTGTTATAAGGCTAAACTCATTATTATAATCGTAATGAAAATGGTAAGATAGAAAGGTTACAAAATAAGGATTATGTTAATATTTGTAAAATGAAAATGTTTAATTATCTCTATGTTCTATAAGGGTAAGAATTGATAATGTACCGAACATGTATACAAGTATAGCCTAATGTTTAATTACTTGTATTGTGACTTCTTCGTCTTAAATATATAACAACACTTTGCGTGAAATGAATTAGAAATGGTAAGAGAGAGAGAATAATTTGAAAAGGTAGGCTAAAGTATTGTATAATCTTGATTTGGTAAGTTAAAGTGATTGGTATGGTATATTGAAGTATGGTTTAAATGTATAAGTGTATGGATAATAGAATAACACGGGTGTGGTTCTTATTAACGGTATTTTAAGTATGAAATTGGCTTGATATTGGTCTAGAACGTTTAAAGTGTGAAAGGATGTAGGTTTGCAATATTTTGGGATGATTTTTAAACTACCCTACATCTAGGTAACTATACTTGGCTTAAGGGTATCAATACCCCTAAAGTTAGTATCCGAATTGAAAATCTAGAAACATGTATTGGTATCATACCCTAGGTATCAATACCTCACCTTAAGTTTGAACCATATTCTATAATATGATGAAATTGAAGTTGATTAATCTAATAATATGTTTAAATGATAGATCATTTCATTGAACTTAAAACATGAGCCATATTCTGGTAGGTAATGATTGATCAAATACACAAAGAAAAGAAATTTGAGATAATAGTATAATGATTAAGCGATTTCCTAAAAGATTAATAGATAAACTATACGTTGGTATGTTTGAACCATGATGTTTTGAACTAATATTGTGCTTGATATAATGAGTTTGAGTCAAAGTATGGAACCCTGTAATTGAGTTTGTAAATGAATGAAATGTTGAAATGTCATAGTAAGCAAAGTACAACAAAATTGAATGATCGATTGATAAATGTGTAATTGGTATGAGAATAAGAAATATGTGAAAGTATATGATTATATATATTTACTCAGAAATTTAAAATTTATTATTAAAAAGATAAGAAACCAGCCTAAAACAACCAACATAGGGCAAGCAACATGAAGAACAAGCACAAGCCTATCAAAACAATCATTCTAAATCAAGGAGAACACCCATTAATAAGACACGAAGCACAGACTCGACTAAAACACTAGACAATTGACATAACCAAAAAACAAACATAATAGAAAAATCTTCACAGTAAGAACAAAAACAATTTACCACCGCACTTTGAACATCGAAGGTTGATATATATCATTTTTCACGATTGCATTAGCCATACCATTTTCTTCCTTCATCCATAAACAAAAAAAAACCTCCTTAATAGCAGAAATACAACAATCAATATGATTAAAAGCTTCACACAAATCCCACGGTTGATTAATTTCTCCCATATCTAAGAAATCATCATTGTAGAATCTGACTCCACAAGGAGCTTAGAACATCCAACAATGCCACAGTCTAAGAAGAAAGTCCAAGAAAACATAATAACGAATATCTTTAGTGTTGCAATATTCTATTTGGGAAGAGGACCCAAGAAAATTTCCTATAAAATACCTTCTTCATTATTAAGTATCCCTCCACAACCTACTAGTTTAGGCACGCCTAAAGCATCAAAATTGTATTTTACTGAGCTTGACTCTAAAGGATACCATTGAGTCAATCTTCTTCTCTTCCTCATCAACTTATCCACAAACAGTCAACAAGATTGACCCACAAAGATGTCTTAAGACCACGAACATCCTCTCATGAGACTCTAACCTAATGAAAGGCCAAAGCTTGACCAGAAATAATAATTCATCAATAGAAACAATTTTATTATAAAACAACTAGTTCATTCTATGCCAACCGTAAGGACCAAATGGCGACAACACATGAAATCAACCAAACACTCTAAGACATGCCAAAGAATGGTGATGCAAAATAACCATAAAAAAAGAAAGAAAGAAAGAAACAATTACATGGGACTTTGATCAAAACAATCCCTACTGTTGAAAAAATTTAGTCCAAATTGCATCAAAAAAGCTACAAAGAAGAAAAAGGTGCACCAAATATGGGCTTGAGATATGGGTTATGTATGAAGTGGTATTGATTATGTAAGATGCTAAATCTGTGAGTGATTGCATGATGAGGTTTATACATATTCTATAAGTGAGCCAATTTTGATACAATTTAGTAACAATGAACAATGTTTCTTTCATATGTTATATAAAATGTTCGGTTGCCTATATTATGTTCAAGTTTCCCTAAAATTTTATCAAAAGGTAAAGTTATTTGGAATTCAAATTGAGCACCACTAAGCATAGAGAAATGTTTAATGCATTAGATTTTTTTTCCACACGTAAGTCAGGGATCAGATATGAGAAGATCATAGCTAAGTTCTACATCAAGTCTTAGTCATACCACTTAGAAATACATATGTGTTCGAGCTATTTTATTAATATATAAGTTATGGATGTTAGTGTGACATGTACATAGAATATATATGTACTTAGCGAACTTAGTATATGTCTACAATGATAGATTATAAACTATGTATTAATGTTTAAGACATGGTTATAACACTTGAACAATGTATTAAGTTTTTCTATGATGAATGTTGTATAAGGCCTTCCTAAATGATGTTTTGATTAGTACTTTGCTCAAAATGGTTTTATATGTGACTAATAAGAATCATATGAAAGTAAAGGCAACCATAGGTGCCTTTGTGTATTGAATGTAACACTTCTTATCTAGGATCATTAATGGTCCTAATAAGGGGTGTTACCATTTTTCTACTAATATGATGCTTTGATGACTTTGCTCTTAGCTGAACATATTTAATGGGAGTTTTTGAAGTATTTATTTCAAGTTTCATTCTTTTCTTGTCCTTCTTGAAAAAGTTTGTTGCAAGTTTTCAGTCAAAAATAACAAAGGAGAAGATTGTTGATACAAGTCATAACAAATACTTGCAATTGACCTTAGGGATCTCATGCAGCAAAATTTGTGGTCTATTTGAGGAAGATTTTATATAAAGTAAAGAAATCTAAAGAAGTTGATGTTATTATATTTCCTCATTTAAGAGATAAATGACCAAAAGGTTTAATTGAAGAATATCTTTATTTTATATCATTCCATAATATGAGATTTAATTGGAATGAAATTCTAAAATTTTATTTTAATCACAATAGCTTGGTTTACATGGCTTGCAAATGTCTACATGTTGAAGACTAAATTTACAAATTTTTAGAATGGAATTAAGAGACCTTGATGTGTTCATAAGAGAAACATGTTTTAGTGAATGTTGTAATCAAATTAACATATTAGTTTGGACTAAGCTTGTTAGGATCGACCCGATTAAGCAATGAACAAGAAAATATAGCGGAATAAATTGAGAAATTGAATGAACAAATTTAACGTGGAAAAACCCCTCCAAAGAGGATAAAAAACCACGGGCAAAGATAATTTTGCTATAATGGCAAAAGAACAAAGAGTACAAAAGATGGAGATAAAAACTAAACCCCGAAAACCCGAAAACAAAGAACCCACAAAATGTAAACACAAAATTCTCTAAATGTGTTATGAGTTCTAATCTCTAATTGGTGCTTTTTCTAAGGTTGTAAAAGAGCCTATTTATAGGCTAAATTCATAGGTCAAATAATAATAAAATAATCTAAACTAATCAGTGTTTGATTGAAACAAGTAAACAGAGTTTAAATGAAATATTATTTCTCAAATTTGACTGAAAATAGGAGTCATATTTAACAAATCTCCACCTTGACTTATATTTCCATAACGCCATCTTTGCCAAAGCCCGCTACGAGCCTATCTTGAACTATGCAAGGAATTAACTGAGTCGAATTTGTGCTTAGAAACTGGAAGACTTCTAGCCTTCGACTTGTACACTACCAAATCAAAACTAACCCGGGTCTGATTTTCACGAACACAGTGCCCTAACTTTTCAAAACCTGCATCCAAAAGAGAACCTCTCTTTAACGAAACGGTCATACATTTTTCCCTCCTATGACCAAGTTGCATCCGCTCCAAATGAGTTAACTTCGACACCGTAACGAACGAGGGACGTCCGATTTCACCGGTCACTGTAGAACCTTTCAGAATATAAAGACTGCCGATTCTCTTACCTTTTAACAAAACGAGAGCTCCACGAGATACTTCAATGCCGCTCGACTTGATGTTGATTCTGCATCCTTTCAAGTCTAAAATACTTAATGAGATGAGATTCTTTCGTAAATCAAGTACATACCTGACATCTGAGAGTGTCATAATCGTCCCATCATGTATCCTAATTTTAACAGTACTAATACCAATTACCTTACTAGATGAATCGTTTCCCATGCGCACAACTCCACCTTCAACCGAACTGTATGTAGAGAACCATTCTCTATTGGGACACATGTGGAAAGAACATCCCGAATCTAGGATCCACTCGGACGTGAGCTTGGAGTTATCACTCGTTGACACTAATAAGAAATCATCACCGTTTACATCGGCCAAATTAGCACCAGCTACATCTTCTTCGTTACTCTCAGCAGTTCTTTTATTTTGCAGTTTATAACAATCTGCTTTGACGTGACCTAACTTTTTACAATAGCGACACCTTTTGCCTCGTTTCTTTGATGCTACCAAAACGGAAGGTTGCCTATCTGCCTTGCTATCCAAATGAAACTCATTATCGAGTTTATCTCTACTCAACAAATGACCCTTCACATCTTCGAATGAGAGTTTGTCTCTGCCATAAATCAAGGTCTCCCTAAAAGACTTGTATGAAGGGGGTAAAGAGCACAATAATAGCATAGCCTAATCTTCATCGTCAATATGAACCTCAACATTCTTTAAATCATTTAAAAGAGTAATGAATTGACTGATGTGATCTCTAAGAACCTCACCTTTGTTTATGCGAAACGTAAATAGAGGTTGTTTCAACACTAAACGATTAGCCAGAGACTTAGTCGCATAAAGAGTTTCTAACCTTTTCCATAAGGCGGATGAGGTCTTCTCTATCAATACCTCCTGCAATACCATATTCGCGAGGCACATCTGGATTGCAGACAAAGCCTTTTCATCAAACTCTTCCCATTCTGTTTTATTTAGATTCTCAGGCTTTTTCCCGGTAATAACCTTTTTCAAACTGGATTGAACTAGAATTGCCATCATCTGAACTTGCCACAGATTGAAATTTGTCTCACCATCGAACTTCTCAATTTCAAACCTTATTGTTGCCATATCTGAATGAGTTGATTTATGAAAATTGAACTAGCTCTAATACCACTTGTTAGGATCAACCCGATTAAGCAATGAACAAGAAAAATAGCAGAATAAATTGAGAAATTGAACACACAAATTTAACATAGAAAAAACCCTCCAAAGAGGATAAAAAAACCACGGGCAAAGATAATTTTACTATAATGGAAAAAGAACAAAGAGTACAAAAGATGAAGATAAAAACTAAACCCCGAAAATCCAAAAACAAAGAATCCACAAAACGTAAACACAAAATTCTCTAAATGTGTTATGAGTTCTAATCTCTAATGGGTGCTTTTTCTAAGGTTGTAAAAAAGTCTATTTATAGGCTAAATTCATAGGTCAAATAATAATAAAATAATCTAAACTAATCAGTGTTTGATTAAAACAAGTAAACAGAGTTTAACTAAAATATTATTTCTCAAATTTGATTGAAAATAGGAGTCATATTTAACAAAGCTTTTATTGCAAAAAGTGAGGCTACAACAAGTGCAAGTGAGATTGAGCTTAAATGATCTTTTCTATTGAAGAAATTATAATTAGTTCTTTATTTTTCTAGTTTTAAGTTGTTTATAGTAGTTGCAACTCACATAACAACTTATCTAGAAACTCAATACTTTCAAAATTTAAAATAACCTAGCCTGATATAACCCAAGTAGGAAGTGACTTGAACCAACAATGATTTAAAGTTGAAGTTAATTTAAATTTTGTAAGGTTCAAATTGATTAGATCATACCTATACATTTGTTTTATTTATTTATAAATAATATTTTTGATGATTTTATAAATAATTTTTTTATTATTTAAGAAATAAATCGTAAATGCATATAATATTATATTAAAAAAGCAGAATAAATTGATGTTACGAATTGACTGGACATTAATTTAGTCAATAAAATTACTTATGTTGTAGAAGTATATATTAATAATGATAATTTCAAACAAACTTCTCTCTTTTCATTGTAAAGAAATCTAGCCTATGGCTACTAATTCACTTTTCAAAAGAGTAAAGTCTATAAATCTTCTAAGTATTCATTAAAAAATACACCTACTATGCTATAGCTTTAAAAAAAGCCCATTGACCTCTTTAAAGATTGATGAAAATCATTTATTTACTAAGTAAATTTAAAAAATAACAATTATACCTTTATTTTTGTTAACATTGTATTTTATATGTATTTTTTTTATTTTTACTTAAAATTAAAAAGCGCGAAATTCTTAAATTTTACTTTAATTAAAAAATATTTTTATTTACCAAAAAAATATTCTATTTAAATTATATTTTCCTTAAAGTAAAATTTAAAAAATTCTAAACTTATTTTCTTTCATTATATATTATTTTTTTGGTGAATTCTTTAAAGGACTTTTATTTAAAATAATTATCAATATTTAACATGTTTTAATGGTAAAAAAATTAATTAAAATAACAATAGAGAAATAAAGAAAAAATGAAAATGAAAATATAATTATAACAAATAAGATTTTATAGAAAATAAACATACCTTCAATTATCAAACTAACATTGATTCAAAATTAAAGAATTTGAATGAGTTGTTAATTGAGTCTTAGCTCGACTGGCATAGATATTGTTATCAATTCAGGAGAATGTAGGTTCGAGTGTGTTGAAGTGCATTATCCTTTTATTTATTAGTTGGAGAGGAGTTATGTTTAGCTCTACACATAGTATCAGAAAGAACAAACATGATCAATACCTACAATGAAAATCTATTAAAAAAACTTGCAAATATTAACTTAAAAAATTCATTATATTTAACATGAATGTATAATATAATTACAATTAAAATTTAATAATTATTAAAACAATTTCAAAATTAGTTAGATTTTTATTATTTACATATATTATTTTATTTAGAGTTTGATACTTTTCCCTTAAAATGATAAAAAAAAAAAAAGAACAAATAAAAGGTAATTTATTTTTCATTTAAAATCACCTGTTAAATAAATTATTTTCATGAAACCTCACGGGAATAAGTGGTAATTTTCAAACATCAGAGGTAAGTATAGTTTCTATCAAACCTCATAGATAATTTGTATACTTTTTGTTTTCTTAAAATTATGAAAAAAAAATGAAAATTTTATGTTCACCATTTTTTTATCCACTCACGTAATCTTTATTGTAAGCCATTTATAGAAGTATTTGATGGTAATAAAGTAAATTGGTGGGATGACAATAAAAATAAATGAAATGAAATAAATTAAAGTCAAGTGGTTACCATAATGGACACACCAAATGAAGCATAAACTATATATATATATATATATATATATATATATATATATATAAAAGAACCACTCCTTGCAATTTGCATTTCTTAAAACAGATAATTGTATTTGTTGTGGGGCAACCCAACTTGGATTTTGAAGACAAAACAACATTGAGAAATAATCCCCATATCTTATGCTTTTCTTTCTTCTACACAACTTTTAAGTTATCATCATTAGAAATATTGCCAACCCCACAAAATAATTTCTCATTTCACAATTTAGTTTATATATTTTTATTTTTTATAAAAATTCTCTCTCTATTTTTCACATTTCAAAACTTTAACATTGTTAAAACTATTTTGTTAAATTTTACTTTTTATTCATCGATTAATTTAGTGTATTAATTAAAATTTATTAAATTATATTGTAAATTTTATTAATAATCTGAAAAAATAAATTAATATATTATATTATTGAACTAAATGTAAAAATATACTTGAATGTGAAATATCAAAGATATTAGTATTTTTTAAAAATAATTATTTATGACTATGTTTTATTATATAAATCATACATAATAATAACATATTATGAAAAAAAATTATTAAAAATTGTTGCTATATTAATATATTTAAAATTGTTTAATTTTAATTTTATTATTTTACAAGTTTTTTCTAATTTTTAAAAATATAATCCACTTAAAAATTTACTAGAAATTTAATCACATGCGTATGCCTATGAAAATTATGCACTCAGAACACAGGTATTAGTTAAAAACAACATAAAATAAATATTGAAATATATGGTTTGGAACTAATTAATAATAAAACATGAAATATGTATAATAATTAAAATGAAAAATTAAATTAAATTGTGAGTGAAATAAAATTTAAACACGTAAATACATCACATTACGAATACTAAATACTAAATGCACTACAATTGTTTCTCATGATGTTGCCATCAATCTTGAGTTAGAGTCGAGTTAATTTGTGACACAAACTCAATCAATAACATTATCAATATATACAATTGATGGAGGTAATAATTGTAACACCCCTCCCCACCCATCCCGATGTACAATACAAATGAAAGGTGCTATCAAAGTACTCTAGACGGAACGAAAATATCAAAATTATTTAAAATTTCAAGCTTTAAACATGTTGGTAAAATCATAAAATTTTAATTAAAATAATTTAAAATCATATAGAATCATTTTATAGGTGATTAGAAGTGTTAGAGGTAAAAAATGAGCCCTCGAGAGTAAAAATGGGTAAAAACAGTACAGTGGGACAAGGCAATATACAGAGGATAAAACAAGGCGCGAAGTCACAATATGAAAAATACGAGGTCGTAACATTAGAAGTCGAGGTTGTGACGTCACCAATAGACGTCCCAAAAACACTTCAAAATCATGTCTAAACATATCCTTATCATTTCTATATGTAACAAAGCTTTATAAATCAATTTCAAAACCTCATTTAAACATATAATACAAGCCATAAACACGTTCAAAGTAACATATGAATTAGAGCTCGATTAAAATCATATAAATAGCTTGAAATACAAATCAAATTTGATAAAATTTAAATCTAAATTAAATCCCTGTGTACATGCCAATTTCTAAAATAAAAAACATCCAAAAAAATGATGCACAACTTAAAAGATGATTGATGATGCAAAGCTCACAAGCTTAGACCCTAAACTTCTTGATGAATCCAATACCTATGGATTTTAGAGCACTGACATGTAAGTTTTAAAAACTTAATAAATATTCAAGGATAAACTTACTTATCCTATCTTATTTATTAGTGTTGAACCTCTCATTAGACATTACTCAAGTTCTTTTATGTCACACTTACCATAATTTGATTTTGGACACTTTTTTTTTTTTTTTTTTAAATTATGGGCTTCATTAGCTATTCAGACAATGAAGTCTAACATAATTAACTCTTAATGAGCATTGACTTAGTCACAATTTCATTAAAGTTTTCTTGAATCTCTTAGTTCCTTAAACATATAATCAAACACTTTTATAAATATTGTGATAATAGAAGTTTCAATTTTTTATTACCTTTTAAGGGCTTTCATAAAACTTATTGAACATTTACTCAATTTCATTTATTGCAATTTACATTCACATAAAGATCTTTTAAGCAGTTTCTTGATACATTACGCCTTCAGTAAACATTAGTATAACAGAATTTGGATACACAATCTTCCAATCTATCACTTTAAAATATTGTGTATCTGGACACCCTAGAAATGGATCAGTAATACACTCAAAGGTATCTTCTCACACACATATGCTGATATTCCAATTCTATCTTCACTAATCACTAAATTTACTAAAACATTTTACAATATAATCACATTACACTTATAACATAATAAATAAATATATATATATATATATATATATATCTCACATTTCATGATACAAGACACATCGATAGAGCTCCTTATGTTTAAATAGCTCATTTTCTCATTTCAAGTCAGACATTCACTATTTATGCTTTCCATAATTCCACTTATTATTAAAAAACAAAAGTTATCATTCATAAGTTTTAACTTGTTTAGTAATAATTCACATTTCACCATATAATGTAACAATAATGCTTTATCACTTTTTCAACCCATCTTAGTACATTAAGCCAAATTCATAATTTACACTATGTTTCTTCTAATTACCAAAACCCACTAAGCTAGTGTTTTCTTATATAAACATTTTTAATTCAATTTAACATATACATACTCATCATGTTATTTATTTTTGTCACTCAATTTTATAAAAATATTCATTTTAGCCTTCATTTAATTTTTA
Source organism: Gossypium longicalyx (assembly GCA_025698465.1). Taxonomy (NCBI): domain Eukaryota; kingdom Viridiplantae; phylum Streptophyta; class Magnoliopsida; order Malvales; family Malvaceae; genus Gossypium; species Gossypium longicalyx. Next base: position 50,797,791 of record CM047004.1, read on the forward strand.
TCTCTTTTAAATTTTAAATTTATATTATTTATTAAATCACTAAAAAATAAAAATAAAAAATTAATATCTATTAATTTTACTGACGTGACATAAACGTAGATGCCACGTAAACAATTAATTAATTTTTTAAAATTTTAAAATAAAAAATTAAAATAAGTGAAAATTTAAATGAATCACTAAAATACTTTTAAAATTAGAAGATTAAATAAGTCATTATACCTTTATTCTATTACTCAACGATTTCCATAATTACACCAAAAATTATATTTTTTTCATGAATAAGAATATCCAAAGTTACTTACTTCTACCATGCATCACCATACAAATCAAAGCTTCCAAACACTTGATTCCATATTTAAAAATAGATTTGAGACCCATTTCTCATCATTCCTTATTTTTTTTGCACATACAAAAATACAAAAAAAAAATCAACATGGGTTTTCCAAGCTATCCTAAATAAACAATACTCAAATATTAAGTTAAGGGAGTTAGAAAGTTACCGTTTTTACTTTTATGGAGCTTTCTTTCTCTAGCTTCATTTTCTCTCACTAAACTCACGCAAATTGAAGAATTTGAAGGATGAAATGAGATTAGAAGGTGATTTCCCACATGATGTCAACAAAAACTCGAAGTTGGAGTGTTGGGGTTTTGAAAGTTTTGAAGAAAAATGCAAGAAAACGAAGAAAAACAAAAAGAGGGAGCTCATAAGGGGTGGAAGAAAGCAGCACATGGGAGAAGAAAGGCTGATGGGGAAGGCTCTCCATCTTATTCCCTGTTTAAAAAAATAATTCAAATGGGCCAAAGACCCAAATCAAATAACTTCCAAGCCTACAATTTACCGATGGTGGCCTACCATCATGATCCAACCTTCACATATCCAAATTTATTAATAAATCTAATATTTCATCCAAATGATACGTCCAAAATTAAATTCTCAAAAATTGATCAAAGTAGGCAAAATACTCAATTTCATTATAAAACTAAGCACTTAGTCCAAGCCAAGCTCATAATTTATACTAAACCCTTAATATTAGTATTTTGGTGGTAAAATTTTACTGTTATATTTCTCTAAGGAAAAAATGAGAAAATTTTAATTTAGTCTCTATATTTTTAATTTCCTTCCAATTTAGTTTAAAAGTGATTTTTCTTCCAATACATTTTCATGTCAAATAATTAATAATAATTCGAATTTCATTTTTTGGTCAAATTTACACTTTAATCCTCAAACTTTTTAGTTTTTGTGATTTAATTCTTTTTGTCACATTCTCACTTCTAAAATTATTTTCATTGTTTCTCATCTCTAAAATTAACTATACTTTCATAAGAATTCTTTAAATGTTTTCGTTTTCTAAATTATCTTGCAATTTCATTATATCTGTTATCGTAATAATACTACATGTTTAATCGAAAATTTTGAATGTTACAACTCTTCCCTTTAAAAAAATACATTCCTCAAAATTTTGTTATGAAAATTACCAGTTAGTTCTCTCAAAATTTTGTTATGAAAATTACCGGTTAGTTCTCTCGTTGTCATAGCTGTTTCCAATTCCTTTGATTTACATTAGGTGTTGACTTTCACATTCCATTACATGATTCATCAGATTCCATATTCCAACCTTTCTTTAATTTGTACAGTCTCACGCCATATCAGTTCATCGGGGACTATTACCACACGAAGTACTTGTCCTCAATTTAATCAGATTGGGCACCGTTATAAATTTCCAAAATATTCCCTTTGTCAAATCTTCATATGAGTCTAAAGAAGAAGCACAAATGTTGGGAGCGGACGCAAAAGCACTGGTCAAGAATAAAGAAAAGAGAAATTGCCTTCACCAACTAACATTATTAGATGGTTCCATGAATACTGTGCATCCTACTTTTTTTTTTCATCTATTTCTTCATTTCTGGACTCTCTGATCGCCTTTGGATTTGAAAGGCCACCCTGTTTCAATTTCGTAACTACTGACAGAATAGTACTTTGTAACTTAAGCCCTTGGTCCATATATAAGAAAGGAAATTCCATTTTGACCTCATATCGCCATTTCATAAATCGAGTTCACATCATATCATAATTTTGATGTTCGACCTAAGCAAATATCCTTGTTCCCATAGTATAGTTTTATAGAAACGTTCGCCATCTATGAAGGTTTGTTAATTCCTATTCCTTTTAATATCAAGACGTTCCTTTACACATTCTATCGAGAGATCATTATTGATTTTCCTCTTTATTGTGAAAGCACATTGTAATATCTTAAATTTCTAGTTTGACACGTGACACTATTTTAGTAACGAATATAGTGAATTATTGAGAAAATTAGAAAACTTGTCAAATAAAATAATTTTCATGAAGGTCAAATAATTTTGGATATGATACTTAATGAAAAGAATTTTAGAGGAGATAATGTGATGAAAGGACTAAATCACAAATTTTAAAAAAGTGAGGACTAAAATGTAAATTTAATTAGAAGGGAAATAATGGTTTTTATTGCCTATTTGACATGATAATAAATGGGAATATGAATTAGTATGGTGAAAATCAGTTTTGGAATCAAATTGGAAAGATTGAAAAATTCAAGGACTCAATTGTAAACTTTTCAATGTTATCAAGGAAAGAGAATATGCAATTATCATCATCCATAGATTCGTATTAAAGTTTACAAATGGATTATGAGGTTTGGGATTTAACAATTTTTATTATTGAGAAGAAATCATGCAAAGAGACAAAAATAGATAAAATGGTACTTTTCTCATAAAGGGTAATTCGATATTTTCCTTTAAGTATTTTAATATGGAAAGTTTATTCAGATGAAATGTATGATAATTAAAATATTTTTGGACCATTTGGATAATGATATAAGGAAATTGGATTTCAATTTGTGCACTTGGACTTGAGAATCTAGTATGTGGGCTTGGAGAGATTTTTAAAGAGAAAGAAAAGATGGAGACTATTCCCCCATCATCTTTCTTCCCATGCTGCTGCCGCCTTCTCCTTTTATGATTTCACCTTTCTTTTTCGTTCATTTTCTCTTTAAATTTCTTAAAGACCCAACCATCAAACTTAGAGATTTTACTAAAACCACTTAGAAAACAACCTCTATATTAGTTTTCCACCATCGAAACCTCCATTTTCAGCAAGGGTATATGAGTTTTTTGTTTGAGAAAGTAAAGATTGAAGGGGAAAGTTTTAAAAAAGGTAAGAAGACGCTTCCTACACCTTCTCTAGTTTGATTTTATTTATGGGTAGCTTTTAGAAAGCATGGAATAATTATATGTTAGTATTATATATATTTTTGGTGTAAGTAAAATTTTGAATGATAAGAATAAGTTTCCTAAGTTTGATTGATGATGGATTAGAGGTTATGGAAGCTTAAATAAATGTCAGCAGAGCATCCATTAAAGTAACCTTTAGATATTCTTACTTTTCTTATGCTAAAATGTATAAAAAAAAGTAATGAATTTAAGTTATTAATATAAAAATAGTGTAATAAATGTGAGATTTATTATATGAACAAATATGAAATGTGTTACTATTGAGTGGATGTTTTTAATATGTCACATGAATAATTTGGTTATCAACATCTTAAATTAAAATAGTTTTGGATAATAACAGTAGTTAGACTTTGAAAATTTACCAAAACTTGTAGAAATTGAGCCATATATGGTTTGAAATCTTACTGAGTCTAGTTTTTATTGGAACAAACAAAACTTGCATCTGAATAATACAATAGGAGATCATTTGTTTAAGTACATGTTTAGGTTTGTCGACTAATACAACTTGTCTTTCTGTATTACAATCCAACCATGTAATATCGCTTAATGTTAGTTAAATATTAGACAACCAATAAGCAATATTTGCTTCCATTTTATTTTGCGTGCAAAAATCATGTACAATGTATTAATGTAATCAACGAATAATTTTATCAACCAAGCTGTTTCAAAAAACTACAAGTTTACTTAGACGAAAATACTACACTTACAGTGTCAGATCCAACAATAGGTGAATTGAATTTTGGATAAATAATTTTGTCAAATAATAGGTGTCTAATTGTATATGTCCGATTGGTCCCTTCGTTAATTCAACAAAAGCTCGATCAGACTGCATTTTAATTAGAAGTAAATTCTAAGACTTTATAAATAATTTAATTGAATCGATTTATTTGATTTGGAATTAAATTAGGTGGTCGTAAGAATTGTTCAACTAGAGAATTTGATTAAGAATCTTGTTGAAAAATTAATTTGAAAAATCTAAGTAATTTTTGGGAAAATTAATTTTGATCAAGTAAAATTAAATTAATCAAATTAATTAAAATTAATATATTTTTAAAAATTAATTTTTAAGTCAGACAATTGGCCCAATGGGTGATTGAACTTGAAAATTGGGTCCAGGAGACCAAAACTGAGACCAATACCCAAAAACTGGTCGAACCGGGCATGGTATGTGAACTCGGGCCAACGATCCAACTGGTGGCTAGATTGGACCAGTCGGATCGTCACTAGCCCGAACCGAACCGATAGAAATCGAACCAACTCGAGTGCCGGCGGTTGTGACGTCAACATTCTAGTGGCCGAAAAATGGTCGACAGCGGCGAGTCTTCGGTGGTTGAGTAGTGGAAGAATTGCACTCCTACTGAGACTTTGCTAGAGAACTTGATTTCAGATTAATTATTTCAAAAATAATATTATTTTAATAGATTTAATATTAAAATTATTATTTTGATATTAAATTTAATTTAATGTTTGTCTTGTAAATAAATATTCTATTAATTTAATATTAAAGTGATTAAGTTTAATCATAGTTTAACTCTCTAAACTCTTCCTATATAAAGAAAGTATTGGGTCATTACTTACACACACTTGAATTTAAGAGAAAGTTGTAAAGAAAAAAATTCTCCGAAGAAATTATTTAAGAAATTTTCTAGAGATATTTTTCTTATTTACAACTTGGCCCAAAAGTTTAGAGAAATTATGAAATTACAACATTGGTAATTTTTTGTGAAAAAATATCTAATTCGAAGCGAGCTCACACTCGGTAGACATGAGCTTAAGGATAGCGGATAAGACTACTTGGTTGAAGCGTTCATCCCAAACAAATAAAAAAATGTACAGTTTTGATTAAGTGTTTATTACTTTAAATATCACAACCAAAATCTTGTTTTGGATTTTTTTAAAACTCTGGTCTTTTTCCTAAATTTATTTTCCGTTGTGTTCTCCAAACCTGATTTTCCAATAATTCCACCATCTCGAGTGGTGATAAACCATAATATATACATATTTATATCCCATGCTTGGCATACTTATGGATGATTTATCATTAGTTTTATTGAATTCGATGCTCCTAATTCTTTAATTTCATGTTTTATACTCAGGAGAGCATAGGAAAGTGAAAAGAATAAGAAACAAGCCAAAAACGGATGAAATAGGCTGATTTTAATGTTCCACACGGCCTAGGCACTTCCACATGGGAAATTCACACGCCCGTGTTAGACACACGGGTAGGCCACATGCCTGTGTGTCATGGCCATGTCAACTTAAAACCATGTCAAAATTACACACGGCCGAAGCACCATCACACGGGGGTGCCATACGGCCGTGCCCCTATCGAGCTCAAGTCTAATTCTATTCGGAAAAGCTACCTTTGGACTATTTTGGGCATTCCAAAGTCTATATAAACACCCGAGAAGAGGATCAAAACACATACGGAGAGTAGAAGGCAGAGAATACTCGAAGACAGCCATCAGAATCAGCTCGGAAGCAGGATCTACTTCAAGACTGAAGATCTCCATTCAATTTCCTTAAAAGTTCTTTGGGTTTCTTTATGTTTTGTTGTTTTCCCAATTTTGAGATGTTTTCCCCCATCGTTATGAACTAAACTCCCTAAATACCTAAGGGAGATAAAACCTAAGACATATCTTATTACTACTTGAACTATATGATAAATACTTGTTTTTATTCTTAATTATGTGTTCTTAAATCTTACTTTAATATTTCAGGATATTAATTCAAGTCCGATGTACTTATCCAGTGGAGCAAAAGTCTTTGTCTAAGAGTAGATTTAGCATAATTAAGTGGATTTGAATGCAATCCTAGACATAGGACGACGTAAATCTGCCAGATTAGAATCAAATCTAATAAAGAAATCCATAGGTAAAGTTAATGTGACAATAGGGGTTTTAATTAGAAAGAGATTTTAATTAATCAACCTAGAGTCAGTTGTTCTTAGTCTCGAGAAAGATATTAACATAAATTAGGGATTTCTACGGATTAAGTCAAGTGAATAAATCATCTAATTCAGAAGTAATAAGTGAAGTCTAGGTGGATTCTTCCTTGGGTATTGTCTTCTCAATCAGTTTTCCAACAGTATTTTTTAGCTTTTACCTTTGTCGTGTTCTTAGTTAATTAATAGTTAATCTTAGTTTAAAAACACCCATTTAACTCTTAGGCTAAATAATAAAAAGATAATAATTACTATTACTTTTAGTCCTTGTGGATACAATATTTCTGGTCTCACCATAATTATACTACTGTTCGATAGGTGCGCTTGCCTTAGTCGAATTTTTAGTCAGTTTAGCGACCATCAAGTTTTTGGCACCGTTGCCGGGGACTAAGATATTAGGAACGTTTATTTTTTATTACTTTAGCCATTTTATTTTATTGCAATTTATTTCTACTTCTAATTTACTAATTTTTCTTTTGCTTCTGGCAGGTTTTTATAGTTTATGACTAGAAGAAACCCGTCAGGGCCTCTACTTTTTGACAGCGAAATAGAAAGTACAGCTCATAGAAACCGAAGAGAAATAATGCTAAGTTTAAAATGCATAGAGGAAGAGCAAGAGAATGTTACAAATTTTACTGAAGAGATGGCAGATAATCAGAACAATCCGCTACCTCCTGTGGTTGCTGCAAATCCAGTAAATCAGAATCCTGCTCCTCATACTATGTATGATTATGCTAAGCCTACTTTAACAGGAACTGAATCGAGTATTGTTCGACCTACTGTTGCTGCAAATAATTTTGAACTAAAACCTAACACTATTCATATGATACAACAGTTTGTTTAGTTTGATGGTTTGCAGGACGAGGACCCCAATACGTATTTAGCAAACTTCCTGGAATTCTGCGATACATTTAAAATAAATGGCGTTTCTGACGATGTCATTCGCTTTCAGTTGTTTCCCTTTTCATTACGGAATAAGGCTAAATAGTGGTTGAACTCGTTACCACGAGGGTCCATTACTACTTATGAACAAATGACCGAAAAATTTGTGCTTAAATATTTTTCTTTGGCTAAAATGGCTAAATTAAGGAATGATATCTCCTCTTTTGTGCAGATGGATTTAGAAACACTTTATAATGTATGAGAGAGATACAATGATTTATTGAGAAGGTGCCCTCATCATGGGTTACTTCTATGGCTACAGGTTCAAACTTTTCATAATGGTTTGAACCCCTCAACTAGGCAAATGGTCGATGCAGCCGCTGGTGGAACCTTGAACAACAAAACACCTGAAAAGGCTTACGAATTTATTGAGGAGATGTCATTGAATAACTATCAGTGACAAGTCATAAGAATAAATCCAACAAAATCAACCAGAGTTTTCAACGTAGATGCAGTCACAATGTTATCAAACCAGGTGGAACTCTTGAATAAAAAGATTGACGATTTGTGTGGTTCTACGCAGGTACATCTAGTGATACAGTGTGACACGAGTGGAGGTGGAATGGGCAACTCAGAATATTTACCCTTCAACCCCAGCATGGAGAACGAGCAAATAAACTATATGGGTAATAATCCTCGACCTCAAAATAATCCTTACAGTAACATTTACAATGTAGGTTGGAGGAATCACCCAAGTTTCTCATGGGGGGCCAAGGAAATCAGAGACCACCACCCCCTCTAGGCTTCCAACAACAACCTTACCAGCAAGAGAAAAAGTCGAACCTTAAAGAGATGATGACGAAGTTTATTTCAGTAGCGGAAACCTGTTTCCAAAAGACGAAAATTGCACTTAAAAATCAACAAGTATCAATTCAAGGGCTCGAAAATCAAATAGGACAGCTGGCTAAGATGAGTTCAGAAAGACCACAAAGGAGCCTGCCTAGTAACACCGAGCCCAACCCAAAAAAGCATGTGAAAGCAGTTACCTTAAGGAGTGGGAAAGTGTTGACTGAATCTGAAAAGAAGCTGCCACAAGAAATTGATAGGAAAGAAGATGATAAGGTAAAACCCGAAAACAGTAAAAAACCGGTACTGAGGGAATATAAACCACCAATCCCTTATCCAGTAAAGTTGAAGAAAGACCGCATGGATGCACAATTCGATAAAATTCTTAAACTTTTTAAACAGTTGCATATTAACTTACCTTTTGTTGAAGCTATCTCGCAGATGCCTACATATGCAAATTTTTTTAAGGAGCTTCTAACAAATAAAACGAAGTTTGAAGAATTGTCTACAGTAGAACTCAACAAGGAGTGCTCGGCCATACTCCAAAATAAACTGCCAACCGAAATGAAAGATTCAGGAAGTTTTACTATTCCCTGTTTAATTGGTAGTTTAAATATTGAGAAGGCACTAGCTGATTTGGGCGCTGGCTTTAATTTGATGCCTTAGGAAATGTTCAAGCAACTTGGCCTTGGGAAACCAAAACCTACTAGGATGAGTATCCAATTAGCTGATAGATCTATTAAATATCTTAGGGGTATTATTGAATATGTACTCGTTAAAGTAGATAAATTTATATTTCCTATTGATTTTGTGGTGCTTGACATGGATGAGGATGTTGAAGTGCCTTTAATTTTAGGTCGCCCATTTTTAGCCACTGCTAGGGTTGTTATTAATGTAGGTGATGGTAAACTTGTGCTTAGGGTAGGTGACGAAGAGATTATATTTAAAATTTATAAAGCCATGAGATTTTCTAGAGAACAAGATGACTCCTGCTATTTTATTGATTCTATTGATCATGCTATTGAAGATTCTTTTCAAGAAATAACTCTCAAGGACACATTGGAACTGTGTCTTGTTCAAAGAGAGGGGGAAGATAACATTACCACTGAGTTAGGGAAGATACAAATGGATGAACCCTCTCCAAGACAAGCAAAATATGAGGGTATTGAGGTGAACGGTAAACTTAAACAAAAATCCTCTATCGAAGAACCTCCCAAATTGGAACTAAGGCAATTGCCAAATCACTTGGAATACGCATTCCTTGGAGATAATTCTACATTACCGGTGATTATTGCTTCTAACTTGCAACCCAAGGAGAAAGAAGAGTTACTCCAAGTATTAAGAGAACATAAAAGGGCTATAGCTTGAAAATTTTCTGACATTAAAGGGATTAGCCCTTCTTTTTGCACCCACAAAATTTTAATAGAGGATGAATATAAACCGTGTGTGCAAGCTCAAAGACGACTGAATCCCAATATGAAAGAAGTTGTTAAAGCTGAGGTAATTAAACTTCTAGATGCTGTAGTTATTTATCCTATTTCTGACAGCTCTTGGGTAAGTCCGGTGCAGGTTGTTCCTAAGAAGGGAGGCATGACTGTTATAGCCAACGAGAAGAATAAATTAATTCCAACAAGAACAGTCACAGGTTGGAGAGTTTGCATTAATTATAGGAAGATGAATGATGCCACAAGAAAAGACCACTTCCCCTTGCCATTCATTGACCAAATGTTGGAAAGGTTATCAGGGCATATGTACTACTACTTCCTAGATGGACTCTCTAGTTACTTCCAAATCCCAATAGCTCCTGAAGATCAAGAAAAGACGACATTTACATGTCCATATGGTACGTTTGCTTATCAACAAATGCCTTTTGGATTATGTAATGCTCCTGCTACTTTTCAACGATGCATGTTGGCCATTTTTGATGAACTCGTAGAAGACATTATGAAGGTATTTATGGATGACTTCTCGGTATTCGGTAACTCTTTTCATCTTTATCTTAAAAATTTAAAATGAGTTCTAATGAGATGTGAGGAAACGAACCTTGTGTTGAATTGGAAAAAATGTCACTTCATGGTTCGTGAAGGGATTATGTTAGGCCACAAAATTTCTAGCAAAGGGATTGAGGTAGACAAAGCGAAAATTGAAACTATTGAAAAATTACCTCCCCGTAGTTCAGTTAATGCTATTTGAAGCTTTTTAGGACATGCTGGATTTTATAGAAAATTTATCAAGGATTTTTCTAAAATAGCTAAGCCTCTAACGAATTTACTAGAAAAAGATGTGCCTTTCGATTTCAATCAGGAATGTTTAGAAGCATTTAATACTCTTAAGGATAAATTAATTAATGCTCCAATTGTAGTTGCACTTGATTGGAATCTACCCTTTGAACTAATGTGTGATGCGAGTGATTTTGCAGTAGGTGTAGTCCTTGGCCAGCGAAAAGACAAGCATTTTCAACCAATCTACTATGCTAGTAAGACTTTGACAGCCGCACAAGAAAATTATACGATGATTGAGAAAGAATCGTTGGCTGTGGTTTTTGCATTCGATAAATTTAGGCAATATTTAATATTATCTAAAGTTATCGTTTACACTAACCATTCATCTCTTCGATATCTCCTTACTAAATCAGATGCAAAACCTTGACTAATAAGATGAATTTTATTATTGTAGGAATTTGATTTAGAAATTCAAGATAAGAAGGGAGCAGAAAATCTTGCAGCAGATCACCTGTCCAGATTAGAAAATCCATATCTTAAGGAGCTTGATGAAGTTAAAATAAATTACTCGTTCCCTGAAGAACAACTCTTTGCTATATCTGACTCTGAGGTACCTTGGTTTGCAGACATTGCAAATTATTTAGCTGTTAACGTTACACCAAAAGGGTTGACACATCAGCAAAAGAAACGATTCTTTTCTTATGTGTCAAACTATTTTTGGGAATATCCTTTTCTTTTCTGTATATGTGCAGATCAAGTCATTAGAAGATGCGTTACAAAGTTAGAAGCAATGAAAATCTTGGAACATTGCCACTCAAGACCAACTAGAGGACATTACAGTGGGACTAGAACCGCACATAGAACGCTCGAATTAGGTTTTTATTGGCCCACACTATTCAAAGACACCAACAAGTATGTTACTTTTTGTGATAAATGTCAACAAACAGGTAATATCTCTAAATATAACGAAATGCCTCAAACATATATGCTCTCATGTGAAATATTTGACGTATGGGGTATTGATTTTATGGGTCCATTCCCTAGCTCATTTGGGAATAAATACATCTTAGTAGCCGTGGATTATATGTCCAAATGGGTGGAAGCCCAAACTTTACCTACTAACGATGCTAGAGTAGTGGTGAGGTTCCTTAAGAAACTCTTCTCCCGATTTGGAACACCTAGAGCAATTATTAGTGATAGGGGTACTCATTTTTGTAATGCTCAATTTGATAAAACCTTTAAGAAATATGGAGTTTACCATAGAACAGCTACCCTTTACCATCCTCAAACTAGTGAACAAGTCGAAGTAGAGCTTAAACGTATCTTAGAAAAAACTGTAGAGTCAAATAGGAAGGATTGGGCAATGAAAGTAGATGATACTTTATGGGCTTATAGAACCACTTTTAAGACCCCTATAGGAACATCTCCTTACAGACTTGTTTATGGGAAAAGTTGTCATTTACCGCTGGGCTATACAATTTCTAAAATTTGATCTCAAACTTTCAGGTGAGAAAAGGTTGATGTAGTTGAACGAGCTAAATGAGTGGCGAGCTAATGCATATGAGAATTCACGATTATACAAGGAAGCAACGAAGCGCCGCCATGATGCTCATCTACAACAACACAAGCAATTCGAAGCTAGAGATCTTGTCCTGCTATACAACTCAAGGTTCATATTATTTCCTAAGAAGCTAAAATCACGATGGTCAGGTCCATTCGTAGTCCAAACCGTTTTTCCATATGGTACAGTAGAGGTGAGTCATCCAACCCACGACACTTTCAAGGTAAACGGACATTATTTTAAACTCTATAAGTGAGGATTTTAAAGACTATAGAGAGGAGCTACAACTCCATGAACCTACCTAAATATGTCCACAAGGTAAAGTTGAGCTTAGACTTTAAATAAACACTTATCGGGACGCAACCCGAGCACTAACCCCACTAACTAAGTTTATTTTTCTTTCATTTTTCATAGTTGATACAGGTATCTTTGACACACACGGCTTGACACATGGACGTGTCCTAGGCCGTGTGCCTACCATGGGTCAGAGACATGGGCATGCCTTGAGCCGTGTAAACCCTTAAAGCCTTGGTGTTGACATTCAATAGTAGCGAATACGGCCTGGACACACGAGCGTGTCCATGGCCGTGTTAAAACAGGACATACATTTTCCCAAATCAAAGTGACACACGGGTTGCGACAACTAGCCACAGCCATGTGAACCACACGGCTGAGGGATACAGGTGGGCCTTAGACCGTGGTAAAACTGCACTTCAATTTTAAACAAAAATTGATAGAGGCACAGGATGCTTTAAATCACCACGGTCGTGCGATGCGGCCATGTAACCCACACGGTCACGGACAGGGGTGTACTTGTGGCCGTGTGGAAACCTGAGTGCACACTTTGAAATCTTTCAAGTCAGAATAAAAAATGAGCATGCCCTACGACCGAGCCAAGAAGCCGTGGGCAATCCTGACTACAGAACACGGGCATGGGGAGTATGACACGGGCGTGGGAGAAGCGAGCGATAGAGTACACAGCTGTGCAATTCGGCCTTGTGGGCCACACAACCTGAGTACACGGGCGTGGCTAAAAGACCGTGTGTGATACTGACTTAAATCATCAGACCACAAGAACAAATTACGACACGGTCGTGTTGAAAGACACACGAGCATGGGAGAAGCGAACGATAGATTACACGACCATATGATTCGGCCGTATGGGCCACATAACCTAGGTACACGGGCGTGTCTAGAGGGTCGTGTATGGTACTGACTTAAAATTTCAAGAAAAACACGGGCTAAGAGCAAGGCACACGGGCGTGGGACTGATTTCATCTACTTCGGCCACCATCCCCCGACGAACCTTCGGCGATCGATTCCCCTACGAAATCCCATCTTCCCATTCACCACTCTCCAACCCCTTCACTATTTCCCTTCCCTTTCCCTCACAATAGTTTTCACTCATTCCCAACTCAACTCTGGCCACTAACCACAACTACCCAGCTACCATTACACGCCCATGACGAGTTCACCCCCACCGTTCGCAGCTGTTAATAGCACTACCATCGTCCCTCCTACACGAAACACCACCGGAACATGATGACAAACACTCGTGGTAAAAAATCTGCAGTCCCAGCTTCTAAAAAGCGAAAAGGGTCAGGAGCGACCTCCTCCAGTGCAACCACTGAGGTGCGCTATCCTTTTCTCCAATTCCCACCAGGACCTTAAGATGAGTTATTTTAGATTCTACGTGCACGACCCCTTGGTGTAGGCCGATGTATCGATTGGGCTACATTAGAGCAGGTCCACCTAGCTGACTCAGTTCGGGTCCTCCTCGCTACCGCTTATTGGGATCGTTTCTTCAACATTATTGAGCCGACATACCTGGAGTTCAATTTAGAACTTTGTTCGACCTTTCAGTTGCAGATGGTTATGTCAGAATTCGACAACCCAGGCACAGTCCAGTTCTGTCTTGGCAGACTAGTACGTCAATTGAGTGTCCCAGAGTTCGGAGTTGCCTTGGGACTTTATACAGAAGAATTTATGGAGGTCGGTGATTTTCCCTATCTCCACCGTCATATTCATTACGCACCTTCCTCCTGTTGGGTAGACCTCATTCCTGCTATAGGCGTCTACGATCCCAGCCGCTCCAAGGCATCGGCTCTCCCTCTAGCATTACGATATCTCCACGCCCTTTTAGCTCACACCTTAACTAGGCGACGAGAGAGCACTGGCGTCATTAATACTCACGTCACATACTTCTTATGGAGCATGAGGCAAGGGAATGTTTTCGATCTCGCATACTTCATAGCCCTTGCCTTTCGCCATTAGACCGAGTGACATAGAAAGGGAGTCATCAGCATAGGCCCTTACATTGGGCTCCTGAATACATTGCCACAATTCTCATCACTCACACTCATCGGCCAGATGTCCCTACAGGGCATCTCAAGTATGCTCCACATGAGGATGATAGAGTGTCGTCATGGGTTCGATTGTCCTCAGTATAGACTCGCACGAGCCACAGATCAGGATGACCTCGAGGATATTACTGACGATATCCCTTCCTTTCATGATAATCCACCCTATCCACCGCTGCAAAGTCATAGACCAGTTCATGCGGCTGCTTCATTGACAAAAATTTCTGACCACTTGACTCGCTTTGAGCAATATTGCACTCAGCAGTTCAACAACTTTGCTTAGCGATTTGACAGTATAGAGGCGACGTTACAGTAGATTTGCCAGCATTTCCACATTTCGCCTTTAGCACCACCACCTCAAGATCCAGCTTCCGATGAGGAATTTTGAGTCCATTTATTTTCACTTTGTTTTTCCTTTCCTTTTGTTTTTATTTTTATTTTTCAAGTTCTAAAAGACTTTTATTAGTTTATTTCGAACCCTTTAATTATGGTTGTTTCTTTATGAGTAACCATAACAATCCCATCGATATAACTCCCTAAAACATTACTGGTACTATCACAGTTTCAAAAGGTTCAGTCGATTGGTGCTACTCAGGAATATACAAACAATCTTCTGAGGAAAGATAATCCACGACTGCCATGTCTTGCTCGACCGGGACCATAGCCACCACGATAACCTCTTCGCTCGGCACTGTAATTGTGGAACCCAACCTCTACCACCATCGGAGTATCCTGCCCCACCTTCACTTCTGCCTAGTTACGATTACACTTCATTTCCAACGCCTATAAATCCGCTTTTGCTATTCCAAGGATTACATCCAAATTCAGGGCAGTTTCACTTCTTTCCCTCTTTTGTAATACTATGCCTATATTATTATTCTTTATCTTTGTACATTGAGGACAATGTACATCTTAAGTGTGGAAAGATTATTTATATGATGATCAAAAAATCCCTGAATTATATCTTATTCTCTCATATCACTATTAGAATAAATTTTGATTAATTTACGATTTTGATTGATATGTTTTGGATTAAAACATAGGTAATTGTGCATTGATTAAACTTTAGGACAATAGAGAATCGAGCATGATAAGTTGAATTTTTGAGAAATAAAATTTGTAGGTTGTTTCCTTAAAATGAGACATTATCTTCAAGTTCTAAATTTACAAGATTGACATCAAAAACCCATAATTTTTGTGAGATTTTGAGCCTTTTTAAGAGTATTTATCTTTCTTGCTCACTTTTATTGATAGTTATGAGTGAGTCAACACTGATTTGTTATTCTAGAACTTGCATCGATTATACATGTCAAGGCCACACTTTTGATTTGATATACTGAAATGATAAAGGCATCTAGGTTTTAACCCGCTCACCCCATAAAAAGCATACCCACATAATTGACCCTTAGTGAACCCATTTGAGCCTTAACCATTGTTTCTTGATTTTCCCCTTAATGTTAACCCACAATTTAACCCTTTTTGATTCGTTAAGAATTTCTCCCTTTTTTATTGAATCCCTTTTTACCGAGTTTCAATTTGATTAGTTACCTAACTATTTTCGTCCATTTCAGTTGCTGAATTATTTTTTATTATGTACTTTTTATACTTGTTCTTATTCTAAAAAAAAAACCGTACAATTATATTTTTACATATTGTTATAACGAGCTTGGATAAGTTTAAGTTATTATATTGAGAATAAAGCTCACTCTATTAGCTTTGGATAGTTTTAATTCTGGCACTTGTTTGTAATTCAATAATTAGTTTTTTTTTAGGTTTGGTAATTTATTAAATTAATCTCGATTCTATCCCTCTTTTTTAGCCTTTATCCACTCCTTTAACCCAAGCCCCATTACAACTCTATTAAAGACCTTTTGATTTGTGTATAATCTCATCTATAGTGGCAGAGATTTAATTTTCATGCAAGCCTATGGTAATAACTTTTCATGTTTGACTATGAGTGCTTAATTATTAAACCTTAAACACTTTGAGTGATTTGAGTGAATCTTTAGGAAGGATGTCAACCCTTGTCAATTTAGAATAAAAGGTAATTACTTAGATAAAGGGGGATGCCTATAATCTTATTATCAAAACGCTCAACTTGGATTGTTTGAAACTTTAATGTTCTTTTAGTTGAATTCTCAATGTATGATCACTTGTGGATTACTCCGAAACATTTTTATGAGAATTATAAATTGAGAAGAATTTATTTTAATTGTGAATTAAGGATTTTTGCTTGAGGACAAGCAAATGCTTAAGTGTGGGGATATTTGATAAACCATAATATATACATATTTATATCCCATGTTTGGCATACTTATGGATGATTTATCATTAGTTTTATTGAATTCAATGCTCCTAATTCTTTAATTTCATGTTTTATACTCAGGAGAGCATAGGAAAGTGAAAAGAGTAAGAAACAAGCCAAAAACGAATGAAATAGACTAATTTTAGTGTTCCACGCGGCCTAGGCACTTCCACACGAAAAATTCACACGCCCGTGTTAGACACACGGGTAGGCCACACGCTCGTGTGTCATGGCCATGTCAACTTAAAACCATGTTAGAATTACACACGGCCGAAGCACCATCACACAGGCGTGCCATACGGCCGTGTCCCTGTCGAGCTCAAGTCTAATTTTATTCAGAAAATGCTACTTTTGGACTATTTTGGGCATTCCAAAATCTATATAAACACCCAAGAAGAGGAGAGGATCAAAACACACACGGAGAGTAAAAGGTAGAGGATACTCGAAGACACCCATCAGAATCAGCTCGAAAGCAGGATCTACTTCAAGATTGAAGATCTCTATTCAATTTCTTTAGAGGTTCTTTGGGTTTCTTTATGTTTTGTTGTTTTCCCAATTTTGAGATGTTTTCCCCCATCGTTATGAACTAAACTCCCTAAATACCTAAGGGAGATAAAACCTAAGACAGATCTTATTACTACTTGAATTATATGATAAATACTTGTTCTTATTCTTAATTATGTGTTCTTAAATCTTGCTTTAATATTTTAGGATATTAATTCAAGTCTGATGTGCTTATTTAGTGGAGCAAAAGTCCCTGTTTAAGAGTAGATCTAGCATAATTAAGTGGAGTTGAATGCAATCCTAGACAGAGGACGACATAAATCTGCCGGATTAGAGTCAACTCTAATAAGGAAATCTATAGTTCAAGTTAATACGACAATAGGGGTTTTAATTAGAAAAGGATTTCAATTAATCAACTTAGAGTCAGTTGTTCTTAGTCTCGAGAGAGATATTAACATAAATCAGGGATTTCTATGGATTAAGTCAAGTGAATACTTTTACCTTTGTCGTGTTCTTAGTTAATTAATTGTTAATCTTAGTTTAAAAATACCCCTTTAATTCTTAGGCTAGGCAATAAAAAGATAGTAATTACTAGTACTTTTAGTCCTTGTGGATACGATATTTTCGGTCTCACCATAACTATACTATTGTTCGATAGGTGCGCTTGCCTTAGTCAAATTTTTAGTCAGTTTAGCGACCATCAAGTGGCCAGGCAACGATGATTTTCACTATTTTTATATTCTACCATCCTAGGTGGCCCAACAATGATGGTTTTCACAATTTGCATATTCTACCATCCTGGGTGGCTTGAAAATGATGGCTTTCACTGTATGTATATCCTACCATCCCATATTGCCTGACAATGATGGTGGCTTAAATTCACTATATTGATGACCTTATGGCAAGTCAACTATATATGATTATGCTCGAACATCTAATAAGATAATCAATGTTCCAATTACATAGTATAAATCAATTCACATTTCATGATCTCGTACCATTTCATTATCAATTCATATCATTCTAGTTTCTACCATACTCAGAGCAATTCAATTTTAGGTATCCAATATCGTAAAACATAATTCGATTCATAAGACAACTAATAATCTTACCTAAATAACTAATATGCAACAATCATGTATATATGCATATATATATATATATTGAACTCGAAACATACAAGTACAAATTAAATTCTTTCGTCACTCGTCTATGACTCTCGGTTTTCCTATCTCCCAAGGTGGCCTAGCATCATCTTTAGCTACATTCGATAATTCAATCATAAAAACAATATCAGTTCACATTAAAATTACATTCAAACACATAATCAACATATTTTTCATTTTATTCATTTTAGTCCATATATCTGGGATACTGGTATTTTTCAATATCTAACATTGGGTTAAATCTGATTTTACATTTTTTTCGCTAAGGACCTTATACTTTCTATCCATAGCATTATTGTATGAAGTTTTAAATTTATTCAATTAACAAGTTTAACTTATTTTCTAATTTAGTCCTTATCATAATTTAAGCTTAGTATCTAACAATTTCTTCAAGTCAAGCTCAAAATCATCAATATCATTTTAATGAAAACTTGTTAAACATCAACTAATTAAACAAATTAACACATAAGCTAGCTAGATCAAGCTCCCATTATTCAATTTCCATAAAAATCGAAGAAAAATATATTAAGTATCCTAATTTATTGGTGGTCGAATATTACTAGGAAACTTAAGGTTTTCTTTCTTTTTTCTTCAATGTTGGATGGTGGAATGAAGAAGATGAATGAATTTATCGTTCCATCCACTCACGTTAATATATATAGTTAGTTTAAGGCTTAATTAATTTAGTTAATCTTAATTTGTTATTAACTTAAGTCATATTTATATACATTAATCATAATTAACAAAATTGATAGTTTCCATCATCACTTCCTACTAACTTATAAAAGAAAAATGGTTTAATAACCATTTTGGTCCTTTGGATTATTGCTAACTAAGTCTTCAAGCATTTTCTAAATTAAAACTCAATAGCGATTAAACTTTTACAATTTAGTTACTCAACTTTAATTAACGATTTTCTTGATTAAATTACTTAATTGGTCTTCATCATATTTTCATACAAACTTCGTACATCTTTCTTTTTTATTTTTACGAACTCAGTTTACGAAAATGAGGTTCTGAAACCACATTTTTAACACCGTCCAAAACCGAGTTATTACACACTTGGTGTGTTATTTCTTTCTAGTGGCTTTTATGTTCAATTCGTGCTCCTTTATCTTTTGTGTTTGCTTCTACATTATTTCGGCACCTTAGAGAATTTCCTTTTTGAATTCTCACTTTCGAGGGTAAGCTAACTTAGTCGGATTTGAAGCAAAGAAATCGCTTAAGGTGCGCAATTTGCGGGACTAAAGTTCTAGCCCTGTGACATTAGCTTGTGGAAGCTTGCTGTAGAATAATAATTTTACTAATGTCTAATTGTTTGATTGAATTAGGGATTGTGATGATTAAATTGACTTGGATGTTTGCAATATGATTGGATTGATAAATCCTTGAAATGCTTGAGGGCAAGTATTGGCTAAGTGGGGGGAGGGAGAGCATGGGGGCACTCATTTAAAATATGGGTAAGACTCAGGCTTCCATATTCATAGTTCGGATCTAGTCTGACCTAAACCATTTAAGTTTATATTATATTATTTTCTTATATATTATGAAATTTATATAGTATGAAATTAAATATACTATATTTATAATATAAATATTAAAAATATGTTAAGTTTTTTAAGTTTAAAAATTTAATAGTAAAAATATATAATTATTAAATATTAAATAAAAAATATATTTTTAAAATAAAAATTAATATGGGTGGATTTAGAAGTGCTTAGAATAGCCACTTATAAATTTAAGTTAATTTTGGCAAAATTTAAAACACATATTTTGAGTACAACATATTTAAGTATATATAATATTAATATTATGTATAGGCCTGGTCCATATGTCATGGGTTGAGACTTTAATTCCAGTCACGTGTGTCCTTAAGCTTAGTTTCAGGGACAACGAGCTTAAATTAACATTCGATCCTTACTTGGGAGAAGTTTTGACACACTTAGCCTACACAAGCACACAATGATACTCAAATGAAAACTAGCTTGTACGAATGAGGGAAGGGAGCTCTCCTTATATAGGCAAGCCTAGTTGATCCAACGGTTACAAATGATTACAATCCACTATTTAGATCGCATTATAAAATTTTCTCGTCTAAGCCTATTAAATGTTATACCATGCTGGATGATTTTAGAGTTTCTGAAGTATTCTACACGGGTCTACAAGGATTTAACCTCTTTTTTGGACTTTTAGAATCTTCTGAGCATTCCGAAAACCTCTTAACTTAGTTTTGTCATGTTCGCTTCATTCCAGAATTGATCTAGTGCTCCCAGTAGCTTTAGCCTCGAAGAATTGTAACACATACTCGATTCCACCTAGTTAATCAACCAACACCTATAATATCCCTTGCTCATCCGAAAATGCAACCCCAAATCCATATTGGGCTCGAAATTTGCTTTCTTTTTCAGTATGAAACTGAAGACGAATAAAGGTAAAATGCGAATCCAATGATACCATACAATACACCTTGGAACCATAACAAAAGCCTTTATGTTACATTTTTCTTAGATTAGCGAACCTATTCAAGATTCTTAACCTAAAAAAGATTAACAAAGACTTCTGTTTTTTCACGAGATGTTTCAGATGTCGCTTTGCAGATTCACATGTTCATGAAAATACAGCCTTCTTCTTTCTGGTTCGGTGGTTGCTAATGATGCTGATGTAGTCGAGGTTGGTGCGGTAAAGGCGGCTCTGGAAGTATTTTTAATTATGAATTGGAAAACTTATGATTCTTTATTTATTAAACTTGGTCCTTTGGTGGTCTTTTCTTGGTGTGTTAACAAGGCAATGAGACATTGGTCTCTTCAAGCAATTTTTACAGGCATTGATAGAGATATGTTAAAGGCTGGAAATGTTGTATTCTCGGTGGTACATAAGAAAGGTAACTAATTGGCATTTTCCTTGGCGATTGCTGGCGTTAATAGGGAGAAAATGGTTAAAGCTTGGTGGTGAGATTTTTGTATTGCTACTATACTGATGTAGTAATGTTGGTATGGGACTATTTTATCTGCTGAAATTATGTATTATTGTTAGCTGTTTTGTTTACCTTTAAACAATAGCACAGTTCGAATGTTGCAAAAAAAAAAAAGATATCAATCTCCTCATAAAAAATTTTAAAATATTAGTTTACCATTAATTTAAGATTATCACAGTCAACAAAAGGAGAGGGATTCATTCATACTGGTAAAAAATATTGGTGTGCTAGTATAGTTACTTCAGTTTATCTGTTGATGCATTGTGTGTTCTAGTATAGTTACTTCGATATATCTGATCATGTATTGTGTGTGTCAGTATAGTTGCCTCGATTTATCCGATGATGCATTGTGTGATATCCTGAATTAGGGCCTAATAAGAATAGTGATCTCGGGACCAAAAATCCAAGATAGAAATAATTATTTTTAGATCTATGATATGATTGCATGATTGTGTGAAAATTTCGTGAAGAAATTCTATGCATAAAGTGCTTAATTTGAAATTAGGGACTAAATTGAATAAGTTGAAAAACTTACATTCTAGAATTTTTTTAGTATGAAATTGCTTTGGAATATTAATTAGGAGGTCTTAAATAGTAATTTAACCAATTTCTAAAATTTTTGACAAAAATGGGCTTGTACATGAAAAATTACAAAGAAAGGCATTAAGGGCATTTTTGTCATTTGGTAAATATAGTCATTAAAAAGGGAAAAATAACACAAAAATAGACTCATCTTCTCCATAGGGCTGCTGAATCTTGTCACCATAGCTAGGGTTTTCAACTTTTTTAAACCTTGATTGTAAGTGATTCCAAGCCCAGTTTTTAATGTTCTATACGTTTTTGGAGTCCTAATAACTTGATTAAGCTTATTCTAGCAATAATTTAACCTAGGATATATATTTGGAAAAATACCCATAGGTAAAATGTGTTTATTTTTATGTTTTATGATAGAATCTGAAGCTTGAAATTGTGTTAAACGACTTTTGCTAAGCGATTTTACGTGAAATCGAGTAAAACGACATAATCGGTAAAAAATACCTAATGTTCATAAGTATATGTTAGAGTAAGAATTTGATGTTTCCATATGAGGGAAAAATGATCAGCATGTCATAAAACATAAGAAAATAGGATGAAGTTTAATTTTCGAGCCTTGGGGTAAAAGTGTAAATATGTAAAAGTTTAGGGTCAAAAATATAATTTTGCCAAAGTTTGTGTCAAGGGCTGTTTTGATGAATCTGTATATTGAGTAAATTAATTTGGTATTTTAGATAAAGAAAAACGAGATTCAAGTTGTGATCGAGGGAAAATAAAGTTTTCGAGGAATTGGCTCGATTTCTAACATTTTGTACTAAGGTAAGCTCATGTGTAAATGTCGTAATATAATTATTATTTTAAGTAATTTAATTATATTGATATGATATGATGATTATTATTAGGAAATATTATGCTTTGTGGTTATTATTGAGTAATATTCAAATTATGTATGCTACTTGATAAATATGAATTGCTACCGAGTATCGGTTTCGACATTCCGTGAAAGACGGCAAAGATGTGTAACCAAGGAATAGCCCGTTTGAACCTTGGGAATAGATTAGAATACAAGTGACATGTCATTAGGATATTTGAGTTCCGAACTCATTGAGTTGAGTCCGAGTTCACTTATGGGTGGGTTACATGGTAGCTTTGCTATATAATTTTCGCAGGCTATTGAGTTTGTCTGGCTGCGGGTATGGCACTTATGTGCATGCAATCCGCCTATTCGAATTATATTCCGATGTGTTCAACGGGTAAATCTTAAGTGAATTTTAAGGAGAATACCTAAAACGAAGGTGACATGTTGGCAAGTGTGGTGAATGAGAAAATTTGACAGGTATGTGCTTAAACCCTCGGGTTGAAAACTTGGTATGATGAAATCGTGGTAAGATAGTAAATGTAAATGTAACCTAAATGTCTCGGTGATATGTATGCAAATGATGTTTTAAGTTGGATTGCATGATTATGTTACTTGCTATTTACATGTGAACTTACTAAGCATTTATGCTTACTCCCTCCTTTCCATTCTTTGTAGTTTTGACAAGCCAGCTTGGAAGTCGGGAACGGTCGGAGGCTCGTTCACACTATCCGTGGATCATTTTGGTATAATGGCTTGTATATTTTGAGTATGACATGTATAACATTATAATCATTTTGTGTATATAATCTTATGATATGGCTATTGAGTGGCAAGGAAATGTTTGGTAAAGATTAGCCATTAGAATGGCTAATCAAAAATCATATTTGGTATTATGAATGCTTGTTGTGCTATCTAATTCATGGAAATTCATAAAAAGGTGAAATTTGCTATAAAACAGTATCATATAGCAGCAATGATGTGAGTTTGAAAAATCATTAAAAATATTAGAAACAGAATTAGATGGTGAGTAAAATATGAAGTTGAATATTATTATATCTATTTTCATAGGGAAGAAACAAAACAGGTAAATAAGTTGTATTCCATGAGATATTTGGGTTTTGGTGGAATAGAGTTAGAGCAATTTCTGAATCCCCTATTCTGAATTTATAAATTCACTAAAAATTGTAAAAAAATAATTAGGAGTCATAATTTATATGTACAGATTCCTTTTTAAGTCTACTTTTAAGAACAATAAACGGCATAGTCATCTGAATTCTGTACAAAGAGAAAAGTGATTCGTAATGAGTAGAGGTCAGAGCAGTCAAATACTAAAATAGGGGAAACTTTAACTAATAAATTGTACTAATTTACTGGACCAAAAATTCTAGAAAAAAATTAGTAAATATATATATGAGTCTAGTTTCATGGAAAATTACAGATATGGATTTTGAGTTTTGTAACTCAAGATATGAATTTTTTTGCGACTGTGACGCAGATGGGCAGTTTATTACGAAAGGTGAAATAAATTGTTTGAAATTGTTTAAGTGATATTTTAAGTCTATTAACGCCTCGTGCTTGACTCTAGCGATGGTCTCGGGTAAGGGGGTGTTACATTTGGTGGTATTAGAGCTACGATTTAGTCGGTTCTCGGACTAACGTGGCGTATGTACGGTTTTTGCTATACATGCCATATATATATTATAATAGTGTGACGACTCCTGACCTTTAAAATGATTTTTTTTAGTAAATGGATCCTGATCCAGTTGTGGCTGATGATGTAGAAGCAATGCGCCAGCTCCTGCTGAAGGGGCTGTGCCGACTGAAAGTCGACCTGCTACTATTGGTCAAAGAGGAGAAGAAGGGGCCCAGGAAGCCTTTGTCTAGATAATGAATGCATGGTACACCGAGTTCGTTCGTAAGAACCCGAATGCTCAACCTCCCCCACCTTCCCCGATTCCTCAACCAGTACCCTCGGTGCCTCAAGGTATGGATTTGATGAAATTTCATGGAACTCCAGTTGACAGAATTCACAAGCAAGGAGCTGAAGAATTCAAGGCAAATATTGATGATGATGCCGAGAAAGCAGAATTTTGGATTGAGAATTCTATTCGGGTATTTGATGAATTGTCTTGTACACCTGAAGTGTGCTTGAAATGTGCTATATCCTTGTTGAGAGATTTAGCCTATTATTGTGGAAGACATTGATTTCAGTGGTACCGAAAGAGAAAGTGACTTGGGAGTTCTTTCAAGAAGAATTTCGGAAGAAATACATTAGTGAAAGATTTGTTGATCAGAAGTGTAAAGAATTTCCTGAGTTGAAACAAGGCAACATGACAGTTACTGAGTATGAAAGGGAGTTCGTTCGATTGAGTAAGTATGCTAGAGAAGATATTCCTTCAGAGGCTAAAATGTACAGACGATTTGAAGATGAACTCAATGAAGACATTAAAGTATTTGTGGGAATTCTTGAGTTTAAAGAGTTCGTAGTACTTATTGATCGGGCTTGTAAGGCTGAAGAACTAATTAAAGAAAAGAGAATGGCAGAGGCTGAGACTAGAAATTTGAAGAAAAGACCGACGAGTAGTGCATTTCCACCGTAATCTAGAAAATCCAGAGATATGTATTCTCATTCTCATGTTTTGGTCGAACATTTGTATGGGAATGTGGGTTTTAAATCTCAGACTACTTCTGTGGCTAGTGTGGGAAATTCGAGATTTGTTAGACCCGAGTGCCAACAATGTGGTAGAAGACACCTTGGTCCATGTAAAACTAACGAATGTTACCAGTGCGGTTCTCCAGATCATTTTATTAGAGACTGTCCAAAGAGAATTGAGAAAGAAAAATTTCAGAGTGCAAAACCTAGTGGTGTAGTTTCGAGAGGAAGATCTTCGAAAAATGCTGGGAATGAGGCAAGCAGCAAGAATGTAGTCAGAGATTCAGCGTTTAAATCTGAAAATAGAACTCCGGCTAGAGCTTATGCCATAACGGCGCATGAAGATGTTTCATCTCCCGATGTGATCACTGGTATTTTCTCTCTTTATGGTGTTAATGTTACTGTTTTGATTGACCCCGGTTCTACTCATTCATATGTGTGCATGAAATTGGTGTCTAATATGAGTATACCTGTTGAGTCTACGGAATTTATGATTAAAGTGTCAAATCCGTTAGGCTAATGTGTTATAGTTGATAAAGTATACAAGAAATGTCCTTTGATGATTAGAGGCCATTATTTTCCAGCCGACTTGATGTTGTTGCCGTTTGACGAATTTGATGTTATTTTGGGTATGGATTGGTTGACATTGCATGATGCTGTAGTAAATTGTAAACAAAATTTTATTGAATTAAAATATGAAAATGGTAAAATTCTGCGGGTTGAATCAGACGAATCAGAGGCATTGCCTAGTATGATTTCTTCGATGTTGGCTTAGAGATATTTGAGAAAATGTTATGAAGCTTATTTGGCGTATGTATTGAATACAAAGGAATTTGAGAAGAAAATTGAATCAGTGCCGATTGTATGTGAATTCATGGATGTATTTCCAGAAGAGTTGTCGGGTTTACCTCCTGTTAGAGAAGTAGAATTTGGTATTGAGTTGATACCGGGAACAACTCCGATCTTGATTGCTCCATATAAAATGGCACCAACAGAGTTAAAAGAATTAAAGTTACAGTTGCAAGAGTTGACTGACAAAGGCTTTGTGAGACCGAGTTTTTCGCCTTGGAGCGCTCCTGTATTATTTGTGAAAAAGAAAGATGGTTCTATGAGATTGTGTGTAGACCATCGGCAGCTAAATAAGGTGACAATCAAAAACAATTATCCGTTGCCGAGAATTGACGATTTGTTTAATCAGCTGAAAGGAGCGACATGGTTTTCAAAGATTGATTTGAGGTCTGGATATTATCAGCTGCGGGTAAAAGAGTCAGATGTGCCTAAAACTGCTTTTAGAACAAGGTACAGCCATTATGAATTTTTAGTTATGCCATTCGGTTTGACAAATGCTCCTGCTGTGTTTATGGATTTAATGAATCACATATTTCGGCCATACTTGGATAAGTTTGTTGTGGTATTTATTGATGATATCTTAATTTATTCAAAAGATGAGACAGAGCATGCTGAGCACTTGAGGATAGTTTTGCAAACTTTGAAAGATAAGCAGTTGTATGCCAAGTTTAGTAAGAGTGAGTTTTGGCCTCGAGAAGTCGAATTTTTGGGTCATATTGTTTCAGGTGATGGTATACGGGTTGATCCTAGTAAAATTTCGGCTATTGTTGATTGGAAACCATCGAAGAATGTAATTGAGGGTAGAAGTTTCTTGGATCTAGCTGGTTATTATCGACCGTTTGTAAACGGATTTTCTATAATTGCTACTCCTATGACTAGACTACTCCAAAAGGATGTTAAATTTGAGTGGACGGAAGAATGTCAATAGAGCTTTGAGAAATTGAAAAAGTTACTAACTGAAGCACCAGTGTTGGTACAACCCGAGTCAGGTAAAAAATTTGTGGTGTATAGTGATGCTTCTCTAAATGGCTTGGGATGTGTACTTATGCAAGAAGGAAAAGTTGTGGCTTATGCTTCGAGGCAGTTGAAACCTCATGAAAGGAATTATCTGACTCATGATTTGGAACTGGCTGCTATAGTGTTTACTTTGAAGATTTGGCGACATTATCTGTATGGTGAAAAGTGTCGAGTATATACCGACCACAAAAGTCTCAAGTACTTGATGTCACAAAAAGACTTGAATTTGAGACAGCGGAGATGGTTAGAATTATTGAAAGATTACGAGTTTGTGATTGACTACCATCAAGGGAAAGCAAATATGGTTGCTGATGCCTTGAGTAGAAAGTCGTTGTTTGCTTAGAGAGCTATGAATACTTAGTTAACGGTGTCTGACGATGGTTCGATTCTGGCAGAGCTGAGAGCAAGACTGATGTTTTTACAAGAGATTTGTGAAGCTCAGAAAAGTGAAAAAGATTTACAAGCTAAGAGGAATCAATGTGAGGCTGATACAAGATCAGATTTCAGAATCGATTTTGATGGTTTCTTGATGTTTAAAGATCGAATTTGTGTATCGAAAAATGATGAGTTGATTCAAAAGATCTTGCACGAAGCACATAGTGGTTGTTTGTCAATTCACCCGGGCAGTACAAAAATGTATAATGACTTGAAGAAAATGTATTGGTGGAATGGAATGAAAAGAGATATCTCTGAGTTTGTATCGAAATGCTTAATTTGTCAACAAGTGAAAGCTGAACACCAAGTGCCTTCGAGACTACTTCAGCCTATCATGGTTCCCGAGTGGAAGTGGGATCGAATTACTATGGATTTTGTATCATAGTTGTCGTTAACTCCGAGGAAGAAAGATGTCATCTGAGTAATAGTCGACAGATTGACTAAATTGGCTCATTTTATTCCGGTATGTACTGATTATTCTCTTAATAAATTGGTTGAATTGTAAATCAGTGAGATTGTTAGACTTCACGGAGTACCTTTTTCGATCATTTCGGATAGAGATCCGAGATTTACATCGCGGTTTTGGCAAAAGTTGCAAGCGGCGTTAGGTACGAAGTTAAATTTCAGCACTGCTTTCCATCCACAAACTGATGGACAATCAGAGAGAGTAATTCAAATTCTTGAAGACATGCTCAGATGTTGTGTATTGGAATTCCAAGGTAGTTGGAAAAGATATTTACCGTTGGTAGAATTTGCCCACAATAATAGTTATCAGACGAGTTTGAAGATGGCACCTTATGAAGCATTGTACGGTCGTAAGTGTCAGACGCCATTATATTGGACTGAACTCAAAGAAAATCAGATTTACGGAGTTGATCTAATTAAAGAAACTAAAGAAAAAGTGAAAGTGATTCGAGATTGTTTGAAAGCTGCATCAGATAGACAGAAATCCTACGCGGATTTGAAACGAAAAGAAATCGAGTTTCAAGTCGGCAATAAGGTATTTTTTAAAGTGTCTCCATGGAAGAAAGTTCTTAGATTTGGTCAGAAAGGCAAGTTGAGTCCGCGTTTTATCGGACCGTATGAGATAATTGAAAGAGTTGGACCGGTAGCATATTGGTTAGCATTACCACCTGAATTAGAGAAGATTCATTATGTGTTCCACGTATCTATGTTACGTCGATATCATTCAGATCCTTCACATGTAATTTCACTGACGGAAATTGAGCCACAACTAGATATGACTTACAATGAAGAACCGATTAATATTTTAGCTCGGGAGGTCAAGAAACTAAGAAATAAAAGTATCGCTCTCGTGAAAGTATTATGGCAAAAGCACGAAGTAGAAGAGGCTACATGGGAACCTGAGGAAACTATGAGGAATCAATATCCACACCTGTTTATCGGTAAGATTTTCGGGGACGAAAATCCCTAAAAGAGGGGAGAGTTGTGATATCCTGAATTAGGGCCTAATCAGAATAGTGGTTTCAGGACCACAAATCTGAGATAGAAATAATTATTTTATAATTATTTTTAAATCTATGATATGATTGAATGATTGTGTGAAAATTTCGTGAAGAAATTCTATGCATAAAGTGCTTAATTTGAAATTAGGGACTAAGTTGAATTAGTTGAAAAACTTGCATTCTAGAAGTTTTTAGTATGAAATTTCTTTAGAACATTAATTAGGAGGTCTTAAATATCAATTTAACCAATTTCTAAAATTTTGGACAAAAATGGGCTTGTACATGAAAAATTACAAAGAAAGGCATTAAGGGCATTTTTGTCATTTGGTAAATATAGTCATTAAAAAGGGAAAAATAACACAAAAATAGACTCATCTTCTCCATAGGGCTGCCGAATTTTGCTTGTCACCATAGCTAGGGTTTTCAACATTTTTAAACCTTGATTGTAAGTGATTCAAAGCCCCATTTTTAATGTTCTTTATGTTTTTGGAGTCCCGGTAACTTGATTAAGCTTATTCTAGCAATAATTTAACCTAGGGTTTATATTTGGAAAAATACCCATAGGTGAAATGTGTTTATTTTTATGTTTTATGATATAATATGAAGCTTGAAATTGTGTTAAATGACTTTTGCTAAGCGATTTTACGTGAAAACGAGTAAAACGACATAATCGGTAAAAAATACCTAATGTTCATAAGTATATGTTAGAGTGAGAATTTGATGTTGCCATAGAAGGAAAAAAATGATCATCATGTCATAAAACATAAGAAAATAGGATGAAGTTTAATTTACGAGCCTTGGGGAAAAGTGTAAATATGTAAAAGTTTAGGGGCAAAAATGTAATTTTGCCAAAGTTTGAGTCAAGGGCTGTTTTGATGAATGTGTATATTGAACAAATTAATTTGGTATTTTAGATCAAGAGAAATGAGATTCAAGTCGTGATCGAGGGAAAAATAAAGTTTCGAAGGAATAGGCTCGATTTTTAACATTTTGTACCGAGGTAAGTTCATGTGTAAATGTGGTAACATAATTGTTATTTTAAGTAATTTAATGATATTGATATGATATGATGATTATTATTATGAAATATTATTCTTTGTGGTTATTATTGAGTAATATTCAAATTATGTATGGTACTTGATAAATATGAATTGCTACCGAGTATCGGTTTCGACATTCCGTGGAAAACAGCAAAGATGTATAATCGAGGAAAAGCCCATTTGAACCTTGGGAATAGATTAGAATACAAGTGACATGTCATTAGGATATTTGAGTTCCAAACTTGTTGAGTTGAGTCCGAGTTCACTTATGGATGCGAACGCCCGAGCTCGTTGAGTTGAGTCCGACTTCACTTATGGGCGGGTTACATGGTAGCTTGACTACATAATTTCCGCAGGCTATTGAGTTTGTCTAGTTGCGGGTATGACACTTATGTTGTAATGGCCTAAATTCAAGGTTATCGGAATAGTGGTTTCGTAACCACAAATCCGATTTAAAGAAAAATTTATTTTAATATTTTTGCATGAATATTTATATGATAGGAAAATCGTATTAAAATATTGATAAAAATTTTACCGATTTAGTAGTTAGTTAGAAAAAAGAATTATTGAAGAAATAATTGGGTAAAAACAAGGTATCGAGACCTTGATCTCATAAAACTGAGTAGGAAATATTTTTATAAATATTTATAAAATGTTAGTAATGTGGTATTAAAATTTCGTCAGAAAATTTAAACGTTTGGGTAGGTAATTAAATAAAAAAGACTAAATTGAAAAGGGTGTAAAAGTTACTAGAAGGATTAAATAGCTCAATTGTCAAATGAGGAGGGACTTAAAGAGAAAATAAGCCTAAAAGACATATTTTGGGCTGCATAAGCTAAGAAAAATCAGGAGAATATTGAAATAAGGGCAAAATAGAAAAATAACAAAATTTACTAAATAAAAGTAGGACTAATTTGGAATATCTAGAAATCTCTTCATTTTTCTTCATTCTCATCAGCCAAAAACTCTATAGGAGGGTTTTCTAAGCTGGAATTTCATAATTTTTGCACCAAGTGAGTTAATCCTTGCCTATTTCTTATAATTTTTGTGTTTCTAAGACTTTTACAACTAGGTCCCACTATTAAATTCATTAGTTTTTGATTTCATGGATGGAATTGAAAGTCACCATGGTTGAGTGCTGTAAGTTAATGATGAAATAGAATTAAATTGAAATTTTAATTTGTTTATGAGATGATTTTATTAGTTAATTTCAATAGAAATTGATTTTTAGGACCTAATTGTGAAAATGTTTGGAATTAAAGTCTATTGCTGAAATTCTGATTCCTAAAGGTTATAAATTAGTTTAAAGTGATAGAATAAAGTGTTAATTGATAAAAATCAGCTCAATTGAGAGGCTAATTGAGTAGGGATGAAATTGTTATTTATTAAAAGCTTAGGGGAAAATGGTAATAAACAGCTTGCACTAAAACAATATTGGACAGCAGCAGTAGACTAATTTTAAAAAATCACCATAAATTTTATAAATCAAATTAGAAGATAAAAAAAATATGAAATTAAATCTTATTGATTCTAGTTTCTCATAGAAGAAATGGTGTAAGTAATAGATTTGTAAATCATAAGATATAATTAATTTTATGAGATAAGATCAGAATGAATTTTCTGACTTTGAAAAATCATAAAAAAATTGAGAAAAATAATTAAGGGCTTAAATTTATATGTATAGAATTCTGAATAAGTCTATTTTCAAGAGAAACAAACAGGAACATTATTCGAATCCTGTATAAAGAGATAATTAATTTTTAGTGAAGAAGGGTCAGAACTGTCAGACAGCAGAACAGGGGTGATTTTAAAGAATAAACTGTACTTATTGGCTAAACCAAAAATTCTGAAAATTTTAGGGTAAGAAGGTATTTGAGTCTAGTTTCAGGAAAAATTAGCGGATCCTAATTTGGAGTTCTGTAGCTCAAGATAAAAATAATTTAGTGACTATGACTCAAGTAGATAGCTTTGAATGAACTATAAATAATAATGAAATTATAGAGAATGTTGCATATGAACATGAAATGTATTAAATTGATAATTAGATTTATTTATTTAGATCCAGAAGATTCAAATACGAAGCTAGATTGAGGAAAGGAAAAAGTTCGGGATTAGTAGATTTTTGTATACGAACAAGTATAGAGGTAAGTTCGTGTAACTTGAATTATATTCTTAAATGCTTGAAATGTATATTATTGATGTGAATAATTTGAATGTTCATTGTATGAAAATTTATGAAACATTGATATATTTGATAAAAAGGGGAAGAAATCCCGGTTGAATGAAAGGAAAATTTGATGGATCTCTGAAAAGGAATTGACGGTAAAAAGGATCTAGCCCGGACGAGTGATCCTATCTTGATATACCCCTCCCGAATAATATGTGGAAAATAGATTTAGCCCAGACGGGTAATCCCGACAATACTCTATGAGTTTATATTACAGGGGATTTAGCTTGGACCGGTAATCCCGCTGTAAGGATGAGGTTCGCGGGAGTGTGCTCTCTGAAATGGAAATGTGCGCACATGAATATGAATTGACGAACCCAGAAATTGTACACTAAAAGTGTACCTCTGAAAATCTATCGAAAATTTCGAGAAATTCAACGGGATAAATATGGCTAACAAATATTGGTTTTGGTATGTGATGAGGTTATCTTATAAATATGCTTGAATCTATCTTGAAAATATGTTGAATTGGATTGGTTGATGTGGATTGGTCTCAGTTTAAAATTTGTAGGGAAGGTTAGATATCTATAAAGGGGCTATATTGAGTAAAAAAAAATTAACTCGTAAACTCCGGTAATGCCTCATACCCTATTCCTGCAACGAATACGGGTAGGGGGTATTACATATGTGCATGCAATCCGCGTATTCGAATTATATTCTGATGTGTTTAACGGGTGAATCTTAAGTGAATTTTAAGGAGAATACCTAAAACAAAGGTGACATGTTGGCAAGTGTGGTGAATGAGAAAATTTGACAGGTATGTGCTTAAACCCTCGGGTCGAAAACTTGGTATGATGAAATCGTGGTAAGATAGTAAATGTAAATGTAACCTAAATGTCTTGGTGATGTGTATGCAAATGATGTTTTAAGTTGGATTGCATGATTATGTTACTTGTTATTTACATGTGAACTTACTAAGCATTTATGCTTACTCCCTCCTTTCCATTCTTTGGAGTTTTGACAAGCCAGCTTGGAAGTTGGGAACGATCGGAGGCTCGTTCACACTATCCGTGGATCATTTTGGTATAGTGGCTTGTATATTTTGAGTATGGCATGTATAGCATTATAATCATTTTGTGTATATAATCTTATGATATGGCCAT
Source organism: Gossypium longicalyx (assembly GCA_025698465.1). Lineage (NCBI taxonomy): Eukaryota > Viridiplantae > Streptophyta > Magnoliopsida > Malvales > Malvaceae > Gossypium > Gossypium longicalyx. The sequence goes on from CM047004.1 coordinate 50,831,008, forward strand.
TGAGTGGCAAGGAAATTCTTGGTAAAGATTAGCCATTGGAATGGCTAATCAAAAATCATATTTGGTATTATGAATGCTTGTTGTGCTATCTAATTCATGGAAATTCATAAAATGGTGAAATTTGCTATAAAACAGTATCATACAGCAGCAATGATGTGAGTTTGAAAAATCACTAAAAATAGTAGAAATAGAATTAGATGTGAGTAAAATATGAAGTTGAAGCTTATTATGTCTATTTTTATAAGAAAGAAACAAAATAGGTAAATGAGTTGTATTTCATGAGATATTTGGGTTTTGGTGGAACAAGGTCAGAGCAATTTCTGAATCCCCTGTTTTGAATTTAGAAATTCACTAAAAAATGTGCAAAAATAATTAGGAGTCATAATTTATATGTATAGATTAATTTTTGAGTCTACTTTTAAGAGAAACAAACGGAATAGTCATCTGAATTCTGTACAGAGAGAAAAGTGATTTGTAATGAACAGAGGTCAGAGCAGTTGAATACTGAAATAGGGGAAATTTTAACTAATAAACTGTACTAATTGGCCTGGCCAAAAATTCTAGAAAAAAATTAGTAAATATATATATGAGTCTAGTTTCAGGAAAAATTTATGGATTTGGATTTTGACTTTTGTAACTCGAGATATGAATTTTTTTAGCGACTATGACGTAGATGGGCAGTTTATTACGAAAGGTGAAATAAATTGTTTGAAATTGTTTAAGTGATATTTTAAGTCTGTTAACGCCTCGTGATTGATTCCGGCGATGGTCTCGGGTAAAGGTGTGTTACACATTGTGTGTGCTAGTATAGTTTCTTCTGTTTTCGATAATGCACTGTGTGTGCCAATATAATTGCTTTGGTTTATCTAATGGTGCATAGTGTGTGCCAGTATAGTTACTTCGGTATATTCAATGATGTATTATGTATGCTAGTATAGTTATTTCGGTTTATCCGATAATGTATTGTGTATGCCAGTATGGTTACTTCGGTATATCCAATGATGCACTGTGTGCGCCAATATAGTTGCTTCAGTTTATTTGATGATGCATTGTGTGTGCCAGTATAGTTACTTCGGTATATTTGGTGATGCGTTACGATGCTAGATTGGGATAAAAGTTGGTTAATCTATGTATCTGGCTTGAGCCCAAGCCAAGTTAATAAAGTTATAATATGTGAATAGGTTAAAGGAAATATGAATTGGATTGATACCATAATTTGATGATTCGAATATAAATTGTAAAATATGAATATTGATAGCATGAGAAAGACCATGCGATCCAGTTAAATGAGACTATGGACCGTTAAAGAGGGAGAAAATGAATTAATTTGATTCGAAAATGAAATCTTAGTACTCAAACCTTTTCTCAGATAAATTTCAAGGACAAAATTTCTTAAGGGGAGAAAGTTGTAATGACCTGATTTTCTAGTGGTGTCAAAAATAATGATTTTAAAATGTCATTTCTGTAAACCGTGTTCACAAATATTAATATTTAATATTTAATATTTATGAGGCTAGTATAGAAATATATTAAAATTTGGTCTAATGATTTTGTTTAATTAACCGTGAATTAAGGTATAAGTGTAATGATTTTAAAGTAACTAGTTTTAAAAAATGACATATTGGGATCTCGTTTCCGTAAGTCAAGCCCGTGAATATTTTTATTAAATATTTACGAAGTTATTGTATTAGTGAATTAGATTTTGAGTAAGTTATTTTTATCGATTTAGTGATTAATTAAAGTATAAGGACTGATTTTATTTGATAGTAGATTTAAATAACATTTAACCAAGGCCTAAAATGGAAAATTACGATTTCTTTATGTTATTGTATGGCAGAAACATGAAATTAGGTGTGGAAATAAAGTTAAAATTTTATTTAATTATAATAAAAAATGAATAAAACAAAAAAGATGGTGTCATCTTCCACTTTCATTTCTTTATCTCCACCGTTTGGAAAGAAAGAGGGAAGGGATTTTTATTTTCTCTTCCTTAATTGTTCTACTGGAAACCGATTGGAAGAATGTTTGGTGCCGCATGCATAGGGGGTAAAATCTTAGTTTGAGCTAGTTAGAATCAATCTCTCAAGTCACTCGGTAATCCTCTTAACTTCCTTCTTGATTAAGTTGTTATTGTGTTGTTTTTGGGTAGGAAAAGAAAATGAATTGAAGGGTAAAAATGGTAGTGAAGCTTGACCAAAAGAAAATGTAAATGCATGGAATGTAAATACATGGAAATATTAAATGATTAGCATAAACCTTGTTGTTAATTTTGCTATAAATGTTTTTCTATTGTAATATAAAGTTAATTTTGATAGCTAAAGGAGTAGAAGAGGGTTGTAGCAGGAAGAAGCAGGAGGACGATAGAAGCTAGGAGCAGTTCTGAAAAATTCTAGTGAGCTTTTCTTGGCCATTTTCAAATTTTAATTGCTTAAATTTCTACATTTTTCTGCCTTGTGTTTTCGATTTGAGAGAACAAAGAAAAATCTGATTTAAAGTTTATTGTTTAACTGATGATATTTATGTTGTCCGAATGCTATACTGTTAGCATTTAATTCCAAGCTACGTGACTTAATTATGTTGATTGATTATGATGTCCTAAACTAGGACATAATAACTATGTTTTTGGCTGATTATTACTCCCTTTTAGATGTTGTTTTGAGATGTCCGAACAAGGACATATTAAATGGTTTGTTGATCTTAAAAGTCCGACATTATTGATACAAATGTGGCTGTTTTTACATGTTATAATGGTGTCCAAATGTGGTTGTTATGCATGTTACAAAGGTGTCCAAATGTGGTTGTTTTGCATATTACAATGATATCCAAATGTGGCTCTTTTTACATGTTATAATGTTGTCCAAATGTGGTTGTTTTGCATGTTATAATGGTGTCCAAATGTGGTTGTTTTTACATGTTATAATGTTGTCCAAATGTGATTGTTTTGTATGTTTAATGTTGTCCAAAAGTGGCTGCTTTTGGTATGTTGCAATGTTGTTCTAATGGTTGTTTCGCATGTTATAAGGATGTCCAAATATGTTTGCAGATTTTGCTTCTTAATGTTCGGATATGGTTAAGTTATGCTTGAATGTGTTCAAATGCTTGTTTATAATTGTCTTAATGGTGACTGAATAGGGCTGCTCAATTGTGCTATAAATGTGTTTCAAAGGTATTAAATTGTGGTTGTCTTAAAGAGGCCATAATGCTGTCCAATTTGATGTTAGATGTGGTGTTAATGTTGTCTTATTATTTAACATAATAATGTTGTTCAATGTGTATAAACAGGGCAGTTCTTTTTGTGAATAATGGGGTGGTCCGAATCCAAATATATGTATTAAAATGTTGTTCGAGATTGCATGTTTAATTATTGTCTGAAAATAAATATTAAATCTTCTATTGTCTAAGAATATATATTAAGTTGTTGCTCAGAAGTGCATAGCTAGGAAACTATTGAATTAATGCGTTAAATTGTTAATCGAATTATATGCTTGACTGCTATCTGATTTGTTGCCTTAACGGTTAGAATGTGTATTTTTATGTCGTTCGAATATGGTTTATTGTTATAGGTTGAGAAGCTTGTAATGCTTGATAGAATTGCTTGGGTTAGATTTAAATGGTGTATCTTGGTGCTCATTGAAGCATGATTTATGTGAATGTAAGCGATTGTTCAATGTTTAATTGAATTTTAGAGTTTACATGTCAAGAATTTGAAGATGAATATGTGACAATCAGTTGGTATGACTACAAATGCGATATGAAAGGATTATATTCTTATAATATAATTTAACATATTAAATTGCTAACGAACAGATTAGGTTCAATCATGTGCACTCATTGTTATTAGCATCCAACAGAAAATCCCGCACTCATCGAGTTGGTGAAACTTTTGTTATTTTGGTCGGCATGTACCTATAAGATTTTATGTTATATTAAGCTTAGTTGGAGAATTATTTCATCCTTCAAGATGTTATATAAATAGGCATATATGATAGGTACGTTGTTAATGGTTTGTACTATGTATATGTTTGGTGTTGATATTGCTATGCGAATATTTAGATGAGGTTATAATTCTTTGAATGTAAATCGGTATATATATAGCTAGAATAGAGAAGGCATGAAATGCAATGAATAAATAGGTTAATAGTTGAGATATTGGTATATTAATCATGACATGACTATTGGTCTAAGTGTATGATTTGAATTTATTATGCAACAAACGATGTCAGTTGCTCCAGCAACGAACGTGATATCCTGTTGCTCGGACCTGGCGATTGGGTCAGGTAACGGGGTGTTACAATACGAGTGAAATGAAATTCAAGTCGAGTCGAATTAAGTGAAATTATTCGTGTTAAATTAAAAAAATTAAAAATGTCAAATTAAAATCTTGTTATAATATAAATAAGTACATGTTAGAGCACATAAATTTGAAACTATATATATTTGAAGTAATTTTTTAAAGTAAATTAGTGTTAAGTTTACTTATGACATTAACTACATTAAGCACATTAAAAACACAATTATATTAATATTCATTACTTTGTTGTAATACAGATATTTAGTAATCTCCCTTATTGAGTTAGTTTGAGTTTACATGTGACACCAACTTACAGTACAAAAAAATTGGTTTTTATGACTAAGGATGAGTAAAACTCGATTCGATTCGAAAAAATCGAAAAATTTTAGATTTTTAGTTAATCGAATCTAGTTATTTGATTTTTTCTAGTAAACTCGAATCAATATTTCGAGTTTCGAGTTCAAGTTGAATTTTACATTTCAAATAACTCAAATAACATATTGGTCTCTCTCTTAACAAAAATTACAAAAAAAAAATTGTAAAATTTAAAATATTTATAAAAATTTTAAAAATTAAATATTGTAAAAATTATAAAAAAAATTCTAGAGAATGTATAAATAAAGTTAAAATTTTAAAATTTTTCTAAAAAAATAATTTTAGGATATAAATAAATTAATTAATGTATTAAATTTAGCATACTAAAGTTTTTTTTTCTTATTTTACTTTTAAAATCTTTTTTAAGAAATAATGGGTTTTTTTTTCTACCACTTTTATATGGTAAAAGTAAAATTTTTAAGTGTTGAACCCAAGATCGATGAAGATTTAAATAAAATGTTTCTATTTATAATGTATTCTTCAAACCCTCCCCCCCCCATTTTAGAACTTATTTTGGTAAATTTAATGTTTGTTTTTAAATTTTATCACTATAATTATTTAAATATTTTAATCGCCAACTTATATTAATATTTTTACTCCTAATTTCTCTTATGAAATTATATTTTTAACATTAATGCAGTCGTAAATCAATTATTAATTAATAGTATAGCTATGGTGAATAAAGATATCATTACCACGAGGACAAAAAGTATTAGTAATTGTTGCCTTTTTATTATTTAACCGATAAATTGGAGTGATTGATTAAGACTAAAATTAACTAAATTAATTAACTAAAGAACACGATAAAGAACAAATGAGGAAAATAAACAATCAACAACCAAGAAGTGAAACAATACTTAGGAAGGAATTCACCTAGATTGCATCTGTAATTATCAATCTAAATTATCAATTTTTCACTTAGTATCTTGATCCGTAGAAATCCCTAAATTATTCTAATATCTCTCTTGAAGACTAAGAGCAACTGACTCTATATTGATTAATTGAAATTTCTTTCTAATTAAAATTCCTATTATCGCATTAACTCGATCTATGGATCCCTTTATTAGGTTCAACTCTAATCCGATAGATATATGTCGTCTTATTTCTAAGATTGCATGCCACTCCACTCAAGTATGCTAGATCTACTCTTAAATAGGGTTTATCTCTCCTCTGATTTAAGCACATCAAACGTGGATTAATAGTCTAAAAATATTAAACCAAGAATTAAGTACACATAATTGAGAACAAGATCCAAATATTTATTGCGTAAAAATATAAATCAAATAACAGAATCCATCCTAGGGTTCACCTCCCTAGGTATTTGGAAAATTAGTTCCTGATAGCAAATAAAAACATCTCAAAGACAGTATAACCATAATAAACAAAGAAACTCATAATAAACTTTAAAGAAATCAAAAGGAGATCTTCAATATTGATGGAAATCTGCTTCAGAGTCGGCTTCAATGATATTTTTCGAGTTGTTTTCTTGAGTATTCTATGACAACTCCATCCTCTCTTCTTATATTTGTCATATATAGGTCTTAACATGTCCAAAAAACGTAAAAATTGTATTTTTTTTTGCGTGTTGGAAGTGCAAATTGCGATTTTGACACGGTTTGGCACATGGTCGTGTGGCAGCCCATGTGGCTTACATGGCTGTGTGCCCAACCCATGTGGCCCCTTTACCTTGCTCCAATTTTCTGGTTTTCGCTCATTTTTTTACTCTTTTTGCTCCAAATGCTCTCCTAAGTATAAAAATATAAATTTAAATGAGAAGCATAAAATTCACCATTTTACATCGAATAATACATCTAAAAACGCATAAAAAACGGGATTAAAACATACTACTTTTATCACTTATCAAATTTTCAACCACATTCAAACCAAACTTTATGGTATGCAAATTTATTACCAATATTGTTCTAATATACTATGAAAATATTAATTGAGATGTAAATCTATATGATAATTTATTTAGGTTTAAAAGTGTAAAATGTTCTCAAACTTTTTTAAAAAAATAAATTAAGCTCCTACTTTTTTTTTTGCATTTAATTGGGTATTTCAACTTTTAAAATGTATAAAAAAGACCCTCAAATATTTAAAAAAAAAAGCAATTAAGTCTCCACTTTTCTTTTGCACTCAATTGGGTACATGAACTTTCAAAAATGCTTAAAAAAGACCTTTTGACTGTTAATTTCAACGGTTGACTGTTAACTTTAATTATCTCTAATCTTTTTCAATTAAAGTCACCTCGTGTCTTAACCACGGCGTGACATGTGAAAAAAATTATAAAAATAAAAATCAATAAAAGTTATAAAAAATTATTAAATTTTAATAAAAATATTTAAAATTTATTAAAATTAGAAAAAAATTATAAAAATCATAAAAAAATAAAAAATTGTAGAATATTATAAAAATCATAAACAAATTACAAAAATGTATAAAAAAAGTCCTTTAATCATTAACTTTAGCCGTTACTGTTAAAGTTAACGATCTCCAGTTTTTTTAGTTAAAGCCATCATGTGTCACAACACAGCGTGACATGTAGCAAAAAATGATAAAAATTAAAAATCAATAAAAGCTATATAAAAAATATAAAATACTTCTTTTGGTATGATAATTTTTATATATTTTTTATGAATTTTGTATTTCTTTACATTTTTTATAATTTTCTTACGATTTTATAAAATTTTATATTTTTTCCATATTACTATATATTTTATATTTTTTACTGAATTTTATAATTTTTTCTTCTTTCTTTTATAAATTTTAAGTATGTTTTATGTTTTTTATTAAAAATTAAAATTTTTATAACTTTTATTGATTTTTATTTTTTATCATTTTTTGCCACATGTCACGCCATGGTTCTGACACGTGGTGGTTTTACTTAAAAAAATTAGGGACGGTTAACTTTAATGGTCAATTGTTAGAGTTAACAGTCAAAGGGCCTTTTTCTACACATTTTGGCAGTTCAAATATCCAATTGAGTGAAAAAAAAAAAAACAAAGTCTTAATTGATTTTGTTGAAAAAGTTTGAGATTTTTTTTTTATACATTATGAAATCTAAAGTACCCAATTGAGTGTAAAAAAAAAGTAGGGACTTAATTGCTTTTTTTTTATTATAAAATTTTAAGGTTTTTTTTGATACATTATGAAAGTTAAAGTACTCAATTGAGTACAAAAAAAAAAAACCAGATGCTTAATTGTTTTTTTTTTAAAGTTTGAGGATTTTTTATGAAAGTTAAAATACCCAATTGAGTGCAAAAAAAAAAAAGAGACTTAATGATTTTTTATTTGAAAAAGTTTTAGGATTTTTTTTGATACATTATAGAAGTTAAAGTATCTAATTGAGTGTAAAAAAAAATACTTTTTACACCTTTCGCCTATTTATTTATGCATATATCTATTTCATTTGTTTAAATTTAATTAATATTTTGTTATACATGTTATTGATTTTCTTATTAAATAAATTTGGATTGTAATTTTTATATTATCCAATTCTCTAACTAAACTTCACAAAAAATAGAAATATATAGTTGAAAGTGATCATATAAATCAAAATTAAAATAAAAAAAAAGCTTACTGAAGGAAAAAAAAAAATTCAACAATACGATATAAAATTTAAAATAAGTTTACATATCTTTAGGATTGTTATTAAATATATTTTAATATATAAAACGTTAACAAATGTCATACATTAGTATAATATATAATCTATTGATAATATTATACATATAATATTTTTTTATAAAAACTAAAAATATCATGATAATGTTATAATATTAATATCACTTAAATAAAAATAAAAGTATTATTTTGTTATAATACTACACATGTTTTATTTAATTAATATAGAATTATATTATATTTTTTCAATATAAATTTAGTTAGCTTATGTATCGAATGGGTAAAAAAACTAATATATTATAATAGCATACTGTAAAATTTTGATATGTGGCGAGAAAAGAAAAGAAAAAACATTTATTAAGGGGAAAATTGCAACATAAACTCTTTTGCATTATAATTGATGTTCTGCAAGTTATGTAAGTGCTTCCAATTTATTTATATTTAATCGTTCAACTTACAGTTTTACATAATAAGCCATTGTAAGTTTTAAAATCATTTAAAGAAACTGTTTAAGTTCATCATTATTTTTACAAATTAAATACATTACTAAGATTGAAATATATTATTAAATATGACTCATATTTCAATCAAATTTGAGAAATAATCTTCAAATTAAATTTTATTTATTTATTTAAATCAAATTCTGATTAATCTAGATTATTTTATTATTATTTAACCTATGAATTTAGCCTATAAATAGGCTCTTTTACAGTCTTAGAAAATACACCCATTAGAGATTAGAACTCATAACACATTTAGAGAATTTTGTGTTTACATTTTGAGGGTTCTTAGTTTTCGGGGTTTAGTTTTTATTTCCATCTATTGTACTTGTCGTTCTTTTTCCATTATAGTAAAATTACCTTTACTCGTAGTTTTTTTATCCTCTTTGGAGGGTTTTTTCATGTTAAATTTGTGTGTTCAATTTCTTAAATTCTTCCACTATTTTTACTTGTTCGTTGCTTAATCTGGTCGATCCCCAATAAGTGGTATCAGAGCTGATTCAATTTTCGTAGATCAACTCGTTCAGAGATGGCAGCAACAAGGTTTGAAATTGAGAAGTTCGATGGTGTCACAAATTTCAATCTGTGGCAAGTTCGGATGATAACAATTCTAGTTCAAACCGGCTTGAAAAAGGTTGTTATTGGAAAAAATTCTGAGAATCTAAATCAAACAAAATGGTAAGAGCTTGATGAAAAGGTCTTGTCTGCAATCCAGTTGTGCCTCGCGAATACAGTATTGCAGAAGGTATTGATGGAGAAGACCTCATCCGCCTTGTGGAAAAGGTTAGAAACTCTTTATGCGACTAAGTCTCTGGCTAACCGATTGGTGTTGAAACAACGTCTATTTACGTCTCGCATGAACAAAGGTGAGCTTCTTAGAGATCATATCAGTCAATTCATTACCCTTTTAAATGATTTAAATAACGTTGAGGTTCAGATTGACGATGAAGATCAGGCTATGCTATTATTGTTTTCTTTACCCCTTTCATACAAGTTTTTCAAGGAGACCCTAATTTGTGGCAGAGGAAAACTCTCGTTCGAGGATGTGAAGGGTCATTTGTTGAGTTAAAACAAACTCGAGAATGAGTTTGGTTTAGATAGTAAGGCAGATAAGCAAGCTTCCATTTTGGTAGCATCAAAGAAGTGAGACAAAAGGTGTTGTTATTGTAAGAAGTTAGGTCATGTCAAAGCAGATTGTTATAAACTGCGAAATAAAAAGGGTGCTGAAAGTAACAAAGAAGATGTAGTTGGTGCTAATTTGGTTGACGAAAGCGGTGATGATTTCTTGTTAGTGTCAATGAGCGAAAGCTCCAAGCTTGCGTCTTAGTGGATCCTAGATTCGAGATGTTCTTTCCATATGTTTCCTAATAGAAAATGGTTCTCCACATACAGTTCGGTGATGATTTCTTGTTAGTGTTTCCAGATGTGCTAATTTGTGCGCATGGGAAACGATTCATCCAGTAAGGTAATTGGTATTGGTACTATTAAAATTAGGATGCACAATGAGACGATTAGGATACTCTCAAATGTTAGATATGTACCTGATTTACGAAATAATCTCATCTCATTGAGTATTTTAGACTTGAAAGGTTGCAGAATCAACATCAATTCAAACGATATTAAGGTGTCTTGTGGGGCTCTCGTTTTGTTAAAAGATAAAATAACCAGTAGTCTTTATACTCTAGAAGGTTCTACAGTGACCGGTGAAATCAGATGTCCCTCATTCGTTATGGAGTCGAAGTTAACTCGTTTGGAACAGAGGCAACTTGGTCATAGGTGTAACACCCCTTGCCCGTATCCAGCGCCGGAACAGGGTTTGAGGTGTTACCGGACTGAAACTCAACCAACTATATAAAATTGGGCTGTAAAATTTTGATCAATTTAAAACTTTTCATTTCACATACGTACTGTCCCTTATACGAACTTTAGAGGCCCCAAACATACATTCGGGTTATTTCGAAACCAAACCGAGAAATTAAAAAAACTTGGAAAAATTCATGCTTTAAGGCTCCACACACCCATATGAATATAGGGCACATGCTCGTGTGGCTTGGGACACGCCCGAGTGGCTAGGGACACGCCCGGGTCCCTTTTCCATGTGGCCAATTTATAAGCGGCCTTTAAGCAATCACGAATCACCTTAACTTTTTCTTCGGTCTCCTTGACTAAGTCGATCCCGTGAATTTGGTTTTCTTTGAGCTCGATCCAATACAAGGGCATTCGGCACTTACGCCCATATAACGCTTCATAAGGTACCATCTTCAAACTCGACTGAAAACTGTTGTTATACGCGAACTCTACTAGCGGCAAGGACTTTTCCCAACTGCTCTGGAACTCTAATACACAGCATCGGAGCATGTCTTCCAAAATTTGAATTACTCTCTCAGACTGGCCATCAGTTTGCGGATGGAAAACCGTACTAAAACTTAACTTAGTCCCCAAGGCTTCTTGCAACTTCTTCCAAAACCTCGAGGTAAACTTCGGGTCTCTATCCGAAACGATCGACAAGGGTACACCATGAAGTCTCACAATCTCCGAAATGTACAAGTCGGCTAGCTTGTCAAGTGAAAAATCCATACGTACAGGGATAAAGTAAGCCGACTTAGTCAGTCGATCAACTACGACCCATATAGCATCTTTTTTCCTCGAGGTCAATGGCAATCCCGTTATAAAGTCCATAGTGATCTGATTCTATTTCCACTCTGGGACCATGATAGGCTAGAGTAAACCCGAAGGTACTTGGTGCTCAGCTTTTACTTGTTGACATATCAGACATTTGGGTACAAACTCCAAAATGTCTCTTTTCATCCCCGGCCACCAATACATTTTCTTCAAATCATTGTACATTTTCGTACTCCCGGGGTGCACTGACAAACAACTACTATGCACCTCACCTAAAATCTTCCGAATCAACTTGGTATCTTTAGGAACATAAATCCTCTCTAAAAAATTCAAGCAGCCCTCGGAACCAATTCTATAATTCGATTTAACTCCTGATTCACATTGAGTTCTCTTAGCCGACAATTCACTGTCATTCATCTGGGCTTCACGGATTTCTTAAAGAAACGTCGGTCTAGCTTTTAACTCTACTATAACCGATCTATCCTCGGATAAAACCAACTGGGCATTCATCGCTCTCAAAGCAACCAAGGACTTTCTACTTAATACGTTGGCGACCACGTTCGCCTTTCCTGGGTGGTAGTCGATAATTAATTCATAATCCTTTAATAGTTCTAACCATCTTCGCTGTCTCAGATTTAAATCTTTCTGAGTCATCAAGTACTTAAGACTTTTATGATCGGTGTATACGTGACATTTTTCCCTGAACAAATAATGTCGCCAAATCTTCAGAGCAAATACTATAGCTGCCAACTCTAGATCATGTGTCAGATAGTTCTTCTCGTGAGGTTTCAGCTGTCTCGAGGCATAGGCTACAACCTTTCTTCCTTGCATAAGTACACATCCCAACCCGTTTAGAGAAGCATCGCTGAAAATCACAAACTCTTTTCCTGATTTGGGTTGAACTAGTACAAGAGCCTCAGTTAACAACATCTTCAACTTTTCAAAACTCTGCTGGCATAAATCTGACCATTCAAACCAAATATCTTTCTGCAACAACTTCGTCATGGGTGTAGCAATCATAGAAAAGTCTTTTACAAACCGTCTATAATAACCCGCCAAGCCTAAAAAGCTTCTAACTTCGGCTACATTTTTCGGGGGTTTCCATTCAACAATAGCAGAAATCTTGCTGAGATCAACTCTAATGCCATCACTCGAGACAATGTGACCCAAAAAGCCGACTTCTTGAAGCCAAAACTCACTTTTACTGAACTTGGAATACAACTGGTTGTCTCGCAGAGTTTGTAGAATAGTTCTCAGATGTTCGGCATGTTTTTCCTTATCTCTAGAATAGATCAGGATATCATCGATAAATACGACAACAAATTTATCTAAATATGGCTGAAATATCCTATTCATTAAATCCATAAACACGGCGGGGGCATTCGTTAAGCCAAAAGGTATGATGAGAAACTCATAATGGCTATACCGAGTCCTAAAGCCAGTTTTAGGCACATTTGCCTCTTTCACTCGTAGTTGGTAGTAGCCAGATCTCAAGTCTATCTTAGAAAACCATGCTGCTCCCTTCAGTTGATCAAACAAGTCGTCAATTCGCGGCAACGGGTATTTGTTCTTGATAGTTCTCTTATTTAACTGTCGGTAATCTATACACAACCTCATAGATCCATCTTTCCTTTTTACAAATAACACCGGAGCGCCCCATGGCGAAAAACTCGGTCTCACGAAACCCTTATCGGTTAATTCCTGCAACTGTAACTTTAGTTCTTTCAACTCGGTCGGGGCCATTCGATATGGATCAATCAAAATAGGCGCGATCCATGTAATTAATTCTATACCGAACTCATTTTCTTGAATTGGAGGTAACCTAGGTAGCTCTTCTGGAAATACATCCACATATTTGCATACAACTAGTACTGACTCCACTTCTAGTTTAGACTCCTTCGTATTCATTACAAGAGCCAAATAAGCTTCATATCCTTTCCTCAAGTATCTCTGAGCAGACATCGAGGATATTACCATAGGCGAGTTCCCTGGCTCATCTAATTCAGCCCAGAGGTTTTCATCATTTTCACATTTCAATTTAATAACTTTTTGTCTACAGTTTACCACAACATCATGGAGTGTCAACCAGTCCATACCTAATATGACATCAAACTCGTCGAATGGTAATAGCATTAAATCAGCCAGAAAACAATGACCTTTAACTACTAAGGGACATTTCTTGCATACTTTATCGACTAACACATGTTTGCCTAATGGGGTTTGACACCTTAGTCATGAACTTTGTAGACTCAACAGGCATATTCATGCTAAACACTAATTTCATGCACACATACGAATGAGTAGAACCAGGGTCAATCAAAGCAATAATAGTATTATCATGAATGGAGAATATACCCGTGATCACGTCAGGAGATGATGCATCATCACGTGCACGTATGGAATATGTTCTAGCCAGAGCCCTAACTTCAAATCTTATTATGGAGTCTCTCGTCACATTCTTACTGTTAGCCCGGTTCTAACATTCTTCTGGGGTCTTCCTCTCGAATTGGCACCACTTGTAACACCCTTCGCTCGTATCCGACGCCGGGTTACTGAATTTCACCTTTACAAACTTACTCAATCGGGTTACTGAATTTCACTCGTGATTTAACACTTTTCAAACATGTGCACTTTGTCTCTTATATAGGCCTCCGAGGCCTAAAAACACTCCTAGGGGTAGTACGAAACAAAACCGAAATTGCTTGATAGACTTGGGGCACTTTAGGAAATTTTCCCTTAGTTGAAGTGTAACACACCCGTGGAGCTTAGAACACGCCCGTGTCCTTCAAGGCCAAGGCATACGCCCGTGGGCTTAGCCCATGTGCTACACTGACTTCAACCTCACCATTCTATTAAATATACATGGCCAAGGCACACGCCCGTGTGCTTAGCCCATGCTCTATGCTGACTTAAAATTTCAGGTGCAGGGGACACACGGTCATAGCACACACCCATGGGAGTATCACGTATGTCACACACGGCCTAGACACATGCCCGTGTGTCTACCCATGTGGACCTTGTTAGGCTATTTTCCAAGCCTTAAGTCACCCTTTACTAGCCAATTACACTTATAGATTACTATAGTGCATATTTGGGTCTAATTATCCATTTGTAAATATGAAACTTTGATTAACCTCATTGCAGGTAAACCTCATGTTATTGGTTTCATACATGCTAAGTTAATTCTTATCTTTCATTTAATGATTTATATTTCTGCTTGACATATTAAGATTGGCTCGTTATTATAACTCATTGCCAATTATAACTAAGCCATCACATATGAATATAAACATGCATAGATTTGTAGGGCGTAGCCTACTTCAAAATAAGCCAATTCCCATGGCCATATACAAAAAAGATAAACATAATTTTACATGCCTTCACTAGGCAAATCAAATGACATATATAACAAAATACTCAAAAATCCTATACATGCCATTGGACAAAATAGAAATGTCTTTATACCAAAGCTTGTCTAGTTGATAGTCTGTTGACTCTCCAATTGTCTTCCAATCCTTATGAGTCCTTGAGCTCTGAAAAATAGGGAAAAGAGAGGGGTAAGCATTTACATGCTTAGTAAGCTCGTATAACTGGAAAGTAAACTTACCGATTATTTAGCATACAACCATATTAAGCAATGAAACCAACAAGCATAGGATAGTTTCCCTATCACATGCACTCAACCATCGAGTTAGTTACATATCAAATGCACCATGTAATTCATCTTGGATAAGTTCATCATTTAACATATCATCTATACATATTCCTTGTGACAGTCCCGTTGAGCTTCTAGGAAATCTCGATGGATTATCCATTTACCATCAATTGCATCACGAATGATCGTTTGATATGCACTCGCGAACTCACATCTTACGGCGGGATTACGATCGAGCTAAATCCCGTAATATAAACTCATAAGGTGATGTCGGGATTACCAGTCCAGGCTAAATCCCTTATAACGACAAACACCCTTAATGAGCTCGGATCTAGATTACCAGTCCAGGTAAAATTCAGACCCTAATCGGATTACCCGTCCGGGCTAAATCCACACTGCATACATATTCTTCGGAAGGCTCGATCACTCAAGGAACACCAGTCCAGGCTAGATCCTTTTTATACTTGAGATATTCGGATTACCAGTCCAGGATAAATCCTTTTCTGCAACACATGCAGGATCTCAAGTCTCATGTAAATCATGGTTTATTCATCGAATTCCCTTTCTAACCTCAACCAAGACATTATCCAACAATTCATTATTAAAGATGCAATTCATACATTTTCATGCCATCAACAATGCAATTATCATGCATTCACAAAACATACAATTATGCATGTTATAGGCTTACTTCGAGTTATCCGAACTTACCTGGTATTCGTTTCGGAGCTGTGTTTTGGTTATTTTGAAACTTTGCATTTACCTCGATCGACCTCTGAAATTTGTTTCTCGAGGTATATAACAACAAAATTATATCATTAATTCACTACATTACACTTTTCAAGTTTAATTTCTACCCTCAGTCCAAATGACCGTTTTGCCCCTAACCTTTGACATTTTTACTATTTAGTCATTAAGCTCGTATAATGAAACACATGGAATTTATATCTTGCCCAATCCTGACTGAACATTTTTCTCTCTTATGGCAGCCCACATTTTTCATTATTTTCTCATTTCTACCACACATTTTAAAACATTTGCAAAGTGGTCCCTACAAGGGCTTTTCATGAAAATCACTTAGGAAAATATGTTTATCACACTTTTAACTTTCATACCCCTCCATAATCCACCAAAATACAAGCAATTCATGCATGGGTAAATTTTTAAACATGAACCCTGACATGAAATATGGATAGAAATGGAGAGAGTAAGCTACCGGGATTCAAAAAATACAAAGAACATTAAAAACGGGGCTTGGGAGCACTTACTATTGAGCTTGGAAAGCTTGAAAACCCTAGCTATGGAGAGCATGAGATTCTCGGCAGCTATGGATAAGAAGATAGCTGATTTTGGCTTATTTTTCCCATTTTATTTCATTAAAAAGCTAATTGACCAAAATGCCCTTAAGTCCTTTCTTTAATATTTCATCCATGCAAGCCCATTTTTGTCCAAAAACTTAGAAATTGGGAAAATTTCTCCCCAAGACCTTCTAATTTATAATCTAAAGAAATTTCATACAAATTGCTTCTAGAATCCAAGTTTTGCAATTTATTCAGTTTAGTCCCTAATTTCCAATTAGACACCTTACTCAAGGAATTTCTTCATGAAACTTAACACATGCATAATCTCATATTTTGGGTCTCATAATAATTATAAAATAAATATTTTGATGTCATATTTGTGGTCCCGAAACCACTATCCCGACTAGGCCCTATTTCGAGATGTTACACCACTTGGCCTTGCACCATGAGATTTTTTTTCCTCCTTCATCTCAGGGCAATCCTTGATGAAGTGGTCTTGAGAATCACATCAGAAACAGGATCCGTCATTCATCCTACACTTTCCGAAATGATTTCTACCACAGTGTTGGCACTCTGGCCTAGAAGATCTGGCATTGCCTACACTGGCCACTGATGTAGCCCGAGACTTAAGGTTTGAATCTTGCTTCTTACGATCCCGATATGAGTGTCCAGTTGATGCATGAGAACAATAGTTGATGTCTCTGGATTTCTTAGACTGAGAGGGAAACGACTTGCTCACATGTCTCTTTTTTACAACTCTAGCCTCAGCCTCGGTTTTTTTCTTTTCCTTGATCAACTCCTCAGCTTTACAAGCTCGATTAGCTAGCACTACAAACTCTTTCAACTCAAGGACACCCACTGACAGTCTAATATCCTCATTAAGTTCGTCCTCAAACCTTCGACACATCTTCGTCTCGGAGGATATATACTCCCGAGCATACTTACTAAGTTTGATGAACTCTCTTTTGTATTCAGTAACCGTCATGCGGCCTTGCTTCATTTTAAGGAATTCTTTACGCTTTTGGTCCATGAATCTCTCACTAATGTATTTCTTCCAGAATTCCTCTTGGAAGAATTCCCATGTAACTCTTTTGTGAAGTACTACTGAGACTTACGTCTTCCACCAGTGCTATGCTAAGTCCTTCAATAAGGATATTGCGCACTTCAAGCATTCCTTATGAGTGCAAGATAGTTCATCGAATACCCTGATGGTATTTTCAACCCAGAATTTTGCTTTTTCAGGATCGTCGTCTTTACTAGCACGGAACTCTTCGGCTCTTTGCTTACGTATCCTATCCACCAGAGGTCTATTCCACCTCTCAAGGTCTACACCCTGGGGTGCTATAGGAACAGGTCGAGGAATAGGTGGGGGTGGAGGGGGTGGAGCATCCGGGTTCGCTCGGACGAACTCTGTGTACCACTCATTCATCATGTGGAGAAAGGCCTCTCGAGCCCCTTCTCCTCCTCCCTGGCTAACTGTGGAAGGTCGATTATCAGATGGCACTACCCCTTCAGTGGGAGCTGGCGCATTACTTTCTACATCGTCTGCCATGGCTCGATCAGGATTCATTACTATATGAAAACACAATTTAAAAAGGCCAGGAGCCGTCACACTATCCCAATTCATCTATGACATGTATAGTTAGACTCATACATACTCTACGTTAGTCTGAGAATCGACTAAACCGTAGCTCTGATACTACTAAATGTAACACCCCTTGCCCGTATCCAGTGCCGGAACAAGGTTTGAGGTGTTACCAGACTTAAACTCAACCAACTATATAAAACCAGGCCGTAAAATTTTGATCAATTTAAAACTTTTCATTTCACATGCGTACTGTCCCTTATACGAACTTTAGAGGCCCCAAACATACATTCGGGGTATTTCAAAACCAAACCGAGAACTTAAGAAAGCTCAAAAAAATTCATGTTTTAAGGCTCCACACGCCCGTGTAAATATAGGGCACATGCCCGTGTGGCTTGGGACACGCCCGGGTCCCTTACCCATGTGGCCAATTTATTTCCAAAATTTTTCATAAATCAGGTGCAGACTTCACACGGCCTAGACACACGCCCATGTCCATGGCCCGTGTCTCTCACATGTCCTCAACAAGGTGCACCATCCCTCCAAACCTTTCCTCAGTAATCCTAGGAAAACATCGTTACATTGTCCACACCCGTGTTCAAAGCCCGTGTGTAAAAACTTGGTATTCTGTTTCTTACGTCAGCATACCCAAAATGTCACACGGCTAAAGGTACACGCCGGTGTGGGAAAAATAAGGCTATTTACCAAGCCTATTTACCTCCCTTACTTACGCAACCTACACAATAATATCTAAAACCTATACCAGACTATATCAACAACCAAATTAGCCTCAATAGACCATATCTCATTTAATCACAAGACCTTATACAAAATTAATCAAATATTAGATTAAGCCAACACGCTTGGCCAATCAACCAAAACACAAGACTCAAAAACTTAAGTCCTATACATGCCATAACCAAAATAGAAGATTTCAACTATACCGAGAGGCTTCAAAATATTAGTGTGACTGGCTTTCCCGACGTGACTGGTAATCCTCTATCTACTTTGATGGCACTATAAGAAAGGAGAGGAAAGAGGGTAAGCTTGGGAGCTTAATAAGTACACATATAGGCAAATAAAGTGTGAGTAAATCATATACTAATGATGACATATCATACTTCAAAATAAAAATGTAAATCACTTAAAGTTCTTTATCCTATTCTTCACTTTGTTCACAAATGCTCGTTACGTCCCATCACATGCTCAGCTCAAATCCTAAATACAATGTACATACCTTATCGAGGTCTCATTAATTAAGCTTTTGAGTTACCCGTTGAACGCTCGGGATACTTACGGATACACAAGGAGTTTTATACCTAAGTGCCTTCTAAGTCTAGTAGTCAAAATTACCATGCACTATGAAATGCTCTCATTTGTGCTACTCACGGGCCTTTTTATTGAGTCAGTGCCCGGACCCTATAGTGTCATCATGTAATATACGCTTATTGAGCTACTCACGGGTCTGTACATTAGGTCAGCACTCGAACCCACGCTACATATTTCATTCATCTCATGAACTCAGACATTTCTCATGAGTTTAGACCATTCCTACTTTCATGGTAACCCCTTTTGTATATGATACTAAATCTAGTATTCAACGGGGTTTCTTATATAACCGGGTAGCATTTCACTTGCTCACAATGTACTTTATTCTCATAACGCACCATTTACTCTATCATGGCAATAGGTGCCATTCGATCACATGAATACTATAGGGCAATTACACACATATATATATCATTCCATGTAGTTCAAAATAAACTTTAAAAACACATTATTTACATATGTACTTACCTCAATACAAAATGATGAAAACGAGTTCAATCTTTGTATACTTTGTTCTTACCCCGATTAAGACCCGAATCACGTTTCTCTAGATCTATATTGACAAAATTCATTCATTCTATTAGCACAACAATCTAAACACTCGACAACACATAATTGGGCAAAATATCCATTTCACCCTTAGAATTTCACAAAATGACCATTTTACCCCTAGGTCTGAAAATCAATTTTTATCAAATTTCCTCATATCTTAAGCATAGCCGAATACATTTTATAACTAGAAGTAGCCCAAATTATCATTATTTCACTCATTTATCATTTATTTTACAACTTATGCAAAATGGTCCTTTTAGGTGTTTTCAAGTTAACACCTTTCACAAAAATTATTTCTAACATACCTAAGACTCATATTTTTCCATAAAATTTCAAAAAACACCCTCAATTTTATCATGGAAAAACCCTAAACTCTTAATCATTTAGCAAAATAGACCCTCCATTTGAAAGCTCATGCTTCAAGGGTCTCAAAAATGCAAAAATCGTCAACAAAGGGTATGGGAACCACTTACTTGAGAGGGCTTAAAGTTGCTAAAATTTTTAGAGCTTTCAAACCCAAAAAATGGCTAATTTTCGGTCAAAGAGGAGGAAAATGGATGAAGAAGGTGAATACTAGGCTTTAGGGTATTATTAAAATACATAATATGACATCAACCAACCTAACCCTTTGACCAATTACCCATTCTTGTCTCATGGTCGGCCAAGCTCTTCTAATAGGGTCTAATTGCCCTTTAAAATCCCCAAATTTCGATTCTCTAACAAAATAACTCCTTTAGCTATCAATTTAGGACTTTTACACTTTATGCGATTTAGTCCTTTTCGCAATTGGGCTCACAAACGTCAAAATTAACTTACCAAATTTTTCATGCACTAATATATTCATGCTAGAACACAAAAATAATAATAAAATAATCTTTTTAACTTTGGATTTGTGGTCCCGAGACCACTGTTTCGACTAGGCCCTTAAATCGGGCTGTTACAATAGGAGGGAAAAAGGTATGACCGTTTCGTTGAAGAGAGGTTCTCTTTTGGATACAGGTTTTGAAAAATTAGGGCACTATGTTCGTGAAAATCAGACCCGGGTTAGTTTTGATTTGGCAATGTACAAGTCGAAGGCTAGAAGTGTTTCAGTTTCTAAGCACAGATTTGACTTAGTTAATTCCCTGCATAGTTCAAGATAGGCTCGTGCCGGGCTTTGGCAAAGATGGTGTTGTGGAAATATGAGTCAAGGTGGAGATTTGTTAAGTATGACTCCTATTTCAGTTAAATTTGAGAAATAATCTTCTAGTTAAACTCTGTTTATTTGTTTCATCAAAGTCTGATTAGTCTAGATTATTTTATTTTTATTTGACCTATGAATTTAGCCTATAAATAGGCTATTTTACAACATTAGAAAATACACCCATTATAGATTAGAACTCATAACACATTTAGAGAATTTTGTGTTTACGTTTTGAGGGTTCTTTGTTTTCAAGTTTTCAGGGTTAATTTTTTATCTTCATCTTTTGTACTCTTCGTTCTTTTGCCATTATAGTAAAATTATCTTTGCCCGTGGTTTTTTTTTATCCCCTTTGGAGGGGTTTTTCCACATTAAATTTGTGTGTTTAATTTCTCAATTTCTTTTGCTATTTTTTACTTATTCGTTGCTTAATCGAGTCGATCCCCAACATATATATTGAAAAATATAAATAATGATACAATAAATTATTTATTGGTTAGGATATTTAAATTTAATTAACAATATAAATTTACTAATCAAGTTATAAACTATATATAAAAATATAATTTCATACAATATATTATTATAACATTTATATTTTAAAATATTAATATTTATCTAAATTTAACTTAACATCAATTATTGTAACGCCCCAAAAATTTGAATGTTTATTTGTGGGATTTTATAGTAATTAAGTCTTTGTATTTGTGGTTTTATACTTTTCTTATGTGTTTGAGGTCGGGAGTTTGAGTCGTGTCTTTGGAAGTTTTGCTAATTTAATTTTAATTAATCTCTACTCTTGAACCGTGGACTTAAATTTAATTCTGTGTAAATCTATGTCAAGAATGAGCTTGCTAGTTCATTGGCTAAGTATTTGTCTACTCTCTGGTCTTATGTTCAAGTCTCGATGTATACGTTAGATAATATTTTTTTTCTTAATGTCAGAATTTTGATCGATGATTAAATTAAATTAAATTAAACGTTCCCTTTCCTTTTTACTTTCCATTTTCTCTTTCTTCTTCATTTTCATCTCTTTCCCTTTTAGTTTTCTTTCTTTTCTTCGTTCAATTGCTGCCTGGATTCACACGTTTTGTCTGCTACTGTTGTTGGTTAACTACATGTGTCATTACTGCCAGGTGAAATATTAATTGCATGAATTTCGTTGATCGTAGAACTTCCGTTATACGGTGGTTCATTTGTTTTTGTCAGAGTTGTTTCCAACTCGATTTGTTTAAACATTCTTTTAAGCGATTTTTTGGTTTCTTTTTAGGTGAGGATATCAAAAGCAACAATCCTTAGAGCACTAACTCGAGTAATTCCTGTTGATTTTGTTGGTAAGTCAAGATTCGTTGAAGGTTTTTCATTGAAACTTTTGACATAGTTTTTCTGTGCGTGATTATGTATTAATGTCAATTAAGTTGTTTAATTGAGTTATTGAATGGATGTTTTAGGCTTTAGAAGTCTTCTACATTGTTCCTACTTCGAAACTACTTCATGTGCATACCTAAAACCTGAGTTTTTGCGAATTTTAGATGTCGAAAAACATCGACGCCATACGGCCGTGTGGTAGGCCATGTGGCTTGTGACAGGTCATGTGGTAGGCCTTGTAACTCACTGTTTACCAAATAAGAGCCACACAGGCAAGGGATACGATCGTGTGTGGTCATGTTAGTGCAGGGTTCACACGGGACAAGGGCACGGTCGTATGTCAGGCCATGTAACTCACTGATTACAAGATAAGGATCACATAGGTGGAGGACACTGTCATGTGTTAGGCCATGTAAGACACACGGGCATATGCCAGATCGTGTGGAGCCGTCAAACTAGCTACCCAAGCCGTGTGAGACCACACAGGCGTATAGGCCAGTTTATTAAATTTCGACATATATCGAGCAATGCTCGAGTTAAATATGAGCCTTTTATGAGGCTATTTAAACTGAATTTGACTGCATAAACTGATATTTTATGATCTGGAATTTGAATACTGACTATCAATGTGCGTATTGTGTTTAACTAAAATTATTGGAACTGATCTACTATATACGAACATGAGTATATCTGAATATTTACATAGAAATCTATGTTAATTGTTATGTGAAGTATGTGTATGAGTTGGGTGGGAATTGAATCAGGAGGAAGAATTCTGTTTTGAACCAGTGGTTAAATCCCTAGTATCTTTATACTAATATGGCAGCTAGTCTGCAATATCTGAAATGTGTCAGATAGACATTAAGTGGTGTGTAAGGCTAGATGAGTAATGAATACCCTGTGTGGTGTGTTGGGTTGGTCGGAGATGGTGTGTAGCGATTGGTTTTAGGTAATTGCATATGTTCTGCATTTGATTATAGCTTGATCTATTATCCTTCTGTATGACTCTGATCTGTACTGAATGAATTGTTTCTTGGTTCTAAATCAACATCTTGGGTATCTTGGTCTACCAATAATATTTTGAATATGTAAATAGTTAGGTTCCTTTCTGGTATAGTAACTCAGTTATTGTTGAATGAATTTTAGGTAAATCGTAGACTTGATCGAGTCGGTGGATAGGGAGCTCAATTATGTGTTTATACCATTTAGTATTACGAACTATGCTAGTTATATCCGTAGTTTCAGTTAGTTAGAAGATAATGTTGAGATATTGGTTTGTCTTTATTAAACTTTAGCAGACTTTAAAAGTGTGTTATCATAAACTGTTGAATGTGTTTTGATTATTGTTCGTTGTAACTCTCTAAGCTTGGCCTTTTCGTCTAAGCTGGGTATAGGGTGTTACTATTATCATATTTTTAAATTAAACTTATATAAGTTCTAATTTTATAATCATATTATTAATTAAATTTTATGATAAATGTAACATCCCAAAAATCAGGGGTTAGTAGAATCGGGTTTGTAAATCAAGAGAGAGTGGTTATGCCTTAATTTTTGAAATTTATCTATGCATTTTTAGGAAATAAATGAGGCATTGGTTTGTTGGTTAAGTGTTAGTGTAACGTTTCTTGA
Source organism: Gossypium longicalyx (assembly GCA_025698465.1). NCBI lineage: Eukaryota > Viridiplantae > Streptophyta > Magnoliopsida > Malvales > Malvaceae > Gossypium > Gossypium longicalyx. Next base: position 50,855,022 of record CM047004.1, read on the forward strand.
AACCCAAGTTCGAATCGCTTCTCTTGCAACATTTTTATTATTTTGCAAATTTTGCCTTAAACCCTAGTATGCCACCTTGTTTTTTAAAATAAATATTTCAAATTATATCAAGAATGATTTATTGGTTTGATGGTTAAACATTAGTGAATTTCTACTTGAGTCTTAACGTCAATTACCTTCCTATGCAAATAATTTAATTTAATTTTTTTTTTTTACAAAAACCCTTGTTTTAATGTGTGGGTCATCCAAGCCTAGTTAACTTAGGTATAAATATTAGTTTTTCACAAATAATCAGCCTTTAATCCGCCTCCTCATTGCCCTAGCCATTCCTCTCTTCCTCTCCTTCTCTGTGATTTTAATTTTTTTCCCTTTCCTCCATAGTTGTCGTCGCCTACACCTGGTTTTACCATCTCTTTTTTTTTTCTTTTTCTTTTTGCCACAAGATTTGTTAACATATTCTCCACCATATTGATTTCATTTTACCTCATTAAAATAAGCCCTAATTCTTAAATTTTGAACTCCAAGATTGATCCCGAACATTTCCAAGAAAGTGCCATTATCGTTTCTCTCGACTAGCTTGGGTAAAGTATCTTCTCTCTTCAATTTCTTAATTAATATTGTCCATTAAAAACCTAAATTTCCAGATCTGGAATTTTGTGGATTTTAAATGATTTCAATGTTATTTTTCCAGAATTTAATGAGATCTCAAACCGTTTTAAAATTCAGCCCCAGTTTTGGTCACTATGGGTGGTGGTGCAAGCGCCTATGTGAAAGAAAGAGGGCTATTTTGTTTCTTGGTTCTTGCCTATATTTTTCCAGCATTAATTTGAGTTCTTGAATCCTCCTAATCAGCTTTTAAACTCATTTTAATTAGGGAAAAATGTTCTTGATCGATTGGCCATTTGGATCCTACAAATCGTGAAGCGTAAGTGCAATTAAGGGTAACTAGTTTGTTATTTCGACATAGTTGTTAGGTAAAGGTTATGAATTGATTAAATGAAGAAATTTAATCATTAATTAGCTACTAATTTTCCAGTATATTATTGAATTAGGTGCTGACCCAAACGCCCCAAATCATCCTTAAAGGCGAAGAATGATTGTACGTACAGTTTGCATCGTTACAACATAAGGAATCTAACTAGTTTGGATTCATAAAATAGTTATAATTTCAATGATTTGTTTGAAATCATAAGTGGATGTTTGGGGGCTGGTTTAATGATAAATTGATTGAATTTATACTGAATTTTGGTTTAGGTTCGTTTAAGAAATTATTAAGGAAAATTGGAAGATTTGCTAGTGTGCTACAATGAAGCAAAAAATAAGGTGTGGGTCCTAAACTCATAAAGTTGTTTGAAAATATTAAATATCATGTTATATATGATAAATTAGCTTGCTAATTGGATTGTCTTAATAGCCAAATTATTGATTTTGTGAGTGGTCGAACCAGGTATGTTTCGAGCCTTAAATGATTAACATGTTGGCAAAATTGCTAGTTTGATAGTATGGATGTTTGATTGAGTTTGTAATTGCATATCTGAGTTCTGAGATATTAGAATGTTTGACTAAATGATATAATGTGTTGAGATATTAAACTTATGTATGATTTAAATGCATGAGATATTTGCTATATTGTGTACTGAAAAGGGTGATATTTATGCACAATGAAAATTTGTAAAGTATGTAAAATTGAACGATATTGGTTGATAGCAACACAGTGGTAATTTTAAATATTGGAACACTATTTCCATTTACTGAAAGTATGTAATTATTGAGGACATGATGAGCATGTCAAATGAATGTGAAAAATATTGAGATATGATTATGTATGAGATTGTGTGACATATTGCATATATATTGGGTTGGGATTTTGTGGTTGACAGAGGACTTTCGTGGAGTACCGACGGCATATTAAGTTTGTATTATTCATAGTCAGTGCACTGCACCTGGAGTACTAAGGGGATTGGCAATTTTATCGCATATTATATGTTATTGGCGATTGTATCTAACTATTTGATATCCGACAGATTTTTTGCATTATTGATTACTCAGTCGTTTTACCACATCAAGTTATGCTCATAATGTTTTGAAGTTTGGCAGACGGGTTCTGGAGAACTCGTGATGTGTAACGAATGGTATGGGTAGGAACCTTTTTACATTGTATCATATGCACGACGTATTCGAATGTTATTGATTTATGCTGCGCATTGTACTTTTTTGTACTGAATGGTATTGAAATTAATAAATGTTACTCGAATGAATGATGACCTATGCTCACACACCATTTGACATCAATTTGATATTGGCTATGTCATGACATGAAATTTCTAGGATGGTTTTGTTTTTTCTGTTAATGCTAATATGTTTCACTATATTTGATGTTTGTGTCCGTTTAAATAATTATTCGACTCACACTGAGCTTTTCATAAGCTCACCCCTAATAGTGTTTAACTTTTCAGGTAAACCTCAAAATTAGGACTGGACTCGGCATTCAGAGAATCACCTTGGACCTTGGATTATTTTTCTTAATAAGTATTATTAAGTCTTCATTGGGCTTGGTTTGTAATTTTTAATTATTTCTTGTCTGTGGCTTGGTAACTTTTCTTTTGGGGATTCTTGCATGCATGGATTACTCAAGCATATTAACCAGATAGTGTATGATATTGTGCTTAAGTAAAATTTGATATTGTTCCCTAGTTTCCGTTGCATTGCAAAGGAACCGTTTTTGAAAAACAAATCGATAAGGCAACTAAGTTTCCAAAATGACTTGAAAAATAGTTTTTCCACTGCATTAGTTTAACATCAATTTTTTTTTCTTAAAGAAGAGCGACAAGCAAACTGTTTTTCTAAAACAACACTATCAACAATAAAATGAATCCTAAATATACATGATATAATGAATGAATGCTTTTAAGCTAACTGAAAGTACAACTACTGCTTTCTTTAAAATGAGTTTATTTTAGCTCTTCAAAAGTAACGTAAGTTAGCTTAGCCATTTCGGTGGCTAATATAGCCTTCTCAATCTAGCCATAACGTCTAGGCCGGTTTTGAGAGATTACATATATTGGTATTAGAGTCTTGGTTTAAAACCTCAGACTAAGTTTTTAAATCAACTTATGTCACGCCTAGAATAATTTAAGTTTGTTTTTTGGGAAATCTGACACAAATTAGTGTCTGCTTTAGTGGCTAAGTGTTCTGGGTGTACATGTGAGGTCTTGAGTTCAAGTTTTCCTTTTTGTCAAATTTTGTTATCTTAGATCCAAGCATTATCCTTATTGACTGAACTTATATAAAATTGTTTGATACTCCATATCATAATGACCCTGCTGATTTGAGTGGTAAGGAGTTAGTGTCTTGGAGGTCTTATGTTTGAGTCCTTGCGTGGGCGTGGATGATTAATTTTTGTTTCGGTTGGCTTAAATAGTTTGAATGGTCTGGAAAGTCTGAGTTGGTTGGATTGTTAGTGGATGTAGTGGGGTTGTGATCAAGTAGGGATTTTATTTGTTATTTTATTTTTATTTTTTCCTAAAAAATTACTACTTTTCCGACGTTTCTGCTTCCTTCTTTCCTACCACTTTTTGTTTTTGTTTTTCTCCATTCTATTCAATCAATCAATCGTTTTAATCATTGGGGCTCAGTGTTGCGGTTGTGCATCTTTCATCATGGTAAGTTTGTAGGTTCGTTCTTTTGGTTTTCGTTCTTCTGAATGGGTGTTGGTGTTGTGGTTTGGGAAATTAATCTCGGTGAGTGTGTTGCGTAGGAGAAGACTGTGAAGCTATGGAATTCGCTACAATAGCTTAGTTCGTATTAGTAATTTTTGTTCATCGGCGGTAAGTGTGTGAATATGGTTGGATGTTATTCTAAGGTTTTTTTTTAGGATTGGCCCCATTTGGGTTTTATGACATTGTTACTGAAATTGGGTATTGGATTGTTTATTATAGGTTTTGTAGGTTTCAATGTTTATTTTCGTGTCAAATCGAACCAGGTGTGTTCCCAAAATGTAGAAAATCGAGTTTCAACAAAAGCTAAAAAATCATGTTGCCGATGCCACACAACTGGCCGTGCAGTTGGCTATGTGTGAGACACGACCATGCGTGTGATGAAGGTAGGGCCATATGTAAGACACGGCCGTGTAGTGGTGTGAGTGTGGTCATGTGGGCCACACGGGCTAGGTCAAGTTGGGCGTGTGGGTTCTGGGATAGGCCATGTGAGCCACATGGGTGAGGCCAATCTGGGCGTGTGGGCCCATAAGGGCATGTGGGCCCATGTTTCTGAAATTTTTCCTATGGTTGCACGGGTCGTTTCGATCAACTGTGGGCCTACTGTAGGGTTAGTAAAGGCTAACCAAAACCTAGATTATGTGATATGATATTCAGATAATTTGTTCTGAGTAGGACACTGTTATGCATGTCTGATTATTCTGCTATATATATCTGATATCTATATGCGAGAATGTTAAGCATGATATTTCTATATCTGTTATCTATAATTATGTTTAGGGTGAGGATTGTATACGTGGAGGAAGTGTTCTGTATGGCGACCTATGCCTATATTATTGCAGCTTGGCTGCATATTATCTGATACGTATCGTAATGACACAATATGGTGCGTAGAGATGGGTGGGTGTTTTTAACTCTACATGGTGTGATGGAATGGTCGGAATTGGTGTGTAGAGGATGGGGGTCAGATTTTGTATATTTGTTTTGCATATCTGAATCTGTTATTTGTATCTGTAAAGGACTTAGATCTAAATTTGAATCTAACTGTATATGTGATTTTTGTGTGATTAGTATGTCTATATCTATTGGGTTACACATTGAGTTTACCAAAACTCACTTCTGTTTGTCTGTTCTGTTCAGGTAATCCACACACGTAGGTAGATCGATGCAGCAAAGTCTCACGGTGACCACTAGTCTATGATGAAACTTTAAATAAAGGTTTGTAATTTACTTTAAGGATTATTTCTGCAGTTTTGTAATAATTGGACTCTCCGGACTATTTGGTTAAATTTTTGGATTTGGATTTTTGTTTTTACACTTTATTTGCGATGGTTATCTAAAAACATAGTTTTTACTAAAATAAAGGTTTTCACAAATACGAACGGGATTTTCAAATGTAACGTATTCTATGACTTCCGCTGTAAATTACGTTTTGGCAAATAAATAAATTAAATAACACTTTCGATAATAGATATAAACAAATATAAGTTATAAAACTTGAATGATTTGTCGAAATGACTCAGTATTTAAAACCCTTCTTTGTGACACCTTCAGATTCGGTCATAACGTTTAGGCTGAGTTTGGGGTGTTACATTTAGTGGTATCAGAGTTAGGCTGCAAAACTCGGGCTGTGAATTTTGGGTTCCAAAATTGTGTTTCAAAAAGAATTAGTTTTCAAATAATTTGGATAATTTGAGAAAGTATATGGTAAACCGAGTCTCTAATGCTGGTCCTGTAAGTATTTCTAAATTTAGATGGAACTTTCTAAAAACTATACTAAGCTAGTTAGAGACTAAAATCTCTGAAACACTTCTGAACTTTGGATAATTTACGTATAAAATATTTGCTAATAAACACTGGAACTGATGCATAAAATTTTATAATGTAGACAAATTTGAATTTACGATGAGAGCTCGTGGAACTCGCGGTCGTGGTATTCGTAGGCGCAGTAGAGGCCGTAGGGGGGCTCAAGCTAAGTCTTCCTCTCTAGGTAGTATGCCAAACTTAGACACAAGTGAGACACCGATTTCACCTGCTACTAAGACTGGGTTTCAAAGCCGCTCAGTTAGGGATGACGCACTGTCTCAAGCTATGTTGATAGTGTTGGAGAGTGTTGCTGGACTCCATTCTGGATTTGGGGGCCGTGGGTCGGTAACTAAATGACTCCGGTCCAATGGAGCTGAGCTATTTAAGGGTGTCACTGGAGTTGCCCCTACTGTGGCCGAGTATTTTTCGGAGGCTACTGAAAGGATTATGAACGATATAGACTGTACTCTTTAGTAGAAGCTTAAGGGTGTAGTTTCTTTGCTTCGCGACGAGGTGTATTAGTAGTGGTTGTTGATTGAGGAGGGGACTCAACCGGATCGTCTGAGCTGAGATTATTTTAAGACTGCTTTCCAGGGGAAATATGTAGGTGCGAGTAGTAAGCATGAGTACATGAATCTCACGTAAGGTGATAGATCTGTGGCCCAGTATGAAGCCGAGTTTCTAAGGTTGAGCCACTACACTTGAGGCATGGTGGCTTCTGAGTATGAGAAATATTTCCAATTTTAGGATGACTTGAGGGATAGTTTGAGGGTATTTATTGCTCTACAGATGGAGTGAGAGTTTTCTGTTATGGTAGGTAAGGCGAAGATCGCCGAAGAGGTTAAGCGTGTGGAGCGCCAAAATAGAGACCGAGAGAATGGCAAGAATAAGAGGGATTCGAAGCCCTCTAGTTCTGTTCATAGGCCTAAGAAACGGGCTAGACCTGAAGGGCCGGTTATAGTGGGGGTTCCTATTGCTTCTACTAGGATTTAGCCATGTGGTGATTGTAGTAGAAGCCATCCGAGCGAGTGTTGGAAGAGGTTAGAGGCTTGTTTGATTTGTGGGTCTTTAGAGCATCGTATTAGAGTGTTTCCACAATGAGCTAATCAGAATCAAGCTTCGGGACCGGGTTCTGTACAGCTTCAAAGGGCAGCTCAGTAGCCACCTAGGGGTCGTGGACCTGTTAGGGGTGGTAATGGTATGGGCCAAGAGCAAAGAGCACCGGATGGAGGTGCTAATCAGGCTGAGGTGAGGCAGCCTGCACTGGTTTATGTTGCTCGACGCTATAGAGACGCTCCTGATGTTATCATGGGTATGTTCTTTATTTTTTATGTTCCTTATACTGCTCTGATAGACACATGTTCTACACATTCCTATGTAGCTAATACTATTTCTAAAAACTTGGGGATTTTTGTTGAGTGTACTTCTTGCGGGATTTCCGTATTGAGTCTGTTGGGAAAATCTGTCTAGGTTGGTAGACTTTGTAGAAATGTACCGTTGGAAGTACAAAGGACTGTGTTTCCAAAAAATCTGATGGAGCTTTCATTTGGGGAGTTCGACTTAATTCTAGGTATGGACTGGTTGGTTGAGCACCGAGTTAGCTTGGATTACGTAACTAAGAGGGTTTTTTTGAGAATTGAGGATGATAAAGAGGTGGTTGTGATCGGAGAGTGTCGAGATTATCTGTCCAATATGATCTCCGCTCTTATGGTTGAGAAATTGGTTTGAAAAGGGTGTGAGGCGTTTATGGCTTTCGTCAATGTTTCAGTTTATGGGGACTCTTCTGTCGGAGATATCAGAATAGTGAGGGGATTTCCAGATGTTTTTCCTGAGGAGCTATCGAGTTTACCTCCGAATCAGGAAGTTGAGTTCGGCATTGAGTTTCTACTAAATACAGCTCTGGTGTCTATTGCTCCATATTGTACGGCACCGAATAAGCTTGTAGAGCTTAAGGCTCAACTTTAAGAGCTTTTGGTTCATGGTTTCATCCGCCTTTGTGTGTCTCCATAGAGGGCATCGATTCTGTTTGTAAAGAAAAAGGATGGCACCATGAGGATATGCATCGACTACTGGTAGTTGAATAAACTGACTGTGAAGAATAAGTATCCACTTTTGAGGATCGATGATTTGTTTGATCAGTTCCGAGAGGCTTCAGTGTTTTTAAAAATAGATCTCCATTTTGGGTATCATTAGCTTATAGTTAAGGAAGTGGATGTTCATAAGACGACATTTAGGACTCGTTATGGGCATTATGAGTTTCTAGTTATGCCCTTTGGTCTGATGAATGCTCCGGGTGTAGTTATGGATTTGATAAACTGAGTGTTTTAGCCGTATCTGGATCAGTTTATCGTAGCCTTCATCGATGATATTCTGGTTTACTCTAAAATCGAGGATGAGTATGATGAGTATCTTAGAGTAGTACTTTAGATACTCCGAGAGAAATAGCTATACGCTAAGTTGATCAAGTGCGAGTTCTAGTTACGTGAGGTAACTTTTCTAGGTCATGTGGTTTTTGCTGAGAGGATTCGAGTTTATCCTAGAAAGATTGAGGCTGTGATTGATTGAAAATAGCCTAAGAACATATCTGAAATCTGCAGTTTCCTAGGTCTTGCGGAATATTATCTACGGTTTTTCAAGAGGTTATCTCTGATTGCAGCTCCTTTGACTAAGCTTCTGCCAAAGTGTGTTCCCATTGTCTGTATTGATGCACAACAATCGAGCTTCAAGAAGTTAAAGTCTGTTCTAAATCAGGCCCCTGTTCTGATACAACCTGAATCTGGTAAAGAGTTTGTGGTCTATAGTGATGCATCGTACGTTGGTTTGGGTTGTGTATTAATGCAAGATGATAAGGTTGTGGCTTATGCGTCCCGTTAACTTAAGACACACGAAGGGAATTATCCGACTTATGATCTTGAGGTAGCTATTGTGGTTTTTGCATTAAAGATCTGAAGACATTATATGTATGGTGAGAGGTGTATCATCTATACCGATCACAGGAGCCTTAAGTACCTCTTTACTCAGAAGGAGTTGAATCTCAGACAACGTAGATGGATTAAGCTGCTCAAATATTAAGATTGCACGATAGAGTATCATCCTGGTAAGGCCAATGTGGTAGTCGATGCTCTCAGTCATAAAGTGATGACTGATTTGAGGGTGATGTTCACTCGTTTTATTCTATTCAATGATCGGGGTTTGTTAGCCGAGTTACAAGTTAAGCCGACTTGGATTGATCAGATTTAAGATAAGCAATTACGAGAGGTGCATAGTAGCCCTTATGCTATGCATCCCAGTGGTAATAAAATGTATCACGATCTTCATGAGCTATACTGGTGGCCTAGTTTGAAACGTGAGGTTTAATCATTTTATTACTCATTGTTTGACGTGCCAGCAAGTTAAGGCCGAGCACCAGTTGCCTTCAGGTTTGCTACAGTTGGTTAAGATTCCTTTATAGAAATGGGAATGAGTGATGATAGACTTCGTTAGTGGGTTACCTTTAACACCCACTAAGAAGAATTCTATCTGGGTCATTGTGGATCGATTGACCAAGTCCGCTTATTTTATTCTAGTTTGAACAAACTGTTCTCTGTAAAAGTTAGTGAAGCTCTATATCTCCGAGATTGTAAGACTGCATGGGGTTTCTGCTTTGATAATTTTTCATAGAGATCCTCGCTTCACTTCTCAGTTTTGAAAGAAATTGCATGAAGCTTTGGGTTCGAGATTGGACTTCAGTACTGCATTCCATCTTCAGACCAATAGTCAATCTGAAAGGGTGATTCAGATACTAGAGGATATGCTTCGGAGTTGTGTGATAGATTTTTGAGGTAGTTGAAAGGATTTTCTGTCATTAGCTGAGTTTGCCTACAATAACAGTTTCCAGTCTCGCATCTAGATGACACCTTACGAGGCCTTATATGGTCGTAAGTGTCGTACTCTACTATGTTGGACTGATTTGGGTGAGCATCGGGTTTCGGGTCCTAAGTTGGTTTCTGAGATTAAAGATAAGGTTAAACTGATTTGAGATCATCTGAAGGCGGCTTCTGATAGACAGAAGTCTTATGCAGATTTGAAGAGGAGAGATATTGAGTACTCTGTAGGTGACTTCATATTTCTTAAGGTTTATCCGTTGAAGAAAGTTTTGAGATTCAATCGTAAGGGCAAGTTGAGCCCTAGGTTTATTGGGCCATATCAGATTCTGAAGTGTATGAGGCTGGTCGCTTATCAGTTAGAGCTACCTCCAAAGTTGGACCATATCCATGATGTGTTCCATGTCTCAATGTTGAGGCAGTATCGGTCTGATCCATCTCACATTGTCTTTGTTAAGGAGATCAAGGTTAGATCGGATTTTAATTTTGAGGAATAGCCGGTTTAGATTTTGGATCGAGATATTAAGGTTCTGAAGAAGAAGTCCATTCCGTTAGTAAAGGTTCTATGGCGGAATCATGGCACTGAAGAAGCCACGTTGGAACCTGAGGACTCGATGCATCAGTAGTATCCTCATCTATTTTTATCAAGTAAATTTTGATGCCAAAATTTCTTTTAAAGGGGTAGAGTTGTAACACCCATAATAATTTAAGTCTGCTTTTGGGAAATCTGACACAAATAAATGTCTGCTTTAGTGGCTAAGTGTTCTGGGTGTGTATGTGAGGTCTTAGGTTTAAGTCTTCCTTTTGCCAAATTTTGTTATCTTAGATCCAAGCCCATCCTTCTTGACTGGACTTATATAAAATTGTTTGATAATCCATATCAGAATGAGTCTGTTGGTTCGTGTGGTAAGGAGTTAGTGTCTTGGAGGTCCTGTGTTTGAGTCCCTGCGTGGGCGTGGATGATTAATTTTTGTTTTGGTTGGCTTAAAGAGTTTGAGTGGTCTTGAAAGTCTGAGTTGGTTGCGTTGTTAGTGGATGTAGTGGGATTGTGATCAAATAGGGATTTTATTTGTTATTTTATTATTTTTATTTTTATTTATTTTCTTTCTCAAAAAATTGTTTTCTTTCTGAAGTTTCTGCTTCTTTCTTTCCTGCCACTTTTTGTCTTACTTTTTTTTCCATTCTATTCAATCAATCGTTCATTTTAATCGTTGGGGCTCGATGTTGCTGTTGTGCATCTTTTATCTTGGTAAGTTTGTAGGTTCGTTCTTTTGAATGGGTGTTGGTGTTATAGTTTGGGAAATTAATCTCGGTGAGTGTGTTGCGTAGGAGAAAACCGTGAAGCTGTGCAATTCGCTACAACAGCTTAGTTCATATTAGTGATTTCTGTTCGTCGGCGGTAAGTGTGTGAATATGGTTGGATGTTATTCTAAGGTTTTGTTTTGGGATAGGCCCCATTTGAGTTTCGTGATATTGTTACTGAAATTTGGTATTGGATTGTTGATTATAGGTTTCGTGGGTCTCGGGGTTTGTTTTTGTATTAAATCGAACCAGGTGTGTTCCCAAAACGCAGAAAATTAAGCTTTGGAGAAAGCTGAAAAACCATGTTGTTAACGCCATACGGGCGTGTGGTTGGCCGTGTCCTAGACACGACCATGCGTGTGATGAAGGCATGGCTGTGCATAAGACACGAACATATGGTGGTGTGAGTGTGGTTGTATGGGCCACAGAGGCTAGGCCAAGTTGGGCGTGTGGTCCCACACGGGTATGTGGGCCCATATTTCTGAAATTTTCCCTAGGGTTGTACGGGTCGTTTCAGTCGACTGTGGTTCTACCATAGGATCAGTAATTGCTAACCAAACCCTAGATTATGTAATATGATATTCTGATAGTTTGCTCTGAGTAGGACACTATTATACATGTCTGGTTATTCTGCTATATATATCTAATATCTGTATGCGAGCATGTTAAGCATGATATTTTTGTATCTGTAATCTGTAATTATGTTTGGGGTGGGGATTGTATACGTGGAGGAAGTTTTCTGTATGGCGACCTACGCCTACATTCTGGTAGCTGGACTGCATATTATCTAATACGTGTCGTAATGACACAATATGGTGTTTAGAGATGGGTGGGTGTTTTTAACCCCCACATGGTATGATGGGATGGTCGAAGTTGGTGTGTAGAGGATGGGGGTAGGATTCTGTATATCTATTCTGCATATCTTAATATGTTATTTGTGTCTGTAAAGGACTTAGGTCCGAATTTGAATCTGACTGTATATGTAATTTCTGTGTGATTAGCATGTCTATATCTGTTGTGTTACACATTGAGTTTACCAAAACTCACTTCTGTCTGTCTGTTCTGTTCAGGAAATCCACAGATATAGGTGGATTGGTGCAGCGGAGTCTCACGGTGACCACTAGACTATTCACGGTGACCACTAGACTATGATCAAACTTTAAGTAAAGGTTTTTAATTTACTTTAAGGATTATTTCTGGAGTTTTGTAATAATTGGACTCTCCGGACTATTTGGTTAAATTTTTGGATTTGGATTTTCGTTTTAACACTTTATTTGCGACGGTTATCTAAAAACATGGTTTTTACAAAAATAAAGGTTTTCCAAAAATACGAACGGGATTTTCAAATGTAATTTTTTCTATGACTTCCGCTATAAATTACGTTTTGGAAAATAAATGAATTAAATAACACTTTTGATAATAGATATAAACGAATATGAGTTGCAAAACTTGAATGATTTGTCCAAATGACTCAGTTTTAAAAATCTTTCTTTGTGACACCTTCAGATTCGGCTATAACATCTAGGTCCAGTTTGGGGTGTTACAACTTAAGTAAGTCTGCATGCATGCATACATGAAAAAGCAAAAATTTGGGAAAAACAAGCCACAGAGAATTTTGAAAATGATATTCTATAAAGAAAATTAGGTCCGAGACTCCGATGCCGGTTGCCATAGAAAAGATGCTGTTAAGTTATAAGTAAACACTTGAGGTATATTACTGTAGACATAGAAATGAAATAGTTAGTAATTAATTTTTCATTGAAACTATAAGATAGGAAACTGAAAATTGATTGAAGTTAGCTAGTGATTATTTTATCTGAAAATGTAGATCAAATTTAAGATCATATATACATAATTAACAACTGTAGAATGAGGAACCATGGGGCTCCACGTCGAGCTACCCAATGTGAGTCATTTGTTTATCAAGGAATTGTGCCTAACCCTAAGAAGACTGACATCATGATTACGCCTACTTTTGAAGGCGAAAACTAAGAGGCTGGGGATGATGCATTGTTTATCCCAAGCAATATTAGGAGTTTTAGAAAATGTTTTCAAGATTATGGTTGAAAGGAATAATATAGAGGAAAAGAGTAAACGCTTGGAGTGCAAAAGAAAGGAAAAGAATAAAGTTCAGAAAATGAGAGAGTCTGCTTCCACTGGATGAAATTTGTGACCTTTAAAGTGAGCCATATGAGTCAAACCTCAATGAAAGGTTGTAGTAGTTATTATTGCAGAAACTGTTAGGTTAGTTAGGATTCCGATTTGTAAATATTGTGGTAAGCGTAATCCAGTAGAGTTTCTATCAAAATTGGGAATTGGGGTAGAGGAATCTATTAGCAACATTTCCTTAATTAGATATGCAAAATATATGTTGAGAACTTAAGGAGATGAATTTTCTAGAATTATGTTGGAATCAGAGTTGCATAGAGAAAGCTTGGTGGCTTGGTTTGAAGGAAAAGGGGTAACAGATTTTGTGACCAAGAAAAGTTCGAATACAAAATTTCCTTAAGGAGAGGAGAATTATAACATCCCAAAAATCAGGGGTTAGTAGAATTGGGTTTGTAAATCGAAAGAGTGTGGTCATGCCTTACTTTTTGAAATTTATCTATGTATTTTTAGGAAATAAATGAGGTATTGGTTTGTTGGTTAAGTGTTAGTGTAACGTTTCTTGAAACCCAAGTTCAAATAGTTTCTCTTGTAACATTTTTATTATTTTGCAAATTTTGCCCTAAACCTTAGTATGTGACATACCTTGTTATTTAAAATAAATATTTCAAATTATATCAAGAATGAGTTATTGGTTTGATGGTTAAACATTAGTGAATTTATCCTTGAGGTCTTAACTTCAATACCCTTCCCATGCAAATAATTTAATTTTTTTGACAAAACCCCTTGTTTTAATGTGTGGGCCATCCAAGCCTAGTTAACCTAGGTATAAATATTAATTTTTCACTAATAATCAGCCTTTAATCCCCCTCCTCATTGCCCTAGCCGTTCCTCTCATTCTCTTTGATTTTAAATTTTTTCTTTCCTTCCTCCATAGTTGTCGTCGCCTACACCTAGTTTTACCATCTCTTATTTTGTTCTTTTTATTTTTACCACAAGATTTTTTGAAATATTCTCCACCATATTACTTTCATTTTTCCTCATTAAAATTAGTCTCAAATCTAAAATCTTGAACTCCAAGATTGATCCCGAGCATTGCCAAGAAAGTGTCATTGTCGTTTCTCTCGACTAGCTTAAGTAAGGTCTCTTCTCTCTTCAATTTATTAATTAATATTGTCCATTAAAAACCTAAATTTTTAGATCTAGAATTTGGGGGATTTTAAATAATTTCAGAAGTATTTTTCCATAATTTAATGAGATCTCAAACCGTTTTAAAATTCAACCCTAATTTTGGCCACCATGGGTGGTGGTGCGTGCACCTATGTGCAAGAAAGGGGATTGTTTTGTTTCTTGGTTCTTGCCTATATTTTTCCAGCATTAATTTGAGTTCTTGAACCCTCCTAATCAGCTTTTAAACTCATTTCAATTAGGTAAAAACGTTCTTGATCGATTGGCCATTCGGATCCCACAAATCGTGAAGCGTAAGTGCAATTAAGGGTAACTAGTTTGGTATTTTGACATAGTTGTTGGGTAAAGCTTATGAATTGATTAAATGAAGGAATTTAATAATTAAATAGCTACTGATTTTCTAGTATATTATTGAATTAGGTGCTGACCCAAACGTCCCAAATCATCCGTAAAGGCAAAGAATAATTGTATATACGGTTTGCATTGATACAGTGTAAGGAATCTAACTAGTTTGGATTCATAAAATAGTTATAATTTCAATGATTGATTTGAACTCATAAGTGGGTGTTTAGGGTCTGGTTTAATGGTAAATTGATTGAATTTATGCTGAATTTTGGTTTAGGTTCGTTTAAGGAATTATTAAAGAAAATTGGAAGATTCGCTAGTGTGTTGCGATGAAGCAAAAAAAAAAAGGTATGGGTCCTAAACTCATAAAATTATTTGAAAATGTTAAATATCATGTTATATATGATAAATTAGCTTGAAAATTAGATTGTCTTAATAGCCAAATTATTGATTTTGTGAGTGGTCGAACCAGGTATGTTTCAAGCCTTAAAAAATTGACATGTTGGTAAAATTG